>JAOPSE010000007.1:150343757-151603406 GCA_029449295.1 Zea luxurians
TCCCCCTCCTTATCCTCCCGGTGCTCCCCAGCCTTCTTAACCCTGGGGTTGGACCGCACGAGTTCAGATTGAGTGACTGCCCACACAGTCTCGAGTGGTTGTACGATAAGGAGTACAGGTAGTGAAAATGACAAGCCGGTCCTTATATGAGGGGACAATCCTTCTGCTCACGCCTAAACCAGCTGAGCCAACACCTTAGGCCCTCCCCTAAACCAGGGAGTCCCTGATCATCCCACTCCCAGGGTGATGAGGGTGAGTACCCTTCATCGCAAAACTTTTCAAAAAGAGACTTAATTTGGAGGTACACATTGCCCTTCTTTCCAACCCACATTTCGTATCTAGAAAGTATATGTTAGTGCGGGCCATCTCTCACTCGCAATGCAATATTCCCCCATAGTTCCCGGCCTAGGCAGTGGTAGAGAGAATAGGTAATTTATGCATCAAGGGAAGGATGGACTTGCCTTCGTCGAAGCTTTCCTGGCACAGCAGACCTACTTCCGGAAGTTCGGGCTCTGGTCCCTCTTCCGGGGCTACGGGATCCGGATCTGGGGTTCCCTCCTCTTCTAGGAAACATACAGTAAAACAATACATCAACAGTAGTTCATCAATCATAGTGTGCCATTTCCTAACAACATTATTTTATGTGACCTTGGAAATCCTTTTTGACAATTTTTTGTGCATAGAATATTGAGAAAACTATTTAAATGGAAAAAGGGTGGAAAAGAAAAAAAAGAGAAGGGAATTCCTCTCATCTGGGCTGGGGGCAGGATTTTTGGCCCACCCCGGGCGCGAGCGCGCGCTGAGGCGCTTTCGGCCCAGCGGCGGCCCACGAGCGAGGGGGGGACGGCGCGGCCGCGAGGGCGACGGCGTCGCATGGGGCCCACTTGCCAGCGAGAGAGGGGGAAAGGGACGGCGTTTCGGCCAGACGGCGGGCGAACCGGCTGAGCGCGGGGTGGAAAGAAAACCGGCCGCCGGGGAAGCTTGACGGCGGCTTGCCGCCGGTGGCCCGGTTCCGGGTCCGAGGGGGGGTGGTTTAGCACGGGTGGCAGTTGGCGATTCTCATGGTAAGCTTAATTTTGGCCAGAGGGGTCGGGAGGGGGGCTGCCCACGGGGAAGGGGCGGAGTTCCGCGGCGGGGATCGCCGCCGGTGGGCTCTGGGTGGGGAACGGGGGCTGGGAGGTGGCGCTTTGGGTTCGTGGCGACGCGAGGGGGCTGGTCTGCTCACTCAATTCCTTGCCGGACCAACAGAGAAGGAGAGGGAGGAGAAGGAAGAGACTCACCGGAGAGGAAGACGACGCCGGCGCTTTGCGAATTGGGCTCGAGGAAGGGGAGGAGAGGGATGGCCGAAGCTGGTGCGAGGAAGAAGGAGCTCGGAGCGAGCTTTTTATAGGCGCGCGGGGGCAAGGGGGGCGGTGGAGCTCCCTGACTCCGGCGAGCTTCTCGGTGCCGCCATAAATGGCGCACAGCGCCGCCGAGGGGACGCTACGGCGGGGCGGTACCGGCGAGGACGCGGGTCAAGGGGAGGAGGACGGAGCGGTGCCAAACTTTCCTGTGTGGCAGGACGGCAGAGGGGAGGACGGAGGCGACGGCCGGAGGTGACTTCGGCGAGGGGACGGCGGACGAACGACGAAGCAGCTGACCCGTGGGGTCGCTTGGTCAGAGGGAGCGAGGGAGCGGGTGGCTGACGGGTGGGGCCGCCTTGCCGGCGAGAGAGAGGGCGAGGTGTGGAGCGGCTGCCGCGCGCGGAAGCAGGCCGCAGTTGGGCCGAATGCGGGGAAGCGCGGGCGCGTGGAAGGGAGGGGTTGCGGGTGTTGGGCCGAGATTCGGTCCAACAGGGAAAGGAGAGGGTTTTTCCTTTTCTTTTTATTTTTCAAACTCCATTTTCCTTTTTGCCCCTTTTTCTTTATTCACAAAATATTTTGAGAATACTCTAAGTGTTTAGAAAATAGAAACTAAGTGAGGTGCCTTGTGATCAAACAAAATGTATGCATATGAAGAAAGAAAAACTTAGTGGAGGACTTAGAATTAGAGGATGAAAGGAGGGGTAAAAAGGTGGATTAGGGTTTCAAACCTAGATTAGGATTTTTGGGATGCTACAAACCTACCCCACTTAAAGGAATCTCGCCCTCGAGATTCAGACGGGGCTTGAGAAAAGGTAAGGGTATTCCTTCCTCAGAGAGTCCTCACTCTCCCAGGTGGCTTCCTCTTCTCCATCTCTGCTCCACTGAACCTTACAGAGCTTCACTTCTGAATTGCGGGTCCTTCTGACTGCTGAGTCGAGAATCTTCACTGGTTTTTCCCGGTACTGGAGATCTTTTTGAATCTGAATTGTTTCTGCCTCGATACGGGTTTCTGGTACTTTTAGGCATTTGCGGAGTTGAGACACATGGAACACATTGTGAATATCTGACATGGATTCTGGTAGCTCAAGACGGTATGCCACGGGTCCTATTCGGGAAATGACAGGGTAAGGACCGACGAAACGGGGTGCTAGCTTTCCTTTCATCTGGAACCTTTTGACACCACGCATTGGGGAAACCTTGAGATAAACAAAATCTCCTTCCTCAAATCTGAGTTCCCTTCGCCTATTGTCTGCGTAACTCTTTTGTCGACTCTGAGCTTCAAGTAACCCTCTGCGGATCAAGGCAACTTTTTCTTCGGCTTCTTTAACAAAGTCGGGTCCTTCTAGTGTCCTTTCCCCTACGTTGGACCACATTAGGGGAGTCTGGCATTTTCTTCCATACAGTGCTTCGAAGGGTGACATTTTGATGCTGGCCTGATGACTATTGTTGTATGAGAATTCGGCGTACGGCAAACTAGACTCCCAATCTCTGTCGAAGGCTAATACGCAGGCTCTGAGTAAGTCTTCAAGGACCTTGTTGACTCTCTCTGTTTGACCATCTGACTGGGGGTGATAAGCAGTGCTGAAATCTAGCTTGGTGCCCATTGCTTGCTGAAGGCCCTTCCAAAATTTTGAAGTGAACTGCGTTCCTCTATCTGATACTATCTTCCGTGGAATGCCATGTAGCCTGACTATCTCTTTAAGGTATAATCGAGCGAGGGCTGCTCCTCCAAAAGTGGTCTTTACTGGAATGAAATGGGCCATTTTGGTGAGACGATCGATTATTACCCATATGGAATCATTTCCTCTATGTGATCTGGGCAGTCCGGTTACAAAATCCATGCCTATTTCTTCCCACTTCCATTCGGGTATTGGGAGGGGTTGAAGCAGGCCTGCAGGCTTCTGATGTTCGGTCTTTGTTCGCTGACAGGTGTCACATTGGGCCACATACTGTGCTATTTCCTTCTTCATCCCTTTCCACCAATATCTGGTTTTGAGGTCCAGGTACATTTTGGTGGTCCCTGGGTGGATAGAGTAAGCTGAGTTGTGGGCTTCATCGAGCAGGGTCTCCCGTGCCTTTCCAATTGGCACGCACAGGCGGTTCTTGAACCAGAGGATTCCTTGCTCGTCTGCTCTAAGGTCCGGAAGTTGCTCCTTGCGTGTTCTTTCCTTAAGCCTAGTTGTCTCTGCGTCGAGGCATTGGGCCTTGCATATGAGATCTTCTAGATTTGGCTTGACTTCCAGGCCACCGTCGTCTCCCCGACATGCATTCAGCTGAGCTGATTCTTTCTTCCAATCTTCTAGAAAGTTTGTTCCTTTAACCCCGAAAGGTTTCCGGCTGAGGGCGTCTGCTACCACGTTGGCCTTTCCGGGGTGGTAGTGGATTTCGAGGTCGTAATCTTTGATCAATTCGAGCCACCTTCTTTGATGGAGGTTGAGGTCCGGCTGCGTGAAGATGTACTTTAGACTCTTGTGATCAGTGAAGATGTGGCATTTGTTCCCAATCAGATAATGCCTCCATATTTTTAGAGCGTGAACTATGGCTGCCAATTCCAGGTCGTGGGTAGGGTAGTTCTGTTCGTGAGGCTTGAGTAAGCGAGATGCATAAGCAATGACTTTCTCATTTTGCATTAAGACACACCCTAAGCCTTGCTTGGAAGCATCACAGAAGATGACAAAATCCTGGTGTATGTCTGGTAGAGTCAAAACTGGTGCGGTTGTAAGCTTCTCCTTGATGATTTGGAAACTTTCTTCACATTCGGGAGTCCACACGAACTTACTGTCCTTTTTGAGGAGTTCGGTCATGGGTTTTGCTATGCCGGAGAATCCCTTGATAAAACGGCGGTAATACCCTGCCATTCCCAGAAAGCTTCGTACTTCACTGACGTTGGATGGTTGCTTCCAATTTGAAACGGCTTCTACCTTAGATGGGTCCACTTCTATCCCTTCTGCAGTCAAGATATGCCCCAGGAAAGCTATCTTCTCTAACCAGAACTCACACTTGCTGAGTTTAGCATAAAGTTGATGTGCTCTGAGTCTTCCGAGGACGATTCGAAGGTGATGCTCATGGTCCTTGCGACTCTTGGAATATATGAGGATGTCGTCGATAAAGACCACGACAAACTTATCTAACTCTTCCATAAATACCTTATTCATGAGGTTCATGAAAAAGGCGGGTGCGTTCGTTAGTCCAAATGGCATCACTGTGAATTCATATTGCCCATATCTGGTGACGAATGCAGTTTTCTGAATATCTGCTTCCTTAATCCTTAGTTGGTGATATCCAGACCTGAGGTCTATTTTGGAGAAGTATTTGGCTCCTTGCAGTTGGTCGAAGAGGTCATCGATCCGGGGAAGAGGGTACTTATTCTTGATTGTAACTTTGTTCAAGGATCGATAATCAATACACATCCTCATATTCCCATCCTTTTTGGTAACGAAAAGAACGGGTGCTCCCCAGGGAGACGAACTGGGACGGATGTAACCTTTTTGCTGTAGTTCTGAAATCTGAAGTTTCAGTTCTGCCAATTCAGTGGGGGCCATGCGGTATGGTCTTTTTGCGATGGGCGCAGTGCCGGGAATGAGGTCTATATAGAACTCTACTTCTCTTTCTGGTGGCATCCCGGGCAACTCTTCTGGAAATACATCTTCAAACTCCTTGATTACAGACATGCTTTCTACTGCCAGACTAAATATCATTGGATCATTTGCGGGTGGTTGGGCTTGACAGGAAACTGCCTTTCCTTGGTGATCTATGAGAAGAACAGTCTTGCTTGCGCAGCTGATAACACCCTTGTGCTTAGCTAGCCAATCCATTCCTAGGATTACATCAATTCCTTGGGATGGCAAGATGGTTAAGTCTGCCAGGAACACTACCCCACTTAAAAGAATTCTGACTTGTGAACACCTGAGTTTGCACAGGAGGTCTGATCCCGGGGTTCGGGTGACCAAAGGGATAGCTAGAGGTGTAGAGGGTATGCCATGCTTCTCTACAAACTTAGCGGCTATAAATGAATGGGATGCTCCCGAATCAAAAAGCACAGAAGCGGGAGTAAACTCAACAAGGAACTCACCGAGCACTACTCCCGGGGCTTGCTGGGCTTCTTGAGCGTCGACGTGGTTGACCCGGGCCCTGCCCTGGTACTAAGCCCTGCTCTGCTGGCTGTTTGAAGGAAGTGCCTTGGAGGTAGGTGCTGATGGAATCTTGGGGCCATTCACCGAGTTGGAGTAGGTTGGTCCGGGTGCCTTCAGCTGAGGGCAGTTGTTCTTGAAGTGCCTGGGGTCTCCGCAGTGCCAACAGGCGTTTACTGGCGGCTGGTTGCTTGCAACAGAGGGTGCCTGAAGGGAGCTCTGGTTCTGCTGACTGTAGCGTGATGGAGTGGGTCCAGATTGTTTATCGAAGCCTGGACCCCTGGGTGGGAGCCCAAAGGGTCGAGCTCTCTGGTGACGATCTTGCTGTTGAGCTCGAAGAACTTGGAATTTCCTCTTGATGTGCCCTTTTTCTTCCTCTTTTGCTCTTTCCACTTGAATAGCTTTGTTGGAAAGGTGAGAGAAGCTGTGGAAGTCCTGGCTGGCGAGGATGGTCTTAAGCTCGGGTCTTAACCCTCTCAGAAAACGGGCCATTTTTCTGGCCTCGGTGCTGACATCCTCAGGCGCGTAGCGGGCCAGCTCTGTGAACTTGTGCACATACTCACTGACTGTTCGCCCACCTTGGGTTAGCTCCCGGAATTCATCCTCCTTGAGTTGAACTATCCCCTGGGGTACATGGTGCTCACGGAAAGCTGTTTCGAATTCTGCCCAGGTAGCATCTCTGACGGCTTCACTGAAAGTGTCCCACCATGCTAAAGCCATTCCTGAAAGCTGATGAGCTGCCAGCTGAACACGCTGATTCTCAGGACAAGCGATGGCTTCCAACTTCCTCTTGATCGTGCGAAGCCAGTCATCTGCATCGAGGGGATTGCTGGACCCTGCGAACGTGGGAGGCTTGAGTCTCAGGAATTCTCCCATCCTGTCCTGGGGCCTTCCACCGCCTGGGCGCTGGTTCTCCAGACTTCGAGTGAGGACTTCAATGAGTCGGGTTTGATTGGCTAGAACTTGGGCCAGATCTAGTGGTAGTTCCGGAGGTGCGGGGAGGTGGGTCCCATCCCCTTCTCCACCGGCTCCTCCTTCTGCTCCTAAGGGAAAACCTGCTCCAATCCCGGAGGCGGTAGGCGTGGTTTTATCCGAAGCCATCTGCCATGGGAAGAGAGTCACTATTATGCACATGCCATTTTTTTTCAAACTGGTTATTTTATTCATTACATCAAGCCATTACATGACACAACACCCTGCTATCATAAGTTCGTCACACACGAGTGCTATCTAGGGTACTCCCGCACTCCTTCTCTAATGTGTCCCCAAATTCCTTGAGAAGGTCATCAAGGCTAGCCAGGGACATCTCTTCGGTGTCGGATGGGTTCCTTGGAGGGTTTTCTTCCTTCTGCTCAGTCTGGCATCCTTGGCTTTTGGTCTTCTTGCGGATTTTCTTTGCGGGGGCGAGCTTCTTCAGTTTCTTGTCGTAGTCCATCTTCAGAGTGCGGTAGGCCTCTCGGGTATTGGTTTCCTCGCCTTCAGCTATTGCGAGGCTCTCTTGAAGGGACACTTTTTCTTCTGAAAGTTCCCTGACTTTCTGCTCCAGGCTTTCCACCCGGGAGGTTAGGGAGGTGCAGTGGAGGGCGAGGTCATCATATTGGTTATCAAGGGTATGAAGGTATCCAGCCATGTAGACAATGGTGGGATCATTCTCAGTAGGATCTCCTCCTGATAGGGCCTGAAGTCTCTTCCTCCAGGTGGGGGTATTCTTGTTGCTGGGTGGAAAGTAGCGAAGGGGGGTTTCAATGATTACTTTGTTGTAGTTCTGACATAGCTGACGGAGGGCTTTTCGGGCGACATTTTGGCAAGCATCTAGGAAATGGACTCCGGTAAAAGTGACTTGGAAGGAACGTTGGTTTGGATAGCTTTGGCTTTCCCCCAGGTAGACTGCCATAGAGCATCTTATCATCCCGCCCTCGAAATGTTCCGTCTAGACGTATTCCGGCTTCTTGCGGATTCCCATGCGGAGCGCACAGCTTCGCAAGAGGCATGGGAACTCTTCCACTTCTGAGCAGTAGGATGACTTAATGGCCAGAGAGTCTTCCATCTGGAATAGGAAAAGAAGGGTCTTGTTAAAACCGGGGAAGGGAAGAGAAAACTTTTCTTGAGGTAAGAGGTATTTTCTTTTTAAGGTAGGTTTTAGGGTCAGGGCTGCGACCTACGGCCAGTCCTATGGGCTCTGATACCACCTGAAGCGTCTCGATCCTTTGGGACTCAAATGTGAAACCATTACTAGTCCCAGGAGGCTAGTAAACACATTCCTTACTTCAAATAGTACAGAGTTTAGATAAATTTATTACAATACCGGGGTACAAGCTTGAGAGAGCAAAATAGAGAAGCGCAGTAGGAAAATACACTAGCCCAAGCCACAGGCAGAACTGGGTGCAGACACAGCCCTCTTAATCAAGCATAGCAGAAAAGAAGTCCTCGGCTGCTGAAAAACATAAATAAATCTGGGTGAATACACTAGGTATTCCGCAAGCCCACCCTGCTCCCGTAGAGAGAAAGAGACCTATGATGTACATGCTCAATTTGGTGGAGTTGTAGTCACTCATCATTTTCTTAGAGAGAGGCAGTTGTTTGAAGGTTTTCCCATGGTCTTAAAAGTAACCAAAGACTCAACCACCACTGAGCTTCCCGCTCCCGTGGCCTTATTTTCTTTTTCAACACCCATTTAATCACACCTTTCCCTTGACAAGCAACTTAGAAAAAAAAGAAAAACTCTAATTGCCATACCATACCAGACTCGTCCATACCAGTGGACACGGACTATTCGAATAGGTTCCAACTCTGCGCAGAGGTGTACACTTTACCCACTAGTCCGGTTTCTGCGATCTCACCGTCGCGAGACCCGAATGCCGGATCTCTTTCCTTACTCGTGCGTCCTAACCTTAACGGTTATCCGGAAGGAGTCAGGCCACCACCATGCCCAAACCGGACAAAACTTTCCCCCTCCTTATCCTCCCGGTGCTCCCCAGCCTTCTTAACCCTGGGGTTGGACCGCACGAGTTCAGATTGAGTGACTGCCCACACAGTCTCGAGTGGTTGTACGATAAGGAGTACAGGTAGTGAAAATGACAAGCCGGTCCTTATATGAGGGGACAATCCTTCTGCTCACGCCTAAACCAGCTGAGCCAACACCTTAGGCCCTCCCCTAAACCAGGGAGTCCCTGATCATCCCACTCCCAGGGTGATGAGGGTGAGTACCCTTCATCGCAAAACTTTTCAAAAAGAGACTTAATTTGGAGGTACACATTGCCCTTCTTTCCAACCCACATTTCGTATCTAGAAAGTATATGTTAGTGCGGGCCATCTCTCACTCGCAATGCAATATTCCCCCATAGTTCCCGGCCTAGGCAGTGGTAGAGAGAATAGGTAATTTATGCATCAAGGGAAGGATGGACTTGCCTTCGTCGAAGCTTTCCTGGCACAGCAGACCTACTTCCGGAAGTTCGGGCTCTGGTCCCTCTTCCGGGGCTACGGGATCCGGATCTGGGGTTCCCTCCTCTTCTAGGAAACATACAGTAAAACAATACATCAACAGTAGTTCATCAATCATAGTGTGCCATTTCCTAACAACATTATTTTATGTGACCTTGGAAATCCTTTTTGACAATTTTTTGTGCATAGAATATTGAGAAAACTATTTAAATGGAAAAAGGGTGGAAAAGAAAAAAAGAGAAGGGAATTCCTCTCATCTGGGCCGGGGGCAGAATTTTTGGCCCACCCCGGGCGCGAGCGCGCGCTGAGGCGCTTTCGGCCCAGCGGTGGCCCACGAGCGAGGGGGGGGGGGACGGCGCGGCCGCGAGGGCGACGGCGTCGCATGGGGCCCACTTGCCAGCGAGAGAGGGGGAAAGGGACGGCGTTTCGGCCAGACGGCGGGCGAACCGGCCGAGCGCGGGGGGGAAAGAAAACCGGCCGCCGGGGAAGCTTGACGGCGGCTTGCCGCCGGTGGCCTGGTTCCGGGTCCGAGGGGGGGTGGTTTAGCACGGGTGGCAGTTGGCGATTCTCATGGTAAGCTTAATTTTGGCCAGAGGGGTCGGGAGGGGGGCTGCCCACGGGGAAGGGGCGGAGTTCCGCGGCGGGGATCGCCGCCGGTGGGCTCTGGGTGGGGAACGGGGGCTGGGAGGTGGCGCTTTGGGTTCGTGGCGACGCGAGGGGGCTGGTCTGCTCACTCAATTCCTTGCCGGACCAACAGAGAAGGAGAGGGAGGAGAAGGAAGAGACTCACCGGAGAGGAAGATGACGCCGGCGCTTTGCGAATTGGGCTCGGGGAAGGGGAGGAGAGGGATGGCCGAAGCTGGTGCGAGGAAGAAGGAGCTCGGAGCGAGCTTTTTATAGGCGCGCGGGGGCAAGGGGGGCGGTGGAGCTCCCTGACTCCGGCGAGCTTCTCGGTGCCGCCATAAATGGCGCACAGCGCCGCCGAGGGGACGCTACGGCGGGGCGGTACCGGCGAGGACGCGGGTCAAGGGGAGGAGGACGGAGCGGTGCCAAACTTTCCTGTGTGGCAGGACGGCAGAGGGGAGGACGGAGGCGACGGCCGGAGGTGACTTCGGCGAGGGGACGGCGGACGGACGACGAAGCAGCTGACCCGTGGGGTCGCTTGGTCAGAGGGAGCGAGCGAGCGAGCGAGGGAGCGGGTGGCTGACGGGTGGGGCCGCCTTGCCGGCGAGAGAGAGGGCGAGGTGTGGAGCGGCTGCCGCGCGCGGAAGCAGGCCGCAGTTGGGCCGAATGCGGGGAAGCGCGGGCGCGTGGGAAGGGGGGGGGGTTGCGGGTGTTGGGCCGAGATTCGGTCCAACAGGGAAAGGAGAGGGTTTTTCCTTTTCTTTTTATTTTTCAAACTCCATTTTCCTTTTTGCCCCTTTTTCTTTATTCACAAAATATTTTGAGAATACTCTAAGTGTTTAGAAAATAGAAACTAAGTGAGGTGCCTTGTGATCAAACAAAATGTATGCATATGAAGAAAGAAAAACTTAGTGGAGGACTTAGAATTAGAGGAGGAAAGGAGGGGTAAAAAGGTGGATTAGGGTTTCAAACCTAGATTAGGATTTTTGGGATGCTACAGTGGTGCCCAAGGATGCGGTGCCCAAAGACGAATCTCAACAGTAACGTGGTTGCGGAAGGACGTGGTCCTTCCTTTTGAAAAACATTATACTTTTATGCGGAAGGGGTTTTTGCCTCCTAGGTTTGTAATAATAATACTTATGCACTCTTATGACCTGGTGATGTAATAATAACACTCTTTCTATATTTTAAATGAATGTAAATTAAGTTACTGTAATTGCTTCCGCTTATTCGTTCCTCCGATGTGTTGTAATATCTATGGGATGGGTGAAACACTCTTGGGAAAGGTAAAGGATACAGATACTGAACTTGTCGAGTGATTATGTACATTTACAGGGTTGTCTGAGGTCCGTTGGACAAGGACAACTGTAGGTGGGCCTAATGACTTCGGAGGTTCCGTCACACCTCGGCTCTCGTGCGATATTGAAATTGTACCGAGTGGGGCAAGAGTCTTGCGAGACCGTGAAATCGAGTTTGTGTCACAATCGCCACTTTGTACCGGAGGGAACGAGGCCCACGACGTTTCAGCGGTAAGCTCGATAGTGGAGACAGCCGGTAGTGTCCGAGAGAAGCCGGAAGCGGAGCACCACTTGCGCATAGAAAAGCCTCGCGGCTCTCTACGGACTTACTCGACCGTGGTGCTTGGTGCTCGCGTGGGCTAACCTTTGCGTAGGGGCACCAACAAGGATTAGTGAGGGACCTTGCGTGGTTCCGGATACCTCGATAAAAATATCGACGCCATCCACACGAGTTTGCTTTCTCTACTTGCACTTTACCTTCCACATTTAATTAAGCATTTATGTTTCAATCTCTCCTTTCTTGTTCGAATATTTAGGATTGAAACTTAGGCTTTGCTGTAGAGATAACAACACTTAAGACAAAACCTAGTTTGCACATTCTAGATTGTTTATTTGCATAGGTTTTGCTCTAGGGATTTAATTATGGCCTAGTTTAGAGAATAGTTTTTAGAAGTCGTAATTCACCCCCCTCTTAGGCGTCACTGTTTCCTTCAATTAGTATCGGAGCCCGGTTTAGCTCATTTGAAACGTTTTAGCTTCACCGCTAATCGAGTCGATCCTTTTTAGAGCAAGGGGATGAATACCCATAGGCCACCACACTTTGACGGCACTAACTTCCCATATTACAGTGCTAGAATGGCTTGTTACCTAGAAGTCGTTGATCTAGGTGTTTGGAGAGTCACTTGCGACGAGATAAAACCACCTAAAATCCCGAGAAGCTCACCACGACTGAGAAAAAAGAAATTCATTTAAATACTAGAGCCAAAAATTGATTATATGAATCTCTTAGCATGGCAATATTCAATCAAATTTTACATTAAAACTGCTAATGAGATTTGACTAGATTTGCATGAGCTCCATAACGGCACATCCAACGTTCGTGAGCAAAAACATTGCCTAGTCTTAAATGATTACAATTCTTTTGTCATGAAAGATAATGAGCTTGTTAGAGAAATTTATTCTCGTTTGAATCTAATCATCAATGAGCTCAATTATATTGGAATTAATAAGATAGGTGATGCAGACATTGTGAGAAAGATTATCTTCCTACTACCACAACAAAAATATGGGAACATCATCACCATTCTTCACAACATGGATAACTTGAGCCAAATGACCCCGACAATTGTGATTTGAAAAATTGCGCCATTTGAGATGTCATGAAAGATGGGTCAAGAAGAGCCAACTTCTTCAAGGCCATAAGCTTTTGCATGTGATAAAAAGAAGAAAGATAAGAAGAAGGCTCCCACTCCAAGCTCCTCAAGTGAAGAAGAGAAAGAAGAAGAAAGTGATGATGGTGAGGATAATCAGCCCTCAACATCATCCTTCGAGGACGATGAAACAATCCGACGCGTCGAAAAGATAATGGGGATGATTCGTAAGATTAATCTAAAGGCTGTGCCCCTGTAGGTTGAGGATCTTCTCTTTGACATTGACAAGAAAGAGCAAAGAGAGAGAGGATGCTTTGCAAGCGGGGAGAAGGACCACTTCAGGGACAACTGTCCAAATATGGTCGAACCCACAAAGAGGAGGAACAAAGGTAAGGCATTCACTAGTGTCAAGACTTGGGATGACCATTCAAGCGAAGATGAACCTTCAAGGACACTCATCCACCGATCCTCATCACGCTCATCATGATCATCACACAATTGTCTTATGGCGAGAGGTAAAACAAGTATCCCATCCTCTAGTGATGATAGTAGTAGTTATGATGATGAAGGTGAGGGAAAGCCCTCCTTAGATGAACTTGCGAAAGACATTAATTTTTTCGAGGATGTTTGCACTAAACAAAAGGCTTAACTTAAAACATTGAAAAATAAGTTGATTAGCTCTCAAAATGATTATAAATGTTTGCTAGAAAACTTTGAAATATTTGCAAATTTGAATTGTGAGCTAGCAACTAAAATTGAGCAATTAGAGTCTAAAGCTCCATTCTCAACTACTGATGATAGCCTTGTCAGAAAGAATGAAAAACTTAAGGCTAAATAAGCTAGCTTTCAAGAAGCCATTGAAAACTTGCTAGGGAAAATAGAAATTCTTAGCATACATAATAATGAGCTAACTAGTAAGCTAGAAAACATCGGTAGCACCCCATGAGCATCTTTAGTTGAAAGTCCTGAAATTATTAAGAAAGATGCTTCTACTTCTTGCTTTGATTTAATTTATAATTCTAATCCTTACAGTCAAGTTCTTGTTGAGAATGTTATTATAGAAACATGTTCGAATGAGGTTGCAAAGGAGAATGAGCAATTAGGGCAAGAAGTGACTTCCCTAGGCAAGGATTTGTATGACAAGAAAGACAAAGCCAAACAAACCCAACCTCCTCGGGATAACACCACTGTGGGAGTGAACAAGCCTGTGGAGGGAGAAACCGTGGTTTGTAGGTTATGCCATATGGAAGGCCACAAATATTACCAATGCAAAGCGAAGACCGGGGATAAGAAAAAGAAAAATCTCAAGCAACAGCCAACAAGCAAATTCTCCAACACCTACATTAACAAGGTGGACAAAAAGGCCGCCACACCATATTTAATTAAGAAGAAAAAGAATGGAAAGGTGATATAAATCAAGGCTAACAAGCAAGCCAACAAAGGAAAGGGGGCCAAACGCATCTGGGTGCCAAAGGAGATTATTTCAACCATAAAAAGAATCAAGGAAGTTTGGATCCCAGGATGGAAGTGAGAAGTCTGAAGGACGTCGGGGAATTTAGAGACTTGGCAAAATCGGGATCAATATCATGGGATGCATCATATTGGATCAAGACTTGCCAAGTGGGTTAGTGAATACTTTGGACCCAAATTCCACACCCATGACTAAGGTAACTAGATTAATTTCATTTCTTTTTAGATATGCATATTTATTTTCTTATATCTAGTTTTTACCTTGCATGCCTAGTTTTACATGTGGTATTTACTTTTGATTATAATTGCATGCATACTAGGTCAATCATATGGTAGGAATGCTCATTTTCAATTCATATTCTTGAGCAAACCTACATGGTTTAAAATGTTTAGTTAAGTACGACACATAGCTTATTTAACATTCATAAGTAAATGATACTCACACTTCAATTAGTATTTTCGTATGGTATATCCTACAATTGATATCCTTCAATGCTTCAACTGGTATCATTCAGTTAACTTATATGTGCTAAAGCTCGGATTATAGAAAATTTGCCCCCCTGATATCAAAATCAAAGTGTATGTCTCCTACAAGTATTCAAAACTTGTATGCACACTTTCAAGGGGAGGTTACTTTATAATCTAAGTCTTTGAGATTAATATTTGTTTTCACGTCTATTATATGTAGTAAGTCTCATTGAAGGAAAATGGGGTCCTCAGAGAAATAAGCTTCCACTGCAAATATACAAGAAGTTTCAAAATCTTCAGTTGGTTCCACAAGTGGTTTCATTCCACAATTTATAATATTTACATATCTTCTCCGGATCTTGATTAGACTATATTTCATATCTTATGCTTCCCATGTTGCTATAAATACATATGTTGTTAAAATGTATCTTTTAACTATGCATAGGGGGAGTTAGTGTAATCAAATCATATCTTGTTCCTCTATTTCTCATGTGTTTTTTCTAAGTAGAGGATCTCCGTAGGAGGGGTATATCTTCATCCATGAATCTTCTAAATCCACCCAAGCTCTTGCTTGGCATGGATATATCTCCCTCGCCCTCACACGTCTGTAATCGCTGTTGGGAACCAAATTGAGAGGACGGACGGTCCAGCCCTGAAGCCGGACGGTCCACGCCTGTGGGCCAGATGGTCCTCGCGTGCGCAGAGCAGTTTAGGGTTCCGAGTTTTGTGCTACAGTTGTTAGTTAGATTCACGGAATTAAGTCGGAAATTAGTTTGTAAAGGGTCCAGCCCCCTCCTCTATAAATAGAGAGGTATATGACCGATTTGTAATAATGAATCGAACCTTCAACCAATACAATTTACATTTTATCCTAGGAGTAGTTCTAGTCTAGTTTAGGTTTAGTCTTCCAATCCCCAAATCCTCCGCTTCTCTTCGACTCCATGTCGATTAGAGGAGTCTAGGTCGGTCTACCCGAGCCTAGACATTACCTAGGATCTCTCCTCCCCGACGGGGTCCCTCTCAGGAGCGAGATCCAGGTGCCGTCGGCGATCCTCCGCCGCCCCTACGCACGCGTGGACCGTCCAGCCCTAGGGCGTGGACCGTCCGACCGTCAGGCAGGGAACCCTAGCCTCGTGCCAGGTCGCGGACCGTCCGGCCCTGTGCCGCGGACCGTCCGCACCTGACCAGAGAGCACCGCCGCTGGTTCTTGTTGAGTGATTGGCACCCCAAAAAGGTGCCAACACACTTTTTGGCGACTCCACTGGGGAAAACACATATAGACCTATCAAATTGGCCCCCAATGGCCGGTTCAAAGGACAGCTCTGAAGTTTCCACTAGCAATATCATCACGCCGACATGGGAAACCTTGCCGGTTGAAGAACAGCTCCTGTTCGAGGAGCGCCAGGAGCAGCTGATCCAAGAAGCAAAGGCGAAGTTCCTGGCCGACTTCAAGGTGGACAGGAACAACAAAGTCGTTCGGCAACGGGCGACAGATCTGGCTTCGCTTCGACCTACTACGATTACCCCCAATGTAAGTAGCACCAACGAACTCCAATCTCTTAAAGCTTACCTAGACGAACAGCGAGAGAAGTTGCAACGTATCGTATGGGATATACAAAATGATCATAAAAGGCTAGTGCATGCGCTTGATAAGTCTACTATGGCAAATCTTCCTTCGCACGAGATTGAATTAAGGGAATACACACGTAATTCATCGGCTACAGGTTGTCATGACCAGTCACAACCCCTTTATGGGATGCCGATAGACATGTACCTTGGGCAACGACAGCCTCCCACACACATCGGCGATAAATTTGTCGATCTGCGCATGTCCGGACCGTCTGCACGTGAGCGCGGACCGTCCGGGCCAGCGGCGGCCGATCCCATTTTTAGTAGCAAATTACCGAGACCTGCACCCAAGCTGCCACATGTCGTGCAAACCCTAGATAACCCATTCGGACCGTCTACGTATGGCGCCAGACAGTCCGAATATAATGACGGACGGTTCGGCCACATGGCCGGACAGTCCACGCACGGAGCCGGACGGTCCGCATATTTAACCGGACAGTCCGACACAGAGTTTTTTGAGGAGGATGGATGTCCAACTCCGTATTCGTCCCAACTAGACTTCCCATCTCACCATATGATACACCAGCACCATAATATAATCTACCAAAACCGTGAGAGTGAGTACTTTCTGGCCCCCAGAAGGCTAGAAAGGAATGGCCAGTCCTATGAGCCTCATAGGGCACGTATTAAAGCGCTGCAAAACCCAAACCAATGGGGGGAAAACAACATACCAACATCCAAACAACCTCACCCATATTGGACCAAAGAGCCGGTGGTCTCCTACCGGCTGCCATCGATATAGTAAGAGAGGAAATAGCTGGGGCGTTCCGAGATAAGCTCAGAGTTAGTATAGTCCCCGGGGGGCAATCATATCGGAGACCTTATGGTAGCCATTTTGACCGTCTCCCATACCCACAGGGGACCAGAATACCCGAATTCGCAAAGTTTTTGGGTGACCAAGGAAAGAGCACGCGTGAGCATACAGACCAGTTCTTAGCACAATTAGGAGAATTGGCCGACACCGAAGCATTCCGTGTGCGTTTATTTTCATTGTCTTTAACAGGGACTGCATTCACATGGTATGCCACGCTCCCTCCTAATTCCATTTTGTCATGGGGAGACTTAGAACAAAAATTTCATGAACATCTCTTCTCTGGCAATTACGAGCTAGATTTAGTAGACTTAGTGGCCCTACGATAAGAAAAGGATGAATCAGTTAATGATTATATCCCGAGATTCCACGATACGAGAAACTGATGTTTTCAAATTCACTTTACAGATAAAAAACTGGCGAGAATAGCCTTTGATGGATTGCGCTATTATTTAAAAGAGAAATTAGAAGGCATCCAGTTCTTTACGCTAGCACAATTACATCAGAAAGCTTTGGCTTGTGAAAGCCAAAGCAAAGAACTAGTCAAAACGGTTCATCATAATGTCCATATAGTAGAACACAATCAAGGTAGTTCGGACGATGAACCAAAGGAACTTTACACTGCTGAAATAGTTTGGCCTGAGCAGGCCAAACCTTCGGCTTGCTCCTCCTTGCAGTCAGTTCAAAAGAAACGGCAGGAGGAGGTTCAGTTTATATTTAATGTCGGCAAATGTGATAAGATATTCGATGAATTACTAAAAAATTGTAACATTAAGATCGATTATACCGTTCCACTCGCCGACGAAATAAAGCGTCACGCATATTGCAAGTGGCACAACTCATTTTCCCATGCCACGAATGATTGTAATGTGTTCCGACGACAAATCCAATCAGCCATTGATGAGGGACGATTGAAATTTCAGGATGACACGGAGCCCTTCCCAATGAATGTGATCAACTTCAA
The DNA here is from genome assembly GCA_029449295.1 of Zea luxurians. Classification (NCBI taxonomy): domain Eukaryota; kingdom Viridiplantae; phylum Streptophyta; class Magnoliopsida; order Poales; family Poaceae; genus Zea; species Zea luxurians. The sequence goes on from JAOPSE010000007.1 coordinate 150,361,305, forward strand.
TGGCAAAAAGGTCCTAATTCGGCCTAGCACAGCTGATAAAGGCAAAGAAGTCATCATCGGCAACGCAAGGGAGGCCGATGGAAACAATAAAATTTCTTGCAGGAAAGTGGTGGCCGAGAAGACTCCTGATGGAGGGGAGACACTGAAGGTGACCATCACAAACTCCGGCACTGGAGGGCAAGCGCAGACAAGGGGACATGCGTGAGAACCCATACTACACAGCGCGGACGGTCCGGTGCCCAAGCGTGGACGGTCCGTAACATTACTGGACAGTCCGGAGCGTTCCAGTGGACGGTCCGGCAATGCCGAAGAGCCACGACGACCACGTACCTTCAAACCACGACGACTAGAAATAGGTACGTGGAAAACTAACACGTTCAAGGTAACTGGTCGGTTGGTAAAATCCAGCCCGACCTTTGATCAATTATTGTCTAAATATGTGAAAAAGAAGGCCGGCCCCAGCGACCGGCCACCAAGGCGACCTCGCTTACCCACCTAGGTGTGACAGTAGGTTAGGTTGATTGGACCACCACACCAATCGGAAAGGACGGGAGGTCATAATGTTCTATGTAATACCCAACTTGTAATTTGTGGAGGATAACCTCAAAGGAGAAATGATATTCCTGTGTATATATGTGTGTTATCCATATTTATCATTCTATGAGAACATCACATGAAAACAAATAAATAAATAACAAAAGATACCCAAAAAAACAAATTATGCATCATGCTGGGATTTTATTTTGTGTGCATTCTGAGACAACATAAAATAATACAAAAGAAAAGAAATATGTTAAAAATCCAAGGTGGAATTTAAATTCCAAAGGAAAATCCTAGAATTGGGAAAAAGAGAAGAAAACACTATACAAACAGTTTAAAATAAAAATATAAATGAACAAAAATTCAGTTTATGTTGTCATGTAAATATAGAAAATTAACCTGAGTTTGAACTTCCCACAAAAATAGATTCAAATTTGAAATCTAAATCTGAAAAGGGAGAAAACAAAACAAAAAAGAGAAAAGCTTGAGAACTCGACTGGGCCGAATCTGGCTGGCCCAACTCGTTTTTCTCTCCTGCGCAGCCCGAGTTTTGGTCACGCGCGCCTGTGCGGATGCTGCGCGCGCAGTCTCTGAAGGCGGGCCCCACCTTGTCATAAGCCACCGTTCCCCCTATCACACACGCTTGGTAACTGACCGGTGGGTCGTGCATGTTAGCTCCATCTCTCCCACCGAATCCCCAACCAAATACGTGTGGTCCTCCTCAACGACCGCCGACTCCTCCGCAGCTGACCATGGCGGGTTCAACGGATTCCCCTAGGAAACGGACGCCTTTACCTCCTCGTGCGCTGCGCAACCCCGCAGGAATATAAGCAGGCCGCACCGTCAGAGGACTTCCTCCCCGTGTGAATCGGATCCCGCTCACCGAATTGGTCGTGGTCGAGATCTCCGAACCCCGCAGTTCCCGGACGCCGTTACGGGTCGTGCGTGCCTTATTAAGGCTATAAGCCAAATGTCGTGCATCGTTCCTTTCCCTGTTCCTTCCCTCCTCCCTTCCGTTCACCACCATAGCCGTAGGAGAGAGACAGAGTGAAATCCGGTCCGCGCCATCGACTGTTCGTATGCAACTGCGCTGGGGGCTCGGTTGTGGCACTGCGGGAATCAGCGGCGGGCCTCGAACTTGCGGTATCATCGGTGGTGTGTGGATTTCTCGCTGGAGAGATCTGCACCGCGGCGGACCTACTTGGGCGGTGACCGGAGTAATTGCGCCATTCCCTGTGGTAAGATGCTTACCTGTCGATTCTATTTTGCTGCCGCAACGCTTAGATCGCCTCGGTATGGAGTTTGTGCTCGGAATCTGGGCATGGGTTGTGCCTGGCATGGTGCGCCGTCGTGTGGTCTGAGCGCACCGCCGTGACCCGGTGTAACGCCCTGAATCTGGGGGTAGAATTTTTTCTTATTTTCACTCACCAAATTCGGGCGTTACTCTCTTTTCTCTTCCCGTTTCGTTCCTTCGTCCCTAATTTCAAAGCAGTATAGTGATCGGTGTCCATGTTGTGGATAAACAAAACCTAAGTTGACATGGGTGCTGCAACATACCGAAGCATAATTTTTTGTCTGATGTCGTGGTTAGTCGTGTGCTCGTCTCGTCCCGTTTCGGATTTTGGTTCGCGATCGGATTCCGTTTAGTGGTCGTGCGTGTCGTGGGTTTTGATCCACGGGGTGGCCTAGCTTGGCCCAGCCTGGCCCGGTCCGGTACGGCCCGCGCGCCCCTAGCGCCCCCTGCCCTCCCCATGCGTGCCCCCTCCCCCTAATCCCTTTCTCTCATTCGATTTTCTCCCGCGCAGTAACCTCCCTCACCCTCTCCCTCCTCCATCTCTCTCTCCCCGTGGTGCCCTAGGGTTTGGAGATGTGATCGCCGGAGTTTGGATCCCCGAGGTGAGCTTCCCCTCCCATCCCCTTCCTTCTCCCTCTCTCTCTCTCCCTCCCCCTCCCTTTCTTCTTCCCTTGGCAGCGCCCCTCCCCTCCCTGTCGTGCACCCCCAGCGGCGGATCGGCCGCGCCGTGCCCTCCCGCGCCCAGCCTCGTGCCCTCCCGCGCCCGGCCTCGCGGCCCCGCGCCCAGCGGTAGAGGCCCGTGCCTGCCCTCCCCTCCCCGTCACGCGCCCCCGGCGGCGGCTCGGCCCGCGCCGCGCCCTCCTGCGCCCGGCCCCACGCTCCCGCGGTCGGCCCCACGCCCCCTCGCCCTCCTCGCGTCCGGCGACGGTCCGGCCCCGTGCCCGTGGCCCTTTGCGCACCGGCGGCTTGGCTGCCCGCCCCGTGCCCGGCGGCAGTCCGGCCCCACGCCTGTGGCCCCGCGCCCTCGCCACCCTGCGCGTCCGCGCCCGGCGCCGGCGGCTCGGCCCCTGCCCCGCGTCCCGGCCCCGCGCCCTCGCGTGCCCTCGGCATGTGCAGCATGCTTTCGCGCGTGCGACCATAGTCACGCGGCATTCAACCCCCGTCTTAATTCATTTTAATATTAGTTTAGTCGATGTGCTGCGTCGCGCGCTTCGTCGCGCGACGATTAATTCTAAATTCATCTTTATTAAATGTGTTGTGTCGCGCGCTTCGTCGCGCGATGATTTGTCTTAAATTTATATTTATTAAGGCGCTGTGTCGCGCGCTTCGCCGTGCGACGATTCGTTTTAAATTCAGTTCTGTTGACGTAAGCCGTCGTGTGTTTCGTCGCGCAACGCTTAGCGTTTATTTATAATAATTAATGCAAGAATCTCGTTGCACGCTCTGTCGCGCGCCGAGTCATTGATTTCTTAATTTAATTTAAATGTTGTATCGCACGTCTCGCAGTGCGACCACTCTTTCATTCATCTTTATCTATTTATGACGACTAAAGTAGAACATGACCTTACTTTATGCTAAACGCAGTGTCCAAATTAATACCCTTCTGTTTAAACGAGTAGTTTAATTTATAATTGTGTAACGCAATCGCTTCTCGACCATAGACTCGACTGTCATTTCCTCTTTCTCTCTTAATCGTAATTGTGAGCCCGCATGGAACGTCTGTTTATTTATTGCATCTATTGTATGATGTACTGTTCTTTTGGTATTAAATGTGTGGAATGTATGTTTGAACTCGTATAGAGAACGATCTGGTTGAAGAGCCCGAAGAACTCACAGGAGAAGCCCCTGAGCAGCAGCTGGTTGGTGGAGGCAAGTGTCCCTTGATCTATCTTTGTCCTATACATCCTTAATTCACTTCCCGCATTTACACAGTTATACTTAAGGATTGACTAGCTTTTGTTATCCATATCCTTGCTTACCTATTTGGGTTAGATTATTATCGTTTAGCTTTATGCTGTTGCTCAACACTAATCAATGAACATGATGAAATTTATCAATGATACGTTGTTTCCCTTCTTTATCATGATGTTATACTTATGGCATTCAAGGGGGCTCGAGCGGTTTCTCGAGTGCCTCTCCATAAGGACCTATTCGTTGGATGACCGCCCGGGAAAATAGTGCAACCATGAGGGTGGAGTGGGACGCCCTTAGCTGAAAATTAGAGGAACCGGGGTGTAGTTTGCTTAGCCGTCGTGCCGTCAATGGGGCTCGGTGTATGCGGCTCGCTCTGCCAAGTTTGGTTCGCCCCTTGGGGAGGAGTGCGGTACATTTAGGAAACCTAACGGGTGGCTACAGCCCCGGAGAATCTTTGTAAAGGCTACGTAGTGAGACCCTGCCTATTCACCTTGGTAGTGTTTGAGGGTTTGATCGGCCCGAGGCAAGAGGGAATCACGACTTGTGGGTAAAGTGCGCAACCTCTGCAGAGTGTTATGAAAACTGATATATCAGTCGTGCCCGTGGTTATGAGCGGTCAAGGGAGCTCCAGTGATTAGTGATACTTGATCAGAGATGTTCGGATTACAGGTGGCAATGAGAATGATGGTTTTGGTATTGACTATGGTAATGGTAAGTGGTATTCTTTCCGTTTGGAAAGGGTACGTTTGCGTTAATAACATGGGCTAAATCTAAAACTTGGCTTTCTCTACTAGTAATAATAATCTGACCAACTAAAAGCAACTGCTTGACTTACCCCCACATAAAGCTAGTCCACTACAGCCAAACAGGACACTTGCTGAGTATGTTGATATGTACTCACCCTTGCTCTACACACCAAACCCCCCTAGGTTGTCCGCATTGCAACCACTGCTCAGGAGAAGATGAAGCTGTGGAAGGAGACTTGCAGGAGTTCCAAGATTATGACGAGTTCTAGGCGTGGGTTAGCGGCAACCCCAAGTCGGCTGCCTATGAAGGCCGCGTGTATCTACGTTTCTTTTCGGCACTTTGATTATTGTAAACACTATGTGGATGTCTCAGACATATGATGTAATCGACTATCATTCCCCTTTTATATTAATATTTGAGCACTGTGTGATGATGTCCAGTTATGTAACGGTTGTGTACGTGAATTGCTGATCCTGGCACGTACATGGTTCGCATTCGGTTTGCCTTCTAAAAACCGGGTGTGACACCCGGTGCGGAGGTAGGAGAAGGCTCCTTGTCCGTTCGATCCACATCTTGCACCTTCGATTATACAGAGGGTAGTGCAGGTGGCGGCCGTAGATGTATCGATGAGCAGCCCAGATTAGAACATGAGAGTACCCTTTTGACGCTTTGAATCTGAGGCGATAATCAGACGATCAACGGCTCTGGTAGCTCACCGATTCCGTTAATGATAAGTTTGATCTCGGTGGTTCATTTTGGATCTGGCAGCCAAAAGGTTTGGATGGGTTAGATCTAATCCGGCACGTCCGGTGTTGATCGGACGGCGGATGTCGTCCCGTACCCCCTTTAGCCATGTAATCTTGCATATGAGACCCCGAGCTTGTTATTAATCAACCCGCAGTCCAGGGTGATTGTGCTCTGAGTCTAGGGAATCTTTTGCTGAGGCCCCTGGTGTTCGGTTTAATTTTGTACGCAGCCCAGAGTTCAGTAAAAATGAATAAATGATAAAGGAAATTGATTTTTAGTATGAAATTAATTGCAACAACTTGTATAAATCATAGAAAATTCTTATGAGCTCCAAATTGGTCCATTCCAGTTCCTATAATTCTATATTAATATTTTCTATAACTATGTAATACTGTTTTAACATGAAAATTATATTAAATTTGATCTCTTAATTAATCTTATGACAAACACATAGAACCTTCAGAAATTTATAACTCACGATCCGTAACTCCGATTTGATCCGTTCAAGTTGTGTTAGTCTCGTATAGATATTTACTATATAATAACAACATTTATTATATCATGTTTCATCATTTTATGATTAGATCTTTATTTAACTTATGTTGGTTAGTCTTGTTAATCTGCTTATCGTTATGACCTATTAGAATATGATCTATGGTCAATTTATAACTTAGATTAAAGTTGAGATAATTATTTATAGAATAATCTCTCATATGATTTATAGTAACCAATTTATGATATAGTTTAACATTTTAATCACATAAAACTTCTATAAAATCATAACTCCTTAATTATGACTCTGATCGTAGTAGTTCTCGATCCCGCGCTCTCGTAGCAACGCATATATCATTATTACGCAGTTTGTTCTTATGTTGGTGTGATGTTAATTTTATCTATACCATGTTTGTTTGTATTGCTACGACTAGCGCGAGGACACGTGTCATCTGAAAGGCAAGTTGGTACCTGGAATCTCAAGTGCCAGGCAAGTTGTGCCCTTGATCCACTTTTGTTACCCAATAGTATTCTTTATTATCACTATTCAATGCATAGGTTTAATTTTGATGGGACCCGATAGGTCACCCTAGATTGTTTATCCATTTTACCTTGTTTACCTCTGAATCATATGGGTAGTTATGCTATTGCTTTACATGGTTTTGGGTTAATATTTCATTATATCCATGTTTCAGTTATTTTGTTATTCTATTTATGTTCATGTCAAGATCATTATATTATTGTTAATTGGAACATGGAGCTTAACTTGAGAAACATGTGCCACCACAAGGGAGGAATGGGACCCCTTGGCTAACTAATTAGGAAAGCTAGTGGAAGACTACCTTACCCGAAAGGGGCAAGGGCAGTAGGAGAGTTGCATGCAAGGAGGTTCTCGGGTTGATTTTGCTGCGATGGCGGTCAGACGGGGGATTCTTGCAAGTGCTCTTCCCATAAACTGTAGCGGGTTTTCGGAAGCTAGTGGAACTTTATAAAGGCCTCGTAGTGGATCCCTAGCCATTCACCTCGGTAGTGTCTAAGGGCCTAGCTAACCCTAGCGACATGGGAAACATGACTTGTGGGTAAAGGGTACAACCACTGCAGAGTGTAAAACTGGTATACTAGCCGAGCTCACGGTCATGAGCAGCTCAGGACTCTCCGATGATTAAATTATGGAACCTAAACTCAATTTGTCATTTGCATTTGCATGGGATTTGTTATTAATTTTGTTCTATTATTTTATTATGGTTTGGTATTCACTTACACTTAGTAACTGCTAATAAAATTTGACCAACTTATTAAAAGCAATGCTCAGCTTTAACCTCTATTATTGATCAGCCTTACACATCACATGAACTCCCACCTTTGGTGAGTTCATGCCACATTATTCCCCACAACTTGTTGAGCGATGAACATGTGTGAGCTCACCCTTGCTGTCTCACACACCCCCACAAGTCAAGGACAGGTACCACTGGATGTGGCGCATGGTGGATGTTGCGCTGTGTTCATGAGAGGTCTAGGTCATCGTCTCCCAGTTGACTTTCTAGCGCCAAGGATGGATTTTAGATCCTGTTATATTTACCTTTTGTTTTGTAAGACTTTCGCTATGTAATAAGTACTCTGATGTTAATATGACATTTATCTCTATACACTCTGTTATTATATATGTTGTCTTCTTTGGCGCATGTATGAGATGCACCCCGCTTTGTCCTTTAAAGCCCGGGGTGTTACAGAAGTGGTATCAGAGGAAACCTAACGGGTGGCTACAGCCCCGGAGAATCTTTGTAAAGGCTACGTAGTGAGACCCTGCCTATTCACCTTGGTAGTGTTTGAGGGTTTGATCGGCCGAGGCAAGAGGGAATCACGGCTTGTGGGTAAAGTGCGCAACCTCTGCAGAGTGTTATGAAAACTGATATATCAGCCGTGCTTGCGATTATGAGCGGCCAAGGGAGCTCCAGTGATTAGTGATACTTGATCAAAGATGTTTAGATTACAGGTGGCAATGAGAATGATGGTTTTGGTATTGACTATGGTAATGGTAAGTGGTATTCTTTCTGTTTGGAAAGGGTACGTTTGGGTTAATAATGTGGGATAAATCTAAAACTTGGATTTCTCTACTAGTAATAATAATCTGACCAACTAAAAGCAACTGCTTGACTTACCCCCACATAAAGCTAGTCCACTACAGCCAAACAGGACACTTGCTGAGTATGTTGATGTGTACTCACCCTTGCTCTACACACCAAACCCCCAGGTTGTCCGCATTGCAACCACTGTTCAGGAGAAGATGAAGCCGTGGAAGCAGACTTGTAGGAGTTCCAAGATTACGACGAGTTCTAGGCGTGGGTTAGCGGCAACCCCCAGTCGGCTGCCTGTGAAGGCCGCGTGTATCTACGTTTCTTTTCCACACTTTGATTATTGTAAAGACTATGTGGATGTATCAGACATATGATGTAATCGACTATCATTCCCCTTTTATATTAATATTTGAGCACTGTGTGATGATGTCCAGTTATGTAACGGTTGTGTACGTGAATTGCTGATCCTAGCACGTACATGGTTCGCATTTGGTTTGCCTTCTAAAAACTGGGTGTGACATAGGTGGTATCAAAGTCGTGCTGACTGTAGGACCGCTAACCTAGAGTAGAATGGTCGTTCTAAGGATTATAGACCCCTATTCTCACCTTGACTTTGATATCCCTTCAAAAGTTGGTCATATCGACCAAACCTAACTTCTATTATATATTATACCTTCCTAAAAATCTTTTTGTTTATTCTAATTCCTCATTTTATTCGTGGTTAATTACTTGCTAGTCATATTAGTTCTGTTCTCACTCTTATGCTTACGGTGTCTTTTGTAGATGGCTCGTCTTAGACACACTGCACGGAAGTCTGTCATCCCCTTCTTACCCTCTCGTCTCGCGGAGCGTCCGCTTCGCTGTTCGGTGACCGGCCAGTCCAGCCACTTGGAGTGGCTGCACCACCGCTTGCACGAGGAGCAGGAACGTCGACGACAGGAGCAGGAGCAGCAGGGCTCTTCTTTCTCGCTCCAATAGGAGATAGAGTATGTGAGGAGCTGCTCCCCTATGCTTCCGCTGGAGGCGCCCCCTGCACCATTGAGCGCCCCAGCCGCTGGAGTAGCTACTGGAGGAGACCCAGACGATGGAGGTGGTGATAGCAGCTCAAGCCACAGCACCGACCTTTCAGCCGACCAGGAGCCGGAAGGATGGGTTGCTCGACCCATCACACGCGACGCTGCTCGTGGGTGTCACTTCCACGATGCGCTCGACACCCTACTACGCCAGGCACTCGACCGGCGTACTTGGTCCATCGAGTATCGCTGTGTGGTCTTCCAGCACCATCGCGAGGTCTACTCGGACCGCTGGGAGGCGACCTGCTTGGTGCGCCGTCCGGAGAACAGTCTCCGGGTGTGGAGATCTGCTCAGAGCACTATTCCATCTCTGAGCGGGACTCAGCTGAGGCGGCCATGGAAGATGCCGCACGGCATGTGCTTTCGCACTACTGCTCAGTGCTCGGCGGGGTAGCCGACGGTCTCAACCTGAAGTATTACCCCTGCCGTCCATCTGGCAGCACAGGAGGTGTGATTGTCTCACCTGTTGGTGAGGACAATCCTAGGTTGAGCAGCACAGTCAACCTAGCCACCATGCTAAACACGGAGCTAGACCATGCATTAGACGAGCTGAGTAGGGCACGTGCTGAGATCGCCCAGCTGTGGGCTGAGCGCGTGGAGCATCGTCACCTGGAGGATGGCTCCCCCGCTCCCGTCGGGACTCAGCACCCGTACCGCTCACCTCGGCATGGACACCAGTCTTATGGCAACTCCGACTGCAGGACCAAGATAAATTTAGAACCATAGATTGTCAGAGTCGGATCTTATAATTAATACGAAAATATATACATAGAAGCTATAGTCTTAGCGTTAGTCTCGCTTTTAGTTAGTCTTAGTTAGATAGGGTAGTTTGCTTATCCTGTGCATTTATGTTTGTCATGATGAACTATGTTGGATTTGGATCTTTGTAATGACTGTCGCCAGGGTGTAGGTATCCCCTGCACTTTGGTTTACCTGTTATATGTTAATGAAGTTAGTTATCTAGTTGGGAAGACTTCCATTCCACTTTCCTCTTTATCTGAGAAGCTGTGTTGGTCTGTGTTGGAGATCAGTGAAGATGTTCATCTGTTCAGTATTGTGGAGGATTCTATACTCTTTTCTTATGCTGCAAGTTGCAAGATCAGTTCAGATGTGTGATTGCATTATGCAGATGTCAGAAAACAGGCGCAGAGGAGGAAGGTGTGCTCAGCAAGAGCATGCAGCCCCGCAGGATGAGGCACCCCAGCAGCGGCAGCTGCCACCCCTGCCCCCGATGACCATCGAGCAGATGTTCCTCATGCAGACTCAGGCAGTTTTGGCCATCGGTTAGACTCTGGACGCCAATCAGCAGCAGCAACAACCACCACCTCAGCCCCAGATGTCTCAGATGCCCAAGGACAAGTGTGTTGAATTCATGAGAGGTCATCCCCCAACGTTTGCTCACTCTTCTGACCCCATGGATGTTGAAGACTGGCTGCGCACTGTGGAGCGGGAGTTGCATACCACTCAGTGTGACGACAGGGAAAAAGTTTTGTATGGTCCCCGTCTGTTGAGAGGAGCAGCTCAGTCCTAGTGGGAGTCTTATCTCGCCACCCATGCCAACCCCGACACTATCACCTGGGAGGAATTTAGAGGCAATTTCCACCAGTATCATGTTCCTGCAGGTCTGATGACAGTGAAGAAGGAGGAGTTCCTGGCACTCAAGCAAGGGCCTATGTCTGTTAGTGAGTACCGAGACAAGTTTCTGCAGCTGTCTCGCTATGCTCCTAAAGATGTCAACACCAACGCCAAGCGACAGTATCGTTTCCTGAGAGGCTTGGTCGACCCTCTTCAGTATTAGCTGATGAATCATACCTTCCTCACTTTCCAGCACCTGATTGACAGAGCAATCATGACCGAGAGGAAGCGTAAAGAGATGGAGGATCACAAGTGCAAGATCAGTGGACCCCAGCCTGGAAGCAGCAATCACCCTCGTTTCTCAGGCAACCCACCTCAGCAGTTTAGGCAGAACCAGCGTCCACCTCAGCAGCAGCAGTTCCAAAGGCAGTACCCTCAGCACCAGCAGCAGAATCGCTAGAACAATCAGTCAGGAGGAGGTTAGTTCCAGAGGCAGAATCAGCAGGCACCTCGTCTTCCGGCCCCAGCAAACCAGCAGAACAGTCAAGCAGCACCAGCTCAAGGCGGAAGCAGAGCATGTTTCCACTATGGAGAGCAAGGTCATTGGGTGATGCAATGTCCGAGGAAGGCAGCCCAGCAGCAGTCAGGCCCCAATGCCCCAGCAAAGTAGAATGTGCCTTAGCCTGGAGCAGGCAACCGCTCCCAGCCACGCTATAACCATGGGAGACTGAACCACTTGGAGGTTGAAGAAGTTCAGGAAAACCCCGGCATGACAGTAGGTATGTTTCTAGTCAACTCCCATATTGCAGAAGTGTTATTTGATACTGGAGCAACGCATTCATTCATTACTGCATCATGGGTAGAAGCACATAATCTTCCAATAACTACCATGTCAACCCCCATTCAAATTGACTCAACCAGTGGTAGAATTTGAGCTGATAGCATTTGCTTGAATGTAAGAGTGGAAATAAGGGGGATAGCTGAAAGTAGCCTAGAGGGGGGTGAATAGGCTACACCTAAAATTTTTCACTAAAAACTTCGAGATAGGTTAAATTAAAGTTGCACTGGTGCAAACCAGTTCAGTTGATTTTGTTTACAACTGAACAAGTTTGAACCTGCTCAACTGAGATAAACAAATATTACGAAGTAGTGAAAGATTTTGCTAATGACTTGCCTTACGCAAGATCTACTCGAATAGATAATATGAACCAACCAACAAATTTAAAGAGCTTAACAAGAACACACAAGAACACGCGATATAACCCGAGGTTCGGCAACCACCACAAAGGTGTCCTACTCCTCGTTGAGGAGCCCACAAAGGGCCGGGTCTTTTCCAACCCTAATCCTCCACAAGCCGACCATAAAGGTCAAGGCAATCTCTTCTCAAATATGCTCAAAGAGCGAGTGATACAAACTTCTTAGGGTCGTCCACAAATTTGGAGACTCCCAAGCAACCTCTAACCGTCAAGGAACACAAGGTTCCAAGAGTAACAAATCCGCACAAGGTCAAGTTTGCAACGAGCTTAAGAACAAATAGAATAGGAGAATCGAGATGAAAATGACAGCGTGTTAGATCGAGTTCACCTCACACCAAGGATCCTTCAAGCGATTGAAGGAGATGCGATTGCGGGTGTGAAAGGTGAAATGAATGCACTTGTTGAGAGTTTGGTCAGCCAAGATTTCGTGGGAGAGGCAGAAGTAAATAAGAGAGAGAGTGTAGGGGGTATATAAAGGATCCCCCAAAAGCTGGTAGCTGTTGGGAGAAAATCGGTAAAAACCGGTTGAACCGGTTTACAGATCGGTTGAACCAGTTTCCACCAGGGAGAATCCGGTTCACTAACCTACTCAGCCGGAGACTCGACCGGAATCAAAACCGGTTGAGCCGGGAAAAATTCCGGTTGAACCGGTTTTCCCAAAAGATCTGCAATGACTTTTCTGACAGCACTGACTGTTAGACAGGTCAGAGCAGGGATGGCAGAGGAATAGTCCCAAAACCGGTTGAACCGGTTTTAGGGCCAGTTGAACCAGTTTCCAAGGCTGGAAAACAAGTTTTGAACTTTTTGAAGTGAACAAAGGTGGGACTTTTGTGGGAAGTGAAAAATGGTTCTTCTCAAGGCATTCATGATCTGGAAAAGTGTTCTCTAAAATGATTTTGAAGGATTTTGAACTTAGCTCATTGCAAAACTTACTTAACCATTGCGGATCCCTCTTAATTGAACGGCGAATCCTATAACTCAAGAATTATAAAAAGAGTACTGTCGTTGTTTCCAAGCACTTGGAGCACACCATTTGATGTAGAATTTTAAATCCGCTGTGCTTTACATTTTTATGCTCATAAGATCTGTGCTTCTCCTGTCTGTAGAAATACTGTGTACATGCTAGGAGCAAACTTGTTAGAAACTTTGTTTGTTTTGTCATTTAATCACCAAAACCCTCAATTAGGGTTGATTGCACTTACAATCTCCCCCTTTTTGGTGATTGATGCCAAAACAAACAAGAGTGGAGATAAAAATTGAAAATTAAGAACACTTGCGAGATGAAAGTATTTGTGTATGTGCAGCTCCCCCTAAATATGTGCATGAGTTTTGTGATATTAATATTGACTTGATATGTCAATTTGCAACATATTTAGAGAGAGTGAACAAACAACATAATACACAAAAATTGAGGGATGCAACACAATTATATAGGATGTGATGATAACAAGAGTAGTGTTACACAGACAAGCTCATTATTGCATAGCATAAGATATGAAAAGCTACTACTGGCTATTACAATAATGATATCACATCACATCATTAAAAGAGTTTGTGGCCTCTAAGCCAACACCAGATGTATCACGAGACAGACGAATAATAATTATTACAGACCAAATTGTTCATTACATAAATAAAAGGTGCAGCTAAGATAAGAAACCTTCTCCCCCTTTTTGGCAACAAGAACCAAAAAAGAAGAGAGCCACCAAGCCAAAGATCACCAGTTAGGAGGAGGATGATGCGGAGCAAAGAAATGATGCGCCAAGTGAGATGCAAATTGGTCTTCCCCAGACTGATCTGGGAGAGGATAGCTTCCAGATGGATCCTGGGGCGGAGGGTGAGAGGAGGATTGACCCGGATCCCCTTGGTAGGGAGGCGGGGCAAACTGCTCGCGATCATCAAAGTAAGCTTCTTCTTCTTCATCGTCAGCGGACATAAAAGGCACCACGTATGCTTGCTGGTGCCACTCATTGATCTCCGGGGGAGGCGGATGGAGAGGCACGTCAGGCGAGCGAGGGGCAAAGGGCATACCCATAGTGGAAGCTTGACGACGAAGATTGTTGTTAGTCTCCCGCTGACGCCTTGCCAGCTCATGCACATCAGCAGAAATATTCCGGCACATAGAGAAAAATGTCGCAATCCCATGGGCCAAGCGGGCACCCATCCCTCGGCCACGACCTCGACCACGACCATGACCACGTGGCGTGGGAGATCCACGGCCAAGGGAGGGACGCGAGGCACCTGCAGCAGCAGCAGCAGGACTAGCAGAAGGACCAGCAGAAGTACCAGCAGAAGTACGTGCACGGGAGCTGGAAGGGGCTTTCCTCAAGCGCCCTGCTGGATTGTTTGGATCAATCCAGAAAGGGGTATAAGATTGATGTCTAGTACCTTTTTCATAACGGAACTGCGTCACAACTTCAATCATCTTCATTATGAAAGGTGCATGTAGACATCCTTTAAGTGGAAAGCAGGCAGCATGGATAATCTCCTGCCAGATCATATCAAAAATGTTGATACTCTCAAAACTGGTGGGCTTCATGAATGAGAGCAAGACCTTGCTCTCTCCAAGAATATTCATCTGGTTACCCCCTTTGGGAATGAGGGTCATCCTGCTGAGAGAGTTGATATATCTGTAATATTTGTGCATGTTGGTGGACTCCCAATATTTTCCAAACTCAGAGAGATGAAGATCTCTGGCTTCATCTCTGGTGGGTTGGCGAAAATCATGTATTTTGATCTTGTCACCAGAGATGTCCTCATCAATAAACCCAAGAATGTGAGCGAATCGCTGGTAGCTCACCTTGTACCAGCTGCCTTCGATGTAGAAATTAAGATAAGGAAAGTTGTAGGGACTTTCCTCATCGGCCAGCTTGATCCAAAGAGTGGAATAAAATTGGGCAATGACCTCATCATTCCAGTCATATTGAAAGGTCATTATATTCTTCATCTTCTTTCTTTCACATGCCATCAATGCCTGTGTCATCTCCGGGTCTCCAATAGCCTCACATCCTTCCCAATTGATGTATCGTTGATGTAGTATGGGCTGATGTTTCTTGGGAAGGATTGCTGAGTTGTAAAAATCCACATGCTGGAGAGTCCAGAAACGGTTCCCATCAATCCTAGCATCACGAATGCGCAATGCAGGATTCTGAAAGCGGATGTCCTGAAGAAGTGCAGAACCCCCGCTGGCAGTAAAATCAGTAACTGGCTCATTGCCAGAACGACAGGCCTCCGCCCAGTGGAGGACTAACCCTCGAATAATAGGGGCATGGGCAGGGGGAAGGTCAATCTCATCATCTTTCCCACCATCATCATCACTTTTTGCTTCCCATGCATGTGGATTTGTCGCGGGTCGGGACCGACCGGAGGGATTCCGGGCCGTCCGACTGCGACCTCCATGAGACCCGGAGGCCTCACCACCCTGCATGACATTGCCAGATCCTCGCCCACGTTTGGATCTGGAACGCGGGGGAGTTTCTTCGTGAATCTCTTGTTCGTCAGAGGAGTCGGATTCAACAACAGATGGATTCCTCTGACACATCATCCTTAAAAAGAAAAGATAGAACCTATGATAAGCAAGGATCTTAACAAACACGTTTGAGTAGAGACGCGTATGATATTGAGCATGCACTTCAACCGTTCATGCGAGCAGTTCAACTACAACGAACAATATCAAACCGCTAAACTCAAACAATGTTCGAGACAAACGAAGATAGTCTAAGTGTTGCAAGCACCTAAACTAAAATTTATCCTAGAAACGATACACTTGATAATCAAGAACGAGTGAGATCGAGTAAAAGAAATGAAATACGGTAATACCTCGATCGGAAGTTTGAATCACAGAAATCCCAACAAGAGTGAGGGAGATGATGGAGGAAGCCGAGATGAACGAATCTCCAACAAAACTTCCAAAGAGTGGATGGCACAAATGGGTTTTGGAGTGGTGAGAGTGTGAAGGAGAGAGAGGAAAATGTGTAGGCGGCGTCGGCTGGGAAAAAGGAGCTGGTAAGAAGAGAAGGGAGGAAAGGGGAGAGAATTAGGGGAGGCGCCGGCTGGTCAACAAAACGAAAACCGGTTCAACCGGTTTCCCATCAGACTGTGCAGTAAAAGCGCGCAGAAAAAGTGATTGACTGCACGGATTTTCTGCCAGACTGACAGCGCAGTCTGCGAGACTGACGGCGCAGACTGCGGCGCTGACAGACAGCACGGACGCGGAGGCGGTCAAAACCGGTTCAACCGGTTTTTATACTGGTTCAACCGGTTTTCACCAGGGGAAAACCGGTTGAGTGGCCTACTCAGCCGATTTACTCAACCTATTTTCAGATATTGCCCGGTACGGCTTTAATAGCACTTAACAAATATGACATGAGTAATTCTAATAATAAAAACAGTATTTCTCATGACATTTTGTGCAAACAACCATTTTAAATTCATCAATCATGTGATCAAAATTTTAGTTCTATGACACGTTTCGAGAATCCAAGATGTTTAGCTCACTCCTAAGAAAGCAAAACCTAGTCTCATCAAGGGGTTTTGTGAAGATATCGGCTAGTTGATTTTCGGTGCTCACATGAAACAATTCGATATCTTTTTTGGCTTCGTGGTCTCTCAAGAAATGATGTCTAATGTCAATATGTTTGGTTCTAGAGTGTTGCACCGGATTGTTTGCAAGTTTTATGGCACTCTCATTGTCACACAATAGTGGAATCTTGTTAAACTCACAACCAAAATCTCTCAGGGTTTGCTTCATCCATAACAACTGTGCACAACATGCCCCAGCTGCTATGTACTCAGCTTCTGCAGTGGAAAGTGCAACACAATTTTGTTTCTTGGAACTCCATGACACTAAGGACCGCCCAAGGAATTGGCAAGTCCCAGTAGTGCTTTTTCGATCTACTCTGCAACCGGCATAATCTGAGTCAGAGTAGCCAAGTAAATCGAAAAGGGAGCCTTTAGGATACCATAATCCTAGGTTTTGGGTGTGCACTAAGTATCTTAGGATTCTCTTAATGGCAACAAGATGGCAATCTTTAGGATTAGCTTGAAAGCGTGCACACATGCAAACACTCAACATGATATTAGGTCTAGATGCACACAAATAAAGCAGTGACCCTATCATTGATCTATATAACTTTTGATCTACAGGTTTACCTTCTTCATTTAGGTCGAGATGTCCATTTGATGACATTGGAGTCTTGGTGTGCTTTGCCTTTTCCATGCCAAACATCTTGAGCATGTCTTGTGTATATTTGGTTTGGCATAGAAAGGTACCTTCCTTGAGTTGTTTGACTTGAAATCCCAGGAAGTATTTGAGCTCGCCCATCATAGACATCTCAAACATGTTCATCATTACTTTGCTAAACTCTTCACAAAATTTTTCATTAGTACTACCAAATATAATGTCATCGACATATATTTGGCACACAAATAATTTATTGTCAACTTTGCGAGTAAATAATGTAGAGTCAGCTTTTCCTATTGTAAACCCATTCTTAATTAAAAATCTTTAAGACAATCATACCAAGCTCTAGGGGCTTGTTTAAGCCCGTAGAGTGCCTTGTGAAGTAGATAGACATGATTTGGCTTCCTTGGATCTTCAAAGCCCGGTGGTTGCTCCACATAGACCCTCTCTTGTAGTGGTACATTTAGAAACGTGCTCTTGACGTCCATTTGATATAACTTAAAATTATGGTTAGTAGCATAGGCAATTAATATTCTAATTGACTCTAACCTTGCTACCGGCGCATATGTTTCACCAAAATCAAGTCCTTCCACTTGAGTGTAGCCTTGGGCAACCAACCGTGCTTTATTCTTGTAACCATGCCATGTTCATCTTGTTTGTTCCTAAAGACCCATTTTGTCCCAATCACATTTTGCTTAGGTCTTGGAACCAAGGACCAGACTTCATTCCGGGTGAAGTTGTTCAATTCCTCTTGCATGGCAATTATCCAATCCGGATCACCCAACGCTTCTTCAACCTTAAGTGGCTCAAGAGAGGAAACAAACAAGTAAAATTCACAAAAATTTGCTAAACGAGATCGAGTTGTTACCCCTCTCCTAATGCTACCCAGGATGTTGTCCACCGGATGATCTCTTTCAATAGTGTGATGGACTCGAGGATGAGGCACTGATGGTTGTCTTTGAATTTGTTCCTCCTCATCATCTACTTGATCAAGAGGCACTTCACCATCAACACTTTCATGTTCATCTTCTACCACCGTTGGCATCCTTTGGGGTTGATGATTTTCTTCAAGATTTGGATGACTTGAGGTTGATGGGTTTGCTTGGGTGGAGGATTTGTCACCCACCACCTTTGCACCCACATCAAAGACCTCATTGGTCATCCACAAAGTTCCTTCCTCATCTTCCTTTTCTTGAGGTCTCACCTCACCTATTGCAAGTTTCTTTATGGCCTCACAAGGTGGTTCTTCATTTCCTGCAGTGCCATTAGAAACATGCCCTTGCGAGCCATTAGACTCATCAAATGTCACGTCTATCGCTATTTCAACAAGACCGGTGGTATTGTTGAAAACGCGATATCCATGCGCATTTGATGCATAACCAAGCAAGAAACCCTCGTCCACTCTAGGAGCAAACTTTGAGCTCTTGACTTTCTTGTTAAGAATAAAGCACTTACAACCAAATACTCTAAAATAATCAACTTTAGGTTTGTTACCAGTGAGAAGCTCATAAGCAGTCTTCTTGTAGATCTTGTGAAGATAGAGGCGGTTGATTGCATGACAGGCGGTGTTGACCGCCTCTACCCAAAAGTTATCAGGTGTCCTGTACTCATCCAACATGGTTCTAGCTGCTTCAATTAAAGTTCGGTTCTTTCTTTCCACAACACCATTTTGTTGTGGAGTGTAAGGAACCGATAACTCATGTTTGATTCCTTCTTCGCCTAAGAATTCTTCGACACCTGTGTTCTTGAATTCCATCCCATTATCACTTCTCACTTTCTTGATTTTGAGCTCAAACTCATTTTGAGCTCTTCTCATGAATTTCTTCAATGTTTCTTGAGTTTCACCTTTATCACTCAAAAAGAAAACCCAGGTGAAGCGAGAAAAATCATCAACAATGACTAAACCATACTTACTACCACCAATGCTGATGTAAGCCACAGGTCCGAAGAGGTCCATGTGAAGAAGCTCCAATGGCATTTTTGTTGTGACCACATTCTTTGTTTGATGTGGGACTCCATGTTGCTTTCCTGCTTGGCATGCGCCACAAATCCTATCTTTCTCAAACACAACATTTGTTAGTCCAATAATGTGACTATCCTTTTGAAGTTTGGCCAAGTTCCTCATGCCAACATGAGCTAGCCGGCGATGCCAAAGCCAACCCTTGTCAGATTTTGCCACTAAACAAGTCTCAGGCGTCACTCTACTTGTTGTGAAATCAACAAGATAGAGTTTGCCCTTCAAGCGACCTGTAAAGGCAACAGAGGAATCCTCCCTTCTAAGGATCTTCACATCCACATCAGAAAATAAGAAATTATAACCCATTCCACAAAGTTGTGAAACGGACATCAAATTGTAGCTTAAAGAATCTACCAATAAAACATTTGAAAGTGATTGTTGGTCAGAGATAGGAATTTTACCAATACCAATCACCTTACTCTTGCCACTATCTCCAAACACAATTTCTTGTGCTTCTTGAGTTAGTTGTAAGGAATGGAACATGTCTTCCTCCCCGGTCATGTGATTTGTACATCCACTGTCAAGCACCCAACTTGACCCACCAGAGGAGTAGACCTGCAAAACAAATTTAGGCTATGCTTTTAGGTACCCAAATTGAATTGGGTCCTGCAGTGTTAGTTATAGCCTTGGGTACCCACACACTTCTTTTCATGACTTTTCTTTTAGTGTAGGCACCCACATATTTAACAACCAATTTCCCTAAATCCCAAGTCAACATGTAATCACAAAGATAAGAGTGAGAAATGGGAGCATTAAATTTTTCTCCACTTGTTGATGCTGCTTCCTTCACCTTACTCTTTGTGGAACTCAAGTTTACCTTTACTTGAGTTGACTTGTGATTTGAGGAGTGAATCCTCCCCAAGGCATCATATAGGGTGGTTCCCTCTATGAACTTGGGGGATCTCCACCCCTTATGCACTATGCTAGGGTTTTCCTTGAAAGAGTTGAACCCAAGCCCCCTTCTTCCATTGTTGGGCTTTAGGGACTTGTACTTGGGTTCAATTTTCTTTAACCCATCATTGCTAGAGCATCTTTTCAATATTTCTTTGACCTTTACATGTGGGCTCTTCTTCCTTGCATGGTTAGTTAGACAACAAGAAGCATGATATTTGGCACAATGTTTGCAAAAGGTATTATTTGAGGAGCTAGACTTAGATTCAATCAATAAAGATGAAGCATTGATGTTCTTGCAATTTTCAAGTTGCACTTGAAGTTCTTGATTTTGGACATTCAAGCTTAACATGCTTGATTCAAGTGCATCCTTTTCATTTGCAAGATTAGCTATAGAGGTTTTCATATTGATTACTTCTTTTTCTTTATCCTCTATAGTTATCTTGACTAAAGATACTTCCTTAGTCAAGGCATCTAGCATTTCATCTTTATTGAGTAGCAATTCTTGAAGCTCTAGGTTTCTTTCCTTTTCAAGGATAAGCAAGTCTTCTTGAGCATCAAGAGTTGCTTTTCTTTTATCTAGCTTCTCCATTAATTTGGTGATAACATTATATCCTGTTGGGGGCCTTCGTCCTCCGAAGGTCCTCAAAAACAAGATTTGACAATATTTTCCAAGTGAATTATATGAACAGGTATTCTCGGACTCAGATTGTGAACATGGAGTACGGACAGGACGAAGCTTAAGCCGGACGAAAGGAGGTTGATGAAGGACGGGCTGGTTACCATGCTGTACGAAGGATGGCGCGCAGCCGAAGCTATGCGCAGGAAAGCTTCGTCGCGATAGCAGAACGGGGAACCGACCTAAAGATGAAAAGACTACTTAGGCCTTGACAGACTCCCATAGGTCATTAGCAAATGTAATGGACATGAATGTAATTTTACATGGGCTGTGTCTCACGCCTATAAATAGATGAACAGTACTCCCGTACTGTTCACGCTGACTTGGCATTTGCTTTTGCGTCATCCTTGTACTTTTTCCTTCCTGCAATCCGAAGGTACATTTGTAATTTAAAGTCATTTCTATTGTTACATAATAATAAAATAGAAATGACATTGTGATAAAATCTAAATGTTTACATTACTTTTTATGTTATGCATAAGTTCTTCGTCATAACTTATCGTGCTTACGAAGATATATTGTTTATAACCTTCGTCCGGAGCACGTTATATCCCGAAGGGAAATAATGTTTCAAAGGACGAAGGACCTTACCATTTAACACTTTTTATGTTGCCTTGTTCTTAATCCGAAGCATTTGAGAACAAGTCACCAACATTGGCGCCCACCTCCGGTGAACTCACTTCCACTTTGAGTTTTTTGAACACCTTCGGAAGCCATAGACCCTCGCTATGGCGCCGAAGAAAGCTTCAGTGACTGGGGCTGCAGCACTGCAACCGCTGGACCCCAACCAGGAGACCGTCTCTCTTCAGGAGGCCCGAAGCCAGAAGAGGAAGGCTGTCAGCCCGACGCTTCAGGAGGATGAACTAGACCAAGAGATCAGGGATATGGAGATGCTTCATCAACAGGTGCAGAGGAAGAAGGAAAAGATGGCCAGGCTAGCTGAGCTGCAGAGGCAGATAGACGAAGCTTCTGAAGAAGTTCGCCATCTTACTCACGATGACCAGAACAGAAGGCCTCAACAAAAAGACCTTCATCAGGAGGGCTTCTTCAACGAAGATGACTGGTATGACAATTTCCATCATGGAAATTTTGTTTTCGATGATGCTTCTCCCCTGTCCGCTGAGCTGCAGGCTACACCTTGGCCTCCGTCCTACAAGCCACCCCAGCTTCCCATGTTCGATGGCCACTTAGACCCGAAGCAGTTTTTGATGAGCTACGAAGCAACAGTGTCTTCGTATGGTGGCAATGCTGCAGTCATGGCAAAGTCTTTTGTTATGGCTGTCAGGAATGTTGCTCAGACCTGGTATTCCTCCCTTCGACCAGGAACGATTACTTCATGGCAAAAGCTGAAGGACATGTTGTTAACCAGCTTTCAAGGGTTTCAGACGAAGCCGGTTACTGCTCAAGCCTTGTTCCAGTGCACTCAGGATCATGAAGAATACCTTCAGGCGTATGTCAGAAGGTTCTTACGTTTGAGGGCGCAGGCACCAACGGTGCCCAATGAAATTGTCATCGAAGCCATGATCAAGGGGCTTCGACCTGGACCTTCAGCTCAATACTTCGCTAGGAAGCCTCCTCAGACTTTGGAGAAGCTACTCCAGAAAATGGACGAGTACATTCGTGCCGACAATGATTTTCGCCAAAGAAGGGAGGAGGCTTTCAGATTTTCTGAAATGACCAGGGGCTTCGGAGGAAGATTTTATCCGAGGCATGTCAGGTCCATCCACAACTCTACTCAAAATGATGATAAGGGGAGTCAGCAGAACAGGCCGCAGTGCTCCTCACAGGCTTCGGGGCAACAGCAAAGTTTCTTCCGGCCACCAGCTCCAAGAGGCAGAAGTGCCAGGGGCTTCGGCGGAAGATTTGGAGATCAACCAAGGAAAATGTTTTGCTTGTTCTGTGGAGAAAACAAGGGCCATACCACCAGGATGTGCCATGTTACAATCCAGAAGCAAAAGGAAATAGCCGAAGCTGCAGCGCAACAAGCTCAGCCGAAGCAGGTAATGCATACTGCTTCGTACCATCCGCCTTACATCCCACAATACATAGACAACCACCCTGCAGTTTCTGTAGCTTCGGCAAGTCAACCTCAAGCTTCCTGGCAACAGCCTCCGCCTCCACCTCCACTGCAACAAGGCCAACAGCCAGAAGGGAGCCAATATGCCCCACACCAAAGGGACTTCAGAGAACAATCCGAAGCTCGCACAGTCAATAGCACTGTGCCAGAGTCGAAGCACATTTATTGACACATATCCTACCTTTGATAGTAGTCTTTTCTATTCAGTTCTATTTTCTGTGTAACAAAGAACATTGTTAGTTTTCATGTAATAATTTCATTGTTTCCCACGAGGAAAACCTATTTTCTCCACAGGCTTAAGTTGCTGAAGCTTAAAAATTTGCGATAACGAGGAGGACCTTCGAATTATTAAAAATCCTTCGAAGCAACAGAAAGTCGTTCTAAGGAACGCAGAGTAAGTTGCTAAAGTCACAAAAAGCCGTTCCAAAGGGAGCGCAGTGTAAGTTTTCTGCTCAAAAGTCGTTCCAAAGGGAATGCAGAGCTTACAGCGAAAAGTCAACGCTGATACCGCCAAAAGTAAAAGGCGAAGAAGCTCCAAAGACGTTCCTAAGGGAATGCAGAGCTTACAGCGAAAAGTCAACGCTGATACCGCCTAAGTAAAAGGCGAAGAAGCTCAAAAGACGTTCCTAAGGGAATGCAGAGCTTACAGCGAAAAGTCAGTGCTGGTATAAAAAGATTGTGTGTTTCACGGGGATATGTGTGTATCTTCGGAATCAAATTCATCTACATAACATAACATCATCACATCATTTTGCATAGCATAAGCATCATACATCATACTGCATATGGCAAAAGAAGGGAGGACAGTATCAACCTTCGGAAGAATGCTTTGAGAAAGTAAAAATCTTCGGAATATAGCTTCGGAAAATGTTCTCATGAAGTTTGGATATTTTTCATCAGAGCGCTATGGGTTTTGTGATGCATAAAAGTTTTTCTATCTTCACGAAGCATGAAAAGAAGGGAAGGTGTTTTTTCGCCTAAGGCTTAAAAACGGTACGTATGTAAAGTTTCATGCATCGTAAAGAATTGAATAATAAAAAGAAACTTATATATTACATTCAAATGTACAAAATATTACATAGATCACATTTCAAATGTTTTTTCTAATACCATCTAGTCTTCTCTTAGTACTACTTCGGCAGCCTCATTTAGTAGTTGTTCAACAACTTTATCCATGATAGCTTCGGCCATTTGTTTAATTTCGTCATCCTCTTTCGTGTGAGGGTCAGCAGACGATCCAGTAGGTTCTGAGGGAAGGGAATATGTCTACATTACTATCACAAACCGCGAACAAAGTTTGAAATAAAAATTACAACACAACAAGAACGACTAATTAATACCTATTTGCCCTTCGGGCTCTGTACTTTTTTCGGCAACTTCTGCCACTTTCCTAGCATCATGGATGCCTTTTTCACTCCTTTGAATAATTTCTTGCGCCATTTCTCAGCCGCCGTTGTCCCAGATATCAGTAAAGAATTTACCGCCAACCATGCTTGCTTCGGTCGAGGGGTCTTTGATGTCTTCGGAGGACAAGGCAGCTTCGGACTGAGCTAAGGATTTTACATGCTCACAACCTTTCTTCTCCAAAACAGTAGCAACTCCTCTGGCGCCCGAAAAAGCGCAGATGTCACCGCGGCTACTCAGGATTTCCTCGAAGGCTTCTGCTTCGTGACTGATCCAATCCAGTGGACCTTCGGGATTGCCTCTTGAGAAATTCTCTTCACTAGAAAATGCGCCAACGCTGGCGAAGCTGGATTTTATCTTTTTGACGCATTCAATAGATTTAACATAGCATTTCCTCTGGGATGCACGAAGCTCCTTAACACTTAACTCTAAATGATTGACCAACTGATCACTAAGCTCTCGTTTTGTTTCTTCAAGCACACGTTCCTCTTTAGCTCTAGCTAGCTGTTTCTGAAGATCTTTAATCTCACGTTTTTGGGCTTCGGCCTGCACCTTTGAGGCAGCTTCGTCCTTTTTTACCATGTCTACCAATGTAAGCAGAATTTTATCCTTTTCCAGAGCTTCGTTTCTCAGTTTAATAACTTCTGATCGTAGGTTGTTGAACGCAATTTCATAGCTCTCATCTTCGGCACTCTTTTGCGCTCTTAATGCGTTGCTTAGGATTAAACCCTATATGTAAAAAGTTGGTATAAGAATAAAAGAATGAGTTACGAATTAAAAAATTTTCAAGCGCCTAATTCCCATACCTTTAGGCTATTGTACGCAAGACTGTCCGCGAGATCCTCCTTCGACATAGCACTTAATCCAGCTTCGAGCTTCGGGAACCCCATACTTCTAGCCATCTCCCGGCAGACAGATAATTCTTTGTTATCAGGGAGGCAGTATAGGAAGTCATCTTCATTTGTCCCATTGAACACTACTGCCCCCTTCGGATATTTTAACTCTCTAGCATAGTGATTGGCTTCATAAGTCTCTTCTTCAGATAATTTCTTCCCCAAAGCATGTCGCACGATGTAATCGCATATGTTGGAAGGAGCTTCGGGGGCGGCGGTGTCAATTTCTTCAACCAAAACTGGTTCTGATATTTTTATTTTTTTCGGTTTCCAAAGATTGTTCCTTGGTGGGCTCTGAAGGCCCAGCTTCAGGTTGTTGCTTTGAAGCTTCAGTAGATGCTTCAGCAAGTTCAACAGTCTTCTTTGGAGTTGTGCTTGAAGACTTAATTGTCTCCAAGACATCTAGCACGTTCACCATTCTTTTTCTTTTTGGGGTCACCGATGGGCCCTTTTGATTTTTTATTGTTTCAACATTTGCTGAAGGACTTAAGATTTCCAATATTTTTTGTCCTTCAATCTTCGGTTTTTCTGCCTTCTCTGATGAAGGCGCTTCAGTTTTTTCTTCTATTTTTGGCACTGGAGCTGGTTCTGTAGCTTCAGTGGCCAAAGAGACTTCACCAATAAAATCAGGCACTATGGCTGGCTCAATAAAACGTGCCTGGTGGGTGAGCACCTTCATCTTTTTTCTTTGCGGCGCTGGCTCACTAGAAGCACTTGTGGCAACTTCTGTTGCAGGAGAAGTATTTTTTCTTTTGCGGCCCGGCACCGGATAATGGTAGTCAGGGTAGACAAACCCGATTGCATCAAATACCCGGTTGAGCCTTTTCTTCTTTCGGCCTCCGAAGGCTGCCGATAATGCAGCGTTCTCGGCCTTCGAATACACCCCAAGCAGTTCGTCACTCAATGTTTCAATGTTTTTCAACCAGTCGTCATCAAGTTCAACAAACTTATCCCCGTATTTGAATGTGTATTTCAGTCTAACCAGTCCGCCTTCGTCGGACTCTTTGATGGTCTCCTTCGGCATTTCCCACTTTCCTGCAAGTGGCCACACCCTGAAGGCAATATGCTCTTGGACCAAGTCCCTTGTCCCAATAAAAGAGCAGATTACGCCGAAGGCTCTCTGGCATTCCTCGGCTGCTTCATCCATTTCAACCTTCGGCCTTCGAAGTCCGAAGCGTTGCCAGATGGGGCGCATAATGATACTCTTAACATTTTCCTGCACTGTTAAGTCATTCTTTACATAGAACCACTCTGTCATCCAGGCTCCGGGCCACCTCTTCCGAAAGGTTGGCACAGGGCGGCTTGACCCGGAGCGGGCACCGAAACTGTAACACCCAAAGTTGTTGTGATATTGTTCTTTCCCCCAGGGCTTCGTCTCATATAACAACTCATGAATGTTGCAAAAGCTTTTAGCATTTGGTTCTAAACCTTGGCTTTTCACAGCCCAGACAAACATCCCCATTCTTATGATAGCTTCGGGAGTAATTTGATGAAGGTAGACTTGAAATGTCTTTAGGACTTCGACAACAAAGCTGCTTAGGGGGAATCGAAGCCCAGCCTTGAGAAAGCTTCGGAAGATTACGACTTCATCTTCTTCGGGAGTGGGAGAAGTTTTTTCTCCAGCATCAGCCCTAGCAATAGATATATCTCGAAAATATCTCCCCCTCATATTGTCAATATGACTCTGCTTAATAGTGGTTTTCCCGAAAACCGTGTGACTTGGCCGCCATGGTCGATCTTCGGACTCTTCCCCACCACTTTCTACATCATAACTATCGCTGTCACCGGTATCTTCAGACAAACCTTCCAGAATCTCCTTAGTGATTTTTTCCGTATTGGTCTCCGCCATCGCTATAAGGAACCCCAAGTTCTTCTCTTCGTCGAGACTCAGCTTCATCTCAGCAGGGACCTTCTTATCTTCAGACATCTTCGGAAACACTAAAAAACTGTTTTCAAGGCCGAAGCTTCAAAACCAAAAGATCAGCAAATCTTAGTACGCAAGAGCTAAAAATTTAGTGGGCGGAAGCAGATGGCAAGCGAGAGTACCAAAATGAGTTTGCGGTATGATCTTATTTATACGCCCAGCGCGTTGAAAATTGAAAGACCCCGCTTGTCAGTGAATGTTGCTATTCTAGCAAAGGGAAGGTGTTTTTTTCGGACCTTCGGCTTAAGGCCTTCGTCCATATCGCAATCTGAATTTATCACTAACAAATTAATATTGCGAGGGGCTACTGTTGGGGGCCTTCGTCCTCCGAAGGTCCTCAAAAACAAGATTTGACAATATTTTCCAAGTGAATTATATGAACAGGTATTCTTGGACTCAGATTGTGAACATGGAGTACGGACAGGATGAAGCTTAAGCCGGACGAAAGGAGGTTGATGAAGGATGGGCTGGTTACCATGCTGTACGAAGGATGGCGCGCAGCCGAAGCTATGCGCAGGAAAGCTTTGTCGCGATAGCAGAACGGGGAACCGACCTAAAGATGAAAAGACTACTTAGGCCTTGACAGACTCCCATAGGTCATTAGCAAATGTAATGGACATGAATGTAATTTTACATGGGCTGTGTCTCACGCCTATAAATAGATGAACAGTACTCCCATACTGTTCACGCTGACTTGGCATTTGCTTTTGCGTCATCCTTGTACTTTTTCCTTCCTGCAATCCGAAGGTACATTTGTAATTTAAAGTCATTTCTATTGTTACATAATAATAAAATAGAAATGACATTGTGATAAAATCTAAATGTTTACATTACTTTTTATGTTATGCATAAGTTCTTCGTCATAACTTATCGTGCTTACGAAGATATATTGTTTATAACCTTCGTCCGGAGCACGTTAGATCCCGAAGGGAAATAATGTTTCAAAGGACGAAGGACCTTATCATTTAACACTTTTTATGTTGCCTTGTTCTTAATCCGAAGCATTTGAGAACAAGTCACCAACATATCCATTCAAGCCAAATTCTTTAATCATTTTATTCTTCGTGGCATTTGTTCATCATCATCATCATTTGGAAAATCATTACTAAATAAAGTTACCTTATCTCCTTTTGCCATGAGGCAAGTTGTAGTGTAGGAGTCGTCTTGTAGGTTGGTGAAGAGTTGCGAGCTTAAAGTAGATTGGATGGCAACGTTTGCCACCACTTCCTCTTCTTCGGAGCTAGAACTCTCTTCACCTGAGTTCCATTCTTCACCAATATGAGCTTGACCATATTTCTTCTTCTTAAAATGTCCCTTGGTCTTGCCTCCCTTTTTGAACTTGTCCTTCTTGTATTCCTTCTTGGCTTCTTGTTCCTTTTTGTTAGGACAATCCGCTATGAAATGACCGGTTTGGCCACATTCATAGCATGCCCTCTTCTTTCCTTTCCTTTGAAACTTGTCATTTTTCCTTACAAATTTCTTGAATGTTTTGATGAACATAGCTGTGTCTTCATCACTTGAGCTATCTTCATCACTTGATGTCTCGACCACTTTCTTTGCCTTTTGGTCTTTATTCTTCTTGGGTGTGTCTTGTTCATTTGTGATCAAGGCATGAGAGTCTCTTGTCTTGACTGGGGCTTCTTCGGACTCGTGTTGTTGAATTTTTGCAAATAATTGATGAGGTGTCATATCCTCATAGTCATCATGATCCCTTATCGTCCTTGCTAGACTCTTATCCTTTTCTTTATATGCTCTCATGAATAGTCTTGTGACCTTGGAGTCACTCCAATCTTCACTTCCAAGCACTCTTATTTTGTTTACTAACACCATCAACCGATCAAAGAGTGATTGAAGCGACTCACCCTTAGTCCAATCATATCTAGCAAGCTCACTCTCCAAAGCGTCAATTCTATGTCTTTTAGCTTTGGGATATCCTTCATGTGACATTTTAAGAATATTCCAAATGTCACGGGCATCTTCTCTTCCTTGAACTTTCCGGTATTCTTCCGGACAAAGACTTCCTTTAATTATGCTCACTGCTTGAGCGTTGCGGTGAACCTCTTGCATCATTTCTGGAGTTATCTCTTCTCCTTGGGCGGGCTTATACATACCTACATTGACAATCTCCCAAAGACTAAGATGTACACCGATTAAATGTGACTTCATCTTATCGACCCACTCGTCATAGTTCAACTCACTAAGAGTTGGTAACTTTCCAAGTGGGGCGGAAGAGAAGATGGGAATAAAATTTCTAGAATAATCAAATTGAACTTTACTGAATTCATTACTTTTACTTTTGGTAGATGATCCTTCGGTGTTGAGACTTACCTTGCTCAGCACCTTTGACACCAAAAGATCTACCAAGTCATCATTGTATTCAATTTTTCCTTTACATTTATCTTCTTCGGCCTTTCTTCTTGATTCTTCTTCTTTGGCCTTCTTCTTCGCATCTTCCTCTTTCATCTTGAGGAACATCTTCTCGGCAATCTTCATGGCAAGGTCGAGGACCTTGGGGTCCACTTCCTCATCGGAGGATGTGACAGAAATTTCCTCGAGGATAGGATCCACATGGTCCCGTTGAGTAGACATAATCGTTTCCTCACGCGGTTAAGCGCAAAACGAGGTACGAGGCTTTGATACCAATTGAAAGTAGCCTAGATAGGGGTGAATAGGCTACACCTAAAATTTTTCACTAAAAACTTCGAGATAGGTTAAATTAAAGTTGCACTGGTGCAAACCGGTTCAGTTGATTTTGTTTACAACTGAACAAGTTTGAACCTACTCAACTGAGATAAACAAATATTACGAAGTAGTGAAAGATTTTGCTAATGACTTGCCCTACGCAAGATCTACTCGAATAGATAATATGAACCAACCAACAAATTTAAAGAGCTTAACAAGAACACACAAGAACACGCGATATAACCTGAGGTTCGGCAACCACCACAAAGGTGTCCTACTCCTCGTTGAGGAGCCCACAAAGGGCCGGGTCTTTTCCAACCCTAATCCTCCACAAGCCGACCACAGAGGTCAAGGCAATCTCTTCTCAAATATGCTCAAAGAGCGGGTGATACAAACTTCTTGGGGTCGTCCACAAATTTGGAGACTCCCAAGCAACCTCTAACCGTCAAGGAACACAAGGTTCCAAGAGTAACAAATCTGCACAAGGTCAAGTTTGCAACGAGCTCAAGAACAAAGAGAATAGGAGAATCGAGATGAAAATGACAGCGTGTTAGATCGAGTTCACCTCACACCAAGGATCCTTCAAGCAATTGAAGGAGATGCGATTGCGGGTGTGAAAGGTGAAATGAATGCACTTGTTGAGAGTTTGGTCAACCAAGATTTCGTGGGAGAGGCAGAAGTAAATAAGAGAGAGAGTGTAGGGGGGTATATAAAGGATCCTCCAAAAGCTGGCAGCCGTTGGGAGAAAACCGGTAAAAACTTGTTGAACCGGTTTACAGACCGGTTGAACCGGTTTCCACCAGGGAGAACCCGGTTCACTAACCTAGTCAGCTGGAGACTCGACTGGAATCAAAACCGGTTGAGCCGTGAAAAATTCCGGTTGAACCGGTTTTCCCAAAAGATCCGCAACGACTTTTCTGACAGCACTGACTGTCAGACAGGTCAGAGCAAGGATGGCAGAGTAACAGTCCCAAAACCGGTTGAACCGGTTTTAGGGCCGGTTGAACCGGTTTCCAAGGCTGAAAAACAAGTTTTGAACTTTTTGAAGTGAACAAAGGTGGGACTTTTGTGGGAAGTGAAAAATGGTTCTTCTCAAGGCATTCATGATCTGGAAAAGTGTTCTCTAAAATGATTTTGAAGGATTTTGAACTTATCTCATTGCAAAACTTACTTAACCATTGCGGATCCCTCTTAATTGAACGGTGAATCCTATAACTCAAGAATTTTAAAAAGAGTACTGTGTTGTTTCCAAGCACTTGGAGCACGCCATTTGATGTAGAATTATAAATCCGCTGTGCTTTACATTTTTATGCTCATAAGATCTGTGCTTCTCCTGTCTGTAGAAATACTGTGTACATGCTAGGAGCAAACTTGTTAGAAACTTTGTTTGTTTTGTCATTTAATCACCAAAACCCTCAATTAGGGTTGATTGCACTTATAATAGCGTTTCCCGCTAACATCATAGTAATGGGTACTCACGGAATAGATGTCATCCTAGGGATGAATTGGCTAGACAAGTACCAGGTAGTTATCAGTTGTGATAAGAGGACAATCAAGTTGGTGTCCCCACTAGGAGAGGAAGTGGTGACCGAGTTAGTCCCACCTAGGCCAAAGAAAGGAAGTTGTTATCAGATGGCTATTGATAGCAGTGAAGCAGATCCACTTGAGATTATCGAGGTTGTGTCCGAGTTCCCAGATGTGTTTCCAAAGGACCTACCAGGTATGCCACCAGAGCGAAAAGTGGAGTTTGCCATAGAGCTTCTTCCTAGAACCACCCCCATCTTTAAGAGAGCTTATAGAGTATCTGGACCAGAGTTGGTTAAGCTTAAGAAGCAGATTGATGAGTTGTCAGAGAAAGGTTACATCCGGCCAAGCACCTCGCCTTGGGCCGCTCTTATCCTATTCGTGGAGAAGAAAGATGGCATCAGAAGGATGTGTATTGATTATCGAGCTCTGAATGAAGTCACAATCAAGAACAAGTACCCCTTGCCCAGAATAGAAGATCTGTTCGACCAGTTGAGAGGAGCCAGCGTGTTTTCAAAAATAGACCTGAGGTCAGGTTATCATCAGCTCAGGATCCGACCTTCAGACATTCTGAAGACGGCATTCATTACCAAGTATGGGTTGTACGAGTTCACTGTGATGTCTTTTGGCCTAACAAATGCATCAGCCTTCTTTATGAATCCGATGAACAATGTATTCATGGATTACCTTAACAAGTTTGTGGTGGTATTTATTGATGATATTCTGATATATTCTCAAAGTGAGGAGGAGCATGCAGATCATTTGAGGATGGTATTGCAGAGATTGCGAGAGCACCAGTTGTATGCAAAGTTGAGCAAGTGCGAGTTCTGGATCGATGAAGTCCTGTTCCTGGGTCATATAATCAACAAAGAAGGATTGGTCGTGGATCCGAAGAAAGTGGCAGACATTTTGAACTGGAGAGCGCCAACAGATGCTCGAGGAATCAAGAGCTTCATTGGAATGGCCGGATATTATTGGCGATTCATTGAAGGGTTTTCGAAGATTGCGAAACCAATGACAGCTTTGTTAGGCAACAAAGTTGAGTTCAAGTGGACCCAGAAATGCCAAGAAGCCTTTGAAGCGCTGAAAGAGAAGTTGACTACAGCGCCTGTCTTAGTCTTGCCTGATGTGCACAAGCCCTTCTCAGTGTATTGTGATGCTTGTTACACTAGTTTGGGATGTGTGTTGATGCAGGAGGGAAGAGTTGTGGCTTACTCGTCCCGACAGCTAAAGCTTCATGAGAAGAATTACCCAATACATGACCTAGAGTTGGCAGTAGTGGTTCATGCACTGAAGACATGGAGGCACTATCTTTATGGGCAGAAATGTGATGTTTACACAGACCACAAGAGTCTGAAGTACATATTCACTCAGTCGGAGCTGAATATGAGGCAACGAAGATGGTTAGAGTTGATCAAAGACTATGAATTGGAGATTCATTACCATCTAGGCAAAGCGAACATAGTGGCAGATGCTTTGAGCAGGAAGAGTCAAGTCAATCTGATGGTCGCTCATCCGATGCCTTATGAGTTGGCCAAAGATTTTGACAGGTTGAGTCTCGGATTTCTGAACAATATGCGAGGAGTAATAGTTGAGCTAGAACCCACCTTGGAGCGGGAAATCAAAGAAGCGCAGAAGAATGATGAGAAGATCAATGAAATCCAGCGATTGATTCTAGACGGCAGAGGCAAAGATTTTCGAGAAGATACAAAAGGTGTGATATGGTTCAAGGACCGCTTGTGTGTTCCCAATGTCCAGTCAATTCAGGAGTTGATCCTCAAGGAAGCTCATGAGACAGCTTATTCGATACACCCTGGAAGTGAGAAGATGTATCAAGATGTCAAGAAGAAATTCTGGTGGTACGGAATGAAGAGAGAAATCGCAGAGCATGTGTCTATGTGTGATAGCTGTCGATGGATCAAGGCAGAGCACCAGAGACCAGCTGGATTGTTGCAACCGTTGCAAATTCCTCAGAGGAAATGGGATGAAATCGGTATGGATTTCATAGTCGGATTGCCTTGCACTCGAGCTGGCTACGATTCCATTTGGGTAGTGGTGGACCGCTTAACCAAGTCAGCCCACTTCATACCTGTCAAGACCAACTACAACAGTGCAGTATTGGCAGAATTGTACATGTCTCGGATCGTTTATCTTCATGGTGTGCCAAAGAAGATAGTGTCAGACAGAGGAACACAGTTCACCTCTCATTTCTGGCAGCAGTTGCATGAAGCCTTGGGCACACATCTGAATTTTAGTTCAGCTTATCATCCGCAGACAGAGTCAGACCAAAAGAACTAATCAAATCCTTGAAGACATGTTGAGAGCCTGTGCGTTGCAAGATCAATCTGGATGGGACAAGAGATTACCTTATGCAGAGTTCTCCTATAACAACAGTTACCAGGCCAGCTTGAAGACATCACCATTTCAGGCGCTTTATGGAAGGAGTTGTAGAACTCCACTGCAATGGGATCAGCCTGGAGAAAAGCAAGTGTTCGGGCTAGACATTCTGCTTGAAGCTGAAGAGAACATCAAGATGGTCCGGGAGAACCTGAAGATAGCGCAATCAAGGCAGCGAAGTTATGCAGACACAAGAAGGAGAGAGCTAAGTTTCGAAGTCGGTGACTTCGTCTATTTGAAGGTTTCACCTATAAGAGGAGTCAGAAGATTCGGAGTCAAAGGCAAACTAGCACCCCGCTATGTTGGTCTGTATTAGATTCTCGCAAGGCGTGGAGAAGTGGCCTATCAGCTCAGTTTGCCAGAAGGCTTATCCGTAGTGCATGATGTCTTTCATGTGTCTCAGTTGAAGAAGTGTCTGCGTGTGCCAGAAGAGCAGTTGCTAGTGGAAGGTCTGGAGGTCTAGGAGGACTTGACCTACATAGAGAAGCCAGCGCAGATTCTTGAGACTGTAGATAGAGTCACCCGAAGGAAGACAATCAGAATGTGCAAAGTCAGATGGAGTCACCACTCTGAGGAAGAAGCAACCTGTGAGCGTGAAGACGATCTGATGGCCAAGTACCCTGAACTCTTTGCTGACCAACCTTGAATCTCGAGGGTGAGATTCTTTTAAGGGGGATAGGTTTGTAACGCCCTGAATTTGGGGTTAGAATTTTTTCTTCTTTTCACTCACCAAATTCGGGTGTTACTCTCTTTTCTCTTCCCATTTCGTTCCTTCGTCCCTAATTTCAAAGCAGTATAGTGACCGGTGTCCATGTTGTGGATAAACAAAACCTAAGTTGACATGGGTGTTGCATCATGCCAAAGCATATTTCTTTGTCTGATGTCGTGGTTAGTCGTGTGCTCGTCTCGTCCTATTTCAGATTTTGGTTCGCGATCGGATTTCGTTTAGTGGTCGTGCGTGTCGTGGGTTTTGATCCACGGGGTGACCTAGCTCGGCCCAGCCCAGCCCGGCCCGGTCCGGTCCGGCCCACACGCCCCTGGCGCCCCTTGCCCTCCCCATGCGCGCGCCCCCTCCCCCTGATCCCTTTCTCTCATTTGATTTTCTCCCGCGCAGTAACCTCCCTCTCCCTCCTCCATCTCTCTCTCCCTGTGGTGCCCTAGGGTTTGGAGACGTGATCGCCGGAGTTTGGATCCCTGAGGTGAGCTTCCCCTCCCCTCTCCTTCCCTCTCCCTCTCTCTCTCTCCCCCTCCCTTCTTCCCTTGGCCGCGCCCCTCCCCTCCCCGTCGCGCGCCCCCGGCGGCATCTCGGCCGCGCCGCGCCCTCCCGCGCCCGGCCTCGCGCCCTCCTACGCCTGGCCCCGTGCTCCCGCGCCTGGCCCCACGCCCCCGCGTCCTCCCCGTGCCCGGCGGCGGCGGCCCACACCGCGCCCTCCCCTCCCCGCCGCGTGCCCCCGGCGGTGGCTCGGCCCGCGCCGCGCCCTCCCACGCCCAGCCCTGTGCCCCGGCACCCTCCCCGCATCCGGTGGTGGTCCGGCCCCACGCCCGCGGCCCCCTGCGCGCCGGTGGCTCGGCTACCTGCTTTGTGCCCGGCGGCAGTCCGGCCCCGCGCCTATGGCCCCGCGCCCACGGCCCCCTTCGCGTCCGCGCCCGGCGGCGGCGGCTCGGCCCCTGCCCCACGCCGCGCCCCGCGTCCCGGCCTCGCACCCTCGGCTGCGCCCTGTCGTGCCCTCGCGCGCCCGTGCTCGCGTGCCCTCGGCACGCGCAGCGTGCTTTCGCGCGTGCGACCATAGTCGCGCGGCGTTCAACCCCCGTCTTAATTCATTTTAATTTTAGTTTAGTCGATGTGCTGCATCACGCGCTTCATCGCGTGATGATTAATTCTAAATTTATCTTTATTAAATGTGTTGTGTCACGCGCTTCGTCGCGCGACGATTCGTCTTAAATTTATATTTATTAAGGCGCTGTGTCGCGCGCTTCGCTGCGCGACGATTCGTTTTAAATTCAGTTCTGTTGACGTAAGCCGTCGTGCGTTTCGTCGCGCAACGCTTAGCGTTTATTTATAATAATTAATGCAAGAATCTCGTTGCGCGCTCTGTCGTGCGCCGAGTCGTTGATTTCTTAATTTAATTTAAATGATGTGTCGTGCGTCTCGCCGTGCGACCACTCCCTTTCATTCATCTTTATCTATTTATAATGACTAAACGTAGAACATGACCTTACTTTATGCTAAACGCAGTGTCCAAATTAATACCCTTCTATTTAAACAAGTAGTTTAATTTATAATTGTGTAACGTGATCGCTTCTCGACCGTAGACTCGGCTGTCATTTCCTCTTTCTCTCTTAACCGTAATTGCGAGCCCCGCGTGGAACGTCTGTTTATTTATTGCATTCTATTGTATGGTGTACTGTTCTTTTGGTATTAAATGTGTGGAATGTATGTTTGAACTCGTATAGAGAACGATCTGGTTGAAGAGTCCGAAGAACTCACAGGAGAAGCCCCTGAGCAGCAGCTGGTTGGTGGAGGCAAGTGTCCCTTGACCTATCTTTGTCATATACATCCTTAATTCACTTCCCGCATTTACACAGTTATACTTAAGGATTGACTAGCTTTTGTTATCCATGTCCTTGCTTACCTATTTGGGTTGGATTATTATCGTTTAGCTTTATGCTGTTGCTCAACACTAATCAATGAACATGATGAGATTTATCAATGATACGTTGTTTCCCTTCTTTATCATGATGTTATACTTGTGGCATTTAAGGGGGTTCGAGCGGTTTCTCGAGTGCCTCTCCATAAGGACCTATTCGTTGGATGACCGCCCGGGAAAACAGTGCAACCATGAGGGTGGAGTGGGACGCCCTTAGCTGAATAATTAGAGGAACCAGGGTGTAGTTTGCTTAGCCGTCGTGCCGTCAATGGGGCTCGGTGTATGCGGCTCGCTCTGCCAAGTTTGGTTCACCCCTTGGGGAGGAGTGCGGTACATTTAGGAAACCTAACGGGCGGCTACAGCCCCAGAGAATCTTTGTAAAGGCTACGTAGTGAGACCCTGCCTATTCACCTTGGTAGTGTTTGAGGGTTTGATCGGCCCGAGACAAGAGGGAATCACGGCTTGTGGGTAAAGTGCGCAACCTCTGCAGAGTGTTATGAAAACTGATATATCAGTCGTGCTCGCGGTTATGAGCGGCCAAGGGAGCTCCTGTGATTAGTGATACTTGATCAGAGATGTTCGGATTACAGGTGGCAATGAGAATGATGGTTTTGGTATTGACTATGGTAATGGTAAGTGGTATTCTTTCCGTTTGGAAAGGGTACGCTTGCGTTAATAACGTGGGCTAAATCTAAAACTTGGCTTTCTCTACTAGTAATAATAATCTGACCAACTAAAAGCAACTGCTTGACTTACACCCACATAAAGCTAGTCCACTACAGCCAAACAGGACACTTGCTGAGTATGTTGATATGTACTCACCCTTGCTCTACACACCAAACCCCCCGCCCAGGTTGTCCGCATTGCAACCTCTACTTAGGAGAAGATGAAGCTATGGAAGGAGACTTGCAGGAGTTCCACGATTACGACGAGTTCTAGGCGTGGGTTAGCGACAACCCCCAATCGGCTGCCTGTGAAGGCCGCGTGTATCTACGTTTCTTTTCCGTACTTTGATTATTGTAAAGACTATGTGGATGTCTCAGACATATGATGTAATTGACTATCATTCCCCTTTTATATTAATATTTGAGCATTGTGTAATGATGTCTAGTTATGTAACGGCTGTGTACGTGAATTGCTGATCCTGTCACGTACATGGTTCGCATTCGGTTTGCCTTCTAAAAACCGGTTGTGACACCCGGTGCAGAGGTAGGAGAAGGATTCCTGTCCTTTCGATCCACATCTTGCGGCTGCGATTATACGGAGGGTAGTGCAGGTGGCGGCCATAAATGTATCTATGAGCAGCCCAGATTAGAACATGAGAGTACCCTTTCGACGCTTTGAATCCGAGGCGATAATCAGACGATCAACGGCTCTGGTAGCTCACCGATTCAATTAATGATAAGTTTGATCTCGGCGGTTCATTTTAGATCTAGCGGCCAAAAGGTTTGGATGGGTTAGATCTAATCTGGCACGTCCGGTGTTGATCGGATGGTGGATGTCGTCCCGTACCCCCTTCAGCCATGTAATCTTGCATATGAGACCCCGAGCTTGTTATTAATCAACCCGCAGTCCAGGGTGATTGTGCTCTGAGTCTAGGGAATCTTTTGCTGAGGCCCCTAGTGTTCGGTTTAATTTTGTGCGCAGCCCAGAGTTCAGTAAAAATGAATAAATGATAAAGGAAATTGATTTTTAGTATGAAATTAATTGCAACAACTTGTATAAATCATAGAAAATTCTTATGAGCTCCAAATTGGTCCATTCTAGTTCCTATAATTCTGTATTAATATTTTCTATAACTATGTAATACTGTTTTAACATGAAAATTATATTAAATTTGATCTCTTAATTAATCTTATGACAAACACATAGAACCTTCAGAAATTTATAACTCACGATCCGTAATTCCGATTTGATCCGTTCAAGTTGCGTTAGTCTCGTATAGATATTTACTATACAATAACAACATTTATTATATCATGTCTCATCATTTTATGATTAGATCTTTATTTAACTTATGTTGGTTAGTCTTGTTAATCTGCTTATCGTTATGACCTATTAGAATATGATCTATGGTCAATTTATAACTTAGATTAAAGTTGAGATAATTATTTATAGAATAATCTCTCATATGATTTATAGTAACCAATTTATGATATAATTTAACATTTTAATCACATAAAACTTCTATAAAATCATAACTCCTTAATTATGACTCCGATCATAGTAGTTCTCGATCCCGCGCTCTCGTAGCAACGCATATATCATTATTACGCAGTTTGTTCTTATGTTGGTGTGATGTTAATTTTATCTATACCATGTTTGTTTGTATTGCTACGACTCGCGCGAGTACACGTGTCATCTGAAAGGCAAGTTGGTACCTGGAATCTCAAGTGTCAGGCAAGTTATGCCCTTGATCCACTTTTGTTACCCAATAGTATTCTTTATTATCACTATTCAATGCATAGGTTTAATTTTGATGGGACCCGATAGGTCACCCTAGATTGTTTATCCATTTTACCTTGTTTACCCCTGAACCATATGGGTAGTTATGCTATTGCTTTACATGGTTTTGGGTTAATATTTCATTATATCCATGTTCTAGTTATTTTGTTATTCTATTTATGTTCATGTCAAGATCATTATATTATTGTTAATTGGAGCATGGAGCTTAACTTGAGAAACACGTGCCACCACAAGGGAGGAATGGGACCCCTTGGCTAACTAATTAGGAAAGCTAGTGGAAGACTACCTTACCCGAAAGGGGCAAGGGCAGTAGGGGAGTTGCATGCAAGGAGGTTCTCGCGTTGATTTTGCTGCGATGGCGGTCAGACGGGGGATTCTTGCAAGTGCTCTTCCCATAAACTGTAGCGAGTTTTCGGAAGCTAGTGGAACTTTGTAAAGGCCTCGTAGTGGATCCCTAGCCATTCACCTCGGCAGTGTCTAAGGGCCTAGCTAACCCTAGCGACATGGGAAACACGACTTGTGGGTAAAGCGTATAACCTCTGCAGAGTGTAAAACTGGTATACTAGCCGAGCTCACGGTCATGAGCAGCTCAGGACTCTCCGATGATTAAATTATGGAACCTAAACTCAATTTGTCATTTTTATTTGCATGGGATTTGCTATTAATTTTGTTCTATTATTTTATTATGGTTTGGTATTCACTTACACTTAGTAACTGCTAATAAAATTTGACCAACTTATTAAAAGCAATGCTCAGCTTTAACCCCTGTTGTTGTTCAACCTTACACATCACATGAACTCCCACCTTTAGTGAGTTCATGCCACATTATTCCCCACAACTTGTTGAGCGATGAACATGTGTGAGCCCACCCTTGCTGTCTCACACCCCCACAAGTCAAGGACAGGTACCACTGGATGTGGCGCATGGTGGATGTTGCGCTGTGTTCATGAGAGATCTAGGTCGTCGTCTCCCAGTTGACTTTGTGGCGCTAAGGATGGATTTTAGATCCTGTTATATTTACCTTTTATTTTGTAAGACTTCCGCTATGTAATAAGTACTCTGATGTTAATATGACATTTATCTCTATACACTCTGTTATTATATATGTTGTCTTTTTTGGCACATGTATGAGATGCACCCAGCTTTGTCCTTTAAAGCCCGGGGTGTTACAGAAGTGGTATCAGAGGAATGTTGACTGTAGGACGAAACCTAGATAGAAATGGACAACCCTTACCTACTTATCTTACTCTGATTCATTCTATACTTACCTTATCTTGATCCTGTCTCACCTTTTGCTATCATACTCTGATTACTCTTATCATTTCTGTTCTAAGACGATGGATTTCATACCTTGGAATCCTACATTTATTACCTTTTTAAGAGATAGGAGACCTAAGACAAAAAAAAATTAAAACTATTTTCTCTATTAAAAAAATGTTGGTTGATTCTTCTAATGATAAATGCTTGATTTGCTTCTTTGATTGATTGAAATAGTATAGACGGGCATCTTAGCATGTACCACCATAAGGTATTGTATTAGCTTTAGTAGGTGACACACTAATCTACTTAGCTAATAAATCCCCCGCAGTAACATTTCTCGTAATTACTCGCCTTGTCTACAATTCCTCCTTTCTTACCCTGTGTTTCTAACCCAGATAGGCTACCCCTATACTGTTAGAAGAGAGCAGTATAGACTTGATCCTTGGTATGTCATGGTTAAGAAAGGCAAAGGCAGTAGATACACTGTGCTAAAGGGAACCGTAGAATTCACCAGTTCCAAAGGAGAAAGATTTGAAGTTGAAATTGCAGTAACTACCACCATCAGACTAGTGGCATTCTTAGTAGATGAGAAGTTTGTGGGTGACAACATACGTGCAGTTAGGGATTTTCCGGATGTCTTTCCAGAGGAGTTATTAGGGATGCCACCAAATATGGAAGTTGAGTTGGCTATTGATCTCTTACCTGGATTGCTCCTATTTCTAAATGGCCATACAGGATGTCCATAGAAGAACTAAAGGAACTTAAGAAGCAATTAACAGAGTTACAAGAGGCTGGGTACATTCGTTTGAATTTTTTACCCTGTGGAGCACCGGTTCTATTTGTACAGAAGAAAGAAGGATTGCAAGGGATGTGTGTGGATTATAGATCACTTAACGATGTCACTGTGAAGAACAAGCGTCCATTACCCCGCATTGAGGATTTGTTTAATCGGATGAGAGGTGCAAGGGTATTGTCGAAGATTGATCTCCTATCGGGTTACCATCAAATAAAGATTAGGCCATCGGATATTCCCAAGACGGATTTCTTGACCCGATATGGTTTATATGAGTTCACCGTTATGTCATTTGGACTAACCAATACACCAGCCTATTTTATGGATCTGAAGAATAAGGTGTTCATGATCTGGACAGATTCGTCGTGGTTTTCATCGATGATATTTTATTTATTCCAAAAGTGATAGTGATCATGAGAAACATCTGAGATTGGTGCTACAGAAGCTATGAGATAATCAACTCTATGCCAAGTACAGTAAATGCGAGTTCTGGATTGACGAGGTGTCATTCCTTGCACATATCATTTCTAATGAAGGGATATCACTGGACCCTGCTAAAGTCAAGGAGATAGTGGTGTGGAGCATACCCACTACAGTTACGGAGATTCGAGTTTCTTAGGACTTGCAGGATATTATCGGAGATTTATTAAAGGATTTTATAAGATTGCTAAGCCTATGACCTCACTTCTGGAGAAGGGAAGAGAGTTCAAGTGGGATGAGAAGTGCCAAGATAGCTTTGATCAATTAAAGATGTCGGGGACCATAATTAGGGGTACCCTCAAGACCCCTAAATCTCAGCTGGTAACCCCCATCAGTACAAAGCTGCAAAGGCCTGATGGGTGCGATTAAGTCAAGGATCGGTCCATTCAAGGGACACGATCGTGCCTCGCCCGAGCCTAGCCTCGGGCAAGGGAAGCCGACCCCGGAGAACCTACGTCTCGCCCAAGGATCCCCCTCCAGCAACGGGCACACTATCGGCTCGCCCGAGGCCCAGTCTTCACCGAGAAGCAACCTTGGCCACATCGTCACGCTGACCGACCAAATCGCAGGGGCATTTTAATGCAAAGGTGGCCTGACACCTTTATCCTGACGCACACCCTCTGGTCGACAGAGCCAAAGTGACCGCAGTCACTTCGCCGCTCTACTGACCGGTCTGACAAGAGGACAGCGCCGCCTGCGCCGCTCCGACTGCTGAGCCACCCGACAGAGTGAGGCTGACAGCAGCCAAGGCCGACCTCGGGCGTCATAGGAAACTCCGCCTCGCCCGACCCCAGGGCTCGGACTCGGGCTCAGCCCCGGAAGACGGCGAACTCCGCTCCGCCCGACCCAGGGCTCGGACTCGGGCTCAGCCCCGGAAGACGGCGAACTCCGCTCCGCCCGACCCAGGGCTCGGACTCGGGCTCAGTCCCGGAAGACGGCGAACTCCGCTTCGCCCGACCCCAGGGCTCGGACTCGGGCTCAGTCCCGGAAGACGGCGAACTCCGCTCCGCCCGACCCAGGGCTCGGACTCGGGCTCAGCCCCGGAAGACGGCAAACTCCGCCTCGCCCGACCCCAGGGCTCGGACATGGGCTCAACCCCAGAAGACGACGAACTCCGCCTCGCCCGACCCGGGGGCTCGACCTCGACCTCGACCTCGGAGGAGCCTCCACCTCGCCCAGCCTAGGGCACGGACCGACCACGTCAACAGGAAGTGCCATCATTACCCTACCCCGAGCTGACTCGGGCTACGGGGAACCAGACCGGCGTCCCATCTGGCTCGCTCCACCATGCGAGTAATGATGGCGCCCCGCATGCCCTGTGACGACGGCGGCTCTCAGCCCCCTTACGGAAGCAAGAGGACGTCAGCAAGGACTCGACAGCCCCAACAGCTGTCCTCTCGCCAGGCTCCAGCACTCCTCCGACGGCCACGACACCACGCAAACTGGGTGCCAAGACCTCTCCGGCTGCCACGATGGCATGTACTTAGGGTGCTAGCTCTCCACCGCTAGACATGTTAGCACATTGCTACACTCCCCATTGTACACCTGGATCCTCTCCTTACGCCTATAAAAGGGAGGACCAGGGCCCTCTTACAGAAGGTTGGCCCGCGCGGAGAAGGACGGGACGGCGCTCGCGCAAGGCCGCTCGCTCCCACTCCCGCGTGGACGCTTGTATCCCCCTACTGCAAGCGCACCCGACTCAGGCGCGGGGCTAACACGAAGGCCGCGGGATCCACTCTCTCACGCCTGCCTCCCTCCGGCTGCTTCCTTTCCCCCCTTCGCGTTCCGCCTCGCGTCGACCCATCTGGGCTGGGGCACGCGGCGACAATTCACTCATCGGTCCAGGGACCCCCCGGGTTTCGAAACACCGACAGTTGGTGCGCCAGGTAGGGGCCTGCTGCGTGTTGACGAACAGCTTCCCGTCAAGCTCCAGATGGGCAGTCTCCAGCAACCTTTCCGGCCCGGGACGGTGCTCCGTTTCGGGAATCTTGAGTTCATGTCCCTCGACGGCAGCTACGACATGATACTCCTTCCCCCGCCGCGCGACAGCGACAATGGCGGTCGACAACCCGTTCGCCGGCGGGGAAATCGACGACGCCTTCCCCACGTGGTGGAAGGATGACATTCGGGCTTGTCCCGTCCCCTCCCCCGCCGACGGAGGAGGAGGCGGGGCAACCAAGGCCAAGCGGGAAGCGGCAACTCGTTGGCTGTTGAGCGAGTCGACGGCGCCGGCGCCCCAACGGAGGGCGCGTCGGGCATCGATCTCGCGTCTGAGACGAAGACGAGCGCCGCCTCCCGGCAACACGCCAATCTCAAGCAAACGCACAACGCCAGCACGCTCGCGAAGGATTTGCTGGGCGTCACCCTCGTACCTGAGACAACGGTGCAGTCAGTCCCAGACGCGACCTCGTCACCGCCCGTCGACCGAAAGGTACCGACCGATTCCCATCTCGCGTCTTTTGGATTCGGCCTCGACCCACCAAGCGACTCCGCTTCAGTGAGCACTCTCATAGAGGCGAGTCCAAACCCTCTAGGGTATCGTGTGCGGTCACCCTGGGACCGACTGACGGCCGACTCGACCTACGAGCCCTCAGGGTCCGAGGAAGATGGCGAGCCCGACCTCTATTGGGATTTCTCTGGACTTGGTAACCCCAGTGTCGTGCGAGACTTCATGACCGTATGTGACTACTGCCTTTCCGACTGTTCCGACGGCAGCCGCGGCCTCGACAACGAGGACCGCGGCCCAAGTCGTGAATGTTTCCACGTCGATCTAGGGGGTCCCGACAAAGGCAACCATCTTGGTATGCCGGAAAACGATGATCCCCCTAGGCCCGTGCCTCGCGTTGACATCCTTCGGGAGCTAGCTGTGGTCCCCGTCCCGGCGGGGGGTCCTGACCCACAACTCGAGCAAATCCGCGAGAGGCAGGCTAGGCTCGACGAGGGAGCAGGAACGCTTGTGCCGATCCGCCGGGACATCGGGCAGGAATGGGCGGTCCAACCCCCGGCCGGAGAAGCGCGTCATCTCCCCCAGGACATCCAGCACCGCATCGCCGACGACGTCAGGGTGAGGCCACCGCCGGATTCCAGTGGAGTCGGCCAGAACCTGGCTGCAGCGGCAATACTCCTCCGCGCGATGCTGGAGCCATCAACCACCGAGGGGCGGCGTATCCAGGGAGAGCTCAAGAATCTCCTGGAGGACGCCACGGTCCGACGGGCCGAAAGCTCTGCCTCCCGAAGGCAGGGGTTCCCCTCGGAACATCACGCCGTGACTTCCCGATTCATGCAGGAAGCCTCGGTCCACTCCGGGCGCACGCGCAACACAGCGCCTGCGGCCCCGGGTCGCCTCGGCAATGAGCGCCATCATCACAGCCGTCGGGCTCACCTCGACGACAGGGCGCGCCGAGGCTACCACCCCAAGCGTGGGGGACGCTACAACAGCGGGGAGGATCGGAGTCCTTCGCCCAAACCACCCGGTCCGCAGGCTTTCAGCCGCGCCATACGACGGGCACCGTTCCCGACCCGGTTCCGAACCCTGACTACTATCATAAAGTACTCGGGGGAGACGAGACCGGAACTGTGGCTCGCGGACTATCGGCTGGCCTGCCAACTGGGTGGAATGGACGATGATAACCTCATCATCCGCAACCTCCCCCTGTTCCTCTCCGACACCGCTCGAGCCTGGCTGGAGCATCTGCCCCCGGGGCAGATCTCCAACTGGGACGACCTGGTCCAAGCCTTCGCCGGCAATTTCCAGGGCACGTACGTGCGCCCTAGGAACTCCTGGG
The DNA here is from genome assembly GCA_029449295.1 of Zea luxurians. Classification (NCBI taxonomy): domain Eukaryota; kingdom Viridiplantae; phylum Streptophyta; class Magnoliopsida; order Poales; family Poaceae; genus Zea; species Zea luxurians. Next base: position 150,406,120 of record JAOPSE010000007.1, read on the forward strand.
ATCTCCGAAGCTGCTGACAGCAGCCGGGAGAGTCTCTCCGGGACTACATCCGGCGATTCTCGAAGCAGCGCACAGAGCTGCCCAACGTCACCGATTCAGATGTCATCGGCGCGTTCCTCGCCGGCACCACCTGCCGCGACCTAGTGAGCAAGCTGGGTCGCAAGACCCCCACCAGGGCGAGCGAGCTGATGGACATCACCACCAAGTTCGCCTCTGACCAGGAGGCGGTTGAGGCCATTTTCCGGAAAGACAAGCAGCCCCAGGGCCGCCCACCGGAAGATGCTCCCGAGGCGTCAACTCAGCGCGGCGCCAAGAAGAAGGGCAAGAAGAAGTCGCAAGCGAAACACGACGCCACCGACGCGGACCTTGTCGCCGTCGCCGAGTACAAGAACCCTCGGAAACCTCTCGGAGGTGCCAACCTCTTTGACAAGATGCTCAAGGAGTCGTGCCCCTATCATCAGGGGCCCGTTAAGCACACCCTTGAGGAGTGTGCCATGCTTTGACGACACTTCCACAAGGCCGGGCCACCCGCGGAGGGTGGCAAGGCCCTCGACGATGCAAAGGAGGAAGATCACAAGGCAGGAGGGTTCCCCGAGGTCCGCGACTGCTTCATGATCTACGGCGGGCAAGTGGCGAACGCCTCGGCTCGGCACCGCAAGCGAGAGCGTCGGGAGGTCTGCTCGGTAAAGGTGGCAGCGCCAGTCTACCTAGACTGGTCCGACAAGCCCATCACCTTTGACCAGGCCGACCATCCAGACTACGTGTCGAGCCTGGGGAGATACCCACTCGTTGTCGACCCCATCATCGGCAACGTCAGGCTCACCAAGGTTTTCATGGACGGAGGCAGCGGCCACAACATCATCTACGCCGAGACCCTCGGGCTCCTGCGGATTAATCTGTCCTCGGTCCGGACGGGCGCTGCGCCTTTCCATGGGATCGTCCCCGGGAAGCGCGTGCAACCCCTCGGACAACTCGACCTACCCGTCTGCTTCGGGACGCCCTCCAACTTTCGAAAGGAGACCCTCACGTTCGAAGTGGTCGGGTTTCGAGGAACCTACCATGCAGTGCTGGGGAGGCCATGCCACGCCAAGTTCATGGTCGTCCCCAACTACACCTACCTCAAGCTTGAAAGGGAAATGTGCCCTTGGGCCATTTCTAAGTATTTTGGTGATTTAGTGCCCAACACAGGTGCCTAATTGTAAAACGGTGGACAAAGTATAAATCAAGGATAAAGGTATGTTTCTCAGACTTAGTACATTGTTTTATGGACTAATGTATTGTGTCTAAGTGCTGGAAACAGAAAAAATCGAGTTGGAGAAGAGATGGCTCGAGCAGCCAAAGTCTGCCCAGTCTGGGTGCACCGGACTGTCCGGTGGTGCACCGGACAGTGTCCGGTGCGCCAGGCTGGCTTGGGCAAAGTGACTGCTCTCGGGACTTCGACGGCGGTGTACGGCTAAAATTCACCGGACTGTCCGGTGTGCACCGGACTGTCTGGTGGGCCGCTCACAGGCGAACTCGTCGCTCTCGGGAAACCATCAACGGCGTACGGCTAAAATTCACCGGACTGTCCGGTGAGCCAACGGTCGGCCGGGCCAACGGTCGGCCGCGCAATCTGCGCGGGACACATGGCCGAGCCAACGGTTAGAAGATGGCACCGGACATGTCAAGTGCACCAACGGCTCCCAGGCTGCCAACGGTCGACTGCGCTGTTTATGGAAAGAAATCGGGCACCGGACATGTCCGGTGTGCACCGGACTGTCCGGTGCGCCAGTCGACAGAAGGCAAGATCAGCCTTCCAAGATTGCTCTCAACGGCTCCTAGCTGCCTTGGGGCTATAAAAGGGACCCCTAGGCGCATGGAGGAGTACACCAAGCATCCTTTGAGCATCATTGATCACTCACACTTTATTCTCGCGCACTTGTTCGACATTTCAGTGATTTGAGCTCCGTTCTAGTGTGCTAGTCTCTTGAGCTCAAGTCTGGGTTTTTGCGTGTGCGTATTCGCTGTGATCTTTATGTCGTGTGTGAGTTGCTAATCCCTCCCTTGCTCTGTGATTCTTCGTGAACATCTTGTGTAAGGGCGAGAGGCTCCAAGCTGTGGAGATTCCTCGCAAACGGGATTAAGAGAAGCAAAGCAACACCGTGGTATTCAAGTTGGTCTTTGGACCGCTTGAGAGGGGTTGATTGCAACCCTCGTCCGTTGGGACGCCACAACGTGGAGTAGGCAAGCGTTGGTCTTGGCCGAACCACGGGATAACCACTGTGCCATCTCTGTGATTGATATCTCTTGGTTATTGTGGTGTGTTGAGATCCTTCTCTAGCCACTTGGCATATTACTGTGCTAACAAGTAACCAAGTTTTGTGGCTTAAGTTTTTGAAGTGTTACAGGATCACCTATTCACCCCCCCCCCCCCTCTAGGTGCTCTCAATTGGTATCAGAGTCGTTCTCTTCAAGAAAGGGACTAACCGCCTGAAGAGATGGATCCTAAAGGCAAGGGGATGGTGATCAACGACAAGGAGAAGGAGTCCTTCGCCAACGAGCCCAATGATGACAGGCCCACCGACTCAGGCTCGGGCCACAAAAGAAAAGACGGGAGGAAGAAGAAGACAAGGCGCATCAAGGAAATTGTCTACTACGACAGCGACGAATCTTCCTCCTCCCAAAAGGACGACGACGACTACGATAGACGAAAGACGGTTAACTCAAACTTTTCTTTCGATTATTCGCGCATCCCGCATAGTTCAAATGCTCAATTGCTCCCCATTCCACTTGGCAAGCCCCCTCACTTTGATGGAGAGGATTACGGATTTTGGAGCCACAAAATGCGTACTCACCTGTTTTCTCTCCATCCAAGCATTTGGGAGATTGTGGAAAGTGGAATGAAATTTGATAGCTCGGATAGCCCTGTGTTTATTAATGAACAGATTCATAAAAATGCACAAGCTACTACTGTGTTGCTAGCTTCTTTGTGCAGGGACGAGTATCACAAGGTGAGCGGCTTGGACAATGCCAAGCAGATCTGGGACACCCTCAAGATATCTCATGAGGGAAACGACGTCACCTTGCTCACCAAAATGGAGTTGGTGGAGGGCGAGCTTGGACGGTTCGCGATGATAAGGGGCGAGGAGCCGACACAAACATACAACCGGCTCAAGACCCTTATCAACAAAATAAGGAGCTACGGGAGCACGCGATGGACGGACCACGACGTCGTCCGCCTAATGCTAAGGTCATTTACCATTCTTGATCCTCATTTGGTGAACAATATACGTGAAAATCCCAGGTACACCAAGATGTCGCCCGAAGAAGTTCTTGGGAAGTTCGTAAGCGGGCGAATGATGATCAAGGAGGCAAGATACGTGGACGACGCGTTGAACGGTCCTAGTCATGAGCCTCAACCCATTGCTCTCAAGGCAACAAGGAGCAAGGAGGCGCTACCAAGCAAGGTGGCACAAGTTGAGGTGGCCGGACTCAATGATGAGGAGATGGCCCTCATCATTAAGCGCTTCAAGACGGCGCTTAAAGGTCGCAAGGGGCAGCCAAGCAAGACCAAAGCCAAGGGGAAGCGCTCATGCTTCAAATGCGGTAAGCTTGGTCATTTTATTGCTAACTGTCCCGACAATGATAGTGATCAGGACCAAGGGAACAAGAGGGAGAAAAAGAAGTATTACAAGAAGGCCAAGGGCGAGGCACATATCGGAAAGGAGTGGGATTCGGATTGTTCCTCCTCCGACTCTGACAATGAAGGACTTGCCGCCACCGCCTTCAACAAGTCATCCCTCTTCCCCAACGAGCGTCACACTTGCCTCATGGCAAAAGAGAAGAAAGTAAGCACTCATACTAGTACTTATGCTTCTTCGAGTGAAGATGAGTCTAGTGATGATGATGAGATAGATTACTCATGCTTATTCAAGGGATTAGATAGAACCAAGGTAGACAAAATTAATGAATTAATTGATGCCTTGAATGACAAGAATATGCTTTTAGAAAAACAAGAGGATTTGTTGTATGAAGAACATGACAAATTTGTAGAAGCACAGAAATCTCTTGCTCTAGAAATTAAGAGGAATGAAATGCTCTCTAGTGAATTATCTTCTTGTCATGAAACTATTGCTAAGTTAAAAAGTTTTAATGATGATTTAAATGCTAAACTAGAAGTAGCTAGTAAATCTAATTCTGGTGTAGAAATTGTTGAAACTTGTAATAGGTGTAAAGATTTTGACATTGATGCTTGTAGTGATCATTTAGTTTCAATTTCCAAATTAAATGATGAATTAGCTAGTCTTAATGCCCAACTTAAGACTAGCAAGAATGAATTTGACAAGCTAAAATTTGCAAGGGATGCCTACACGATTGGTAGACACCCCTCAATTAAGGATGGACTTGGCTACAAGAGGGAAGCCAAGAACTTGACAAGCCATAAGGCTCCCATCTCCGCCAAGGAGAAAGGGAAGGCCCCTATGGCTAGTAGTGTGCAAAAGAACCATGTCTTTATGTACTATGATAGAAGACAACCCTAGAAATGCTTATAGCAGTTGTAATGTATATAATGCCCTTGATTCTCATGCCATGGTTGCTTCTAGTTCTTCTTATGTGCATGATAGAAATGTTGGTAGGAGAAATGTTATTCATAATATGCCTAGGAGAAATGTCGTTAATGTTCCTAGGAAAGTTAATGAACCTTCTACAATATATCATGCTTTAAATGCTTCTTTTGCTATTTGTAGAAAGGATAGGAAGATAGTTGCTAGAAAATTAGGGGCAAGATGCAAGGGAGACAAAACTTGCATTTGGGTCCCTAAGGATATTTGTGCTAACCTTGCAGGACCCAACATGAGTTGGGTACCTAAGACCCAAGCCTAAATTTGCCTTGCAGGTTTATGCATCCGGGGGTTCAAGCTGGATTATTGACAGCGGATGCACAAACCATATGACGGGGGAGAAGAAGATGTTCACCTCCTACGTCAAGAATAAAGATTCCCAAGATTCAATAATTTTCGGTGATGGGAATCAAGGCAAGGTAAAAGGGTTAGGTAAAATTGCAATCTCAAATGAGCACTCTATCTCTAATGTGTTTTTAGTAGAGTCTCTTGGATATAATTTGCTATCTGTCAGTCAATTATGCAATATGGGATATAACTGTTTGTTTACAAATGTAGATGTGTCTGTCTTTAGAAGATGTGATGGTTCACTAGCTTTTAAGGGTGTACTAGACGACAAGCTTTACTTAGTTGATTTTGCAAAAGAAGAGGTCGGTCTAGATGCATGCTTAATGGCTAAGACTTGCATGGGCTGGCTGTGGCATCGCCGCTTAGCACATGTGGGGATGAAGAACCTCCACAAGCTTCTAAAGGGAGAACACGTGATAGGTCTAACCAATGTTCATTTCGAAAAAGATAGACCTTGTGCAGCTTGTCAAGCAGGGAAACAGGTGGGAGGCTCTCATCACACCAAAAATGTGATGACAACATCAAGACCCCTGGAGCTGCTACATATGGACCTCTTCGGACCCGTCGCCTATCTGAGCATAGGAGGAAGTAAGTATGGTCTAGTTATCGTTGATGACTTTTCCCGCTTCACTTGGGTGTTCTTTTTGCAGGATAAGTCTGAAACCCAAGGGACCCTCAAGCGCTTCCTAAGGAGAGCTCAAAATGAGTTTGAGCTCAAGGTGAAGAAGATAAGGAGCGACAACGGGTCCGAATTCAAGAACCTTCAAGTGGAGGAGTTTCTTGAGGAGGAGGGGATCAAGCACGAGTTCTCCGCTCCCTACACACCTCAGCAAAATGGTGTGGTAGAGAGGAAGAACAGGACGCTCATAGATATGGCGAGGACTATGCTTGGAGAATTCAAGACCCCCGAGTGCTTTTGGTCGGAAGCCGTGAACACGGCTTGCCACGCCATCAACAGGGTCTACCTTCACCGCCTCCTCAAGAAGACGTCGTATGAGCTGCTAATCGGCGTATAGGGTCTTCAACAAATCATCGGGTTTGGTTGAAGTCTCTAGCGACGTTGTATTTGATGAGACTAATGGCTCACCAAGAGAGCAAGTTGTTGATCTTGATGATGTAGATGAAGAAGACGTTCCAACGGCCGCAATACGCACCATGGCGATTGGAGATGTACGGCCTCAGGAACATTTGGAGCAAGATCAACCGTCTTCCTCAACTATGGTGCATCCCCCAACCCAAGATGACGAACAGGTACCTCAAGTGGAGGCACATGATCAAGGGGGAGCACAGGATGTTCAAGAGGAAGAAGCACCTCAGGCACCTCCAACCCAAGTTCGAGCGACAATTCAAAGGGATCATCTCGTCGACCAGATATTGGGTGATATTAGCAAGGGAGTAACTACTCGCTCAAGATTAGTTAATTTTTGTGAGCATTACTCTTTTATTGAGCCTTTCAGGGTAGAAGAGACCTTGCTAGATCCGGACTGGGTGTTGGCCATGCAGGAGGAACTCAACAACTTCAAGCGCAACGAAGTTTGGACACTGGTGCCTCGTCCCAAGCAAAATGTTGTAGGAACCAAGTGGGTGTTCCGCAACAAACAGGACGAGCACGGGGTGGTGACAAGGAACAAGGCTCGACTTGTGGCAAAAGGTTATGCCCAAGTCGCAGGTTTGGACTTTGAGGAGACTTTTGCTCCTGTGGCTAGGCTAGAATCAATTCGTATCTTGCTAGCATATGCCGCTCACCATTCTTTCAGGTTGTACCAAATGGATGTGAAGAGCGCTTTCCTCAACGGGCCGATCAAGGAGGAGGTGTACGTGGAGCAGCCCCCTGGCTTCGAGGATGAACGGTACCCCGACCACGTGTGCACGCTCTCTAAGGCGCTCTATGGACTTAAGCAAGCCCCAAGAGCATGGTATGAATGCCTTAGAGACTTTTTAATTGCTAATGCTTTCAAGGTTGGGAAAGCCGATCCAACTCTTTTTACTAAGACTTGCGATGGTGATCTTTTTGTGTGTCAAATTTATGTCGACGACATAATATTTGGTTCTACTAACCAAAAGTCTTGTGAAGAGTTTAGCAGGGTGATGACGCAGAAATTCGAGATGTCGATGATGGGCGAGTTGACCTACTTCCTTGGGTTCCAAGTGAAGCAACTCAAGGACGGCACCTTCATCTCCCAAACGAAGTACACACAAGATTTGCTAAAGAGGTTTGGGATGAAGGACGCCAAGCCCGCAAAGACGCCGATGGGAACCGACGGACACACCGACCTCAACAAAGGAGGTAAGTCCGTTGATCAAAAAGCATACCGGTCCATGATAGGTTCTTTGCTTTATGTGCTAGTAGACCGGATATTATGCTTAGCGTATGCATGTGTGCTAGATTTCAATCCGATCCGAAGGAGTGTCACTTAGTGGCTGTGAAGCGAATTCTTCGATATTTAGTCGCTACGCCTTGCTTCGTGATCTGGTATCCAAAGGGGTCTAACTTTGACTTGATTGGGTACTCAGATTCCGACTATGCTGGATGTAAGGTCGATAGGAAGAGTACATCGGGGACGTGCCAATTCTTAGGAAGGTCCCTGGTGTCATGGAACTCTAAGAAACAAACCTCCGTTGCCCTATCCACCGCTGAGGCCGAGTACGTTGCCGCAGGACAGTGTTGCGCGCAACTACTTTGGATGAGGCAAACCCTCAGGGACTTTGGCTACAATCTGAGCAAAGTCCCACTCCTATGTGATAATGAGAGTGCTATTCGAATAGCGGAAAATCCTGTTGAGCACAGCCGCACAAAGCACATTGACATCCGGCATCACTTTTTGAGAGACCACCAGCAAAAGGGGGATATCGAAGTGTTTCATGTTAGCACCGAGAACCAGCTAGTCGATATCTTTACCAAGCCTCTAGATGAGAAGACCTTTTGCAGCCTGCGTAGTGAGCTCAATATCTTAGATTCGCGGAACTTGGATTGAAATGTAGCATACATGTGTTTATGCTTTTGATTATGTTCATTCTGCATATTGTTGCTTATTGTGGTGCTCAAGTTGTACAAACACTCCCTGGACCTCACAAGTCCTGTTTGCAAGTGATGCACATATTTAGGGGGAGATGTGCTACAACTTGACCCTTTGTGGCTAACCATGTACTTGAGTTTGGTTGTTTTAGTCTCCAAGGAAAATTGAAAGGGAAAAGGTGGACTTGGACCATGCGAGACTTCCACTGCACTCCGATGAAAAAAGTAACTCTTCCAAGTTCATCGTTATACTCTTATTGCCTATTTGCTCTTAGTTGAAGATTTTGGTGAGGCAATGGGGTTAAAGGGCCAAGATTGATCCCGTTTTGGTGCTTGATGCCAAAGGGGGAGAAAATAAAGGCCAAAGTGATAAATGGATCAGCTACCACTTGAGAGATTTTGAAAATAGTAGAATAGAGCTTTTGGTTTGTCAAAACTCTTTTGTTGTCTCTCTTGTCAAAAGTTGGCTTCTTGTGGGGAGAAGTATTGATTATGGGAAAAAGAGGGAGTTTTTGAAATCTTAAATCAATTTCTCTTAGAATGACTCTCTTTATGTCTTAACATGTGTGTTTGACTTAGAGATAGGAATTTGAGTTTGATTTGCAAAAACAAACCAAGTGGTGGCATAGAGTGATCCATATATGTCAAAATTGAATCAAAATAATTTGAGTTCTTATTTGAAGTGATTTTGTACTTGTTCTACTTGCTTTATGTTGTGTTGGCATAAATCACCAAAAAGGGGGAGATTGAAAGGGAAATGTGCCCTTGGGCCATTTCTAAGTATTTTGGTGATTTAGTGCCCAACACAGGTGCCTAATTGTAAAACGGTGGACAAAGTATAAATCAAGGATAAAGGTATGTTTCTCAGACTTAGTACATTGTTTTATGGACTAATGTATTGTGTCTAAGTGCTAGAAATAGAAAAAATCGAGTTGGAGAAGAGATGGCTCGAGCAGCCAAAGTCTTCCCAGTCTGGGTGCACCGGACTGTCCGGTGGTGCACCGGACAGTGTCCGGTGCGCCAGGCTGGCTTGGGCAAAGTGGCTGCTCTCGGGACTTCGACGTCGGTGTACGGCTAAAATTCACCGGACTGTCCGGTGGGCCGCTCACAGGCGAACTCGTCGCTCTCGGAAAACCATCAACGACGTACGGCTAAAATTCACCGGACTGTCCGGTGTGCACCGGACTGTCCGGTGAGCCAACGGTCGGCCGAGCCAACGGTCGGCCGCGCAATCTGCGCGGGACACGTGGCCGAGCCAACGGCTAGAAGATGGCACCGGACTGTCCGGTGTGCACCGGACTGTCCGGTGTGCACCGGACATGTCAAGTGCACCAACGGCTCCCAGGCTGCCAACGGTCGACTGCGCTGTTTATGATCAGCCTTCCAAGATTGCTCTCAACGGCTCCTAGCTGCCTTGGGGCTATAAAAGGGACCCCTAGGCGCATGGAGGAGTACACCAAGCATCCTTTGAGCATCATTGATCACTCACACTTCATTCTCGCGCACTTGTTCGACATTTCAGTGATTTGAGCTCCGTTCTAGTGTGCTAGTCTCTTGAGCTCAAGTCTGGGTTTTTGCGTGTGCGTATTCGCTGTGATCTTTGTGTCGTGTGTGAGTTGCTAATCCCTCCCTTGCTCTGTGATTCTTCGTGAACATCTTGTGTAAGGGCGAGAGGCTCCAAGCTGTGGAGATTCCTCGCAAACGGGATTAAGAGAAGCAAAGCAACACCGTGGTATTCAAGTTGGTCTTTGGACCGCTTGAGAGGGGTTGATTGCAACCCTCGTCCGTTGGGACGCCACAACGTGGAGTAGGCAAGCGTTGGTCTTGGCCGAACCACGGGATAACCACTGTGCCATCTCTGTGATTGATATCTCTTGGTTATTGTGGTGTGTTGAGATCCTTCTCTAGCCACTTGGCATATTACTGTGCTAACAAGTAACCAAGTTTTGTGGCTTAAGTTTTTGAAGTGTTACAGGATCACCTATTCACCCCCCTCTAGGTGCTCTCACAGCTCAAGATGTCGGGCCCCAACGGGGTCGTCACCGTCGGGCCCACGTACCGACACGCGTACAAATGCGATGTGGAGTGCGTGGAGTACGCCGAGGCCCTCGCCGAATCCGAGGCCCTCATCGCTGACCTGGAGAGCCTCTCTAGGGAGGCGCCCGACATGAAGCGCCACGCCGGCAACTTCGAACCAGTGGAGACGGCCAAGTCCGTCCCTCTCGACCCCTGCAACGACGCCTCCAAGCAGATCCGGATCGGTTCCGAGCTCGACCCCAAATAGGAAGCAGTGCTCGTCGACTTTCTCCGCGCGAACGCCGACGTTTTCGCGTGGAGTCCCTCGGACATGCTCGGCATACCGAGGGAAGTCGCCGAGCACTCTCTGGATATTCGAGCTAGGGCCCGACCCGTGAAACAACCTCTGCGCCGATTCGACGAAGAAAAGCGCAGGGCCATAGGCGAGGAGATCCACAAGCTACTGGCAGCAGGGTTCATCAAAGAGGTATTCCATCCCGAATGGCTTGCCAACCCTGTGCTTGTGAGAAAGAAAGGGGGGAAATGGCGGATGTGTGTAGACTACACTGGTCTAAACAAAGCATGTTCGAAGGTTCCCTACCCTCTGCCTCGCATCGATCAGATCGTGGATTCCACTGCGGGGTGCGAAACCCTGTCTTTCCTCGATGCCTACTCAGGGTATCACCAGATCAGGATGAAAGAGTCCGACCAGCTCGCGACTTCATTCATCACACCCTTCGGCATGTACTGCTATGTTACAATGTCGTTTGGTTTGAGGAATGCGGGGGCAACGAACCAGCGATGCATGAACTATGTGTTTGGCGAACACATCGGCCGAACGGTCGAGGCCTATGTCGATGACATCATAGTCAAGACGAGGAAGGCCTACGACCTCCTTTCCGACCTTGAAGCGACATTCTGATGTCTCAAGGCGAAAGGCGTGAAGCTTAATCCCGAAAAGTGTGTCTTCGGGGTCCCCCGAGGCATGCTCTTGGGGTTCATCGTCTCCGAGCGGGGCATCGAAGCCAACCCGGAGAAGATTGCAGCCATCACCAGCATGGGGCCAATCAAGGACTTGAAAGGCGTACAGAGGGTCATGGGATGTCTCGCGGCTCTGAGCCGCTTCATCTCGCGCCTCGGCGAAAGAGGTCTGCCTCTGTACCGCCTCTTAAGGAAGGCCGAGTGCTTCGCTTGGACTCCCGAGGCCGAGGAAGCCCTCGGGAACCTGAAGGTGCTCCTCACGAACGTGCCCATATTGGTGCCCCCCGCTGCCGGAGAAGCCCTCTTGATCTACGTCGCCGCAACCACCCAGGTGGTTAGCGCCGCGATCGTGGTTGAGAGACGAGAAGAAGGGCATGCATTGCCCGTCCAGAGGCCAGTCTACTTCATCAGTGAGGTACTGTCCGAGACCAAGATCCGCTACCCACAAATCCAGAAGCTGCTGTACGCGGTGATCCTAACACGGCGGAAGTTGCGACACTACTTCGAGTCTCATCCGGTGACTGTGGTGTCATCCTTCCCCTGGGAGAGATCATCCAGTCCCGAGAGGCCTCGGGTAGAATTGCGAAGTGGGCGGTGGAGATCATGGGCGAGACGATCTCATTCGCCCCTTGGAAGGCCATCAAGTCCCAGGTCTTGGCGGACTTCGTGGCTGAATGGGCCGACACCCAGCTCCCGACGGCTCCGATCCAACCGGAGCTCTGGACCATGTTTTTCGACGGGTCGCTGATGAAGACGGGGGCCGGTGCAGGCCTCCTCTTCGTCTCGCCCCTCGGGAAGCACCTACGCTACGTGCTACGCCTCCACTTCCCGGCGTCCAACAATGTGACAGAGTACGAGGCTCTGGTAAACGGGTTGTGAATCACCATCGAGCTAGGGGTCCGACGCCTCGACGCTCGCGGTGACTCGTAGCTCGTCATCGACCAAGTCATGAAGAACTCCCACTGCCGCGACCCGAAGATGGAAGCCTACTGCGATGAGGTTCGGCGCCTGGAAGACAAGTTCTACGGGCTCGAGCTCAACCACATCGCCCGACGCTACAACGAGACTGCGGACGAGCTAGCTAAAATAGCCTCGGGACGAACAACAGTTCCCCTGGACGTATTCTCCCGAGACCTGCATCAACCCTCCGTCAAGACTGAGGACACGCCCGAGCCCGAGGCACCTTCGGCTCCGCCCGAGGCACCTTCGGCTGAGTCCGAGGTATCCTCGGCTCAGTCCGAGGTACCCTCGGCCTAGTCCGAGGTACCCTCGGCACGGTCCGAGGTACCCTCGGCTCAGCCTGAGGTACCCTCGGCCCCCGAGGGTGAGGCACTGCGCGTCGAGGGGGAACAGAGCGAGGTCACGCCTAATCAAAGCTGGCAGACCCCGTACCTGCAATATCTCCACCGAGGAGAGCTGCCCCTCGACCAAGCCGAAGCTCAGTGGTTGGCGCGGCGCGCCAAGTCTTTCGTCTTGCTGGGAGATGGGAAGGAGCTCTACCACCGCAGCCCCTCAGGCATCCTCCAGCGATGCATTTCCATCGCCGAAGGCCAGGAGCTCTTGCAAAAGATACACTCGGGGGCTTGCGGCCATCACGCAGCACCTCGAACCCTCGTTGGAAACGCCTTCCGACAAGGATTCTACTGGCCGACGACGGTGGCCGACGCTACTAGAATTGTCCGCACCTGCGAAGGGTGTCAGTTCTACGCGAGGCAGACCCACCTGCCCGCTCAGGCTCTGCAAACCATACCCATCACCTGGCCATTTGCTGTGTGGGGTCTGGACCTTGTTGGCCCCTTGCAGAAGGCACTCGGGGGCTACACGCACCTGTTGGTCGCCATCGACAAATTCTCCAAGTGGATCGAGGTCCGACCCCTAAGCAGCATCAGGTCCAAACAGGCGGTGGCGTTCTTCACCAACATCATCTATCGCTTTGGGGTCCCAAACTCCATCATCACCGACAACGGTACCCAGTTCACCAGTAGAAAGTTCCTGGACTTCTGCGAGGATCACCACATCAGGGTGGACTGGGCTGTCGTGGCTCACCCCATGATGAATGGGCAAGTGGAGCGGGCTAACGGCATGATCCTGCAAGGACTCAAGCCTCGGATCTACAACGACCTCAACAAGTTCGGCAAGCGGTGTATGAAGGAACTCCCCTCGGTGGTCTAGAGTCTGAGGACAACGCCGAGCCGAGCCACGGGCTTCACACCGTTCTTTCTAGTCTATGGGGCCGAGGCCATCTTGCCCACAGACTTAGAATACGGTTCCCCGAGGGCGAGGGCCTACACCGACCAAAGCAATTGAGCCAACCGAGAAGACTCACTGGACCAGCTGGAGGAGGCTCGGGACATGGCCTTACTACACTCGGCGCGGTACCAGCAGTCCCTGCGACGCTACCACGCCCGAGGGGTTCGGTCCCGAGACCTCCAGGTGGGCGACCTGGTGCTTCGACTGCGACAAGACGCCCGAGGGCGGCACAAACTCACGCCTCCCTGGGAAGGGCCGTTTGTCATCGCCAAGGTTCTGAAGCCCAGAACGTACAAGCTGGCCAACAGCCAAGGCGAGGTCTACAGCAACGCTTGGAACATCCAACAGCTACGTCGCTTCTACCCTTAAGATGCTTTCAAGTTGCTCGTATACCTCGTTCACACACCAAGTCTGGTCATCAAGGAAGGGTCAGCCTTGCCTCGGCAAAGCCCGACCCTCCCTCGGGGGCTAAAAGGGGGCAACCCCCTCTGCGTCAAAATTTTCCTCGAAAAAAGAAAAAAATCTTTTCTGCCAGAATGCCTTTCGTGCTCTTAGACTACTTCAAAAGTGGATCCTGAAAACGACGGAGTACACGTAAGCAGCCAAGGCTGACCGAGCCGAGGGACTCCTACGCCTCTAGGATACAGATACCTCACTCATCACCTTCTGCGATAAGTAACTCGCGCTCGGATAAGTGACTCCGCGGACCGAACAAGTCTTCATGCTCGAGAGCTCCTCTGCTGAAATGATTTTTCGGGCCTTCTCGACTGTGTCGGTAACAGAACCCTATGGACGAGTAAGAGCGCGCGTAAGCGGCAAGGCTGACCGAGCCGAGGGATTCCTATGCCTCCGGGATACGGATACCTCACTCATCGCCTTCCATGAAAAGTAACTCTCGCCCGCACAAACAATTCTGTTACTGACAAATAAGTCCGGATACTCGAAACAAGAGGAAAAGAAACGCAGCTTTACAACACGACGACGGTGTGTTTAGGCCTCGGCGGCCGCAGAAAACATACACACACTACAAGACAACCTGATTCTGCAGGCTCGGACGTCGACAGCCGAAGGGGGCAGCAGCACCCTCGGCATCAACTACACCTTCGGCGGGGTCTGACCTAGCCTCGGACGGCGACGCGGTCGGAGGGCCCCCACTCTGAAGGACGACATCAGCACCACACCCGGGCCATCGCCGCTAGGGTCTTCTTCGAGAATCCGGCCCGAGCAGGCGGCTCGGTCGGCCACCCCGAGGCCTCGGCCAGCTGTCCCCCAAAGACATCAGCTCGGCTTGTGGCCTCGGCAGCTCAACTCCGGCGTCGGTTCCGCTAGTGGATGACCTGGCCAGGCTCTGGCCAACCACACCTCCTTTTTGAAGCCAACTCTGCCTCCGTCCGTGCTGACACCGCTACCTCCGGTTTCGGCTCATCGAAGGGCGGCCGAGGGGTTCCTTTAACTAAGCAAGAGGGGCCTCGGACAGCAAGGCCGACCGAGCCAAGGGACTCCTACTCCTCCGGGATACGGATACCTCACTCGTCACCTTTGCACGAGGCAACTCACGCTCGGTGAAGCGGTTCAGATAATCGACAAGGCGAGTCTTAGTGCTCGAAACGAAGAAAAAACACGGCTCCATGCCGAAAATACATACACGTTCAGGCCTCGACAGCCGCATTGAAAAAAACACCGGCACTTAAGGTGCCTTTACAAACAGAACTCCGGTTCCACCTCCGCAGGTACGAACAACCCCACGCGATTGGGGGGGCCTGCGGAGCAACAGAAGACCGACGAACGGCTCGTCGTCGCCTGCCCCGGCAGCGGCAACGACGACGACTTCTGCTCCGGAGGGCCGGACAGCAGCAGCGATGACCTCAGGGCGGATGCTGCTGCCATGAGGCCCTCGCCCATGCCCCCAACTCGAGAGGCAAGGACGGGCAGAAGGCCGTAGAGTTGGAGGTCAGTCCGTGGGTGGCGCCGGCTAGCTCGTCGGCGGCGGAACCTCTTCCAGCTGTCGTGGCGGAAGGCGGCACCGGGAGCGGCTCCGAAGCCGCTCGGCTCAGAGAGCCGGGCACGCGGCAGCTGCCCATGCCACGAACGGCGGACGCCCTTCCCCCCGATCACTGAGGGAAGGAGCGGGCCGCCGCCCGCACAGGGACCGACCCCAACTCGGGACACTCCCCTCCCCAGCACTGATGATGAACATCCTTGAAGCTGAGGGAGGGGCAGAGGCCGCAGCCCGGCTCGCTTCTCCCCACCATCAAGCTGGAGGTCACCGTCTTGGGTGACCACCGGCGAGGGGTTGCAGTCGGGCTGCATGATGAAAATCCTTGAAGCCGAACGATGGCTGAAAGGTACCAACTTCCACGAAGTTGCGTTCCTTCGATGACAAGGCGGAAGGATTGCGGGCGTCCCCCATCCGGGGGGCTCGGAAGGTGGAAAGGCACGATGCATGAGGGGAGCGTGAAGACATGGTTGCCCTCCAAGGGGGTCGCCCCCCTTTTAAAGGCGACTCTCCCCACTTGCGCCCTCAACCGTTGCGGGTTGAGTCTTCTCCAACACGCTCCAAGATTCTCCCCCCCCCACGGCGTGGGGGCTGGGTCCCACACGTCATGCAAGCCGGTCCAGGGGAGAAGAAGCCAAACCGCCACGCGCGCGGTGCATGCAACCACCCGGCGGTTACAAGCACTCCTCCACTTTCGCCCAGACCAACAGGTGAAAGGGCGGACAGCCATGCAGGCGGCATGCAACTGTGCCAAGTGGGCGCGCCCCTTCAACTCCAACGCGCCCAGCATGGAGGTCCAGGCCCACGCGTCATGCAACCGGCACGCCAGTTGCTACGTGCGAGCAACTACACCTCCACTCGCGCCACTACCGCGCCTCCTCGACTGCGGAGTCAATACCGTGACTTGAGGCAACCCTGCAGTGCCAGCCAAGCGCGACGATCAAATGCGGTCAAAAATGGGCCGGCAGTAATGGCGGTGACAGGCGGGCAGGAGCAGCGGTCACGTCGTCAGCCAAGCTTATGTCCCATCCAGGGGCAGCGAGGGAGCCCTCTCTCACGGCGTGAAGACGGTGCGCCCGTGATCCGTTCCTCGAACGGCTCGCACACGCGCGACGACCGCCTCGCGAACCGCTCGCCCCGTCGCATTAACTCCGCGACAGGACAGGCGGCGCCTCAGGCGGGAGAAGCAAGCGACGCTTCGCCTTCGCCATAATAACCGTGTCAAAAAAAAGGTACGCCACGTCATCCGACTTCGTATCCTTTTCCTTTTCCTCTTTCTCTCTCTTACAACAGGGACCGGGAAAGGGGGATACCCCGAAAAAGACCCTTCTCCGTGAAGAAAATAGGCTCCGAGCCTCCCTACTGATCAGAGGTTCGAAGGCTGGCCCCTCGGAGGGGTTTAACGGCCGCCTCAGATCAATTGGGTTCTACGCCCACTACTGGTCAGAGGTTCGATGGCTGGCCCCTCGAAGGGTTCAACGGCCGCCTCAGGCCACTCGGGCTTCGCGCCCATTACTGATCAGGGGTTCGTAGGCTGGCCCTCGAAGGGTTCACAGTCGCCTCAGACACAGAGCGAGGGATGACCCTGGGTACGTTCGATACATAACCAAGGCTCGGGCTACGCTCCCGAGGTACCCTAGGACATTTCCGAGACCAGCGGGAGCGATCTTGTAACGGAATCCTATCAGAGGGAGGCATCGAGCCCTCAGACCCCGTCAAAGGGGACCGGGTCCGGCAGATCACCCGCAGGTACTTTTGGAGCGCGCCTCCGGGCCTCTAGCCGACCCCTAGCAAATGGGGCACGGGCGTCCGCTCGGATTACCCGCCAGCAGCTCACCGGAAACACCATGTTCGGCGCCCTCCGAGGGCAACATGGCGCTTTCCCCCCTCCTCCTTGCGGAAAGGCGACGCAGGGGCGTATGTAAAAAAGACGAGTCTGTCCTTGACCGTCCTCTCGCCCTGTGCAGAGGCTCGGGGGCTGCTCTCGCAAACCCGGCTCCGGCCAAACCGTTGACAGCGTCAACATACCAGCCCGAGAACTTGGGACCCGACCGTGCACTCGGGCTACGGCCAGCTCGCATGAGGGAACAACTAGACCAGCCGAAGTGTTGCGAAACGCACTAAGACCTCGAAGGAGTAAAACTACTCCTCCGAGGCCTCGGGGGCTACACCCGGCGGGTGCGCTCGCGCGCACCCACCGGAACAGAATGCAACCGAAAAAGGCTGGTCCCCTTGCAAAAAAGTGCGGCAAAAGCCTCCAAGCGAGTATTAGTACTCCCTTGGAGGCTCGGGGGCTACTGTCGGGGACCATAATTAGGGGTACCCTCAAGACCCCTAAATCTCAGCTGGTAACCCCCATCAGCACAAAGCTGCAAAGGCCTGATGGGTGCGATTAAGTCAAGGATCGGTCCATTCAAGGGACACGATCGTGCCTCGCCCGAGCCTAGCCTCGAGCAAGGGAAGCCGATGGAGAAGGACGGGACTACACTCCCCATTGTACACCTGGATCCTCTCCTTACGCCTATAAAAGGGAGGACCAGGGCCCTCTTACAGAAGGTTGGCCCGCACGGAGAAGGACGGGACGGCGCTCGCGCAAGGCCGCTCGCTCCCACTCCCGCGTGGACGCTTGTATCCCCCTACTGCAAGCGCACCCGACTCAGGCGCGGGGCTAACACGAAGGCCGCGGGATCCACTCTCTCACGCCTGCCTCCCTCCGGCTGCTTCCTTTCCCCCCTTCGCGTTCCGCCTCGCGTCGACCCATCTAGGCTGGGGCACGCGGCGACAATTCACTCGTCGGTCCAGGGACCCCCCGGGTTTCGAAACACCGACAAAAGAAGAGGTTGATGTCGCCATCAGTGTTGGTTATGCCAGATCTACAGAAAGGATTTGATATTTATTTTGATGCATGTGGCTATGGCTTGGGATGTGTGCTCATGCAAGAAGGACATGTGATCGCCTACACATCTCGTCAGTTGCGGAAACAAGAGTTAAACTACCCCACTCATGACTTAGAACTGGCAGCCGTAGTGTATGCGCTTAAGATTTAGAGACATTATATCATGGGAACCAAGTGTCAAGTGTACACGGATCATAAGAGTTTGAAGTATATATTCACTCAGAAGGATCTCAACCTTAGGCATCGCCATTGGTTTGAGCTTATTAAGGAATATGATTTGGAGATTCACTATCACCCGGGCAAGGCAAATTTGGTTGCAGATGCCTTGAGTCGAAAGGAGCATGTTCATTCAGCTGTTGTTGCCCAGCTGCCCGATGAGATTGTTGAGGATTTTAGAAGACTTAACCTGGGGATAGTTGCTCACACTGAAGGAGTTACTATTGAAGTGGAACCTACCTTAGAGCAAGAAATCCGCAGAAGGACAGATTGGTGATGCTAAAATACAAGAGATTAAGGATCTGATAACTGAAGGTCAAGGTCCGAAATTTATGGAAGATGAGCAAGGCATCGTATGGTTCAAGGACAGGATATGTATTCCTGAGATTGATAGCCTTCATGAGACTATTTTAAAGGAGGACCATGACTCGGATTATTCCATTCATCCTAGTAGCACTAAGATGTATTAGGATTTGAAGCAGAAATATTGGTGGTATGGATTGAAGAGAGATGTGGCTGCACATGTGGCTATGTGCGATGTGTGTCAAAGAGTTAAGGCTAAACACCAGAGGCCAGCTGGACTATTATACCCATTAAATATACCCGAATGTAAGTAGGAAGAGATTGGTATAAATTTCATTACTGGATTGCCACGCACCTCGAAAGGATATGATTCTATATGGGTTATTGTGGATAGACTGACCAAAGTGGCTCATTTCATTCCGATCAAGACTACTTATAAGTGATCTCAATTGGCTGAGTTATATATGGCTCGGATTGTGTCTCAACACGGTGTACCAAGGAAGATCATTTTGGATAGAGAATCACAGTTTACCTCCAGATTTTGGAAAAGTTTTCATGAGAATATGGATGCGAAGTTGAATTTTAGTTCGGTCTACCTCATACTGATGGACAGACTGAAAGGACTAATCAAGTATTGGAAGACATGTTGAGAGCTTGTGCCCTTTAGCATGGTAGTAGTTGGGACAAGAGTCTACCTTATGCTGAGTTCTCATATACTAGTTAACAGGCCAGTCTGAAGATGTCACCGTTCGAGACTCTGTATGACAGGAAATGTAGGACTCCTCTATATTGGATCAGACTAGAGGAAGACAGTTCTTTGGGCCTAAACTTATTGAAGAGGCAGGAGAACAAGTCTGTATAATTTGGGAGAATTGGAGGGTAGCTCAGACCAGGCAAAAGAGCTACGCTGATAATAGAAGAAGACCACTGAAATTTGAAGAAGGTGATTATGTGTACCCCAAGGTGTCACCACTTCGTGGAATGAGGAGATTCAAGGTTTAGGGCAAATTGTCCCCTCGCTATATTGGACCATTTAGAGTTTTTAGGCGAGTTGGAGAGATGGCCAATCAACTCAAGCTACCTGATAATCTATCTGATGTGCATAATGTATTCCATGTGTGTCAACTTAAGAAGTGTCTCTATGTCCCTAAAGAACATTTACCAATGGAAGAGCTCAGTGTTCAGGGTGATTTGACTTACACGGAGTATCCTGTCAAGATTTTGGATACATTGACTCGAGTTACAAGGAATAAGGTGATAACGATGTGCAAAGTGCAATGGAGTCACCACAGAGAAGACGAAGCTACATGGGAAAGAGAAGAAGAGCTTCGCATAGATTTTCCCCACCTTTTCCCTAGATCTTCCTAAATCTCGAGGACGAGATTCTTTTTAAGGGGGGTAGGATTTGTAAAACCCAACTTGTAATTTGTGGAGGATAACCTCAAAGGAGAAATGATATTCCTATGTATATATGTGTGTTATCCATATTTATCATTCTATGAGAACATCACATGAAAACAAATAAATAAATAACAAAAGATACCCAAAAAACAAATTATGCATCACGCTGGGATTTTATTTTGTGTGCATTCTGTGACAACATAAATAATACAAAAGATGTTAAAAATCCAAGGTGGAATTTAAATTCCAAAGGAAAATCCTAGAATTGGGAAAAAGAGAAGAAAACACTATACAAATAGTTAAAAATAAAAATATAAATGAACAAAAATTCACTTTATGTTGTCATGTAAATATAGGAAATTAACCTAAGTTTGAACTTCCCACAAAAATAGATTCAAATTTGAAATCTAAATCTGAAAAGGGAGAAAACAAAACATAAAAAGAGAAAAGCTTGAGAACTCGACTGGGCCGAATCTGGCTGGCCCAACTCGTTTTTCTCTCCTACGAAGCCCGAGTTCCGGTTCACGCGCGCCTGTGCGGATGCTGCGCGCGCAGTCTCTGAAGGCAGGCCCCACCTTGTCATAAGCCATCGTTCCCCCTGTCACACACGCTTGGTAACTGACCGGTGGGCCGTGCATGTCAGCTCCATCTCTCCCACCGAATCGCCAACCAAAATACGTGCGGTCCTCCTCAACGACCGCCGACTCCTCTGCAGCTGACCATGGCCGGTTCAACGAATTCCCCTAGGAAACGGACGCCTTTACCTCCCCGTGCGCTGCGCAACCCCGCAGGCATATAAGCAGGCCGCCCCGTCAGAGGACTTCCTCCCCGTGTGAATCGAATCTCGCTCACCGAATTGGCCGTGGTCGAGATCTCTGAACCTCGCAGTTCCCGGACGCCGTTACGGGTCGTGCGCGCCTTATTGAGGCTATAACCCAAATGTCGTGCATTGTTCCTTTCCCTGTTCCTTCCCCCTCCCTTCCGTTCACCACCATAGTCGTAGGAGAGAGGCAGAGTGAAATCTGGTCCGCGCCATCGACTGTTCGTATGCAGCTGCGCTGGGGGCTCGGTTGTGGCACTGCGGGAATCAGCGGCGGGCCTCGAACTTGCGGTATCACCAGTGGTGTGTGGATTTCTCGCTGGAGAGATCTGCATGGCGGCGGACCAACTTGGGCGGTGACCGGAGTAATTGCGCCATTCCCTATGGTAAGATGCTTACCTGTCGATTCTATTTTGCCGCCGCAACGCTTAGATCGCCTCGGTATGGAGTTTGTGCTCGGAATCTGGACATGGGTTGTGCCTGGCATGGTGCGCCGGCGCGCGGTCTGAGCGCCACCGTGACCCGGTGCGGAGGTAGGAGAAGGATTCCTGTCCGTTCAATCCACATCTTGCGGCTGCGATTATACGGAGGGTAGTGCAGGTGGCGGGCATAGATGTATCGATGAGCGGCCCAGATTAGAACATGAGAGTACCCTTTCGACGCTTTGAATCCGAGGCGATAATCAGACGATCAACGACTCTGGTAGCTCACTGATTCAGTTAATGATAAGTTTGATCTCGGCGGTTCATTTTAGATCTAGCGGCCAAAAGGTTTGGATGGGTTAGATCTAATCTGGCACGTCCGGTGTTGATCGGACGACGAATGTCGTCTCGTACCCCCTTCAGCCATGTAATCTTGCATATGAGACCCCGAGCTTGTTATTAATCAACCTGCAGTCCAGGGTGATTGTGCTCTGAGTCTACGGAATCTTTCACTGAGGCCCCTGGTGTTCGGTTTAATTTTGTGCGCAACCCAGAGTTCAGTAAAAATGAATAAATGATAAAGGAAATTGATTTTTAGTATGAAATTAATTGCAACAACTTGTATAAATCATAGAAAATTCTTATGAGCTCCAAATTGGTTCATTCCAGTTCCTATAATTCTATATTAATATTTTATATAACTATGTAATACTGTTTTAACATGAAAATTATATTAAATTTGATCTCTTAATTAATCTTATGACAAACACATAGAACCTTCAGAAATTTATAACTCACGATCCGTAACTCCGATTTGATCCGTTCAAGTTGCGTTAGTCTCGTATAGATATTTACTATACAATAACAACATTTATTATATCATGTCTCATCATTTTATGATTAGATCTTTATTTAACTTATGTTGGTTAGTCTTGTTAATCTGCTTATCGTTATGACCTATTAGAATGTGATCTATGGTCAATTTATAACTTAGATTAAAGTTGAGATAATTATTTATAGAATAATCTCTCATATGATTTATAGTAACCAATTTATGATATAATTTAACATTTTAATCACATAAAATTTCTATAAAATCATAACTCCTTAATTATGACTCCGATCATAGTAGTTCTCGATCCCGCGCTCTCGTAGCAACGCATATATCATTATTACGCAGTTTGTTCTTATGTTGGTGTGATGTTACTTTTATCTATACCATGTTTGTTTGTATTGCTACGACTAGCGCGAGTACACGTGTCATCTGAAAGGCAAGTTGGTACCTAGAATCTCAAGTGCCAGGCAAGTTGTGCCCTTGATCCACTTTTGTTACCCAATAGTATTCTTTATTATCACTATTCAATGCATAGGTTTAATTTTGATGGGACCCGATAGGTCACCCTAGATTGTTTATCCATTTTACCTTGTTTACCCCTGAATCATATGGGTAGTTATGCTATTGCTTTACATGGTTTTGGGTTAATATTTCATTATATTCATGTTCCAGTTATTTTGTTATTCTATTTATGTTCATGTCAAGATCATTATATTATTGTTAATTGGAACATGGAGCTTAACTTGAGAAACATGTGCCACCACAAGGGAGGAATGGGACCCCTTGGCTAACTAATTAGGAAAGCTAGTGGAAGACTACCTTACCCGAAAGGGGAAAGGGCAGTAGGGGAGTTGCATGTAAGGAGGTTCTCGCGTTGATTTTGCTGCGATGACGATCAGATGGGGGATTCTTGCAGGTGCTCTTCCCATAAACTGTAGTGGGTTTTCGGAAGCTAGTGGAACTTTATAAAGGCCTCGTAGTGGATCCCTAGCCATTCACCTCGGTAGTGTCTAAGGGCCTAGCTAACCCTGGCGACATGGGAAACATGACTTGTGGGTAAAGGGTACAACCTCTGCAGAGTGTAAAACTGGTATACTAGCCGAGCTCACGGTCATGAGCAGCCCAGGACTCTCCGATGATTAAATTATGGAACCTAAACTCAATTTGTCATTTGCATTTGTATGGGATTTGTTATTAATTTTGTTCTATTATTTTATTATGGTTTGGTATCCATTTACACTTAGTAACTGCTAATAAAATTTGACTAACTTATTAAAAGCAATGCTCAGCTTTAACCCCTATTGTTGATCAACCTTACACATCACATGAACTCTCACCTTTGGTGAGTTCATGCCACATTATTCCCCACAACTTGTTGAGCGATGAACATGTGTGAGCTCACCCTTGCTGTCTCACACCCCCCACAGGTCAAGGACAGGTACCACTGGATGTGGTTCATGGTGGATGTTGTGCTGTGTTCGTGAGAGGTCTAGGTCGTCGTCTCCCAGTTGACTTTCTGGCGCCAAGGATGGATTTTAGATCCTGTTATATTTACCTTTTATTTTGTAAGACTTCCGCTATGTAATAAGTACTTTGATGTTAATATGACATTTATCTCTATACACTCTGTTATTATATATGTTGTCTTCTTTGGCGCATGTATGAGATGCATCCGACTTTGTCCTTTAAAACCCAGGGTGTTACACCTTACATACCTGCGTGGACACCTCCACCTCCACATACACCCATGACATGTCATTATACATACATACCACTGCTACCATATATCCTGAATCAGATGTGGGGCACGCCACCATATCCATTTGGGATACCACAATACCCCGCCTGGGGGACACCTCAATCGCCTATTTTTGACAGGTTGACGTCTCCGGTACAAGACCGATTGAGAGCCCCTCAATCTGGTCCATGAGCACAGACCCAGCAAGATTGCCGAACAACTCGGCCCCAAAGGCTGACGCCCTTCAACAGTACGATAAAAGGGGACGTCATTAAAATAGGAACGACATATGTCGTCGTACAACAAAATAACGAAGGGCCGATGATTTTTGGTGAATCGGCCAACATAAACGAAAAAGAAGGTACAACTGTCAACAAAACAGCCGATCCAAAATACTCCATACCCCGATGGTGCCCATCGGGATTGACACGATCACAAAAGCGAAAATTACAGCACCTCAGAGCAAAGGAGAATCAGGAAAAGGAGGCGGAAAAAATATTCAATGACACGCATCCGCGGTATCTGCCACAACAAAAGAGATGGAGACCAAAGGCCGTTGAGAAAAATCAAACGACCACAAAGATAGAAAATAAAACAACAACTGTGCAACTCTCTGCAGGTATGGTAGACAGTCCGGCTATAAAGGCCGGATCATCTGCACAGGACACGGACCGTCCAACCCCTGAGGCCGAACCATCTGCACTACACCAAGACACCTCCAATGACGTACCGACGCCCATGGAGGAAGACGACCTGCAAGGAGAAGACCTGGTCGACTATGAAGCTACGCCAGAACACTTAGAAAATTAGGAAAGCAAGAAGACGAATTGGTCAGGACTAGTATGACGCTCGGCGGTGTTGGGACTGACAGTTCGATCAAAGCTAAAGGGGTCACGTCCGTTGAGTCAACCATCAGGACCAAGGCCACTGCGTACCATCCTAGTAAGTGGCAAGATGCCTAAGAAAACCGATGTAATATATCGAGTTAGTTGCTTTTGGTTCGCTCAGCTCCACCAAAAGGCAGGGGGGCATATGTTGGGAACCAAATTGAGAGGGCGGACGGTCCGCACCTGTGGGCCAGACGGTCCGCGCGTGCGCAGAGCAGTTTAGGGTTCCGAGTTTTGTGCTATGGTTGTTAGCTAGATTCACGGAATTAACTCGGAAATTAGTTTGTAAAGGGTCCAGCCCCCTCCTCTATAAATAGAGAGGTATACGGTCGATTTGTAATAATGAATCGAACCTTCAATCAATACAATTTACATTTTATCCTAGGAGTAGTTCTAGTCTAGTTTAGGTTTAGTATTTCAATCCCCAAATCCTCCACTTCTCTTTGACTTCACGTCGATTAGAGGAGTTTAGGTCGGTCTACCTGAGCCTAGACATCACCTAGGATCTCTCCTCCCCGACGGGGTCCCTTTCGGGAGCGAGATACAGGCGCCGCCGGCGATCCTTCGCCGCCTCTGCGCACGCGCGGACCGTCTGGCCCTAGGGCGTGGACCGTCCGGACGTCAGGCAGGGAACCCTAGCCTCGTGCCAGGTCGCGGACCGTCCAGCCCTGTGCCGCGGACCGTCCACGCCTGACCAGAGAGCACCGCCGCTGGTTCTTGTTGAGTGATTGAGGCCCCAAAGGATACCAACAATTGCCATCTCCAGGATTGTGCTTCCAGGCTTCAAAAGTTCAATATATCAAGCGAGCGTTTTACCGTCGAGAAAATAAAAAAATAAAATTTGGATACGGATGGAATGTTTTCACCCTTTTCGTTGTAAGAGAAAATAATACATAATTTTTTGTCTTACATTACTAAAGAATTCCATCCTTTTTCTGTAACATTTCCAAACGGGCCGGCCCGACAGTGGGCCCGTGACCCGGCACGGTCGTGGCCCGGCACGAGCATGGCCTGACCCGACTAGAGGCGTGTCCGGCCCGGCCCGGTCTAATAGCCGTGTCGGGCTTGGGCTGGCCGTCGGGCCCGCGGTGCAGGCACGGGCCCGGCACGGTTAATTGGTAGGCACGGTAACGACCCGTTTGAGGGACTAATTTTGTAATAGCCAGTCTATTTTTAGTTGTAATACTTATGATATGTTATTATATGAGAGCATTCTGACTTGTGATATGTGTTTATATGTGTATCTGAAATTCTTTGTCTAAATATGTATCTAAAATTATAAATATAATTAATTAAATCTAAAATAAATTTGAATATTACCTTTAAATTCTGAATTTTGGAGTGTTTTTTTTGTTTATGGGACCGGGACCGACCCGACACGACAGACCCGCCGTGCCTCCGATCAGCACGACCCGTGTAAGAATAATCGTGCCGGATCTGGGCCATGTTAGCCAGCCCGCGGGACGGCCCAGCCCGGCACGATACCGAACTGTGCCGGATTTGGACTGGTGCCCCTCGTGCCGTGCCGAGCCGGCCCGGCACGGCCCGTTGGACATGTATATTCTGTACTGCTGTGTGGTGGGATGGAGCTTGGGATGATCGTGTGGTGCGACAAGACAAGGCTGCCACGTTGCACGGGTGACTCGGTAGTCCCAGTCCCACGAGGGAGTCGGAGTGCCCGGCTGGTTGGCAAAACAAAAACGGGCCTCTGTCAGGCCCACTAGCCCAGCTTCTTAGTGCGCCTAAAAGTACTGAAATATTCAAGATGTGCCTCCGTTCGTATCAGGTGTAAGCCCAAGACGGTTTTACTCATATATCCACACGGCCACACCACAATCGTAAAATCGCAAGCCACGGCCCACGGCATCGTCGCCTCCCTCCCTCCCTTCTCGGCGTCCCCTCCGATTCCTTCCTCTCCTCTCGCCCCACGCCTCTCTCCATCTGCTCCCGCTCCGCCTCGCCTAGGGTTTTGCCCCCAAACCTAGCCTCCCCCGAATCTCCCACGCCATGGACGTCGAGGGCGAGGTCCCCGCCGCCGCCGCGGCGGCGGTGGCGAACGGCCTGGGCGGCGCGGGCGCGGAGGAGGCCTCTCCGGCGCCGGTCTCGGCTGAGCAGCTCGACGTGGAGGCGTACGCGGCGCAGTACTCGGGGCGGACCCGCCTCGTGCGCCTCCTCTTTGTCGCCGACCGGTGCGGGGTGGAGGCGATGCAGCTCGAGGCGCTGCGGATGGCTTACGACGAGATCAAGCGCGGGGAGGACGTGCAGCTCCACCGCGACGTCGTCACCAAGATCGGCGGCCGCCTCGGTCCGCGCTACGGCCTCGACCAGGCGTGGGTCTTCAGCGTCTCCCGCCGCGCCGACCAGCGCAAGGAGAAGCTCGAGAGCGAGCTCAATGGATACAGGGTGCGGAAATCCTATCCCTTGTACCCTTCCTCATAGTACCTGGCTACCTGCTGTGTAACGGCGTGGTGTTTCCTTGTGCGTGATTGTGGTTGATTTACTTGGTTTGTCAACACTAGTCACAGTAACGACTTACTGTGTGTTTAGTGTAGTTTACTGACCACTGGGCTGATCCCTGCGAATTCGTTGGTACTTTTATGAGTCCTAACTCTTGATGATTATATGCAAACATCACATTGCTTGTACGTTTGTGATTTGCTAACCTGTGATTACAATAGATTTCGTTGCTATATTTACTACTGGACATATAAAACAATTTATTTATAGTTTCCCACATAAGAGACTTGTTGTGATTTCCGCTATATGTTTTCTTTTGTGGCTCTAGTTGGGATTATTTCCTAATCTAAAGCGACAAGTGCTTATCAATGAAAATGCCATTCTGCATTTTGTCAATCCTCTCTAATTCAAATCTACATTGATTATCTTACTGCAGACTAACTTAATCAAAGAGAGCATCAGAATGGGCTACAATGACATTGGTGATTTCTTCTATGCCCATGGCCAACTTTCAGATGCTTTCAAAAGCTACATCAGGACTCGGGACTATTGCACCACTTCCAAACATATAGTTCAGATGTGCATGAATGTGATTCTGGTTAGCATTGAGCTGGGGCAATATGCACATGTTTCAAACTATGTCAGCAAAGCAGAGCAAACCCCTGACTCTCTGGATCCTATCATTGTTGCAAAGCTGAAGGCAGCTGCAGGATTAGCCAACTTGGAAACAAAGAAATACAAATTTGCTGCTCGTAAGGTTAGTCACCAATTCCTCTTCGATGCTTCAATTTTCTGGACATGATCTCCACAAAAGGAAACTTTAACTTCCAAGTTAATTTTATGTTTCAATAACTCTAGCATCGCTTGATGACATACTCCATACGTCCCAAAATAGTTGCCGACTTGCTGTTCTCGTTTTTCGAGGAGTCAACGATTTTTTTAAATCTGACCAAATATATATAAGAAAATATTAATATTTGTAATACATAATTAGTATCATAGATAGATCTTTGAATCTATTTTCATATTAAAATTATTTAGAGATACAAATGTTGCTAATATTTTCTATAAATATAGTCAAACTTGAGAAAGTTACGTGTGGTTGTTTTTTATGCTAGCAATACCCTAGTTATAAACTTATATGGTATCAAAATAAAGTCTGGATTGGTCTAACCCTTTCCATGTAGCTTCCGACATGAAGATGATTTATCTGCTCTATTTGATTTAGTAGGAATTGAACACTTAATACGATGTAAGATAAATTTTAGTATTTCTTCAATGACTCTGCCGGTAGCTGGAGTTGTGTTTATTTTTAAGTAAATTTGGTTAGACAATGATGTTTTCCTACACTTGTAGCCAGTGGCAGAGCTTGGACCTGTATCAAGCAGAGGCCAACCATTAAGGAACAAGGCTAATCTTATTTTTTCTTTTGTCAAGCCAAATGGTGTGGCCATTGCACTGCCACTGCTTGTAATCTTGAACACTTAATACGATGTAAGATAAATTTTAGTATTTCTTCAATGACTCTGCCGGTAGCTGGAGTTGTGTTTATTTTTAAGTGAATTTGGTTAGACAATGATGTTTTCCTACACTTGTAGCCAGTGGCAGAGCCTGGACCTGTATCAAGCAGAGGCCAACCATTAAGGAACAAGGCTAATCTTAAATTTTCTTTTGTCAAGCCAAATGGTGTTGCCTTTGCACTGCCACTGCCTGTAATCCTATCACATCTGGATAGATACCCCATTTTCAGATATAATGGAATGTTCCTCTCTAGTTTTCTTTTATTGTCTACAACGTAGAGCTTATTACCAACTTATGTTTTTCCCTCTAGTTTGTTGAGACAGGAATTGAACTAGGAAACAACTTCTCTGAAGTCATAGCTCCTCAAGACGTGGCAGTCTATGGTGCCCTTTGTGCACTTGCTTCTTTTGACCGTTCAGACCTGAAGGTTTGCCATTTCAGTACTTATTTGTCTTGTGGAATGTGTTCCATTTTATGCCACTGTTCTCGAAATGTGATTGCTTGCTCATTTTTCATAGAGCAAAGTCATTGACAATATCAACTTCCGTAACTTTCTGGAGCTGGTGCCTGAAGTAAGGGAGCTGGTTAATGATTTTTATGCAAGGTATAATGCTATCAGAATAGCCTTGTGTATCATTGACAATCGCTATCATATCAGGGTTGTTGATGATTGCACTTATCTTGTGGTAAACAGTGCAGCCGTGTATGTTCTGTTAAATTAATGGCTTGTAGTGCATTTTAGATATGTTTGTATTCCATTCCTGTATAGCATAATAAATTTCGTTTTGGTTGTTCTCTTTAATTGCAGAGATCAGTATTAACTTTTGGGTATTCAGAAATATCTTAGTTGGATTACAATTTTTAAATCTTCTTTTCAGCGAACAATGGCAAATCAAAACTAGTGAAAACTAAACTGCCTAGTTATTTCCATAAGATGAGAGCACCACTGAATTTCATTATCTAAGTAAATGGTATTCTGCCTCATCATGTTTCTTTACCTTCTTGTACATAACTGTTCTCTCTCTGCATGGAAAGGACTGCAGAATATATATGAGTAGTGTTTTATTGATATTCTACTGCAGAAAATTCTTTTCGAATTCTGTATAATATATTTAGTTTAGTATAGATTGATTGATCTAAATAGTACGAATGGGCGAATGGGAGGTCTCCACCACACCTTGTAGCAGTATAGTTGCATGCAGCTTTTGAAGTGTCCAGCCATATTACTGTATATCAATAACCATGTGTTAGAACTGTATTAGGGTTTACCCCTACCGGGTCCCTCTGTAATGGGCCTAGGCCCAACTATTCCTAGTATAAATATATTTCCCAGCCCCTGCTAGGGTTAGGGCTTTCATTATGGTATCACAGCCAGTTTTTTCTCTCTTCCCACAGCCGCCGCCACCTTCCTCTGCTCCCTCCCCTCAGCCGCCGCCGGCCACCACCTGACTGCACCGGCCGCTTGGGCCGCGCCCCTGCGCCGTCGGCTGCCTCCACCGCGCCCCTGCTCCGCCGGAGCGCCCCCCGTCCCTCTGCGCCTGTGCCGCCGGACCACACCGGAGCCGCGCGACCCTGCTCCGCCAGAACCACGTGCCCCCTCCACCGCGCGTGAACCTGCTCCTTCCGGTCTCGTCTGCTTCAAGCGTCGTCGTCCTCGTCTGCTTCCAGCGTCGCCGGCCAGATCCACCCGCACTCGGTCGCCCACGCCTTGGCCATCGCAAGGGGCGCTCGTTCCGGCCGTTGTCGCGACCTTCTTCATGGCCGCCGTCCCGGCCCTACCTAGTCGCTGTCGCGGCTTCGTCTGCTTCAAGCATCGCCAACCTCACCGTCGACCCTTCTCCACCCGGCCATGGACCACCACCACGCTGCCCTGCAGCACGCTGGCGCAGTCGCGACCGACGTAGCCGCCCACGTCAGCGCTGCCGCATGTACGGCCCCTGCTGGTGCTGCAGCGGGTTTCACCCCTGATGGCACTACCGCAGGCTCGACCCTTGCTGGCACGGCCACCCTCGGCGCCAACGCGCGCTTGGTCGCGCCCCTGGCTGCCAGCCTATCCTCGCCTGTTGCGGCCAGCGCACGCGCCGCCGGCCTTGTCCCCTCCGGGCTTGGCCTACCGGGCTACCCGACGACTATAGGCGCCCTGACCGGTCTTCTATCGCTGACCCGCCTTCCCAGGTAGCCCCCTGGGTTCTCCACCACTCGTTCGCTCGCTGTTGACGCGACCTGGACTTCCGCGACACCTTCTACTGACTCCGCGCTAGCGTCTACCATTGCCGCCATCCAGGCTGCCCTGGAGGCCTTGAAGGAGCGCGAACGTGCAACGACCCGCGCTCTATAGCAGGAGCGCACATTGGGAGCCACTCTGGCTGCCCAGATGGCTACTGCCCAGCGTCTCATCATTAACCCCCCCTCCGGTCGTTCATGAGACATCACCGCCCTTCCCAGAGACTCCCCACTCCTCTGGACTCCATGCCGACCACATCGCCGCCCTCCACGCGCAGGACGCTGGAGTTCACAACATTCGGTCCCTCGTGTCTATCGTTCTGGACCCGGCATCCTCCTACCCTCGCTGGAGAGGGCAGGTCCTCCTCACCCTGCGACGCTACGCCCTCGATGACCACGTCCTTGACGACGTCGCCACCCCGCCGTCCCCGGCCTGGTCCCTGATGGACACCGTGGTGCTCTCCTGGCTCCACAGAACTATCACCGTCGAGCTCCAGGACATCATCCGCGACCAGGCGAACACGGGCTGTCAGGCGTGGCTCGCCCTCGAGGAACAGTTCCTCGGGAACCGGACGCTCGCGCCCTTCACCTCTACGCCCAGTTCCACCAGTTCTCCCAGGGGGATCTCGACGTGGGGGAATACTGCCGCCAGATGAAGGGCCTGGCGGACTCCCTCCATGATCTCGGCGAGACGGTGGCGAACCGCACCTTGGTGCTGAACCTTCTGCGTGGCCTCAGCCCCCGCTACGGTCATCTGAAAGCTCTCATCAAGAGGACAGTGCCCTTCCCCACTTTCCATGCGGTGTGGAATGAGCTTCTCCTCGAGGAGCTCACCATGACGCACGAGGCTCCCACGCCGGCCTCGACACTATAGCGCCAGCACCGGTGCCTAGGCGACTTCCGGGGGCCAGGCCCCCGCACTACGTCAACTGGGGCCCCCGCCTGCCCCCCGTGACCCCTCGCCACTCTTCCACAACTGACGGTGGCCGTCGCCCTCGCAAGAGCGGTCATGGGGGTGACGGTTCCTCACGCAGCGGTACCACCTGCCAGGGCGGTGGCTAGAACTGGCCGTCGATCTACAACCCTGGACCGGCACCATCTCCATGTGGCCGGGTCAGACCCCCGGTACCTCTTGCCCTCCGGCTTCGGCTCTCCTGACCACGCCACCTGCATACGACATGCCACACCGTACGGCGCGCCATCGACGACCCCGGCACCAACCCCGCTCCATCCTATGGGGACATCTACAACACCTTGGTCCCCGTCCGCTGGAGGCAAGGACACCAACGCCCTCACCGCCGCCCACAACACCATGGCGTTGGCTCCACCATCCTCTGACTGGGTCATCGACTCTGGTGCAACCTATCACATCACTCCCACCACAGGCATGCTCTCTCACTCCCACCCACCCCCTTCCACACACCCTACCTTGATCGTCGTTGGAAACAGGTCCACTCTCCCAGTCACCTTAGTAGGTGCCTTGGTTCTCCCTGGATCGTTCTCTACCTCAACGACGTTCTCGTAGCCCCTCACATCACTCACAATCTCCTTTCTGTCCGTCGGTTCACCACCAACAATTCTTGTTCCATTGAGTTTGACCCTACTGGTTTTTCTGTGAAGGATCTGGCCACCAGAACCCCACTCGCCCGATGTGACAGCGTCAGGCCCCTCTACACACTCCGGCCGTCATCCATCGGCATGTCTCCACCTCCCGTCTTCCTTTTACTACATCCTCTTCTAGGGCCGCGCAGGATTTTGACCTGGTTCATTGTGACATTTGGACCTCCCCTGTACTCAGTCTGTCTGGATACAAATACTATTTGGTGGTTTTGGATAATTTTCCATTTTTTATGGACTTTCCCTCTCCGATTGAAGTCCGACACGTTTCCCACCCTCACTTCTTCGCCTGGGTCTCCACCCAGTTCCGTCGTCCCATTCGTGCACTACAGTGTGACAATGGCCGCGAGTTTGACAACCATGCCTCTCGGTCGTTCTTCCTTGTCAGTGGCGTTCAGTTGCGTCTCTCGTGCCCCTACACCTCTGACCAGAACGGTCGGACCGAGCGCATGATTTGCACCACCACTAACATGATCTGCTGCCTTCTCTTCCAGGCATCTCTTCCTGCACGCTACTGGGCAGAGGCCCTTCACACATCCACCTGCCTTCTCAACCGCCTCCCCACGAAGGCGGTGAGCCACCCCATCCCCTATTTCGCCCTGTACGACACCGCCCCTTCCTACGCCCACCTCCGCATATTTGGCTGTGCCTGCTATCCCAACACTTTGGCTACTGCTCCTCATAAGCTGTCTCCACGCTCCACTCGCTACCTCTTCCTTGGCTACTCCACTGACCACAAGGGGTATCGCTGTCTTGAGCTCACATCCCATTGCATCATCATCTCTTGTCACGTCGTCTTCGACGAAGATGTGTTTCCCCTTGTTGGCTCCTCCCCACCCATCGATCTCGACTCCCTCCTTGAGTCTGATCTGAGTACCTGTTCCCCCAGGCACATCGCCTCGCACCGTTGCCCGCGCCACGCGCGGCTTCACCGCCTTTGCGTGCGGCCCCGTCGGCCCCGACGCCCCCGCTCGCCATTCTTCTCGCCCCATGTGTGGCCCCGTCGCCTGCGCCTACGACACGCGCAGCCTCGTCGTCCCTGCCTGCGTCGCGTGCGGCCACGTCGACCCTTCCCGCGCTACGCGCGGCCCCGTCGACCCCACCTGCACCCCGTGCGGCCGCGGCGAGCGGGACCTGTTTCGCCGACCCCGCCATCGTCTATCACCGTCGCAGGCCGGCCGCACCCGTGGCCCCTGAACCGTCGGTGTGCCACTCGGTCGCCATACATCGCGACCCCGGGCACACACCCCATGGTAACTCGTCGTGCCGCCAGTGTTCTTCGGCATGTCGACCGGTTGATCCTGGCTGCCGGTACGACCGCCACTCCACCGGACGCCTTACCGATCCCCTCGGTCCGCACTGCCCTCGCCGACCCTCACTGGCGTCGGGCCATGGAGGAGTGCAATTGGGACCTGGTGCCACGTCCGCCCGGTACCAATGTGGTCACTGGCAAGTGGCTCTTTCGCCACAAACTGACTTCAGATGGCTCCCTCGACCGCTACAAGGCTCGCTGGGTTCTTCGGGGATTCACCCAGCGACTCGGCGTGGACTATGTTGAGACTTTCAGCCCCGTCGTCAAGTTTTCCACCGTCCACGTCGTACTCTCCCTCGCCCTCTCCCGGAACTAGGCGATCCACCAGCTCGACGTCAAGAACGCCTTCCTTCATGGCACCCTGACGGAGACAGTCTACTGCAACTAGCCCACCGGCTTCGTTGCCGCCGCCAACCCGGACATGGTCTGCTGGCTGAATCGCTCGCTCTACGGCCTCAAGCAGGCGCCGCAGGCCTGGTACAGCCGCTTCGCCACCTACTTGGATTCTATCGACTTCGTCGAGGCTATGTCGGACACATCCCTATTCATCTATCGGCAGGGCGAGGACATCGTCTACCTACTCTACGTCGACGACATTGTGCTCACAGCGTCCAACGCCGGTCTCCTGCTGCGCACGATCGTCGCCCTCCAGCGGGAGTTCGCGATGAAGGATATGGGGCCTCTCCACCACTTCCTCGGCATCACTGCCGAACGCCGGCCCCAGGGTCTCTTCCTGCACCAGCGTTAGTACGCCATCGACATTCTCGAGCGGGCTGGCATGTCCGACTGCAAGCCTTGCTCCACGCCTGTCGACACTCAGGCGAAGCTCTCTGAGGACAACGGGCCCTTGGTCGCCGACGCGACATCTTACAGGAGCTTGACGGGCGCTCTCAAGTACCTCACCTTCTCCCGGCCGGATATCGCCTACGCCGTTCAGCAGGTGTGCCTTCATATGCACACCCCACGGGAGCCCCACTTCAGCGCTCTCAAGCGCATTCTGCGCTACCTCCAGGGTTCCCTCGACTACGACCTCCTCCTCTGACCATCCTCGACGTCGGACCTCGTGGTCTAGACCGACTGGGCTGGCTGCCCCGACACGCGATGCTCCACCTCCGGCTATGTCGTATTTCTGGGCGCCAACCTCGTCCAAGCATCAGCCCGTAGTCTCTCGCTCTAGCGCCGAGGTCGAGTACCGCGCTTCTCGCGCTGTGGCTGACGGCGTGGCCGAGGCATCTTGGATGCGTCAGCTCCTCCACGAGCTCTACAACCCCCTTCAGCGTGCCACCCTTGTCTACTGCGACAACGTCAGCACCGTTTACCTCTCCACCAACCCCGTACAACATCAGCGCATGAAGCATGTGGAGATCGACCTCCACTTCATCCGGGAGCGTGTCACAGCAGGTGACGTTTGGGTTCTCAGCGTCCCCACAACGCTACAGTTTGTCGACATCTTCACCAAGGGCCTGCCATCCAGTGTCTTCCTAGACTTTCGATCAAGTCTCAACGTCTGTCCAGGATAGAGTTGTGACTGCGGGGGTGTTAGAACTGTATTAGGGTTTACCCCTACCGGGTCCCTGTGTAATGGGCCTAGGCCCAACTATTCCTAGTATAAATATATTTCCCAACCCCTGCTAGGGTTAGGGTTTCCAATACCATGAATTCAAAACCTTTTAATTATTGTTTCATATGAGAACATATTGCTAGAAATTCAGTTACTAGTCTGAACTTGCAAAAGGATGAAAGGAATTTATCTGACCTCAGAAAGCAACTTGATTAGCTTCTGGAGGGAATAAACAATTTTGTCTTAGTCTGCTACTGTGACCTTCTGTAGAACTTCTAGAGGTACCAGATTAGGCCTTCTATACCTTCAAATAATCCATTAGCAAGTTATAATCAATACTACAATTTAAAACGCTGAAGACTTTTGGCTTGGGTGTCCATCTCAAATATTATGAATCATGTAACCTTATTGCAGTTAGCATTTGTATCATTTCTAAATTTGTGCGTTGTGCCTTATGCAACCGGCCATTTCTTGCTGCCCATGTTTTACTGTATTTTATTGAAGTTCATTTTTGTTTCCTGTTACCTATTTAACAATGGAAATTGCCATATTCCAGTCGCTATGGATCTTGCTTGGGTCATCTTGAGAAGCTAAAGCCTAACCTGCTCCTGGATATCCATTTGCATCAGCATGTAGAAACTCTGTATATGGAGATTCGCCACAAAGCGATCATACAGTACACACTTCCTTTTATATCTGTTGACCTCAACACGATGGCAGCCGCCTTTAAGACTTCGGTCTCCATGCTGCAGAAGGAGCTGGCCGCACTGATTACTGAGGACAAAATACAGGTAAATCTCATAAGTTGCTCCTCCTGAAATTTCTGTGCATTTTGTGCGCTGCTTCTAACTGAAACCTCTGCAGGCCCGGATAGACTCCCACAACAAGATCCTTTACGCAAGGCATGCTGACCAGAGAAATGCAACTTTCCAGCGTGTCCTTCAAACCGGCAATGACTTTGAGAGAGATGTCAAGTCCATGCTTCTGCGGGCCAACCTCCTCAAGCATGATTACATTCAGAAGACAAGCGGACCAAGGAAGATGTAAAGATTGCGGGCGTCGCTGCTAGACAAGGCTTCCTGCTGCATGCCTCTCCCCCTTTTTTTGAAGAATTGTTCTGTGACATAAAAGGGACCGAAGTCTGTCTAAATGCCCTCTCCCTCTTTCTTTTTATTGGTTGATGAAAGTTATTGTCGAAGTAATGTATGGTTGAGCATCTGGATGTGATTATCATGCTCGTTTTCTAGGCAAGATTTAGTTTTGAACTTGTCGGGTACCTAGGAAAGGGGTACCCAAGGCGAGCCCCATAAACCTCTCTCTGGTCTATTTCTATTTACCGATCTAAGTTCTTGTCGAGCAAGTCTTCGAGGCGGGTGAACGATTAAGCTCTTGTCGAGCGAGTTTGCTCGACGAGGCGAACGACCGATCAAGTCTTTGTCGAGCAAGTCATTTATTTTGAGACCGACCCACTTTCAATCTAGAATTTTTTTACTAGTCCTTTATATCTAGAATTTTTTTACTAGTCCTTTATATTGCAATGTGTTAACTGTCAAATGCTTTGGTAATTTGCCTGGATTGGATGAAGCAATATAATTTTGAACCAAACGTCGTTGGTTATCCTTCGTAATAATAATATCTCGGGGTTTGCAACAAAAGCTTGGTATATCAACTATACGACCATTAACTAAAATATGTCTATGGTTAACTAATTGTCGGGCCCCAGGAATGGTTGAAGCCATATCCAATCAAAAAAAGGATATTATCCAAACGCATTTCAAGTAATTGTAGTAAAACCTGCCTTGTGGATTTTTTTTGCTTTTCCAGCGATATGTACATATCTAAGTAATTGTCGTTCTGTCAGACCATAATAAAAACACAATTTCTGTCTTTCTTGAAGACGAATACGATATTGCTCTTTTTTTCCAGAATGGAATTTCTTTTTTCTGATTACTTCCGGATTTAGGCGTTTTTCTAGTGAGTCCTGGTAAAGCTCCCAGACGGCGTATTTTTTTAAACGAGACCCTCGATAACGGGACATGAAGACTCCTTTTTTATTTATTGAAATTTTATTTTACACAATAAATTTCATTCTATTTACATTACAGAATACAACGAAATTCAAACAGAATTAAACTAAAGGATAAACAGAGTAAAATATACTAAAGTAACACAAAAAATGGAGTAACACAAAAAATGGAATTTCATCAACATCTGGATTTTTTGTATATATATTATTTATTTTTATACTTTGTATCTAGCAAAATTGTAAGGTAAAACGACATAATAGACCTTGGATTCCCCATTTTGTTCGGAGAAAAAGAGAAATTCATGTTCATAGAACATCGATAGAAAAAAAAGCCAACTATCGGATTTGAACTGATGACCCTCGCATTACAAATGCGATGCTCTAACCTCTGAGCTAAGTGGGCTTACATAACAGAAATAGTGTAACAAATAAAAATATATATAGGGAATATGTAAAATGTCATATCTTAATTATTAATCTTAGTTATTAACTAGTTCTAAATTGGAAGTTCCACTTAGATAGAAAAAATACTAGAATTTTATAAAGATAAAGTTAGCTTGATATGCTTAACTTCTTAAATAGGATTATAGAATTTATTAAACTTTCTTTTTATTTCTCTAATTCGCAAATGAATTTTTTAATAGAATCTATTCCAAATTCTATATTGAATTTGATTTCAAATATTTTCAATTTGATATGGCTCGGAGGAATCTAATACATAGAAAAGAAGAAAAAGAAGAATATATATGAATAATATAATAAAGAGAAAATGCCAAGAGATTGACATTTTCATTTGATTATTATATACATTTTTGAGATATTTTGTTTTTTTATTTGTTAATAATTTAAGGATAAATAGTTCACTAAGGAGAAGATAGAATCATAGCAAATGAACTTTCTAATTCAGTTTAGAAAAAAGAATGAATATCAAACTTTATAGTATGATTTGGAATACTCTAAAAAAGGAAGGAGGGAGGCGGGACAGAGAAAAACTTCTGGATATATTCATTCCAATTGAATTGCAAATATATCAACGATAAAATCAATGCAATTCTGAATTGCAATAAGCGAGCGGGGTGTCTCAAATAGAGATGAGTTGCTAGACTACGTCGAATAATGAATTCAATGATTCAAAAAAGAAACTAAGAGATGGATTAAATTATACAAGGAATCCTGGTTTCAAAGAAAAGTAAAATGGGGATATGGCGAAATCGGTAGACGCTACGGACTTGATTGTATTGAGCCTTGGTATGGAAACCTGCTAAGTGGTAACTTCCAAATTTAGAGAAACCCTGGAATGAAAAATGGGCAATCCTGAGCCAAATCCCTTTTTTGAAAAACAAGTGGTTCTCAAACTAGAACCCAATGGAAAAGGATAGGTGCAGAGACTCAATGGAAGCTGTTCTAACGAATCGAAGCAATAACGATTTGTCGGCGTTTCGACCCGGGGGGGGGTCCCTGGACCGACGAGTAAATTGTCGCTGCGTGCCCCAGCCCAGATGGGTCGGCGCGAGACGGGACACAAAGGGGGGGAGAACAGTGAGGGGAAACCACGGCCTTCGTGTTGTCCTGCGCCCAGGGCGGCTGGATGCGCTTGCAGTAGGGGGTTACAAGCGTTCGCGCGGGAGTGAGAGAGAGAGAGAGAGAGAGAGAGAGCGAGAGCCTTATGCGCCGGCCCGTTCTCCCGCGCGGCCAACCTCTCCGTACGAGAGCCCTGGACCTTCCTTTTATAGACGTAAGGAGAGGGCCCAGGTGTACAATGGGGGGTGTAGCAATGTGCTAACGTGTCTAGCAGAGAGGAGCTAGAGCCCTAAGTACATGCCGTCGTGGCAGTCGGAGAGGTTTTGGCATCCTGTTCATATGACGTCATGGCCGTCGGAGGAGCGCTAGAGCTCTGCGGAAGTACAGCTGTCGGGGCTGTCGGGTCCACGCTGACGTCTCCTTGCTGACATAAGAGGCTGGGAGCTGCCGCCGTCATGGAGCGTGCGGGGTGTCATCATTATTTGTTTATCGGGGCGAGCCAAATGGGACGCCGGCCTTGTTCCCCGTAGCCTGTGCTAGCTAGGGGTAGGGTAATGATGGCCCTCCTGGCGACGTGGCTGGTCCGAACCCGAGTTGGGGCGAGGTGGCGATTCCTCCGAGGTTGAGGTTGAGTCCGAGCCCTGGGGTCGGGCGAGGCGGAGTTCGTCGTCTTCCGGAGCCGAGGCCAAGTCCGAGCCCTGGGGTCAGGCGAGGCGGAGTTCGTCGTCTTCCGGAGCCGAGGCCGAGTCCGAGCCCTAGGGTCGGGTGAGGCGGTGTTCGTCGTCTTCCAGAGCCGAGGCCGAGTCTGAGCCCTGGGGTCGGGCGAGGCGGAGTTCGTCGTCTTCCGGAGCCGAGGCCGAGACGGGGGCCGAGCCCTGGGGTCGAGCGAGGCGGAGCTTCCTATGTCGCCTGAGGCTGGACTTAGCCGCTGTCGACCTCACTCTGGCGAGTGGCACGGCAGTCGGAGCGGGGCAGGCGGCGCTGTTTTCTTGTCAGGTCGGTCAGTGGAGCGGCGAAGTGACTGCGGTCACTTCGGCTCTGTCGACTGAAGAGCGTGTCAGGATAAGATGTCAAGCGATCCTTGCATTAAATGCTCCTGCGATACGGTCGGTTGGCGTGGCGATCTGGCCAAGGTTGCTTTTCTGCGAAGACTGGGCCTCGAGCGAGCTGAAGGTGTGTCCGTTGCTTGAGGGGGCCCTCGGGCGAGACGTGAATCCTCCGGGGTCGGCTGCCTTTGCTCGAGGCTGGGCTCGGGCGAGGCGAGATTGTGTCCCTTGAGTGGACTAAGCCTTGACCTTAATCGCGCCCATCAGGCCTTTGCAGCTTTGTGCTGATGGGGGTTACCAGCTGAGATTAGGAGCCTTGGGGGTACCCCTAATTATGGTCCCCGACAGTAGCCCCCAAGCCTCGAAGGGAGTGTTGGCACTCGCTTGGAGGCTTTTGTCGCACTTTTTTGCATGGGGACCGGCCTTTCTCGGTTGCATTTTGTTCCGGTGGGTGCGCGCGAGCGCACCCGCCGGGTGTAGCCCCCGAGGCCTCGGAGGAGTGTTTTGACTCCTTCGAGGTCTTAGTGCCTTTCGTGATGGCTCGGCCGGTTTGGTCGTTCCCTCATGCGAACTGGCCGTAGCCCGGGTGCATAGTCGAGTCCCAAGTTCTCGGGCTGGTATGTTGACGCCGTCAACGGTTTGGCCGGAGTCGGGTTCGCGAGAGCAGCCCCCGAGCCTTCGCACAGAGCGAGAGGACGGTTAAGGACAGACTCGGTTTTTTTCATACGCCCCTACGTCGCCTTTCCGCAAGGAGGAGGAGGGGGGGAAGCGCCATGCTGCCCTTGGAGGGCGCCGAACATGGTGTCTCCAATGAGTTGCTAGCGGGTAATCCGAGTGGACGCCCGTGCCCCATTCATTAGGGGTCGGCTAGTGGCCTAGAAGCGCGCTCCAAAAGTACCTGCGGGTGATTCGCCGGACCCGGTCCCCTTTTGACGGGGTCCGAGGGCTCGATGCCTCCCTCTAGTGGGATTCCATTACGAAAATCGCTCCCGCTGGTCTCGGAAATGTCCTAGGGTACCTCGGGAGCATAGCCCGAGCCTTGGTTATGTATCGAACGTACCCAGGGTCATCCCTCGCTCTGCGTGCTCTGAGGCGGCTGTCGAACCCTTCGGGGGCCAGCCTACGAACCCCTGATCAGTGGTGGGCGTGGAGCCCGAGTGGCCTGAGGCGGCTGTTGAACCCTTCCGAGGGGCCAGCCTTCGAACCTCTGACTAGTAGTTGGCGCGGAGCCCGAGTGCTCTGAGGCGACCGTCGAACCCTTCCGAGGGGCCAGCCTTCGAACCTCTGATCAGTAGGGGGGCTCGGGGCCCGTTTCCTTCGTGGAGAAGGATCCCTTTCGGAGTATCCCCTTTCCCGGTCCCTATGGCAAGAGAGAGAAAGAGGAAGTGGAAAAGGATACGAAATCGAACGTCGTGGCGTACCTTTTTGACGCGGTCATTATGGCGAAGGTGAAGCGTCGCCCGCTTTGCCTGCCAAAGGTGCCGCCTGCCCTGCCGCAGAGTTAATGCGACAGGACGAGTGGTCCGCGGGGCAGCCGTTGTGCGTGCGCGAGCCGTTCGAGGAACGGGCGTCTCGCTTTTGAGTTTTGAATCCCGCGGCAGGTTCGGGCGAAGTGTTGAACGGGTCTCGCCTGGGCCTTTATATATTCAGGAGAGGGACCGGTGACGGTTCTTTACTCTGCTGCTCGCCTCCCACTTAGGTTTTCACAACCTAAGGGAATAGCCAGAGAGAGGAAACCGCGCACCTTGTCCTCTCCGCCGCCACCTCTTCTGCTTGGTGATGGCCGAGCGGGTGACCGTTGTTTCACCGCGCGACCCGTGGCCTTTCTCCACCGTCATGGTGGATGATCTGGAGGCCCTTGTTGCCGATGGTTTGCTTCGTCCTCTCTTCGGTGACTCACAGCCGGAGTGGATGGCCCCTCCGAGCGGAGCCGCCCCGTCCCCGCCGCCGAGGTATGTGCTAAGCTTCGTCTCTTTTCACGAGCGGGGGTTCGGAGTGCCGGCGAGCAGTTTTATGCGGGCGATTCTGCATGTCTACGGGGTGGAGCTGCACAATCTCAGCCCCAACTCCATCTCGCAAGCAGCCATCTTCGCGGCGATTTGTGAAGGATATTTGGGGATTGCCCCCACTGGGACCTGTGGACCCATCTCTTCTCCGCGGAGCTTTTTGCCTCGACGACGGGGGAAAGAAGAGTTTGCATGGCGGTGCGGGCCGGTGGCTGCATCCTCCAGTTGAGGCAGGCGCGGGCGCTGCAGTACATCCCTGCCATCCTCGCGTCTTCGAACAAAGGGTGGCAGCGCTGGTGGTTTTATCTCCGAAATGACGACGGGAGGCTCCCGTCGTTTTCTCAGCGAGTGGTGACCGCCGCCGGCGATAACTGGCGCTACGGGGCCCCGCGCGAGAGACAGAAGAATCTCCAGCCCCTTTTGAAGGCCTTGGAGGAGCTGCGAAAAGGAGGGCTCACCGCCGCGGGGGTGGTTGCCGCCATTTATCGCCGGAGGGTGCTCCCCTTGACGGAGCGGCGGCTGCCGCTTTGGGAGATGACGCCGAGGGTCGACTTGGAGGGTCTGCAGATGTCCTCGGACCCCCTTCCCGCCGACGACCTCCACAGGCGGGTAGCCGGCACGGTGGGGAAGTTAGACACCGGCGCCTTTTCCCAGCTCTCGATGCGTCCCGATCGCGGGTGCGTGTTCCTGGTGAGTGTCCGCTCCTTCTTCCTTCTTGTGTCGGATTGCCCTTGGTTCTCACAGCCGAGACTTTTTGCCCGTCTCCAGGAGGTGGGGTCTCACAAGCCTTCCCTGCCACCGGTCCCGGAGGACGCGGTGGACCGAGCTGCGCGGAGGGTCGCCGCGGAGAAGAGGAAGGAGAAGAAGGATGCAAAGAAGGCTCGGGCCCGCGAGCGGATGTGGGCTCGGGATGCCTTGGAAAGGCTTCGTCGTGGGCAGGAGAGGGATGGGCTCCCCAGGGAGCCGTCGCCGGAGACGCCTGACGATGACGACGACGACGATGATGATGAAGACGACGATATGGCCGCCCGCCTTGGCCTCAGCCCGGATTTGAGGCTGGGCCAGGGGTCGTCGAACCAGCCCCCGAGTGGGCTGGTGCTGTCGGTATCCGGGGCGGGGGCATCAGGGTCCCGGCCCGAAGAACAGAGGCAGGCCGAGGGGGTTTTTGACCCTTCGGCCCAGGTAGCTGAGGTGACCCCGGGGAGCCAGGCCGTCCCGCCTGTGCCCCCAGAGCCGTTGTCCGTGCCAGCGGCAGAGGAGGCCGATCCTCGGGGCGCCGTGTTTGCGCCTAGGCGGACCGTCCCTTCGGCGCCCCGGGCGCCCGAGGCAGGGATGGCGCCGAAGCCGGCAGCGGCGCAAGCCTCGGCGGTGCCCACCGGGGCCGAGGCTCGAGGGGCCTCCCCGCAGGCGCGATTGATCATGGCCCGGAGTGGGTAAGTATCTGAGGACACTTATGTCCCGGCGCCTTCTTCGTGTGCCCTGACCCTGCTTTTTCCCTTTCTTCCCAGCAAGCGGAGGCATGGTTCGACCAGTCTAGCTCCCCGAAAAGCCCTTAAGACGGCGCCAGCTTCTGCAG
This sequence comes from Zea luxurians, assembly GCA_029449295.1. NCBI lineage: Eukaryota > Viridiplantae > Streptophyta > Magnoliopsida > Poales > Poaceae > Zea > Zea luxurians. Next base: position 150,449,712 of record JAOPSE010000007.1, read on the forward strand.
CTGGTGCCGCATCAGGCCTCGGTGGCTAGCTGGTCTCTGCACAAGGTGTCCCCGATCAGGAGGTCCAGTCGGCACAAGTTGCTGTGGGGCGAGCTCCCGAGGCCGACTCCTCCGTCGAGGCGACCGTCATGCCGGTGGAGACTGCTGGCGCGGCTGCGACCTCGAGCCCACCAGACGCGTTGCCGGCGCTGGCACCGGCTTCTGCCGAGGTGGTTGCCGTTCTGGCCATGGAGCCACCCGTCGCCGCCGACGCTGAGATGGCCGAGGCGTCGCTACTTGATGCCTCGGAGGAGGGGGCGCAGAACTGCGACCCGTCCTAGGGGGCGGCAACCTCGTCCCCGCGCGGCGCAGTCCTGACGGGCGGCGTCAGTCGCTCCGGTTCTGGACCAGTGGGGCTTCGGATCCCCTCTTCGTTCTTGACGATGAGCGAGAGGAGCAATCTTAGGACGGGCTTCGTGAGTGTGCCGAGGCAACGGTGGGGTCGCTTCGGTCGACCTTGGAGGTCCTTTGCAGGGACGTTCCCAAGATCCTCCAGGTAATGATTTCAAGCATACCTTTCACGTGACCAAGGCATTCTTCGTGATGCCCCGCTTCCTTTCCTCAGGATCTGACGGATCTGAGCGCCGCCAAGTCGTCGTTCATCCGCCGCGAGGCCGATGTCTGGGGTTCGCTGCGGTCCCTGAGGGCCACGCTTGCCGGGGCTACCGAGCGCCTCTCCCAATGGAGCACCGAGGTGGCGGACCTTCGGTTGCTCTGTGTCAATCTGGGAGCAGAGGCAGCGGCGGCACGCGCAGAGGCGCAGCGGCAGCAGTTGGAGCTTGGCCAGGAAATCAGCGAGAGGGACCAATCTCGGGGCCGGGCCGCCGTGGCTGAAAGCCGGGCTGAGGCTCTTGGAGTCCAGTTAGCCGAGGCGTCTGCTCGGGCCGGAGCCCTTGCGGCAGACCTAGCCGTGGCCCAAGCCGCATCCTCGGAGCAGCGTGCCCGAGCCGAAGGTGTGTCTTGGCTGTTTTAAGATTTTGATTCAGCTTCGTTCCTCAACTCGCGTTTGAAGCCTTCTGCTTTGGCTGTTTTCAGAGCTCGAGTCTGCCCTTGATGAGTCCACCAAGGCACTTGCCCAGGCGACCGAGCAGAGGGAGGCCGACCACGCGGCCATGTCCGAGGCCATCTCGGCCTTCTGCCGGGTCTTTGGTTTCGACGACGTCCCCTTGGGAAGCTCCCTTCAGAGTCGCCTGCAGGCCTTGGGTGACCGCGCGCGCGGCAGACTCCGCGAGGTGCTGCATCACGACGTCAGGCGGGCCTTCGCCGTGCTCGCTTCCCACTATGACGTGGATTTGGAGCAGGTCAGCGAGGGGTATTGTCTTCCCGACGAAGATGAAGCTGCCCTGGCCGAAGTCCAGAGGCTTGACGCGGTCGCCGTGGGCCCAAGCGCGGTGCTGGCGACCACCTTCGAAGCAGAGATCCTCCCGCTTGCGCCGCCGTCCGAGGCCGGGGCAGATCTCGCCGAGGGTGGAGGCGAAGCCGAGGGCGCGGCTCCTTCTCCGGGCGATGCCTGATTCTGCCGGAGCAGTTTATTTTGAATGAACATGTGTCTTTTGCGGCCGCTGAGGCCCGAACTCTTTATCATCGTAATATAAGGTTGTGTCTCTTCTCCTCCTGTTTTGCGTATCCGGACTCGTTCGTCAGTAGCAGGATTGCTTACCCAAGTAAGAGTTATTTTTCGCGGTAGGCGACGAGTGAGGTATCCGTATCCCAGAGGCGTAGGAATCCCTCGGCTCGGTCGGCCTTGCCACTTACATGCACTCTTATTCGTTTCTTGGGGTCCTGTTACTGATATAGCCGGGAGACGCGAAAGTCGTTTTGATGGAAGACTTTTTTCGAGGAAAATTTTGACGCAGAGGGGGTTCGCCCCTTCTAGCTCCCGAGGGAGGGTCGAGCTTTGCCGAGGCAAAGCCGTCCCTTCCTTGATGGTTAGACTTCATATGTAAACGAGGTATATGAACGGCTTGAAAACATCTTAAGGGTAGAAGCGACGTAGCTGTCGGATGTTCCAAGCGTTGCTGTAGACCTCGCCTTGACTGTTCGCCAGCTTGTATGTCCCGGGCTTCAAAACCTTGGCGATGATGAATGGCCCTTCCCAGGGAGGCGTGAGCTTGTGCCGCCCTCGGGTGTCTTGTCGTAGTCGAAGCACCAAGTCGCCCACCTGGAGGTCTCGGGACCGAACCCCTCGGGCGTGGTAGTGTCGCAGGGACTGCTAATACCATGCCGAGTGTAGTAAGGCCACGTCTCGAGCCTCTTCCAGCTGGTCCAGTGAGTCTTCTCGATTGGTCTGGTTGCGCCGGTCATCGTAGGCCCTCGTCCTTGGGGAACCATATTCTAAGTCTGTGGGCAAGATGGCCTTGGCCCCATAGACTAGAAAGAACGGCGTGAAGCCCGTGGCTCGACTTGCTGTCGTCCTCAGGCTCCAGACCACCAAGGGGAGTTCCTTCATCCATCGCCTGCCGAACTTGTGGAGGTCGTTGTAGATCCTCGGCTTGAGTCCTTGCAGAATCGTGCCGTTGGCACGCTCTACCTGCCCATTCGTCATGGGGTGAGCCACGGCGGCCTAGTCCACCCGGATGTGGTGATCCTCGCAGAAGTCTAGGAACTTTCTGCTGGTGAACTGAGTGTCGTTGTCGGTGATGATGGAGTTTGGGACCCCAAAGCGATGGATGATGTTGGTGAAGAATGCCACCGCCTATTCGGACCTGATGCTGTTTAGGGATCGGACCTCGATCCACTTGGAGAATTTGTCGATGGCGACCAGTAGGTGCGTGTAGCCCCCGGGTGCCTTCTGCAAGGGACCGACGAGGTCCAGACCCCACACAGCAAACGACCAGGTGATGGGTATTGTTTGCAGAGCCTGAGCGGGTAGGTGCGTCTGCCTTGCGTAGAACTGACACCCTTGGCAGGTGCGGACAATTCTAGTGGTGTCGGCCACCGCGGTCGGCCAGTAGAAACCTTGTCGGAAAACGTTTCCAACAAGGGCTCGGGGCGCTGCGTGACGACCGCAAGCCCCCGAGTGTATTTCTTGTAAGAGCTCCTGGCCTTCGGCGATGGATATGCATCGCTGGAGGATGCCGGAGGGGCTGTGGTGGTAGAGCTCCTTCCCTTCACCCAGCAAGACAAATGACTTGGCGCGCCGTGCCAGTCGCCGAGCTTCGGCTCGGTCGAGGGGCAGCTCTCCTCGGTGGAGATATTGCAGGTACGAGGCCCGCCAGTCTTGATCAGGCGGGACCTCATTCCGCTCTCCCTCGACGCGCAGTGCCTCACCCTCGGGGGCCAAGGGTGCCTCGGGTTGAGCCGAGGGCACCTCGGGCCGAGCCGAGGACGCCTCGGGCTGAGCCGAGGGTGCCTCGGGCGGAGCCGAGGGTGCCTCGGGCTCGGTCGCGTCACTGGTCTTGACCGAGGGTTGATGTAGGTCTCTGGAGAAGACATTCGGGGGAACCGTTGTCCGCCCCGAAGCTATCTTTGCCAGCTCGTCCGCAGTCTCGTTGTATCGTCGGGCGACGTGGTTGACCTCGAGCCCATAGAACTTGTCTTCCAGGCGCTGAACCTCGTTGCAGTAGGCTTCCATCTTCGGGTCGCGGCAGTGGGAGTTCTTCATGACTTGGTCGATGACAAGCTGCGAGTCACTGCGAGCGTCGAGGCGTCAGACCCCTAGCTCGATGGCGATGCGCAACCCGTTGACCAGAGCCTCGTACTCAGCCACATTGTTAGACGCCGGGAAATGGAGGCGCAGCACGTAGCGGAGGTGCTTTCTGAGGGGCGAGATGAAGAGCAGGCCCGCGCCTGCCCCTATTTTCATCAGCGACCCATCGAAAAACATGGTCCAGAGTTCTGGTTGGATCGGAGCTGCCGGAAGCTGGGTGTCGACCCATTCAGCCACAAAGTCTGCCAAGACTTGGGACTTGATGGCCTTCCGAGGGGCGAACGAGATTGTCTCGCCCATGATTTCCACCGCCCATTTTGCAATCCTACCTGAGGCCTCCCGGCACTGGATGATCTCCCCGAGGGGGAAGGATGACACCACAGTTACCGGATGAGACTCGAAGTAGTGTCGCAACTTTCGCCGTGTCAGAATTACCGCGTACAGTAGCTTCTGAATTTGTGGGTAGTGGATCTTGGTCTCGGACAGTACCTCACTGATGAAGTAGACCGGCCTCTTCTTCTCGTCTCTCGACCACGATCGCGGCGCTGACCACCTGAGTGGTAGCGGCGACGTAGATCAAGAGGGCTTCTCCGGCAGCGGGGGGGCACCAGGATGGGTGCGTTCGTAAGGAGCGCCTTCAGGTTCTTGAGGGCTTCCTCGGCCTCGGGGGTCCAAGTGAAGCACTCGGTCTTTCTTAAGAGGCGGTACAGAGGTAGGCCTCTTTCGCCGAGGCGCGAGATGAAGCGGCTCAGAGCCGTAAGGCATCCCTTGACCCTCTGTACGCCTTTCAAGTTCTTGATGGGCCCCATGTTGGTGATGGCCATGATTTTTTCCGGGTTGGCCTCGATGCCCCGCTCGGAGACGATGAACCCCAAGAGCATGCCTCGGGGGACTCCGAAGACGCACTTCTCGGGATTGAGTTTTACGCCTTTCGCCTTGAGACACTGGAATGTCGTTTCAAGGTCGGAGAGGAAGTCGGAGGCTCTCCTCGTCTTGACTACGATGTCATCGACGTAAGCCTCGACCGTTCGACCAATGTGCTCTCCGAACACGTGGTTCATGCACCTTTGGTACGTCGCACCCGCATTCCTCAAACCAAATGTTATAGTAACGTAGTAGTACATGCCAAAAGGTGTGATGAAAGAAGTCGCGAGCTGGTCGGACTCTTTCATCCTGATTTGGTGATACCCTGAGTAGGCATCGAGGAACGACAGGGTTTCGCACCCAGCAGTGGAATCCACGATTTGGTCGATACGAGGCAGAGGGTAGGGAACCTTCGGACATGCTTTGTTTAGACCAGTGTAGTCTACACACATCCGCCATTTCCCATCTTTCTTTTTCACAAGCACAGGGTTGGCAAGCCATTTGGGATGGAATACCTCTTTGATGAACCCAGCGGCCATCAGCTTGTGGATCTCCTCGCCTATGGCTCTGCGCTTTTCTTCGTCGAATCGGCGCAGAGGCTGCTTCACGGGTCGGGCTCCAGCTCGGATATCCAGTGAGTGCTCGGCGACTTCCCTCGGTATGCCCGGCATGTCCGAGGGACTCCACGCAAAAACCTCGACGTTCGCGCGGAGAAAGTCGACGAGCACTGCTTCCTATTTGGGGTCGAGCTCGGAGCCGATCCGGATCTGCTTGGAGGTGTCGTTGTTGGGGTCGAGAGGGACGGATTTAACCGCCTCTGCTGGTTTGAAGTTGCCGGCGTGGCGCTTCGCATCTGGAACCTCCTTGGGGAGGCTTTCCATGTCGGCGATGAGGGCCTCAGATTCGGCGAGGGCCTCGGCGTACTCCACGCACTCCACGTCGCATTCGTACGCGTGTCGGTACGTGGGGCCAACGGTGATGACCCCGTTGGGGCCCGGCATCTTGAGCTTGAGGTAGGTGTAGTTGGGGACGACCATGAACTTGGCGTAACATGGTCTCCCCAGCACTGCATGGTAGGTTCCTCGGAACCCGACCACCTCGAACATGAGGGTTTCCCTTTGGAAGTTGGAGGGAGTCCCAAAGCAGACGGGCAGATCGAGTTGTCCGAGGGGTTGGACGCGTTTCCTGGGGATGATCCCATGAAAAGGCGCCGCGCCGGCCCAGACCGAGGACAGATCGATCTGCAGGAGCCCGAGGGTCTGGGCGTAGATGATGTTGAGGCCGCTGCCTCCGTCCATGAGGACCTTGGTGAGCTTGACGTTGCCGATGACGGGGTCGACAACGAGCGGATATTTCCCCGGGCTTGGCACGCGGTCGGGGTGGTCGCCTTGGTCGAAGGTGATGGGCTTGTCGGACCAGTCTAGGTAGACTGGCACCGCCACCTTTACCAAGCAAACCTCCCGACGCTCTTACTTGCGGCGCCGAGCCGAGGCATTCGCCACTTGCCCACCATAGATCATGAAGCAGTCGTGGACCTCGGAAAACTCCTCTGCCTTGTGGTCCTCCTTCTTGTCGTTGTTGTGGGCCCTGCCACCTTCCGCCGGTGGCCCGGCCTTGTGAAAGTGGCGCCGAAGCATGACACACTCCTCAAGGGTGTGCTTGACGGGCCCCTGATGATAGGGGCACGGCTCCTTGAGCATCTTGTCGAAGAGATTGGCACCTCCAGGAGGTTTCCGAGGGTTCTTGTACTCAACGGCGGCGACAAGGTCTGCGTTGGTGGCGTCGCGTTTCGCTTGCGACTTCTTCTTGTTCTTCTTCTTGGTGTCGTGCCGAGCGGATGCCTCGGGGACGTCTTCTGGTTGGCGGCCCTGGGGCTGCTTGTCGTTCCGGAAGATGGCCTCAACCGCCTCCTGGCCAGAGGCGAACTTGGTGGCGACCGGGTACTTTGTGATGGTAGTCGGGGTTCGGAACCGGGTCGGGAACGACGCCCGTTGTATGGCCCGGTTGAAAGCCTGCGGACCGGGTGGTTCGGGCGAGGGGCTCCGATCCTCCCCGCTGTCGTAGCATCCCCCACGCCTGGGGTGGTAGCCTCGGTGCACCCTTTCGTCGAGGTGGGCTCGACGGTTGCGGTGGTGGTGCTCGTTGCCGAGGCAACCCGGGGCCGCAGGCGCCGTGTTGCGCGTGCGCCCGGTGTGGACCGAGGCTTCTCGCACGAATCCGGATGTCGCGGCGCGATGCTCCAGGGGGTACCCCTGCCTTCGGGAGGTAGAGCTTTCGGCCCGTCGGACCGCGGCATTTTCCAGGAGGTTCTTGAGCTCTCCCTGGATACGCCGCCCCTCGGTGGTGGAGGGTTCCGGCATCACTCGGAGTAGTATCGCAGCTGCAGCCAGGTTCTGACCAACCCCACTGGAAACCGGGGGCAGCCTTGGCCTGGTATCGTCAGCGATGCGGGACGTCCTGGGCCAGATGACGCGCTTCTCCGGCCGGAGCTCGGCCTGCCCACTCCTGTCCGAGGTTCAGTCGAGGCTACCCAAGTGTTCCTGCCTCCTCGTCGAGCCTGGCCTGCATCTCGCTGATTTGCTCGAGCTGTGCGTCCTGACCCCCCGCAGGGACTGGGACCACAGCTAGTTCCCGAAGGATGTCAACGCGAGGCACAGGCCTAGGGGGATCGCCGTTTTCCGGCATACCAAGATGGTTACCTTCGCCGAGACCCCCTAGATCGACATGGAAACATTCGCGACTTGGGCCACAGTCCTCGTCGCCGAGGCTGTGGCTACCATCGGAACAATCGGAGAGGCAGTAGTCACACGCGGTCATGAAGTCCCGCTTGGTACTAGGGTTACCAAGCCCAGAGAAATCCCAATCAGAGTCGGGCTCGTCATCTTCCTTGGAACTCGAGGGCCCGTAGGTCGAGACGGCCGTCAGTCTGTCCCAGGGTGACCGCACATGGTACCCCGGAGGGTTTGGACATGCCTTTGCGAAAGCCTCCACCGAAGCAGGGTCGCTTGGTGGATCGAAGCTGAATCTGAAAGGCACGGGATAGGAAACGGACGGTACCTCTTGATTGACGGGTGGTGACGAAGTCGCGTCAGGGCTGGACTGCACCGTTGTCTTAGGTACGAGGGCGACGCCTAGCAAGCCCTTCGCGAGCGTGCTAGCGTCATCCGTCAGCTCGATGTTGGCATGTTGCAGGGAAATAGCGCTCGTCTTCGTCTCCGACGCGAGGTCAACGCCCGGCGTGTCCCCCGCTGGGGCACCGGCGCCATCGACTCGCTTGACAGCCGTTAAGGTGTCGCCCCCTGCTTGGCCATGCCTGCCCCGCCTCCTCCTCCGTCGGCGGGGGAGGCGACAGGACAGAACTAAATGTTGCTCTTCCGCCACGTGGGGAAGACGTCGTCGATTCTGCCACCGGCGGGCGGGCTGACGACCGCCATTGTCGTCGTCACGCGGCAGAAGGAGTACCATGTCGTAGCTGCCATCGAGAGACATGAACTCGAGACTCCCAAAACGGAGTGCCGTCCTAGGTTGGAAAGTTTGCTGGTGACTACCCATCTGGAGCTTGACGGGAAGCTGTTCGTCAACACGCAGCAGACCCCTACCTGGCGCGCCAACTGTCGGCGTTTCGACCCTGGGGGGTCCCTAGACCGACGAGTAAATTATCGCTGCGTGCCCCAGCCCAGATGGGTCGGCGCGAGACGAGACACAAAGGGGGGAGAACAGCGAGGGGAAACCGCGGCCTTCATGTTGTCCTGCGCCCAGGGCGGCTGGATGCGCTTGCAGTAGGGGGTTACAAGCGTTCGCGCGGGAGTGTGTGAGAGAGAGAGCGAGAGCCTTATGCGCCGGCCCGTTCTCCCGTGCGGCCAACCTCTCCATACGAGAGCCCTAGACCTTCCTTTTATAGACGTAAGGAGAGGGCCCAGGTGTACAATGGGGGGTGTAGCAATGTGCTAACGTGTCTAGCAAAGAGGAGCTAGAGCCCTAAGTACATGCCGTCATGGCAGTCGGAGAGGTTTTGGCATCCTGTTCATATGACGTCGTGGTCGTCGGAGGAGCGCTGGAGCTCTGCGGAAGTACAGCTGTCGGGGCTGTCGGGTCCACGCTGACGTCTCCTTGCTGACATAAGAGGCTAGGAGCTGCCGCCGTCATGGAGTGTGCGGGGTGTCATCATTATTTGTTTACTGGGGCGAGCCAGATGGGACACCGGTCTTGTTCCCCGTAGCCTGAGCTAGCTAGGGGTAGGGTAATGATGGCCCTCCTGGCGACGTGGCTAGTCCGAACCCGAGTTGGGGCGAGGTGGCGATTCCTCCGAGGTCGAGGTTGAGTCCGAGCCCTGGGGTTGGGCGAGGCGGAGTTCGTCGTCTTTCGGAGCCGAGGCCGAGTCCGAGCCCTGGGGTCAGGCGAGGCGGTGTTCGTCGTCTTCCGGAGCCGAGGCCGAGTCCGAGCCCTGGGGTCGGGCGAGGCGGAGTTCGTCGTCTTCCGGAGCCGAGGCCGAGACAGGGGCCGAGCCCTGGGGTCAGGCGAGGCGGAGCTTCCTATCTCGCCCGAGGCTGGACTTAGCCGCTGTCGACCTCACTCTAGCGAGTGGCACGGCAGTCGGAGCTGGGCAGGCGGCGCTGTTTTCTTGTTAGGTCGGTCAGTGGAGCGGCGAAGTGACTGCGGTCACTTCGGCTCTGTCGACTGAAGAGCGCGTCAGGATAAGATGTCAGGCGATCCTTGCATTAAATGCTCCTGCGATACGGTCGGTTGGCGTGACGATCTGGCCAAGGTTGCTTTTCTGCGAAGACTGGGCCTCGGGCGAGCCGAAGGTGTGTCCGTTGCTTGAGGGGGCCCTCGGGCGAGACGTGAATCCTCCGGGGTCGGCTGCCTTTGCCCGAGGCTGGGCTCGGGCAAGGCGAGATTGTGTCCCTTGAGTGGACTGAGCCTTGACTTTAATCGCGCCCATCAGGCCTTTGCAGCTTTGTGCTGATGGGGGTTACCAGCTGAGATTAGGAGTCTTGGGGTACCCCTAATTATGGTCCCCGACACGATTAATCACAGAACCCATATTATAATATAGGTTCTTTATTTTATTTTTAGAATGAAATTAGGAATGATTATGAAATAGAAAATTCATAATTTTTTTAGAATTATTGTGAATCTATTCCAATCAAATATTGAGTAATCAAATCCTTCAATTCATTGTTTTTGAGATCTTTTAATTTTTAAAAGTGGATTAATCGGACGAGGATAAAGAGAGAGTCCCATTCTACATGTCAATACTGACAACAATGAAATTTCTAGTAAAAGGAAAATCTGTCGACTTTATAAGTCGTGAGGGTTCAAGTCCCTCTATCCCCAAACCCTCTTTTATTCCCTAACCGTAGTTGTTATCCTTTTTTTTCTTTTGTCAATGGATTTAAGATTCACTAGCTTTCTCATTCTACTCTTTCACAAAGGAGTGCGACAAGAACTCAATGAATCTTATGCTATTCATTAAATAGATGATTTCTTTTTTATTTCTTTTTATTTATTAGAGTAGAGTATCGGCAAGGAATCTCGATTATTAATTTATTTTTTGAAGTATTATTAAGTAAGCCATCCACAATGCATAGGACTACCCCTCCCTATTTCCTAATTTTGAATGGAATACTTTATTGATTTTTTAGTCCCTTTAATTGACATAGATGCAAATACTTTACTAAGATGATGCACAAGAAAGGGCCAGGATAGCTCAGTTGGTAGAGCAGAGGACTGAAAATCCTCGTGTCACCAGTTCAAATCTGGTTCCTAGCACAGAAAAAAGGATCTACTGAATAGATATTGATACAAATATTTTGAGATGGATTGGGGTAAATATTTATTAAAAATCTACTTAGTCTTTAGTCTAGAGTAAGTAGATAAATGTCTAGAGTAAGTAGATAAATCTCTAAACACTTCTTTTTCTTTTAAAAAAAGGGTTTAAATCTCTGGTTCTTTATGGTATAGAAAGAGGTGAGATTAGGTGCCCTTTTCTTCATTTTGCATTTCTTATTAATTTTGTAAACCACTATTCCGAAGAATATATATTTTTTTATTCTTGCTTATCCTACTTTCCCGGTTGTTCTAAGTAATATGCGCGGTACAAAGTTCGTGGTAGGAACTTCTTTGAGTCATTGTATTTTTTTGTTCATACGAAGGAAACAAATATGTGATTTTCCAAATTGGAAAATAGAAATGAAGCCCTTTTTGTTCAGTCTATCTGGACCTTTTTGTATAATAGGAATTAATTAGAATATTATATTCTAAGTATTTCATTTCGTCTAGAAACAGAACGTCAAAATATTCCTTGAATAAAATTTGGAATTGTGTTGTATAAGTGAACATGAATTTATTATCACTCAATGAGCATCTTGTATTTCATAGAAATTGGGGGTTATATAGTCCTTACGTAAGGGCCAGCCTATCCAACTGTCAGGCATTAAGATATGTTTAAGACGTGGATGATTATCATAAGAAATTCCCACCATATCATAAGATTCGCATTCTTGAAAATTGGCACTTCTCGAAACCCAGAAAACAGACGGGATATGGGCATAGAGCAAGCTACATGATCTTGCACGACAGATGGACGGGATAGTGCGCCATGCGAGGAATACGGAAGCACACGACCTGTCAGAAGGAGCCATTCCGTGCGCGGCCACGCCCCAAGATTGACTGTAGAGGGGTCCACTACACACTGTAGCTAAGGGCAGTAGCTGAAGAAATCTCTCTCCCTCTCTCACTTGTAAGTACTGTCCTTTGAAGTATAAAAGGGAGCCCCTCTCTCCTCGTTCACACAGAAGCACACTAGCCGTAACAAGCCTCAAAACAATACTACGGTCAGCACTATACTAGACTAGGGTGAAAGACTGAACCAGTATAAACCCAGTGTCTCAGTTCCCTACTCGGATTTCCGTGAGTCACCATTCGGAGCGAGTCCACCCTTGCATCCCCACCGGACACAAATTTACTGTCCCCCGGTTTCCAAAACCACGACGATTGGCACGATAGGTAGGGGACCGCAAGTTTGCCAAAGTGAATTTTTTCACTGCGATGGCCAGTTTGCCAACATTTACTGAGGTCGAGATTTCACCCCTAGGAGCAGCATCAAGTTTAGCTCTCTCGACATCCTTGCTACGACCACCGGAGAGCTCTGCCTTGCCGGGCCCAAGGCGACCATCGTCGACTGCACAGGATCGGAAACTTCGAAAGGAGGCACACCGCCCCCGGGCGGTGCTCCCGTCGAAGCAGGGGAGACGCCTTCGTCAGGAGGCATGGTCGAAGGCGACCGCCATCGGGTGCCCGACAACAAGCATCGACACGAAGACCGCAAGGTGTGTGCGGTTCAACTCGCCACCCCTCAGTATCTCTAGTGGTCGGAGATATTGATCACCTTCGATTGGCGCGACCACCCGAGCAGGGTCCCACACCCTGGAACATACCCCATCGTAGTTGAGCCGATCGTGGGCACGAAACGACTTTCCAAGGTCCTCATCGACGGAGGAAGCAACTTCGATGTCTTATACGTTGAGACCTTCGACCGCATGTTTACCTCGCACTCCGCTCTACACCCAAGCACGAAGCCAATTCAAGGCCTCGCGCTTGGTTAAGGAATCCACCCGCTCGTGCGAATCACGCTACGGGTTACGTTCGATGCTCCCTCCAACTTCCGCACGGAGCCGCTGCGCTTCAAGGTGATGGACATCCCTGGAGCCTACAACACAATATTTGGAAGACCATGTTACGTCCAGTTCAAGGCGATTCCAAATTACACCTACCTCAAGTTGAAGATGCCCGGACCCCACGGGGTCATTACAATAGCTACCTCATTCAAAGAAGCCTAGACGTGTGAGCAAGCCAACTGCAAACTCGTGTTAGCGCTCGCCGCTACGAGGGAACTAGCCGAGCGTGAAATGGTGCCCCCGATGCCTAAAGGCCAGTTCTAGCACCTTCAAGTCCACCGAGGACACGAAGAACGTGCCACTCGATGCTGTCGACACCTCCAGATGTGTTTGAATCGGGGCGACGCTCTTTGACAAGCAAGAAAGTGCACTCGTCAGTTTCCTCAGGGACAACCGCGACGTCTTTGCCAAGAAACCCACGGATATGCTGGGTATCCTAACAGAAATCGACGAGCACGCTCTGAACATACAACCGACAGCCAGACCGGTCGCCCAACGGCTTCGACGTTTCGACAAAGAAAAGCACAAGGCCATCGGCGAGGACGTCGCAAAGCTCCTAGCGACCAAATTCATATGTGAGATACACCACTCGATGTGGGTCGCAAACCCCATCCTGGTCAAGAAGAAGAATGGGAGTTGGAGGATGTGCATTGACTACACAAGTCTTAACAAGGCTTGCCCAAAGGATCCTTTTCCCCTCCCGTGAATCGACCAAGTCGTAGACTCCACCACGGGGACGCGGGGTGCGAGCTGCTCTCCATACTGAATGCTTTCTCTCGGTACCACCAAATCACCATGAAGGAAGCCAATCAACATGCGACCACCTTATTACCCCCTTCAGGACGTTCTGCTATGTCTCCATGCCTTTTGGTCTGAAGAAAGCCGGGGCAACATACCAACTGTGCATGCTCCAGTGCTTCGCCAATCAGATCGAGCGCAACATAGAAGTCTACATCGACGACATCGTTGTAAAGACCAAAAGATCCGACGACTTCATCACCGACCTAGAAGAAACGTTCGCCAACATCTAGAGATTCTCGATCAAGTTGGACCTAGAGAAATGTGTCTTTGGGGTTCTAAAAGAAAGCTCCTAGGCTTTATGGTCTCGGACTGCAGAATCGAGGCTAACCAAGAAAAGATAGAGGTCATCTAGTGCACGGCCCCATCTAAAATCTAAAAGGAGTGCAGTGGCTGGTTGGGTGTGTGGCTGCACTCAGCTGTGTCGTCTCTAGGCTCGGGGAAAAGGGATGCCACTCTACAAGATGTTGCGGAAGAGTGGCCATTTCACCGGAACAACGGAGCCCTAGGAATCCCTTGACCGGATCAAGGTATTCTTGACCTCACCACTAGTATTAGTCATGCCCGATCTAGGCGAGACTGTCCTCCTCTATGTGGCAGCCACCACTCAAGTGGTCAACATGACACTAGTGGTGGAAAGGGAAAGTATAGGTCACATGCTCATGGTACAGAAGCCCTTATACTTTGTCAGTGAGGTGCTGACCGAGTCCAAGACGCAGTACCCATAGATCTAGAAGTTGTTGTACGCATTTCTCATCGCTAAGAGGAAGGTGATCCACTACTTCGACCGGCACTCCGTGTCGGTAGTATCCACGGTGCCACTCGGCGAGATCGTATGAAATCGTGATGTGTTCGGGCGCATCGCGAAATGGTCCCTTGAACTCAACGAACTCGACATCAGTTATGTCCGTAGGACGACGCTCAATTCTCATGCCCTTGCCGACTTCGTCGCAGAGGGGATGAAGCCTCAGGAACCACCCCCCGTCGAGCACCCGGAGTACTGGACCATGTTCTTCGATGGATCCTACCTTAATATTGAAAGCGGCGCAGGCGTTGTCCTCACATTGCCTCAAGGACACAAGCTTCGCTACACGATTCACCTTCACTTCAATGCCACCAATAACATTGCCGACTACGAGGCCATCATCAACGGAATCCGGATTGTAGCCAAAGTAGGGGCCCTGAAAGGGAAATGTGCCCTTGGGTCATTTCTATAAATGTTTTGGTGATTAGATGCCCAACACATGGTTTTAAGTTAATATGTGCTAAGCGGTTGAGAAGTGCAAAATCAAGAATCAAGGTATGTTTCTGGACTTAGTAAATTGTTTTTTGGATACTAACACATCTCTCTAAGAGCTAGGAACATAGCCAAGAAAACTAGAATCGAACAGGAGAAGTTTTGGCTAAGTTCAGCCAAACTAGCACCAGCCTATGGTGCACCGGATTATCGGTGCACCAGATAGTGTCCGGTGCCCAGGCTGGCCTGGCGATGAACTCTTCGCTCTCGAGAAAAAGAAAAGGTGCCACGGTTAAAATTCACCGGACTGTCCGGTGTGCACCGGACTGTTCGATGAGCCAACGGCGCCCGCGGCCAACGGTCGGCTGCGCGATCAACGGGTGACACGTAGCCGAGCCAACGGTCGGTTGGTCACATCGGACTGTACGGTGTGCACCGGACAGTGTCCGGTGCGCCAACGGGACCGAAGACCCAACGGTCGGCTTCGCCCGATAAGGAAGGAGATCAGGCACCAGACAACTACTGTTCATGTTCGGTGGTGCACCGAACTGTCCGGTGTGCCACTCGGCAGAAGGTAAGAATTGCCTTCCAATTGGATCTCCAACAACTCCTAGCTGTCTTGGGACTATAAATGGGACCCCTAGGCACATGGAGCAGTACACCAAGCACTCTGAACAATCTAAGACACGTAGACTTCGCCACCACGCATTCAGATCATTGTGTTAGAGATTTGAGCACCATTTGAGTTGTGAACTCCCTGCGCCGTGTTTTGTGCTCACGTCTTGGCTTGTGTGCGTGTGTTTGCTATGACTTGAGTCTTGCGTGTGTTGCTTTCCCTCCCTTACTCTTGTGCTTCTCTTGTGATCAACATTGTAAGGGCGAGAGACTCCAATTTGTGAAGATTCCTCGCAAACGGGAAAAATACTGTTAAGGAAGAAAACCGTGATACTCAAAGTTGATAATTGGATCACTTGAGAGGGATTGAGTGCAATCCTTGACCGAAGGAGGTCACCACAACATGGAGTAGGCATTGGCCGAACCACGGGATAAAAATCGTTGTGTCTTGTGTCCATCTTCATTGTGATTGGTTTTCTTCTAAAGTTCACTTTAGCAACTTGGTTTTAATCACACTAACATTTCATAACCAAGTATTAGCTATTTAGTATTTGATTTTACAGGATCACCTATTCACCCCCCTCTAGGTGCTCTCAATTGTTATCAGAGCCGTACTCTTCAATTTAGGGACTAACCGCCCGAAGAGATGGATCCTAAGGGAAAGGGGATGGTGATCAACGACAAGGAGGAGTCCCTCCTCAACGAGCCAAGAGAGGATAAGCCCGCTGACTCAGGCTCGAGTCACAAGAAGAGGGACGGGAATAAGAAGAGGCGCATCAAGAAGATTATTGTAATACCTAAATTTGTAAATCATATGATAAGAGACTAATTCCTTTATCTATATGTGTGTACCATGTCTAGTTACTACCACATGTAAATAAACACCATCAAAAAGGGGAATTAAATTATCAGTAACACCCAAATAAACCATGCATCATGCTGAGTTTTTACTTGATTGTGCATTTATGGCTAATAAAATAAAGGTATTATTAATATGTTAATAGCCACATGGAATTTAAATTCTATCTTGGAAAACAAAACTCCAAAGAAATATGGAGGAGAAATGAAATATTTTGGGATAAAAATAAATACATATAAAAAACATATGCTATTCTTACATTAGAGAAATAAAGTTGAACATGTGATCAATGGTGAAATTCATAGCAAGATCCACATTCAAATTTGAAATTTTTAAAAAAAAGAAAAGGAAAAGAAAAATAAAACAGAAAATAATAAAAAGAAAATAAGCCAGAACCCGAATTGGGCCCAAACTCACCTGGCCCATGTCGCGTTTACTCCCCTGCGTGGCCCATCTTCTTAATGCAGACGCGTGCCGACAGGCGGGCCCTACGGGTCGGTCACACGCGCGCTCGCCTGACCATTTGCACACGCGCGTTGCCCCATTGCTCCGCGGGTCCCGCTCGTCAGGGCGCGTTCTCCTTCTTCGCAACGACGTCAGCAGCTGTCACCGCCATAACCGGCCGGTTGGCGAACATCTCTTCGAGCTGGGTCCCCGGAAGATATATGGGCACTCCCGTGACTTTTTTCCCCTTACCCCTCCTACTTCCTCGCGCAAGCTCAGAGCCCCGCCGCAAGCTCGTCATCGCGCATTGCGTTGTAGGGGGAGGTAGAGCGGTGGACGTCGAAATCTCACCTGCGTCCACCATTGTGTCACGGTGTGTGGCTCCAGTGCATCCGTGACCTTCCACGAAGATTCGCGTGGTGGCGGAAGGCGTGCGGAGGCACTTCGGTGTCGGGAATTGCTCGTCGGCGTTGGTGGATCCGCCTGCGCTGTGGCCTTGCCTTGTTTCCCCCTAAATCACCGGTATGAACTCGCCAGGCTCACTCGCCATCGTCTGTTCACTGCGTAGCATTAGTTACCCATAAGGCTAGGACCCCCGAGACCTCCGTCCTCGGCATGCGTGCCATGGCGCCGCCGCGGTGAATATCGCCGCCACTCCGGCCACCGCATGTGTTGGTGAGGCAATCCTGGCCATCGGTTGCGCCTAGAACGACTGAGATTAGAACCCAGGGATACCTCTTCGGGTTGGGGCGTGTGCCGTTGGATGAGATCTAACGGCCCCAAATTATTTTCGTCTACATGAATTAGCAGCCATGGATCTCGGATCGGACGGTGTCTAGCGCATACCGATTCGGACCGGGGTCGATCTAATCCACACCATTGGTGTGTGATCCTGCGGCCCAAAGTTCACAGTACCCTTTCGCGAAGCCACACTTACATAAGAGCCCCTGTTCTTTTTGTAAATGAACCCACCGTCCACTTAGCTAGGTTCTGAGTCTTAGGAATTCTTCTGTAATAACCCTTGCGCTTTCTGGATTTCGAGGCCCAGTCCAGAGATAATTAAAAATAGAGAAATGATTATAGAATTTAGTTTTTAATACAAAAACAAACCTAGAAACTTGTAAAATGCATAGAAAATTCATTTTAGCTCCAAATTGACCCATTCCAGTTTCTAAAATTTTGTAATTTTATTGTCTATCATTTAGTGCCTCTGTTTTGGCATGAAAACAGTAAGAGAATTAATTTATCATTTAATCCTATCTCAAGCACATTAAATCTTAGGAAATTCATAACTTAAAATCTATAACTCTAAAAATTATGATTCCTGTTCCTAGGTTCTTATTTTAATGTGTAGAATTTTATTGTGTATTTTATTCACATGTTTGGTGCAATGTTAATTTTTGTTATACTATGTATGTATTATGTTGATGCGAGTAGACGAGTAAGCCACTGAGGATTCTGAGGTTCAACAAGTAGAGATAGCTGAGCAGGAGCTCATTGAAGGCAAGTTGTGCCCTTGATCACTTACTTTTTCCCAGCCATGTTCTTATTAATTATAATGATCTGTATAGGTTAATTTTGATGGGATCCTTTATGTTACCCCAGTTTTGGTTATCTTTATACCTTGTTCACCCCTGAAATATTTTTGGGTAGTACCTGCTATTGCTTTATGTGGATTGGGTATGGAGGTACACTATTTATGATTATTCTGTTATTATCTTGTTATTATTACTGTTCATGTTAAGATCATTAAATTAATGGGAACATGGAGCGACCACCCGGGAAAACAGTGCTACCACAAGGGTTTAATGGGACACCCTTGGCTGATTAACTAGGAAAGCTAGTGGAGGTCTTCCTTACCCGAAAGGGGCAAGGGCAGTAGGGGAGTGGTCAGTGTAGGGAGGTCCTTGGGTTGATTTTGCTGCGATGGCGGTCAGGCGAGGGATTCCTGCACTGGAGCTTCCTATAAACTGTAGCGGGATTTCTGAAGCTAGTGGAACTTTGTAAAGGCCTCGTAGTGTTACCCTGCTTCGCCTCCTCGGTAGAGGTGTATGGGATTGGCCGTCTCTTGGCAGATGGGTAACATGACTTGTGGGTAAAGATGCGCAACCTCTGTAGAGTGTAAAACTAGTATACTAGCCGTGCTCACGGTCATGAGCGGCTCGGACCCTCACATGATTAATTTATGGAACTTAAATTTAATTTGACATTTGCATCGCATTTGGGATTATTTTACTATTACTTTTCTTTATTATTATTAAGGTTTGGTATTTACTTACACTTAGTAATTGCTAATAAAATTTTGACCAACTTATAAAAGCAATGCTCAGCCTCAGCCTTTATTTCGTTGATCAGCCTTACACTTCATGAACTCCCACCTTTGGTGAGTTCATGCCACATTATTCCCCACGACTTGTTGAGCTATGAACGTATGTGAGCTCACCCTTGCTGTCTCACACCCCCCACAGGAGAAGAATAGGTGGTTCAGGAGGAGCCACAAGGCGAGGAGTACGATCTGATCTAGGTGGCGTTTCTCAGCCGACATTGGCGCCGACGATCCTTAGTTCGTTTTATGGTTATTCCTTTATTTTGTAATAAGACTTCCGCTATGTAATAAGTACTCTGATGTTATTGACATTTATCTCTATACACTCTGTTATTATATATGTTGTCTTCTTGGCGCATGTATGAGATGCACCTGCTTTGTTCCTTAAAGCCGGGTGTCACAGAAGTGGTATCAGAGGAAATGTTGACTGTAGGACGAAACCTAGATAGAAATGGACAAAACCCATCCCTACTTACCTTACTCTGATTCATTCTATACTTATCTCATCTTAATCCTGTCTCACCTTTTGCTGTTCTACTCTGATTACTCTTATCTTTTCTACTCTAAGACAAGATGGATTTCACACCTTGAGATCCTACATTTATGACATTTTTAAGAGATAAGGAACCTAAGACAAAATTAAAACTATTTTCTCTATAAAAAATGTGGGTTGATTGTTCTGATGATCAATGCCTGATTTGCTTCTTTGATTGATTGAAATAGTATAGACGGGCATCTTAGCATGTACCACCATAAGGTAATTTATTAGCTTTAGTGGATAACACATTAATCTAATTAGCTAATAAATCCCCCGCAGTAACATTCCTTGTAATTACTCGCCTTGTCTATAATCCTTGCTTCCTTACCCTGTGTTTCCAACCCAGATGGGCTACCCCTATAGTGTTAGAAGAGAGCACTATAGACGTGATCCTTGGTATGTCACGGTTAAGAAAGGCAAAGGCAGTATATACACTATGCTAAGGGAACCGTAGAACTCACCAGTTCCAAAGGAGAAAGATTTGAAGTTGAAATTGCAGTAACTACCACCATCAGACTAGCAGCATTCTTAGTAGGTGAGAAGTTTGTTGGTGACAACATCCGTGCGGATTGGAGATTTTTCCGGATGTCTTTCTAGAGGAGTTACCAGGGATGCCACCCTATAGAAAAGTTGAGTTTATCATAGATCTCTTACCTGGAACTGCTCCTATTTCTAAACGGCCATATAGGATGTCCATAGAAGAATTAAAAGAACTTAAGAAGCAATTAATAGAGTTACAAGATGCTAGGTACATTCGTTCGGATTCTTCACCTTGTGGAGCGCCAGTTCTATTTGTACAAAAGAAAGATGTATCGCAAGAGATGTGCGTGGATTATAGGACCCTTAATGACGTCACTGTGAAAAACAAGTATCCATTACCCCGCATTGAGGATTTATTTAATCGGATAAGAGGTGCAAGAGTATTCTCAAAGATTGATCTCCGATCGAGATACCATCAAATGAAGATTAGGCCATCGAATATTCCCAAGATGATTTTATCGACTCGATATGGATTATATGAGTTCATCGTTATGTCGTTTAGATTAACTAATGCACCAGCTTATTTTATGGATTTGATGAATAAGGTGTTTTTGGAGTATTTGGACAGATTCGTCATGGTGTTCATCGACGATATTCTTATCCATTCTAAAAGTGAAAGTGATCATGAACAACATCTAAGGTTGGTGCTACAGAAGCTACGAGATAATCAACTCTACGCCAAGTACCGTAAATGCGAGTTCTAGATTGACGAGGTGCCTTTTCTTGGACATATCATTTCTAATAGGAGGATATCAGTGGATCCTGCTAAAGTCAAGGAGATAGTGGCGTGGAGCATACCCACTATAGTTACAGAGATTCGGAGTAACTTGGGACTTGCAGGATATTATCGGATATTTATTGAAGGATTTTCTAAGATCGCAAAGCCTATGACCTCGCTTCTGGAGAAGGGAAGAGAGTTCAAGTGGGTTGAGAAATGTCAAGATAGCTTTGACCTATTAAAGAAAAGATTGATGTCACCACTAGTGTTGGTTATGCCAGATCTGCAGAAGGGATTTGACATTTACTGTGATGCATGTGGCCAAGGACTTGGATGTGTGCTCATGCAAGAAGGACATGTGATTGCCTATGCATCTCGTCAGTTGCGGAAACATGAATTGAACTACCCCACTCATGACTTGGAGCTGGCTGCCGTGGTGCATGCACTTAAGATTTGGAGACACTACATTATGGGAACTAAGTGCCAAGTTTACACGGATCATAAGAGTTTGAAGTACATATTCACTCAGAAGGATCTCAACCTTAGGCAACGCTGTTGGTTGGAGCTCATTAAGGATTATGATTTGGAGATTCACTATCACCCAGGCAAGGCGAATTTGGTTGCAGATGCCTTGAGTCGGAAGGAGCATGTTCACTCCGCTTTCGTTGTCCAGCTACCCGATGAATTAGCAAAAGATTTTGAGAGGCTCAACCTGGGAATTGTTACACATACGGAAGGAGTTACCATTGAATTGGAACCAACCTTGGAGCAAGAAATTCGTAAAGGTCAGATTGGTGATGCCAAAATCCAGGAGATCAAGGATCTGATACAGAGGGAAGAGGCCCGGAATTCACAGAGGATGAGCAAGGTACGATATGGTTCAAGAATCGGATCTGTGTTCCCGATATTGATAGTCTTCGAGAAACTATATTGAAGGAGGCACATGACTCAGTTTATTCTATCCACCCTGGGAGTACTAAGATGTATCAGGATATGAAGCAAAAATATTGGTGGTATGGATTGAAGAGAGATGTGGGTGCACATGTGGCTATGTGCGTTGTGTGTCAAAGAGTTAAGGCTGAACACCAGAGGCCAGCTAGACTACTGCATCCACTGAAGATACCTGAGTGGAAATGGGAAGAGATTGGCATGGACTTCATTATTGGATTACCCCGCACATCTGCTGGATATGATTCTATATGGGTGATTGTGGACAGGCTAACTAAAGTAGCCCACTTTATTCCAGTGAAGACCATGTATTCAGGAGCCAAGTTGGTAGAGTTGTACATGGCGCGGATTGTCTATCTGCATGGTGTGCCAAAGAAGATTGTGTCGGACCGGGGATCACAGTTTACTTCCCGGTATTGGAAGAAGTTGCACGAGTTCTTGAATACAAGATTGAATTTTAGTTCGGCTTACCATCCACAGACTGATGGGCAGACTGAGAGAACTAACCAAGTGCTGGAAGATATGTTAAGAGCTTGTGCCCTTAAGCATGGTGGTAGTTGGGATAAGAGTCTACCGTATGCGGAGTTCTCTTATAATAATAGCTATTAGGCCAGTTTGAAGATGTCACCGTTTGAGGCTTTGTATGGTAGAAATTGCAGGACTCCACTGTACTGGGATCAAACTGGTGAAAGGCAGTTGTTTGGGCCTGAGATTATACAAGAGGCAGAAGAACAAGTCCAGCAAATAAGGGAGAATTTGAGAACTGCGCAGTCCAGACAGAAAAGCTATGCTGATACCCGGAGAAGACTGCTTGAGTTTAAGGAGGGAGATTATGTCTATTTGAAGGTGTCACCGCTTCGGGGTATGAGAAGATTTAAAGTCAAAGGAAAGTTGTCCCCTCATTTTATTGGACCCTTTTTAATACTAAAGCGAGTGGGAGAGGTGGCATATCAATTGGAGTTACCAGATCATCTTTTGGATGTTCATGATGTATTTCATGTATCTCAGCTGAAGAAATGTCTCAGGGTACCTGAAGAGCAGTTACCAATGGAGGACCTTAATGTTCAAGATGACCTGACTTATGCTGAGTGCCCCATCAAGATTCTGGATACCCTGACTCGTGTCACAAGGAATAAGGTTATAAAGATGTGCAAAGTGCAATGGAGTCACCACGGTGAAGATGAAGCAACTTGGGAAAGAGAAGAAGAGCTTCGCATAGATTTTCCCCACCTTTTCCCTAGATATTCCTAAATCTCGAGGACGAGATTATTTTTAAGGGGGGTAGGATTTGTAATACCTAAATTTGTAAATAATATGATAAGAGACTAATTCCTTTATCTATATGTGTGTACCATGTCTAGTTACTACCACATGTAAATAAACACCATCAAAAAGGGGAATTAAATTATTAGTAACACCCAAATAAACCATGCATCATGCTGAGTTTTTACTTGATTGTGCATTTATGGCTAATAAAATAAAGGTATTATTAATATGTTAATAGCCACATGGAATTTAAATTCTATCTTGGAAAACAAAACTCCAAAGAAATATGGAGGAGAAATGAAATATTTTGGGATAAAAATAAATACATATAAAAAAACATATGCTATTCTTACATTAGAGAAATAAAGTTGAACATGTGATCAATGGTGAAATTCATAGCAAGATCCACATTCAAATTTGAAATTTAAAAAAAAGAAAAGGAAAAGAAAAATAAAACAGAAAAGAATAAAAAGAAAATAAGCCAGAACCCGAATTAGGTCCAAACTCACCTGGCCCATGTCGCGTTTACTCCCCTGCGCGGCCCATCTTCTTAATGCAGACGCGTGCCGACAGGCGGGCCCTACGGGTCGGACACACGCGCGCTCGCCTGACCATTTGCACACGCGCGTTGCCCCATTGCTCCGTGGGTCCTGCTCGTCAGGGCGCGTTCTCCTTCTTCGCAACGGCGTCCGCAGCTGTCACCGCCATAATCGGCCGGTTGGCGAACATCTCTCCGAGCTGGGTCCCCGGAAGATATATGGGCACTCCCATGACTTTTTTCCCCCTTACCCCTCCAACTTCTTCGCGCAAGCTCAGAGCCCTACCGCAAGGTCGTCGTCGCGCATTGCGTTGTAGGGGGAGGTAGAGTGATGGACGTCGAAATCTTACCTGCGTCCACCATTGTGTCACGGTGTGTGGCTCCAGTGCATCCGTGACCTTCCACGAAGATTCGCGTGGTGGCGGAAGGCGTGCGGAGGCACTTCGGTGTCGGGAATTGCTCGTCGGCGTTGGTGGATCCGCCTGCGCTGTGGCCTTGCCTTGTTTCCCCCTAAATCACTGGTATGAACTCGCCAGGCTCACTCGCTATCGTCTGTTCACTGCGTAGCATTAGTTACCCATAAGGCTAGGACCCCCGAGACCTCCGTCCTCGGCATGCGTGCCATGGCGCCGCCGCGGTGAATATCACCGCCACTCCGGCCACCGCGTGTGTTGGTGAGGCAATCCTGGCCATCGGTTGCGCCTAGAACGGCTGAGATTAGAACCCAGGGATACCTCTTCGGGTTGGGGCGTGTGCCGTTGGATGAGATCTAACGGCCCCAAATCGTTTTCGTCTACATGAATTAGCAGCCGTGGATCTCGGATCGGACGGTGTCTAGCGCATACCGGTTCGGACCGAGGCCGATCTAATCCACACTGTTGGTGTGCGATCCTGCGGCCCAAAGTTCACAGTACCCTTTCGCGAAGCCACACTTACATAAGAGCCCCTGTTCTTTTTGTAAATGAACCCGCCGTCCACTTAGCTAGGTTCTGAGTCTTAGGAATTCTTCTGTAATAACCCCTGCGCTTTCTGGATTTCGAGGCCCAGTTCAGAGATAATTGAAAATAGAGAAATGATTATAGAATTTAGTTTTTAATACAAAAACAAACCTAGAAACTTGTAAAATGCATAGAAAATTCATTTTAGCTCCAAATTGACCCATTCTAGTTTCTAAAATTTTGTAATTTTATTGTCTATCATTTAGTGCCTCTGTTTTGGCATGAAAACAGTAAGAGAATTAATTTATCATTTAATCCTATCTCAAGCACATTAAATCTTAGTAAATTCATAACTTAAAATCTATAACTCTAAAAATTATGATTCCTGTTCCTAGGTTCTTATTTTAATGTGTAGAATTTTATTGTGTATTTTATTCACATGTTTGGTGCAATGTTAATTTTTGTTATACTATGTATGTATTATGTTGATGCGAGTAGACGAGCAAGTCACTGAGGATTCTGAGGTTCAACAAGTAGAGATAGCTGAGCAGGAGCTCATTGAAGGCAAGTTGTGCCCTTGATCACTTACTTTTTCCCAGCCATGTTCTTATTAATTATAATGATCTGTATAGGTTAATTTTGATGGGATCCTTTATGTTACCCCAGTTTTGGTTATCTTTATACCTTGTTCACCCCTGAAATATTTTTGGGTAGTACCTGCTATTGCTTTATGTGGATTGGGTATGGAGATACACTATTCATGATTATTCTGTTATTATCTTGTTATTATTACTGTTCATGTTAAGATCATTAAATTAATGGGAACATGGAGCGACCACCCGGGAAAACAGTGCTACCACAAGGGTTTAATGGGACGCCCTTGGCTGATTAACTAGGAAAGCTAGTGGAGGTCTTCCTTACCCGAAAGGGGCAAGGACAGTAGGGGAGTGGTCAGTGTAGGGAGGTCCTTGGGTTGATTTTGCTGCGATGGCGGTCAGGCGAGGGATTCCTGCACTGGAGCTTCCTATAAACTGTAGCGGGATTTCTGAAGCTAGTGGAACTTTGTAAAGGCCTCGTAGTGTTACCCTGCCTCGCCTCCTCGGTAGAGGTGTATGGGATTGGCCGTCTCTTGGCAGATGGGTAACATGACTTGTGGGTAAAGATGCGCAACCTCTGCAGAGTGTAAAACTAGTATACTAGCCGTGCTCACGGTCATGAGCGGCTCGGACCCTCACATGATTAATTTATGGAACTTAAATTTAGTTTGACATTTGCATCGCATTTGGGATTATTTTACTATTACTTTTCTTTATTATTATTATTAAGGTTTGGTATTTACTTACACTTAGTAATTGCTAATAAAATTTTGACCAACTTATAAAAGCAATGCTCAGCCTCAGCCTTTATTTCGTTGATCAGCCTTACACTTCATGAACTCCCACCTTTGGTGAGTTCATGCCACATTATTCCCCACGACTTGTTGAGCTATGAACGTATGTGAGCTCACCCTTGCTGTCTCACACTCCCCCACAGGAGAAGAACAGGTGGTTCAGGAGGAGCCACAAGGCGAGGAGTACGATCTGATCTAGGTGGCGTTTCTCAGCCAACATTGGCGTCGACGATCCTTAGTTCGTTTTATGGTTATTCCTTTATTTTGTAATAAGACTTCCGCTATGTAATAAGTACTCTGATGTTATTGACATTTATCTCTATACACTATGTTATTATATATGTTGTCTTCTTGGCGCATGTATGAGATGCACCTGGCTTTGTTCCTTAAAGCCGGGTGTGATAATTATCTACTACGACAGCGACGCCTCCTCTTCTTCACCAAGGGATGACGATGACGACGACTCCTTATCCAAAATTTAAACGGTTAATCAAAACTACTCCTTTGATTATTCCCGCATTCCGTATAATTCAAATGCCCATTTACTTTCTATTCCACTTGAAAAACCTCCACACTTCGATGGAGAGGATTACTCATTTTGGAGCCATAAAATGCGTAGTCACCTATTTTCTCTCCATCCTAGCATTTGGGAAATTGTACAAAATGGAGTGCACTTTGATAGTACTGATAACCTTGTGTTTATCAATGAACAAATTCATAAAAATGGTGGAAGGCGAGCTGGGGAGGTTCGCGATGATCAGGGGAGAGGAGCCAACACAGACCTACAACAGGCTTAAGACCCTGGTCAATAAAATCTGAAGCTACGTGTCGGGGACCATAATTAGGGGTACCCTCAAGACCCCTAAATCTCAGCTGGTAACCCCCATCAGCACAAAACTGCAAAGGCCTGATGGGTGTGATTAAGTCAAGGATCAGTCCGTTCAAGGGACACGATCGTGCCTCGCCCGAGCCTAGCCTCGGGCAAGGGAAGCCGACCCCGGAGAACCTACGTCTCGCCCGAGGACCCCCCCCCCCCTCCAGCAACGGGCACACTATCGGCTCACCCGAGGCCCAGTCTTCACCGACAAGCAACCTTGGCCACATCGCCATGCCGACCGACCAAATCGCAGGGGCATTTAATGCAAAGGTGGCCTGACACCTTTATCCTGACGCACGCCCTACAGTCGACAGAGCCGGAGTGACCGCAGTCACTTCGCCGCTCTACTGACCGGTCTGACAAGAGGACAGCGCCGCCTGTGCCGCTCCGACTGCTGAGCCACCCGACAGAGTGAGGCTAACAGCAGCCAAGGCCGGCCTCGGGCATCATAGGAAACTCCGCCTCGCCCGACCCCAGGGCTCGGACTCGGGCTCAGCCCCGGAAGATGGCGAACTCCGCTCCGCCCGACCTAGGGCTCGGACTCGGGCTCAACTCCGGAAGACGGCGAACTCCGCTCCGCCCGATCCAGGGCTCGGACTCGGGCTCAGCCTCGGAAGACGGCGAACTCCGCTCTGCCCGACCCAGGGCTCGGACTCGGGCTCAGTCCCGGAAGACGGCGAACTCCGCTCCGCCCGACCCAGGGCTCGGACTCGGGGTCAGCCCCGGAAGACGGCGAACTCTGCCTCGCCCGACCCAGGGGCTCGACCTCGACCTCGGAGGAGCCTCCACCTCGCCCAGCCTAAGGCACGGACCGACCACGTCAACAGGAAGCGCCATCATTACCCTACCCCAAGCTGACTCGGGCTACGGGGAACCAGACCGGCGTCCCATCTGGCTCGCTCCACCATGCGAGTAATGATGGCGCCCCGCATGCCCTGTGACGACGGCGGCTCTCAGCCCCCTTACGGAAGCAAGAGGACGTCAGCAAGGACTCGACAGCCCCAACAGCTGTCCTTCCGCCAGGCTCCAGCGCTCCTCCGACGGCCACGACACCACGCGAACTGGGTGCCAAGACCTCTCCGGCTGCCACGATGGCATGTACTTAGGGCGCTAGCTCTCCACCGCTAGACACGTTAGCACATTGCTACACTCCCCATTGTACACCTGGATCCTCTCCTTACGCCTATAAAAGGGAGGACCAGGGCCCTCTTACAGAAGGTTGGCCCGCACGGAGAAGGACGGGACGGCGCTCGCGCAAGGCCGCTCGCTCCCACTCCCACGTGGACGCTTGTATCCCCCTACTGCAAGCGCACCCGACTCAGGCGTGGGGTTAACACGAAGGCCGCGGGATCCACTCTCTCACGCCTGCCTCCCTCCGGCTGCTTCCTTTCCCCCCTTCGCGTTCCACCTCGCGTCGACCCATCTGGGCTGGGGCACGCGGTGACAATTCACTCGTCGGTCCAGGGACCCCCCCGGGTTTCGAAACACCGACAGTTGGCGCGCCAGGTAGGGGCCTGCTGCGTGTTGACGAACAGCTTCCCGTCAAGCTCCAGATGGGCAGTGTCCAGCAACCTTTCTGGCCCGGGACGGTGCTCCGTTTCGCGAATCTTGAGTTCATGTCCTTCGACGGCAGCTACGACATGATACTCCTTCCCCCGCCGCGCGACAGCGACAATGGCGGTCGACAACCCGCTAGCCGGCGGGGAAATCGACGACGCCTTCCCCACGTGGTGGAAGGACGACATTCGGGCTTGTCCCGTCCCCTCCCCCGCCGACGGAGGAGGAGGCGGGGCAACCAAGGCCAAGTGGGAAGCGGCACCTCGTTGGCTGTCGAGCGAGTCGACGGCGCCGGCGCCCCAACGGAGGGCGTGTCGGGCATCGATCTCGCGTCTGAGACGAAGACGAGCGCCGCCTCCCCGCAACATGCCAATCTCAAGCAAACGCACGACGCCAGCATGCTCGCGAAGGACTTGCTGGGCGTCACCCTCGTACCTGAGACAACGGTGCAGTCAGTCCCAGACGCGACCTCGTCACCGCCCGTCGACCGAAAGGTACCGACCGATTCCCATCTCGCGTCTTTTGGATTCGGCCTCGACCCACCAAGCGACTCCGCTTCGGTGAGCACTCTCATGGAGGCGAGTCCAAACCCTCTGGGGTATCGTGTGCGGTCACCCTGGGACCGGCTGACGGCCGACTCGACCTATGAGCCCTCGAGGTCCGAGAAAGATGGCGAGCCCGACCTCTGTTGGGATTTCTCCGGACTTGGTAACCCCAGTGCCGTGCGGGACTTCATGACCGCATGTGACTATTGCCTTTCCGACTGTTCCGACGGCAGCCGCGGCCTTGACAATGAGGACCGCGGCCTAAGTCGTGAATGTTTCCACGTCGATCTAGGGGGTCCCGGCGAAGGCAACCATCTTAGTATGCCGGAAAACAGTGATCCCCCTAGGCCCGTGCCTCGCGTTGATATCCTTCGGGAGCTAGCTGTGGTCCCCGTCCCGGCGGGGGGTCCTGACCCACAACTCGAGCAAATCCGCGAGAGGCAGGCCAGGCTCGACGAGGGAGCAGGAATGCTTGTGCCGATCCGCCGGGACATCGGGCAGGAATGGGCGGTCCAACCCCCGGCCGGAGAAGCGCGTCATCTCCCCCAGGACATCCAGCACCGCATCGCCGACGACGTCAGGGTGAGGCCGCCGCCGGATTCCAGTGGAGTCGGCCAGAACCTGGCTGCAGCGGCAATTCTCCTCCGCGCGATGCCGGAGCCATCAACCACTGAGGGGCGGCGTATCTAGGGAGAGCTCAAGAATCTCCTGGAGGACGCCGCGGTCCGACGGGCCGAAAGCTCTGCCTCCCGAAGGCAGGGGTTCCCCTCGGAACATCGCGCCGCGACTTCCCGATTCATGCGGGAAGCCTCGGTCCACTCCGGGCGCACGCGCAACACAGCGCCTGCGGCCCCGGGTCACCTCGGCAACGAGCGCCATCATCACAGCCGTCGGGCCCACCTCGATGACAGGGCGCGCCGAGGCTACCACCCCAGGCGTGGGGGACGCTACGACATCGGAGAGGATCGGAGCCCTTCGCCCGAACCACCCGGTCCGTAGGCTTTCAGCCGCGCCATACGACGGGCACCGTTCCCGACCCGGTTCCGAACCCCGACTACTATCACAAAGTACTCGGGGGAGACGAGACCAGAACTGTGGCTCGCGGACTATCGGCTGGCCTACCAACTGGGTGGAACGGATGATGATAACCTCATTATCCGCAACCTCCCCCTGTTCCTCTCTGACACCGCTCGAGCCTGGCTGGAGCACCTCCCCCGGGGCAGATCTCCAACTGGGACGACCTGGTCCAAGCCTTCGCCGGTAATTTCCAGGGCACGTACGTGCGCCCTGGGAACTCCTAGGATCTCCGAAGCTGCCAACAGCAGCCGGGAGAGTCTCTCCGGGACTACATCCGGCGATTCTCGAAGCAGCGCACAGAGCTGCCCAACGTCACCGATTCAGATGTCATCGGGGCGTTCCTCGCCGGCACCACCTGCCGCGACCTAGTGAGCAAGCTGGGTGGCAAGACCCCCACCAGGGCGAGCGAGCTGATGGACATCGCCACCAAGTTCGCCTCTGGCCAGGAGGCGGTTGAGGCCATTTTCCGGAAGGACAAGCAGCCCCAGGGCCGCCCACCGGAAGATGCTCCCGAGGCGTCAACTCAGCGCGGCGCAAAGAAGAAAGGCAATAAGAAGTCGCAAGCGAAACGCGACGCCGCCGACGCGGACCTTGTCGCCGCCGCCGAGTACAAGAACCCTCGGAAACCTCCCGGAGGTGCCAACCTCTTCGACAAGATGCTCAAGGAGCCATGCCCCTATCATCAGGGGCCCGTCAAGCACACCCTTGAGGAGTGTGCCATGCTTCGACGACACTTCCACAAGGCCGGGCCACCCGCGGAGGGTGGCAAGGCCCTCGACGACGCAAAGGAGGAAGATCACAAGGCAGGAGGGTTCCCCGAGGTCCGCGACTGCTTCATGATCTACGGCGGGCAAGTGGCGAACGCCTCGGCTCGGCACCGCAAGCAAGAGCGTCGGGAGGTCTGCTCGATAAAGGTGGCGGTGCCAGTCTACCTAGACTGGTCCGACAAGCCCATCACCTTCGACCAGGCCGACCATCCAGACTATGTGCCGAGCCCGGGGAGATACCCACTCGTTGTCGACCCCATCATCGGCAACGTCAGGCTCACCAAGGTCCTCATGGACGGAGGCAGCGGCCTCAACATCATCTACGCCGAGACCCTCGGGCTCCTGCGATTGATCTGTCCTCAGTCCGGGCGGGCGCTGCGCCTTTCCACGGGATCATCCCCGGGAAGCGCGTCCAACCCCTCGGACGACTCGATCTACCCGTCTGCTTCGGGACACCCTCCAACTTTCGAAAGGAGACCCTCACGTTCGAAGTGGTCGGGTTTCGAGGAACCTACCACGCAGTGCTGGGGAGGCCATGCTACGCCAAGTTCATGGTCGTCCCCAACTACACCTACCTCAAGCTCAAGATGCCGGGCCCCAACGGGGTCATCAACGTCGGGCCCACGTACCGACACGCGTACGAATGCGATGTGGAGTGCGTGGAGTACGCCGAGGCCCTCGCTGAATCCGAGGCCCTCATCACTGACCTGGAGAGCCTCTCTAGGGAGGCGTCCGACGTGAAGCACCACGCCGGCAACTTCGAACCAGCGGAAATGGCCAAGCCCGTCCCTCTCGACCCCTGCAACGACGCCTCCAAGCAGATCCGGATCGGTTCCAAGCTCAACCCCAAATAGGAAGCAGTGCTCGTCGACTTTCTCCGCGCGAACGCCGACGTTTTCGCGTGGAGTCCCTCGGACATGCCCGGCATACCGAGGGAAGTCGCCGAGCACTCTCTGGATATTCGAGCTGGGGCCCGACCCGTGAAGCAACCTCTGCACCGAATTCGACGAAGAAAAGCGCGGGGCCATAGGCGAGGAGATCCACAAGCTACTGGCAGCAGGGTTCATCAAAGAGGTATTCCATCCCGAATGGCTTGCCAACCCTGTGCTTGTGAGAAAGAAAGGGGGGAAATGGTGGATGTGTGTAGACTACACTGGTCTAAACAAAGCATGTCCGAAAGTTCCCTGCCCTCTGCCTCGCATCGATCAGATCGTGGATTCCACTGCTGGGTGCGAAACCCTGTCTTTCCTCGATGCCTACTCAGGGTATCACCAGATCAGGATGAAAGAGTCCGACCAGCTCGCGACTTCATTCATCACACCCTTCGGCATATACTGCTATGTTACAATGCCGTTTGGTTTGAGGAATGCGGGGGCAACGTACCAGCGATGCATGAACCATGTGTTTGGCGAACACATCGGCCGAACGGTCGAGGCCTACATCGATGACATCGTAGTCAAGACAAGGAAGGCCTCCGACCTCCTTTTTGACCTTGAAGCGACATTCCGATGTCTCAAGGCGAAAGGCTTGAAGCTTGATCCCGAAAAGTGTGTCTTCGGGGTCCCCTGAGGCATGCTCTTGGGGTTCATCATCTTCGAGCGGGGCATCGAAGCCAACCCGGAGAAGATTGCAGCCATCACCAGCATGGGGCCAATCAAGGACTTGAAAGGCGTACAGAGGGTCATGGGATGTCTCGCGGCTCTAAGCCGCTTCATCTCGCGCCTCGGCAAAAGAGGTCTGCCTCTGTACCGCCTCTTAAGGAAGGCCGAGTGCTTCGCTTGGACTCCCGAGGCCAAGGAAGCCCTCGGGAACCTAAAGGCGCTCCTCACGAACGCGCCCATCTTGGTGCCCCCCGCTGCCGGAGAAGCCCTCTTGATCTACGTCGCCGCAACCACCTAGGTGGTTAGCACCGCGATCGTGGTTGAGAGACGAGAAGAAGGGCATGCATTGCCCGTCCAGAGGCCAGTCTACTTCATCAGTGAGGTACTGTCTGAGACCAAGATCCGCTACCCACAAATCCAGAAGCTGTTGTACGCGGTGATCCTGACACGGCGGAAGTTGCGACACTACTTCGAGTCTCATCTGGTGACTATGGTGTCACCCTTCCCCCTGGGAGAGATCATCCAGTCCCGAGAGGCCTCGGGTAGAATTGCGAAGTGCGCGGTGGAGATCATGGGCGAGACGATCTCGTTCGCCCCTCGGAAGGCCATCAAGTCCTAGGTCTTGGCGGACTTCGTGGCTGAATGGGCCGACACCCAGCTCCTGACGGCTCCAATCCAACTGGAGCTCTGGACCATGTTTTTCGATGGGTCGCTGATGAAGACGGGGGCCGACGCAGGCCTCCTCTTCGTCTCGCCCTTCGGGAAGCACCTACACTACGTGCTACGCCTCCACTTCCCAGCGTCCAACAATGTGGCAGAGTACGAGGCTCTGGTAAATGGGTTGCGAATCACCATCGAGCTAGGGGTCCAACGCCTCGACGCTCGTGGTGACTCGCGGCTCGTCATCGACCAAGTCATGAAGAACTCCCACTGCCGCGACCCGAAGATGGAAGCCTACTGCGATGAGGTTCGGCGCCTGGAAGACAAGTTCTACGAGCTCGAGCTCAACCACATCGCCCGACGCTACAACGAGACTGCGGACGAGCTGGCTAAAATAGCCTCGGGACGAACAACAGTTCCCCCGGACGT
Source organism: Zea luxurians (assembly GCA_029449295.1). Classification (NCBI taxonomy): domain Eukaryota; kingdom Viridiplantae; phylum Streptophyta; class Magnoliopsida; order Poales; family Poaceae; genus Zea; species Zea luxurians. The sequence continues at coordinate 150,482,611 of JAOPSE010000007.1, forward strand.
ATTCTCCCGAGACCTGCATCAACCCTCCGTCAAGACCGAGGACACGCCCAAGCCCGAGGCACCTTCGGCTCCGCCCGAGGCACCTTCGGCTGAGTCTGAGGTATCCTCGGCCCAGTCCGAGGTACCCTCGGCACGATCCGAGGTACCCTCGGCTCAGACCGAGGTACCCTCGGCCCCCGAGGGTGAGGCACTGCGCGTCGAGGTGGAACAGAGCGAGGTCACACCTAATCAAAGCTGGCAGACCCCGTACCTGCAATATCTCCACCGAGGAGAGCTGCCCCTCGACCAAGCCGAAGCTCGGTGGTTGGCGTGGTGCGCCAAGTCTTTTGTCTTGCTGGGAGATGGGAAGGAGCTCTACCACCGCAGCCCCTCAGGCATCCTCCAGCGATGCATTTCCATCGCCGAAGGCCAGGAGCTCTTGCAAAAGATACACTCGGGGGCTTGCGGCCATCACGCAGCACCTCGGACCCTCGTTGGAAACGCCTTCCGACAAGGATTCTTCTGGCCGACGGTGGTGGCCGACGCTACTAGAATTGTCCGCACCTGCGAAGGGTGTCAGTTCTATGCGAGGCAGACCCACCTGCCCGCTCAGTCTCTACATACCATACCCATCACCTGGCTGTTTGCTGTGTGGGGTCTGGACCTCGTTGGCCCCTTGCAGAAGGCACCCGGGGGCTACACGCACCTGTTGGTCGCCATCGACAAATTCTCCAAGTGGATCGAGGTCCGACCCCTAAACAGCATCAGGCCCGAACAGGCGATGGCGTTCCTCACCAACGTCCCCGTTCACACACAAAGTCTGGTCGATAAGGAAGGGTTGGCCTTGCCTCAGCAAAGACCGACCCTCCCTCAGGGGCTAAAAGGGGGGAACCCCCTCTGCGTCAAAATTTTCAACCAAAAAGGCTTCCGCGCTCCCCCGGCTATGTCGGTAGCAGGACCCCAAGAAGCGAACATGGGTGCATGTAAGTGGCAAGGCCGACCGAGCCGAGAGACTCCTACACCCCTGGGTTATGGATACCTCACTCGTCACCTACCACGAAAAATGACCCCTACTTGGGCAAGCCACCCTGCTACTGGCGAACGGGGCCAGACACGCAAAATGGAAGAGAAAGAGCCACGAGTTTATACTACGATAATAAAAGTGTTCGGGCCTCAGCGGCCGCAAAAGACACAAGCGCATTCAAAAGGAACTGCTCCGGCAGAGTTAGGCATCGCCTGGGGAAGGAGCCGCGCCTTCGGCCTCGTCCACACCTTCAACAAAGCTCACCCCAGCTTCGGGCGACGACGCAGGCGGGAGGATCTCTGCCTCGAAGGTGGTCGCCAGCACTGCGCTCGGGCCCACGGCGGCTGCGTCGAGCCTCTGGACTTCAGCCAGGGCGGCTTCGTCTTCATCAGGGAGGCAATACCCCTCGCTAACCCACTCTAGATCAACGACGTAGTGGGAAGCAAGCACAGCGAAGGCCCGCCTGACGCCGTGGTGCAGCGCCTCGCGGAGTCTGCCGCGCACATGGTCACCCAAGGCCTGCAGGCGACTCTGAGGGGAGCTCCCTGAGGGGACGTCGCCGAAGCCAAAGACCCGGCAGAAGTCCGAGATGGCCTCGGACATGGCCACGTGGTTGGCCTCCCTCTGCTCGGCTGCTTGGGCAAGGGCAGACTCGAGCTCTGCGAACAGCCAGAGCACAAGGCCTCAAACACAAGTGGAGAAAACAAGCTGAAGCGAAAGCCGAAAACAGCCAGGACATACCTCCAGCTCGGGCACGCTGCTCCGAGGCTGAGGCTTGGGCTACGGTCAGGTCTACTACAAGGGTTCTGGCCCGGCTTTCGGCCTCGGCAGCCCGGCCCCAAGATTGATCTCGCTCATCGATGACCCGATCAAACTCCGACCGCCGACGCTGTACCTCTACACGCGCCGCTGCTGCCTCTGCTCCCAGATCGGCGCAGAGCAACCGAAGGTCCGCTACCTCGGCGCCCCGCTGGGAGAGGCGCGCGGTAGCCCCGGCGAGCGAGGTCCTCAGGGATCGCAGCGAGCCCCAGACGTCGACCTCGCGACGGATAAACGACGACTTGGCGGTGCTCAGATCCGTCAGATCCTGAGGGAAGGAAGCGGGGCATTACAAAGGACGCCTGGATCACAAAAAGGTATGCTTGAAATCATTACCTGGAGGATCTTGGGGACGTCCCTGCAGAAGACCTCCAAGGATGACCGGAGTGACCCCACTGTATCTTCGGCACACTCGCGGAGCTCGTCCCAAGACTGCTCCTCCCGCTCATCGTCGAGGACGAAGAAGGGATTCGAGGCCTCACGGGTCCGGAACCGGAGCAACGGACGCCGCCCCTCGAAGCTCCGCTGCGCAGGGACAAGGCCGCCGCTCGGTGGGACGAGTCGCGGTTCCACGCCCCCCCCTCCTCCGAGGCACCAAGCGCCGATGCCTCGACCATCTCAGCATCGACGGTGACAGGTCGCTCCCCGACCGGGACGACAGCGGCTTCGGCAGCAGCTGGCGCCAGCGCCGGCGGCATGTCTGGCGAACCCGAGGTCACGTCCGCGCCAACCGCCTCCCCCAGCGCAACGGCCACCTCGACAGAAGAGCCAACCTCGGGAACTCGCTCCACGGCGACTGGTGCCGCCTGAGCCTCCCACTGTGGGGCGCCTTGCGAGAAGGACAGCTGGACGGCGAGCCCTAGAGCGGCGCCGGCTGCGGAAGCCGACGCCGTCTTAAGGGCTTTCTGGGGAGCCAGATCGGTTAGGCCATGGCTTCACTTGCTGAGGAGGAGAGGAAAGTCACGGTCGGGATGTACAAACGAGGAGTCAAGACAAAGACGTTCTGAGGTACTTACCCGCTGCGGGCCATGATCAACCGCGCCTAAGGAGAGGTCTCCCGGATCCCGACCCCCGAAGATACCGCCGAGGTCCGCCTCGCCGCCAGCTTCGGTACCGTCCTCGCCTTGGGCGCCTCGGACGCCTGGGGGACGGACTGCCCAGGCGCTGCCACGGCGATCTGAGGGTCGCTCTCCTGCGCTGCAGGCATGGGCAACGGCCCTCGGGGAACAGGCGCCTCGGCCTGACTCCTTGGGGACACCTCAACTCCCCCAGCCGAGGGGTCGAGTACCCCCTCGGTCTGCCCTCGCTCTTCGGGCCGAGACCTTGGCATCCCGACCTCGGGAACTGACGGCGCCGGCCCGCTCGGAGGCTGGCTTGACGACTCCTGGCCTAGCCTCAAACCCGGGCTGAGGCCAAGGCGGGCAGCCATGTCGTCATCCTCGTCATCGTCTTCATCATCGTCGTCGTTGTCAGGCGTCTCCGGCGACGGCTCCCTCGGGAGTCCATCCCTCTCCTGCCGGCGACGGAGCTTTTCCAAGGCATGCCGAGCCCGCGTCCGCTCGTGGGCCCGAGCCTTCTTCGCGTCCATTTTCTTCTTCTTCTCCTCCTCGGCGACCCGCCACGCTGCCCGGTCCACCGCGTCCTCCGGGACTCGTGGCCGGGAAGGCTTGTGCCACCCTACCTCCTGGAGGCTGATGAAAAGTCTCGACCGTAAGGACCAAGAAGAAGGGCAATCCGGCGCAAAAAAGAAAGAAGGAGCGGACACTCACCAGAGACACGCACCCGCAGTCGGGGCGCATCAAGGGCTGGGAGAAGGCGCTGGCGTCCGGCTTTCCCAACGCGGCGGCCACCCGCCCGAAGAGAACGTCGATGGGGAGGGGGTCCGAGGACATCCACGAGCCCTCCACATCAGCCCCTGGCGTCATCTCCCAAAGCGGCAATCGCCGCTCCGCCAAAGGAAGCACCCTCCGGCGATGAATGGCGGCTATCACCCCCGCGGAGGTAAGCCCTCCTTCCCGCAACGCCTCCAGGGCCTTGAGAAGGGGCTCGAGATTTTTCTGCCTGTCGTACGGGGTCCCGTAGCGCCAGGCATCGGCGGCGACGGTGACCACTCGCTGAGAAAACGACGGAAGCCTCCCGTCGTCATTCCGGAGATAGAACCACCGGTGCTGCCACCCTTTATTCGAAGATGCGAGGACAGCGGGAATATACTGCGGCGCCCGTGACTGCCTCAGCTGGAGGATACAGCCGCCGGCCCGCACTACCGCACGGACCCTCCTCTCTCCCGTCGGCGAAGCGAAAAGCTCCGCGGAGAAGAGATGGGTCCACAAGTCCCAGTGGGGATCGATCCCCAAGTATCCTTCGCACACCGCTACAAAGATGGCGGCTTGCGAGATGGAGTTGGGGCTGAGGTTGTGCAACTCCACCCCGTAGTGATGCAGGATCGCCCGCATGAAGCGGCTTGCCGGCACGCCGAATCCCCGCTCATGGAAGGAGACAAAGCTTACGACGTACCCCGGCGGCGGGGACGGGGCGGCTCCGTTCGAGGGAGGAATCCACTCCGGCTGCCTCTCATCAGAGAGAGGGCGAAGCAAACCTTCAGCAACGAGGTCCTCCAAGTCACCCGCCGTGACTGTTGAGGAAGGCCATGGGTCGCGTGGCGGAACGATGGTCACCCAGTCAGCCATCACCGAGCAGAAGGGGCGGCGGCGGAAAGGGCTGGGCGAGTGGTTTCCTTTTCTCTGGCTAAAATCTCTCAGGTTGCGAAAACCTAAGAAGAAGGCAAGAGGCAAAGCAAAGAACCGTCACCAGGCCCTCCCCTAGGTATATAAGGACCAAAACGAGACCCGTTCAACGCGTCGCCCGAACCTGCCGCGGGTTTCCAAGACTCAAAGGCGAAACGACCGTTCCTCGAACGACCCGCGCAACAACCGCCTCACGAACCGCTCGCCCTGTCGCATTAACTCCGTGGCAGGACATGCAGCGCCTCAGGCGGGAGAAGCAAATGACGCTTCGCCCTCGCCATAATGACCGCGTCGAAAGAGGTACGCCACATCATTCGACTTCGCATCTTTTTCCTTTTCCTCTTTCTCCCTCTTACAACAGGGACTGGGAAAGGGGGATACCCCGAAAAGGACCCTTCTCTGTGAAGGAAACAGGCTCCGAGCCTCCCTACTGATAAGAGGTTCGAAGGCTGGCCCCTCAGAGGGGTTCAACGGTCGCCTCAGATCGATTGGGTTCTGCGCCCACTACTGGTCAGAGGTTCGATGGCTGGCCCCTCGAAGGGTTCAACGGCCGCCTCAGGCCACTCAGGCTCCGCGCCCATTACTGATCAGGGGTTCGTAGGCTGGCCCTCGAAGGGTTCACAGTCGCCTCAGACACAGAGCGAGGGATGACCCTGGGTACGTTCGATACATAACCAAGGCTCGGGCAGCGCTCCCGAGGTACCCTAGGACATTTCCGAGACCAGCGGGAGCGATCTTGTAACGGAATCCCATCAGAGGGAGGCGTCGAGCCCTCGGACCCCGTCAAAGGGGACCGGGTCCGGCAGATCAACCGCAGGTACTTTTGGAGCGCGCCTCCGAGCCTCTAGCCGACCCCTAGCAAATGGGGCACGGGCGTCCGCTCGGATTACCCGCCAGCAGCTCACCGGAAACACCATGTTCGGCGCCCTCCGAGGGCAACATGGCGCTTTCCCCCCTCCTCCTTGCGGAAAGGTGGCGCAGGGGCGTATGTAAAAAAGACGAGTCTGTCCTTGATCGTCCTCTCGCCCTGTGCAGAGGCTCGGGGGCTGCTCTCGCAAACCCGGCTCTGGCCAAACCGTTGACAGCGTCAACATACCAGCCCGAGAACTTGGGACCCGACCGTGCACTCGGGCTATGGCCAGCTCGCATGAGGGAACAACTAGACCAGCCGAAGTGTTGCGAAACGCACTAAGACCTCGAAGGAGTAAAACTACTCCTCCGAGGCCTCGGGGGCTACACCCGGCGGGTGCGCTCGCGCGCACCCACCGGAACAGAATGCAACCGAAAACGGCTGGTCCCCTTGCAAACAGTGCGGCAAAAGCCTCCAAGCGAGTATTAGTACTCCCTTGGAGGCTCGGGGGCTACTGTCGGGGACCATAATTAGGGGTACCCTCAAGACCCCTAAATCTCAGCTGGTAACCCCCATCAGCACAAAGCTGCAAAGGCCTGATGGGTGCGATTAAGTCAAGGATCGGTCCATTCAAGGGACACGATCGTGCCTCGCCCGAGCCTAGCCTCGGGCAAGGGAAGCCGACCCCGGAGAACCTACGTCTCGCCCGAGGACCCCACTCCAGCAACGGGCACACTATCGGCTCGCCCGAGGCCCAGTCTTCACCGAGAAGCAACCTTGGCCACATTGCCACGCCGGCCGTCCAAATCGCAGGGGCATTTAATGCAAAGGTGGCCTGACACCTTTATCCTGACACACGCCCTCCAGTCGACAGAGCCGGAGTGACCGCAGTCACTTCGCCGCTCTACTGACCGGTCTGACAAGAGGACAGCGCCGCCTGCGCCGCTCCGACTGCTGAGCCACCCGACAGAGTGAGGCTGACAGCAGCCAAGGCCAACCTCGGGCGTCATAGGAAACTCCGCCTCGCCCGACCCTAGGGCTCGGACTCGGGCTCAGCCCCGGAAGACGGCGAACTCCGCTCCGCCCGACCCAGGGCTCGGACTCGGGCTCAGCCCCGGAAGACGGCGAACTTCGCTCCGCCCGACCCAGGGCTCGGACTCGGGCTCAGCCCCGGAAGACGGCGAACTCCGCTCCGCCCGACCCAGGGCTCGGACTCGGGCTCAGTCCCGGAAGACGGCGAACTCCGCTCCGCCCGACCCAGGGCTCGGACTTGGGCTCAGCCCCGGAAGACGGTGAACTCTGCTTCGCCCGACCCCAGGGCTCGGGCATGGGCTCAACCCCGGAAGACGACGAACTCCGCCTCGCCCGACCCGGGGGCTCGACCTTGACCTCGACCTCGGAGGAGCCTCCACCTCGCCCAGCCTAGGGCACGGACTGACCACGTCAACAGGAAGCGCCATCATTACCCTACCCCGAGCTGACTCGGGCTACGGGGAACCAGACCGGCGTCCCATCTGGCTCGCTCCACCATGCGAGTAATGATGGCGCCCCGCATGCCCTGTGACGATGGCGGCTCTCAGCCCCCTTACGGAAGCAAGAGGACGTCAGCAAGGACTCGACAGCCCCAACAACTGTCCTTCCGCCAGGCTCCAGCGCTCCTCCGACGGCCACGACACCACGCGAACTGGGTGCCAAGACCTCTCCGGCTGCCACGATGGCATGTACTTAGGGCGCTAGCTCTCCACCGCTAGACACGTTAGCACATTGCTACACTCCCCATTGTACACCTGGATCCTCTCCGTACGCCTATAAAAGGGAGGACCAGGGCCCTCTTACAGAAGGTTGGCCCGCGCGGAGAAGGACGGGACGGCGCTCGCGCAAGGCCGCTCGCTCCCACTCCCGCGTGGACGCTTGTATCCCCCTACTGCAAGCGCACCTGACTCAGGCGTGGGGCTAACACGAAGGCCGCGGGGTCCACTCTCTCACGCATGCCTCCCTCCGGCTGCTTCCTTTCCCCCCTTCGCGTTCCGCCTCGCGTCGACCCATCTGGGCTGGGGCACGCGGCGACAATTCACTCGTCGGTCCAGGGACCCCCCGGGTTTCGAAACACCGACACTACAGGAGTACAAGATGGACGGATGATGATGTCGTTCGACTCTTGCTCAGGTCATTTATAGTTATTGACCCCCATCTTGTAAATCTTATTCGTGAGAACCCCAGGTACACCAAGATGACGCCCGAGGAAATCCTCGGAAAATTCGTAAGCGGGCGTATGATGGTGAAAGAAGCACGATATGTGGACGATGCCCTAAATGGTCCACTACCTGTCTATGAGTCACAGTCTGTTGCCCTCAAAGCAACCAGTAACAAGGATGCGCTACCTAGCAAGGTAGCACAAGTGGAGGCTGTTGGGCTTAATGAGGATGAGATGGAACTCATCATGAAACGCTTCAAGATCGCACTGAAAGGACGCAAGAAGTACCCCAACAAGAACAAGTCAAGAGGAAAACACTCCTGCTTCAAATGTGGTAAGGCTGGTCATTTTATAGCTCAATGCCCTGATAATGATAATGACCAGGAACAAGAAAAGTGTGGGAAGAGGGAAAAGAAAAGGAACTACAGGAAGGCCAAGGGCGAGGTACACATCAGAAAGGAATGGGACTCCGACTGTTCCTCATCCGACTCCAAAGATGAAGGACTAGCTGCTTCGACCCTCAACAAGTCTTCGCTCTTCCCCAACGAATGACACACGTGCCTTAAGGCTAAGGAGAAGAAGGTACGTATTCGAGATACTCCTAAGTATTCTTCTAGCGATGAGGAATCCTCTAACGATGAAGTATATTACACTGATTTGTTTAAAGGTCTAGATAGAGCTAAAGTAGACAAAATAAATGAATTAATTTATGCTCTTAATGAAAAGGATAGACTGCTAGAAAAGCAAGAAGATATTTTATATGAGGAACATGATAAATTCATTAGTGTTCAAAAATCTCTTGCTCTAGAAGTTAAGAAAAATGAAATACTGTCATCTAAATTGTCTTCCTGTCATGAATAAATTTCTAGCTTAAAGAATTTAAATGATGATTTGAATACTAAGCTAGAGGAAGTAAATACAACTAGTTCATGTGTAGAGCATGTTGTTATTTACAATAGATGTAAAGACTTTGATGTTGATGCTTGTAATGAACATGCCTTCATTATTGCCAAGTTAAACAATGAGGCTGCAAGTCTTAATGCTCAACTTAAGACTTGCATGGATAATTATGAGAAACTTAAATTTGCTATGGATGCCTACCAAGAACTTAACAAGCCAAAGGACTTCCAGTCTCAACAAGGAGAAAGGGAAGGCCCCTATGTCTAGTAGCTCGTATTCTTCACATGATCAAAAGAACCATACTTATCTTTATGCTCATGTCAAGAAAGTTTCTCATCGTGATAAATGTTATAATCATGCTGCTTTACCTACTTATCATGATTCACATGCTATGTTTGCATCGAGCTCCATACATGTTCATGATAGGAGTAGGCCTAGGCGCAATCAAACTGTTTCTCGTGCACCTAGGAAAGTTTACACTGGTCCAACTGCTATGTATCAAATGTGTAATACTTCTTTTGTACTTTCATGCAAAAATGCCAAAGTAGTTGCTAGAAAATTGAGATCTAAATGCAAGGGAGACAAGACTTGCATTTGGGTTCCAAAAGTTATTGTAACTAACCTTGTAGGACCCAACAAGAGTTGGGTACCTAAAACCCAAGCTTAATTACCTTGCAGGTTTGTGCATTCGGAGACTCAAGCTGGATTATTGACAGCGGATACACACCACATGACGAGGGAGAAGAAAATGTTCACCTCCTACGTCAAGAACAGGGATTCCCAGGATACGATTATCTTTGGAGATGGGAACCAAGACAAGGTCAAAGGATTGGGCAAGATAGCCATCACGACCGAGCGCTCAATATCAAATGTGTTTTTAGTAGAGTCGCTCGGGTATAATTTATTGTCTGTAAGTCAATAGTGTCATATAGGCTACAATTGTTTATTTACAAATATTGATGTATTTGTCTTTAGAAGGAGTGATGGTTCATTAGCTTTTAAGGGTGTATTAGACGGCAAGCTCTATTTAGTTGATTTCTCAAAGGAGAATGCCGATCTAGATGCATGCTTAATCGCTAAGACTAATATGGGCTGGCTTTGGCATCGCCGTCTAGCACATGTTGGGATGAAGAACCTTCATAAACTTGTAAAGTGAGATCATGTGTTAGGACTAACTGATGTCTGTTTTGAGAAAGACAGACCTTGTGCAGCGTGCCAAGCACTGAACAGGTGGGAAGCACTCATCACAGCAAGAATGTGATGACGACATCAAGACCACTGGAACTCCTACATATGGATCACTTTGGCCCCATTGCCTATCTCAGCATCAGGGGAAGTAAGTATGGTCTTGTTATAGTTGATGATTATTCCTGCTTCACTTGGGTATTCTTTTTGCAGGACAAATATGAAACCCAAGGAACCCTAAAATGCTTCTTAAGGAGAGCTCAAAATGAGTTTGAGCTAAAGGTGAAGAAGATAAGAAGCGACAATGGGTCAGAGTTCAAGAATCTATAGGTTGAAGAATATCTTGAGGAGGAAGGAATCAAGCATGAGTTCTCCGCTCCCTAAACACCACAGCAAAATTGTGTGGTAGAGAGGAAGAATAGGACGCTAATTGACATGGCGAGAACAATGCTTGAAGAGTACAAGGCGCCTGAGTGGTTTTGGTCGGAAGCTGTGAACACAGCTTGCCATGCCATAAACCGGCTCTATCTACAACGTCTCCTCAAGAAGACCTCCTATGAAGTCCTAACTGGTAGGACTGGGCAAAAAACCCGTTACCCGTTACCCGAACCCGAAATATCCGAACCCGAACCCATAATACTGGGTACCCGAAATTTATTTGGTAACTTCGGGTACTAACTTGTGAAACCCAAAATAATTCTGGGTAATTCGGGTAGTGCCAACCGGTACCCGAACAACCCATACCCGAAATTCCTATAGCCCAACTGCCAGTCTGCCACTATTACACGGCCGGCCCAGGCCCACCAGGCAAACCCTACGGTCGTCGTATGGGCAAAGCAAAGCCTACAGGCTACAGCCGCACACCCCGCACACGGCCAGCAGTCCAGCACAGAGCACACCGCCCACAGCCCCGCACACCGCGCAGTCGTGCACGCCCATCGACCATCGCCTTTGCCAAATCTCCATTCACCGTCTTCAAAGTTCCAACCTCGCGACAGGCCGGGGCCGACAGCCATCACCATCAAGCCGCGCCATCGTCTAGCTCCAGGCTCCAGTCGCGCCAGCCGCCAGGGCTCGCATCGCAGTGCAGCCTTGCAGGGGATCCCGCCATCCCGGCTCCCGGGGCGCCGAGTCACCACCACGCGGTCGGCCGCCACCGAACCCAGCCGGCCACACGCCCACGCCATCCTGCTGAGCTGCTTGACTGCTTCTGCCAATCTGCCATCCAGGTTAGGGTCACTAATCTGCTCATCCCTAATTCCCTACTGAGCAGACAGCAGGCTCGCAGCAGGCAGCACGGCAGTAGAGCACGCATACCTCATCGGTCGACACGACGACACCGACCGAGGAATCGAGCAACGTATGTATTTTTTAGCATCAGTAACTTAGTATATGTTGTCTAAACATCAGTAACTTAGCAAGTTAGTATAAGGTTTGAGGTTTTTGCAGATGCCTAATAGTATCGATGATATAGTAGACATGGAATTGGAAAAAGAATCTATGGGTACTGCTACTCAATTTGAGCAAGCAACTATGGAAACAACAGGTGATCAGTCACAAACTATACGGGGTAAATCTAGTGGAACTGAAGGCCAAATGGATGCTAATTTTGTAGACCCTGAGAACGAAACTGAGAAAAAGGAGGCAAGGAAGGAGATTGTGCCAAGGTCAAGTATGTGGGATCATTTCATTAAGATCAAAGATGAGAAGGGTAGGCTAAAGTCTGCTAAGTGCAAATATTGTCAGCGTATCCTTAAGGCTGATTCCAATCAGCATGGTACATCTTCATTAAATAAACATTTTAATGTCTGCAAGCGCAACCCCAATAAATTTGATAAAGACCCAAAGCAAGGTACTTTGCAAGCAACCGGAGGGGAAGCTCCTAGCACTTGGAGGTTTGATCAAAATTCATTAAGGGATGCATTTGCTGAAATGCTCATAGAAGATGAGTTGCCCTTTGCTTTTGGTGAGAAGTCGGGTTTCAGAAAATTTATGTCAAAAGCTTGCCCACGGTTCCAAGTGCCATCTAGAAGAACTTGTACTAGGGACATTGTCCGTACATACTTCCAAGAGAGGGCCAAGCTAAAGAAGTTCTTCAAAGACTCTTGTCAAAGAGTTAGTGTAACAACAGATTGTTGGACTTCCCAACAACAAGATGGGTATATGACTGTGACAGCAAGTTTTATTGATGAGAATTGGATTTTGCAGAAGAAAGTCATTAGCTTTTTCAAGATAAAGGGGCATAAGGGGGATGATATTGGGAAAAGCTTGATCAAAAGTTTGGTGGACTGGGGTTTGGATAGAATTATGACTGTAACAGTTGATAATGCAAGTGCCAATGATAGTGCTATTGGTTATTTGAGAAGACAATTACAGAAAACAACAATAGCAGATGGCAAGTATCTCCACATGAGGTGTGCTGCACATATAGTGAACCTCATTGTGCGAGATGGCTTGAAAGATGTGGACCTCTCAGTGCAGCATGTTAGGGATGCAGTTCGTTACATAAAAAATGGAACGTCAAGGTTGGTAAAGTTCAAGGAAATTGCAGAGGAAGAGAAGGTGGACATCAAGGCCTTTTTGAGGCTTGATGTCCCAACAAGATGGAATTCAACATATCTAATGTTGAAGGCTGCGATTGTGTATGAGAAGGTATTTATAAAGTTGGCTGAAGACGACATTAGCTATGTTTTGGAGCTATCTGAGGTGAGAGGAGGACATGGTCACCCATCTGAGGATGATTGGGAGGATGCCAAGAAGATGGCTGAATTTCTAGAGCATTTCTATGATCTCACTATTCGCATCTCCTCTAGTCTTCATGTGACTAGTAACACCTTCTTTCATGAGATTGGAGAGATCCACTTGTTGATTCAGTCATGGATTGATAGTGTGGATCCTTTGCGAGTTTCAATGGGCTTGAGAATGAAAGAGAAGTATGACAAGTATTGGTGAGTTTGGAATGAGCCACAACCAGAGAAGGATAGAGGGAAAGGAAAGGGTAAGGAAAAGGAGAACATCAATCTATTGATTTTTGTGGTTGCATTTCTTGATCCAAGATACAAGTTATCTTTGTACCATAAGATTACCATTGAAGAGATCTTTGGTGAGGACAGAGGACAACTAGTATGGTCTGCTATTAAGACATGTATCCGAGAACTGTTTAAAGAATATAGAAATATTTATGCACCAATTGAAGAATCAACAGATGAAACAGATTCAACTCAAGCAAAAGGTGCTCCAGGAGGGAAGCTGAAACAAGTTATTGCCAAGAAAATGAAGCTGACTAATAGTAGTAACAACACTACCAAATCAGAACTTGACAAATACCTATCTGAAGATTGTGAAGACACAGAAAAAAAGATCGATATTCTCATTTGGTGGAAGGACAATGCACATAGATTGCCGGTTTTGGCTCACATGGCCCAAGATATCCTAGCTATACCAATATCAACAGTAGCTTCAGAGTCCGTTTTCAGCACAAGTGGGCGTATCTTGGATGATTTTCGTACTTCCCTTACTCCTTTCATGTTGGAGGCCCTTGTATGTACCCAAGATTGGCTAAGAAGGTCTACTCCCATTAACATACAAGAGAATATCAAGGAATTGACTATTATAGAAAAGGGTATGTTCCATTATTTTTTGTATGTATTTGATGTTTAACCATTTCTAATTGATAGCTCAATGCTTCCACTCCTTTAATTGTAGAGCTAATTGAAGAATTTGGTAATGGTGGCAAAGGAAAAAGAACCGAGGCTACTTCCACTTCTAAGTCTCAAGCAACACATCATCAGTGAGCTGCTAATCTGCTATGAATTGTTTAATGTTTAAATAATTTTATACTCTTTTTTATTAATGCTAATCAGTGAGCTGCTAATCTCGTGTACAGAATGGCAGGATAAACAACACATCAATAGCAGAATGGCTGCTAATCTGCTAATCAGCCTAATCTGCTGCATGGTGAAGTGGAGTGCTGGTGGCTGCTGGTTTCTGCAGTTCTGCTAATCAACCTAATCAGTGAGCTGGGCGGTTTCTGCTGGTGGCCGCCTGGCCGGTTTCTGCTGGAGTGCTAGTGGCTGGTGGCCTGGTGCAGCCGTGCAATGGTGCTGGGCGTGTATCTGTTTGACTGTTTGTGCATCTTATCTGGTGTAGTGTGTATGCGTGAGCTACTGAGCTGGGCGTGTGCATCTGTTTGTGCCGTCCGTGTCTGTCTGGACTCTAGAGAGTATGCGTGTGTGTCGTACTGCCGTGTGCGACTGAGAGCATGTATGTTCTGGTTGCTGTTTTTAAAATTCGGGTAACACTTGAATCTTGAGAACTTGATTGTTTTGTTTGTGCGTCTGCTCTGGTGGCTGTTTTTAAAATTTAATTTGGTTGTTTCGGGAGTACCCGATACCCGAACCCGAAGTGTCGGGTACCCGAACTTTCGGGTACTATATTACCCAGCGCAAATTCGGGTAACACTTTCTAAAACCCGAACTTTTAATTACCCGAATAACCCGACCCGAAATTTTTGGGTAACCCGAATGCCCAGGCCTACTAACTGGTAACAAACCCAATGTTTCTTATTTCTGTGTATTTGGGAGCAAATGCTACATTCTGGTGAAGAAAGGTAGACATTCAAAATTTGCTTCCAAAGCAGTAGAAGGGTTTTTACTAGGATATGACTCAAATACAAAGGCGTATAGGGTCTTCAACAAATCGTCAGGATTAGTTGAAGTCTCTAGCGACGTTGTATTTGATGAGACTAATGGCTCTCCAAGAGAGCAAGTTGATCTTGATGATGTAGATGAAGATGAGATTCTGACGACCGCCATGCGAACGATGGCAATAGGTGATGTGCGACCACAGGAATTACAGGAACAAGATCAACCCTCTTCTTCCACGATGGTGCATCCCCCGACTCAAGACGATGAACAGGTACCTCAAGAAGAGGGGCAGGATCAAGGGGGAGCACAGGAAGAACAGGTTATGCAGGAAGAAGCATCACGGGCTCCTCCAACTCAAGTCCGAGCGACGATCCAAAGAAATCACCCAGTGGATCAGATTCTGAGTGACATCAGCAAGGGAGTAACAACACGCTCACAATTAGCTAATTTTTGTGAGCATTACTCATTTATTTCTTCTATTGAGCCTTTCAAGGTAGAAGAAGCCTTGCAGGATCCGGACTGGGTGTTGGCCATGCAAGAAGAACTAAACAACTTCAAAAGAAATGTAGTCTGGAGTCTAGTGCCACATCCAAAGCAAAATGTTGTGGGAACCAAGTGGGTGTTCCGCAACAAGCAAGACGAACACGGTGTGGTGACAAGGAACAAAGCTCGACTTGTGGCAAAAGGTTATGCCCAAGTCGCAGGTTTGGATTTTGAGGAGACTTTTGCTCCTATATCTAGGTTAGAATCAATTCATATTTTATTGGCCTATGCTGCTCACCATTCCTTTAAGTTGTTCCAAATGGACGTGAAGAGCGCTTTCCTAAATGGGCCAATCAAGGAGGAGGTATACGTGGAACAACCCTCTGGCTTTGAGGATGACAGGTATCCCGACCATGTGTATAAGATCTCTAAGGCGCTTTACGGACTTAAGCAAGCCCCAAGAGCTTGGTATGAATGCCTTAGAGACTTTCTAATCGCTAATGCTTTCAAGTTTGGGAAAGCTGATCCAACTCTTTTCACAAAGACTTGTGATGGTGATCTCTTTGTCTGCCAAATATATGTCGATGACATTATATTTGGTTCTACTAACCAAAAGTCTTGTGAAGAGTTTAGCAGGGTAATGATGTAGAAATTTGAGATGTCGATGATGGGCGAGTTGAACTACTTCCTTGGATTTCAAGTAAAGCAACTCAAGGAAGGCACCTTCATCTCCCAAACAAACTACCCTTAAGATCTTCTCAAGAGGTTTGGGATGAAGGATGCTAAGTCTGCAAAGACACCGATGGGAACTGATAGACATCTAGACCTCAATAAAGGAGGTAAGTCCACTGATCAAAAGGCATACAGGTCAATGATAGGTTCATTACTTTATCTTTGTGCTAGTAGACCGGACATAATGCTTAGTGTATGCATGTGTGCTAGATTTCAATCTGACCCCAAGGAGTGTCACCTTGTGGCTGTTAAGCGAATTCTAAGATATTTAGTCTCTATGCCTTGCTTCGGGATCTTTGACTTAATCGGATACTCAGATTCTGACTATGCCGGTTGCAAGGTTGATAGGAAGAGCACATCAGGGATGTGCCAGTTTCTAGGAAGGTCCCTGGTGTCTTGGAGCTCTAAGAAACAAACATTTGTTGCCCTATCCACCGCTGAGGCCGAGTATGTTGCCGTAGGATAGTGTTGCGCGCAACTACTCTGGATGAGGCAAACCCTCGGGGACTTTGGCTACAATCTGAGCAAAGTCCCACTCCTATGTGACAATGAGAGTGCAATCCGCTTGGCGGATAATCCTGTTGAACACAGCCGCACTAAGCACATAGACATCTGGCATCACTTTCTGAGAGACCACCAGCAAAGGAGAGATATCGATATTTACCACATTAGCACCGAGAACCAGCTAGCCGATATCTTCACCAAGCCTTTAGATGAGAAAAGGTTTTGCAGGTTGCGTAGTGAGCTAAATGTCTTAGATTCACGTAACTTGGACTGATCTATAGCATACATGTGTTTTATGCCTTTGATCATGTTACTTTGAGCATTTACATCATTTATTGCTTATTTGTGGTGCTCAAGTTGTACAAGTCATCCCCGGACCTCACAAGTCCTTACGCAAATGATGCACATGTTTAGGGGGAGATGTGCTACAACTTGACTCCTTTGAGACTAACTTGTTTGTTTGAGTGCATTTGAAGTAGTCTCGAAGGAACATTGAAAAGGAAAAATGACTTTGGACGAAGAAAAGACTTCCACTGCACTCTAGTATATGTGTATCCTATTCCAAGTTCATACTAATGCTTTCATTGCCTTTTTGCTCTTATTTGACATTTTGGTGAGGCAATGAGGTTAAAGGGCCAACGGTTATCCCGTTTTGGTGCTTAATGCCAAAGGGGGAGAAATTAAGGGCCAAAGCAAATGGATCAACCAACCACTTGTGGATTTTAAAATTGTAGAGATAGAATTTATATTTCGTCCAAAAACCTTTTATTGCAAAATCACTCTCTTATGGGGGAGATCTTTGATCATGGGAAAAGGGGAGTTTTTGGCACTTGATCAAATTCACTCTTTCTATTTGCTCAATCAAGTGCGTTTGACTTAGAAATAGGAAAAAGAATTTGTTTTGTGAAATTAAACCAAGTGGTGGCAAAAGTGATCCAAATATGATGAATACCGAGTAAGAAAATTTGGTCTTCAAATTTGCACTTTTGAGAAGAATGTTGCACTTTTGGTTGCTTTTTAATGTGTTGGCATAAATCACCAAAAAGGGGGAGATTGAAAGGGAAATGTGCCTTTGGGCCATTTTTATAAATGTTTTGGTGATTAGATGCCCAACACATGGTTTTAAGTTAATATGTGCTAAGCGGTTGAGAAGTGCAAAATCAAGAATCAAGGTATGTTTCTAGACTTAGTAAATTGTTTTTTGGATACCAACACATCTCTCTAAGTGCTAGGAACATAGCCAAGAAAACTGGAATCGAACAGGAGAAGTTTTGGCTAAGTTCAGCCAAACCAGCACCAGCCTGTGGTGCACCGAACTGTCCGGTGGTGCACCAGACAGTGTCCGGTGCCCAGGCTGGCCCGACGATGAACTCTTTTCCCTCGGGAAAAAGAAAAGGTGTCGCGGCTAAAATTCACCGGATTGTCTAGTGAGCCAACGGTGCCCGTGGCCAACGGTCGGCTGCTGTGACGGAACCTCCCAAGTAATCAGGCCCACCTACAGTTGTCCTTGTCTAACAGACATCAGACACCCTGTAGATGTTCCTAAGTTACTCGACAAGCTCGGTATCTTTCCTTACCTCACCAGGAACGTTTCACCCGTCCTGCAGACATTACAGGTCATCGGAGATGAAGATATGCGGAAGCGAATTACATAAACTTACATTTATTTCAAAAGTAAGCTTGAGTTATATTATTACAGACCAGTCTAAAAAGCGAGTGCATAGAAGTAACAATTATACAAACCAGGGAGACACAAACCTCTCCCGAAAGGCTATAAACAAAAGATCCTAGCTGGAGGACCGAGTCCTCCCACACTTCAGTCTTGGTTTTCATCTTTGGGAACCACCTTAGCACAGAAGCAGCAAAAGTCTGCTACTTCCCCACCTAAAAACAACAAAGGGATAAACCCTGAGTATGGAATTACTCAGCAAGTCTTACCCGACTAAGGAAAAGACTCTCAAGGGTATGCTGGTTATATGGGAGTCAAGGTAAGGTTTCTCAATAAGCAAAGACTCTGTTTTGCAGAAATGCTTACTAAAGTAGATCCTTAAAAATCCAAATTTTATTTGTCAAGTTAGGTAAAATTACCTGCACTAGAGTTCTTTCTACCCTAGTTCAATCACTGGTCCTGTACTAGCCAATTTCTTTAACAAAAACCCATCATCTTTAGTGGAATGCTACGTGTAGGTCAGTGACCAAGTCTTCATAACCGCGAAGGTACGGCGATCCGAATCGATTATACTCAGCTGAGGACCTCCAATCACACGACATATGTAGCACTTAACCCTTGCATATGTCAACCCGCCACCGGGGTTCTTAAGACCGGATCAGGTTCACGCAAACCGAGAGCACAGATACACCACCGTCCAGCCTCTTGCCACGGAGGGTACACGCTACTCTCGCCACCGCTCCACTCCCATTTCGTGTTATCTTATTCCGGCCTTAGTCTGCCCGAGGCAAGGCTTACCCATGACGAGGCATGTGACCAGTTAAAGGGTCCTCGATCATCAAGCCTACATCGAGACGGTCCTTAATCGACTCAGACGGAGACACTACACCGAGACTCTCTTTCTCGTGCAAGTCACCCGCCCGGTCTCAGCTTAATCTTTTCAACCCAAAAACTTGGTACCTGACAGAGGTACATCTTTTCCGATGTTGGACCCATCATGGCCATGATGGATCCACCATCAAGTTTTATTTTCGAAAACAACCCTCCCACTTTGCCAAACATCTTTTGTAAAACAAATCCTTTTGTTTTTCTAAAGCAATACTAAGAAAAGTAAAACCTTTTTGTAAAAACAGGATTTCAAGGAGGGTAATCAAGATCAAGGAAGGTAATGCAGGAAGTGTTTAATCAATCAACTCCTATCACCTAATGCAGCAAGCAAGTGAGAAAGATTTTAAAAACATCAAGGAAAGTGGCAAATGCACCGGGGCTTGCCTTTGTTATCAGAGGTGTCCTGCTCGGATCCACAGATATCGAAATAAAAGCAGTTGTCTGCTTGAGGATCAGAGGTGGGTGGTATCCCCTCTTCAGAAACTTCTTCTTCTTCTTCTTGCTCTAATATAACCATATACATGCATAAGAATGGATGTCATGGAATGCTCATGAGGATGCAAAGATAACATAAACTTATTATTTATGTCTTGAGTACAACTTTCCTTCACGGTACTCCGAGAACCTAGGGTTTCCGGAGTCAGTAAAGGAGTTCATGGAGCAGGGGGGGTGGTTTTGGGTTTAGTGATCAAACATGGTCCAAATCAAACCAAACTCTACCCATGGCTTCTAAATAATGTGAAAAGTTCACATAAAAAGTTTGAGAAATTTTGGACTTATTATTTATTTTCTAAAAATCCAGAACCAATGGTTTAGGCTATTTTAAATACCCTATATTCCCTATTTGATCTAAAAATCAGGAGTTTATTTTTATTAAATTCTAAGGAAATTAACAAGCCTAGGAAAATTAGTCTCATATTTTTAGGATTTTTCTATAATTTTCTACAGATTTCTAAAGCTCCAATGAAAAAGAAAAGGAAAAACTTTTAAACAGTACTGGGCCGATTCAGGTCCAGCCGGCCCAAGCCCGAGCGGATTCACGCGCGCGCCCGCGCCCGTGAGGCGACTTTGCGCAGAGGCCCTCGGCGTTTTGCTTAACTGGAGATAGGTTCGTTTACTGTTCTTCTAAGTCGCTGACACTTCACAAAAAGACCCTTCGGTTTCTATCAATTCGCGATTAAAAGTCCTTGACGGCGTTCAAGCGTGGCCGTGCTCCGGCGAGCAGCTACGCCGGCCGATTGAGGCTAAGACCGGTGCTAATCTTCGGCTAAGCCCAAATTCGAGCCCCTATGAACGTTTTCCCCAACTAAATTACACTATCGGTGGACTAGGGAGCTCCGGCCACGGTGGCCGTAAGCACAACGGCAACATGATCGTGTTCCCGGCGACCCGAGAGCCTTTAGCTCAATTCAATGGCTCGGCAAGCATTACGGAGGTGGGAGGGTACTCAAACGAAGTAGCAGAGGACCGGGGCTGACCTGTGGAGGGCTGACCACGGTGAGCTTACTTCTACGGCGGCGGAGAACCGAATTGGGGGAAACGCGAAATTCAGGCGAGCTGGTGGACGATCGAGTGTGGGAGCGGGTGCGATAGCTAGTAAAATACATGGCGCAACCGGCCTGGCCCTCAATTTATAGAAGGGCAAAGCGGTGGCCACGAATTTGAGGAGGACGCGCGGCGGCCGGAGGTAAGGAAGAAGTGCTGGCCGCGGTGAATACGTGTTCACCGCCGTGGCAACTCTCTCTCGGTGATGATGGGACAGTCGTAGGATGTTACGGCGGTGCTATGAACCGGCTAGGCCACGCGGCGCACGGTCGGGCAGCGGCGGTCGACGGCGAACTTATCGCCAGTCGTAAAGCAGAAGGAAGCCAGGGGGGTCGTCGGAGTGGTGGCCAGCTCACCGGCGGTAAAGATCTTTACCGAGCGACGCTTATCCAAGGACCACGGAGCACGAATCGTGATGAACCGTGATCAACGGCGGCGGCTACCGGCGATGAGCACGAAGGGATCTTCTTCAGTTTATGCCGTTACTGTACCATCAGAACACCTTCATCAGAACACCTGACAGTCAATGTTCTGGGTCAATTTTCTTCCAAAATCCTGTGGCAACACCCCCAAGTCACTGCATCAAAGTTGTAGTGCTACATACCAGCTACAATTCGATTATAGGGATCAAGCTGAGTTGAGCACTGGATCTAAGTCAAAATCGAGCTCGAAGTTCACCCTATAGCACTGTAACTCTGAAATTCAACTTCAAGCAGTCTGACAGCCAGTTTTGGACTGGGTTTTTCTCCAAATTTCTCATAACAACTATGCTTGCACTCTTTAGCAAAGTTGTTCTCCTATAATGGGTCTTCAACTTTGATGTGGTGACCTAGGGTAAAAACCCTATACTTTGTAAGTTACAAAGCCCCAAAGTTGAGCCCATTCACTGTTTTTCAGACTTAGAACAAAACTTAAATGAGGTCCATTTTGCATTTAAGTCCAAAACTTAGGGTTTGGCCTTCAAATCCACATATTTGTGATCCAATTGACTTAAAACACTTATTTGACTTGATTTTTGCACTTTAGCCCAAAAGTGGACTAATTTTGCACTTAGGTCCCTAGGGTTTGGTTTTAGGGTTTCCCAGGGTTCCAATTAGGGTTTCTGGTATTCCAGGGGTATAAATGTGATTCAACTTAGTGTTTGGGGATATTTTATGACTTTTCTCACAAGCCCTAAAGTTTTTCTCAACTTGGGTTAAGTTTTACCCCTTTAATCACTATTTAGAGTTAAGTCCCTTAACCAGGGTCCTATTTGTAAAACTTTAAAACAATACAACTTGTTTGAAATTTTTGCCTAGTGAATGCACTCTAGGTGTGTGTCAAACATATGCAATGCCCATGATCATGATGCCATGCTCAAGTTTTAGTTATAGTAACACCAGGGGTGTTACATCCTTTCCCCCATAAAAGAATCTCGTCCCGAGATTTAAAGTCCTAGGGTGAGTAATGGAAAAGGAAATGTGTCACACCTTTATTTCCTTATTTTCGGTAAAAGGCAGGGGTGGTGTGGGGGTTTATTCCTTTATTACACAGCTATACAAACTTTACAACTTACAAGAGGCTAGAAAGCCTGGGAAATTCTTATCTAAGAAGTCTTGGGTTTCCCATGTAGCCTCATCTTCCGAATGCTGGTTCCACTGTATCTTGTAAAACTTGAGAGTCTTTCTCCGGGTAACCCTGTCCTTTTGATCCAGAACTCGAATGGGATGTTCCGAGTACGTTAAATCTGGTTCCAGGACAACATCAGTCACTTCAACGGTTCGATCGGGAACCCGAAGACACTTCTTCAATTGTGACACGTGGAACACATTATGCACAGCAGACAATGTTTCGGGAAGTTAAAGTTGATACGCCACTGGCCCATACCTTTGAAGAATAGGAAATGGACCAATGTACCTAGGTGCAAGTTTTCCCTTTACCCCGAAACGCGATACTCCCTTCATTGGTGAAACCTTTAAGTAGACGTAGTCTCCTTCTAAGAAGTATAAGGGCATTCGTCGTTTGTCTGCATAACTCTTCTTACGAGCCTGTGCCTTCTTCATATTATGTACTACTTTCTGAACCTTTTCTTCGGTTTCTTTTACCATATCAGGCCTAAAGAAATACCTTTCACCAGGTTCAGACCAATTTAGCGGAGTTCGACACCGACGTCCGTATAAAGCTTCAAAAGGTGCCATCTGGATACTTTCTTGCTAACTGTTATTATATGAAAACTCCGCCAAAGGTAAACATTCATCCATTTCTGCGAGAAATCCAGGACACATGCCCGCAACATATCTTCAAGTATTTGGTTCACTCTCTCAGTTTGTCCACTGGTTTGAGGATGATAGGCCGAACTGTGGAGTAACTTAGTTCCCAGGGATTTATGAAGTTCTTCCCAAAATTTGGATACGAACTGAGGTCCACGATCCGACACTATGGTCTTTGGAACACCATGCAAACTGAGAATACGGGCAATGTATAACTCCGCATAGGTAAGTACCGGATAATATGTCTTGACCGGCAGAAAATGAGCAACCTTTGTAAGTCGATCAACAATCACCCAGATAGAGTCATACCCTTTTGCGGTCCTGGGCAATCCCACAATGAAGTCCATGCTGATGTCTTCCCATTTCCATGTTGGGATTGGCAAAGATTGCAATGGACCGGCAGTTTTCATGTGTATGGCTTTGACACGTCTGCAAGTGTCACACTTAGCCACATAGCGTGCAATTTCAATCTTCATCTTGGTCCACCAGTAATGTTGTTTTAGATCATGATACATCTTAGTGCTTCTCGGATGAATGGAATAGCGACTAAGATGCGCTTCATCTAAGATTTGCTGGCGGAGTTCTTCATCCCTTGGCACTACTATGCGGTTGTTAAACCATAACACACCTTGATCGTCTTCCTTGAAACACTTGGCTACTCCAGCCCTTATCTTCTCTCGTATGTGCTTCATGCCCAGATTATCCTTTTGAGCATCAATTACTCTTTGCAAAATGGTTGACTCAAGCTTTAGCTGATTCAGAGTCCCTTGTTGGATTATCCCCAGGTTTAACTTCTCCATTTCTTGACATAAAGTGTTTTCGGAGGTCTTTACCATAAGACAGTGGCAGGAAGTCTTACGACTTAATGCATCTGCCACCACATTGGCTTTGCCTGGGTGATAATGGATCTCCAGTTCATAGTCTTTAATGAGCTCAAGCCATCGTCTTTGCCTCATATTTAACTCTGACTGGGTAAATATATACTTCAAACTTTTATAATCTGTATATATGTGACAGATATTTCCCAGCAGATAGTGACGCCATATTTTCAGGGCATGAACCACAGCAGCTAGCTCGAGATCATGTGTTGGATAATGCTCTTCATGTCGGCGTAACTGCCTTGAAGCATACGCAATTACTCGGCCCTCTTGCATCAGCACACAGCCGAGTCCACTGCCTGACGCATCACAATATACATCGAAAGGTTTAGTGATGTCCGGTTGAGCCAATATCGGAGCAGTGGTCAATAGTGTCTTCAGTTGCTCAAAGGCTTCGTTACACTTAGAGGACCAATTAAACTTAGTATCATTTTTCAATAAACTTGTGATTGGCTTCACAAGCTTAGAAAAATCAGGTATGAATCTGCGATAATATCCCGCTAGTCCAAGAAAACTCCGGATTTGGTGAACAGTTGTTGGGGGTTTCCATTCCAGAATATCCTTGACCTTGCTAGGATCTACCGCAATTCCTTTAGCTGATAACACGTGCCCCAGAAATTGAATTTCTTCCAGCCAGAACGCGCACTTGCTGAACTTGGCATATAGCTGATGTTCCCTCAGGCGCGTCAATACTATCCGTAGATGCTGAGCATGCTCCTCTTCATTTTTAGAGTATATCAAAATATCGTCGATGAAGACCACCACGAACTTGTCTAACTCGGGCATGAACACCGAGTTCATCAAATAGGTGAAGTGGGCAGGAGCATTGGTGAGCCCGAAAGACATTACTAGGTATTCGAACAATCCATATCGCGTAGTAAACGCGGTCTTCGGTATATCCTCGGGCCGAATACGGATTTGATGATAGCCCGACCTGAGATCGATTTTGGAAAATACCCTCGCCCCAGTCAGTTGATCAAATAAGATGTCGATCCTTGGAAGAGGGTACTTATTCTTAATGGTGACCTCATTCAGGGGCCGATAGTCCACGCACATGCGCAAGGTTTGATCCTTCTTCTTAACAAAGATGGCGGGACAACCCCACGGGGACGAGCTTGGCCGGATAAATCCCTTATTCAGCAGATCTTGTAATTGAATCTTCAACTCTGCTAACTCATTAGGGGGCATACGGTACGATCTTCGGGAGATGGGAGCCGTACCGGGCTTTAGCTCAATTACGAATTCTACATCTCTTTCAGGGGGTAGTCCAGGCAAATCTTCCGGAAATACATCTGGAAACTCACATACTACCGGAATGTTCTTGATCTCCGGTACAATGGCTTCAAATATCCTACCAGAAGCTTTGACTGGATTGGTTTTGGGGAGAGACAAGAGAATTTCTTCTTGATTATAGCTCAACCTGACGGTTCTGAGTTCAGTGTTGAGAATGGCCTTGTGTTGAGTTAACCAATTCATACCCAAAATTACATCTATATCCTGGCCTTTCAGAACAATCATGTTAGCAGGAAAGTTCCGTCCGGCCATAGTTACTGGCACTTCATAGGCCACTTCTCTAGTAAAAATGTGTCCCCCAGGTGAATGAATTTTAAATCCTTCTTTTGATTCATGACATGCAATGTGATGTTGCTCCACAAATGTCTTGCTAATGAAGGTATGCGAAGCACCAGAATCAAAAAGAATAATTGCAGGGTGGCTGGCCACAGGGAACGTACCCATCATCACCGGCTCTCCCTCCGGTGTGGTAGCCACTTGCGTATAATATACTCGCCCCGTTTTCTTGATATTCTTGCCCGAAGTGCTTCCCTTGCCTGAAGCAGAATTCCCCGATCCTTGCTGATTATTAGCCTGATTTTGCCGAGGATAGGGACAATCTTTAATAAAATGCCCAGATTTGCCACAGTTAAAACATCCAGTTGAAGAAATTGGCAGAGCAGGGAATCGAGTGCCTGGGGCACCCGGCTGACTTTGGACAGTAGGAGCTTTGTTGGGACGAATAATTATGGGCTGCTTGAAAGGGAAAGATGGTGCACTTGAACGGTTCTGGTTAGAGGGCCGGAGAATAAACCGTTGCCTCTTTACCGGGCCCTGATTAGGCCTATCACCACTGAATCCCTTACTTTTCCCAGAATTTGCATATTTGGCCTCCACAGATAAGGCTGTGCTGACAGCCTTCCCGTAGGTGAGATCAATACATGCAGCCATTTTTCGCTGCATTCGGTCATTCAGACCTCTCATAAAACAATTCCTTTTCTTCAAATCTGTGTTCACCTGATCAATTGCGTATTGTGACAGGTGATTGAATTTGTTGAGATACTGGTTAACAGTATCTCCCCCTTGCTTCAATTTCATAAACTCTTCTTGTTTCATGTGCAGCACTCCCTCAGGAATGTAATGCTCGCGGAATGCTGCTTTGAACTCGTTCCATGTAATTTGATGGTTGTCCGGTTGGATAGCCACAAAGTTCCCCCACCAAGTACTGGCAGGGCCTCGGAGTTGTTGTGCCGCAAACAATGGCTTCTGTGTTTCCGAACATCGAAGAAGGCCAAATTTCTGTTCAATGACCCTTATCCATTCGTCGGCTTCGAGCGGGTCTTCTGCTTTGATGAAGAGAGGTGGACGAGTCTCGGAGAAATCCAGATAAGTGGTCTCACGGGGACCTTGTTGAAATCCTCTTCCTGCTTGTTGCTGAAGCTGCTGCTGACCCGCCATCTCCCTCAGGAAGCGGGTGTTGTCGGCTGTAGCATTCACCAAGGCAGCAATTGCCTCGGCAAGTGTGGGTGGAACTGGAGGCGGATTCGGGGTAACATCCCGACCCCCGGATGTTCCGGCTGCATCCTGTCCGCGAGTCCGGATCGGCATCTGAGGCAAAAACATTTGAATAAACATAATGTGCCAAAGAAAACCTTCCGTTTTACATTACTATAAAGAGTAATGATACAGACTCGATATTACACAACAGGATACATTACCCATTTTACAAAAGCTTAACCTATTATACGACAGTACACCCTACAATACACTACTCTACTATTATTACACCATTAGTCCTGCTTTCCGTTGCTTTTGGCGGCTTCGTTGTCAGGTGTGGGAGTCCAGACGTCAACCAACCTCAAAGAAGGAGGGGGTTCAAAAAGATCTAACTCCCCACCCAACGCGCGTCCCGCAACGTGAGAGGGTCCGGCTTCCGCCTCAGCAGAGTGTGCAGGCTCACTAGGGTGTAGTTGTGAGTAGAGCACATGGACTTCCTCATGCAACGTATTGCAGTAAACCTGCAGGTTGTCAACAGCTGAGCTAAGTTCTTTAATTCGGGCCTGAGCCCTTGCTTCCTTAGCACATGCCAACATATGTGACTGTACTGCCCAGTCAAGTGCTAAGTCCCGATCAGCCAGCTGATCCTGCAAGTGACGGATGTCCCTTCTTAAGTCATTTATTCTATCTCCGTCTGCGATCCAAGCATTGGTCCTGTGTCGCAGCGTTGCTTGAAGTCGACTCACTTCGGCTTCCAAGTCTCCTATGGGGTCATTACTCCCGCTGCTACTGCTTTCATGTCGAGGAGCCAGTTGATGCCGGGGTACTCCAATTGGTCCCGTTGACTTTCGTGCCGTTAGCCTTGTGCGTGGCGGCATCTTTCTAAGGGGGAAAATTTTATTAGTATAATTCTTAGTATGATGCATGAGTAAGTACAGAATCAACCTTGGTTGATTCAACCTTCTATACGTTGCACTCTTCCTATCTGGTCTTTAAGATAAACTCTTCAGAATACTTAGGTAAGAAGAGAAAAGAATCTTTAGGTAAGACTTTTGAAAATCTTTTGAAGATGCCTTATAATATCTGCAAAGAAGGGCTACGCTCCGATACCAGCTGTGACGGAACCTCCCAAGTAATCAGGCCCACCTACAGTTGTCCTTGTCTAACAGACATCAGACACCCTGTAGATGTTCCTAAGTTACTCGACAAGCTCGGTATCTTTCCTTACCTCACCAGGAACGTTTCACCCGTCCTGCAGACATTACAGGTCATCGGAGATGAAGATATGCGGAAGCGAATTACATAAACTTACATTTATTTCAAAAGTAAGCTTGAGTTATATTATTACAGACCAGTCTAAAAAGCGAGTGCATAGAAGTAATAATTATACAAACCAGGGAGACACAAACCTCTCCCGAAAGGCTATAAACAAAAGATCCTAGCTGGAGGACCGAGTCCTCCCACACTTCAGTCTTGGTTTTCATCTTTGGGAACCACCTTAGCACAGAAGCAGCAAAAGTCTGCTACTTCCCCACCTAAAAACAACAAAGGGATAAACCCTGAGTATGGAATTACTCAGCAAGTCTTACCCGACTAAGGAAAAGACTCTCAAGGGTATGCTGGTTATATGGGAGTCAAGGTAAGGTTTCTCAATAAGCAAAGACTCTGTTTTGCAGAAATGCTTACTAAAGTAGATCCTTAAAAATCCAAATTTTATTTGTCAAGTTAGGTAAAATTACCTGCACTAGAGTTCTTTCTACCCTAGTTCAATCACTGGTCCTGTACTAGCCAATTTCTTTAACAAAAACCCATCATCTTTAGTGGAATGCTACGTGTAGGTCAGTGACCAAGTCTTCATAACCGCGAAGGTACGGCGATCCGAATCGATTATACTCAGCTGAGGATCTCCAATCACACGACATATGTAGCACTTAACCCTTGCATATGTCAACCCGCCACCGGGGTTCTTAAGACCGGATCAGGTTCACGCAAACCGAGAGCACAGATACACCACCGTCCAGCCTCTTGCCACGGAGGGTACACGCTACTCTCGCCACCGCTCCACTCCCATTTCGTGTTATCTTATTCCGGCCTTAGTCTGCCCGAGGCAAGGCTTACCCATGACGAGGCATGTGACCAGTTAAAGGGTCCTCGATCATCAAGCCTACATCGAGACGGTCCTTAATCGACTCAGACGGAGACACTACACCGAGACTCTCTTTCTCGTGCAAGTCACCCGCCCGGTCTCAGCTTAATCTTTTCAACCCAAAAACTTGGTACCTGACAGAGGTACATCTTTTCCGATGTTGGACCCATCATGGCCATGATGGATCCACCATCAAGTTTTATTTTCGAAAACAACCCTCCCACTTTGCCAAACATCTTTTGTAAAACAAATCCTTTTGTTTTTCTAAAGCAATACTAAGCAAAGTAAAACCTTTTTGTAAAAACAGGATTTCAAGGAGGGTAATCAAGATCAAGGAAGGTAATGCAGGAAGTGTTTAATCAATCAACTCCTATCACCTAATGCAGCAAGCAAGTGAGAAAGATTTTAAAAACATCAAGGAAAGTGGCAAATGCACCGGGGCTTGCCTTTGTTATCAGAGGTGTCCTGCTCGGATCCACAGATATCGAAATAAAAGCAGTTGTCTGCTTGAGGATCAGAGGTGGGTGGTATCCCCTCTTCAGAAACTTCTTCTTCTTCTTCTTGCTCTAATATAACCATATACATGCATAAGAATGGATGTCATGGAATGCTCATGAGGATGCAAAGATAACATAAACTTATTATTTATGTCTTGAGTACAACTTTCCTTCACGGTACTCCGAGAACCTAGGGTTTCCGGAGTCAGTAAAGGAGTTCATGGAGCAGGGGGGTGGTTTTGGGTTTAGTGATCAAACATGGTCCAAATCAAACCAAACTCTACCCATGGCTTCTAAATAATGTGAAAAGTTCACATAAAAAGTTTGAGAAATTTTGGACTTATTATTTATTTTCTAAAAATCCAGAACCAATGGTTTAGGCTATTTTAAATACCCTATATTCCCTATTTGATCTAAAAATCAGGAGTTTATTTTTATTAAATTCTAAGGAAATTAACAAGCCTAGGAAAATTAGTCTCATATTTTTAGGATTTTTCTATAATTTTCTACAGATTTCTAAAGCTCCACTGAAAAAGAAAAGGAAAAACTTTTAAACAGTACTGGGCCGATTCAGGTCCAGCCGGCCCAAGCCCGAGCGGATTCACGCGCGCGCCCGCGCCCGCGAGGCGACTTTGCGCAGAGGCCCTCGGTGTTTTGCTTAACTAGAGATAGGTTCGTTTACTGTTCTTCTAAGTCGCTGACACTTCACAAAAAGACCCTCCGGTTTCTATCAATTCGCGATTAAAAGTCCTTGACGGCGTTCAAGCGTGGCCGTGCTCCGGCGAGCAGCTACGCCGGCCGATTGAGGCTAAGACCGGTGCTAATCTTCGGCTAAGCCCAAATTCGAGCCCCTATGAACGTTTTCCCCAACTAAATTACACTATCGGTGGACTAGGGAGCTCCGGCCACGGTGGCCGTAAGCACAACGGCAACATGATCGTGTTCCCGGCGACCCGAGAGCCTTTAGCTC
Source organism: Zea luxurians (assembly GCA_029449295.1). Classification (NCBI taxonomy): domain Eukaryota; kingdom Viridiplantae; phylum Streptophyta; class Magnoliopsida; order Poales; family Poaceae; genus Zea; species Zea luxurians. The sequence continues at coordinate 150,512,282 of JAOPSE010000007.1, forward strand.
AATTCAATGGCTCGGCAAGCATTACGGAGGTGGGAGGGTACTCAAACGAAGTAGCAGAGGACCGGGGCTGACCTGTGGAGGGCTGACCACGGTGAGCTTACTTCTACGGCGGCGGAGAACCGAATTGGGGGAAACGCGAAATTCAGGCGAGCTGGTGGACGATCGAGTGTGGGAGCGGGTGCGATAGCTAGTAAAATACATGGCGCAACCGGCCTGGCCCTCAATTTATAGAAGGGCAAAGCGGTGGCCACGAATTTGAGGAGGACGCGCGGCGGCCGGAGGTAAGGAAGAAGTGCTGGCCGCGGTGAATACGTGTTCACCGCCGTGGCAACTCTCTCTCGGTGATGATGGGACAGTCGTAGGATGTTACGGCGGTGCTATGAACCGGCTAGGCCACGCGGCGCACGGTCGGGCAGCGGCGGTCGACGGCGAACTTATCGCCAGTCGCAAAGCAGAAGGAAGCCAGGGGGGTCGTCGGAGTGGTGGCCAGCTCACCGGCGGTAAAGATCTTTACCGAGCGACGCTTATCCAAGGACCACGGAGCACGAATCGTGATGAACCGTGATCAACGGCGGCGGCTACCGGCGATGAGCACGAAGGGATCTTCTTCAGTTTATGCCGTTACTGTACCATCAGAACACCTTCATCAGAACACCTGACAGTCAATGTTCTGGGTCAATTTTCTTCCAAAATCCTGTGGCAACACCCCCAAGTCACTGCATCAAAGTTGTAGTGCTACATACCAGCTACAATTCGATTATAGGGATCAAGCTGAGTTGAGCACTGGATCTAAGTCAAAATCGAGCTCGAAGTTCACCCTATAGCACTGTAACTCTGAAATTCAACTTCAAGCAGTCTGACAGCCAGTTTTGGACTGGGTTTTTCTCCAAATTTCTCATAACAACTATGCTTGCACTCTTTAGCAAAGTTGTTCTCCTATAATGGGTCTTCAACTTTGATGTGGTGACCTAGGGTAAAAACCCTATACTTTGTAAGTTACAAAGCCCCAAAGTTGAGCCCATTCACTGTTTTTTAGACTTAGAACAAAACTTAAATGAGGTCCATTTTGCATTTAAGTCCAAAACTTAGGGTTTGGCCTTCAAATCCACATATTTGTGATCCAATTGACTTAAAACACTTATTTGACTTGATTTTTGCACTTTAGCCCAAAAGTGGACTAATTTTGCACTTAGGTCCCTAGGGTTTGGTTTTAGGGTTTCCCAGGGTTCCAATTAGGGTTTCTGGTATTCCAGGGGTATAAATGTGATTCAACTTAGTGTTTGGGGATATTTTATGACTTTTCTCACAAGCCCTAAAGTTTTTCTCAACTTGGGTTAAGTTTTACCCCTTTAATCACTATTTAGAGTTAAGTCCCTTAACCAGGGTCCTATTTGTAAAACTTTAAAACAATACAACTTGTTTGAAATTTTTGCCTAGTGAATGCACTCTAGGTGTGTGTCAAACATATGCAATGCCCATGATCATGATGCCATGCTCAAGTTTTAGTTATAGTAACACCAGGGGTGTTACAGCTGCGCGATCAACGGGCGGCACGTGACCGAGCCAACGGTCGGTTGGTCACACCGGGCTATCCGGTGTGCACCGGACAGTGTCCGGTGTGCATCGAACAGTGTCCAGTGCGCCAACGGGACCGAAGACCCAACGGTCGGCTTCGCCCGATAAGGAAGGAGATCAGGCACCGGACAACTACTGTTCATGTCCGGTGGTGCACCGGACTGTCCGGTGCGCCACTCCGCAGAAGGCAAGAATTGCCTTCCAATTGGATCTCCAACGGCTCCTACCTGCCTTGAGGCTATAAAAGGGACCCCTAGGCGCATGGAGCAGTACACCAAGCACTCTTGGTTTTCTTCTAAAGTTCACTTTAGCAACTTGGTTTTAATCGCACTAACATTTCATAACCAAGTTTTGGCTATTTAGTATTTGATTTTACAGGATCACCTATTCACCCCCCCCTCTAGGTGCTCTTAAGCCCAACGGCTCCTGGTCAGAGGGGACTCCAAGTTGGTCATTGACTAGGTCATGAAGGCGATGGAGTCGCGTGACCCATGGATGAGTGCGTAATACGACGAGGTGCGAAAGCTAGAAGAAAAATTCAGAGGCTTCGTGCTACATCATAGGTATAGATGCTTCAACACTGAGGCAAACGAGCTTTCAACCATCTCATCAAGGATAAAGTTTGTTCCTAACGGGTTCTTCGCTTCTGACCTCTACGAGCCCACTAAAAAGAACAGGCAGGCAAAAACAGAATAGGATGAACAAGCCGACGACCAGATAGTCCTAGTGATTCACAACGACCAGATGGTGGTGACGACCGATCAGCTGGACTAGCGCCAGCCCCTCATCGACCGATTGACTGACAGGAATCTACTTGAAGATGCGACCACCGCCAAACGACTCTCCCAAAAAGCGAAGTCTTCCATACTTATCAATAGGACACTCTACAAAAGGAGCGTCTCAGGGATCAAGCAGAAGTGCATCACGCTCGGAGAAGGACGACAACTGCTCATCGAGGTATATGGGGGGACATGTGGACACCACGCGACCCCATGTTTCTTGGTCGGTAAGGCGTTTAGACAATAATTCTATTGGCCCACGGCCATGGCCGATGCTAAGCAGGTCATTCGCACTTGTGAAGGCTGCCAGTACTATGCACGATAGACCCACATGCCAACGTAGGCCCTCCAAACCAAACCCATCACCTGATCGTTCATAATTTTGGGACTGGACTTGGTCGGGCCATTCAAAAAGGCGCCTAGGGGCTGCACCCTCTTGCTCGTGGTGGTGGACAAGTTTACAAAGTGGATCGATGCCAAGCTATTCGCGAAGATCAGGTCTTCGGAAGACGCCGCGTTCTTCCGAGACATAGTCTACCAGTTTGGGGTACCCAATTCCATCATCACCGACAACGGAACCTAGTTCATGGGGGAACAATTCCTACAGTTCTGCGACGACTTCAACATTCGTGTCAATTGGCCGTAGCGGCTCACCCGAGGTCAAACGACCAGGTTGAGCGCGCTAACGACCTAATCCTACAAGGACTCAAACCATAGATATTTGATAGACTGAAGCGGGAGATGGGCAGCGGAGTTGCTTGCGGTACTCTAGGGCATACAGACCACACATCCAGAGCAATGGGATGCACACCTATCTTCCTAGCATTTGGAACAGAGGCAGTCCTACCGACAAAATTGGAGTACGACTCCCCATGAACCGAGGCCTACAAAGACGAGGGAGCGACAGTGGATGCGTAGCTCTTAGTCGACCTGCTCAATGAAGTGCGAGATGAGGTTGTGATACGCTCTGTGAAGTACTGTTGGGGGCCTTCGGCTTTGGAAGGTCCTCAAAAACATGATTTAACAATGTTTTCCAAGAGAAATATGCAAACAGGTACCTTCGAAGTTAGATTGCGGGTATACAAAAGCACGGTTAAAGACGAAGCTTGACTGGAACGAAAGGTGATCACGACGAAGGATAAGACGATCACGAAGCTATATGCAGAAAAGCTTTGGCATAACGGCAGAAAAGGGGAACCGACTTAAAGATGAAAAGCCAAATTAGACCTCGAAGAATTACTATAGGGTTATTGTTAAATGTAATGGGTATTAATGTAATTTTGCATGGGCTGCGACCCGTGCCTATAAATAGGTGAACAGTATTCCTGTACTGTTCACGCTAATTTGGCATTGACTTTTGCGTCACACTCGTACTTTTACCTTCTCACAAGCTGAAGGTACATTTGTAATTTGATATCATTTCTATTCTTCCATCATAATAAAATAGAAATGATTTGTCAATGATACATAATCGTTCATGTTAACTTATATGCTTCATATGATTCCTTCTTCATTATTATATTTTATGCTGATGAAGGTATGTCCTTCATAACCTTCGTCCAAAAATCATTATATCCTTAGGGAAATAATGCTTCGAAGGGCGAAGGATATTAACATTTAACATTTTGTATTGCCTTGTTCTTAATTCCTAGCATTTGAGAACAAGTCTCCAACATTGGCGCCCACCTCCGGTGAACTCACTTCCATTTCTTGAGTTTTGAACAACTTCGGCAAGCATCACCTTCGTCATGCCGCCGAAAAAAGCTTCAGCGACAGGGGCTGGTACTTTACAGCCGCTGGATCCCAATCAGGATGTCCTTTCTCTCAGAGAGGCCCGAAGCCAGAAGAGGAAGGCTGCTAGTCCAACACCTCCGGAGGATGACCTGGATCAGGAGATCCAAAATCTAGAGATCCTTCAGCAACAGGTGCAACGCAAGAAGGAGAAGATGGCTCGTCTAGCTGATCTTCAGAGACAGATAGACGAAGCTTCTGAGGAGGTTCGTCATCTTGTTCAAGATGATCAAAGCCGAAGGCCTCCACGCAGAGAGCTTCATCAGGAAGGCTTCCACAACGAGGATGACTGGTATGAAGATTTCCATCATGGAAACTTTGCTTTTGATGATGCTTCTCCTCTCTCAACAGAATTACAGGCTACACCATGGCCACAATCTTACAAGCCACCCCAGCTCCCCATGTATGACGGTCACACAGACCCGAAGCAATTCCTAATGAGCTATGAAGCAACCATATCTTCGTATGGTGGCAATACGGCAGTCATGGCAAAATCTTTCGTCATGGCCGTCAGGAGCGTCGCCCAGACTTAGTACTCTTCTCTTCGGCCAGGGACAATCACTTCTTGGCAGAAGTTGAAGGATATGCTGATAACTAGTTTCCAAGGGTTTCAGACGAAGCCAGTCACCGCTCAGGCTCTCTTCCAGTGTACCCAGGACCATGAAGAGTACCTTCAGGCGTATGTCCAGAGGTTTCTGCGCCTGAGGGCACAAGCGCCAACAGTGCCCAATGAAATTGTCATTGAGGCCATGATTAAGGGGCTTCGGCCTAGACCATCAGCGCAGTACTTCGCCAGGAAGCCACCACAAACGTTGGAGAAGCTGCTCCAGAAGATGGACGAATACATTCGGGCTGAAATGACTTCCGCCAAAGAAGGGAGGAAGCATTCAGGTTCTCTGAAATGACCAGGGGCTTCGGAGGAAGATTTCACCCGAGGCATGTTAGGTCAATCCATAACTCTGCTCAAACTGATGACCGAGGGAGCCAGCAGCAAAGGCCACAACACTCTTCACAAGCTTCGGCCCAACAGCAGAGTTCTTTTCGGCCGCCAGCGCAAAGGGGCAGAGGCGCCAGGGGCTTCGGGGGAAGGTTTGGAGACCAGCCAAGAAAAATATATTGCCTATTCTGTGGTGAAGACAAGGGTCATACTACCAGGATGTGCCATGTTACCATCCAGAAGCAGAAGGAAATAGCGGAAGCAGCAGCGCAACAGAGTCAGCCGAAGCAGGTCATGCATACTACTTCGTATCATTCACCTTATATTCCAGAATATATAGGCAACCACCCTGCAGCTTCTGTTGCTTCGGCGAGCCAACCCCAAGCATCTTGGCAGCAACCTCCACCGCCACCGCCGACCCAGCGAGGACAACAGCCAGAAGGGAGTCAGCACAATCATCTTCAGAGGGATTTCAGAGAGGGGTCCGAAGCTCGCACAGTCAACAGCACGGTGCCAGAGTCGAAGCACATTTATTGACAAATATCCTACCTCAACAGCAGTTCTTTTGCATCTTCTACATTCACTATTACCCTTTTATCAATAAGAAACAATTATGAAGAGTTTAAATGTCTTTTATTGAATTTCAATTCCCTGTAATACTTTCGTTTTCTACTATAATAAAAATATGTTTTTTCCATAGGCTTGAGTTGCCGAAGCATACGAACTTATACTGATTTGGAGGACCCTTGAATTACCAAAAACTTGATCTAACGCACACAGTACAAATTGTTCGAAACAGTAAAAAGTCGTTCCTAAGGGAGCGCAGTGTAAGTTTTCTAAACCTACAGCGAAAAATAAGCGCTGATTCCGCCGAAAGTAAAAGGCGAAGAAGCTCCTAAGGGAGGCTTACAGCGAAAAATAAACGCTGATTCCGCTGAAAGTAAAAGGCGAAGAAGCTCCTAAGGGAGGCTTACAACGAAAAATAAACGCTGATTCCGCTGAAAGTAAAAGGCGAAGAAGCTCCTAAGGGAGGCTTACAGCGAAAAGTCAGCGCTGATATAAAAAGTGTGTGTGCTTTATTACAGGGATATATATCTGTGGCACAAATATCATTTTGCATGGCATAACATCATCACATCATTTTTGCATAACATAAGCATCATACAGCATAATGCATCTGGAACAAGAAGGGGATACAGTGTTGACTTGCGGAACATATTTTGGAAAAGAGAAAATCGTGCTAAGGCACAAGACAAATCGAGATGAAGTGTAGCCACATCGGAAACGCAACACAAAACTTTTTTATAGCTTCGGAAAATATTTCACGAAGCTTGGACATTCCTGAGATATAGAAGGGATTTTCTTCACGAAGCATGAAAAGAAGGGAAGGTGTTTTTTCGCCGAAGGCTCAAAAAACGGTATGTATGCAAAGTTTCATGCATCATAAAGAATTAAACTATAAATAGATTATATATTACATTTAAAGTTACAATATATTACACATCTTTACGCTTCAAATGTTTCTACAATAGCATTTAATCCTCTTTAAGTACTATCTCTGCAGCTTCGTTCAATAGTTGGTTGACAACCTTGTCCATAATGGCTTCAGCCATTTTTCTAATTTCATCGTCCCTCTTCGGGTGGGGGCCCGGAAATGTCTCAGCAGGTTCTGGGGGAAGAAAAGATACGGCTATATTACTATTACAAACCGAGAGCAGAGTCTGGAATTAAAAATTACAGCATAATAAAAACCACTAATTAATACCTATTTGCCCTTCGTGCTCTGTACTTTTTTCGGTAGCTTCCGCTATTTTTCTAGCATCGTGGATGCCTTTTTCACTCCTTTGAATAATTTCTTGCGCCGATTCTCGGCCGCCGTTATCCCAGATATCGGTGAAGAATTTCCCACCAACCATGCTTGCTTCGGGTGAGAGGTCTTTAATGTCTTCAGAAGACAAGGTAGCTTCGGACTGCGCTAGGGATTTTACATGCTCGCAGCCTTTCCTCTCCAAAACAGCAGCAATCCCCCTAGCACCCGAAAAAGCGCAAATGTCACCACGACTATTCAAAATTTCCTCGAAGGCCTCTGCTTCATGACTGATCCACTCCATTGGGCCTTCGGGATTGCCTCTTGAAAAATTCTCTTCACTAGAGAATGCGCCAACGCTGGCGAAGCTAGATTTTATCTTTTTGACGCACTCTATGGATTTAACATAACATTTCCTCTGGGATGCACGAAGCTCTTTAATACTCATCTCTAAATGATTCGCCAGTTGATCACTAAGCTCGCGTTTTGTTTCTTCAAGTATACGCTCTTCTTTAGCTCTAGCTAGCTGTTTCTGAAGATCTTTAATTTCACGTCTTTAGGCTTCGGCCTGGGCCTTTGAGGTAGCTTCGTCCTTCTTTACCTTGTCCACCAATGTGAGCAGAATTTTATCCTTTTCCAGAGCTTCATTTCTCAGTTTAATAACTTCTGATCGTAGGTTGTTGAACGCAATTTCATAGCTCTCATCTTCGGCACTCTTTTGTGCTCTCAATGCGTTGCTTAGAATTAAAACCTATATGTAAAAAGGTTGGTATAAGAACAAAAGAATGAGCTACGAATTATAAAATTTGTAAACATCCAATTCTCATACCTTCAGGCTATTGTACGCAAGACTATCCGCAAGATCCTCTTTCGTCATAGCACATAATCCAGCCTCAAGCTTCGGAAACCCCATACTTCTAGACATCTCCCGACAGACGGATAATTCTTTATTGTCTGGGAGGCAGTATAGGAAATCCTCTTCGTCAGTCCCATTGAACACTAGTGCCCCCTTAGGATATTTCAATTCTTTGGCATAGTGATTAGCTTCAAAAACTTCTTCTTCCGATAACTTTTTCCCCGAAGCATGACGCACAATATAATCGTATATTTTGGAAGTTGCTTCGAGGACAGCAGTATCAATTTCTTCGACCAAAGTAGGCTTTGACATTTTCATTTCTTCAGTTGCCCTTGCAATTTTTGTTTCTTCTGCTTCCAAAGGTATTACCTTGGTTGGTTCTGAAAGCCCGGTTCCAACTTCAGTTTGTTGCTTCGGAGCCTCAGCAACGGATACTTCAGCAAGCCCCTCAGAAGTTTCAGCAGTCTACTTCGGGGTTGTGCTTGGAAGTTTAATTGTTTCCAAAACATCTAACACATTAACCATTCTTTTTCTTTTTGGGGTCGCTGTTGGCCCCTTTTTAATTGTTGTTGCTTTAATTTCTTCTGAGGGACTCAAAATTTCTGACATTTTTGTTCCCTCAGTTGACGCTTTTGCTTCTTCCATCTTTTCTGTCGATGGAGCTTCGACCACCTCTTTGATTTCTGGTAACAGAGTCTTTGGTTCTTCCAATTCTTTTGTAATTGGCACTTCGGCCAGCTCTTTGGCTCCGGGCAACGAAGTTGATTCCTTAGCTTCGGGGGTTGAAGATGCTCCGCTGCTGAATTCAGGCACTGTGGCTAGTTCAATGTAACGTGGCCGGTGTGTGAGAACTTTCACCCTTTTTCTCTTCGGCGCTGGCTCGATAGGAGCAGCTGGAGCAGTTTCTTTCGCAGAAACTGTACCTTTCCTTTTCTGCCCCCACACTGGATAATGGTAGTCGGGGTACACGAACCCGATTGCATCAAAAACTCGGTTCAGTCTTTTCTTTCTTCGGCCTCCGAAGGCTGCTGACATTGCAGTATCTTCGGCCTTCGAGTATGCCCCAAGCAATTCATCACTTACAGTTTCAATGCTCTTTAACCAATCATCATCTGGTTCAACGAATTTGTCTCCATACTTGAATGTATACTTCAGCCTGACTAGCCCACCTTCGTCAGTTTCTTTAACAGTCTCTTTCGGCATTTCCCAATTATCTGCAAGAGGCCATACTCTGAAGGCAATGTGTTCTTGTATCAAATCCCTTGTCCCGATAAAGGAGCAGACTACGCCGAAGGCCCATTGGCATTCTTCGGCTACTTTATCCATTTCTACCTTCGGTTTCCGGAATCCGAAGCGCTGCCAGATGGGGCGCATGATGATATCCTTAATATCTTCTCGAACCTTCAAATCATTTTTTACATAGAACCATTCTTTCATCCATTCTCCGGGCTATCTCTTCCGAAAGGTGGGCACGGGACAGCTTGATCCAGAGCGAGCACCGAAGTTGTAGCAACCAAAGTTGTTATGATACTGCTCTTTACCCCAGGGTTTCGTTTCATATAACAATTCATGTATATTACAAAAGCTTTTCGCACTTGGCTCTAGACCTTGACTCTTCACAGCCCAGACGAAGATTCCCATTCTTATTATTGCTTCAGGGGTAAGTTGATGAAGGTAAACCTGATATATTTTCAGAACTTCTACCACGAATCTGCTTAGAGGGAATCGTAGCCCAGCTTTTAAAAAGCTTCGGAAGATAACGACTTCATCATCTTCAGGGCTCGGCACAGTTCTTTCTCCGGCATCTGCTCTCACAATGGACATATCTCGAAAGTATCTCCCATTCATGTTTTCAAGGTGACTTTGCCCAATAGTTGATTTTCCGAAGACTGAATGGCTTGGTCGCCATGGCCGATCTTTGGAATCTTCAACTCCGCTATCTGCATCTTAACTGTCACTCTCACCAGTATCTTCAGATAAACCTTCTAAAATCTCCCTTGTAATCTTCTCCGTATTCGTCTTCGCCATTGACTCAAGAAAACCCAGATGCATCTCTTCAGAAAGGCTCAGCTTCATTTCGGCAGCAACCTTCTTCTCCTCAGACATTCCTTCGGAATTCTTGCCTCTCGCTTCCGAAGCTTAAAACTAGGGAGGCAACCAAATATTTGTAGGCAGAAAACTATTTGAGCAGGAAAAACAGATGGCAAGAGAGCATGCCCAATAAATTGTGGCGAGCCCGTATTTATAAACCTATTATGTCGGAGACTGGAGAGCCCCATTTGCCAATGACTGTTGCTATTCTAGCAAAAGGAAAGTGTTTTTTCGGACCTTCGGCTTATAGCCTTCGTCCATTTCGCAATCTGAATTTATCATTCTAACAAATTAATATTGCGAGGGGCTACTGTTGGGGGCCTTCGGCTTTGGAAGGTCCTCAAAAACATGATTTAACAATGTTTTCCAAGAGAAATATGCAAACAGGTACCTTCGAAGTTAGATTGCGGGTATACAAAAGCACGGTTAAAGACGAAGCTTGACTGGAACGAAAGGTGATCACGACGAAGGATAAGACGATCACGAAGCTATATGCAGAAAAGCTTCGGCATAACGGCAGAAAAGGGGAACCGACTTAAAGATGAAAAGACAAATTAGACCTCGAAGAATTACTATAGGGTTATTGTTAAATGTAATGGGTATTAATGTAATTTTGCATGGGCTGCGACCCGTGCCTATAAATAGGTGAACAGTATTCCTGTACTGTTCACGCTGATTTGGCATTGACTTTTGCGTCACACTCGTACTTTTACCTTCTCACAAGCTGAAGGTACATTTGTAATTTGATATCATTTCTATTCTTCCATCATAATAAAATAGAAATGATTTGTCAATGATACATAATCGTTCATGTTAACTTATATGCTTCATATGATTCCTTCTTCATTATTATATTTTATGCTGATGAAGGTATGTCCTTCATAACCTTCGTCCAAAAATCATTATATCCTTAGGGAAATAATGCTTCGAAGGGCGAAGGATATTAACATTTAACATTTTGTATTGCCTTGTTCTTAATTCCTAACATTTGAGAACAAGTCTCCAACAAGTACCTACAAGATCTGCGTCGCTACAATGAGAACCTAGTGAGGGGCAGGTCACTTAACATCAGCGATTTAGTTTTAAGAAGGGTGATGGCCACCAAGGGCAAGCTCAAACTCTGCCGCCTTGGGAGGGTCCCTTCATCATCGCCCAAACTCTACGCCTAGGGGCTTACCGACTCAAGGACAGTGATGACAACCTCTTGAGAAACGCTTGAACATTGAACATCTGAGGAAGTTTTATCCCTAGGCAAACTTCGCCCGCCTTTGGCATACAAGTAGCGCGTCCTGACCATGTGGGCACACCCTACTCAGGGGCTGGGATGTGGGCACCCATGACTGGCACAAGAAACGGAATGAAATAATGCAATAGTTGAACCAAAAAGTTAATGACAAGTGTCTTACAAGCAAATAAAAAATAGTCCAGGACACCCGCGAGGAGAAGCGTAATCTAAACAGGAGCAGGAGAGTCGCCGGTGGGGCTTTCGCATTTAGGGGGCTGGTAAGGAGGAGCTTCACGTCGTTTTGTCTTGTGAGTGAGCAGGCATGAGGGCTGACTTGTTCTTCAATGGCATCTAGCTCCTCCTTGCTCCATTCAGCGGCATAACCTTCGACGATCATGATGACATCAATCTCATCGAAATGAGAGACCATCTGACCCAGGGCTATGCTGCTCCTGAGGTACATGCCTTCAAGGACCACCCGCTCCACGTGCCTAGGAAGCGCTTGAACCCGCTCAGCCAAAGGCACCTCGGTAGATGGTGGGGGGCAAGAGGCGGTTGCACACCTCTCCCATGAACCGACGGAGTCCCTAGAACTCGGCGCTCCGCTCCTTAACAGAGGTCTCCGCCTGGATTTGCGCGGCGATGGCACCGTCACAGTCAAGCTAGATTTTGCGTGCTTCTGCCTCCATTGTTTCCCTCACCTCCTGAGAAACCTTCATCGTGTCCCAAGCCACGTAAAAATCCTTTTGGAGTTCTACCCACAGGATGCGACGAGCAAGAAGGTAACAAGAACCAGAAGTTGCACAAGGAGAAGGACGGAGAGGCCCGCCAAGGGAAAATACTAACCGTCACCGCCTGACACTCTCGTGAAAGCTCCCAATTCGCCTCCTCCAGACGCGTGTTCGCGACCCTCATAGTCGATCCACCATTCTCGGCCCGCAGCTCCGCCACATGCAGGTCCCGCTTGAGCCGGGACTTCTCCCCATGAAGGCAGTTAGCATCGCGCCACGCCTCATTGCGCCCCCTGCACAAGCGCGATGCCTCACTTTGGAGTTGGTCGACCTCAGCACGGAGCGCGGACAGCTCGCGCCCTCTCTCATCCACGCGAGCAGCCTGTGCTCAAAGCGTCTCCACCTCCTGTTGCGTGGCCAACAGTGCCTCCCTCCACACCATTGACCGAGGAAAGAAATACTGCAAAGGATATTAGGATAAGCGATGACGGAAAATGGTTCCGCCTCAACAAGGTGCCACTCATCCACTTCCATCTCCTCCCCCTCGACACCTTCGAGTATGAAGGGTGGAAGGGCCCCTCGACCATCCCTAGGGATAGGCAATGCTTCCCCAGAGGATGAAGGAGCTCGTCGATAGTGGGGTCAGAGGCGGTGGCGGAAGAACAACCACCATAGAATCCGTTACTGGGAGCCCACCGCCGGTGGTCTCAACCGCGATAGGGGTCGGAGGTGGGCACGGGGGGACAATAACCGTCGTGTCCACCACGGGGGCCTCGACGGCGACAACGTCGACAACTGCAGGGCCCGACCAGTATCGAGGAGAGATGCGCCCGACGTTCCCATGAGGGTGGAAGAAAAGCTAACGAGAGAAACGCTTAAGGATCTTTGAACAAAAGGAGGGGCAACAGGGGAAAAATGTCCATAGAGGCGAAATGGAGGGGCACGAAAGGAAAGCTAACACGAGAAACACTTAAGGCTCTTTGAAAAACGAGGGCAACAACATATTGGTCAAGAAAGAACGGTAAGCGAAAACCGACTCTGAGCGACCCATGTCCTATTTATACGCGGGAATAGGTACGCGAAGTGGCACCTGAAGGGTGGGTCCCCATGTTGAAAGGGAAATATGCCTTTGGACAATTTCTATAAGTATTTTGGTGATTAGATGCCCAACACATATTAATTGAATCCTTGTGTGCTAAATATGGGAAAAGTGAAAATCAAGACACGAGGTATGTTTCTAGACTTAGTACATTATTTTTGAATACTAATGTGTTTATCTAAGTGCTAGAAATAGAGCCAAGAAGAGAAAAGTTGAATTGAAGAAGAGTTGGTCGTGTACAGCCAACTCCAACTCGGCCTGGCACACCGGACTGTCCGGTGGCGCACCGAACAGTGTCCAGTGGTGCACCGGACACAGGCTGACTGCCGGTGAAGTGGCCGCTCTCGGGAATCGATGGAGTTATACGGCTATAATTCACCGGATTGTCCAGTGGTGCACCGGACTGTCCGGTGAGTCATCCACGACGAACTCGTCATTCTCGGGAAAAGAAAAAGGCGACTTGGCTATAATTCACTGGACTGTCCGGTGGTGCACCGGACTGTCCGGTGAGCCAACGGCGGCCGACCAAACGACACGTGGCTCGCTCCAACGGTCGGCTAGGTGCACCGGACTGTCCGGTGTGCATCGGACAGTGTCCGGTGCGCCAACCAGCCCCGAGGAGCAACGGTCGGATGCGACCGATATGGAAGGAGATCGTGCATCGGACATGCTAGAGTGGCTGTCCGGTGGCGCACCGGACTGTCCGGTGCGCCACTCGACATAAGGCAAGGATAGCCTTCCATGTTGATCTCCAACGGCTCCTAGCTGCCTTGGGGCTACAAAAGGGACCTCTAGGCGCATGGAGCAATACACCAAGCTTTCAAGAAACATCCTAAGACTTCTAGATTCTGCCCTCACGCATTTGATTCGCTGTGTTAGTGATTTGAGCTCCATTTGAGTTGCGAACTCCGTGTGTTGTGTTTTGAGCTCAAGTCTTGACTTGTGTGCGTGGTTGTGCTGCGGATTTGAGTCTTGTGTGTGTTGCTCTCCCATCCTTACTCTGTTCCTTCTTTGTGATCTCTATTGTAAGGGCGAGAGGCTCCAAATTGTGGAGATTCCTCGCAAGCGGGAAAATACTCTAAAAGAAAAGACCGTGGTATTCAAGTTGATCATCGGATCACTTGAAAGGGGTTGAGTGCAACCCTCGTCCATTAGGATGCCACAACGCGGAAGTAGGCAAGTGTTACTTGACCGAACCACGGGATAAAAATCGCGTGTCTCTTGTGTTGCCTTCTCTGTGATTGTTGTGTTCGCAAGAACTCGCTTCAAAGCTACATAGCCGCACTAACACTTTAATAACCAAGTTTTGTGGCTATTTAGTGTTTGATTTTATAGGATCACCTATTCACCCCCCTCTCTAGGTGCTCTCAATTGGTATCGAAGTCGTACTCTTCATTTAAGGGACTAACCGCCCGAAAAGATGGATCATAAGGGTAAGGGGATGGTGATTAACGACAAGGAGGCGCTACCAAGCAAGGTAGAATAAGTGGAGGCTGTCGGGCTCAATGAGGAAGAAATGGCACTTATTATCAAGCGTTTCAAGACTGCACTCAAAGGACGCAAAGAGTATCCCAACAAGAATAAAACAAGGGGAAAGCGCTCCTGTTTCAAATGCGGTAAGACTGGTCATTTTATTGCTCAATGCCCCGATAATGATAATGACCAGGGACAAGAAAAGAACGGGAAGAGGGAGAAGAAAACGAACTACAGGAAGGCGAAGGGCGAGGCGCACCTTGGAAAGGAGTGGGATTCGGACTGCTCTTCATCCGAATCCGACGATGAAGGATTGGCTGCCTCAGCCTTCGACAAGTCTTCACTCTTCCCCAACGAACGGCATACATGTCTTATGGCCAAGGAAAGGAAGGTACATGTTCGAAATACCCCTAAGTACACTTCTAGCGATGAGGAATCGTCTGATGATGAAGCAGATTACTCTGATTTATTCAAAGGTACATGTTCGAAATACCCCTAAGTAGAGAAAATTAATGAATTAATCGATACTCTCAATAAAAAAGATAGATTGCTAGAAAAGCAAGAGGATATTTTATATGAGGAACATGACAAATTTGTTAGTGTGCAAAAATCTCTTGCTTTAGAAATTAAGAGAAATGAAATGCTATCCTCTGAGATATATGCTTGCCATGAATCTGTCTCTAGTTTAAGGAGTTTAAATGATGAATTAAATGCTACACTAGAGGAAGTTAACAAAACTAGTTCATGTGTAGAGCAAGTTGTTATTTATAATAGATGTAAGGATTTTGATGTTGATGCCTGTGATAAACATCTTGCTTCTATTACTAAATTGAACAATGAGGTGGCAAGTCTTAATGCTCAACTTAAGACTTGCAAAGTTGAATTTGATAAACTAAATTTTGCTAGGTGTAAGGAAAATGGACCCCGGGCCATTTGGCTAATTGAGTTTTGGTGTTTGATGAACAACACAATCCGTGAACTAATAAGTTTTCTAGTGTTTGTGTTTGTAGTTCACAGGATGCGAAGAGAATTGGACCAAGGCAATGAGGATGCAACACCTCAAAAGAAGACATAAAAAGATGCATAGGAGTCCAATACTCAAGAACAAAGAAGCCCGAAGAAATCAGCGAAGAAATCCAAAGATAAGGGTTGTCAGCCAGCGCCTGGTGGCGCACCGGACATTGGTGTCCGGTGTGCACCGGACTGTCCGGTGAGGCACCGGACAGTCTGCGCAGAGAGGCCACAGACAGGTGCTCTCTGGCTGTAGCACCGGACTGTCCGGTGTGCACCGGACTGTCCGGTGTGCCAACGGGCAGACGGCAACGGTCGGATCCAACGGTCGACTACTACAGGCACCAACGGTCGGCTGACGTGGCGTGCACCGGACATCTACTGTGCAGTGTCCGGTGGTGCACCGGACTGTCCGGTGCACCCGACGATAGAAAGCTGCTGCTTTCTGTCCAACGGATAGTTGGGGGTGTGGGGGCTATAAATACCACCCCAACCGGCCATTCTCAAGTGTGAGAGCCCAAGCAACATACCAAGACACATAGTGCATATTTCCAAGAGCTCAAACACCCAAGTGCTTAATAGAATCACTCGGTGATTAGCGTAGGTGCTTTGCGAAGTGCTTAGGTTAGTTAGACCGCTTTAGCGCTTGCTCTAGGTGAACCCTAGTTAGTTGAGTGAGTTTTGTAAAACCACACAACCCCTCGGCTCTTGCGTGAGCCGTTGTAATTGTACCGAGTGGGGCGAGAGTCTTGCGAGACCGTGACAACCGCGTTTGTGTCACGGCCGCCACCGTGTACCGGAGGGAACGAGGCCCGCGGCGTTTCGGCCGGAAGCTCGATAGTGGAGACGGCGGGGAGCGTCCGAGAGGAGCCGGAAGCGGAGCACCACTTGCGCGTGGAGAAGGCCCGCGGCTCTCTACGGAGTTACTCGACCGTGGTGCTTGGCCCTCGCGTGGGCTTCCCTTTGCGTAGGGGCACCAACGAGGATTAGTCGGGACCTTGCGTGGTTCCGGATACCTCGGTAAAAATACCGGCGTCATCCACGAGAGTTTGCTTCTCTACTTAGCTCTTTACATTCCGCATTTATATTAAGCATTTAAGTTTCAATCTTGTAGTCATACTTATTTAGTGTAGATTGAAACTTAGCCTTTGCGGTAGAGATAGCAACACTTAGTCAAAACCTAGGTTGCACATTCCAGTTTTGATCATTTGCATAGGTTTTGCTCTAGGAATTTATTTGTGGCCTAGTTTAGTAAAAGTTTTAGAAGTCCTAATTCACCCCCCCCCCCCCCCCTCTTAGCGCGTCACCCGTTTCCTACACTAGGGATGCCTACACCGTTGGTAGACACCCCTTAATTAAGGATGGACTTGGCTTTCAAAAGAAAACCAAGAACTTAACAAGCCAAACGACTTCCATTCTCAACAAGGAGAAAGGGAAGGCCCCTATGGCTAGTAGTACTCAAAGGAATCATGCTTACATTTATGATAGAAAATTTACTAGGAATGCTCATAATGATAGATACTATGATCATACTATGATTGCTTCTAGCTCTACTTACGATTGTGATAGAAATAGGCCTAGGCGCAATCATGCTGTGTCTCATGCGCCTAGGAGAAATTATGCTTCTAGGAAAATGTGCAATAAACCCTCCACTATTTATCATGCTTGCAATACTTCTTTTGTACTTACATGCAAAAATACAAAAGTAGTGGCTAGAAAATTAGGATCCAAATGCAAGGGAGACAAGACTTGTATTTGGGTTCCAAAAGTTATTGTGACTAACCTTGTAGGACCCAACAAGAGTTGGGTACCTAAAACCCAAGCTTAAATTGCCTTGCAGGTTTATGCATTTGGGGGCTCAAGCTAGATTATCGACAGCGGATGCACAAATCACATGATGGGGGAGAAGAAGATGTTCACCTCCTACGTCAAGAACAAGGATTCCCAGGATACAATCATATTTGAAGATGGGAATCAAGGCAAGGTCAAAGGTTTGGGAAAGGTAGCCATCACAAGCGAGCACTCCATTTCAAATGTATTTTTAGTAGAGTCGCTAGGATACAACCTTCTGTCTGTAAGTCAATTGTGCCACATGGGTTACAATTGTTTGTTTACAAATGTTGATGTATCTATCTTTAGAAGGAGTGATGGTTCATTAGCTTTTAAGGGTGCATTAGACGGCAAGCTCTATTTAGTTGATTTTTCGAAAGAGAATGCCGATCTAGATGCATGCTTAATGGCTAAGACTAGTATGGGCTGGCTTTGGCATCGCCGTCTAGCACATGTTGGGATGAAGAACCTTCA
This sequence comes from Zea luxurians, assembly GCA_029449295.1. NCBI lineage: Eukaryota > Viridiplantae > Streptophyta > Magnoliopsida > Poales > Poaceae > Zea > Zea luxurians. The sequence goes on from JAOPSE010000007.1 coordinate 150,529,961, forward strand.
TAAACTTCTAAAGGGAGAACATGTGTTAGGACTAACCAATGTCTGTTTTGAGAAAGACAGACCCTGTGCAGCATGTCAGGCAGGGAAACAGGTGGGAAGCACTCATCACAGCAAGAACGTGATGACAACATCAAGATCACTGGAGCTTTTTCACATGGACCTCTTTGGACCCGTTGCCTACCTCAGCATCAGGGGAAGTAAGTATGGTCTTGTAATTGTTGATGACTTTTCCCGCTTCACTTGGGTGTTCTTTTTATAGGACAAATCAGAAACCCAAGGGACCCTAAAACGCTTTCTAAGGAGGGCTCAAAACGAATTTGAGCTAAAGGTGAAAAAGATAAGGAGCGACAACGGGTCCGAGTTCAAGAATCTGCAAGTTGAGGAGTATCTTGAGGAGGAAGGCATCAAGCACGAGTTCTCCGCTGCCTACACACCACAGCAAAACGGTGTAGTAGAGAGGAAGAACAGGACGCTAATCGACATGGCGAGAATGATGCTTGGAGAGTTCAAGACTCCCGAGCGGTTTTGGTCGGAAGTTGTGAACAAAGCCTACCACGCCATAAACCGGCTCTACCTGCATCGCCTCCTAAAGAAGACCTCCTACGAACTCCTTACCGGTAACAAACCCAATGTCTCTTACTTTCGTGTATTTGGGAGCAAATGCTACATTCTGGTGAAGAAAGGTAGACATTCTAAATTTGCTCCCAAGGCAGTAGAAGGGTTTTTACTAGGGTATGACTCAAATACAAAGGCGTATAGGGTCCTCAACAAATCATCAGGATTGGTTGAAGTCTCTAGCGACGTTATATTTGATGAGACTAATGGCTCTCCAAGAAAGCAAGTTGATCTTGATGACATAGATGAAGTTGAAGTTTGGACGACCGCAATGCGCACGATGGCGATAGGTGATGTGCGACCACAGGAACAATAGGAGCAAGATCAGCCATCTTCCTCCATGATGGTGCAACCCCTAACTCAAGACGATGAACAGGTACCACAAGAAGAAGGGCATGATCAAGGGGGAGCACAAGAAGATCAAGCAATGGAGGAAGAAGCACCATGGGTCCCTCCAACTCATGTCCGAGCAACGATCCAAAGACATCACCCCGTCGATCAGATTCTAGGTGATATCAGCAAAGGGAGTAACTACTCGCTCATGCTTAGCTAATTTTTGTGAGCACTACTCGTTTGACTCTTCTATTGAGCCTTTTAGGGCAGAAGAGGCCTTACAGGATCCGGACTAGGTGTTGGCCATGCAGGAAGAACTCAACAACTTCAAGAGAAATGAAGTTTGGAGCCTGGTGCCACGTTCAAAGCAAAACGTTGTGGGAACCAAGTGGGTGTTCCGCAACAAGCAAGATGAGCACAGGGTGGTGACAAGAAACAAGGCTCGACTTGTGGCAAAAGGTTATGCCTAAGTCGCAGGTTTGGATTTCGAGGAGACTTTTGCTCCTGTGGCTAGGCTAGAGTCTATTCGAATATTATTAGCCTATGCCACTCACCACTCTTTTAGGCTGTTTCAAATGGACGTAAAGAGCGCTTTCCTCAATGGGCCAATCAAGGAGGAGGTATACGTAGAATAACCCCCTGGCTTTGAGGATGACATGTATCCCGACCACATGTATAAGCTCTCTAAGGCGCTCTATGGACTTAAGCAAGCTCCAAGAGCATGGTATGAATGCCTTAGAGATTTCTTAATTGCTAATGCTTTCAAGGTTGGGAAAGCTGATCCCACTCTTTTTACAAAGACTTGTGATAGTGATCTCTTCATGTGCCAAATTTATGTCGATGACATAATATTTGGTTCTACTAATCAAAAGTCTTGTGAGGAGTTTAGCAGGGTGATGACACAAAAGTTCGAGATGTCGATGATGGGCGAGTTGACCTACTTCCCTGGGTTCCAAGTGAAGCAACTCAAGGACGGCACCTTTATCTCCCAAACAATGTATACTCAAGATCTTCTCAAGAGGTTTGGGATGAAGGACGCCAAGCCCGCAAAGACACCGATGGGAACTGATGGGCATGTTGACCTCAACAAAGGAGGTAAGTCCATTGATCAAAAGGCATATCGGTCCATGATAGGTTCATTGCTTTATTTATGTGCTAGTAGACCGGACATTATGCTTAGTATATGCATGTGTGCTAGATATCAATCCGACCCCAAGGAATGTCACCTTGTGGCCGTTAAGCGAATTCTTAGGTATTTAGTTTCTATGCCTTGCTTTGGGATCTGGTATCCAAAGGGGTCTACCTTTGACTTAATTGGATACTCAGACTCCGATTATGCTGGGTGCAAGGTTGATAGGAAGAGCACATCGGGGACGTGCCAATTTCTAGGAAGGTCCCTGGTGTCCTAGAGTTCAAAGAAATAAACATCCATTGCCCTATCCACCGCTGAGGCCGAGTATGTTGCCACAGGACAGTGTTGCATGCAACTACTTTGGATGAGGCAAACCCTTTGGGACTTTGGCTACAATCTGAGCAAAGTCCCACTCCTATGTGACAATGACAGTGCAATCCGCTTGGCGGATAATCCTGTTGAACACTGCCGCACTAAGCACATAGACATCCGGCATCACTTCCTGAGAGACCACCAACAAAAGGGAGATATCGATGTGTACCATATTAGCACCGAGAACCAGCTAGCCAATATCTTCACTAAGCCTTTAGATGAGAAAAGGTTTTGCGGTTGCGTAGTGAGCTAAATGTCTTAGATTCGCGTAACTTGGATTGATCTATAGCATACATGTGTTCTATGCCTTTGATCATGTTACTTTATGCATTTAAATCAATTATTGATTGTTTGTGGTGCTCAAGTTGTACAAGTCACCCCCAGACCTCACAAGTCCTTATGCAAATGATGCACATGTTTAGGGGGAGCTGTGCTACAACTTGGTCCTTTTGAGACTAATTTGTTTGTTCGAGTACACTTGATGTAGTCTCAAAGGTACATTGAAAGGGAAAGTGAACTTGGACGACGCAAAGACTTCCACTGCACTCCGGTATTAGTGTATTTAATTCCAAGTTCATATTTGTGCTCTCATTGCCTTTTTGCTCTTAATTGACATTTTTGGTGAGGCAATGGGGTTAGAGGGCCAAAAATGATCATGTTTTGGTGCTTAATGAAAAAGGGGGAGAAATTAAGGCCAAAGCAAATGGATCAGCCAACCACTTGTGAATTTTAAAAATAATAGAGTTAGAATTTTTGATTTGTCCAAAATGCTCTTATTGCAAAATTTGGTCTCTTGTGGGGGAGAATTTTGATTGTGGGAAAGGGGGAGTTTTTGGGCACTTGAATCAATTTTACTCTTGAAATATCTCTCTATGTGCCCAAACAAGTGTGTTTGACTTAGAGATAGGCAAATGAATTTGATTTGCAAAAACAAACCAAGTGGTGGCAAAGAGCGATCCAAATATGTCAAATCATAAGCTAAAACAATTTGGTCTTAATTTGTTTTGATCCATTGGGATGCCACAACGTGGAAGTAGGCAAGTGTTACTTGACCGAACCACGGGATAAAAATCGCGTGTCCCTTGTGTTGCCTTCTCTGTGATTGTTGTGTTCGCAAGAACTCGCTTCAAAGCTACATAGCCGCACTAACACTTTAGTAACCAAGTTTTGTGGCTATTTAGTGTTTGATTTTACAGGATCACCTATTCACCCTCCCCCTCTAGGTGCTCTCACATGTGCAACGTTGTGGGATCCGCCGCATTAGTATCCCCCTTGCCTTAGACACCGCAAGGAGACGACACGTTTATCGGGGCTCGCACCGCTCCGGGCAGCGCGCTGGGGAACGAGAAAAGGTGCCAGCAATGGTTAGAGCGGTTATCCACACAGTCACACCGCCCGCATGCGATAAGGTGAGAAGGGCATTCCGCGTCCCATCGAGCCGCCCACGTTGGACGAAGCCATGATGGTTCTGTTTTTACCGCACCGCCATGACTGCCTCATACCGGGTAAGAACTGAAATTCAGTTCACCTCTAATTCAATCCACCTCCCCACGTATAGAAAGGGGTGGGCCAAGCAAGCTCCCAGCGAGTCGCAAGTCAAATGACCGACCCATAAGCCATTTTCTCGTTCCCACGTCCAAGGTCATGCCTCACATTCTCCTACGACAACCTGGCTAACGGGTTGGCCTCGAGGCCCCCTCCGGTCAGTTAGACTGATCAGAGGACCGATATGGGATAGAATAAGGAAGCACTAAATGAGATGCCCCGAGCGGGTCGAGCCCCCCCAGTGGGACCACTCGCCGAAACCAGACCCTATAAAAGGGCAATTAGATCTCACTTGGATAATCTGTTCGTAGCTCGACGACCATTCCCTCGTGTCACTTAGGTCAGGGAAGACAACCCTCTCCTCAAAAGGGCCCAAAAGCCCTTCCAGGGGAGATGTGTGCACGACAAAGAACCGAACGGTGTCAACGAACAACTCGGGAGGCTGGATCTGGTAAGGTCAATAGAAGGCAAGTCCTAATCTTCGCTTAGGGAAAAGTAACCCCCAAGCTATCCTCGCAGAGGAGAGCACCTAGAGGGGGGTAAATAGGTGATCCTATAAAATTAAACACTAAATAGCAACAAACTTGATTATCAAGGTGTTAGTGAAATCAAGCGGTTAAGGAACGCGCTCGTGCGAACAAAGCAATCACAATAAGCAACACACAAGACACGTGATTTTTATCCTATGGTTCGGCCAAGTGACACTTGCCTACTTCCACGTTGTGGCGTTCCAATGGACGAGGGTTGCACTCAACCCCTTTCAAGCGATCCAAAGATCAACTTGAATACCATGGCCTTTTCTTTTAGTATCTTTTCCCGTTTGCGAGGAATCTCCACAATTTAGAGTCTCTCGCCCTTACAATTGAGATCACAAAGAAAGCACAGAGTAAGGTTGGGGAGAGCAACGCACACAAGGCTCAAAATCATAGCACAACCACGCACACAAGTGAGAAGGTGAGCACACAAACACAGCGCGAGGAGTTTACAACTCAAATAGTGCTCAAATCTCAAGAACGATGATCCGATTGCGTGAAAGCGAAGTCTAGAAGTCTTAGGATGCTTAGAGTGTGCTTAATTGTACACCTCCATGCGCCTAGGGGTCCCTTTTATAGCCCCAAGGCAGCTAGGAGCGTTGAAGACCAACTTGGAAGGCCAATCTTGCCTTTTGTCGAGTGGCGCAATGGACAGTCCGGTGCGCCACCGGATAGCTACTGTAGCTTGTCCGGTGCGCGATTTCCTTCCAAAACGGGCACAGTCGACCGTTGCAGCTCCGGGCCCGTTGGCGCAACGGACACTGTCCAGTGCACACCGGACAGTCTGGTGTCTCCTTCCGACCGTTGGAGCTACCACGTGTCACCCACATATTTCGCGGCCAACCGTTGGCGCTGGTGACCGTTGGCTCATCGGACAGTCCAGTGAATTTTAGCCACGTCGCCTTTCTTCATTCCCGAGAGCGATGAGTTCGCGTGGATGACTCACCGAACAGTCCGGTGCACCATCGGACAGTCCGGTGCACCACCAGACAGTCCGGTGAATTATAGCCGTACACCGTCGTCGATTCCCGAGAGCAGCACTTTCACGGAGACCAGCCTGGCGCACCAGACACTGTCCGGTGTACCACCGGACAGTCCGGTGTGCCAGACCGAGCTGAAGTTTGGCTGCATAGAGCCAAGTCCTTTCCTTTTATTTTCTCCTTCTTTTGTCACTGTTTCTAGCACTTAGACAAATACATTAGCATTCAAAAAACAATGTACTAAGTGAGAGCACCTAGAGGGGGGTGAATAGGTGATCCTGTAAAACTTGAAAACTTAATGCCACAAAAACTTGGTTAAGCATTAGCACACTAATGCCAAGTGGCTAGAGAGGAGTCTCAACAAAACACAATAACCACAAAGATATCAACACAGAGATGGCACAGTGGTTTATCCCGTGGTTCGGCCAAGACCAACGCTTGCCTACTCCATGTTGTGGCATCCCAACGGACGAGGGTTGCAATCAACCCCTCTCAAGCGGTCCAAAGACCCACTTGAATACCATGGTGTTTTGCTTTGCTTTTCTTTATCCCGCTTGCGAGGAATCTCCACAACTTGGAGTCTCTCGCCCTTACAAAGATGTTCACAAAGAAGCGCGGAGTAAGGGAGGGATGAGCAACTCACACAAGACACAAAGATCACAGCAAATATGCACACACAAGACCCAGACTTGAGCTCAAGAGACTATCACGAGTTTCTCACTAGAACGGAGCTCAAATCACTAAGAATGTCGAACAAGTGCGCAAGAACGAAGTGTGAGTGATCAACTATGCTCAAAGAATGCTTGGATGTCTTCTCCATGCGCCAAGGGGTCCCTTTTATAGCCCCAAGGCAGCTAGGAGCCGTTGAGAGCATTGTAGGAAGGCAATTCTTGCCTTCTGTCGACTGGCGCACCGGACAGTCCGGTGCACCACCGGACACTGTCCGGTGCAGATTTCTTTCCTTGTTTGGCGAAGCCGACCGTTGGAGATTCAGAGCCGTTGGCGCACCGGACACTGTCCGGAGCACACCGGACAGTCCGGTGCTCCAATGTGACTGTTGGCTCGGCCACGCGTCACGAGCGGAATCCTCGGCCGACTGTTGCCCCGGCTGATCATTGGCTCACCGGACAGTCCGGTGCATCATCGGACAGTCCGGTGAATTATAGCCGTACGCCGTTGATGGCTTCCCGAGACCGACGACTTCGCCTGTGAACGGCTCACCGGACAGTCTGGTGCACCACCGGACAGTCCGGTGATTTATACCGTACACCGCCGTCGAAGTCCCGAGAGCAGCAAGTTCGCCAGAGTCAGCCTAGCGCACCGGACACTGTTCGGTGCACCACCGGACAGTCCGGTGCACCCAGACTGCGCAGACTTTGGCTGAACAAAGCCATCTCTTTTCCAATTTGATTTCTCCTGTTTCCAGCACTTAGACACAATACATTAGTCCATAAAACAATGTACTAAGTCTAGAAACATACCTTTTGACTTGATTTGCACTTTGTCCATCACTTGGGATACTTTAACACTTAAGCACTTGTGTTGGCACTCAATCACCAAAATACTTAGAAATGGCCCAAAGGCACATTTCCCTTTCAATCTCCCCCTTTTTGGTGATTTATGCCAACACAACAAAAAGCAACTAAAAGATGTGCAACGTCAATAGAAATGAGAACTTAAAAAGGTTTTGATTCAAATTTGGTATATATGGATCATACTTTGCCACCACTTGGTTTGTTTTTGCAAATCAACCTCAATTTCTTATCTCTAAGTCAAACACACTTGTAGAGACATAAAGAGAGTTGTTCCAATAGAAATTGATCACAGTATCAAAAACTCCCCCTATTTCCCATAATCAACCATTCTCCCCACAAGAGACCAACTTTTGACAAAAGGAGCCAATAAGAGTATTTTGACAAAACAAAAGCTCTATTCTATTATTTTCAAAATTCTCAAGTGGTAGCTGATCCATTTATTGCTTTGGCCTTATTTTCTCCCCCTTTGGCATCAAGCACCAAAACGGGATCAATCTTGGCCCTTGAACCCCATTGCCTCACCAAAGTCTTCAAATAAGAATACAAAGGCCATAAGAGTACATGAGATGAACTTGGAATAAGTTACCCTCTCATCGGAGTGCAGTGGAAGTCTTTCATGGTCCAAGTCCACCTTTTCCCTTTCAAACCTCCTTTGAGACTAAATTAAGAAAACTCAAACACATGGTTAGTCTCAAAGGGTCAAGTTGTAGCACATCTCCCCCTAAATATGTGCATCACTTGCAAATGGACTTGTGAGGTCCGGGGAGTGTTTGTACAACTTGAGCACCACAAGTAAGCAACAAAATGCATAAGGAACATGATCAAGGCATAAACACATGTATGCTATAAATCAATCCAAGTTCCGCGAATCTAAGACATTTAGCTCACTACGCAGCCTGCAAAAGGTCTTCTCATCTAGAGGCTTGGTAAAGATATCGGCTAGCTGGTTCTTGGTGCTAACATAAAACACTTCGATATCTCCCTTTTGCTGGTGGTCTCTCAAAAAGTGATGCCGGATGTCAATGTGCTTTGTGCGGCTGTGCTCAACAGGATTTTCCGCTATGCGGATAGCACTCTCATTGTCACATAGGAGTGGAACTTTGCTCAGATTGTAGCCAAAGTCCCGGAGGGTTTGCCTCATCCAGAGTAGTTGCGCGCAACACTGTCCTGCGGCAACATACTCGGCCTCAGCGGTGGATAGGGCAACGGAAGTTTGTTTCTTAGAATTCCATGACACCAGGGACCTTCCTAAGAATTGGCACGTCCCCGATGTACTCTTCCTATCGACCTTACATCCAACATAGTCGGAGTCTGAATATCCAATCAAGTCAAAGTTAGACCCCTTTGGATACCAGATCCCGAAGCAAGGCGTAGCGACTAAATATCTAAGAATTCGCTTCACGGCCACTAAGTGACACTCCCTTGGATCGGATTGAAATCTGGCACACATGCATACACTAAGCATAATATCCGGTCTACTAGCACATAAATAAAGCAAAGAACCTATCATAGACCGGTATGCTTTTTGATCAACGGACTTACCTCCTTTGTTGAGGTCGGTGTGTCCGTCAGTTCCCATCGGCGTCTTTGCGGGCTTGGCGTCCTTCATCCCAAACCGCTTTAGCAAGTCTTGCGTGTACTTCGTTTGGGAGATGAAGGTTCCGTCCTTGAGTTGCTTCACTTGGAACCCAAGGAAGTAGTTCAACTCGCCCATCATCGACATCTCGAATTTCTGCGTCATCTCCTTGCTAAACTCTTCACAAGACTTTTGATTAGTAGAACCAAATATTATGTTATCGACATAAATTTGGCACACAAACAAATCACCATCACAAGTCTTAGTGAATAAAGTTGGATCGGCTTTCCCAACCTTGAAAGCATTAGCAATTAAAAAGTCTCTAAGGCATTCATACCATGCTCTTGGGGCTTGCTTAAGTCCATAGAGCGCATTAGAGAGCTTACACACGTGGTCGGGGTACCGTTCATCCTCGAAGCCAGGGGGTTGCTCTACGTACACCTCCTCCTTGATTGGCTCGTTGAGGAAGGCGCTCTTCACATCCATTTGGAACAACCTGAAAGAATGGTGAGCGGCATATGCTAGCAAAATACGAATAGATTCTAGCCTAGCCACAGGAGCAAAAGTCTCCTCAAAGTCCAAACCTGCGACTTGGGCATAACCTTTTGCAACAAGTCGAGCTTTGTTCCTTGTCACCACCCCATGCTCGTCCTGTTTGTTGCGGAACACCCACTTGGTTCCCACAACGTTTTGCTTAGGACGAGGCACCAGTGTCCAAACTTCATTCCTCTTGAAATTATTGAGCTCTTCCTGCATGGCCAACACCCAGTCCGGATCTAGCAAGGCCTCTTCTACCCTGAAAGGCTCAATAGAAGAGACAAAAGAGTAATGCTCACAGAAATTAACTAATCTTGAACGAGGAGTTACTCCCTTGCTAATGTCACCCAAGATTTGGTCGACGGGATGATTCCTTTGAATCGTCGCTCGAACTTGGGTTGGAGGTGCCTGAGGTGCTTCTTCCTCCATCACATGATCGTCTTGTACTCCCCCTTGATCACACGCCTCCTTTTGATGAACCTGTTCATCATCTTGAGTTGGGGGATTCACCATTGTTGAGGAAGAAGGTTGATCTTGCTCCAATTGTTCCTGTGGTCGCACATCGCCAATTGCCATGGTGCGCATTGCGGCCGTTGGAACATCTTCTTCATCTACATCATCAAGATCAACAACTTGCTCTCTTGGAGAGCCATTAGTCTCATCAAATACAACGTCGCTAGAGACTTCAACCAAACCCGATGATTTGTTGAAGACCCTATACGCCTTTGTATTTGAGTCATAACCTAATAAAAACCCTTCTACAACTTTGGGAGCAAATTTAGAAGTTCTACCTTTCTTCACAAGAATATAACACTTGCTCCCAAATACACGAAAATAAGACACATTGGGTTTGTTACCGGTTAGAAGCTCATACGAAGTCTTCTTAAGGAGGCGGTGAAGGTAGACCCGGTTGATGGCGTGCCAAGCCATGTTCACGGCTTCCGCCAAAAGCGCTCGGGGGTCTTGAACTCTCCAAGCATAGTCCTCGCCATATCGATGAGCGTCCTGTTCTTCCTCTCTACCACACCATTTTGCTGTGGTGTGTAGGGAGCGGAGAATTCGTGCTTGATCCCTTCCTCCTCAAGGTACTCCTCCACTTGAAGGTTCTTGAACTCGGACCCGTTGTCGCTCCTTATCTTCTTCACCTTGAGCTCAAACTCATTTTGAGCTCTCCTGAGGAAGCGCTTGAGGGTCCCTTGGGTTTCAGATTTATCTTGCAAAAAGAATACCCAAGTGAAGCGGGAAAAATCATCAACTATAACAAGACCATACTTACTTCCTCCTATGCTTAGATAGGCGACGGGTCCGAAGAGGTCCATATGCAGCAGCTCTAGAGGTCTTGACGTAGTCATCACGTTCTTGATGTGATTAGCACTTCCCACTTGTTTACCTGCTTGACAAGCTGCACAAGGTCTATCTTTTTCGAAATGCACATTAGTTAGACCTATCACGTGTTCTCCCTTTAGAAGCTTGTGAAGGTTCTTCATCCCCACATGTGCTAAGCGGCGATGCCACAGCCAGCCCATGCAAGTCTTAGCAATTAAGCATGCATCTAGACCGGCCTCTTCTTTTGCAAAATCAACCAAATAAAGTTTGTCGTCTAGTACACCCTTAAAAGCTAGTGAACCATCACACCTTCTAAAGACAGACACATCTACATTTGTGAATAGACAATTATATCCCATATTACAAAGTTGACTTACAGATAACAAATTATATCCAAGTGACTCAACTAAAAACACATTAGAAATAGAGTGCTCGGACGAAATAGCAATTTTACCTAACCCTTTCACCTTGCCTTGGTTCCCATCACCGAATATTATTGAATCTTGGGGATCCTTGTTCTTGACGTAGGAAGAGAACATCCTCTTCTCTCCCGTCATGTGGTTTGTGCATCCGCTGTCGATAATCCAGCTTGAGCCCCGGGATGCATAAACCTGCAAGGCAAATTTAGGCTTGGGTCTTAGGTACCCAACTCTTGTTGGGTCCTACAAGGTTAGTCACAATAGTCTTAGGGACCCAAATGCAAGTTTTGTCTCCCTTACATTTGGCCCCTAACTTTGTAGCAATTACCTTCTTATCCTTTCTACAAATAGCAAATGAAGCATTGCAAGCATGATATATTATCGAAGGTTCATTAATTTTCCTAGAAACATTAACAACATTTCTCCTAGGCATATGATGAACAACATTTCTCCTAGACATATCTCTACCATGCATATAGGAGGAACTAGAAGCAAACATGGCATGAGAATCAAAAGCATCATAACTTCTATAGGCTTTCCTAGAATGTCTCCTATCATGATATAAGAAAGCATGGTTCTTTTGAATACTATTTGCCATAGGGGCCTTCCCTTTCTCCTTGATGGAGATGGGAGCCTTATGACATGTCAAGTTCTTGGCTTCCCTCTTGAAGCCAAGTCCATCCTTAATTGAGGGGTGTCTACCAATCGTGTAGGCATCCCTTGCAAATTTTAACTTATCAAATTCACTCTTGCTAGTCTTAAGTTGGGCATTAAGACTAGCTAGTTCATCATTTAACTTTGCAATAGACACTAGGTGTTCACTACAAGCATCAACATTAAAATCTTTACACCTAGTGCAAATCACAACATGTTCTACACAAGAGTTAGATCTATTTGCTACTTCTAGTTTAGCATTTAAATCATTGTTAACATCTTTTAAACTAGAAATTGTCTCATGGCAAGTAGATAGTTCACAAGAAAGCACTTCATTCCTTTTGATTTCTAAAGCAAGGGATTTTTGAGCCTCTACAAACTTATCATGTTCTTCATATAAAAGATCCTCTTGCTTCTCTAATAATATATTCTTATCATTCAAGGCATCAATTAATTCGTTAATCTTATCAACCTTGGTTCTATCTAGACCCTTGAATAAACAAGAATAATCTATTTCATCATCATCACTAGACTCATCCTCACTTGAAGAAGCATAATTAGTATTGTCTCGAGTACATACCTTCTTCTCCTTCGCCATGAGGCATGTGTGACGCTCGTTGGGGAAGAGGGATGACTTGTTGAAGGTGGTGGCGGCGAGCCCTTCATTGTCAGAGTCGGATGACGAACAATCCGAGTCCCACTCCTTGCCAAGGTGTGCCTCGCCCTTAGCCTTCTTGTATGCCTTCTTCTTCTCCCTGTTGTTCCCTTGTTCCTGATCACTATCATTATCGGGACAGTTAGCGATAAAATGACCAATCTTACCACATTTGAAGCATGAGCGCTTCCCCTTTGTCTTGGTCTTGCTTGGCTACCCCTTGCGACCCTTTAGCGTCGTCTTGAAGCGCTTGATGATGAGGGCCATCTCTTCATCATTGAGCCCTGCCGCCTCAACTTGCGCCACCTTGCTAGGTAGCACCTCCTTGCTCCTCGTTGCCTTGAGAGCAATAGTTTGAGGCTCTTGGATTGGTCCATTTAGTGCATCGTCGACGTATCTTGCCTCCTTGATCATCATCCGCCCGCTTACAAATTTCCCAAGAATTTCTTCGGGCGACATCTTGGTGTACCTAGGATTCTCACGAATATTGTTCACAAGATGTGGATCAAGAATAGTAAAGGACCTTAGCATTAGGCGGACAACGTCGTGGTCCGTCCATCGCGTGCTTCCGTAGCTCCTTATTTTGTTGACGAGGGTATTTAGCCGGTTGTACGTTTAGGTTGGCTCCTCGCCCCTTATCATCGCGAATCTCCCGAGTTCGCCTTCCACCAACTCCATCTTGGTGAGCATTGTGACGTCGTTCCCCTCATGAGAGATCTTGAGGGTGTCCCAGATCTGCTTGGCATTGTCCAAGCCGCTCACCTTATGATACTCGTCCCTGCACAAAGAGGCTAACAACACAGTAGTAGCTTGTGCATTTTTATGAATCTGTTCATTGATAAACATAGGACTATCTGAGCTATCAAATTTCATTCCACTCTCTACAATCTCCCATATGCTTGGATGGAGAGAGAACAAGTGACTACGCATTTTGTGACTCCAAAATCCGTAGTCCTCTCCATCAAAGTGAGGAGGTTTGCCAAGTGGAATGGAGAGCAAATGAGCATTTGTACTTTGCGGAATATGAGAGTAATCGAAAGAAAAGTTCGAATTGACCGTTTTCCGTTTCTCGTAGTCGTAGTCGTCCTTTTGGGAAGAACAGGACTCGTCGCTGTCGTCGTAGTAGATGATCTCCTTGATGCGCCTCGTCTTCTTCTTATTCCCATCTTTTCGTTTCTGGCCCGAGCCCGAGTCGGTAGGCTTGTCGTCTTTCGGCTCGTTGACGAATGACTCCTTCTCCTTATCATTGATCACGATCCCCTTTCCCTTAGGATCCATCTCTTCGGGCGATTAGTCCCTTCGTGAAGAGAACGACTCTGATACCAATTGAGAGCACCTAGAGGGGGGGTGAATAGGTGATCCTGTAAAACTTGAAAACTTAATGCCACAAAAACTTGGTTAAGCGTTAGCACACTAATGCCAAGTGGCTAGAGAGGAGTCTCAACAAAACACAATAACCACAAAGATATCAACACAGAGATGGCACAGTGGTTTATCCTGTGGTTCGGCCAAGACCAACGCTTGCCTACTCCACGTTGTGGCGTCCCAACGGACGAGGGTTGCAATCAACCCCTCTCAAGCGGTCCAAAGACCCACTTGAATACCACGGTGTTTTGCTTTGCTTTTCTTTATCCCGCTTGCGAGGAATCTCCACAACTTGGAGTCTCTCGCCCTTACAAAGATGTTCACAAAGAAGCGCGGAGTAAGGGAGGGATGAGCAACTCACACAAGACACAAAGATCACAACAAATACGCACACACAAGACCCAGACTTGAGCTCAAGAGACTATCACAAGTTTATCACTAGAACGGAGCTCAAATCGCTAAGAATATCGAACAAGTGCGCAAGAACGAAGTGTGAGTGATCAACTATGCTCAAAGAATGCTTGGATGTCTTCTCCATGCGCCAAGGGGTCCCTTTTATAGCCCCAAGGCAGCTAGGAGCCGTTGAGAGCATTGTAGGAAGGCAATTCTTGCCTTCTGTCGACTGGCGCACCGGACAGTCCGGTGCACCACCGGACACTGTCCGGTGCGGATTTCTTTCCTTGTTTGGCGAAGCCGACCGTTGGAGATTCAGAGCCGTTGGCGCACCGGACACTGTCCGGAGCACACCGGATAGTCCAGTGCTCCAATGTGACCGTTGGCTCGGCCACACGTCACGCACGGAATCCTCGGCCGACTGTTGCCCCGGCTGACCGTTGGCTCACCGGACAGTCCGGTGCATCACCGGACAGTCCGGTGAATTATAGTCGTACGCCGTTGATGGCTTCCCGAGACCGACGACTTCGCCTGTGAACGGCTCACCGGACAGTTCGGTGCACCACCGGACAGTCCGGTGATTTATACCATACACCGCCATCGAAGTCCCGAGAGCAGCAAGTTTGCCAGAGCCAGTCTGGCGCACCGGACACTGTCCGGTGCACCACCGGACAGTCCGGTGCACCCAGACTGTGCAGACTTTGGCTGAACAAAGCCATCTCTTTTCCAATTCGATTTCTCCTGTTTCCAGCACTTAGACACAATACATTAGTCTATAAAACAATGTACTAAGTCTAGAAACATACCTTTTGACTTGATTTGCACTTTGTCCATCACTTGGGATACTTTAACACTTAAGCACTTGTGTTGGCACTCAATCACCAAAATACTTAGAAATGGCCCAAAGGCACATTTCCCTTTCACTAAGTCTAGAAACATACCTTGTGCCTTGATTTGTACTTCTTACTTTATTTGGCACATAAGAACTTAATCAAACGTGTTGAACATTTAATCATCAAAACATTATAGAAATGGCCCATGGGCACATTTCCCTTTCAATCTCCCCCTTTTTGGTGATTTATGCCAACACATCTAAAAGCAATAAAAGAAGTGCAACATCAAATCCAATTGAAGACCAAATTGTTTTTCTTATGATTTGGCATATTTGGATCACTCTTTGCCACTACTTGGTTTGTTTTTGCAAATCAAATTCTTTTCCTATCTCTAAGTCAGACACACTTGTTTGGGCAAATCGAGATATATTCTAAGAGAAAAATTGATCAAGTGCCAAAAAACTCCCCCTTTTCCCATAATCAAAATTCTCCCCCATAAGAGACCAAATTTTGCAATAAAAGTATTTTGGACAAATCAAAAGTTCTAACTCTATTGTTTTCAAAATTCACAAGTGGTAGCTGATCCATTTGCTTTGGCCTTAATTTCTCCCCCTTTGACATTAAGAACCAAAACTGGATCATTTTTGGCCCTTTAACCCCATTGCCTCACCAAAAATGTCAACTAAGAGCAAAAGGCAAATACAGCATAAGAATGAACTTGGAATTAAATACACCAATACCGGAGTGCAGTGAAAGTCTTTGCATCGTCCAAGTCCATTTTCCCTTTCAATGCGCCTTTGAGACTACATCAAGAGTACTCAAACAATAGGTTAGTCTCAAAGGGTCAAGTTGTAGCACATCTCCCGCTTAATATGTGCATCATTCACATATAGACTTGTGAGGTCCAGGGATCGCTTGTACAACTTGAGCACCATAAATAACAATAATTGATTGAAATGCATAAAGTAACATGATCAAAGGCATAGAACACATGTATGCTATAGATCAATCCAAGTTACGTGAATCTAAGGCATTTAGCTCACTACGCAACCTGCAAAACCTTTTCTCATCTAAAGGCTTAGTGAAGATATCGGCTAGCTAGTTCTCGGTGCTAATATGATACACCTCGATATCTCCCTTTTGTTGGTGGTCTCCCAAGAAGTGATACCGGATGTCTATGTGTTTAGTGCGGCTGTGCTCAACAGGATTATCCGCCATGCGGATTGCACTCTCATTGTCACATAGGAGTGGGACTTTGCTCAGATTGTAGCCAAAGTCCCAGAGGGTTTGCCTCATCCAAAGTAGTTGCGCGCAACACTGTCCTGCGGCAACATACTCGGCCTCAGGCCTTAGCGATGGATAGGGCAATGGATGTCTATTTCTTTGAACTCTAGGACACCAGGGACCTTCCTAGAAATTGGCACGTCCCCGATGTGCTCTTCCTATCAACCTTGCACCTGGCATAATCGGAGTCTAAGTATCCAATTAAGTCAAAGGTAGACCCCTTTGGATACCAGATTCCGAAGCAAGGCGTAGAAACTAAATATCTAAGAATTTGATTAACGGCCACAAGGTGACATTCCTTGGGGTCGGATTGATATCTAGCACACATGCACACACTTAGCATAATGTCCGGCCTATTAGCACATAAATAAATATGTTGGGGACTTGTTCTCAAATGCTATGAATTAAGAACAAGGCAACATAAAAATGTTAGGTGTTAATGCCCTTCGTCCGCTGAAGTATTATCTCCCCAAGGATTTAATGAACTTCAGACGAAGGTCGCGGGTAAAGCATTACGAAGGTCATACCTTCGTGACTGGACTTATACAACAATATAAAATAAAGTATAAAATGTAAAACATATGTCAAGAACAAATAATATTATTCATATATTTCGTTATATGGATTTGAATACCAGAACATAATTTTTAGGTACATTTATACCTTCTCCTTGACGGAAAACAATAACTCCAGTGTGATGCGTCGGCAATTACAAGATTGTGTGAACAGTATAGGGGTATTGTTCACCTATATGTTGGGGACTTGTTGTAGCATCCCAAAAATTCAAATCTTGAAATTTTCTCAAACTCGCTCTAAATTCAAAATGAATTTTAAATTTCGTTTCAAAATGTTTGTTTGCAAGTTGATATCAACAAATAAAATTATAGTGGTCTATATTCTCTCTAAAATCTCCTCAAAATATCCTACAAATATTTCCCCAGTGATCACCCACAAACTCTTTCAGAAATACTGCCCAAATATTCCACCGATATATGTCCAAGTATTTTCTTCCTGAGAAATACCTTCAGAATCATTTTTCAAGTCCCTACAAATATTTTCTTCATAACTTTTCTCATGCTCATACGTATACGTATGCCTCCGGTGTCATACGGTGAGCTCTACAAGCTAATTACACTCATATAAGACAAATCCATGCTAATCTCCCACTAATCCTCTCATCCTCCCACTAATCCCCTCATCCCTCCCCCTAATCCCCCCACCATGGCTATAAATAGAGGGGCAAGGGCCTCCTCTCATCCCACCCCAAGTCATTTCATGGCAACTCTCTCCCCCCCCCCGCCACACCCACACGCCCACTCCCACTCCACCTTCCACACAAGCACACACTAGCACAAGGATCGTTCGATCGTTCTTCGATCGTTCGTCCCCCTGTTCTTAGTTTGTTCGTTCGTTCGTCCGATCGTTTGATCGTTCGTCTGATCGTTCGATCGTTCGTCCGTTCGTTCGTCCAAATAATCTTTTTCCTGCCGTTATGCTGCCGAAATTCCGATCGTTCGTTCGTCCGATCGTTTGATCGTTCGTCCGATCGTTCATGGTTCGTTCGTCCGTTCGTCCGATCCCAAAATACTCTTGTCCCATATTCTGCCTATAACTCTCCTGTTCATATTAAGTCAGACGATTCATTCGTCACTATTCTCACCAACAGTGAACTTCGCTGTGCTACACCACATACACCCAGCTATAAATACACCCAGCTACCCTCTCCCTCTCCACACACACGCAACACCCTCAGCCAAGGCAAACACCCCACTCACTCAGTTACTCCGCTCTGCCAGCTACACGCATAGTGTCGCTTCGTCTCCAGTCCACCCTCCTGGTAAGCACCTTCGCTCCACCACCAGCAGTACCTCAACACCACATGACACATATTCTACTCAAGACTCTACCCATCCATATATTACTATTCTGACCACTATACTAAATATTTGTTGGTATACTTGTTGGTTTGTATGTTTGCTTGTTCATGTTGTATAGTTATCGGAGCGTTCGTACCGTCTCGTGGAGGCCAGATCTACAAGTCTACGCCATGAGCCAGAAGCCAGTTCCGCGATCTCTCTTTCCCCTTCGCCGGATAAGCACGGCAAGCTCACTGGATCCCTTTGATGCATAAATTACCTATGCTTTTACAACCACAACCCTCAGCCTGTTATTTTATGCATGATATGATTTTGAGACAAGTTATTATAGCCACCCAGCCGCTTGCCGCAATCAATACTTGATATATTTGTTACAAATGATTTGAGAAAAGGTGTGAGTTTTCAAAAGAAAATGCTTTTCAAAATGTGTTTGATGAAGGGTTTTCACCCTTATCACCTTTGAGTAGGGATGATCAGGGACTCCCTGGTTTAGGGGAGGGCCTAAGATGATGGCTCAGTTGGTTTAGGCGTGAGCAGAAGGATTGTCCCCTCACATAAGGACCGGTTTGTCATCCTTCACTACCTGTACTCATGGTAAGTACAACCACTCGAGACTGTGTGGGCAGTCACTCAATCTGAACTCGTACGGTCCAAACCCCAGGGTTATGAAGGCTGGGGAGCACCGGGAGGATAAGGAGGGGGAAAGTTTTGTCCGGTTTGGGCATGGCGGTGGCCTGACTCCTTCCGGTATAACCGTTAAGGTAGGGACGTGCGAGGAAAGAAAGAGATTCAGATTCGGGTCTCACTAGCTATGAGATCGTAGAGCCGGACTAGTGGGTAAAGTGTACACCTCTGCGCAGAGTTTGAAAACCTATTCGAATAGTCCGTGTCCACAGGAATGGACGAGTCTGGTATGGTATGGCAATTAATGTTTTGTTTTCAAAAAAGGGTGTGTTTGAGAAAATGTTTTTTTAAAGGTTCGGCGGTTTAGCCGTGAGCTATGGTGGACGGGAAGTCCAGTAGCTGTTTTTGAAAATGAAAACCAGTGGGAAACTGCTGAGATACCTGGATGGTTTAGTCCAAGGGATTTTGTCCTAATATTGAAAAACTTCCTGCTCCTTTGGGAGAGGATGCGCTTTGCAAAATACAAAATGTTTTTCAAAAACAACCCTGCATAAAATATTGCTGTTTCTGCAAATATCCTGAGCTCCACATATTCCATGCATTATATCTGATTTCCCCATTCCGCGGGTGAAGGTGGGCTGCTGAGTACGTTTGTACTCACCCTTGCTTATTTATTTTTTTTCAGAAAAAGGAGATCGGGTAAGAGTTACGGCTGTTCCCAACCTTGCCTGTGGCTGTTGGACCGCTGATTTGCTTCACTGTGTATATCGGGCTGCTTCAGCCCCACTCTGATGATATGTCCTGAGTTGTGGACCAACCCTTAAAGTTGTTCGCCACCTTTGTAGGTTTGTCTCGTTTAAGCAGATTTGGTATTATCTGATGTATAAATGTGTTTACTAGCCTCCTGGGACTAGTAATTGTATCACATTTGAGTCCCAGAGGATTGGGGACGCTTCAGGTGGTATCGGAGCTGTTAGGTTGGCCGCAGGACGTAACCCTTAGCCTGATCCAAAAGTTTTTGAGTCAAAACTATTTTCTTAAAAAAATTCTTGCTCTTATCCCTTCATTTCAAAAATGGTTTCCTCCTTTCCTTCTCTCAGAAGTTAGATGGAGGTTCGCTGCCAAACCAGCTTTTGGCAGAATAAAGATGGTTTCCCCAAGTTGCTGAGAGCATGCACAGTCCGCCTCGGAATCAGGAGCCAGCCATAGTATGATGGTCGTGAATTCGTCGAGCATGGCACAGAGAAGTGTGTCGTGACTGTATACATTGGATCCAGTCCGCACCATGTGGAATGGAGTGTCACTGCTGCTGGGCACAGATTCAAAGACACCTACCAAGTCGTCGCTCGCAAGGCATTGAGGGCCCTGTGTCAGATTTATGAAGAAGAAGTGGCCGACACCCCGCTCAGATTCTTTCCGCCCTTTCAGAGAGATCGTCCAGTCTGGATGGCCAGGATGCGTGCATTGGAAGGACAGCAGCTGCTTGAGGACGACCCCTCAGTCGTGTACCTCACCGCATACCTGCTCACCCTGGATGCACAGTATGATTTCTTGGCTCGGCGCCACCGTCAGATGATTGCCCGAGCAGAAGATGCAGAGAAGCTCAACCGTAAGCTCCATGTGGATCTCACCACAGCTCAAGCCTGTGTAGCTGCCTTGGAAAGTCGTGAAGCCAATGTTGTTGAAGCCCTGAAGCAAGCCAAGGATGAGCACGTCCAGAAGTGGATGGAGGCCTACTTGGTAACCCATAACCAATGTAGAGCCCTGCGGATCCAAGAGCCCGCTTTATCCAACCCAGTTCAACCCATCATAGCTGAAGACCCCCAGATTCTTGAAGGTCACCCGGTCTCTATCAGAGGAGAGAAGAAGGCTTGGGAACTACCGGAAGGAGCCATAGTCTTGGAAGGAATTCCAGTCTTCCCTCAGGCTATGAATAAGCAAGAGCACCCCGAGTCCTCCCAAGATCCCCCACCGGAGTTGTTTGAGCCCCTCACCATGAAGAAGATTCCAGCACCATCCCTTGAAGTCAAGGAAGAAGCTGCAAGCACCCCGCTAGCACCGCCGCCCTCTAAGGAACTACAAGAGCCTGTCCCGCTTCAAGAAGAGTTCGACCCCGTGCTGCCATCTCAGTCGCCGCCAGAAGAAGCCATCAATATCAGCTCCCTCTTGACCCATCCAGGAGATGTCTCAGATTGAAGTTGTGTGCAAGCCTTGCCAGAAGAGAAGCTGCCAGATCTGAGTTAGTTATGCCCAGTCCTCTGCATGCATTGGGTAGTGAAGTTTTTCTTCACTTTGGCTAGAGCCCTGCATGTATGAGAGGTAATTGTGTAGTCTCGTGTTTCGAAAAAACTCTAATTGTGTGGCCCCTAGGGCATTTCAAAATGAATTTCGCTTGATGTTTTCTTCCCTTTTGAGTGCATATGTGATGCTTTAACGTTAGTGCTCATAAGTCGCATTTCAGCATAGTTCTCACTTCAGGAGCCAAGCAATAGTAGTTATGCTTAGCCCCCGAATCCAAGTAGTTCGTGATTTGGAAAAACTCTATTCTCCCCTTATTCAAAACATTTGATTTGTTTGTGCTTATCATTGCTGAGCTTGTGTGTTTTCTTTTCATTTTTTTTAAAAAGGTTTTCTCTAAAAACATAGATAACAAATTAGAGCTAATCCTCACCTTATGCTTCCATTCTCATCTTAACCCATCTCAAGAGAAAAGCACCTTACCCAAGAAGATACCGGAAAGCTTACCCTTGAAGCATGGAACAAGCTACAGAAGAAACCAGTCCAGTCGCTCAGTCAAAAGGACCGATCGTGAGAATCAAAGCACTGCCCCTGAGTCAAAGTAAACAGGAAAAGAGGACATAAGGAGTTATTACCATACAGAGAGGCAAAGATTCTTGGAACCAAAGACCACAAACATCAGGGTCATTGACCCCACCACTCACCCATGCCCCCTGCATGTGTGCTCCACCCCCATACACACTATCACCACCCCATGCCCCCTTTGTAGCGCACCCACCGCCGCCATTACCGCCAGCAACACCATCCCCCCCTCCATCGCACTTGTTGCCTTGTGTCACCTGCTCCATCACCACCACTCTGCAACCGAGCACCCACACTCGCCTATAACCCCCCCCCCCCCACCAGCTCCCTCAGTTCCCATCCCAAGCAAAACACTCCAGATAAAACCCCCTCTGCCAAATCGCAAGCAACTCCATTTTCCACTCCCTGCCCCTAAGATCACAATGCTTGGTGATTCTTGGGTTGAAGACTGTTGTACATGGTTCATAGTCTTTGGCTTCCTCCTCTGTATGATGGTAATACTCATCGATAGAATCCTCTAGTGGGAAGAGCAAAGAGAAAGAAAGAGGCAGTGAAAAGTGAAAAGTGAGAAGAGAAAAGAAGATAGTGAAGAAAAGATAAGAAGGTTCTCCCAGAATCAACCCTGTGTCAGTCATCTCTCCGCAGCCTGGTCAAGCAACAACAGCAGAAGAAGGCCCCGTAACACCCTTGTTATGTGGTACTTCAAGGAGTTCAAATCCCCAAGATTCAAGAGTTCTACCTTATTCTTTTTAAGTGGGGTAGTATTCCAGTAAGGTTCCTGCTATGGAGAAAAAGAAGAAGGCCTGTAGCAAGCTTGTGGAAGTTCGCAAGAGGAAGGTTTGCGTGTCGGCATCGATGCTTCTTCAATAAGCTAGCTGCCAAGCGAAACCTAGAAGCCTGAAGATGATTCTTTGAGTAGCCAGAATCAGCGTTTGCAATCGGCAACCAGATGCTCCTCAAAGGCCAGATTTTGTTGAAGCTCTATCTCCTCGAAGAGTCTGCAAAGTGAAGATATGTAGCTGAAGTAAAGCTATACCCATAACCCTTCTAAGCCGAATCTCGAGGACGAGATTCCTTTTAAGTGGGGTAGATTTGTAGCATCCCAAACAAATCTTGAAATTTTCTCAAACTCGCTCTAAATTCAAAATGAATTTCAAATTTCGTTTCAAAATGTTTGTTTGCAAGTTGATATCAACAAATAAAATTTAGTGGTCTATATTCTCTCTAAAATCTCCTCAAAATATCCTACAAATATTTCCCTAGTGATCACCCTCAAACTCTTTCAGAAATACTGCCCAAATATTCCACCGATATATGTCCAAGTATTTTCTTCCTGAGAAATACCTTCAGAATCATTTTTCAAGTCCCTACAAATATTTTCTTCATAACTTTTCTCATGCTCATACGTATATGTATGCCTCCGGTGTCATACGGTGAGCTCTACAAGCTAATTACACTCATATAAGACAAATCCATGCTAATCTCCCACTAATCCTCTCATCCTCCCACTAATCCCCTCATCCCTCCCCCTAATCCCCCCACCATGGCTATAAATAGAGGGGCAAGGGCCTCCTCTCATCCCACCCCAAGCCATTTCATGGCAACTCTCTTCCCCCCCCCCCACACCCACACGCCCACTCCCACTCCACCTTCCACACAAGCACACACTAGCACAAGGATCGTTCGATCGTTCTTCGATCGTTTGTCCCCCTGTTCTTAGTTTGTTCGTTCGTTCGTCCGATCGTTTGATCGTTCGTCTGATCGTTCATGGTTCGTTCGTCCGTTCGTCCGATCGTTCGATCGTTCGTCCGTTCGTTCATCCAAATAATCTTTTTCCTGCCGTTATGCTGCCGAAATTCCGATCGTTCGTTCGTCCGATCGTTCATGGTTCGTTCGTCCATTCGTCCGATCGTTCGATCGTTCGTCCGTTCGTTCGTCCAAATAATCCTTTTCCTGCCGTTATGCTGCCAAAATTCCGATCGTTCGTTCGATCATTCGATCGTTCATCGTTCGTTCATAGTTCCTATTCATCGTTCATCGTTCATTCATCGTCACTATTTACCATCACTATTTACCATCACTATTTACCGTTACTATTTACCGTTACTTTTTACCGTTTACCGTTACTTTTTACCGTTTACCGTTACTTTTTACCGTTACTATTTACCGTTACTTTTTACTGTTTACCGTTACTTTTTACCGTTACTATTTACCGTTACTTTTTACCGTTACTATTCACTGTTACTATTCATCGATCATCCGATTACCCCAATTTTCAACTACTCATCCATCATGCTGTCCAGTCCACCTAAGACCAGCCAGACCCATATTCCAGTTATACAAACTCCGGTGACTGTGATTTTCATTCCAGTAGGGAACTTCCAATCTGGTCACCCATCCTAGGTTTCTCCAAGTTGAGCACGCTTAACTTGAGATTCCTTCGAACCAGGCTTCCAAACTCAGATTCCAATAATTCTCGTTTCTAAATTCTTATCAAACTATTCCCTATCCAACCATGTCATCCCTTAAGCATGGTTCATGTTCCAGAAAAATCCCAAAATACTCGTGTCCCATATTCTGCCTATAACTCTCCTGTTCATATTAAGTCAGACGATTCATTCGTCACTATTCTCACCAACAGTGAACTTCGCTGTGCTACACCACATACACCCAGCTATAAATACACCCAGCTACCCTCTCCCTCTCCACACACACGCAACACCCTCAGCCAAGGCAAACACCCCACTCACTCAGTTACCCCGCTCTGCCAGCTACACGCATAGTGTCGCTTCGTCTCCAGTCCACCCTCCTGGTAAGCACCTTCGCTCCACCACCAGCAGTACCTCAACACCACATGACACATATTCTACTCAAGACTCTACCCATCCATATATTACTATTCTGACCACTATACTAAATGTTTGTTGGTATACTTGTTGGTTTGTATGTTTGCTTGTTCATGTTGCATAGTTATCGGAGCGTTCGTACCGTCTCGTGGAGGCCAGATCTACAAGTCTACGCCAGGAGCCAGAAGCCAGTTCCGCGATCTCTCTTTCCCCTTCGCCGGATAAGCACGGCAAGCTCACTGGATCCCTTTGATGCATAAATTACCTATGCTTTTACAACCACAACCCTCAGCCTGTTATTTTATGCATGATATGATTTTGAGACAAGTTATTATAGCCACCCAGCCGCTTGCCGCAATCAATACTTGATATATTTGTTACAAATGATTTGAGAAAAGGTGTGAGTTTTCAAAAGAAAATGCTTTTCAAAATGTGTTTGATGAAGGGTTTTCACCCTTATCACCTTTGAGTAGGGATGATCAGGGACTCCCTGGTTTAGGGGAGGGCCTAAGATGATGGCTCAGCTGGTTTAGGCGTGAGCAGAAGGATTGTCCCCTCACATAAGGACCGGTTTGTCATCCTTCACTACCTGTACTCATGGTAAGTACAACCACTCGAGACTGTGTGGGCAGTCACTCAATCTGAACTCGTACGGTCCAAACCCCAGGGTTATGAAGGCTGGGGAGCACCGGGAGGATAAGGAGGGGGAAAGTTTTGTCCGGTTTGGGCATGGCGGTGGCCTGACTCCTTCCGGTATAACCGTTAAGGTAGGGACGTGCGAGGAAAGAAAGAGATTCGGATTCGGGTCTCACTAGCTATGAGATCGCAGAGCCGGACTAGTGGGTAAAGTGTACACCTCTGCGCAGAGTTTGAAAACCTATTCGAATAGTCCGTGTCCACAGGAATGGACGAGTCTGGTATGGTATGGCAATTAATGTTTTGTTTTCAAAAAAGGGTGTGTTTGAGAAAATGTTTTTTTAAAGGTTCGGCGGTTTAGCCGTGAGCTATGGTGGACGGGAAGTCCAGTAGCTGTTTTTGAAAATGAAAACCAGTGGGAAACTGCTGAGATACCTGGATGGTTTAGTCCAGGGGATTTTATCCTAATATTGAAAAACTTCCTGCTCCTTTGGGAGAGGATGCGCTTTGCAAAATACAAAATGTTTTTCAAAAACAACCCTGCATAAAATATTGTTGTTTCTGCAAATATCCTGAGCTCCACATATTCCATGCATTATATCTGATTTCCCCATTCCGCGGGTGAAGATGGGCTGCTGAGTACGTTTGTACTCACCCTTGCTTATTTTTTCAGAAAAAGGAGATCGGGTAAGAGTTACGGCTGTTCCCAACCTTGCCTGTGGCTGTTGGACCGCTGATTTGCTTCACTGTGTATATCGGGCTGCTTCAGCCCCACTCTGATGATATGTCCCGAGTTGTGGACCAACTCTTAAAGTTGTTCGCCACCTTTGTAGGTTTGTCTCGTTTAAGCAGATTTGGTATTATCTGATGTATAAATGTGTTTACTAGCCTCCTGGGACTAGTAATTGTATCACGTTTGAGTCCCAGAGGATTGGGGACGCTTCACTTGTTCTCAAATGCTATGAATTAAGAACAAGGCAACATAAAAATGTTAGGTGTTAATGCCCTTCGTCCGCTGAAGCATTATCTCCCCAAGGATTTAATGAACTTCGGACGAAGGTCGCGGGTAAAGCATTACGAAGGTCATACCTTTGTGACTGGACTTATACAACAATATAAAATAAAGTATAAAATGTAAAACATATGTCAAGAACAAATAATATTATTCATATATTTCGTTATATGGATTTGAATATCAGAACATAATTTTTAGGTACATTTATACCTTCTCCTTGACAGAAAACAATAACTCCAGTGTGATGCGTCGGCAATTACAAGATTGTGTGAACAGTATAGGGGTACTGTTCACCTATTTATAGGCACAGGACGCAGCCTATGTGAAATTACATTTATGCCCTTTATAACCATTTACAATATTGACACAAAACATCATTGGCCTTTGAGTCATTTCATCTTTAAGTCGGTTCGCCCCCTTCGTCTTGAGATTTGTCATTGTGCCGAAGCTCTACCGGTGATAACTTCGGCGTTGCTTCTGAAAAGAACTGCCGAAGGTGTTTTCCTCTTTTAGGATCTTCGGCTACGAAGCATACCCCCAATAAAATCAATGAACCTATCATGGACCGGTATACCTTTTGATCAACGGACTTACCTCCTTTGTTGAGGTCAACATGCCCGTCGGTTCCCATAGGTGTCTTTGCGGGCTTGGCGTCCTTCATCCCAAACCGCTTAAGAAGATCTTGTGTGTACTTTGTTTGGGAGATGAAGGTGTCATCCTTGAGTTGCTTCACTTGAAACCCAAGGAAGTAGGTCAACTCGCCCATCATCGACATCTCGAACTTTTGTGTCATCACCCTGCTAAACTCCTCACAAGACTTTTGATTAGTAGAACCAAATATTATGTCGTCGACATAAATTTGGCACATGAAAAGATCTCCATCACAAGTCTTTGTAAAAAGAGTGGGATCAGCTTTCCCAACCTTTAAAGCATTAGCAATTAAGAAATCTCTAAGGCATTCATACCGTGCTCTTGGGGCTTGCTTAAGTCCATAGAGTGCCTTAGAGAGTTTATACACGTGGTCGAGATACATGTCATCCTCAAAGCTAGGGGGTTGTTCCACGTACACCTCCTCCTTGATTGGCCTGTTGAGGAAAGCGCTCTTCACATCCATTTGAAACAGCCTAAAAGAGTGGTGAGCGGCATAGGCTAATAATATTGGAATAGACTCTAGCCTAGCCACAGGAGCAAAAGTCTCCTCGAAATCCAAACTTGCGACTTGGGCATAACCTTTTACCACAAGTCGAGCCTTGTTTCTTGTCACCACTCCGTGCTCGTCTTGCTTGTTGTGGAACACCCACTTGGTTCCCACAACGTTTTGCTTTGGACGTGGCACCAGGCTCCAAACTTCATTTCTCTTGAAGTTGTTGAGCTCTTCCTGCATAGCCAACACCCAGTTCGGATCCTGCAAGGCCTCTTCTACCCTGAAAGGCTCAATAGAAGAGACAAACGAGTAATGTTCACAAAAATTAGCTAGGCATGAGCGAGTAGTTACTCCCTTGCTGATATCACCCAGAATCTGATCGACAGGATGATTTCTTTGGATCGTTGCTTGAACTTGGGTTGGAGGGACCTGTGGTGCTTCTTCCTCCATCACTTGATCTTCCTATGCTCCCCCTTGATTATGCCCTTCTTCTTGATGTACCTGTTCATCATCTTGAGTTGGGGGTTGCACCATTATCGAGGAAGATGGTTGATCTTGTTCCTGTATTTCCTGTGGTCGCACATCACCTATTGCCATCGTGCGTATTGCGGCTGTCGGAATTTCTTCTTCATCTACATCATCAAGATCAACTTGCTCTCTTGGAGAGCCATTAGTCTCATCAAATACAACATCGCTAGAGACTTCAACCAATCCCAAGGATTTGTTGAAGACCCTATATGCCTTTGTATTTGAGTCATACCCTAGTAAAAACCCTTCTACTGCCTTGGGAGCAAACTTAGAATGTCTACCTTTCTTCATCAGAATGTAGCATTTGCTCCCAAATACTCGAAAGTAAGAAACGTTGGGTTTGTTACCAGTAAGGAGTTCATAGGAGGTCTTCTTGAGAAGGCGATGCAGATAGAGCCGGTTTATGGCGTGGCAAGCTGTGTTCATAGCTTCCGACCAAAACCGCTCGGGTGTCTTGAACTCTCCAAGCATCATTCTTGCCATGTCGATAAGTGTCATGTTCTTCCTCTCTACCACACCATTTTGCTGTGGTGTGTAGGGAGCGGAGAACTCGTGCTTGATGCCTTCCTCCTCAAGATACTCCTCCACTTGTAGATTCTTGAACTCGGACCCGTTGTCGCTTCTTATCTTTTTCATCTTGAGCTCAAATTCATTTTGAGCCCTCCTTAAAAAGCGCTTTAGGGTCCCTTTGGTTTCTGATTTGTCCTGCAAAAAGAACACCCAAGTGAAGCGGGAAAAATCATCAACAATAACAAGACCATACTTACTTCCCCCGATGCTAAGGTAGGCAACGGGTTCAAAAAGATCCATGTGAAGAAGCTCCAGTGGTCTTGATGTTATCATCACATTCTTGCTGTGATGAATGCTTCCCACCTGTTTTCATGCCTGACATGCTGCGCAAGGTCTGTCTTTCTCAAAACAGACATTGGTTAGTCCTAACACATGATCTCCCTTTAGAAACTTATGAAGGTTCTTCATCCCAACATGTGCTAGATAGTGATGCCACAGCCAGCCCATACTAGTCTTAGCTATTAAGCATGCATCTAGATCGGCCTCCTCTTTCGAAAAATCAACTAAGTAGAGTTTGTCGTCTAATACGCCCTTAAAAGCTAATGAACCATCACTCCTTCTAAAGACAGATACATCAACGTTTGTAAAAAGACAATTGTAACCCATGTGACACAATTGACTTACAGACAGAAGGTTGTACCCAAGCGACTCTACTAGGAATACATTCGATATGGAGTGCTCGTCAGTGATGGCTATCTTGCCCAAGCCTTTGACCTTGCCTTGGTTCCCATCTCCAAAAACAATCGTATCCTGGGAATCCTTGTTCTCGACGTAGGAGGTGAACATCTTCTTCTCCCCCGCCATGTGGTTTGTGCATCCGCTATCGATTATCCAGCTAGAGCCCCTGGATGCATAAACCTACAAGGAATTTAAGCTTGGGTTTTAGGTACCCAACTCTTGTTGGGTCCTACAAGGTTAGTCACAATAGTTTTTGGAACCTATATGTAAGTTTTGTCTCTCTTGAATTTGGATCCCAATTTCCTAGCCACTACTTTTGAATTCTTACATGAAAGAATAAAAGAAGCGTTGCAAGCATGGAAAACAGTAGTAGATTCATTGCACATTTTCCTAGGCACATGATGCACAATATGATTTCTCCTAGGCCTACTTCTACCATGAACAAAAGTAGAACTAGAGGCAAACATAGCATGTGAATTAAAAGCATCATGATCATAACTCCTATTATAATGAGCATGATTAGCAATTTTCCTATCATAAATAAAGGCATGGTTCCTTTGAGGATTACTAACCATAGGGGCCTTCCCTTTCTCCTTGTTGGGAATGGGAGCCCTTTGGCTTGTTAAGTTCTTGGCTTCCTTTTGAAAACCAAGCCCATCCTTAATTGAGGGGTGTCTACCAACAGTGTAGGCATCCCTAGCAAATTTTAATTTATCAAAATTAATTTTGCAAGTCTTAAGTTGAGCATTAAGACTTGCCACCTCATTATTTAGTTTGGTAATAGAAATAAGGTGTTCATCACAAGCATCAACATCAAAATCCTTACATCTATTACAAATAACAACATGCTCTACACATGAACTAGTTTTGTTGACTTCCTCTAGCTTAGCATTTAGTTCATCATTTAAACTCTTTAAACTAGAGACAGATTTATGGCAAACAAACAATTCAGAGGATAACATTTCATTTCTCTTAATTTCTAAGGCAAGGGATTTTTGCACACTAACAAATTTGTCATGTTCCTCATATAAAATATCCTCTTGCTTTTCTAACAATCTATACTTTTCATTTAGAGCATCAATTAATTCATTAATTTTTTCTACCTTAGCTCTATCTAAACCCTTAAATAAACTAGAGTAATCTACTTCATCATCGGAGGATTCTTCATCACTAGATGAAGTGTATTTGGGTGTGTCCCGAACACATACCTTTTTCTCCTTGGCCATAAGACATGTATGGCGTTCGTTGGGGAAGAGTGAGGATTTGTTGAAGGCCGAAGCAGCGAGTCCTTCATCGTTGGAGTCGGAAGAGGAGCAGTCCGAGTCCCATTCCTTTCCAAGGTGCGCCTCGCTCTTTGCCTTCCTGTAGTTCTTCTTTTTCTCCTTCTTCCCGCTCTTTTCTTGTCCCTAGTCACTATCATTATCGGGACAATTTGCAATAAAGTGACTAGTCTTACCGCATTTGAAGCAGGAGCGTTTTCCCCTTGTTTTATTCCTGTTGGAGTACTCCTTGTGTCCTTTGAGTGCGGTCTTGAACCGCTTGATGATAAGCGCCATCTCATCTTCATTGAGTCTGGAAGCCTCCACTTGAGCTACCTTGCTTGGTAGCGCCTCCTTGCTGCTCGTTGCTTTGAGAGCAACGGGCTGCGGCTCGTAGATAGGTAGTGGACCGTTCAAGGCGTCATCCACGTATCATGCCTCCTTTACCATCATGCGCCCGCTCACAAATTTTCCGAGTATCTCCTCGGGCATCATCTTTGTGTACCTGGGGTTTTCACGGATAAGATTCACAAGTTGGGGGTCAATAACTGTAAAGGACCTAAGCATGAGTCGGACGACGTCATGGTCCGTCCATCTTGTGCTTCCATAGCTTCGAACCTTGTTGACCAGGGTTTTGAGCCTGTTATAGGTTTGTGTCGGCTCTTCTCCCCTGATCATGGCGAATATCCCTAGCTCGCCTTCCACCAGTTCTATTTTGGTGATCATTGTAGCATCATTTACCTCATGTGAGATCTTGAGGGTGTCCCAGATTTGCTTGGCGTTGTCCAAGCCACTCACTTCATTGTATTCATCCCTGCAAAGCGAAGCTAACAAGGCAGTAGTAGCTTAGGCATTCTTATGAATTTGTTCATTAATGAATACAGGATTATCTGTACTATCAAAATGCATCCCATTTTCCACAATTTCCCAGATGCTAGGATGGAGAGAAAACAGATGACTATGCATTTTATGACTCCAAAATGAGTAATCCTCTCCATCAAAGTGTGGGGGTTTTCCAAGAGGAATAGAAAGCAAATGGGCATTTGAGTTGTATGGAATACGGGAATAATCAAAGGAATAGTTTTGATTGACTGTCTTTTTCTTTGACGAGGAGTCGTCGTCGTCCCTTGGTGAAGAGGAAGATGCATCGCTGTCGTAGTATATGATCTTCTTGATGTGCCTCTTCTTCTTCCCGTTCCTCTTCTTGTGACTTGAGCCTGAGTCGGTGGGCTTGTCGTCCCTTGGCTCGTTGAGGAGGGACTCCTTCTCCTTGTCGTTGACCACTATCCCCTTTCCCTTAGGATCCATCTCTTCGAGCGATCAGTCCCTTGAATGAAGAGTACGGCTCCGATACCAATTGAGAGCACCTAGAGGGGGGGTGAATAGGTGATCCTGTAAAATTAAACACTAAATAGCAACAAACTTGATTATCAAGGTGTTAGTGAAATCAAGCGGTTAAGGAACGCGCTCGTGCGAACAAAGCAATCACAATAAGCAACACACAAGACACATGATTTTTATCCTGTGGTTCAGCCAAGTGACACTTGCCTACTTCCACGTTGTGGCGTCCCAATGGACGAGGGTTGCACTCAACCCCTTTCAAGTGATCCAAAGATCAACTTGAATACCATGGTCTTTTCTTTTAGTATCTTTTCCCGTTTGCGAGGAATCTCCATAATTTGGAGTCTCTCGCCCTTACAATTGAGATCACAAAGAAAGCACAGAGTAAGGTTGGGGAGAGCAATGCACACAAGACTCAAAATCACAGCACAACCATGCACACAAGTGAGAAGGTGAGCACACAAACACAGCGTGAGGAGTTTACAACTCAAATAGTGCTCAAATCTCAAGAACGATGATCCGATTGCGTGAAAGCGAAGTCTAGAAGTCTTAGGATGCTTAGAGGGTGCTTAATTATACTCCTCCATGTGCCTAGGGGTCCCTTTTATAGCCCTAAGGCAGCTAGGAGCCGTTGAAGACCAACTTGGAAGGCCAATCTTGCCTTCTATCAAGTGGCGCACCGGATAGTTTGGTGCGCCACCGGACAGCTACTGTAGCTTGTCCGGTGTGTGATTTCCTTCCAAAACGGGCATAGTCGACCGTTGCAGCTCCGGGCCCGTTGGCGCACCGGACACTGTCCAGTGCACACCGGACAGTCCGGTGCCTCCTTCCGACCGTTGGAGCTGCCACGCGTCGCCCGCAGATTTTGTGGCCAACCGTTGGCACTGGCGACCGTTGGCTCACCGGACAGTCCGGTGCACCACCGGACAGTCCGGTGCACCACCGGACAGTCCAGTGAATTTTAGCCACGTCGCCTTTCTTCATTCCCGAGAGCAATGAGTTCGCGCGGATGACTCACCGGATAGTCCGGTGCACCACCGGACAGTCCGGTGAATTATAGCCATACACCGCCGTCGATTCCCGAGAGCAGCACTTTCACGGGAGACCAGCCTGGCGCACCGGACACTGTCTGGTGCACCACCAGACAGTCCGGTGTACCAGACCGAGCTGAAGTTTGGCTGCACAGAGCCAAGTCCTTTCCTTTTCTTTTCTCCTTCTTTTCTCACTGTTTCTAGTACTTAGACAAACACATCAGCGTTCAAAAAACAATGTACTAAGTCTAGAAACATACCTTGTGCCTTAATTTGTACTTCTCACTTTATTTGGCACAAAAGAACTTAATCAAACGTGTTGGACATTTAATCATCAAAACATTGTAGAAATGGCCCAAGGGCACATTTCCCTTTCAGCAGATCACTCGGGGGCTACATCATACTTGTCGGCGTTCCGAGACCGGGGGGTCCCCGAGCCGACGAGTGAGAGTGCCGCGTGCCCCAGCCCAGATGGGTCGAGCGCGTGGAGCGAGCGCGAAGGGGGGAACAGAGAGAGAGGTCGGTGGCCGGAGCCGGGTCGTGAGGGAGTCGGAGAATTCCCGCGGCCTTCGTGTTCGTCCCGCGCCCAGGTCGGGTGCGCTTGCAGTAGGGGGTTACAAGCGTCCGCGCGAGGTGAGGGGAGAGAGCGGCCCCGAGAGAGCGCCTGCCCCTGCCCTTCGTCCCCGCGAGGCCAACCTTCTCTAAGAAGGCCCTGGCCCTTCCTTTTATAGTCGTAAGGAGAGGATCCAGGTGTACAAGATGGGGGTGTAGCAAGGTGCTACGTGTCTAGCGAGGGAGAGCTAGCGCCCTATGTACATGCCAAGGTGGCAGCCGGAGAGATCTTGGCACCCTGTTGGTGTGGCGTCGTGGCTGTTGGAGGAGTAACGGAGCCGGACGGGGGGACAGCTGTCGGAGTGGCTGGGCCCTTGCTGACGTCCTCCTGCTTTCGTAAGGGAGCTGAGAGTTGCCGTCGTCATGGTCTAGCGGGGCGCCATCATTTGCCTATCTGGCGTGGCTGGCCAGATGGGACGCCGGTCTTGTTCCCTGCGACCCAAGTCAGCTCAGGGCAGGGTGATGATGACGCTCCCTGTTGATGTGGCGGTCTCGTGTCCTAGGTCGGGCGTCGTGGAAGCTCCTCTGAGGTCGAGTCCGTCCTGCAAGACAGAGGCAGAGTCCGAGCCCTGGGTCGGGCGAGGCGGAGATCGTTAGGCAGAAGCCGAGGCGGAGTCCGAGCCCTGGGTCGGGCGAGGCGGAGTTCGTCGTCTTCCGAGGCCTTAGCCCGAGTCCGAGCCCTTGGGCGGAGCGGAGTTCGCCGTCTTCCGGGGCCTTAGCCCGAGTCCGAGCCCTTGGGCGGAGCGGAGTTCGCCGTCTTCCGGGGCCTTAGCCCGAGTCCGAGCCCTTGGGCGGAGCGGAGTTCGCCGTCTTCCGGGGCCTTAGCCTGAGTCCGAGCCCTGGGGTCGGGCGGAGCGGAGTTCGCCGTCTTCCGGGGCCTTAGCCCGAGTCCGAGCCCTGGATCGGGCGGAGCCTCCTATGGCGCCTCTGGCGAAGTCTGGTCGCCCGTTGGTCTTACCTTTTGCGTTAGACGCCCTGGTGACTCGGTCGGTTGGCGCGGTGATTTAGTCAGGGTTTCTTCTTATCGAAGGCGGGGCCTAGGGCGAGCCGGAGATGCGTCTACCGTGAAAGAGGAGGCCTCAGGCGAGACGGAGTCATCTTAGGGTCGGCTGCCCTCGCCCGAGGCTAGGCTCGGGCGTGGCGTGGTCAAGTCACTCGTATGGACTGATCCCTGACTTAATCAAACCCATCAGGCCTCTGCAGCTTTATGCTAATGGGGGTTACCAGCTGAGAATTAGGCGTCTTGAGGGTACCCCTAATTATGGTCCCCGACAGTAGCCCCCGAGCCTCGAAGAGAGTGTTAACACTCGCTTGGAGGCTTGCGTCGCACTTTTTTGCAAGGGGACCAGCCTTTCTCGGTGGTACTTTGTTCCGGTGGGTGCGCGCGAGCGCACCCGCCGGGTGTAGCCCCCGAGGCCTCGGAGGAGTGGTTTCACTCCTTCGAGGTCTTAATGCCTTGCGCAATGCCTCGGCTGGACTAGCGGTTCCCTCATGCGAGCAGGGCGTAACCCAGGTGCACTGTCAGGGCCCAAGTTCTCGGGCTGGTATGTTGACGCTGTCAACGGTTCGGCCGGAGCCGGGTTTGCGAGAGCAGCCCCCGAGCCTTCGCACGGAGCGAGAGGACGATCAGGGACAGACTCGACTTTTTATATACGCCCCTACGTCGCCTTTCCGCAAGGAGGAGGGGGGGAGTGCGCCATGTTACCCTCGATGGGCACCGAACATGGTGTCTCCGGTGAGCTGCAATCGGGTAATCCGAGTGGACGTCCGTGCCCCGTTCGTTAGGGGTCGGCTAGGGGCCCGGAGGCACGCCCAAAAGTACCTGCGGGTGATCTGCCGGACCCGGTCCCCTAGCGACGGGGTCCGAGGGCTCGTTGCCTCCCTCCGATGGGATTCCGTTACAGAGTCGTTCCCGCTGGTCTCGGAAATGTCCTAGGGTACCTCGGGAGCGCAGCCCGAGCCTTGGTTATGTATTGAACGTACCCCTGGTCATCCCTCGCTCGGCGTCTGAGGCGGCTGTGAACCCTTCGACAGGCCAGCCTTCGAACCCCTGATCAGTAGGGGGCACGGAGCCCTAGTAGCCTGAGGCGGTCATGGAACCTTTCGGGGGCCGACCTTCGAACCCCTGACCAGTAGTGGGTGTCGGGCCCACGCGATCTGAGGCGGCTGTTGAACCCTTCGGGGGGCCAGCCTTTGAACCCCTGATCAGTAGGGAGGCTCGGAGCCTAGTTCCTTCACGGGGAAGGATCCCTTTGGGGTTATCCCCCTTCTCGTTCCCTGTTGCAAGAGATAGAGAAAGAAGGAAAAGGGAAA
The DNA here is from genome assembly GCA_029449295.1 of Zea luxurians. Classification (NCBI taxonomy): domain Eukaryota; kingdom Viridiplantae; phylum Streptophyta; class Magnoliopsida; order Poales; family Poaceae; genus Zea; species Zea luxurians. The sequence goes on from JAOPSE010000007.1 coordinate 150,565,342, forward strand.
AAGGATTCGAAATTGAACGTCGTGGTGTACCTTTTTCGGCGTGGTCGTTTTGGCGGAGGCGAAGCGTCGCCAGCTGCCCCTGCCAGAAACGTTACCTGTTTCGCCGCGGAGTTAATGCGCCGGGGTAAGCGGTCGGCGAAGCTGCCGTTGCGTGCGCGGGCCGTTCGAGGTACGGGTCACGGGCGCGTCGTCTTCACGCCGTGAGAGGTGGTTCTCTTGCTGTCTCCGGATGGGACATGAGCTTGGCAGATGGCGTGACCGCTGCCCTCGCGCGCCTGCCACCGTCATTACTGCCGGCCCATTTTTGACCGCTTTTGACCGCTGCGCCAGGCTGGCGCTGCTGGGTCGCGGGCTGGGTCGCCTCGAATCGCGGTATCGGTTCCGCAATCGAGGAGGTGCGGTGGTGGAGCGAGTGGCATAGCGGTTTGCATGCAGCGCCCGGCGCGCCAGTTGCACGACGCGTGGGCTCGAGCCGTCGCGCTGGCCTGTCAGGAGTCGGAGAGGCGCGTCCACTTGGCGCGGTTGCATGCCGCCTGCATGGCCGCCTCCCCCTTTCGCCCGCTGGTTCGAGCAAAAGTGGAGGGTTACTTGTAACCGCTGGGTGGTTGCGTGCGTCGTGCGCGGCGGTTCGGCTTCCTCTGCTTAGAGCCGGTCTGCATGACATGCGGGCCCCAGCCCCCGCGCCGCAGGGAAGGGCTTTGGAGGCGTGTTGGAGAAGACTCAGTCCGTGACGGTTGAGGGCGCAAGTAGGGGGAGTTGCCTTTAAAAGGAGGGCGACCCCCTTCGTGAGGTAACCATGTCTCCTTCCTCCCCAATGCATTGTGTCTCTCCATCTTCCGAGCCCTCGGATGGGGGGAAACCGCCGTCTTTTCGCTCCATCGCTGGAGGAACGCAACTCCGTGGGAGCTGGTACCTTTCAGCCATCGTTCGGCTTCAAGGATTTTCATCATGCAGCCCGGCTGCACCCCTCCACCGGCGGTCACCCAAGAGGGCGACCTCCGGCTTGATGGTGGGGGAAAGCGAGTCGGGCTGCGGTCTCTGCCCCTCCCTCAGCCTCAAGGATTTTCATCACCAGGCCAAGAGGGAGGACGAGGCGAGCCGGGGAGCTGTCTCCGTGTGGGTCGGTTGCCCTCTTCTTCCCCGTGTGCCTGGGGGGAGAACGGCATCCTCCAGCTTCACGGAGACTTCCTCCAGCCATGTCGGAAGTGGCGGGTCCCGAGGCGCCGGCGGACGGAAGTGGTTTCTCTACTGATGAGATTGCCAATTCCGTCCGTAGCCCTGGGTCTCCGTCCCCCGGCCTGAATGGCTGGCTCTCGTCCTCGGGGGGTGAGAGTCCTTCCGCTGCCCCGCAGGCCCGCCCCTATCGAGTGGGGTTGTTCGTACCTGCGGGGTAGGGGAACCGGAGTTCCGTTTGTAATGGCACTTCGAGTGCCGGGTTTTTTGTTCATTTCGGCTTTTGGGGCCTGAACATGTATGTAGCTCCGGCACAGAGCCGTGTTTTTTCCTCATTTCTGAGCACTAAGACTCGCCTGTTGTTTGTCTGAACCGCTTCACCAAGCGTGAGTTGCCCCGTGTCAAGGTGACGAGTGAGGTATCCGTATCCCGGAGGCGTAGGAATCCCTCGGCTCGGTCGGACCTATTGTCCGGGGCTCCTCTAGCTTAGTTAAAGAGACCCCTCGGCCGCTCTTCGACGAACCGAGGCCAGGGGTAGCGATACCAGCACGAGCAGAGGCGGAGTCGGCTCGGAAACGAAACCTGGTTGGCCGGAGCCTAGCCGGGTTGTCCGTCGGCAGGATCGACGTCGGAGCTGTTCATCCGAGACTTCGAACCGAGCTGGCGCCCTCGGAAGGTGGTCGGCCGAGGCCCCGGAGGTGGCCGGCCGAGCCGTCCGCTCGAGCCGGGTTCTCGGAGAAGTCCCTGGCAGAGATTGCTCGAGCGTGATGATGACGTCGTCCTTCGGAGCGGAGGCCCTCGGACCGCGTCGCCGTCCGAGGCTAGGTCGGGCCTTGCCGAAGGTGTAGTTGATGCTGAGGGTGTCATCGCCCTCTTCCAGCGTCAAGATCCGAGCCTGCAGGGTCGAATTGTCTTGTAGCGTGGGCCTTGCGCGGCCGTTGAGGCCAGAACACATACCCTTGTTGCATTGTAAAGCTGCGTCTCTTCTCCTCTCGTTTCGAGTATCTGGACTTTTTGTCGGTAGCAGGGATGTTAGTGCGAGCAAAAGTTGCTTCTCGCGGAAGGTGATGAGTGAGGTATCCATATCCCGGAGGCGTGGGAGTCCCTCGGCTCGGTCGGCCTTGCCGCTTACGCGTACTTTTACCCGCCCATGAAGCCCTGTCACCGACTTGGTCGAGAAGGCTCGAAGAATCGCTTCGACAGAAGAGCTCCCGTACGTAAAGACTCGTTCGATCCGCGGATTCGCCTTATCCGAGCGCGAGTTACTTATCGCAGAAGGTGATGAGTGAGGTATCCGTATCCCGGAGGCGTAGGAGTCCCTCGGCTCGGTCAGCCTTGACTGCTTACGTGTACCCCGTCGTTTCCAGGACCCGCTTTTCGAAGTAGTCAAAAAGCACGAAAGACGTTCTGGTGAAAGAGATTTTCTTTTCGAGGAAAATTTTGACGCAGAGGGGGTTTCCCCCCTTTTAGCCCCCGAGGGAGGGTCGGGCTCTGCCGAGGCGAGGCTGACCCTTCCTTGTTGACTAAACTTTTGCGAGGGTGCGAGGTATATAAACAACTTGGAAACATCTTAAGGGTAGAAGCGACGTAGCTGTTGGATGTTCCAAGCGTTGCCGTAGACCTCGCCTTGACTGTTGGCCAGCTTGTACGTTCCGGGCTTCAGAACTTTGGCGATGATGAACGGCCCCTCCCAGGGGGGCGTGAGCTTGTGCCTCCCTCGGGCGTCTTGCCGCAGCCGAAGCACCAGATCGCCCACTTGGAGATCTCGGGGTCGGACCCCTCGGGCGTGGTAGCGTCGCAGGGACTGCTGATACCGCGCCGAGTGTAGTAAGGCCCTGTCCCGAGCCTCGTCCAGCTGGTCCAGCGAGTCTTCTCGGCTAGCTTGGTTGCTTTCTTCGTTGTAGGCCCTCGTCCTCGGGGAGCCGTATTCCAGGTCCGTGGGCAGGATGGCCTCGGCCCCGTAGACCAGGAAGAACGGCGTGAAACCCGTGGCCCGGCTTGGCGTCGTCCTCAGGCTCCAGACCACCGAGGGGAGCTCCTTCATCCATCGCTTGCCGAACTTGTTGAGATCATTGTAAATTCGAGGCTTGAGCCCCTGTAGAATCATGCCGTTGGCACGTTCCACTTGACATTCGACATGGGGTGAGCTACGGCGGCCCAGTCCACCCGGATGTTGTGATCCTCGCAAAAATCCAAGAATTTTTTGCCGGTGAACTGGGTGCCATTGTCGGTGATGATGGAGTTCGGGACCCCGAAGCGATGGATGATATTGGTGAAGAACGCCACCGCCTGCTCGGACCTGATGTTGTTCAGGGGTCGGACCTCGATCCACTTGGAGAATTTGTCGATGGCGACCAGCAGGTGCGTGTAGCCCCCGGGCGCCTTCTGCAGAGGGCCGACGAGGTCCAGACCCCATACAGCGAAGGGCCAGGTGATGGGTATCGTCTGCAGAGCCTGAGCGGGCAGGTGGGTCTGCTTCGCATAGAATTGGCACCCTTTGCAGGCGCGGACAATTCTAGTGGCGTCAGCCACCGCCGTTGGCCAGTAGAAGCCTTGGCGGAAAGCGTTCCCGACGAGGGTTCGTGGTGCTGCATGATGACCGCAAGCCCCCGAGTGTATTTCCTGCAGGAGTTCCTGACCCTCGGCGATGGAGATGCATCGCTGGAGGATGCCCGAGGGGCTTCGGTGGTAGAGTTCCTTCTCATCGCCCAGCAAGACGAACGATTTGGCGCGTCGCGCTACCCACCGAGCCTCGGCTCGGTCGAGGGGCAGTTCCCCTTGGCGGAGATATTGCAGGTACGGGGTCTGCCAATCTTTATCTGGCACGACCCCGTTCTGCTCCTCCTCGATGCGGAGTGCTTCGCCCTCGGGCTCCGAGGGTTCCTCGGGGTGAGCCAAGGATGGCTCGGGCTGGGCCGAGGTCACCTCGGACGAGGCCGAGGGTGCCTCGGGCTCGGGCGCGTCATCTATCTTGACGGAGGGTTGGTGCAGATCTCGGGAGAAGACGTCCGGGGGAACCGTCGTTCGCCCCGAGGCTATCTTCGCCAGCTCGTCCGCAGTCTCGTTGTAGCGCCGGGCGATGTGGTTAAGCTCGAGCCCGTAGAACTTGTCTTCCAGGCGTCGAACCTCCTCACAGTAGGCCTCCATCTTCGGGTCACGGCAGAGGGAGTTCTTCATGACTTGGTCGATGACGAGCTGCGAGTCGCCGCGTGCATCGAGGCGTCGGACCCCTAGCTCGATGGCGATTCGCAATCCGTTGATCAGAGCCTCGTACTCAGCCACATTGTTGGACGCCGGGAAATGGAGGCGGAGCACGTAGCGCAGGTGTTTTCCGAGGGGCGAGACGAAAAGCAGGCCCGCGCCAGCTCCCGTCTTCATCAGCGACCCGTCGAAAAACATGGTCCAGAGCTCTGGTTGGATCGGAGCCGTTGGCAACTGGGTATCGACCCATTCGGCTACGAAATCCGCCAGTACCTGGGACTTGATGGCCTTCCGAGGGGCGAACGAAATTGCCTCGCCCATGATTTCCACCGCCCACTTCGCGATCCGCCCTGAGGCTTCTCGGCACTGGATGATCTCCCCCAGGGGGAAGGATGACACCACAGTCACCGGATGGGACTCGAAGTAATGTCGCAGCTTTCGCCTCGTCAGGATAACTGCGTATAGCAGCTTCTGGACTTGTGGGTAGCGGATCTTCGTCTCGGACAGCACTTCGCTGACGAAGTAAACTGGCCTCTGGATGGGCAAAGCATGCCCCTCCTCCTGCCTTTCGACTACGATCGCGGCGCTGACCACCTGAGTGGTTGCGACGACGTAGACCAGGAGGGTTTCTCCATCAGCTGGGGGTACCAAGATGGGCGCCTGGGTGAGGAGCGCCTTCAGGTTCCCGAGGGCTTCCTCGGCCTCGGGAGTCCAAGTGAAGCGCTCGGCCGTCCTTAAGAGGCGGTACAGGGGCAGGCCTCTTTCGCCGAGGCGCGAGATGAAACGGCTCAAGGCCGCGAGGCATCCCATGACCCTCTGTACGCCTTTTAAGTCCTTGATGGGCCCCATGTTTGTGATCGCTGCGATCTTCTCCGGGTTGGCTTCGATGCCCCGCTCGGAGACGATGAACCCCAAGAGCATGCCTCGGGGCACCCCGAAGACGCACTTCTCGGGATTGAGCTTGACGCCCTTCGCCTTGAGACACCGGAATGTCAGTTCGAGGTCGGAGAGAAGGTCGGAGGCTTTCCTCGTCTTGACTACGATGTCATCGACGTAGGCCTCGACCGTGCGACCAATGTGTTCGCCGAACACATGGTTCATGCACCGCTGGTACGTTGCACCCGCGTTTCTCAACCCGAACGGCATTGTGACATAACAGTACATGCCGAAGGGCGTGATGAAAGAAGTCGCGAGCTGGTCGGACTCTTTCATCTTGATTTGATGATACCCTGAGTAGGCATCGAGGAAAGACAGGGTTTCGCACCCTGCAGTGGAGTCCACAATTTGATCGATGCGAGGTAGAGGGTAGGGGACCTTCGGACATGCTTTGTTGAGACCAGTGTAGTCTACACACATCCGCCACTTCCCCCCTTTTTTCCTCACAAGTACAAGGTTGGCAAGCCATTCGAGATGGAATACCTCTTTAATGAACCCTGCTGCCATCAGCTTGTGGACCTCCTCGCCTATCACCCTGCGCCTTTCCTCGTCGAATCGGCGCAGAGGCTGTCTGACCGGCCGGGCTCCGGCCCGAATATCCAGCGAGTGCTCGGCGACATCCCTCGGTACGCCGGGCATGTCCGAGGGACTCCACGCAAAAACGTCGGCGTTTGCGCGGAGAAAGTCGACGAGCACTGCTTCCTATTTGGGGTCGAGCCCGGAACCGATCCGGATCTGCTTGGAGGTGTCACCACTGGGGTCGAGAGGGACGGCCTTAACCGTCTCCGCTGGCTCGAAGTTGCCGGCATGCCGCTTCACATCCGGCACCTCTCGGGAGAGGCTTTCCAGGTCGGCTATGAGGGCCTCGGACTCGGCGAGGGCCTCGGCGTACTCCACGCACTCCACATCGCATTCGAATGCGTGTTTGTACGTGGGGCCGACGGTGATGACCCCGTTGGGGCCCGGCATCTTGAGCTTCAGGTAGGTGTAGTTGGGGATGGCCATGAACTTCGCGTAGCATGGCCTCCCCAACACTGCGTGGTAGGTTCCTCGGAACCCGACCACCTCGAACGTCAAAGTCTCCCTTCGGAAGTTGGAGGGTGTTCCGAAGCAGACAGGGAGGTCGAGCTGCCCGAGGGGCTGGACGCGCTTCCCGGGAATGATCCCGTGGAAGGGCGCAGCGCCTGCTCGGACGGATGACAGGTCGACGCGCAGGAGCCTGAGGGTCTCGGCGTAGATGATGTTGAAGCAGCTGCCTCCATCCATCAGGACCTTGGTGAGCCTGACGTCGCCGATGACGGGGTCGACGACGAGCGGGTACTTCCCCGGGCTCGGCACGTGGTCGGGGTGGTCGTCCCGGTCGAAGGTGATGGGCTTGTCGGACCAGTCTAGGTAGACTGGCGCCGCCACCTTCACCGAGCAGACCTCCCGACGCTCTTGCTTACGATGCCGAGCCGAGGCGTTTGCCGCATGCCCTCCGTAGATCATGAAGCAATCGCGGACCTCTGGGAACTCTCCTGCTTGGTGATCCTCCCTTTTGTCGTCGTCGTGAGCCCTGCCACCCTCTGCGGGTGGCCCGGCCCGATGGAAGTGACGCCGAAGCATGACGCACTCTTCGAGGGTATGCTTGACGGGCCCCTGATGGTAGGGGCACGTCTCCTTGAGTGCCTTGTCGAAAAGGTTAGCACCTCCGGGGGGCTTCCGAGGGTTCTTGCGCTCGGCGGCGGCGACAAGGTCTGCATCGGGAACGTCGCGTTTCGCTTGCGACTTCCTCCTGCCTTTCTTCTTGGCGCCGCGCGGAGCAGACGCCTCGGGAGCATCTTCCGATGGGCGGCCCTGGGGTTGCTTGTCCTTTCGGAAGATGGCCTCTACCGCCTCCTGGCCGGAGGCGAACTTGGTGGCGATGTCCATCAGTTCGCTTGCCCTGGTGGGGGTCTTGCGACCCAGCTTGCTCACCAGGTCGCGGCAGGTGGTGCCGGCGAGGAACGCGCCGATGACATCGGAGTCGGTGATGTTGGGCAGCTCGGTGCGCTGCTTCGAGAACCGCCGGATGTAGTCTCGGAGAGACTCTCCCGGCAGTTGCCGACAGCTTCGGAGGTCCCAGGAATTCCCGGGGCGCACGTACGTGCCCTGGAAGTTCCCGGCGAAAGCCTGGACCAAATCTTCCCAGTTGGAAATCTGCCCCGGAGGCAGGTGCTCCAACCAGGCACGAGCGGTGTCGGAGAGAAACAGGGGGAGGTTTCGGATGATGAGGTCGTCATCGTCCGTTCCACCCAGTTGACAGGCCAGGCGGTAGTCCGCGAGCCACAATTCCGGTCTCGTCTCCCCCGAGTACTTCGTGATAGTAGTCGGGGGTCGGAATCGGGGCGGAAACGGCGCCCGCCGAATGGCTCGGCTAAAGACCTGTGGACCGGGTGGTTCGGGCGAGGGACTCCGATCCTCCCCGCTGTCGTAACGTCCCCCACGCCTGGGGTGGTAGCCTCGGCGCACCCTCTCATCGAGGCGTGCCCGACGGTCACGATGAGGGTGTTCGTCGCCGAGGTGGCCCGGGGCCGCAGGCGCGGTGTTGCGCGTGCGCCCGGTGTAGACCGAGGCTTCCCGTGTGAGTCGGGAAGTCGCGGCACGAGGTTCCGAGGGGTATCCCTGCCTTCGGGAGGCAGAGCTCTCGGCCCGCCGGGCCGCAGCGCCTTCCAGGAGATGTTTGAGTTCTCCCTGGATTCGCCGACCCTCGGTGGTTGATGACTCCGGCATCGCGCGGAGGAGCATCGCTGCGGCGGCCAGGTCCCGACCAGTCCCGCCGGATGCGGGTGGCGGTCTGTCCCTGGCGTCGTTGGCGATGCGGTGCTGGAGACCTTGGGGCAGGTGACGTATTCCTCCGGCCGGGGGTTGGCTCGCCCATACCTGCCCGATGTTCTGGCGGATTGCCTCGAGCGCTCCTGCTCCCTCATCGAGCCCGGCCTGCGCCCCGCGGACTTGCTCGAGCTGTGGGTCGTGACCCCCCGCCAGAACGGGGACCACAGCTAGCTCCCGCGGGATGTCGGCGCGAGGCGCTGGCCTAGGGGGATCACCATCCTCCGGCATGCCGAGACAGCCGCCTCCGGAGGGATCCCCTAGCTCGATGTGGAAACATTCGCGACTCGGGCCGCAGTCCTTGTCGCCAAGGCTGCGGCTGCCGTCGGAACAGTCGGAGAGGCAGTAGTCACATGCGGTCATGAAGTCCCGCATGGCACTAGGGTTGCCAGATCCGGAGAAATCCCAACAGATGCTGGGGTCGTCATCTTCCTCGGACCCAGAGGGTCCGTAGGTCGAGACACCCGTCAATCGGTCCCAAGGCGACCGCACACGAAACCCCAGAGAGGTTGCACTCGCCTCAATGTGAGCGCCCGCCAAAGCGAGGTCGCCAGGCGGGCTGAGGCCGAGTCGAAATGAAGAAAGATGGGTAGCAGTCGGTACCTTTTTGTCGACGAGGAGCGATGAAGTCACGTCGGGGGCTGACCGCGCCGTCTTCTTGGGTACGAGGGCGACGTCCTGCAGGCCTTCCGTGAGCGTGCTGGCGTCGTCCACTTGCTCGGGGTCGACGTGTTGCGGGGGGATGGCGCTCGCGTTTGCCTCGAACGCGAGGGCGACGCCTGGCGTGTCCTCCGTTGAGGCGCCGAGGATGTCGATTTGCTCGACAGCCGTCGGAGCACGGCCTCCCGCTCGGCCCCGGTTGCCCCGCCTCCTCCTCCTCCGATGGCGAGGGAGAGGATGGGGCGAGCTCGAAAGTTGTCCTTCCCCAACGCGGGAAAGACGTCGTCGATTCCGCCGCCGGCGGGCGGGCTGTCCGCCACCAACGTCGCTGTCGCGCGGCGGTGGAAGGAGTACCATGTCGTAGTCGCCGTCGAGAGACATGAACTCGAGGTTCCCGAAACGGAGCACCGTCCCGGGTTGAAGAGGTTGTTGGAGACTGCCCATCTGGAGCTTGACGGGAAATCGAACGTCAACACGCAGCGTGCCCCTACCTGGCGCGCCAACTGTCGGCGTTCCGAGACCGGGGGGTCCCCGAGCCGACGAGTGAGAGTGCCGCGTGCCCCAGCCCAGATGGGTCGAGCGCGTGGAGCGAGCGCGAAGGGGGGAACAGAGAGAGAGGTCGGTGGCCGGAGCCGGGTCGTGAGGGAGTCGGAGAATTCCCGCGGCCTTCGTGTTCGTCCCGCGCCCAGGTCGGGTGCGCTTGCAGTAGGGGGTTACAAGCGTCCGCGCGAGGTGAGGGGAGAGAGCGGCCCCGAGAGAGCGCCTGCCCCTGCCCTTCGTCCCCGCGAGGCCAACCTTCTCTAAGAAGGCCCTGGCCCTTCCTTTTATAGTCGTAAGGAGAGGATCCAGGTGTACAAGATGGGGGTGTAGCAAGGTGCTACGTGTCTAGCGAGGGAGAGCTAGCGCCCTATGTACATGCCAAGGTGGCAGCCGGAGAGATCTTGGCACCCTGTTGGTGTGGCGTCGTGGCTGTTGGAGGAGTAACGGAGCCGGACGGGGGGACAGCTGTCGGAGTGGCTGGGCCCTTGCTGACGTCCTCCTGCTTTCGTAAGGGAGCTGAGAGTTGCCGTCGTCATGGTCTAGCGGGGCGCCATCATTTGCCTATCTGGCGTGGCTGGCCAGATGGGACGCCGGTCTTGTTCCCTGCGACCCAAGTCGGCTCAGGGCAGGGTGATGATGACGCTCCCTGTTGACGTGGCGGTCTCGTGTCCTAGGTCGGGCGTCGTGGAAGCTCCTCTGAGGTCGAGTCCGTCCTGCAAGACAGAGGCAGAGTCCGAGCCCTGGGTCGGGCGAGGCGGAGATCGTTAGGCAGAAGCCGAGGCGGAGTCCGAGCCCTGGGTCGGGCGAGGCGGAGTTCGTCGTCTTCCGAGGCCTTAGCCCGAGTCCGAGCCCTTGGGCGGAGCGGAGTTCGCCGTCTTCCGGGGCCTTAGCCCGAGTCCGAGCCCTTGGGCGGAGCGGAGTTCGCCGTCTTCCGGGGCCTTAGCCCGAGTCTGAGCCCTTGGGCGGAGCGGAGTTCGCCGTCTTCCGGGGCCTTAGCCCGAGTCCGAGCCCTGGGGTCGGGCGGAGCGGAGTTCGCCGTCTTCCGGGGCCTTAGCCCGAGTCCGAGCCCTGGATCGGGCGAAGCCTCCTATGGCGCCTCTAGCGAAGTCTGGTCGCCCGTTGGTCTTACCTTTTGCGTTAGACGCCCTGGTGACTCGGTCGGTTGGCGCGGTGATTTAGTCAGGGTTTCTTCTTATCGAAGGCGGGGCCTAGGGCGAGCCGGAGATGCGTCTGCCGTGAAAGAGGAGGCCTCAGGCGAGACGGAGTCATCTTAGGGTCGGCTGCCCTCGCCCGAGGCTAGGCTCGGGCGTGGCGTGGTCAAGTCACTCGTATGGACTGATCCCTGACTTAATCAAACCCATCAGGCCTCTGCAGCTTTATGCTGATGGGGGTTACCAGCTGAGAATTAGGCGTCTTGAGGGTACCCCTAATTATGGTCCCCGACAATACTGTTGCGCTTACGCGCATTCAAGCCATGCTCTGGTAGACACCGCCTCCAGGCAACTCCATACGGGTCTGTCCCTTGAGACTATAGCCGACGAACGATGCCCCGAGCATTTCTGTACAGGTCTATCCCTAGAGACTATGCCCGCTCTTGTGAACGCTACCACTAGGCAACTCCGTGCGGGACCAAAGCGATGCTCCACTCTAGGACCAAGCCAAAGGGTTGGAACAAGAGCCACAACACAAAATGAAAGTATCCGACATGGCTAGAAGGACGGAAGAGGTTGGCAAAAAGCAGTCCAATGGCTTCGCCAGCAACTAAGTAACCCCCAAGCAACCCTCACGGATGACTTGGGGGCTCGGGGGCTACATCATACTGATGCGCTTGTGTGCACTCAGGGCTTCTGACCCCGACAAGAAAGCCTTCGACCGACTCCAAGGAGTCACACGAAGTATGAGCCTTGAGAGGAATACAAATTTTGGCCTTAAATGCCAAATGCACATAATGAGGTCAATGAGAACATATCTATATCGTAGAAATTGTGAAGTGCAATGCGTCATAATATAAATGTGATGCTCATGACAGACTATGCACTGACAAAAGCATGTTATAATCATTTGATGCATTTACCATTGAGGATTCAAAGAAACTTAAGGAAACTCCACCTTTGGAACAAAGGTAGCTTATCCTTGTTATAAGGTAAGCTTTAAGCTCTTTGACAAGAATATTACTTCACCTAGTTTTAACAACAATGCATCAAAGCGAATGAAATTTTGAGAGGTTAAACTAGGTATGAAGCAGGGTTATGTATAGACATGCTTTTTCCTCCTCTTGAAACTTAAAGATATGCAACATATGTATAAGAGGGAAAATAGGTGCAAGTGTAAATGATATGAAGTAGTTTACCCTTTTGTACCTTCACATAGAGACGCTCTCTTCATTGTGCTTTGTCCTTAGTCTTGGTTACTTAAGTCCTAAGCTCAAGACAAAGTATAGAATTATTTTGCACAAGAGAGAATTCTACAACTAGTGGCCCCTTTCTCTAAACAAATCATTATTGTCACATATCAAGTAGATCACAAGTATAATAATTAAGGTTACATAAATCATATGCACATACTTGAGTGTTAGTTTCAACATAATCAAGATATAGAAATGGGCTCCCCCTAAAGATGTGCATCAAGTATTTGAATGACTTGGTTAGATACATTCTCTTTTAAAGACATATAGGGGAAAGCATAGTACATCTTGATTAAGGCATATAAGATTTGCAATAATCAGCTTATGCCTGGTATTCTCAAAATGAAAAAGGTTTAGAATACTTACAACCACACCATTGATTAATTTGAAAATTTTACTGTCTAAGCAGGTGTTATTGTTCTTGACGTCTTCTTTTTCATTTGAGTGTCCTCCCTTTATAGTTGTCTCTTTTTCTTTTCAAACTCATTAAAGATACTCAAAAAAGTGATATTAGCAGCACAAAGGAGTATATGAAAAATGATGATTTCTTTATATAAGAGATACAGACAAATCATCATCTACAAGTCACATAGACATGAAGAAAAATCCTTAACATTAGTGCATAGCGACAGAAAAGAGGAATATACACCTTTTAACATTTATAGTCAAATCAAAGGAATTTTACTTCTTTATATTGATGTTTCTTCACACAGAATTGATTGACATAACTTGGAAGCATATCAATATGAGCACAAATATTGCAAAGACATGAATTAGATTCTAATGGACTAGTACACATATGACAGCAAGATTGTAAGCACTTTTAGCTGATCTAAGTCCAATAAGGAATCTAATCTTCACATAGGTGGATTATGATAGCTTAGAAGAAATACCAATTGATGGGAACTATTATTGATTAAGGAGATGAGTTCCCATACCTTTGCTTTTACCTTTCTTCCTTTAGATGAAGAGCAACCTTAAGGCTTGTGTCTTTTAATAAATTGAACATGCAATCACTCTTGTAGATTTCCATAAATATGCTCAAGAGAGATGCCATTAGTAACACAAGCACTAGTTTCCTTTTTAGTAATCCTTTTGAGAAGGAATGACAGGTAGATTACTAAAACATGGAAACTTCATAACATGAACTATATTATCCCACAAATGATGTTATGCTCAGTATTAACTCATAAAACAGGCACAGTTTAATCTCTCAAGATCATGGGAACAAATCTAATTCATAACATGGAGAGCGATTAATGTAGAAGAAACATATCCAATTTAAGCAAGAAGAAATACGTCATAAATCATTGGATTGATTTTCTTTTTATGTTAGATTACGCATTTTCATAGAGAAACTCATTCTCTATATGTGAGACTACTTAAGTTATTTAGACAAAAGCATTAGTCTCACGATTCTAGTCATAAAGAGATATTCCCTTTATAAGTGTCCTAAGGATTTGAATTCCTTATATAACACCTTATTCATTTAAGAACTTGGAATATCTCTCTATGTCTAGAACATGGCAATAATAGGATAATTAGTGTAAAATATGCCATGAGATACTTGCAATAATTTAAAGCATGAAGATTGCCATAAATGATGAATATGCAATCTACCATATGAGAGGAATTTTCTCCAAAGAATGGTGACATAATTTAAAAATATTTTAAGTGCTTCATTTTTCAATATGACTATACAAGATACAAGAGAAATGATAATTGAAGATACTTGCACTTAAAGACATAAGTGTTACCATCCTTTGGCTTTCCTCCATGTTGTAGGCTTTGATTTTCCACACAGGATAATCCTTTATTTCCTACAACATCAATATCTTGCCTATTAGGTGGATCTGGGATGAATACGAGAGCACATGAAGGATTAGAGTGGTTCAGGCCGCCGGAGCGTAATACCCTACCTCCACTGTATGTATGTTGTATTGAGCGTGTAAGCCTGAGCGTGTGTGTGAACTTGAGAGCTTGTCCCTATCATGCAGTGTCTCCTCCCTTTTATAGTTTAAGGGAGGTACATACAAGGATGTTGAGCCCCGACATGTGGGCCTAGGAGCATAATGGATGGAATACATTATGTGGATAATTAATACTAATAACACCTGAGTAATCATCGGGCGCCATGATGGCCGCAGTCCACGCAGTATTAATAGGCGGTGACTGTTTTCTTGGTAACGTGCGAATAATGATGAGTAATAGTGCAGCTCACGCAACGTGCACCAGGCGCGCTGCCTGCCACTGGAATGGACAGGCGCTCGTCTTATCCGCAATAAATGCAGGGGCGGTGTAGCCCAGAGGCTTTACGCCAGGCTCCACCCGTTGGCTTACGTCACGTGAAGTAGGCCACGTGGCAGCATCGGGTCTCCGCCTGGGCGGGGAGAAGTGTATACGATAAGGTCCGAACACGTGTCGGCCCCAGACCCCCGCCTGGGCCTTGTCTAAGGCTTGGGTATGCTCTGTCCGGGAATCTCGGGACCCTGCTGTGAGCGGCCCGGACCCCACACAGAGGGGTCTGGATCCCATCCTAAGGGTCCGGTTTGCACACGTGGAGGTCCTGGACCATACTCGGAGGCCCGGACTGTATATACAGGGGTCCGGTACCTTTCCATAGGGGTCCATACCTACTCACTGGAGGTGCCTCAGTGTCAGATTCTCTGGACACATGGCGGCACCGGACCTGCCCATGTGGTGGGGTCAGGTATTGTTGCTGGCCCAGAGTAGTCACCCGAGGCTTGGGCGAGGCGTGGTCTAGTCCCACATACAGGTCCTTTACCACGCGACCAAGGATAGCCACGTGGGTACTGTGCCTTTATACGGCAGTAAGGGGTACCCCTGTTCTAAGGTACCGACAGTTACCATCCTTTGGCTTTCCTCCATGTTGTAGGCTTTGATTTTCCACATAGGATAATCCTTTATTTCCTACAACATCAATATCTTGCTCGAGATGATATGAGTTTCAAAATAACTTTGGGTAAATCTTAGAGATATAGAACATTGTAAGATTGATAGCTTGAGTTAAATAAGAATTGAATTAACCCGCTCAAGCACCTCCAAAGCTTCATATCATCTCCTTTCCCATGCAAGGCTTGTCATGCATATTTTGGTCCCCATCTCTTGATGGGTCCATCAAGGTTAGTCAACAAAGATCTAGGAACCCAAATGTCCTTTGTGCAAGCACTTGGTAAACTCATTACCTTTCTAGCACAAGTTGCAATTTTCGGTTGCCTAGTTACATATGAATCAATTGACAAGCTAGGAGTGGAATAGTTACTAATAGGACAATCCTTACATAGATGTCCCTTCTTTCGGCATATGTAGCAAAGACGATCTTCATGTTTTGAAGGTTTCTTCTTTTCTTGTTTCTTGCTTGCTACATGGTTAGTAAATATTTTCTTTTCTAAAACTATGCCTTTTTGTTTTACATAGGGACATGACTTAACTAAATGTCCCTTCTCAGAGCATCTAAAATAGTGTTTATCATCCTTGTTAATAATCAAGCCATTTTCTTTAATATAGGGACATGACCTAATCAAGTGCTCTTTTCAAAGCATTCACTACACTTTTTACTTTTCTTAGTGTGAAGTGTGGCTTGATCATTACCTTGGATGTTACCTTGCATGGAGGCATGGTTGAGGTTTTTGGCAGAGGTATTGATTTTCTTCTTTTGTTCCTTCCTCTTGACATTCCTCAAGTCCTTGACATTTTCTTCAAGGAATTTTGTGCATGCCATGGTTGTTCCCGTCTCAAGCATCTTCACCATGTAATCATGGTTATCTTGAGAAGGTTGAGCAGTGCACTTCCCTTTTAGTTGTGTCAAGCTCGTTATTAGCCTCTCATTTTCTTCCTTTAGCTCTTGACATGTATCATCTTTTATTCCTATAAATTCTAGCTCAAAGGAGGATTTTGCTTGTTGACGAGCAACAAGCATTAGCACATGGCAATATAGTTTCAATTTGAACACATGTGCATGAGTGAGGCTGTTGAGATTTTAACTTTTCTATCACAACCTCATGAGCAATGTTTAACATGACATGATCATCCATAAGATTTTCATGAGAAAATAGAAGCATATCATGTTTTTCTTGAAAAGCTAGATTTTCAATTTTTAGCCTTTATACTTGATCCTTAAGCAAGGTATTCCTATTTACTAATTGAGGGACATAGAATAAAGAGTTATCTTGCTCAATTGAAATAGTTTCATACCTTTGGACCAAATCAACATGAGAGCACTTTAGCTCCTCATGTTCTTTAGTCAGCTCTTCCAAGCTTTGGATTTTTGTGATGAGGACATCTTCTAACTTGTGAAGAGCTTCGCTTTGCTCTCTCGCTCTTTTTAAAAGTTTGAGCATGACCGCCTTATCTTCTTGGCTTAGATGAGCGTAGAGTTGCATGAAGCTTCTTTCATCCTCCTCATCCTCATTTGTGCTTCCGCTATCATTTTCATTAGCCACACAACATATGTGGGGATTGAAATGGGAAGACAAACCTTTTGGAGAGGTGGAATCATCGTTTGGTCTCCAACGTTCATTTTCTTCTTCCTTTAAAGGGTTAGTTGAAAGGGAAATGTGCCCTTGGGCCATTTCTAAGTATTTTGGTGATTGAGTGCCAACACATGTGCTTAATTGTGAATTTGTGTACATGGATGAACAAGGTGCAAATCATGAAGTAAAGGTATGTTTCTAAGCCTTAGTACATTGGTTTTGTGTACTAATATATTTGTCTAAGTGTTAGAAATAGAAAGAAGAAGAAGAGAGAAGAGGAGAAAAGACTTGGCTGTGTGCTGCCAAGACCCAGCTCGGTCTGGAGCACCGGACTGTCCGGTGCGCCAGGCTGACTCGGCTTGAACTGGCCGCTCTCGGGAATTCGCCGACGGCGTACGGCTAAAATTCACCGGATTGTCCGGTGTGCACCGGACTGTCCGGTGAGCCAACGGTCGGCCGGGGCCAACGGTCGGCCGCGCAATCCGCGCGGGACACGTGGCCGAGCCAACGGTCGGAAGACGGCACCGGACATGTCCGGTGCGCCAACGGCTCCCAGATCTACAACGGTCGGCAACGGTCGGAAGCGCCAGTTATGGAAACAAATCGGGCACCGGACAGTGTCCGGTGTGCACCGGACTGTCCGGTGCCCCCGACGACAGAAGGCAAGGATGGCCTTCCGGATTTGCTCTCAACGGCTCCTAGCTGCCTTGGGGCTATAAAAGGAGCCCCTAGGCGCATGGAGGAGACATACAAGCAACCTTTGAGCATTCTTGATCATCCACACTCAGTCTTTGCGCATTTGTTTGTCACTCTAAGTGTTTCGAGCTCAGTTCTAGTGAGAACTTTGTGATACTCTTGTGAGCTCGATTCTTGGTCGTGTGTGTGCGCGTTTAGCTGTGGATTTGTGTGTGTTGCTTTCCTCCCTTACTCTGTGCTTCTTTGTGATCATATACTTGTAAGGGCAAGAGACTCCAATTTGTGGAGATTCCTTGCAAACGGGATAGTGAAAGGAAAAACAAAACACCGTGGTATTCAAGTGGGTCTTTGGACCGCTTGAGAGGGGTTGATTGCAACCCTCGTCCGTTGGGACGCCACAACGTGGAGTAGGCAAGCGTTGGTCTTGGCCGAACCACGGGATAAACCACTGTGTCACCTCTGTGCTTGATCTCTTGTGGTATTGTGTTTTGTTGAGACTTCTCTTTAGCCACTTGGCAACTATTGTGCTAACACTTAACAAGTTTTTGTGGCTTAAGTTTTAAGTTTTCACAGGATCACCTATTCACCCCCCCCCCCTCTAGGTGCTCTCAATTGGTATCGGAGCCGTTCTCTTCACAAAGGGACTAACCGCCCGAAGAGATGGATCCTAAGGGGAAGGGTATCGTGATCAACGACAAAGAGAAGGAATCCTTCGTCAACGAGCCGAAGGACGACAAGCCTACCGACTCCGGCTCGGGTCATAGACGGAAGGAAGGGAAGAAGAAGAAGACAAGGCGCATCAAGGAGATCGTCTACTACGACAGCGATGAGTCTACTTCTTCCCAAAAGGACGAAGACCACAACGACTACGAGAGAAGAAAACCGGTTAATTCGAACTTTTCTTTTGATTACTCTCGTATTCCGTAAAGTTCACATTCACATTTGCTCTCCATTCCACTCGGCAAGCCCCCACACTTTGATGGAGAGGACTACGGATTTTGGAGCCACAAAATGCGTAGTCACCTATTCTCTCTCCATCCTAGTATATGGGAGATTGTAGAGAGTGGAATGCACTTTGATAGTTCGGATAGTCCCATGTTCATTAATGAACAAATTCATAAGAATGCACAAGCTACTACTGTTCTTCTAGCTTCCTTGTGCAGGGATGAATACCATAAAGTGAGCGGCTTGGATAACGCCAAGCAAATCTGGGACACCCTCAAGATTTCTCATGAGGGGAACGACGTCACCTTGCTCACCAAGATGGAGTTGGTGGAGGGTGAGCTTGGACGGTTCGCAATGATAAGGGGCGAGGAGCCGACGCAAACATACAACCGGCTCAAGACCCTTATCAACAAGATAAGGAGCTACGGAAGCACACGATGGACGGACCACGACGTCGTCCGCCTAATGCTCAGGTCATTTACCGTTCTTGATCCTCATTTGGTGAACAATATACGTGAAAATCCCAGGTACACCAAGATGTCGCCCGAAGAAGTTCTTGGGAAATTTGTTAGCGGGCGAATGATGATCAAGGAGGCGAGGTATGTGGACGACGCCTTGAATGGTCCAATCAACGAGCCGCAACCCCTTGCTCTCAAGGCAACACGAAGCAAGGAGGCGCTACCTAGCAAGGTGGCACAGATTGAGGCGGCCGGACTCAATGATGAAGAGATGGCTCTCATCATCAAGAGATTCAAGACGGCGCTAAATGGTCGCAAGGGGCAGCCAAGCAAGACCAAGACAAAGGGGAAGCGCTCATGCTTCAAATGCGGTAAGCTTGGTCATTTTATCGCTAACTGTCCCGATAATGAAAGTGACCAGGAAAAGGGGAACAAAAGAGAGAAGAAGAAGCAATACAAGAAGGCAAAGGGCGAGGCACATCTAGGAAAGGAGTGGGACTCGGATTGCTCCTCCTCCGACTCCGACAATGAAGGACTCGCTGCCACTGCCTTCAACAAGTCTTCCCTCTTCCCCAACGAGCGTCTCACATGCCTTATGGCAAGAGAGAAGAAGGTGAGTACTCAAGACTCCACTTATGCTTCTTCTAGTGATAATGAATCTAGTGATGATGATGACATAGATTATTCATGCTTGTTCAAGGGCTTAGATAGATCTAAGATAGATAAAATCAATGAATTGATTGATGCATTGAATGAAAAGGATAGGCTTTTAGAAAAGCAGGAGGATTTATTGTATGATGAACATGATAAATTTGTAGAGGCACAAAAATCATATGCTTTAGAAGTGAAAAGAAATGAAATGCTTTCTTATGAGCTATCTACTTGTCATGAAACCATTTCTACTTTACAAAGTGTTAATAATGATTTAAGTGCTAAACTAGAAGTAGCTAGTAAATCAAATTCCTGTGTTGAAAATGTTACAATTTGCACTAGGTGTAAGGATTTTGATGTTAATGCCTGTAGTGAACACTTAGTTTCAATTTCCAAACTAAGTGATGAATTGGCTAGTCTTAATGCACAACTTAAGACTAGCAAAAGTGAATTTGACAAGTTAAAATTTGCAAGGGATGCCTATACAATTGGAAGACATCCCTCAATTAAGGATGGGCTTGGCTTCAAGAGGGAAGCCAAGAACTTAACAAGCCATAAGGCTCCCATCTTCGTCAAGGAGAAGGGGAAGGCCCCTATGGCTAGTAGTGCGAAAAAGAACCATGCCTTTATGTATAATGATAGGAGAAATGCTAGAAATGCTTATAATGATTTTGATTCACATGTTTATGATTCTCATGCCATGTTTGCTTCTAGTTCTTCTTATAAGCATGATAGAGATATGCGTAGGAGAAATATTGTACATATGCCTAGGAGAAATATTGCTCATGTGCCTAGAAAGAATGTTATTCATGCTCCTAGGAAAGTAGTGAATGAACCTTCTATAATTTATTGTGCTTTAAACACTTCCTTTGCTATTTGTAGAAAGGATAGGAAAATAGTTGCTAGGAAGTTAGGGGCAAAATGCAAGGGAGACAGGACTTGCATTTGGGTCCCTAAGGACATTTGTGCTAACCTTGCAGGACCCAACATGAGTTGGGTACCTAAGACCCAAGCCTAAATTTGCCTTGCAGGTTTATGCATCCGGGGGTTCAAGCTGGATTATCGACAGCGGATGCACAAACCATATGACGGGAGAGAAGAAGATGTTCACCTCCTACGTCAAAAATAAGGATTCCCAAGATTCAATTATATCCGGTGATGGGAATCAAGGCAAGGTAAAAGGGTTAGGTAAAATTGCAATTTCTAATGAGCACTCAATTTCAAATGTGTTTTTAGTTAAGTCTCTTGGTTACAATTTGCTATCTGTTAGTCAACTATGCAACATGGGATATAATTGCCTTTTTACTAATGTAGATGTGTCTGTCTTTAGAAGATGTGATGGTTCACTAGCTTTTAAGGGTGTACTAGACGGCAAGCTTTACTTAGTTGATTTTGCAAAAGAAGAGGCCGGTCTAGATGCATGCTTAATGGCTAAGACTTGCATGGGCTGGCTGTGGCATCGCCGCTTAGCACATGTGGGGATGAAGAACCTCCACAAGCTTCTAAAGGGAGAACACGTGATAGGTCTAACAAATGTTTATTTCGAAAAAGATAGACCTTGTGCAGCTTGTCAAGCAGGTAAACAGGTGGGAGGAGCACATCACAACAAGAATGTGATGACCACATCAAGACCTCTGGAGCTGCTGCATATGGACCTCTTCGGACCCGTCGCCTATCTAAGCATAGGAGGAAGTAAGTATGGTTTAGTTATTGTTGATGACTTTTCCCGCTTCACTTGGGTATTCTTTTTGCAGGATAAGTCTGAAACCCAAGGGACCCTCAAGCGCTTCCTCAGGAGAGCTCAAAATGAGTTTGAGCTCAAGGTGAAGAAGATTAGGAGCGACAACGGGTCCGAGTTCAAGAACCTTCAAGTGGAGGAGTTTCTTGAGGAGGAAGGGATCAAGCACGAGTTCTCCGCTCCTTACACACCACAGCAAAATGGTGTGGTAGAGAGGAAGAACAGGACGCTAATCGATATGGCGAGGACGATGCTTGGAGAGTTCAAGACCCCCGAGTGCTTTTGGTCGGAAGCCGTGAACACGGCTTGCCACGCCATCAACAGGGTCTACCTTCACCGCCTCCTCAAGAAGACGTCATATGAGCTACTAACCGGTAACAAACCCAATGTATCTTACTTTCGTGTTTTTGGGAGCAAGTGCTACATTCTAGTGAAGAAGGGTAGAAATTCTAAGTTTGCTCCCAAAGCTGTAGAAGGGTTTTTATTAGGTTATGATTCAAATACAAAGGCGTATAGGGTCTTCAACAAATCATCGGGTTTGGTTGAAGTCTCTAGCGACGTTGTATTTGATGAGACTAATGGCTCTCCAAGAGAGCAAGTTGTTGATTGTGATGATGTAGATGAAGAAGATGTTCCAACGGCCGCTATACGAACCATGGCGATTGGAGAAGTGCAGCCACAGGAACAAGATGAACGAGATCAACCTTCTTCCTCAACAACGGTGCATCCCCCAACTCAAGACGATGAACAGGTTCATCAACAGGAGGCGTGTGATCAAAGGGGAGCACAAAATGATCATGTGATGGAGGAAGAAGCGCAACCGGCACCTCCAACCCAAGTTCGAGCGATGATTCAAAGGGATCATCCCGTCGACCAAATTCTGGGTGACATTAGCAAGGGAGTAACTACTCGGTCTCGACTAGTTAATTTTTGTGAACATTACTCTTTTGTCTCCTCTATTGAGCCTTTCAGGGTAGAGGAGGCCTTGCTAGATCCGGACTGGGTGTTGGCCATGCAGGAGGAACTTAACAACTTCAAGCGCAATGAAGTTTGGACGCTGGTGCCTCGTCCCAAGCAAAATGTTGTGGGAACCAAGTGGGTTTTCCGCAACAAACAGGACGAGCACGGGGTGGTGACGAGGAACAAGGCTCGACTTGTGGCAAAAGGTTATGCCCAAGTCGCAGGTTTGGACTTTGAGGAGACTTTTGCTCCTGTGGCTAGGCTAGAATCAATTCGTATCTTGCTAGCATATGCCGCTCACCATTCTTTCAGGTTGTACCAAATGGATGTGAAGAGCGCTTTCCTCAACGGGCCAATAAAGGAGGAGGTGTACGTGGAGCAACCCCCTGGCTTCGAGGATGAACGGTACCCCGACCATGTGTGTAAGCTCTCTAAGGCGCTCTATGGACTTAAGCAAGCCCCAAGAGCATGGTATGAATGCCTTAGAGACTTTTTAATTGCTAATGCTTTCAAGGTTGGGAAAGCCGATCCAACTCTTTTTACAAAGACATGTGATGGTGATTTGTTTGTGTGCCAAATTTATGTCGATGACATAATATTTGGTTCTACTAACCAAAAGTCTTGTGAAGAGTTTAGCAGGGTAATGACGCAGAAATTCGAGATGTCGATGATGGGCGAGTTGAACTACTTCCTTGGGTTTCAAGTGAAGCAACTCAAGGACGGCACCTTCATCTCCCAAACAAAGTACACGCAAGATCTGCTAAAGAGGTTTGGGATGAAGGACGCCAAGCTCACAAAGACGCCGATGGGAACCGACGGACACACCGACCTCAACAAAGGAGGTAAGTCCGTTGATCAAAAAGCATACCGGTCCATGATAGGTTCTTTGCTTTATTTATGTGCTAGTAGACCGGATATTATGCTTAGCGTATGCATGTGTGCTAGATTTCAATCCGATCCTAAGGAGTGTCACTTGGTGGCGGTGAAGCGAATTCTTAGATATTTAGTCGCTACGCCTTGCTTCGGGATCTGGTATCCAAAGGGGTCTAACTTTGACTTGATTGGGTACTCAGATTCCGACTATGCTGGATGTAAGGTCAATAGGAAGAGTACATCGGGGACGTGCCAATTCTTAGGAAGGTCCCTGGTGTCATGGAACTCTAAGAAACAAACCTCTGTTGCCCTATCCACCACCGAGGCCGAGTATGTTGCCGCAGGACAGTGTTGCGCGCAACTACTTTGGATGAGGCAAACCCTCAGGGACTTTGGCTACAATCTGAGCAAAGTCCCACTCCTATGTGACAATGAGAGTGCTATCCGAATAGCGGAAAATCCTGTTGAGCACAGCCGCACAAAGCACATTGACATCCGGCATCACTTTTTGAGAGACCACCAGCAAAAGGGAGATATCGAAGTGTTTTATGTTAGCACCGAGAACCAGCTAGCCGATATCTTTACCAAGCCTTTAGATGAAAAGACTTTTTGCAGGCTGCGTAGTGAGCTAAATGTCTTAGATTCGCGGAACTTGGATTGAATTATAGCATACATATGTTTATGCTTTTGATCATGTTCCTTTTTTGCATTTTGTTGCTTATCATGGTGCTCAAGTTGTACAAACACTCCCTGGACCTCACAAGTCCGTTGCAAAGTGATGCACATGTTTAGGGGGAGATGTGTTACAACTTGACCCTTTGAGACTAACCATATGTTTGAGTTTGCTTGTTTTAGTCACAAAGGAGAATTGAAAAGGAAAAGGTGGACTTGGACCATGAAAGACTTCCACTGCACTCCGATGAGGGGTAACTTATTCCAAGTTCATCTCATGAACTCTTATTGCCATTTGCTCTTAATTGAAGATTTTTGTGAGGCAATGGGGTTAAAGGGCCAAAATTGATCCCGTTTTGGTGCTTGATGCCAAAGGGGGAGAAAATAAAGGCCAAAGCAATAAATGGATCAGCTACCACTTGAGAGATTTTGAAAATAGTAGAATAGAGTTTTTGATTTGTCAAAATTCTTATGTTGTCTCTCTTGTCAAAAGTTGGCTTCTTGTGGGGAGAAGTATTGATTATGGGAAAAAGGGGGAGTTTTTGAAATCTTTGATCAATATCTTTTGGAATGACTCTCTTTATGCTTCAACATGTGTGTTTAACTTAGAGATAGAGATTTGAGTTTGATTTGCAAAAACAAACCAAGTGGTGGCAAAGGATGATCCATATATGCCAAAATTGATTCAAAATAAATTTAAGTTTTATTTGAAGTGAGTTTGCACTTGTTTGAGTTGCTTTATGTTGTGTTGGCATAAATCACCAAAAAGGGGGAGATTGAAAGGGAAATGTGCCCTTGGGCCATTTCTAAGTATTTTGGTGATTGAGTGCCAACACATGTGCTTAATTGTGAATTTGTGTACATGGATGAACAAGGTGCAAATCATGAAGTAAAGGTATGTTTCTAAGCCTTAGTACATTGGTTTTGTGTACTAATATATTTGTCTAAGTGTTAGAAACAGAAAGAAGAAGAAGAGAGAAGAGGAGAAAAGACTTGGCTGTGTGCTGGCAAGACCCAGCTCGGTCTGGAGCACCGGACTGTCCGGTGCGCACCGGACAGTGTCCGGTGCGCCAGGCTGACTCGGCTCGAACTGGCCGCTCTCGGGAATTCGCCGACGGCGTACGGCTAAAATTCACCGGACTGTCCGGTGTGCACCGGACTGTCCGGTGAGCCAACGGTCGGCCGGGGCCAATGGTCGGCCGCGCAATCCGCGCGGGACACGTGGCCGAGCCAACGGTCGGAAGACGGCACCGGACATGTCCGGTGCGCTAACGGCTTCCAGATCTACAACGGTCGGCAACGGTCGGAAGCGCCAGTTATGGAAACAAATCGGGCACCGGACAGTGTCCGGTGTGCACCGGACTGTCCGGTGCCCCCGACGACAGAAGGCAAGGATGGCCTTCCGGATTTGCTCTCAACGGCTCCTAGCTGCCTTGGGGCTATAAAAGGAGCCCCTAGGCGCATGGAGGAGACATACAAGCAACCTTTGAGCATTCTTGATCATCCACACTCAGTCTTTGCGCATTTGTTTGTCACTCTAAGTGTTTCGAGCTCAGTTCTAGTGAGAACTTTGTGATACTCTTGTGAGCTCGATTCTTGGTCGTGTGTGTGCGCGTTTAGCTGTGGATTTGTGTGTGTTGTTTTCCTCCCTTACTCTGTGCTTCTTTGTGATCATATACTTGTAAGGGCAAGAGACTCCAATTTGTGGAGATTCCTTGCAAACGGGATAGTGAAAGGAAAAACAAAACACCGTGGTATTCAAGTGGGTCTTTGGACCGCTTGAGAGGGGTTGATTGCAACCCTCGTCCGTTGGGACGCCACAACGTGGAGTAGGCAAGCGTTGGTCTTGGCCGAACCACGGGATAAACCACTGTGTCACCTCTGTGCTTGATCTCTTGTGGTATTGTGTTTTGTTGAGACTTCTCTTTAGCCACTTGGCAACTATTGTGCTAACACTTAACAAGTTTTTGTGGCTTAAGTTTTAAGTTTTCACAGGATCACCTATTCACCCCCCCCCCTCTAGGTGCTCTCATTAGTTTCACAAGGACTAAAGGAAGTAGAAGCATCATATGAACTAACATGTTTGGACTCATCAAATCTATTTTTAGTTCTAGTCCAAATATCATGTGCATCATGAATAGGTTCATTATATCTAATTATGAAGGCATGATAGTCTTCTTTGCTAAGAGAATTACCTAAGATGTCAAAAGCAAGATGATTTAAGCGTAAACATTTTTGATCTTCCTCGGAAGCATTTTTCTTATTATAACTAGAAGGCATAATACTCTTGTCTAAGATTCGTTCTAATTATGAGTCTATGGTTCTAAAAGCATTTATCACACTAATAGACCATGAAGCATAATTAGAACAATCGGAAAGTAATATCTTAAGAGTTACCTCATTGTTTTCCTTCGGAGGTGTCTTCTTGTTCTTTTTGGATCTTCTTTGAGCCATCACTTCGAGTTGTTAGACTCAATATGAAGTGTCTAGCTCTAATACCAATTGAAATCGCCTAGAGGGCGTGAATAGTCGAAACCTGAAAATTATAACTTTAAACCCAAACTTGATCCCTTGATTAGTGGTTAGAACAAGGTGCGCAATTATCGGAGTATAAAACTGAGTCCTTTGCTTGCAATGAGTATTGATTTCAAAGAATGCGGAATCTACAAAAGCAACACAACTAAAATGTTTATGGAGAATAATGCAAGAGGACTTAGATTAGAAGAGAAACAACACAAATTCTTTCTTGCAAGGCGTTGCTTATATATATGAGAATTTAACTTTAGGCAACACTAAGTAATATCAACAAAGAATAGTGTAATAAAACTTAAAGAGGGAGAAGACAAACAAATCACAAGAAATAAACACAAGTGATGCGGGTAATTTGTTTTATCAAGGTTCGGTTCACCAAGAACCTAATCCCCGTTGAGGAGTCCACTAAGGACGGGTCTTTTTCAACCCTTTTCCTCTCTCCACCGATCACCAAGACCGGCGAGTGCTTCTTCTTAATCTCAAGGATCACTAAGACCCCGCAAGGACCACCACACACTTAGGTGTCTCTTGCTAGCTTTACAAGTCTCCAAAAAGTTTGGAGGAAGATGAATGGGAGTCAAAACTCCACGCACAAACGATCACAAGATGTAGCACACACTTTCTCTCAATGATTCTCATAAGGCACTATCGCTAGGCACACACGAGTAGCTCTCTTTTGCTTGATCTCTCTTTTGTGGCGCTTGTGAGGCTTTGATGTGGCCTAAATCTTGTGTATGAGATTGATCAATGAATGGAGGTGGTTGGGAGGGCTTGGATATGTCAACTATATGCCTTGATATGTTGCTTGGGCTCCCACACCTTGATCTGTCTCTAGTTTAAGGAGTTTAAATGATGAATTAAATGCTACACTAGAGGAAGTTAACAAAACTAGTTCATGTGTAGAGCATGTTGTTATTTGTAATAGATGTAAGGATTTTGATGTTGATGCCTGTGATGAGTCTGCACTTGCATCCACAGCGAACACAAATCTATTATCCTCGGATTTCAAAACCATGACATAACTTTTAAATGCTTGGAGGTGGTACATCTGGGTCCATAGAAGATTGCTAGGTGGTACTTCTAGGAATTGAGTTTCTCTCGCAGCATCGTTTGATTGTTTCTTTACTCGGATGCACGCTTGTTGTGCTCCACTGTTGCATGGTCATCCATGATGAACCGCTGCCAAAATTTATTTGAGGCCCATGTGGCGCCCTGCGCCGTGTGGGGGTTTATCAATGCAGTTTGGACTGCAGTGGAGGATAGCTTGTTGTTTAACGATTGTTGATGCATGTTGACATGGGGGCCCTTGGTGATGCGCTGTGCGTAGTACTTTGACCAACCTGTGATAGTTGGTATCTTGGGAACATGTGCAGTTCAGAACGTACACATGTCTTGTCAAGAAACACGGTTGCATTGCACTCTAGCTAGTGGAAAGAAGGGAAGGCACGTGGTGGTTGCTCTTGTGCGTGCGTTGGCGCATTTGCACTGCACGGGTTCGAAAAAGGCGGCGCATGCTGACTAGACACGCAAGACGAGATTCGAAATCTCAATAATTGCATTGCATCATTATGTAAAAGAATGAATCAAATGAACAGGAGACCGACGTGTGTGTTGAGATCTGAATGAATGACAAAGAAGCTATCTACAGTAACGAGACTATACGGAAGGAATGCTGACTAGATCGGAAGATGAAAATGGGTGGCAACTCGTGCTGCTGCTGCTGCTATGCATGGATCATCAGTTGGTGCAGTTCCATCTGGCGGTGGGCACGCAGCTGAGGTAGTGACACCAGTGGCAGCTGTCGTTGGCGTTGGCGCCGCGGAAGAGCATCGCCATGCCGGCCGCGAATCTGCACATCGAGAGCAAAACATACACGCAAGGAATGAGTTGTTGAGACTTTTGAATTATATATATGAGCACACAAAACGGCATAGAGTATCGTGCACAGCGTGGTTGTCAATGTCAACACGCTGGTGCACGTTGGCTAGGCTGGCTAGCTAGCCTAGCTAGCTAGCCATGAGAGAGGAAAAGGAGAATCCAGTCACGTTACTCCTGTTATATGTACATGCTGGACGAAGGAAATGGCCTGGCCAGCTACGAAGGGCATATAATAAATAAATAAATAAATCAATCAATCAATCAGGATGTCCTGTCCTGCTTACCCGGCTACGAGGATGAGCAGGGCGACGGCGAGGAGGGTCCACTGGTACGCGAGGTACTTCCTGGCGGTGCAGGGCGCGCCGGCGGGGAGGCCGTAGCGCTCCATCCAGCCCAAGTGGGGGCGCATGAGCACGACGAAGCCGAGTAGGAAGCCCGCGAGGAAGCCGCCGATGTGGGCGAGGTTGTCGACGTGGGGCAGGACGCCGAGCACCAGGTTGACTGCGGCCACGGACAGGAGCGTGGCCACGGCCGCCGCCTTGTTGGTGTAGATGGTCCAGTTGGTGAGCAGCTCCGAGAGCATGGCGCCCAGCAGGCCCAAGAGCGCCCCGGAGGCCCCCACGGTGACGCGGTTCCGGACGACCAGCGACGACAGCACGGCGCCGCCCACGCCGGAGAGCACGTAGATCGCGCCGATCCTCACTGAGGAACGCGGTTGTTATTATTGCTTGGCAGGCAGCCAGGGGCAGTTTACTCTACTCTACTCGTAGGTTAGGTAGGTAGCTGCTACCGACCGTATCCGAACTGCTGTTCGAGGCGCATGCCGATGAAGAGGAGGCAGAGCATGTTGGCGACCAGGTGGATGACGCCGGCGTGGAGCCACATGCTGGAGAGGAGGCGCCAGCCCTGGTGGCGGTGCACCACCTTCTCCCACACCAGGGCCCCCATCTTGGTGAGCCTGCACAGACAGACACGATCAATCAAAAAGTACAGTACAGAGGCGTCAGATGTGATCTGATCTAATCACATACATAGACAGCACATTATACTCACGTGGCGGAGGAGGGCCCGAGGAGCGGGTTCTGTCGCAGCGGCTGGAAGGAGAAGCGGCCGAGGAAGCGGGCGACGCACTTGGTGTCCCGCGCGGGGCAGTTGTTGGCGTACATGGTGACGACGAAGACGGTGATGCTGGCGACGAAGATGACGGGGACGAGCCAGGGCACCCACTCCCGCTCCCCCTCGTGCTGCGGGTACAGCGGCGACGGCACCTTGCCAGGCTCCTTCCTCGCCGGCCCGCCCTTCTCCACGTCCGCCCGCGTCGCCATGCCCGGCCCCTAGTGTTTGTGCCTTGCCTTGCGGCTTGCGCGTGCTGTGCTGTGCTGTGCTGCTGACGGTGATGCTGTGCTGCTGCCTGCGTGGGGTTGGTGGAGTGAAGGGGCCGGGAGGAGAGGAGAGGACGGCGGGCGATACGTGAGCAGCGGCGGGGTGGGAATTAATAAACGCGCGAGCGAGCAAGGGGGACGCGCGGCGCGGCGGGGCGGTGTTTCTTTGAATTCCCAGGGCAGGCAGGCAGGCCCACAGGGGTGGCGGGCGCATGTGCATGGCTGGGGCTGGCTGATGTGATGCGGTGCAACCGTGTTGCCGAGGGCCAGCCAGATCCTGGCGACCCTAGTCGCACTGGCACATACAGAGATACAGGGTTTACACGCAACTCATCAATCCTGACATGCCTTGTGGAAGCTTCAAGTTGACGCACACATCACACATGGGCCTCGTCGGCGTCGAAGCTTCGCCCAGGCCAGCAGGCTCCGTTGGAGGGTCAATGATGAGGTGGGTTTTGTTTACTCCTAGTAGCATTTGCGAAGGATTCGGAGGGTGAATCATGACGAGGTGCAGTGCAGTGCAGCGCGGATGGCCATGTGTGTGATTAGATCTAATGATGATGGAGACAGGCAATTATGACTAGTAGTACTACTTTTGATTTGGCAATGGTATTATAAAAATAAAAAAAAACACGTACGTACAAGTTTATTAGTAGGAGACAAGACGATAGAGAGGCACTCGGTTCTTCCTTCCACTAGTCGTAGTGCTTTTGAGCGTTCTGTGCCACGTTGTAGCTCGGTTGGCACCGACAGGCCTGGTTGTCTGCGTGCATCGGTATATTCTAGCCCGCGCGCCGCTTTGTTCGTTTCCGCGTCGCGTTGGGCGTTGGCTGGCTGGCACGCAGCTGGTTCCGGCGGCTGGTGTGGTGAGTGCAGTGGGCTTGCACTCGAATCAATCGGATTCTGCCTCGCGTACACCCCGCCCGCCGCACCGACCGTCGGCCTATGCCAACGAGAGACGGGGAACACGGATCCAATTCGTCCACGGCTCCATACGCTACCAAAGCCGAGAAAACTTACGAGACGTTAGAGCGGCTTGTTCGGTTTGAAGAGGTTTAATGAGGATTGGAGGGAATTCAATCCCCTTCTATACAAATTTGTATAGAAGGGGACTGAATCCTTTCCAATCCCCTTAATCCAACTCTAACCGAACAGGACCTTAGGGGGCTCGAGACTCCTTCGGCCCTCCCCTACCGCGCACCGAAGCTATGTAGTCTCCTTAGTTCTATTACCCAAGAATAGGCTGAATGCCAAAAGGTCACTAAAATTGACTAAAGTAAGATATTTATCCCACTTGCTCTAGATTATCATTTGAAGAGTCATTTGTATAAAACTCGCTTTCTATACCTTTTCAATCGCCAATAGCCTTTTCTATATCTTGTTTGCACTCCATAGAGACATTCATGTTTTCTATATTTAGCCAGCGAGAAACTCGAAATAAAATATGTATATATTTGAATAGTCATTTAGATAAGCCGTTAGAAGGTATTTTTAAAAATAAATAAATAAATTCTATTTATATCAATTAGAAAGAACATAGAGATCCTCTTGGAGTTGCTTTTAGTCACCCTGCAACAGGAGCAAATGACATTAAATATGGGCAATATAGTCATTATGTGAAGTAATTAATGCCGTGTATATATATGTTTAGTTACTAAAACTACATAAGGTACTCTAGTGATACATGACTAAATAAACAAAACATACCCCAAGTCTACACGAAGAATCATGGCCCACTAAGAAACTAATACAGCCCATGAAAAACCAAAGAGGAAACACTATCCGACCGCCTATCCGTAGGCTAAGCCATCAGAAGTCGTCCGATCCCTCCGTGTTTTCCATAAAAAGAACGTGTAGACAATGGTCGGTGACCAGATACTTAGGCGTGCGAGATTCTCTCGATGTTTAGGCGCCGTTTAGTATGGCTACGGCTTCTTTAAAAATGACTCCGACTCTGACTTCTCTTCAAGAACAACTTTTCTATAGAAGTCAGTATTCTTTTAATAAATCGTTTAGCATGACTCCGACTCTGACTTCTCTTCAAGAACAACTTTTCTATAGAAGTCAGTATTCTTTTAATAAATCGTTTAGCAAGACGGTTTCTCCTTACGTGACATAAGAGAAGTGAGGGGAAGAGCCGCCGAGGGCCTCGATGCTCTTTATTGGGTGCTCTTTTTTGATACAAAGGGCTTCTCCAAAAGCCAGAGCCGGTCTACAAGTCCTCCCAAAAGCCTTAATCGCTATTATCGCAGCCAAATTCATTCACCATAGATCTGACAGTCCGCTAGCGTCTATGCATGCATGCTTCTAGCACACCGCATGCATCACGTTTTCTTCACCGACACTAGCTGTGCTCTTAAAAGGATCAAGGTCACGCTAGTCATAGCAGCAACTAATGAGCCAAAGGAGCAATTTAACTTCGATTTTGTAAATAAAACTTGTTTTGAATTGTTGGCTTCTCACAAAAGAGAGAACCCTCCAAAAATATGCGTTTGCTGCTTATTGCAGCGGACACACGGTATTCTTTAGTAAAAGGCGAAAGAATAGTTCGCTTTGTGCCCACTGCGCAGCTGCGTGCCTTTTACACAGAGTTCAGTCAATCCTAAATAGCGTTGTTCCCGGCTGATATTAGCCTCAGCAAGCGGTTTGGGACTACAGAAAAAAGAGCAGGCAGCCAGCCAGAGCCCGACACTGGCCAGGAGGACTCTACGTGCGCGGCCCAGAAAGCCACATGTCCGGCCCAACAAACGGAGCGAACAGCAAGGCGACAAAGGGATGTGTTCCAGTCCACTCATCGAAGGCCGCAAGCTTGCAACATCACCGCGCTAAAGGTTAGCATTATATTTTCCTTGTTTTTTGTGGGTCCCTCTTTTTAGTGCGATAAAGAAACATTAAGGCCCTGTTTGGAAGCGTAGTATTTTTGCAGTTTTGAAACAATACTATGGTATTTGATGATACTATAGTATTGGAACACAAAAGGTGTTTGGTTTGTACAGGCAAAACACAGTTTTAAATACCATGGTTTATCTGAAACCGTGGTATTTTTGGAGTTTTCGAAACTCCACTCAGGACCTCAGTTCTCTTCTCTTCTCTCTACATATACTTTGTTTTCCCAATGGAACCAAACAGATCTCGGTTTTGAGGAATACTATGGTTTTGCTGTGGTAAAGTAATACCGTAGTATTTTTGTCATGTACAGTTGTAAACTATAGTATCTCAAAACTACATCATTTCAAAACAGCATTTCCAAACAGGCCCTAAGGCATACCAATGTTTACCTGCATGCAGTTTTTTTGTGCAATTTACCAGTTTATTAGGTTTTCTAGCTACACCTCCTGTGCTAACGTGTTAAAAAGTGTTAACAGCCTTTAGATCCAAAACCAACGGATAATCTTAATCCCACCTTCTAATCTAGATCTTTTTCTAAAGAACCCCTCCTTTATCTAATGTTTCTATCTCCTCCAAACCGTTTACTATTCCAAACACGCACATCTCAACAGCCACGGATGGTGCCACCTCCGTCCAACACCGCTGGCACATCTCCTCAACAGCCACGGATGGTGCCACCTCCGTCCAACGCCGCTGGCCTACCTCGATCTTCTCCATCGCCTGCTACGGTCGACACAGCCCCGCCCCCATCTTCTCAGGTGTCTGCCATGGTCGACGCCGGCCTGCCCCAATCTTAACAGGCGCATGCCATGGTCGACGCCGACCTACCTCGATCTTCTACCGCGCCTGCCATGGTCGACATAGCACGACCCCAATCTTCTCTGTCGCATGCCATGGTTGACGCCAACTCGCCTCGATCCTGTAGCTGTGATGCGATGGTTCACGCCGACCTACCTCAATCTTCTACCTGTGATGCCATGATTGACATTGATCCGCCCCAAACGAGCATAGCCCCATGGGTCCTGACCCCATCAAGCACAACCACATGGATCCCGTCCGCAGGAACCACACATCTCATTTCAACTTTTGGAACACCTAAAAAGAATACAGTCATGTCCCCCTTGATGGTGAGCAATTTTTTTTACAAATTTAATTATGGCATATCTCGACACGTTCTATGTGGCAATTAATTGATAATAACTTTTCAATGCTGTAGTATGCTACTCATGTTCCTGAAGTACATGAATCTATGAAGCCATTTGTTGGACAAATTTTTGAAAGATTGCAAGATGCAGAGGATTTTTATAGAAGATATGCAAAAGAGGCTCGTTTTGGAGTTCGTATTGGTCCACATACAGATTTGAATGGTGTTAGAAGATGGCAAAGATGGTTCTGTTCTAAACAGGGATATAGGTCTGAGAAAAAGGTAGACAGAAAACCAAAACGTATTCAAAAGATTTCTAGGTGTGGTTGTGAAGCAGTTCTAGCTGTCAAGGTGATTGAAGATAATAAGTTTCGGGTGGAGATATTTGTGGAATCACATACACATAGTCTTGTTTCACCAGACAAGGTCCACTTGATTAGGTCGAACAAAGAAGTTAATGAGAAGGCTAAGCGTGCATTAGTGGCATGCCACAAGGGAGGCATCGGTACAAGTGGGGCATACAGATATCTTCGTATTAGCGAAGGTGGATTTGAGAATGTGGGGTGCAACAAGAGGGATTTGCAAAACTATCATAAGCAGTTGAGAAGTTGTATCACATCATCAGATGCTCAAATGTTCATTGACAACCTTGCCTCAAAAAATGAATTAAATCCTACATTTTATTATTACTATGTGGTTGATGAAAAGGGAAGGCTTGTACATGTTTTTTGGGCAGATCCCACATGCAGAAAGAATTTCTCACATTTCGGTGATCTTCTCTCATTTGATTCAACATACAACACCAACCACTACAACATGATATTCACACCATTCACAGGTATCAATCATCATAAGTCATGTGTTTTGTTTGTGAAAGTAGCCTAGAGGGGGGGTGAATAGGCTAATCTGAAAATTTTCACAACAAACTTCGAAAGATTGTTAGATACACAGTTCGACTGGTGCAGGCCGGTTCAACAGCTACGTACGCAAGTTGAACCACTCTGAACCAATCCAACTGTTTTAAAAACTTTAGACTAAAATCTACTCGAAAAGTATTTCGCAAGTTCTTGAGAGAAGTAAGATATAGCTAAGTGAGGATGAGAAGATGAATATGTAAAGGCTATTTTACTTCTAGATAAACTCTACGGAGAAATCTTTATGTCAATCTTGCAAGTAAGAATATCTCAAGTTGAAACAAGCAAGAACATAAGACACAAGATTTAATCCGAGGTTCGGCCACACCACAAAGGTGTCCTACTCCCCGTTGAGGAGCCCACAAAGGGCCGGGTCTTTTTCAACCCTAATCCTCCAAAAGCCGACCACAAAGGTCAAGGCAATCTCTTCTTATCTTAGCTCAAAGAGCGGGTGATACAAACTTCTTAGGGTCGTCCACAAATTTGGAGACTCCCAAGCAACCTCAAAGATCTTGAAACCTAGGGTTTCAAGAACACCAAGAAAGCACAAGAGGGGTTTGCACAAGCTCAAGTCTTTGAAAGAGAGATGGGAGAGGAAAACCAAATCGTGAGCACAAGCACAAACCTCACACCCAAGAGCTCCTCCAACAAGGTTGAATCTTGAGGAAGATTTAAGTGTGAGAGAGATGGAGAGATGAGTGCTTTGTCTCAAGTTAGGTGAGCAATAAATGAGTGAGTGTTCAGCCGTATTAAAGAAGAGAGAGAGAGGGAGGGGTCTATTTATAGTCACGGCTCAAAAACTAGCCGTTAGACTAAAAAACCCGTAGAAAACCGGTTGAACCGCCCCCTAGGGCGGTTGAACCGCCCCCTGACAGGTCAGCAGACTGTCTGCCAGTCTGACTGCCAGACTGACTGGCAGACTGACCTCAGACAACCAGGACCGGTTGAACCG
The DNA here is from genome assembly GCA_029449295.1 of Zea luxurians. Taxonomy (NCBI): domain Eukaryota; kingdom Viridiplantae; phylum Streptophyta; class Magnoliopsida; order Poales; family Poaceae; genus Zea; species Zea luxurians. The sequence continues at coordinate 150,600,283 of JAOPSE010000007.1, forward strand.
CCCCCCCAGGGCGGTTGAACCGCCCCCTGACACCCCTGGCGACCTGACTGCCAGTCTGACTGGCAGACTGCAGATCAGAAGTCAGAGGGTCAGAGACCAGTTGAGCTGCCCCCCAGGACCAGTTCAGCTGGTCTAGACCAGAGAGTTTTGGAGAGAAAACCCCAGCTCAGCTGCCCGGGGGCAAGTTCAGCTGGGTATGGTCAAAGAGGTTCACAGCTGAAGTTGAAGTTCAGCTGGAGTTGAAAAAGTTCAACTCAGCTGAAGTCCAGCTCAGCTGAAAAGCTCAGCTGCAGCTGAAGAAGCTCATCACAGCTGAAGTTAAGTTCAGCTGGAAAGCTCAGCTGCAGTTGAAGAAGTTCAGCTGCTTTTCAGCAAGAACACTCTAGGTTTCTCAACCCTAACCATGGTCAACCAAATAATGTTAAAGGATTTTTGGTTTTCAAAAATAGCTTTTGAATTTGGGGACTTGAGCTATAGCAAACACCTGTACCTGTGCGAAAAAGAACAAGGAAGAATTACATCATGCAACACAAGATTTTACATAGATTTTATACGTCCGTTGCATGAAGTCCTTGGTGCTTCCTTAAGTTCCTGTTTCCTTCTAATCAAACACTGAGAACAAAAACTGTTAGTACCCTTATTTGTTTTGTCATTAAATCACCAAAACCCTCATTTGGGGTTGATTGCACTTACAATCTCCCCCTTTTTGGTGATTGATGCCAAAACAATTAAGGTCAAAAGATATATATTTGCAATAGAAAATTTCTTTTGAATGATTGTATGTAGATGGCTCCCCCTAAATGTGTGCACGATTGTGAATCCAACGTCTTGACATAATATGTCATGTGAGCAACACATTTAGAGATAGTGACAACAACCATACTAAATACAATCATCCGAGGGGTGCAAGAGTGTCAAAAACAGGAGTTGTGATGCACATGATTATCTCTAAACACCCATTATTTTTACTTCATAGCAGAGTAGACATTACAAACTGATAGGACACAAGACAATGGCCAGAAGACCATCATATTACTTTGAATAACAATCCAACAGTTTTATTTCATACAATGGTAAAAAAATACAAGCCACAACAGTGGCCAAAAAACAAAAATAATCCAAAAGAAAAAACGAAAGAACCACAAACTAGAAATTGGATTTTCTCCCCCTTTTTGGCAACAAGTACCAAAAACGGAGAGAGAGACAAGGATACAAGAATCAGTATCCTCCAGGAGGAGGATATGACGGAGGATACGATGGAGGATATGAAGTGTAGTCAGGGAAAAAAGTCCTCATCGCGTCCTCCTCAAAAGTGGAGTCCCGAGGTGGCTCATCAGCCGCAGAAAAAACAGATGCCGAAGATGTACGATGATCAGGAGGAGGTGGAGGGTGGTGGTGGTAACCAGAGCCGGATGGCCTAGGGTCACCAGGAATGGGTCCCGAACCCGGGTAAGGAGGCGGAGGGTGGGAGGATGATTGACCCGGATCCCCATGGTAGGGAGGCGGGGCAAACTCCTCGCGATCATCAACATAGACTTCTTCATCTTCATCGTCTGCAGACATAAAAGGCACCCCGTAGGCCTGCTGGTGCCACTCATTGATCTCCGGGGGAGGAGGGTGGAGAGGCACATCAGGCGAACGAGGGACAAAAGGCATGCCCATGGAGGAAGCTTGACGACGAAGATTGTCGTCAGTCTCCCGCTGACGCCGTGCCACCTCATGGACATCAGCAGAAATGTCGCGGCACATGGAGAAAAATGCCGCAAGCCCATGGAGCAAGCGAGCACCCATCCCGCGGCCACGACCTCGACCACGACCACGAGCACGTGGCATGGGAGATCCGCGGCCAGGAGAGGGACGCGAGGCAGCAGCGGGGGGAGAGGAGGAAGGATGGTGAGGAGGCTGGCGAGGTGGCTCAGAGGAGGAGGCAGGGCCTCCAGACCGTGAGGGAACCCGCTTTGTACGAGCAGCTGGGTTGGAGGAATCAACCCAGTAGGGTACGTAGCGGGAGTGTTTGACGGGTTTTTCGAAGTGGGTCTGGGTGACCACTTCGATCATCTTCATGATAAAGGGTGCATGAAGACACCCTCTGAGAGGAGACCAGGAAGCACGGACGATCTCTTCCCAGATCATGTCAAACACATTGATGCGGGCGAGACTGTTGGGAGCAAGGAGGAGGAGGAAGACTCGACTCTCCCCAAGGACGTTCATTTGATTACCGCCCTTTGGGAGAACGGTCATCCGGGACAAGGAATTAAGGTACCTGTAGTACCTATGCATGTTAGCGGTTGTCCAGAACTCCCACTCAGTAGAGACATGAATGAATTCCGTCTCTTCCCGCATGGGCAGCCGAATGTCATGCACTCGCATGTTGCTGCCCTGAATGTCTGTATCAGAGAAGCCCAGAATATGGGCAAAACGACGATAACTGACTTTGTGCCAGTTACCCTGGATAAAGAAATACATGACTGGGTACTCATACCCATCGGCTTCCTCATCTACTTTCTTTATCCAGAGGGTGGCATAGAACTGAGCTACCACCTCACCGTTCCAGGGGTATTCCATGGTCATGATGTTACGTAACCCCTTTCTCTCTAAGTTTACGAGAGCTGACGACATGTCAGCATCTCCCATATTCTCACAACCCTCCCAGTCAATAAATCTATGTCGGACGACTGGGTGTTTCTTGGTAAGAATGACAGAATTGTAGAAGTCAGCCTGGAAAAGATTCCAGAACCGAGAGTCCTGGACACCAGGATGACGAGGAGTGAGAGTAGGGTTGGTAAACCTAAGACGCTGAAGGGTGTCTATTCCCTTCTGAGTGAAGTCGATGGGAGATTCATGCGGACCGCGGCTGACGTTCGCCGGATGCATGTGCAGTCCGGTGACGTAGAGAGCATCAGGCGCCGGAAGGTCGACGAAGTCGTCGAAAGCCCCATCCTCCTCTTGGCAGGGAGCATACCCTGAGGAAGACGTGCTACGACGAGGACGAGAGGCGCCAACCTTTTGGCGTCTCCCGCGAGTCGGCTGCGAGGGCAAGGAAGACCCCTCGCCAGGCATCCGACCAGAGCCATGTCCTCTCTTAGAGAGGGAGCGACGAGGCGGAGGAGAGGGGACGGGAGATTCCTCCTGAATCTCGTCGGAGTCGCTGCTAAACTCAACCACAGAGGGGTTGCGACGACGCACCATGATTGAAAAAGGTGGTGAAACTGTGAAGCAGTTGAAGTGTGTGAAGGAGAGGCTCTAAAGGTTGTGAAGCGACCAAGGCGAGAGTGACTGAAGTGGGAAAAGAGAAGGGGAGAGTCAAGTATATATAGGCAGTTGAGCTGGTCCTCAGGACCAGTTCAACTGCCCCCATGGCCAGTTCAGCTGGTTTTGCTGCGCAGCGACCAAAAAAAACTGCTCAAAAGAAGATGTCAGCGCTCCCTTCACTTGAGCGAGGCAAGAAAAAAAATATGCATGGCGCCCTGACACGTTTGCTCGGTTAGTGCGCGGGCAGAGCAGAAATGACCAAGAAAAATCTGCGCGCGCGAAGAGACAGGACAGGGAAAAGTGGAAAAGCATCTGCATGCACAGCCAACAAAAAAATAAAGAAGGTCTGCGCACGCAGCAGAGCTGAGGTGACCGGACAAAACAAAAAAAATTTTTTGCATGCGCACCCCTGCTGTTGACCGGACAACAAAAATCTGTGCACGCAGACAAGAAGCGACCGGACAGGGAAAGTGATCGGACAAAAAAAATAAAAGAAGTTCTGTGCGCGCGGCAGATGAAGTGACCTGACAATAAAATAAAGACAACATGGCGTAGCAGCTGGCGCCCAGACAGAAAGAAAAATTTTTTTTGCATGCGCATGTGACTGCAGCTGAGCACCAGACAGAAAGAAAGGAAAAAAAATTGGGCGCCCTGCAGCTGAGCGGATGTGACTGCGCGACAAAAAAAAATTTCTGCGCACCTGACGCTGCTGCCCATCTGAAAAAGCGACTGCGCGACTGAAAAAGTGCAGCGGACAGACCTGCGCGCGGACAGACCTGCGCTGACCGATCAGACACCGGTTCAACCGGTCAACCACACCGGTTCAACCGGTTTTGGCCAGGGTGCTCCTGGTAAAATCTGGTCAAAAGCAGCTAAGCTGAAGTTCAGCTGCAAAGTTCAGCTGGCCTCCTCAGCTGAACTAGAAAGTTCAGCTGGACAAGCCAGTTGAGCCCCAAAAAAAATCTTAGCACTAAAATGCATTCAATTTTTTTTAACATTTTCACAAAGTTTTTGAAGGATCATCACATAGCTTTTAAAACTTATCAATCAAAAATAGTGAATCAAACAATTTTTTATGACCGTTTTCAAGTTAAGTTACGAGAATCTAAGATATTTAATTCACTCCTAAGAAAGCAAAACCTAGTCTCATCAAGGGGTTTTGTGAAGATATCGGCTAGTTGATTTTCGGTGCTCACATGAAACAATTCGATATCTCCTTTGGCTTCGTGGTCTCTCAAGAAATGGTGTCGGATGTCAATATGTTTAGTTCTAGAGTGTTGCATAGGGTTGTTTGCAAGTTTTATGGCACTCTCATTGTCGCACAAAAGTAGAATTTTGTTAAACTCACAACCAAAGTCTCTAAGGGTTTGCTTCATCCATAACAACTGTGCACAACATGCCCCAGCTGCTATGTACTCAGCTTCTGCGGTGGAAAGTGCAACACAATTTTGTTTCTTGGAACTCCATGATACTAAGGACCGCCCAAGGAATTGGCAAGTCCCAGTAGTACTTTTTCGATCTACTTTGCAACCGGCATAATCTGAGTCAGAATAACCAAGTAAATCGAAAAGGGAGCCTTTAGGATACCATAATCCTAGGTTTTGGGTGTGAACTAAGTATCTTAGAATTCTCTTAACCGCTACAAGATGACAATCTTTAGGATTTGCTTGAAAACGTGCACACATGCAAACACTCAACATAATATCAGGTCTAGATGCACATAAGTAAAGCAGTGATCCTATCATTGATCTATATAATGTTTGATCTACGGGTTTACCTTCCTCATTTAGGTCGAGATGTCCATTTGATGACATTGGAGTCTTGGCGTGTTTTGCCTTTTCCATGCCAAATTTCTTGAGCATATCTTGTGTATATTTGGTTTGGCATAGAAAAGTACCTTCCTTGAGCTGTTTGACTTGAAATCCCAGGAAGTATTTAAGCTCGCCCATCATAGACATCTCAAACCTGTTCGTCATTACTTTGCTAAACTCTTCACAAAATTTTTCATTAGTACTACCAAATATAATGTCATCAATATATACTTGGCACACAAATAATTCATTGTCAACTTTTCTAGTAAATAAGGTAGAGTCAGCTTTTCCTATTGTAAACCCATTCTTAATTAAAAATTCTTTAAGACAGTCATACCAAGCTCTAGGGGCTTGTTTAAGCCCGTAGAGTGCCTTGTGAAGAAGATAAACATGATTTGGCTTCTTTGGATCTTCAAAACCCGGTGGTTGCTCCACATATACTCTCTCTTGCAGTGGTCCATTTAGAAATGCGCTCTTGACATCCATTTGATATAGCTTGAAATCATGGTTAGTAGCATATGCAATTAATATTCTAATTGATTCTAACCTTGCTACCGGCGCATATGTTTCGCCAAAATCGAGTCCTTCCACTTGAGTATAGCCTTGGGCAACCAACCGTGCCTTGTTTCTTGTAACCACGCCATGTTCATCTTGCTTGTTCCTAAAGACCCATTTAGTCCTAATCACATTTTGTTTGGGTCTTTGGACTAAGGACCATACTTCATTTCGGGTGAAGTTGTTTAACTCCTCTTGCATGGCAATTATCCAATCCGGATCACCCAATGCTTCTTCAACCTTAAGTGGCTCAAGAGAGGAAACAAACGAGTAAAATTCACAAAAATTAGCTAAACGAGATCGAGTTGTTACCCCTCTCCTGATGCTACCCAGGATGTTGTCCACTGGATGATCCCTTTGTATTGTTTGATGGACTCTAGGATGAGGCACTGATGGATGTCTTTGTATTTGCTCCTCCTCATCAATTACTTGATCAAGAGGCACTTCACCATCAATACTTTCTTGTTCATCTTCTACCACTGTTGGCATCCTTTGATGATTTTCTTCGTGGCTTGGATGACTTGAGGTTGATGGGTTTGCTTGGGTGGAGACTTTGTCACTCACCACCCTTGCACCCACATCAACTATCTCATTGGTCATCCATAAGGTTCCTTCTTCATCATCCCTTTCTTGAGGTCTCACCTCACCTATTGCAAGTTTCTTTATGGCCTCACAAGGTGGTTCTTCATTTCCTGCAGTGTCATTAGAAAAATGCCCTTGCGAGCCATTAGACTCATCAAATGTCACGTCTATCGCTATTTCAACAATACCGGTGGTATTGTTGAAAACACGATATCCATGCGCATTTGATGCATACCCAAGCAAGAAGCCCTCGTCCACTCTAGGAGCAAACTTTGAGCTCTTGACTTTCTTGTTAAGAATAAAACACTTACAACCAAATACTCTAAAATAATCAACTTTTGGTTTGTTACCAGTGAGAAGTTCATAAGCAGTCTTTTTGTAGATCTTATGAAGATAGAGACGGTTGATTGCATGACAGGCGGTGTTGACCGCCTCTGCCCAAAAGTTGTCAGGTGTCTTGTACTCATCCAACATGGTTCTTGCAGCTTCAATTAGAGTTCGGTTCTTTCTTTCCACAACACCATTTTGTTGTGGGGTGTAAGGCACCGAGAACTCATGCTTGATTCCCTCTTCTCCTAAGAATTCTTCGACACCTGTGTTCTTGAATTCCATCCCATTATCACTTCTCACTTTCTTGATTTTGAGCTCAAATTCATTTTGAGCTCTCCTCATGAATTTCTTCAATATTTCTTGAGTTTCCCCTTTATCACTCAAAAAGAAAACCCAGGTAAATCGAGAAAAATCATCAACAATAACTAAACCATACTTACTACCACCAATGCTAATGTAGGCCACAGGTCCGAAGAGGTCCATGTGAAGAAGCTCCAATGGCCTCTTTGTTGTGACCACATTCTTTGATTGATGTGGGACTCCATGTTGCTTTCCTGCTTGGCATGCGCCACAAACCCTATCTTTCTCAAATACAACATTTGTTAGTCCAATGATGTGATTATCCTTTTGAAGTTTGGCCAAATTCCTCATACCGACATGGGCTAGCCGGCGATGCCAAAGCCAACCCTTGTCGGACTTTGCCACTAAACAAGTCTCAGGCGTCACTTTACTTGTTGTGAAATCAACAAGATAAAGCTTGCCCTTCAAGCGACCGGTAAAGGCAACTGAGGAGTCCTCCCTTCTAAGGATCTTCACATCCACATCCGAAAATAGGCAATTATAACCCATTCCACAAAGTTGTGAAACGGACAACAAGTTATAGCTTAAAGAATCTACTAATAAAACATTTGAAAGTGATTGTTGGTCTGAGATAGGAATTTTACCAATACCAATCACCTTACTCTTGCCACTATCTCCAAACACAATTTCTTGTGCTTCTTGAGTTAGTTGCAATGTATGAAACATGTCTTTCTCCCCGGTCATGTGATTTGTACATCCACTGTCAAGCACCCAACTTGACCCACCAGAGGAGTAGACCTGCAAAACAAGTTTAGGCTATGCTTTTAGGTACCCAAATTGAATTGGGTCCTACATTGTTAGTTATAGCCTTGGGTACCCACACACTTCTTTTCATGACTTTTCGTTTAGTGTAGGCACCCACATATTCCACAACCAATTTTCCTAAATCCCAAGTCAACATATAATCACAAAGATATGAGTGGGAAATGGGAGCATTAGATTTTTGTCCACTTGAGGATCCCTCTTCCTTCATCTTACTCTTTGTGGAACTCAAGTTAACCTTTACCTGAGGTGACTTGTCATTTGAGGAGTGAATCCTCCCCAAGGCATCATATAGGGTGGTTCCCTCTATGAACTTGGGGGATCTCCACCCCTTATGCACTGTGCTAGGGTTTTCCTTGGATGAGTTGAACCCAAGCCCCCTTCTTCCATTGTTGGGCTTAAGGGACTTGTACTTGGGTTCAACTTTCTTTAACCCATCATTGCTAGAGCATCTTTTCAAAATTTCTTTGACCTTCACCTGTGGGCTATTCTTCCTTGCATGGTTAGTTAGACAACAAGAAGCATGATATTTGGCACAATGTTTGCAAGAATTATCATTTAAGCTAGACTTAGATTCAAGCACTAAAGATGAGGCATTGATGTTCTTGCAATTTTCAAGTTGCACTTGAAGTTCTTGATTTTGAACATTCAAGCTTAACATGCTTGCTTCAAGTGCATTCTTTTCATTTGCAAGATTAGCTATAGAGGTTTTCATGTTAATTACTTCTTTTTCTTTATTCTCTATAGTTATCTTGACTAAAGATACTTCCTTAGTCAAGACATCTAGCATTTCATCTTTATTGTGAAGCAATTCTTGAAGCTCTAGGTTTCTTTCCTTTTCAAGGATAAGCAAGTCTTCTTGAGCATCAAGAGTTGCTTTTCTTTTATCTAGCTTCTCCATTAATTTGGTGATAACATTGTATCCATTCAAGCCAAATTCTTTAATCATTTTATTTTTCATGGCAATTTGTTCATCATCATCATCATTTAAAAAATCATTACTAAATAAGGTTACCTTATCTCCTTTTGCCATGAGGCAAGTTGGAGTGTAGAATTCGTCTTGTAGGTTGGTGAAGAGTTGCGAGCTTGATGTAGATTGGATGGCCACGTTTGCCACCACTTCCTCTTCCTCGGAGCTAGAACTCTCTTCATCGGAGTTCCATTCTTCACCAATATGGGCTTGACCATATTTCTTCTTCTTGAAGTATCCCTTGGTCTTGCCCCCCTTTTTGAACTTGTCCTTCTTGTATTCCTTCTTAGCTTCTTGTTCCTTCTTGTTAGGACAATCCGCTATGAAATGACCGGTTTGGCCACATTCATAGCATGCCCTCTTCTTTCCTTTCCTTTGGAACTTGTCATTTTTCCTTACAAATTTCTTGAATGTTTTGATGAACATAGCAGTGTCTTCATCACTTGAGCTATCTTCATCACTTGAGGTCTCGACCACCTTCTTTGCTTTGTGGTCTTTGTTCTTCATGGGGTTGTCTTGTTCATTAGTGATCAATGCATGAGAGTCCCTTGACTTGATAGGGGCTTCTTCGGACTCATGTTGTTGAATCTTTGCAAATAATTGATGAGGCGTCATATCCTCATAGTCATCACGATCCCTAATCATCCTTGCAAGACTCTTATCCTTTTCTTTATAAGCTCTCATGAACAATCTTGTGACCTTGGAGTCACTCCAATCTTCACTCCCAAGAACTCTTATTTTGTTGACCAACACCATCAACCGATCAAAGAGTGATTGAAGCGACTCACCCTTTGTCCAATCATATCTTGCAAGCTCACTTTCCAAAGCCTCAACTCTATGTCTTTTAGCTTTGGGATCTCCTTCATGTGACATTTTAAGAATATTCCAAATGTCACGGGCATCTTCTCTTCCTTGAACTTTCCGGTATTCTTCCGGACAAAGACTTCCTTTGATTATGCTCACTGCTTGAGCATTTCGATGAACCTCTTGCATCATTTCCGGAGTCATCTCTTCTCCTTGGGCGGGCTTATACATACCTACATTAACAATCTCCCAAAGACTAGGATGCACACCAATTAAATGCGACTTCATCTTGTCGGCCCACTCATCATAGTTCAACTCACTAAGAGTTGGTAACTTTCCAAGTGGGGCGAAAGAGAAGTTGGGAATATAATTTCTAGAGTAATCGAATTGAACTTTGCTAAAGTCATTACCTTTGCTTTTGGTAGATGATCCTTCGGTGTTGAGACTTACCTTGCTCAATACCTTAGACACCAAAAGATCCACTAGATCATCATTATAATCAAATGTTCCCTTACCTTTATCTTCTTCGGCCTTTCTTCTTGATTCTTCTTCTTCGGCCTTTTTCTTAGCATCTTCCTCTTTCATCTTGAGGAACATCCTCTCGGCAATCTTCATGGCGAGGTCGAGGACCTTGGGGTCCACTTCCTCACCGGAGGATGTGACGGGAATATCCTCGAGGATAGGATCCACATGGTCCCGTTGAGTAGACATGATCGTTTCCTCACGCGGTTAAGCGTAAAACGAGGTACGAAGCTCCGATACCAATTGAAAGTAGCCTAGAGGGGGGGTGAATAGGCTAATCTGAAAATTTTCACAACAAACTTCGAAAGATTGTTAGATACACAGTTCGACTGGTGCAGGCCGGTTCAACAGCTACGTACGCAAGTTGAACCACTCTGAACCAATCCAACTGTTTTAAAAACTTTAGACTAAAATCTACTCGAAAAGTATTTCGCAAGTTCTTGAGAGAAGTAAGATATAGCTAAGTGAGGATGAGAAGATGAATATGTAAAGGCTATTTTACTTCTAGATAAACTCTACGGAGAAATCTTTATGTCAATCTTGCAAGTAAGAATATCTCAAGTTGAAACAAGCAAGAACATAAGACACAAGATTTAATCCGAGGTTCGGCCACACCACAAAGGTGTCCTACTCCCCGTTGAGGAGCCCATAAAGGGCCGGGTCTTTTTCAACCCTAATCCTCCAAAAGCCGACCACAAAGGTCAAGGCAATCTCTTCTTATCTTAGCTCAAAGAGCGGGTGATACAAACTTCTTAGGGTCGTCCACAAATTTGGAGACTCCCAAGCAACCTCAAAGATCTTGAAACCTAGGGTTTCAAGAACACCAAGAAAGCACAAGAGGGGTTTGCACAAGCTCAAGTCTTTGAAAGAGAGATGGGAGAGGAAAACCAAATCGTGAGCACAAGCACAAACCTCACACCCAAGAGCTCCTCCAACAAGGTTGAATCTTGAGGAAGATTTAAGTGTGAGAGAGATAGAGAGATGAGTGCTTTGTCTCAAGTTAGGTGAGAAATAAATGAGTGAGTGTTCAGCCGTATTAAAGAAGAGAGAGAGGGAGGGGTCTATTTATAGTCACGGCTCAAAAACTAGCCGTTAGACTAAAAAACCCGTAGAAAACCGGTTGAACCGCCCCCTAGGGCGGTTGAACCGCCCCCTGACAGGTCAGCAGACTGTCTGCCAGTCTGACTGGCAGACTGACTGGCAGACTGACCTCAGACAGCCAGGACCGGTTGAACCGCCCCCCCAGGGCGGTTGAACCGCCCCCTGACACCCCTGGCGACCTGACTGCCAGTCTGACTGGCAGACTGCAGATCAGAAGTCAGAGGGTCAGAGACCAGTTGAGCTGCCCCCCAGGACCAGTTCAGCTGGTCTAGACCAGAGAGTTTTGGAGAGAAAACCCCAGCTCAGCTGCCCGGGGGCAAGTTCAGCTGGGTATGGTCAAAGAGGTTCACAGCTGAAGTTGAAGTTCAGCTGGAGTTGAAAAAGTTCAACTCAGCTGAAGTCCAGCTCAGCTGAAAAGCTCAGCTGCAGCTGAAGAAGCTCATCACAGCTGAAGTTAAGTTCAGCTGGAAAGCTCAGCTGCAGTTGAAGAAGTTCAGCTGCTTTTCAGCAAGAACACTCTAGGTTTCTCAACCCTAACCATGGTCAACCAAATAATGTTAAAGGATTTTTGGTTTTCAAAAATAGCTTTTGAATTTGGGGACTTGAGCTATAGCAAACACCTGTACCTGTGCGAAAAAGAACAAGGAAGAATTACATCATGCAACACAAGATTTTACATAGATTTTATACGTCCGTTGCATGAAGTCCTTAGTGCTTCCTTAAGTTCCTGTTTCCTTCTAATCAAACACTGAGAACAAAAACTGTTAGTACCCTTATTTGTTTTGTCATTAAATCACCAAAACCCTCACTTGGGGTTGATTGCACTTACAGTTTGGTGCTGCATTGTTAAGCAACGAGACAACTGAGGCATACACATGGTTGTTTCGTACATTCTTGAGAGCAATGGGAGGGGTTGCACCACGACTCATCATAACAGATGAAGCCAATAGCATGAGGAATGCAATATCTATAGTGTTTCCTAGCAGCACACATAGATTATGCATGTGGCATATTTTGCAAAAGCTTCCTGCAAAGTTACCACCGCAAATGAGGGAAAACAAGTTACTTTATCAACGCATCAACTTATGTGTATGGGCATCTGAAACTCGAGAGGAATTTGAGCATCAATGGGCTTCTATTATTTCTGAATTTGGTTTACAAGGTCATGATTGGTTGAGAACCCGTTATGAAATCCGTGCATCATGGGTCCCAGTTTTCTTTAGACATGTGTTTTTAGCTGGAATCCTTAACACAACCTCAAGATCAGAAAGTACCAACTCATTTTTCAACCGTTTCATTGGTTACAAAAATACATTGGTTGAATTTTGGATCAGGTTTGTTAATGCAATGGATGAACATAGGCATCAAGAATTGGAAAATGATAATGCCAGTCTGCATACATCACCCGTGTTGCAGACTAGTTGGGAATTAGAAAGGCATGGGAGTGAGGTGTTCACTTTCAATGTTTTCTCTGAACTACAAAAACAAATTATTAATGCTCGGGATAATTGTGTCATAGAGACAATTGTAAGCGAGGGAGACTACAAAATATCAACAGTTAATGATGAAAGAAAAAAGATGAGAGAGGTCCGTGTCAATATTACAACAAACGATGGGCACTGCGCTTGTATGTTCTTTGAGATGTATGGTATTCCTTGTTGCCATCTAATTCGTGTTTTACAATGTCCATCACTTAAAAATATTCCAGATCAGTTTGTTTTGAAGAGATGGACTAAACTAGTGACTAAGGATGATGTCTTCGATGGAGAGGGAAACATGTTGAAAGAAGTTCCAAAGGATGCTGTAGAAACAACTAATGCAAAGTTGGCATCTCAAATTAGAAGCAAGATTGAAGAATTAATTTACCGTGCTGAAGGATCAAACAATGGGTTACAAACACTTTGGGATAGTATTGTTGCATTTGGTGAAGATCTTTCCATATTGCTACCAGAGAGAATGACAAGTCAAGTTCAAGAGATCGAGTCCTTTGTTGGTTGTTCAATCCCTAGCCATGTTATTATACAGCCACCTAATGAAGTCAAATCTGTGGGTAGGTGCAAACGAATAAAACTGTTCAGAAAGTAAAGAAGCCCGGTGACAATGTGGAGAAGAAACAGAAAGTTCCTCGTATGTGCAGGTGTTGCAAGCAAGTAGACTATCATGATGCTCGAAATTGTCCTTTAAAGAATAATCCAACCCAGTGATGAATATCATGTTCATAGATCAAGAGTCATCAGCTAGCACAGTTCAGAGCCCAGGGATGAATATCATGATCATGTGCATATATGGGTAAAACAGAACGCTGATGAGTTCAGATAGCAGTCCTCTGGTTCAGATAGCACACCGTACAGATGGAATTTAGGCCATGTAAAGTTGTGTTTTTTGAACTACTGTAGCAACTCATCAGGTGCTCAAAAAATGATAGCCCTGAATCTTTGTACATGGTTGCTTGCTTGAGATATTGATTCTGCAATATATGTTTTCAAAACTTCATTTTTTTCTTAAAAAAATATTCATCAGTTGAGAATATGAAAGGATTCCTTCAAAAATACTTGTGTATCGAGCATCTGATGATCCTATATATAGTGGGTACAGGGTAGCTGTTGATGCATCAGCACAGGAAGAAACCCTGGTTTGTGCTTGTTCCATATTCAACAATCAACAGTCTGCCATGTGTATTTTGATGAATATGATGAGCTAATTTCTAGTATGTTTTCAGCTTGGCTTTGCTATATGGGAGCCATCCCATGGGCCTTACAAAACAATGAACTATCCTTGGAGGAGCTTCACCAAAGTTAGTGGAGCATTGAGGCACTGTTCCTTTGCTGTAATGGCATTACATGGTTGCATACTTTCAGAAATTCAGGTTTGTCCATTTAATGTCAACAACAAACTGTTGAGATTCTTCATTTTTTCTAAACAAATATATTATGGACATTAGGCACCACCAGAAAGCAGAAGAGTATTTTCTGTAGAGATTCAAAGAGTGGGACAGGAAGGAGCTAAAGTATTGCGCGAGCTTGGAAGCAGAGTTAAGACAATGACCAAGCTGAGTTCTTCAGGTATTCTGTTCGAAGTGCACATGGCAGCTGAAGAGCTGCAAAAAAAGATTGATGAGAAGTCATATCTTCTGGTGAACACTGAAAGATGGGATGCTAGCAAGCAAGCTCAAGGAATCAAAGAAGTTGTAAATGGTACCCGTGCTGTGGAAACAGAAAACAAGAACAAAGAAAACAAGGATGATGGCACCAGTGCTGTCGAAAAAGAAAACAAAGCCAAAGAAAACAACAATGGAGGGCTGGAACCTACCATAGTTGATCAAACTTTAGTACATCAGTCAAAGAGCTTTCTTGCAAATTCATTTCTGAGCAGGTATGATTCAGCGTCAACAATTGACGGTTTCACAAGAAATCCTTTTACACAGGATAAACACGTTTCAGAGAAACGCAAAGGCAAAACTGCAGTCAGATAACTGCTAATGCTTTCGCCTAGGCTGGACCAAGTAACCTGGTACTACTTGTTGTTGCTTTGGTTTTCTTCAGTATTGGTGGTGGAGTGGTGACTCAACCTAATAACTGGTAGCACACTGAGAACATCGGGGCGGGTCGACGTCAAGCATGGCAAGCGTCGAAGAAGATTGTGATGGAATGGTGTTGACCATGGCAGCTTTCGAAGAGGATCGGGCCAGACTGGCAGCGATCAACGGATTGACGTTCGATGGAGGCAACATCAACGGGAGAGACGGGCCAGCGGCGTTAGACGTGCCACCATTCGTGGCTGCTAAGGAAATGTGCATGTTTGTTTGGAAAAGAAAATTGTCCGGGGATAGAAACATCAGAGGAGGGGTTCTTTAGAAAAAGATCTAGATTAGAAGGTGGGATTAAGATTATCCGTTGGTTTTGGATCTAAAGGCTGTTAACACTTTTTAACACGTTAGCACAGGAGGTGCTTTTACACAGTATACGTTGCCATATATATATATATATATATATATATATATATATAAGGTATATATATATATAGGGCGATGGTAATGGAAGCCCTAGGCTTCCATTAGTACCAGGAAGCCCCAGCCAGGTATAGCCACGTTCCGTACCAGCGTGCGTCCCATCGGGCACGGGTTCTGACTTGGACAGATTTTAGCGTAAAACGTGAACAAAAAGAGCGTAAATGATTACGAATTTTAGCGTAAATCGTAGATCTGTTTTGAAACGTCGAATGCGGCCCGAAAATTACGGTGTAAAAATCTCGCGCGTCCCATCGTGATCGGGTTCTGACTCGGACAAATTTTAGCGTAAAACATGAATCAAAATAGCGTAAATGAGTACGGAATTTAGCATAAATCGTATATCTGTTTCGTAACCGTAAATGGGTCCTGAAACTACGGTGTAATAATCGCGTGCGTCCGATCGCGCGCGGGTTTTGGCTCAAATAGATTTTAGCGTAAAACGTGAGCTAAAACAGCGTAAATGAGTACATAATTTAGCGTAAATCGTATACATGTTTCGTAACAGCAAATAAGGCCTGAATTACGGCGTGAAAATCGCGTGTGGCCGATTGAGCGCGGGTTCTGGCTCGAATGGATTTCAGCGTAAATCGTGAACCAAAACAACGTAAATGAGTATAAATTTTAACGTAAATCGTCCATCTGTTTCATAATAACGAATGTAGACCGAATGTATCTCTCAGCGCATGAGGTTGTCATAAAACGCATCAATAAATTTCATAAATTGGTGTAAGATACAACAAGTGATCTGAGGTAATTGTAGCGTAAAATGCAAGATAACCATCTACAGGAGAACTGTTTCAGATTTTGCAATAAGATATAAGAGATAATTATTCCTGTACTCAACTATGATAATGTCGTGTTTACATTTTAGCTGTTGGTACATACACACAAAACTCTGTTTCACCATAACACCACTGTTAGCAAAAAAATGAGTTCAAAAGGCTCTTCCAGCTTTCCTAATGTGGAGAAAACCACCGAGGTCCATATCTGCAAATGTAACATGAACTGTTAATATGATCTTTCCTTGTTAATATGTCTTTTCAAGTTTGTTATGACTAACATAACCTAAAGTCTAAACTGAATGCAAACTTGAGTTAGAAGATCAGATTACCTATAGCACAGATGCCATGTGATTCTGACTATTTTAGGACCAACAAACCATTTGGAAGCCAAACAAATCCCTGTTCAATTTGCCTCAAAGCAACATATAAGAAATTACATAATTAGCTTCTGAAAATGTGCACTGCTCTTGTAAGAGTTTTGAAAAGCCTTTTCTTGAGTGCATTTCTGAATTTGATGGTATAGAAGGTGTTAAATATATACAACAATCTGATATTCTAGACTACCTGAAGCATACAGAATCAAGGTTGCAAGAACATGAAAGGTGTACGTGAAGGATCCTGACTTCCTGTGTGTGCTGAGTTGCTATACACTCTTGTTACTTGTTTATGGCATATTCATGGTGTGGTTTACCATGGTATATATAAGACAAATGAACCTAAAGGCTTAAGGCAGGTGAAAGTTGATATGAGGACAGACGATTGGGCTACCTCAAATGGAGCAGGATGGGAAAATAAACTTGATTCATTCTGGCAAGGCAAAACTCAAGGTGAAGATGCTTGCACATCAGCATCACCTCTAAAAAAGCAATAGTGGGGAAAAAACAAGTGTCACTAACCGCTGACTAATCATAGCAGCAATTCTTGAGATAGAAATAAGTGCATACTGAAGTACACTAGAAGACATAAAAAGACTTCCAGGTCCCATATAACTAGTTGCTTAAAATTCATTCTACCTGCCTGAGCCAAGATAAGCAGGAAGCTGGATCTGCCGCTCCTCCAGAACTTCAGACTGAGAGTGCCAAGTAGCAGAGTGGCTAGCCCTGGTGTAATGCCCAAGACAAGACTTATGGTGCTTCTGGAGAAGATGTATCCTAGAAGCCCCATAGAGAATAAAAGACCACCTGCAATACCAAATGAAGTACCATTATTTCACTTATCTGAATGTTGATACATGCACGACAAACAATTTTTAGCAAAAATTAGGAAGTGCCCTATCACTCAATATAGACTTGAAATGATAATGCATATATCTATTGAGCGAGATCTTGTCATCCTAGCCGGTACTTCCACCTGAGTAGAAGTCTGCACGCCAGCTGCTTCTCCCCTCCCTCTCTTCGGTCCAACAAGAGGAGGCAACACAGCAGCAGCCACAGCCAGGCTTGATCTTCTTGTAACTCTGGACGTGGGGATCTGTCTCCAGAATATACCAAGACAGAGACATGGGTCAATGAATTAACGAAGTAGAAACAATGAGAATAAAATATGAGGTGCTCGCGTGCTGCTGCTACTCAGCAAATTCTTTATGTATATTTAGTTAGAATTGGATGTGTTGCAGCATAGGCACACATATAAACCAGCATAAAAACCCATTATTTTTTGACAAAAAAACTGTTGCAGCATAGGCACACATATAAATCAGTAAAAGTATGTGGATGTTAACTTTAGAGAACTGATTAAAAAAGATTAAATAAGAACAAAAAAAGTAACTTGGTTAGGTAATATCTTATTTTTCTTGTCACATACTTAACCAGATGAATAAAAATATTAGTTGCAACATGCCTCATCAACTAAATAATAAAATTAATATCTGCATTATTTTAGGTAGAACTTATATTGTGAACATTTGTAGTTTTGTTAGTAGAGGAAATGACAGCTAACAATTCACTACGGAACCTATATGTTGAGAGTAGGATCTCCTGCAAACTCGCTAGATACAAAATCACATGACATTAACAATCCTATGCAATACTAATAAAAACAAATCTAGAACAATCAACCCCTAGGCCTACGTTTTGACGGACGATGCCACATATGGGGACCGGATGGGAAGACGGCACAGATCAACCACTCTAAACAACAGATTGAATCACTAGAGTCATGGATCTATACCTCCAGGTGACATACGAGCTAAAACAGCGGCCGATTCGCTCTGTTCACCAGCAGAGGGCTGTAGGCTCACCAGGTGCCCACGTCTTCGTCGTCCCATCGCTGGCGACGAGGTACACGCCCATCCCCCTGCTGTCCCCTTCCTTCTGTGCGAAACCGAGCACACAGACGCTAATCTAAGCGCTCTTGTGCTTGGAACATGCGCACCCAGGGAACGGGAAAGGGAGGATGAAAATGGGCGAGTTCGATGACTACTGGGCGCACGCGTACAAGGGCAACTCAGCAGTCCCGCACTCCGACCCATAGCGGCTCGTCTCCACCTGGACTGGCGCCTTTGCTCTCGGTGCGGCCACCTGTGTCCACCACCATGCCTTCGCGCTTGCATCTTCCGTTGACGGTGGATGCGAGGTTGGGGCGACGGCGGGCGGCGATGGATTGGGTTGGGGTGGGGATGGAGCCGTCGAAAGAGATAGGGTTGAGGGCGACATGGTGTGGATCCCCGGGTATAGAAAGGTGGATTTACTGGACCGGATGTGGGACACTGTAGGAGCGGTCGGTTTGCGATTCGACTCAGGGAGGGGAGGGAGGAGGCGTCAGGATGCATGAACGCAAATGAACCAGATCCAGATCTCCTCTTGCGCGTAGACGACGAGATGAAGACCATTCCGGCTGCCGGGAGACGAGCAGGTTCCTTGAAGGGCCGCTCGGGCGCGTGGATTTGCTTTCCCGTTGTGGCCTCTTCGGCGACCGCGGGATCCTCAATCAGCGGCGAGCCTCCTGCGGCTGGAAGGCGGAGAAGAGCGTGAGGGGATGTGGGGCTCCTGCGGCTGGAAGGCGGAGAAGAGGGTGAGGGGATGAGGGCGGATGCCGATCCGGAAGACGGCGGATTAGATTAGGGTTGCGAGTGGTTGGAGCGCTTGGGATGATTTGGGGGCGCAGTGGGGCGGATCCGATAGCTGGGCGCGGGTGTGGGATAAATCAATTTCTGCGTTTTTTCTAAAACGAATACAAAAGAAATGCTTGTATAACTAATCATAAAAGTTTTTTTTGTGGTACGTCTGGTTTACCTGGTCTTAAATGATTAGGGCTTTCTTTAACTAGAGAGAGCGCAGGGCTCTAAATACTATATATATATATATATATATATATATATATATATATATATATATATATATATATATATATATATATCTGACTATGATATATGTTGCTCGCTCATAAATAAAAGAAAAGAAATATCCCACCCCCAACGGTAAGTATCGGCGTATCGCATGAATGTCTGAGCGTAATCATCCAAATGGCCATCCTCATCGCTAATAACCATCGGCATCGACGTTAAAATAATAAATGAATCAGTGCAACGGTATTATTAACCTTATTACCATCCGTATGATATGAGGCTATGCGCAACGCTGCCCCCTTGGGAGCCCCCTCCCCTTGCATGCGGCGCGTAGGGGCACTCTACGGCCGCAGCGGTGCCCCTACGGCGCCCTCTATGCGCCGGTCCTCTTCTCTCTCCTCCAGATATAGCGCGTCACTGTTCATCCCCAAACACTGTGTTGTGGGTCCACGAGTAATTGTTAGTAGATAAAAAATTGATAGTTCATATAGAAAATGATATTTTATAGTGGTAGTGGGATATAGAGCGAGTATTTAGGGGGAACCGTTGCATGAGATGAAAAAATAGGAGGAAAAGTGATATAGGAGGAAAAATTTAGGGATAACGGTTGCAGATAGCCTGATGATTTGTTTCACTGCTTCTGACTAGATAGAAAAGGGTCCTGAGGAAGATGTCTCTGAACACACCGACCACAGATAAGAAGTGTCCAATACCGGGGGACGGGCCTTTATCGCCGCCCTATACACGGGGCTCGACATCTCCAGCAATGCCATGAAGTTGAACTCCCACTGGACATATCGCGTTAGGAGTAAAGGACTTATGTGAGCCCTTTTAGAATAATCTCGAATTTTTTGAAAAATGCAAGCAATATAATTGAATTGTTACACACATTTATAATAAACTAACTCTAAACTGTAGAAATAAACAAATTTTATTGTATTGTTGGGCTTCTCACAAATGAGAGGACCCTCCAAAAATATGCGTATGCTGCTTATTGCAGCGGACACACGGTATTCTTTAGTAAAAGGCGAAAGAATAGTTCGCTTTGTGCCCACTGCGCAGCTGCGTGCTTCTTCCGCAGCGCCCAGTTCATCCTAAATAGCAGCGCTCACTGCTGGTATTAGCTACAGCAAGCGGTTTGGAACTAAAGCAAAGCAGCCAGAGCCAGACGAAGTGATAGTCCAGAGGACTGCGTGCGCGGCCCAGCCAGCCGCTTGATGTCCGGCCCAACAAACGGAGTGAAGAGAAATGAAGCGAAGGCCTACAAAGGAACGTGTTCTAGTTTTCTAAGGGTCTTATTTTCTTTCTAATGATTTCTATTTATTAAAAGAAATTAGTTTATTTTTCCTTGAAAAAATAGAGTTTCTAAACTAGCCCTAAAGTCTAAGTACACAGGCTTGCAACAATGTATATTTTTCTTGTTCTTCGGATCCCTTTAATATAGTGTGAGAAATACTAAGACATAGTAACGTCTACTTACACGCAGTCTTCTTTTTTGTAATTTTACCAATTTATTACTTTTCTTTCTATCGTCACCTTTCTTTAGTTTCTTATCGTGGTAAAAAAATTGTTCTTCGTCTACGTTTATGCATGCTCGCTCACAAATCCAAAAAAAGAGATCCCGTCTTAACACTATCACATCACCGTATGAATATTGTCATCTACCTCGCCATTCTCATCGCTAATATTCTGCGACAGCCATCGGCGTCGAGGACATCGACGTTACAATAATAATAATGTGATTGGTGAGCTAGAGACCGAACAAATATAGATGGACACGCGTGGGTTGAGATTACGAGTGGTAATAAGCTCTAAATTTTATACAATAAAATTTAAGTATCGAATCAGTTTAGGATCAAGCTCTATTTTTATTTATTTTTATCTAAAATTAATTAAGACCTTACTTGCTGTGAATGTGAAGAAATATTTAGATCTTAATGAGTTTTTGGGCCGCATCCTCCAACGGGCATCTACGCATGTCAGCCTCCATGGTGAGAACAACGTCTCCTCCATGGTGAGAACAACGTCTGTTGGGATAACAAAATTTTAACACTCTATACATAGGATCTTTCATTGAATTTTGTAAATAAACAAGTTTTTTAGTAAATTGTTAGGCTCCTCCTCACAAAAGAGATAACCCTCCAAAAATAGGTATATGTTGTTTATTACAGCGGGCACACGGTATTCTTTAGTAAAAGGCGAAAGAATAGTTCGCTCTGTGCCCAATGCACAGCTACGTGCTTCTCCCACAGCGCTCGATCCCTCCTAAATAGAATCACTCCTCCCTGTATTAGCTTCAACAAAAGGTTTGAGACTAACGAGGCGTTTGGAATCTTTCATTTTATAGGAATTGAAATTCACTCAATAAAGTAACTTATTTAGTTTGGAATTTGACATTCCACCACTTTCTAAAGTTCAGATATAAGCCTATATCAAATTCATGGGGTGTAGGATGAGAAATAATTTTATGCATTAGTAGAATTTGTTTCTACTCTGTAACTTACATGACACTTTTCGTCTCACTCATCTATAGTAAAAATGTAGGACATAAATATCTTCAACATCTTGCTAATAATAGTATATAATTATATTTTGTATAAAACCGAATTAGCTGAATTAATATATGACTAAATTATTATTATTAGAATGAAATTCAATTCCAATGATCTAAACGGGACGTAAAGAAAAAGAGCAAGCAATCGGAGCCAGAATTCCAATCAAGTCCTGCAGGCCAGAGCTAGAGCCCAGAGGACTGTGTGCGCGGCCTTGGCAGCCGCTTGATGTCCGACTTCACAAAGGGAGCGAAGAACAAGTATGCGAAGACCGACAAAGGAATGTGTTCTAGTCTAGTCTAGTCTAGTCACGAAGACATACTAAGGGGGTGTTTGGTTACACCCCGCTAAAATTTAGCCTCTGTCCCATCGAATGTTTGAACCTCCGTTCCGGATATTAAATATAGTCGGATTATAAAACTAATTTGTCAGCCGAAGATTAAAAGACGAGACGAATCTAGTCCAGTTGGTTGGGTCTATATTTCATACTCCTATTTAAAAGTCAAACGCTTGATGTGACCCGGGCTAAACTTTAGCAGGAGCAACCAAACACCCCTTAATATTTGCCTACATGCAGTTTTTTTCTGTAATTTTACCAATTTATTATTTTTTTTCCATCGACACCTTTCTTATCGTGGCAAAAAAGTTCCTTGTCTACGTTTATGCATGCTCGCTCACAAATGGCAAAAAGAAAGGAAAAAATTCGACCTAACACTATCACATCACCCGTATGACTATTATCGTCCATACCATCATTCTCATTGCTAATAAATCTGCAACAAACATTGACATCGGCATCAACATTATAATAACTAGCATATAGTTCGTGCTAACGCTACATCGACTCTTACCCCTTAGTATCTAAATTACAAAACACAGAAACTAAAACTATATTTTAGTTTTCGTACTTGACAATTTAGATACTAAAATAAAATAGAGAAACTAAAAACTAGTATCTAGAAACCAAACGTTCTCTAAAAATCTGGATGGTGTGTATGATCTAACTAAAGAAAAAATATATATATGACCTGACATATCTAAAAGGAAAAATGTTAGAACTAGACTTGTGGCATAGAGGACAATCAGGCTATATGTCTGATTCCGTTCTAGTTACCAATTTACCATAAAACACTGTAACAATGCATAGCGTCTGATCAGGTCATAGGTAATCTAATTTGGAACCATACTGATGTATTCCCCACTCTTGCTGCCGCTGTGATGTGCCAATGGTTCCGTATCAAGGTTTTAATAGCATCCATCTATTTTGTTTATGGGTGAAGCGAATGACCCTTTTCCCAGCCCAAGTTGTGTGGTATTCATATATAAGTTTATAGTTATTTGATTGTTTTTTTTTGCAACAGCCAAGGAAGGCTTTGGAACCTCAACAACAATATTAACTGATATTCAGATCAACAAGAAACACATCTGTGATACATTTATAATCATTCAATGTAAAATGGAATAAGATAGTGCACAAATTGTCGCGTTGATAACATAGATATTTTAGGCCTAGCTTGGAAACTTATGTTGTTTTGGTTGTGGGACGTCTCCTCTTGTCCGTCCAATTCTGACGGACAGCTGAGGATGAAACTAGAAAGATCCTGTCCTAACTTGTGACTCTAAACAAAACAAATCCATCTAAAGGACTGTTACATCTCATTCCGTCATTACAATCAAACATGCCTTTACATCCCCTTCAAGCTAAGTGATTCTGAAAGATAGATAGATGAGCTAAAAGGAAGGAGACAATTCATTGAAAGAAGCATCCACACGCAAATCTGGAGCAATTACTTTTGAGTGCTCACATTGCGTGGTTATATACACGTATATATACTACTCATAAACTATCTCCACATTTTCTGGCCCTCGAGATTCTCAGATCGCTGACTTTGGTACAGATGCTATCTAAGCAAACTCTCTGTTCATGTCCAGCAAAGTCAATTTCCCTTTAGGCTAGATTGGGAACTCTATTTTCCCATGTGATTTTTATTTTCCTAAGGAAAAATGAACTAATTTCCTTTGAAAAAATAGAAATCCCTTGAAAAAATATAGTTCCCAAACTAATCTTTAAAGATAATGAAGCATACTATACCACTCCGGGAGGATCACCAGTAATACAATATACAGAACAGACCAATACCAAAAGTCACATTACAACTTCAGCTCTCGAAAATTGACAACATCGCAAATGTACAGAAACAGTTATCACTCATTTGAGCTTTCAGCATGAAGCAAATATTAGAAAAACATGTCGTGTGCCGCTCAATAGCAACAATATGCTTAATCCAAGGAACATCATGGCTAATGTTAGCTAGTAGTACAAGGTTATATCATACCGTGCAACGATTTTACAAGCCAATATACTACACCAATTTATTCACGGAAACATGGTGGGCCGTTATATTTCGAAAAACCGCGGACTCTTCAAAATTATACCTCGCTACTGGGTATCCTTTGCTCCCAACAAAAAAAAAAGTACCAGAAACCCCCAAAGGAGATGTGCTTGCTTACTTCCATGTGGACAAATCACGAATTTACTCTCGAGATTCACCCGTTGCTTTAGCCCTGATCTCAAGATCTCTGATACGGTCACATAACACAGAACTCGACTGCTCACTTTCCTTGTCCACCATAGGAGAATTGACTTCAGGACTCACCGCAGGACTCGACTGCTCACATTCCTTGTCTGCTATAGGAGAATCGACTCCAGGACTTAGCACAGAACTCGACTGCTCAGTTTCCTTATCTGTGATAGGAGAATCGACTCCAGGACTTGGCTCTGGTCCGCCCGATAGGTTTAAGGGCTGGACTTCTGCAGTTGTGGGCTGAGATTCCAAGCGAGGAAGATTTAAGAAGAGTCTTACAGCCGGATTCCGGAGAACTGAGAAAGATGATTTTTTTAATCAATTAAGGAACATAGATCATAAGTTAGACAGAGACCATGAACCGAAGATAAAGTCTGGAAAGTGACATACCAGCACCGTAAACAAGTGAGAAAAAGTTTGATGTGACCCAGTAAAAGAAAATTGCCTGCCAAAGAAATGAAAGATTAATGGCAGCGCAAATGCATGAGTTGTGGTGTTATAGTTCCACAAGACATCAAAGCTGAGCATATTTGACATGAGATGAATAGTAGATTTTGGATTGCCCTCAGCATAAGCACAAATTTATTTGGAAGTGAGAACAACAGGCACACTCCGCACTACAAAGTATGAACTGCCCTTAAGGTTACCACCAGCATTTCATTCAGCGCAGCATATTTTGACACCATTTTGGAGTACAACAATTGGCCATAGTTCCTAGAGCAGTAGCAAAACAAAAATACATGCGCCAAATCTAAAATACAAAAGAGACTTGTTCGAGGAAAAAAACAAAAAAGACTACCTCTCTAACTCCCAGATGATTTAAGGATTCAATACACCTCACCTTAAGTTCAGGTGTCGTGCATCTTAATTTTGAATGTATTAACAAAAGTAGGCAGCCACAACTTCCTGTCATGGTGTCTGATAGTAGATAACTATAGACAACCCTAATTCAGATTAGTACTGAGTACATTTTCCCAGGCAAGGTATGACCTAGTCAGTTTCCGAAACCAAACTGTCTGCACAAGAATAGGTTATGGAAGTACATAATTAAAGAAGCCCACAGAATGTTCATTTATTTAGTTTGAGAAAGCCACATCTAGCGTTTAGGAGGGGGTAGCCAGAATGAGAACTTGATGTTATTCAAAAAAAAATTGAACCATTAAATGTAATTTCTTATAAGGTCCTTGTTAGAATACCCTAGAATACCCATTTAGGTTTGGGGATTTCCCCCGTGTAATTACTATCTCACCCCTCTGTAATGGGTCTGGCCCAGATTACTCAGTCTATTAATTCATCACCCAACCCCTGTTAGGGTTAGGGTTTCCAATATGGTATAGAGCCAATTTTTTTCTCTCCTAGCCGCCACATCCCCTGCCCAGCCGCCGGTGCTTCCCTCCCCTGCGCCGCCGGCGCTCCTTTCCCCTCTCCCTGCGCCGCCGACGCCCCCCATCACCTCCCTGCGACGGCCGTCGTCGGTCCGCTGCCCTTCCCCGCGCCTCCAGCTCCGGGCGGCCACACCCCAGCCGCCGCAGCCACCTCCTCCCTCTCCTCGGCGCCCGCGCCGCCGCCTCTCCCCTCCCGATCGCGCGCGCCCGCGCCTCCCCCGACCGCGCCTCCCCCGACCGCGCCGCCCCCAGCCACGCCAACGCCGCCGCGACAACCCTAGCCTGCCGGCCAGGCACGCCGTCGCCGCGCGAGCAGGCGCGCGGCCGCAACCCCTCCTCCCCGGCGGCTCCATTCGTAGGCGCAGGGCGCATCTCCCTCAGGATCGTCAGCTGTCGCGTCTGCTGCTTGGGCAACGCCAAGGTCTGCGCCGACTGCCACACCACCAAGACGTCGCTCTGGCCGAAGGACCAGAGGGCCCCAAGTCCCTCTGCAACACCTGCGACATCCGCTACCGCAAGAGGAGGCAGGTGCTCAGTCTTGACGCAGCAGCGGCGGCCGCCGCCAACTCACAGCAAGATCTATAGCAGCCAAAGAAGGCCGCCGTCGATCCCCAGCAGCAGGATCAGCATCAGCTAAGAAAGAAGACACCTCCTCCCCTTGTTCCCGTCGGCCGCTGGTCCCCAGCCGCCCTTCTCCCTGCCGCGAGCGCTCCCCACCGCGGCCTCCTCTTCCCCTGCCGTCGGCGCTGTCGGCCACTGCTCCCAGCCTCGCCGCCCGACCCGATCCTAGCGGCTGCGCGCGCCCTTCTCGACGACCCTCCTCACTACTCGCGCAGTTGCGCTACTCCTACCAGTGTTGTCTCCTCCCACACCGGTCCCATGGCGTCACCCCCGCCATACATGAGCTTTACCTCGCCCGCCGCTCTCGTGACTGTGTGTGTCCTCCTCCACGACGGCCAGCTCATCCGGGGCATGTTCGTGTCCTTCGATCCAGTCTGGAACCCCATTTTCCGGGACTGCGTCGAGGTCCACCCTCAGGCAGACCGTCACGTGCCTGGACTGCTTGTCTCCCCACGTGCTGCGATCGCCTCCCTAGCGGTTGAGCCCGTGTCATCTCCCTCCCTTCCTAGTGCCTCTATCGGGCAACCTTCTTTGGCCCTCTCCGCTCACACCGTACCTTTGACACCACCACCGATTGGGTGGTTGACTCCAGGGCCTCCTTCCACACTACCCCCACAACTAGTTCGTTACTCCACTCCCATCCACCCCACCCCCCACATCCTTCCTCCATCGTCGTCGGCAACGGTTCCACCCTCCCGGTCACCTCAGTAGGTGCATCGGTTCTTCCAGGACCATTCTGCCTTAACGACGTCCTTGTTGCTCCCGGACTGACTCATCCCCTCCTCTCGGTTCGTCGCTTCACTAGTGACAACCAGTGCTCTATGGAGTTCGACCCCTGGGTCCTCACCATACGCCACCTTCCCACACATGTTGTGCTCGCTCGCTGTGACAGCTCCGGCCCCCTCTATTCTCTTCACTTGCCCTCCACTCCCCACACCAGAGTAGCCTCATCTCCTGCACTTGCTACTACCACCACCTCCTCCGCCATTTGGCACCGTCGCCTCGGGCACCCTGGATCTGACGTCATGTCCCAGCTTTCCGACCACTCAGACATATCCTATACTCGGGGCTCTTCTGAGCGCCTCTGTCATGCTTGTCAGCTCGTCCGTCACTCCCGTCTTCCTTTTTCCACTTCCACGTCCAGGGCTGTTCAGGCCTTTGATCTTGTCCACTGTGATCTCTGGACGTCTCCTATCCTTAACCTCTCCGGCTACAAATACTACCTGGTCATTTTGGACGACTACTCCCATTTTCTTTGGACTTTCCCCCTTCGGCTGAAGTCCGACACGTTTACCACCCTCACTCACTTCTTCACCTGGGTCTCCACCCAGTTCTGGCGCTCGGTCCGTGCACTACAGTGCGACAACGACCGCGAGTTCGACAACCACACCTCTCGGTCATTCTTCCTCACCAGTTGCGTCTCTCGTGCCCCTACACCTCCGCCCAGAACGGTCGGGCAGAGCGCATGATTCGCACCACCACCAACATGATCTGCTGCCTTCTCTTCCAGGCGTCTCTCCCTGCCAGCTACTGGGCAGAGGCCCTACACACCGCCACCCACCTCCTCAACCGTCTCCCCTCCAAGGCGGTGAGCCACCCTACTCCCTACTTCGCCCTGTACGGCACAACCCCCACCTACGACCACCTTCGCGTGTTCGGCTGTGCCTGCTACCCTAACACTTCCACTACTGCCCCTCATAAGCTTTATCCTCGCTCCACCCGCTGCCTCTTCCTTGGCTACTCCTCTGACCACAAGGGGTATCGGTGTCTGGACCTCACCTCCCACCGCATCATCATCTCTCGTCACGTCGTATTCAACGAGGATGTGTTTCCCCTTGCTGGCCCCTCCCCACCCACCGACCTCGACTCCCTCCTCGAGTCCGATCCGGTCTCCCCCTCCTCCCAGGTGCCCCGCCTTGCGCCGTTACCCGCACCCCGTGCGGCCTCGACGCCGCGACTCGCGCCTATTCCCGCGCCACGCGCGGCCTCGTCAACCACGCATGCGCCTCGCGCGGCCCCGTCGACCACGACTGCGCCTCGCGCGGCCCCGTCGACACGCCTGCGCCACGCACGACCCCGTCGATCACGCCTGCGCCACACGTGGCCCTGTCAACCATGCCTGTGCCACGAGCAGCCCCGTCGCCCACACCTGCGCCACGCACGGCCCCGTCGCCCACGCCTGCGCCTCGCGAGGCCCCGCCGACCCCTCCCGCACCATGCGCGGCCTCGTCGACGCCCACGACTCGCTTCGCCGACCCCATGCTCGTCTACCGCCGCCGCCGCCACGTCACTACCTCGGCACCTGCTGACCCGGGCACGTCGACGAGCCCAGTGCGCTTCGCTGACCCCGCCGTCGTCTATCATCGCCACGAGTCGACCACGCCCGCGACCCCCGACGTCCCGACCGACCGCCCCGAGCCACTGGTATACCACCCGGTCGCCATCCACCGCGACCCCGGGCACATCCACCAGATGGTGACCCAGCGCGTCGCCGGCGTTCTTCGACCTGTCGATCGGCTGATCTTGGCAGCTGATATGACTACCACTCCACCAGACGCCACCCCGATCCCCTCCTCCGTTCGCACCGCTCTCGCCGACCCACACTGGCGACGCGCTATGGAGGAGTACGCGGCCCTCCTGGCCAACCACACCTAGGACCTGGTGCCGTGTCCACCAGGCACCAACATGGTTACCGACAAGTGGCTATTTCGCCACAAGCTTACCTCGGATGGCTCCCTCGACCGCTACAAGGCCCGTTGGGTCCTTCAGGGCTTCACCCAACGCCCCGGAGTGGACTACGACAAGACCTTCAGCCCTGTCGTCAAGTTCGTTACTATTCGCACCGTCCTCTCCCTCGCCCTCTCCCGGGACTGGGCGATCCATCAGCTCGAAGTCAAGAATGCCTTCCTCCACGGCACTCTGACGGAGACTTTACTGCAGCCAGCCCACCGGCTTCGTCAACGAAGCTCATCCGGATCTGATCTGCCGGCTGAACCGCTCCCTCTACGGCCTCAAGCAGGCGCCGCGGGCCTGGTACAGTCGCTTCGCTTCCTACTTGGCCTCCATCGGCTTCGTCGAGGCCAAGTCGGACACGTCCCTCTTCATCTACCGCCGCGGCGACGACACCGTCTTCCTTCTGCTCTACATCGACGACATTGTGCTCACGACATCCACCGCCGACCTTCTACAGCGCACGATCGTCGCCCTGCAGCGGGAGTTCACGATGAAGGACCTGGGGCCCCTCCACCACTTCCTCGGCATCACTGCCGAGCGCCGCTCCCAGGGTCTCTTCCTCCATCAGCGCCAGCACGCCATCGACATATTGGAGCGGGCTGGCATGTCCAACTGCAAGCCCTGCTCCACGCCTGTCGACACTCAGGCGAAGCTCTCAGAGGACGACGGATCCCCGGTCGCCGATGCAACGTCCTACCGGAGCCTGACTGGCGCGCTCCAGTACCTCACCTTCTCCAGGCCTGACATCGCCTACGCCGTCCAGCAGGTGTGCCTGCATATGCACACCCCGCGGGAGCCTCATCTCACCGCTCTCAAGTGGATCCTGCGCTACCTCCGCGGCTCCCTCGACTACGGCCTCCTACTCCGACCATCCCCGACGTCGGAACTCGTGGTCTACACCGACGCCGACTGGGCTGGCTGTCCAGACACGCGTCGATCCACCTTCGGTTACGCCGTGTTCTTGGGTGCCAACCTCGTCTCCTGGGCCGCCAAGCGGCAGCCCATCGTCTCTCGCTCCAGTGCTGAGGCCGAGTACCGCGCCGTGGCCAACGGCGTGGCAGAGGCCTCCTGGCTGCGACAGCTCCTCCACGAGCTCCACAGTCCCCTCCAGCGCGCCACCCTCGTCTACTGCGACAACGTCAGCGCAGTCTACCTCTCCACCAACCCCATGCAGCATCAGCGCACGAAGCACGTGGAGATCGATCTGCACTTCGTCCGCGAGCGTGTCGCCGCCGGTGACGTTCGGGTTCTCAGCGTCCCCACCACGCTGCAGTTCGCCGACATCTTCACCAAGGGGTTACCGTCGACTGTTTTTTTAGACTTTCGCTCCAGTCTCAACATCTGTACAGGATAGAGTTGTGACTGCGGGGGGGTGTTAGAATACCCTAGAATACCCATTTAGGGTTTGGAGATTTCCCCCGTGTAATTACTATCTCAGCCCTCTGTAATGGGCCTAGCCCAGTTTACTCAGTCTATTAATTCATCCCCAACCCCTGTTAGGGTTAGGGTTTCCAATAGTCCTGTTTGGATCTTTTCATTTTGGAGCAAATGGAATCTACTTCATAGACTAGGCTATTTGGCTTGGAATTTGACATTTCACAACTTTTCATAGTTTAGATAATAAGCTTGTCTTAAATTCATGGGATGAGTATGTTTCTATTCTGTAACTTATAGCATGCTCTTTGGCTTGCTCCTCTACAACAGAACTGCAGGACATAAGTATCTCCCCCATGTGGCTAATGACAGTACACAAGTATATTCCGCATGTGGCCATATTAACTTAATTGGTCTGTGTCTAAATTGTGTTTATTAGAATGGATGTCAATTCCAAGGATCCAAATGGGGCCAAGTGTTTTCAGAGTTTTGTACCTCTGGAAAGTTCATTGTAAATAAAGGGAAACATAACAGTGAATTGATGCTTACTTAAAAACCTGAGTAGTTTCACGGTTACGTACCTTTGGAAAGCCTATTGTAAATGGAACAAACAAAACTCCAAAAAACCGAGAGAACTTTTTCATTGGTTTTAACATATGATTTCCTTCCATGCCATCTTGCATATTAAGCTGAAACATATATTTTTAGGAAAAAAACACTAATATCTTGACAACAAAATAACAGATAAACACAGTGAATAAAATGCAAACCTCTACTGTAGCCAAAAAGGTCAGTGATGTTAACACTGGGAGGATTAATAAATTATCAGGAGTTGTCAAATCAGTAAACCAATACACACCACCTCCTTTCATAGAAGGGACTTTCTCAACCATATTTGATATCTAAAATTGAAATAGAAAACATATAGATTAGAAATAAGAAATAAGGTTAATTCTACTGCTACATGAAATAATAAGTCGGTGACAATGCAATTGCTGATTAGTATTTTAGATGCAACAATGATGTGGTGTAAACTATAAACTTACAGCAAAGAAAAAGCTCATAAATATAGGTCCCTGTATGAATAGACCCTTCAATGGTGTCAATGGAGTCACTCCATGTCTGAAGCAAGAAGTAATGAAACAATTATTTTAGTAATATATCTTATACAGCTTGTATGACAAGAGGAATGAAAATACTAACAGAAAAAGATAACCTAAGGGGCAGTCAAGCTAGTTAGGATGTTCAATGATTTAGAGCGAGGGAGGTTGTTTTCATATTGCATGCACAGACAATAGCATGAGCAAACATAATAACATTCAAAAAGATTCTGTGGAGCTAATCAATTAAAGGAGTGAGTTAAGTGCTAGGCATTCCAGCTCGTAAAATTATGATCGTGTAACATGATATAAAAAATATTTGGAACCACACAGAAATGGAAAATAGTAAACTATCTTGCAGTTTCAGATTGACTAAAAAGTTAGACATAGAAAGTTGCACACCTAAGGAATAGCTCCCCCAGTTTCTGTTTCCCCACTTCCATTGACCTTGGATCAGTTGACTGCAAAACATAAATAATAAAATAGAATGTGATTATCAGCATACCAAATAAATGCTAAGCGGATTCCATATAAACTAAAATGTGAACTAAACAAACTAGCAAACTTACATTTCGCATCTCTTCATTGATGGCTTCAATTTCTGGTCTCATCTCCTGTATCATATAACAACGATATAAAAGTTGTAGAAATTGACTTAGATGTGAATAGTGTTGGAGGCAAGAACACTAAGACACTTTGCAGTGTATAGATGTTGAAGGGAAAATTTCAAAATTAGAAATCACATGTCCAAAGCAACAAGCCTTAAAGGTCTGTCCATATTCAGGGTTTGATATGAGTTTTTCTATGTGACTATACTAAAGCTTTGAACCATACAGAAACATAGGCATCTTACTTCAAACCAAAATTTCTGATTTCTGCATTCAAATTACACAAAAATAGCATGCATCCATACAACCTGCAAGGTGTTGTAAGGGCCTGTTATCAGCTCCCGGTACTGCTGAATCACTGGGGGGGCTGATTCTGTGGCTGAAAGTGGTTCTCTAGAGAATAAACTCTATGGAGAACATGGTTCTATGTTGCAGAGTTCATTCAGATAATCAATTGACATAATCATCATAATCAATTGACATAATCATCTGAGAGTCATTTTCTGTAAAGTACAGGTTGGCAGATTTCCCTGGAGTGGAACCAGCCTGGGAACTGCTCTAAGAACTCTGCCAAGCAGGCCATAAATTTTTAGCATCCAGATCACTAGAAGTTGCACATAAAGATTGTAATCTTTCGCTTAACCAAACTCAGTGTATTAGTAGGGGAAGCAGTGAGTAGAGACTGCCCAGCAGAGCCAGATGATGGGAGACCTATGTCCAGTTAGAATGGCGTGGAAATCCTGACCATAGCATCTTTATGCTTTAGCAGTGTCACAAGTTTCGAGTTTGAAAATTTTAAAAAGCTTAGGTTCAAATTTGACAACTCCTATGCGTTTGAGCACTCCCATAGTCTCATGCAGTAATGCCTGGACCAGTAACAAACACGCTTAAAGACAAAGGATTAGGCAGCAAAAGAAGGTGGTAAAGTAGACGCATTACATTTAACTTCATCATGGACTTCATCTGGTTGATGAGCAGCGGGACAGTCGCCAGCCGGATCATCAGCGTCGTCAGTGCAATAGTCGCCCACCTGTTGATCACCGGAGCAGGAATACAAGAATTTACATCACACAGGAAACGAAACCGAAACCGAAACCTCGCGAAGGCCCGAAGGCATACCATACCAGTTGAGCCCGGTGAACGATTGAACGGCGTCCATCAGGTGCTGCAGCGCCGCGACGGGTGGAAATGATTCGGCCGCGGCGGCAGCGACCTCCCCGGGGTACGGCAACGGCGGCGTGGGGACGGACGCGGCAGCTGACGCCACCCCATCGGAGAGCAGCTCCGACACAGGGGCCGCGGCGGCGGAGTCCGACAAGACCTCCGAGGCGGGGGCCGGGGCGGAGGAGTAGCGGTGGGCCGCGAGGTGGAGAGCGAAAGGGAGGGGGAAGGGGGCCAGGGCCCGGGATCTCGACGGCCGAGGAAGCGCGGAGGGGAACGGTGGTGCGGGTTGCTGCGACGATTGGGGCCGAGGCTGCGGCACGGGGGAGGGGGAGGGAGCGGGGTCGGAGTGCTCGTGGTGGGAAGGAACGAGGTGCGAGATAGAGGGGTAGAGGCGGGCGGAGAAGTGGTGTGACAGGCTGGTGGCGAGGCTCCTCCGCGCGGAGAAAGCCATGGCGGCGGGGGGGAGATCGCGAGGCGGTGGTGAGATCGGGAGGCACGGAGTGGTGTGGTGGTGAGGGGAGAAGAGAGGGTTCAACGAACCGGAGTTGAGACGGAGAGAATGTCCGGCCCAATATGCTGCTGGCATCTCGGCCCTACACAACCAATTTAGAGACGACTCGAGCAAGATGGGCCTCCAGAAAAAAGTTCAAGGCCTCCGGATATCCATCCCCAATAAAAAAATTCAAGGCCTCTCGGCCCGTCGTCTCTCCATTGAAGAACGGCGTCCGCGACGACTCCGCGTCCTCATCATCAGCCCCGCGGCGAAGGCAGCATGAATTGATCGTCGTCGTCGCTGCCACAGTTCACAGGGCCATGCCCATGCAGTGCACTGCTTCGGGGAACCCTGCAGCACTGTTCGATCTCGCGCGTGCTGGTCGATCACTGCAGCTAGCAGCAGAGGCGACGCCATCCCTTCCTGTCGCCCCTCTCGATCTCTCTCTCTCTCTGCATTCCATAATCCATTCGCTCCATGTCCTGTCTCTCGGAGTCGGAGCAGCCAACTGATCAAAAAGGAACTCCGACGCTTGTCGTAACGAGACAAAGCCGAGGAAGGAGAAGGATCCCCTCCTCGACCTGTCACACATCATCGCATCGCATAACTGACTCCTGTGCCTTGAGCTCTCTACTACAGCTAGCCGCGCGCGCCCGTGGCGTGGTGCAATGACTGAATGCTTTATACACACACGCCTTGCACTGTGCAGCTGCAGGCATGCAAAGGCAACAATGCAATGCATGCGCTCCCATACACAGTTACACTGCTGCACAGTGCGAGCTGAGACCTCCCAGGCATTTGCCTGCCACAGACAAGCAATCCCAACCTCACTCAGGCGACCAAATTTGAACGCCTGGGATGGGAGCCCCTGCATGCATGGGCCGGAACCGAACGAGCGAGAAGCTGAAGCTCTGCAATGCATGCATGCCGTCTGGGTCGCTCGAGGCTATTAGCTGTACATATAGTGCGTCTTGTCTCATCTCAAGATCAGTCAGACTCATGTACAGGAAGGGTCGAAGGGAGCTCTCATGGTCACGTACAGAAGTTCATGCTCTCTGTCTGTCTCTGTGTCTATGTTTCCTTGCCCGTGTCTGCAGTGTGCAAGTGCATGCATTTGCTGATGGACTTGGCTCATCCCCTTTGTGCTTGTGCATGCTTATCCTTGTTCCCTGCACAGGCTACCGAAACATCTTCGATGACTTCAAAATGGTACCACATGTCGACCGGCCGGCCGGCTTTGGGCGATGGACCACCACGTACTATACTATGCAGTCAAATCGGCCGAACTAATGTACTGTTTGTTTACCTCTAGATTATATAATCTAGCTTAAATAAGTTGAGGGTTAAACAAACAACACAGGTTATTATGTGTATTATATAATCTACATACCTACATTATAATAATCCATAAGCATTTCAATAGGTGTTTATATAACCCATAAGTCGGATTATATAATCCTGAAATGAAACAGACAGGACAGGGGTTAGGGGTGTTTGTTTGAAATTATGAACTGTCCCAAACAAACACGTCCTTATTTTGGGCACCATTTTGCTTTTATCTATTCCTTACTGTGACGACTCGAGGTATTAATTTGGGGACTCTTGATGGAGACAGCAGGCTCGTCGGAGTTCAACTACTACTGTTGCTATTCAAACATAGCATAGACGACCTAGATAGATAGAGTAAGAAGCTAGGGTGTAGATGCATGCTCCATGGGAATCAGGAGGCGCTTAGAACAAGATTGACCATTCCTCCCTCAGATTGTTTTTACACATGATGCACATACTACTGGGTCAGCTGCATGCTGTTTTTTTTTCCTACCTTCTTTTTTCACCAAACATGGCTAGCTAGCTAGGCACCATGCATGGATGCGTCGTCGACCAAAGCAAGAGAGGACAAACTAGGTACAGAGAGAGACGTTGTCCAGTAGTTTTACGTATATGTTGACGAAATGGCGCCTTTTGCTGCTGGGAACTGGTACGTACGCGCGCGAATCTTGCAGTTTTGTTTTGTTTTGTGCAATGCCATGGGCCTTTTGGCAATTATTAGCGGACCACTGCCTCTGACTCAGCCTTTTTTTTTAAATAGCTGTGCAGGTCGCAACAACCAGACAGCAGTGTAGCGGCGCACGGCTGTTTTTGTCAGTTACGGGTTAAATTTATGATGGTCCAGCTGTACCAAGTCGCTGTTTGATTCCTACCTCCTAAATTTTAGGCCTTGTTTAAAAGCTAGGGAGCTAGAGTAATCAGGGGATTAAAAAGGCTAACATCTCTTACTATTCAATTTTGAACGATAAGTAATTTCAGTCTCTTCAATCTTCTTCATTACCCTTGGCTCCAAACAAGCCCTTAGTGACTAAAGGCCCTGTTTGGATCCTTCAAGCCCGGCTAGAGCTAGAGCTAGTTTCTAGCTCTAACTTTAGCCCAAATTAGCTCTAGCCCTCTACGTGTTTGGATCCAAGGGCTAGTTTACAATAAATGCTATTTTATAATCATTTGTCTCATTTAAACCTTTCCTTATCCGGATTTAGTGTGGCAAACTCTTGTGTGGCTTCTCCGACACACAAATAACATAAATAAATTTATTTTCACAAATCAAACATCCAAATCACAATAAATTAGTAAATTACAATAGTCAAAAATGCATTCAATAAGAAATTAGCCAAAACAAATCCGTTGTTTTCCTGTTCTTTCCAATGTGGCCAGTCGTGCCCCTCCACTACCTTTCTATGGATCAAGAAAAGAGGGAGGAGGAGGATGAGGGAACGGAGGGAGGCGACGACTGACCTGCTCGAGGACGGCGGCGCGGGTCCTTCCCTGCATATCGAAGAAAAGAAACGGACCCAGGAACGTGCGGACCCCGTGCGGAAGGATAAGAGAGAAAAAAGGATTTTGGTGGGCCTTCCAACAAACTAGCCCCAATAATCACCCCTTGGTGGGGAGAGTTTTTTTGGGGTGGGCTAGTTGCAAAAAACTGGCTCTAGCCCTCCTGTTTGGCTACTTTTGAGCTAGTTTAGCACAAACTAGCCCAAACTAGCTCTAGCCCTTGGATCCAAACAGGGCCAAAGTTTTATCATTTTTAGTTCTTTAGGCCCTGTTTGTTTGAGATTATAATCTCTCTAGATTATATAATCCAACACAAATAATCTAGTAGGTAAACAAACAACTAGATTATGGGTTCAGATTATATAATCTAAAGCTCAGATTATGATAATCTCATAATCTCCTCAAGAGTAGCTTATTTAAGATTATTTTGGCAAAAGACCCACCACCCATGGTTATGTAAATAGAAATTACAATATATGTTACCATTCTTTTCTCACCTAAAATAAATAAACAAGGGTATTGTTGTCTTTGTGAATAATCTATATTTATATAATCTAAACTACCAAACAACTACATATATATATTATAATATATCTAGATTATAATTTAGATTATAATCCAGATTATATAATCTATAAGCTGAAACAAATAGACCCTTATTACAGTGACTAAAAGTAGTTTGGAGACTAAAAGTATTCAGAACGTATTTAATGAGTGTTTGGTTTGGGATGGAGCGGCTCCGTTCGAGAGATTTTGATGGTTCAATACATGAGCACATGCAATATTTCTTCTTGAGCCCCACTCCATCCTATGTAAAAACAATCTAAACAACAACAAATTAAAAGTTAGGTGACTTTGTTCCATCATACCCTGAAAACCAAACGGTACCTTAAAATGCCCTTACCATTTTCTCGCCATCGGTGCAAAATTAAATAAATGAGGGAGACCGAATGTATGAATCAAACCAGAGAGAGTAGTGCAAAATCAAAACAGTGCCTTAAACGGTTGCTGCTGATTTATTTAGAAAGCTGGAGTAGTGCTGGTACCAACCTGAGAGAGAGCATATGCAGAGACTGGCATAAAACAAGCAAGCAGCAGGCGAGCCGCGCGCCACATGGTAGAACATCGATGGTGGCTGCAAGGCCAATTCATCATCAGTTTGCAGCAGCACGAGATTTTGCAGATGCTACGGGCAAACTGGCTAGTAACATGCATGCATGTGGCCGTGTTAATTAGTTGAACTGCACGTACTGCTGTTACATGTGCAGATGATTAAGCAGCAAATTGATCGAAGGGCCAATGATTAATTAGATACGTTTCTCCCCTGGCCTATCTCAGATCGATCTGGACAATGACAAGCTGGTCATGCATGATGCGTGTGCTTTATTTCCGAAGCACCAAGCCAAGACGGAGACAAGATTTGTATTCGTTCGTTCGGAGCGCACGCCTGTGCATGCACGCATCATGACAAGCTGACCACTGACGACGCATGCAGAATCAAAGGAAAAGCTTACCTGCTGACGATCAGGTGTGTGCTAAGTACACTACGTACTAGTAGACAATAGACTTCCCAGCTGATTATTCTCTCATCTCACTCCATCTGTCTCTATCCGCTAGCTGTGAGGACTGAGGTACACGGAATCAAAGTTACAAAGTAGTACGTCCAACGATCAATCTAACAGTATTCATTACGCGCACATAACAAAAGGCTAAACATATTTATATTTATATATTTTTTATCAAACTGACGAAGAAAGCGTGACTCAAGAAACAAGGGACGACAGCACTTGAATCTTGAACAGTGAGATAGAGAAGGGTAAGAAGAGTAGCATCCGTGCATGGCCGGCCGGTCTACCTAGCACTAGTCTGCTAGGAGAGATCACGGATCAGATGGCATCTATCGTGCGCAACGCATGTGATCCGATCTCTGATCGATACAGCGGTTCGGTGATCTATTCAACGTCTACCTAGCTACTAGAGATCATGCATGCAGTACTGGCCTACCGGTGTGTACAGTAATGTGCTTGTATGCATGTATGCGTGCATACAATATGCGTGCATGCAATAGGGTAGCTACTAGCTAGTAGTGATCACAACCGAGAATCAACAACTACAAAAAAGATGCCGTGTTGCGCGCGCCTACCGCGTACGCGTATTTCAATTCGATTGATTCACGACGCGTGTTCATCAGTGTTCTCTCTTATGCAAAATGTTGTACCAGCTCCGAAGTGTATAGGACTGGCTAGCTGCTACGTACTGCTAGCACGAGGAGTCTACGACGAATGCTCTGCCCGGGCAAAGCTAGCATACACCTACACTGTGGGTGTGGGTTGGTTCTCTCGACAGTCAGTATGGGTGGCGGCAGTACGTACGTAGCAGGAATGTGTGGCCGTTTGAAATGTCGTTTGAAATGTGTGGCCGTCGTCCCCAACGAATCTACCATAAACATAAAAAAGCAAGTTCGTAGGTTTGATATTCCAGTAAAAAAAAATACAGTGAGACATTTACCATATATAATAGAGAAGACGTACTATGGGCTAGTTTAGAAGTAATTAAGGAAAGCCAAACTCAGATAGGGAAGTCATTCCGTAAATATCTAAATGTCATATTCAAATGACATCTCTGGCATATTGCTCACCGTAGAAAAAGCTAGGAACCCCTTTGTTTCGCTTCATTTTGTGAAATTGAAATCTAACTAATAGAGTAGGCTATTTTTTAGAATGTGATATTCCACAGTTTTCCAAAGTTTATATATAATACTATCTCAAATTCACAGGTTGAGAGATCTAAATTGATTCTATACATTTATATGCTACTTTTCTAATGTACAACTTATAGCATATCCTTCTACTTTCTTCTCTATAACATAAGTGTAGTGTATAACTGTTTCTCTCATATGATTTAAAATAATATACAAATATATTACATATACAAACGTATTAACTTAGTTAGTTTGTATCTAAATTATAGTTATTATAGTTGAGAATTCAATTCCAACGAACAAACGGGCCTAAGAGAATTTTAAGTTTTTTTAAATTAGCCATAAGAGTAACACCAAAACACTACACCCAAATGAACCTCTCAAATTCTATGAGAATGAAGCATAAGTTCGTCTTCAAATCCATAATAGGTTGTTTGGTTTGAGGATTAAGTTAGTCCATCGTCTTCTCACTGCTCACATTTTTGTTTGGTTTATGGAATATAATGAGTTGATCCATTGTCACCTTATTCCTCATAGTTAGTTGGGTAGTACTGACATGAGGAATGGGGTCATCCCACCAAATTTAAGAAATGGAGTTATGATACACTATCTCATATTGGATAGGGTGATTCCTCGAACCAAACACCCCCTAAGGCTGTCTGCAACAGTCTTCCCAAAGTTTACCCAAAACACTGTTTCGTACTATTCTGCACTATAGAGTGTACTGTTCGCAGAGTGAAGTTTGAATATGGGGTATATGTATGGGTAAGCTGCTGGAGATAGCTTAATAGCATCTCCAAGAGCTACCCAGAAAATGACTCCCAAAAATCAGTTTTAAGGGACATCTAAAAAATAGTGGAGGTAGATTTTAATCCTGTTGGAGACTTGTTCTCAAATGCTTCGAGTTAAGAACAAGGCAACATAGAAGGTGTTAAACATTAAGGTCCTTCGTCCTTCGAAACATTACGCCCCTTTGGGAAATAATGCTTTAGGACGAAGGTCACGAGAGACATACCTTCGTAAATATAATAAATAATGCCGAAGGATTCATATAAAGTGTGAAATATAAATATCAACATAGGATCATTTCTATTTTATTAACATGGAGAAACAGAAATGATCTCAAATTACAAATGTACCTTCGGTCCTGAGAGAAGGTAGAAGTACAAACGTGACGCAAAAGCCAATGCCAAGTCAGCGTGAACAGTACGGGAGTACTGTTCATCTATTTATAGACGCGGGACGCAGCTCACGTAAAATTACATCCATGTCCATTACATTTGTTAACGGTTTATGGAAATCTGTCGAGGCCCCCGAAGTCTTTTCATCTTTAAGTCGGTTCCCCCTTATGCCATCGCGCCGAAGCTTCCCTGCGCACAGCTTCGGCTGCCCTCGACCTTCGTCTGGTTCAGGCTTCGTCCTGGTCGTGCTCCATATCCATAATTCTGAATCCGAAAATACCTGTTCATATAATCCACTTGGAAAACATTGTGAAATCATGTTTTTGAGGACCTTCGGAGGACGAAGGCCCCCAACAGTAGCCCCTCGCAATATTAATTTGTAAATAATAAATTCAGATTGCGATATGGACGAAGGCCTTGAGCCGAAGGTCCGAAAAAACACCTTCCCTTTGCTAGAATAGCAACATTCACTGACAAGCGGGGCCTTTCAATTTTCAACGCCCTAGGCGTATAAATAAGATCACATCGCGAACTCATTTTGTACGCACACTTGCCTTTTGCTTCGGCCCACTAAAATTTTTAGCTCTTGTTCGTTAAGATTTGCTGGTCTTTTTGATTTCGAAGCTTCGGCCTCGGGAACAATTTTTTAGCGTTCCGGAAGATGTCTGAAGGCAAGAAGATCCCTGCTGAGACGAAGCTGAAGATCCCTGCTGAGACGAAGCTGAGTCTCGAGGAGGAGAAGAATCTGGGGTTCCTGATAGCGATGGCAGAGACCAATACAGAGAAAATCACGAAGGAGATTCTCGAAGGTCTGTCCGAAGATACTGATGACAGCGACAGCTATGATGTGGAAAGTGGTGGGGAAGAGGCCGAAGATCGACCGTGGCGACCAAGCCACACAGTTTTTGGGAAAACGACCATCAAGCAGAGTCACATTGATAATATGAGGGGGCGATATTTCCGAGACATATCTATTGTGAGAGCTGATGCCGGGGAAAAAACTTCTCCCACCCCCGAAGAAGATGAAGTTGTGATTTTCCGAAGCTTCCTCAAGGCTGGGCTTCGATTCCCCCTGAGCAACTTTGTTGTTGAGGTACTAAAGACATTTCAAGTCCATCTGCATCAAATCACTCCCGAAGCCATCATAAGAATGGGAGTGTTTGTCTGGGCTGCGAGAAGCCAAGGTTTGGAACCGAACGCTAAAAGCTTCTGCAACATTCATGAGTTATTATACGAGACGAAGCCCTGGGGAAAGGAGCAATACCACAACAACTTTGGGTGCTACAGCTTCGGCGCCCGCTCCGGGTCAAGCTGCCCTGTGCCGACCTTTCGGAAGAGGTGGCCCGGAGCCTGGATGACTGAATGGTTTTATGTAAAGAATGATCTAACAGCTCAAGAGAATGTGAAGAGTATCATTATGCACCCAATCTGGCAACGCTTCGGTCTTCGAAGGCCGAAGGTCGAAATGGACGAAGCCGCCGAAGAATGCCAAAGAGCCTTCGGGGTAGTCTGCTCGTTTATTGGGACAAGGGACTTGGTCCAAGAACACATTGCCTTCAGGGTATGGCCACTTGCAGAAAAGTGGGAAATGCCGAAGGAAACCATCAAAGAGTCCGACGAAGGCGGACTAGTCAGATTAAAGTACACATTCAAATATGCAGATAAATTTGTTGAACCTGATGATGACTGGCTGAAAAGCATTGAAACATTAAGTGATGAATTACTTGGGGCATATTCGAAGGCTGAAAATACTGCACTATCAGCAGCCTTCGGAGGCCGAAAAAAGAAGAGACTCAACCGAGTATTTGATGCAGTCGGGTTCTTCTACCCTGATTATCGTTATCCCATCCGAAGGCAAAAAAGGAAAAACATAACCTCTGAAAAAGAAGAAGCTGCAACTGCTCCTAGCGAGCCAGAACCGAAAGGAAAAAGGTTGAAGGTCCTCACACACCGACCACGCCATATTGAACCAGCTTCGGTGCCTGAGTTCACCGGAGAAATTTCTTCGGCCGCCGAGGCTGAACAGCCAACCTTGCTGCCAGAAATTGCAAAGATGGCCGAAGCGCCATCCACAGAAAAAATGGAAGAAACGAAAAATCCGACTAAGGAAAAAGCATCAGAAATTTTGAGTCCTGTAGCAAATGTCGAAGCAGCAAAAATCCAAAAGGGTACAATGGTGACCCCAAAAAGGAAGAGAATGGTAAATGTACTAGATGTCTTGGAGACAATTAAGTCTTCAAGCACAACTCCAAAAAAGAGTGTTGAAATTGCTGAAGCTTCTTCTGAAGCTCCGACGCAACAAGCTGAAACTGAAGCTGGGCCTTCAGAGCCCTTCAAGGAGCAAACTTTGGAAGCCGAAGCAATAAAAATACCAGAACCAATTTTAGTTGAAGAAACTGACACTGCCATCCCCGAAGCGCCTGCCAGCATGTGTGATTACATCATACGACATGCTTCGGGGAAAAAACTATCTGAAGAAGAAACTCATGAAGCTAACCATTATGCAAAGGAGCTAAAATATCCAAAGGGGGCAGTAATATTCAATAGGACAAATGAAGATGATTTCTTATACTGCCTGCCTGACAACAAAGAGCTATCTGTCTGCCGAGAGATGGCCAGGAGTATTGGTTTCCCGAAGCTTGAATCTGGATTAAGCGCCATGACGAAAGAAGATCTCGCAGACAGTCTTGCGTACAACAGCCTGAAGGTACGGGAATTAAAACCCCCTTATTATTTTTTTACGCAACTCATTCCTTTTTTCTTATATGAATTCTTTTTCGTATAGGGCCTGATCCTAAGCAACGCGCTAAGAGCGCAAAAGAGCGCCGAAGATGAAAGTTATGAAATTGCGTTTAATAATTTACGCTCCGAAGTCATCAAACTGAGAAACGAAGCTTTGGAAAAAGATAAAATTCTGCTTACACTGGTAGATAAAGTGAAAAAAGACGAAGCTGCTTCAAAGGCCCAAACCGAAACTCAAAAACGCGAGATTAAAGATCTTCAGAAACAGCTGGCTAGAGCTAAAGAGGAGCGCGCGCTTGAGGAAACGAAACGAGAACTTAGTGATTTTATGATCAGCAAATTGGAATCAAGAGTTAAGGAGCTTCGCGCATCTCAGGGGAAATGCTATGTTAAATCTATAGAATGCGTGAATAAAATTAAAACCATCTTTGCTAGCGTCGGCGCCTTTTCCAGCGAAGAGAAATTTTCTCGAGGCAATCCCGAAGATCCGCTGGAATGGATTAGCCACGAAGCAGAGGCCTTCGAAGAGATTCTGAACAGTCGTGGCGACATATGCGCTTTTTCGGGCGCCAGAGGAATTGCTTCTGTCTTAGAGAAGAAAGGTTGCGGGCATATAAAATTTTTAGCTCAGTCCGAAGCT
Organism: Zea luxurians; assembly: GCA_029449295.1. Classification (NCBI taxonomy): domain Eukaryota; kingdom Viridiplantae; phylum Streptophyta; class Magnoliopsida; order Poales; family Poaceae; genus Zea; species Zea luxurians. Next base: position 150,644,114 of record JAOPSE010000007.1, read on the forward strand.
ACCTTATCTTCCGAAGATATCAAGGACCCCTCGGCCGAAGCAAGCGTGGTTGGTGGCAAATTTTTTACTGATATCTGGAACGACGGCGGCCGAGGAATGGCGCAAGAGATCATCCAAAGAAGCGAAAAAGGTATTCATGATGCTAGAAAAGTAACAGAAGCTGCCGAAAGGAGCACGGAGCCCGAAAGACAATTAGGTACCAATTAGTCGTTCTTGTTGCGTTGTAATTTTCATTTTAAACTTTGCTCGCGATTTGTAAAAGTAATGAAGAAGTGTTCTCTTCGCTCAGAAACTGTTGAACCAACTGCCGACCCCCACACAAAAGGGGATGAAGAAATTAAACAGATGGCCGAAACTATCATGGACAAGGTTGTTGACCAACTTCTGAATGAAGCCGCCGAAGCAGTATTAAGAGAAGATTAGATACTATTTGGAAAAAACATTTAAAGTGTAATCTATGCAACACTTTGTACATTTGAATGTAATATACAAGTCTCTTTTCATTATTGAATTCTTTACGATGCATGAAATTTTAAATACATACCATTTTTGAGCCTTCGGCGAAAAAACACCTTCCCTTCTTTTCATGCTTCGTGAAGAAGACATTCTTCGATAAAATTACTCTGATGAATGATATCCATGCTTCGTGAAAACATTCTGCGAAGCTATATTCCGAAGCTATACAACTTTGATATTGATCTGATAAAATTCGCCCACGTTTCGTAAAAATATTCTTCGAAACTGTATTCTGAAGCTATACAATTTCGATGTCACTTTCTCAAAGCATCCTTTCGAAGGTTGAGAGTATCCCCTTCTCTTGCCAAATGCAATATGATGTATGATGCTTATGCTATGCAAAATGATGAGATGATGTTATGTTATGCATGTGTCATTTGTTCCGAAGATACACATAAAATATATTCGTAAGCTCTGCATTCCCTTAGGAACGTCTTTGGAGCTTCTTCGTCTTTTACTTAGACGGTTTCAGCGTTGACTTTTCGCTGTAAGCCTCCCTTAGGAGCTTCTTCGCCTTTTACTTAGGCGGTATCAGCGTTGACTTTTCGCTGTAAGCCTCCCTTAGGAGCTCCTTCGCCTTTTACTTAGGCGGTATCAGCGTTAACTTTTCGCTATAGGCTCTGCATTCCTTTAGGAACGACTTCTGAGCAGAAAACTTACACTGCGCTCCCTTTGGAACGGCTTTTTGTGACTTCATAAACTTACTCTGCGTTCCTTAGAACGACTTTCTGCTACTCCGAAGGATTTTTGATCCGAAGGTCCTCCTTGGTAACGGAAAAAGTTTTAGGCTTCAGCAACTTAGGCTTGTGGAGCAAATAGATTTTCCTCGTAGGAAACAACGAAATTATTACATGAAAACTATCAATGTTTTTTGCTTCACAGAAAATAAAACTGAATAGAAAAGACTGCTATCAAAGGTAGGATATGTCAATAAATGTGCTTCGACTCTGGCACAGTGCTGTTGACTGTGCGAGCTTCGGACTGTTCTCTGAAATCCCTCTGATGTGGAGCGTATTGACTCCCTTCTGGCTGTTGACCTTGCTGCAATGGAGGTGGAGGCGGAAGCTGCTGCCAGGAAGCTTGAGGTTGACTTGCCGAAGCTACAGAAGCTGCAGGGTGGTTGTCTATGTATTGTGGGATATAAGGCGGATGATACGAAGCAGTATGCATGACCTGCTTCGGCTGAGCTTGTTGAGATGCAGCTTCGGCTATTTCCTTTTGCTTCTGGATTGTAACATGGCACGTCCTAGTGGTATGGCCCTTGCCTTCTCCACAGAACAAGCAAAACAGTCTCCTTGGCTGATCTCCGAATCTTCCGCCGAAGCCCCTGGCGCCTCTGCCTCTTGGAGCTGGTGGCCGGAAGGAGGTTTGTTGTTGCCCCGAAGCCTGTGAGGAGCACTGCGGCCTGTTTTGCTGACTCCCCTTATCATCATTCTGAGTGTTGTGGATGGAACGGACATGCCTCGGGTAGTATCTTCCTCCGAAGCCCCTGGTCATTTCAGAAAATCTGAAGGCCTCCTCCCTTCTTTGGCGAAAGTCATTGTCAGCACGAATGTACTCATCCATCTTTTGGAGCAATTTCTCCAGGGTCTGAGGAGGCTTCCGAGCAAAGTATTGAGCTGCAGGTCCAGGACGAAGCCCCTTGATCATGGCTTCGATAACGATTTCATTGGGCACCGTTGGTGCCTGCGCCCTCAATCGTAAGAACCTTCGGACATACGCCTGAAGGTATTCTTCGTGATCCTGAATACACTGGAAGAGGGCTTGAGCTGTGACCGGCTTCGTTTGAAATCCTTGAAAGCTGGTCAGTAACATATCCTTCAGCTTCTGCCATGAAGTGATTGTTCCTGGCCGAAGAGAGGAATACCAAGTCTGAGCAACATTCCTGACGGCCATAACGAAAGACTTCGCCATGACTGCAGCATTGCCCCCGTACGAAGACACTGTTGCTTCGTAGCTCATCAAGAATTGCTTCGGGTCGGAGTGGCCGTCAAACATGGGAAGCTGGGGTGGCTTATAGGATGGAGGCCAAGGTGTAGCCTGCAGCTCAGCAGACAAAGGAGAAGCATCATCGAAAACAAAATTTCCCTGATGGAAATTATCATACCAGTCATCTTCGTTGACGAAGCCCTCCTGATGAAGGTCTTTCTGATGAGGCCTTCTGTTCTGCTCATCGTGAGTGAGATGACGAACTTCCTCAGAGGCTTCGTCTATTTGCCTTTGCAACTCAGCTAGGCGGGCCATCTTCTCCTTCTTCCTCTGCACTTGTTGATGTAGCATCTCCATCTCTCTGATTTCTTGGTCTAGCTCTTCTTCCTCAAGCGTCGGGCTGACGGCTTTTCTCTTCTGGCTTCGGGCCTCCCGAAGAGAGACGGTCTCCTGGTTGTGGTCCAGCGGTTGTAGTGCTCCTGCCCCAGTCGCTGAAGCTTTCTTCGGCGCCATAGCGAAGGTCTATAGCTTCCGAAGGTGTTCACAAAAACTCGAAGTGGAAGTGAGTTCACCGGAGGTGGGCGCCAATGTTGGAGACTTGTTCTCAAATGCTTCGAGTTAAGAACAAGGCAACATAGAAGGTGTTAAACATTAAGGTCCTTCGTCCTTCGAAACATTACGCCCCTTTGGGAAATAATGCTTTAGGACGAAGGTCACGAGAGATATACCTTCGTAAATATAATAAATAATGCCGAAGGATTCATATAAAGTGTGAAATATAAATATCAACATAGGATCATTTCTATTTTATTAACATGGAGAAACAGAAATGATCTCAAATTACAAATGTACCTTCGGTCCTGAGAGAAGGTAGAAGTACAAACGTGACGCAAAAGCCAATGCCAAGTCAGCGTGAACAGTACGGGAGTACTGTTCATCTATTTATAGACGCGGGACGCAGCTCACGTAAAATTACATCCATGTCCATTACATTTGTTAACGGTTTATGGAAATCTGTCGAGGCCCCCGAAGTCTTTTCATCTTTAAGTCGGTTCCCCCTTATGCCATCGCGCCGAAGCTTCCCTGCGCACAGCTTCGGCTGCCCTCGACCTTCGTCTGGTTCAGGCTTCGTCCTGGTCGTGCTCCATATCCATAATTCTGAATCCGAAAATACCTGTTCATATAATCCACTTGGAAAACATTGTGAAATCATGTTTTTGAGGACCTTCGGAGGACGAAGGCCCCCAACAAATCCTTTCTTCAACAGATCCCTTAAAGCGACAGATTGTTTCTGGGGCACCAAAAAACCCTCATTTGTAGCTACAAATGAGGGAGTTTTAAGGGCTATGAAAAGGTTGTGAGCACTTTAGGGGGGGACTATTGGAGACATGTTTTTGTGTTTTTCTCAAAAACTTGATTTAGGGGAGACTTCTGGAAAGCTCTTGGGGATGCTCTAAGGGCTATTCTGGGAGTCCAAAATCCGGAGGAGATTAGAGGTGATAAAATCATCTTCTTATTCAAAATTGAATAAGGAGGGGATTCTAGCCCCTCCAATCCCCTCCGGTTTTGTGTCTTCCAAACTAGCCCTAAGTATGTCTATTTCCACCTATGGACGCAAGTATAAGGGCTAGTTTTGGAGCTAGAAAACCGTAGGGAATTGGAGGGGTTGTAATCATCTTCTTATTCAATTTTAAATAAGAAGGAGATTCTACCCCCTCCAATAATCTCTAATTTCGTGGCCTCCAAACTAGGCCTAATATAAAATACTATTTCAGTGTTATAAATACATTGTTGAAAAGATAAAGTTTAAAACACTCTCACCGGTGGGGTAGCTTCATATATACTCTACCTGGCCAGTGCCGGCCCTGGAGGGGGGCGAGCAGGGCGGCCGCCCTGGGCCCCCGGTTCCAAGGGGCCCCACTCCGGTATACCATATGCGGCCTTAGAGTATGTGTTTGGTGTCTGGTGGTGCGATTCCGACGACGAATACAAGATCCAACGGCGAATCAGCATATTGGAACATGATTTGCTAATTGGTGAAGGTTTGATTTTATTGACTATTTGTACGTGCCACATAATGGGTATAATTTCTAATTTATTTAATTTTGGTATACCTAAAGAGCATCACCAAGAAGGGTCTTAAATATGGTTATATTTTACAATATAGGACTGTGACACCAAAACATTGCTCCAACGTAGGTTCTATTTTACAAAAAAAATCATTAAATAATTATAGGACTCGGTCTCTCGGATCCCAAATATAAGACCTCATTGCGGAGCTCTATCCTTATTTTGTATACTATTTTTAATTTTTTATTTCCTAAATAATTCATCTTTTCTAATAACATGATATGGGACTCAACTGTTGGAGCTGTAAATGTTTGTGTGACATTAACAATTTAAATCATGTTATATTTTAATTGTTAGGACTCGAATATAGGATTTATTGTTGGGGTGCTCTTTTCGATGGTTTCAATTTAAAATTATTTTTTAAAATTTGCAGCATATATATAATCATGAAATCTAGAAAGGCCCTCAGTTTGTATCTTGCTCCAGGCCCCTGATTTCTCAGGACCGCCGCTGTACCTGGCTAATGCCTGCTACGACGACGAGGTCGTCAAACACGATCAGCTATCAGGCGCAATCATGCTGATCGTCAACATGGCCAGTCAAAAAGGCACCGACAATGTATAGTAGGAGTAACAATGACAGCCTATATAGGCAAAGATAAGCTAGCTAATTAATTTGTCGTCTTCGTGGGGTGTACTGTATCTTAGATTGGTTTTTAAGAGATATTTAAGTCTCGTACATTAGTGTATGTAAAAAAGTCTAAGACTATAAGGGTATGTCTGGAAGCTACGTAATTTTCTTGTACCAAGTACAATTTTAGAGAATATCGTAGTTTATAGGGAGTAAAATATAACAGTGGTTCTTTAACTTGACATGTTGTATCACTTAGTTTCCCAAACTTTCAAATTAAGAAAACGGGTCCTCGACCTTGGTCAGACATTTAAAACCGAATACCGACGTCGCTCGACAACGCTAATAAAAAATCCGAGGAACCAAATGACACAGTATGCCAATTTCAGTGGATCCAAGTGACACAACAAGCAAAGTTTGGATACCCAAGTGACTATGACGTGGAACGTCATGTCGCTCTATGGTTTGAGCAAAACTGGTCTTGGATGGCCACCCAAGTTTGAAGACCTGTTTTTACTTGTTTTGAGAGTTTAGAAACCTAAGTGACACAATATGTCAATTTCGAGGACTGCTGATGCACTTTACTTTTTTGTAGGATAAAAGATGTTTAGTTGGCCCTTTGTGAACTTTGTTTTTAATACTTCGTTACAATTAGCCGATTCGTCTTATTATATTGTGATGTCATTTATCATATAATATAATATAAGTATATATGTCTTTGAATGTTTTTATATTTTGGGAAAATTGAGTGTTTTTGTTTAAAATTTTGAATAAGAGGAGACTACCAAACTTGTTAAGAAAATACCAAACTTGTTAAAAAAGTTAAACGAATTATAAATTGGGATCGATGGAGTATCATGGTTTGTCAATATCATCCACTCTTGACCCAAGTTTTCTGTGCGCAAGAGCAGGTCACTGCATACAAACACCACACATATAATACTAAATTCAAACAAAATTTAGTTTTTAAAAAATACTATGGTCAAATAGGGAAACTATAATTTTCTTGGCACAACAAAAAACATTAGAACCATATTATTACAAAATAATGATGTCATATATGGTCCAAAACTTTAAATATAGTATTGTAGACGAAGATAATGGAGACAACCAACCGAGGTCAAGTGGTGAGACGAGAGGAGGTCCAAGGGTGAGGTGACAAACGAAGTATGCACGTATGTGATGCCATTCAAACCGTATAGGCGCGCACAGTCCACGCCCACTGTCGAGCTCGGGCCAACTCGTGTGATGGGTGAGGGTTTGTTTGGTTACACCAATCTAGAAGTGAATTGGAGGAAATTTAATCCTTTTTGTTAAAAATGACTAGGAGGTGATTAAATTCCCTTCTGGATTGACGTACTCTCTTCATCCTAAGTACAAGAGATATCAATTTTTTGTCATACAATATGTAAACATTTAGAACCATGATAATGTTAGGATTTATGGGCTTGGCCCAATTAAGAAATTCAAATAAATCCCAGAAAAATCTCAAAAGCCCATACAAAAGGATGGCTAGAGGATAGGTGGAACCAATAGCACCATATTGCTAGCTCTAGTGGAGTAGAGTTAGCTTAAATATGGAAGCCACACTCACTCACCAAGTCATGGATGAGAGGAGAGAGTGTGGAGAGCCACACGCGCGCGCGCTCGCCTGGCCGGGGCAGGGCGGGGCGAAGGGCGCGGGCGCACGACATGCGCGTGAATGGTCCGCCAAAATCCGGCCCCTCGCCTTGCGGGGGCGCGGCTACCTTTTGCCGTTTGATTTTTTTTTTTGGTTTCTTGGCTGTCACGTTTATCCTAACCGATCGCTATAAAATCTCAACTGATCGCGAGATTTTCGTGGGCGGATAAGACCAGGGGTCGCGGACTCGGCCCTATAAAAGGAGCCCGGCAGCCAGCCTCCAAATCATCCCAGTTCGCTTTCGCCTCTCTTCACAGCTGAGCCGCCTTCCAGTTCTCTTCATCCCGATCGTAGAGGTGCATCTGCGATTAGGAGAGCAGGTCTCCGGAACCCTTCGCCTTCTAGATCCTGCACCAGGAGAGGCCGAATAAGGTTTTTGGTAAGCGTCTTCACGCGACTGCTCGTGATCTTCTGACCTCGTCGACCCTGCTGATTTCGCTACTTCGACGTCGTCGACCCTGCTGATTCCGGCGCGCGCCATCTATCAATATGTCTAATCAGTTCGCATCATCTGATTTGACTTTTTACTTCAGTGCTTGTGATTTTGTCATGATTTATATTCGGAATTTAATCTGGAATTTGTCTAATTATTCAACAATCCAAAAACCTTATTGTAGACAATTTCCTAGTTTTTCTATGGCTGCTTTTGCCGAAGCTGTCGGGGACCATAATTAGGGGTACCCTCAAGACGCCTAATTCTCAGCTGGTAACCCCCATCAGCATAAAGCTGCAAAGGCCTGATGGGTTTGATTAAGTCAGGGATCAGTCCATACGAGTGACTTGACCACGCCACGCCCGAGCCTAGCCTCGGGCGAGGGCAGCCGACCCTGAGATGACTCCGTCTCGCCTGAGGTCTCCTCTTTCACGGCAGACGCATCTCCGGCTCGCCCTAGGCCCCGCCTCCGATAAGGAGAAACCCTGACTAAATCACCGCGCCAACCGACCGAGTCACCGGGGCGTTTAACGCAAAAGGTAAGACCCACGGGCGACCAGACTTCGCCAGAGGTGCCATAGGAGACTCCGCCCGACCCAGGGCTCGGACTCGGGCTAAGGCCCCGGAAGACGGCGAACTCCGCTCCGCCCGACCCAGGGCTCGGACTCGGGCTAAGGCCCCGGAAGACGGCGAACTCCGCTCCGCCCGACCCAGGGCTCGGACTCAGGCTAAGGCCTCAGAAGACGGCGACCTCCGCCTCGCCCGACCCAGGGCTCGGACTCCGCCTCGGCCTCTGCCGAATAATCTCCGCCTCGCCCGACCCAGGGCTCGGACTCTGTCTCTGTCTTGCAGGACGGACTCGGCCTCGGCCTCGGAGGAGCCTCCACGACGCCCGACCTAGGACACGAGACCGCCACGTCAATAGGAAGCGTCATCATCACCCTGCCCTAAGCCGACTTGGGTCGCAGAGAACAAGACCGGCGTCCCATCTGGCCAGCTATGCCAGATAGGCAATGATGGCGCCCCGCTAGATCATGACGACGGCGGCTCCCGGCTCCCTTACGAAAGCAGGAGAACGTCAGCAAGGACCCAGCCACCTCGACAGCTGTCCCCCCGTCCGGCTCCGTTACTCCTCCAACAGCCACGACGCCACACCAACAGGGTGCCACGATCTCTCCGGCTGCCACCTGGGCATGTACATAGGGCGCTAGCTCTCCCTCGCTAGACACGTAGCACCTTGCTACACCCCCATCTTGTACACCTGGACCCTCTCCTTACGATTATAAAAGGAAGGGCCAGGGCCTTCTTAGAGAAGGTTGGCCTCACGGGGACGAAAGGCAGGGGCAGGCGCTCTCTCGGGGCCGCTCTCTCCCTTCACCTCGTGCGGACGCTTGTAACCCCCTACTGCAAGCGCACCCGACCTGGGCGCGGGACGAACACGAAGGCCGCGGGAATTTCTCCGACTCCCTCACGACCCGGCTCCGGCCACCGACTCTCTCTCTCTCTCTGTTCCCCCCTTCGCGCTCGCTCCACGCGCTCGACCCATCTGGGCTGGGGCACGCGGCACTCTCACTCGTCGGCTCGAGGACCCCCCGGTCTCGGAACGCCGACAGTTGGCGCGCCAGGTAGGGGCACGCTGCGTGTTGACGTTCGATTTCCCGTCAAGCTCCAGATGGGCAGTCCCCAACAACCTCTTCAACCCGGGACGGTGCTCCGTTTCGGGAACCTCGAGTTCATGTCTCTCGATGGCGACTACGACATGATACTCCTTCCACCGCCGCGCGACGACGACATTGGTGGCGGACAGCCCGCCCGCCGGCGGCGGAATCGACGACGTCTTTCCCACGTTGGGGAAGGACAACGTTCGAGCTCGCCCCATCCTCTCCCTCGCCGTCGGAGGAGGAGGAGGCGGGGCAACCGGGGCCGAGCGGGAGGCCGCGCTCCGACGGCTGTCGAGCAAATCGACATCCCCGGCGCCCCAGCGGAGGACACGCCAAGCGTCGCCCTCGCGTTCGAGGCAAACGCGAGCGCCACCCCCCCGCAACACGTCGACCCCGAGCAAGTGGACGACGCCAGCACGCTCACGGAGGGCCTGCAGGACGTCGCCCTCGTACCCAAGACGACGGCGCGGTCAGCCCCCGACACGACTTCATCGCTCCTCGTCGACAAAAAGGTACCGACTGCTCCCCATCTTTCGTTATTTCGACTCGGCCTCAGCCCGCCTGGCGACCTCGCTTTGGCGGGCGCTCACATTGAGGCGAGTGCAACCTCTCTGGGGTTTCCTGTGCGGTCGCCTTGGGACCGATTGACGGGTGTCTCGACCTACGGACCCTCTGGGTCCGAGGAAGACGACGACCCCAGCATCTGCTGGGATTTCTCCGGATCTGGCAACCCTAGTGCCATGCGGGACTTCATGACCGCATGTGACTACTGCCTCTCCGACTGTTCCGACGGTAGCCGCAGCCTTGGCGACAAGGACTGCGGCCCGAGTCGCGAATGTTTCCACATCGAGCTAGGGGATCCCTCCGGAGGCGGCTGTCTCGGCATGCCGGAGGATGGTGATCCCCCTAGGCCAGCGCCTCGCGCCGACATCCCGCGGGAGCTAGCTGTGGTCCCCGTTTCGGCGGGGGGTCATGACCCACAGCTCGAGCAAGTCCGCGGGGCGCAGGCCGGGTTCGATGAAGGAGCAGGAGCGCTCGAGGCAATCCGCCAGAACATCGGACAGGTATGGGTGGGTCAACCCCCGGCCGGAGGAATACGTCACCTGCCCCAAGGTCTCCAGCACCGCATCGCCAACGATGCCAGGGACAAACCGCCACCCGCATCCGGCGGGACTGGCCAGGACCTGGTCGCTGCAGCGATGCTCCTCCGCGCGATGCCGGAGTCATCAACCACCGAGGGTCGGCGAATCCAGGGAGAACTCAAGCATCTCCTGGAAGGCGCCGTGGCCCGGCGGGCCGAGAGCTCTGCCTCCCGCAGGCAGGGATGCCCCTCGGAACCTCGTGCCGCGACTTCCCGACTCACGCGGGAAGCCTCGGCCTTCACCGGGCGCACGCGCAACACCGCGCCTGCGGCCCCGGGCCACCTCGGCGTCGAGCACCCTCATCGCGACCGTCGAGCACGCCTCGACGAAAGGGTGCGCCGAGGCTACCACCCCAGGCGTGGGGGACGTTACGACAGCGGGGAGGATCGGAGTCCCTCGCCCGAACCACCCGGTCCGCAGGTCTTTAGCCGAGCCATTCGGCGGGCACCGTTTCCGCCCCGATTCCGACCCCCGACTACTATCACGAAGTACTCAGGGGAAACGAGACCGGAATTGTGGCTTGCGGACTACCGCCTGGCCTGTCAGCTGGGTGGGACGGACGATGACAACCTCATCATCCGGAACCTCCCCCTGTTTCTCTCCGACACCGCTCGTGCCTGGTTGGAGCACCTGCCCCCGGGGCAGATTTCCAACTGGGAGGATCTGGTCCAGGCTTTCGCCGGGAACTTCCAGGGCACGTACGTGCGCCCCGGGAATTCCTGGGACCTCCGAAGCTGTCGGCAACTGCCGGGAGAGTCTCTTCGGGACTACATCCGGCGGTTCTCGAAGCAGCGCACCGAGCTGCCCAACATCACCGACTCCGATGTCATCGGCGCGTTCCTCGCTGGCACCACCTGCCGCGACCTGGTGAGCAAGCTGGGTCGCAAGACCCCCACCAGGGCAAGCGAGCTGATGGACATCGCCACCAAGTTCGCCTCCGGCCAGGAGGCGGTAGAGGCCATCTTCCGAAAGGACAAGCAGCCCCAGGGCCGCCCGTCGGAAGATGCTCCCGAGGCATCCACTCCGCGCGGCGCCAAGAAGAGAGGCAGGAGGAAGTCGCAAGCGAAACGCGACGTTCCCGATGCAGACCTTGTCGCCGCCGCCGAGCGTAAGAACCCTCGGAAGCCCCCCAGAGGTGCTAATCTCTTCGACAAGGCACTCAAGGAGACGTGCCCCTACCATCAGGGGCCCGTCAAGCATACTCTCGAAGAGTGCGTCATGCTTCGGCGTCACTTCCATCGGGCCGGGCCACCCGCAGAGGGTGGCAGGGCTCACGACGACGACAAAAGGGAGGATCGCCAAGCAGGAGAGTTCCCAGAGGTCCGCGATTGCTTCATGATCTACGGAGGGCATGCGGCAAACGCCTCGGCTCGGCATCGTAAGCGAGAGCGTCGGGAGGTCTGCTCGGTGAAGGTGGCGGCGCCAGTCTATCTAGACTGGTCCGACAAGCCCATCACCTTCGACCGAGACGACCACCCCGACCACGTGCCGAGCCCGGGGAAGTACCCGCTCGTCGTCGATCCTGTCATCGGCGACGTCAGGCTCACCAAGGTCCTGATGGATGGAGGCAGCTGCCTCAACATCATCTACGCCGAGACCCTCAGGCTCCTGCGCGTCGACCTGTCCTCTGTCCGAGCAGGTGCTACGCCCTTCCACGGGATCATTCCCGGGAAGCGCGTCCAGCCCCTCGGACAGCTCGACCTCCCTGTCTGCTTCGGAACACCCTCCAACTTCCGAAGGGAGACTTTGACGTTCGAGGTGGTCGGTTTCCGAGGAACCTACCACGCAGTGTTGGGAAGGCCATGCTACGCGAAGTTCATGGCCATCCCCAACTACACCTACCTAAAGCTCAAGATGCCGGGCCCCAACGGGGTCATCACTGTCGGCCCCACGTACAAACACGCCTTCGAATGCGATGTGGAGTGCGTGGAGTACGCCGAGGCCCTCGCCGAGTCCGAGGCCCTCATTGCCGACCTGGAAAGCCTCTCCCGAGAGGTGCCGGACGTGAAGCGGCATGCCGGCAACTTCGAGCCAGCGGAGACGGTTAAGGCCGTCCCTCTCGACCCCAGTGGCGACACCTCCAAGCAGATCCGAATCGGTTCCGGGCTCGACCCCAAATAGGAAGCAGTGCTCGTCGACTTTCTCCGCGCAAACGCCGACGTTTTCGCGTGGAGTCCCTCGGACATGCCCGGCATACCGAGGGAAGTCGCCGAGCACTCGCTGGATATTCGGGCCGGGGCCCGACCGGTCAGACAACCTCTGCGCCGATTCGACGAAGAAAGGCGCAGGGTGATAGGCGAGGAGGTCCACAAGCTGATGGCAGCAGGGTTTATCAAAGAGGTATTCCATCCCGAATGGCTTGCCAACCCTGTGCTTGTGAGGAAAAAAGGGGGGAAATGGCGGATGTGTGTAGACTACACTGGTCTCAACAAAGCATGTCCGAAGGTCCCTTACCCTCTGTCTCGCATCGATCAGATCGTGGACTCCACTGCAGGGTGCGAAACCCTGTCTTTCCTCGATGCTTACTCAGGGTATCATCAAATCAAGATGAAAGAGTCCGACCAGCTCGCGACTTCTTTCATCACGCCCTTCGGCATGTATTGTTACATCACAATGCCGTTCGGTTTGAGGAACGCGGGTGCAATGTACCAGCGGTGCATGAACCATGTGTTCGGCGAACACATTGGTCGCACGGTCGAGGCCTACGTCGATGACATCATAGTCAAGACGAGGAAAGCCTCCGACTTTCTCTCCGACCTCGAACTGACATTCCGGTGTCTCAAGGCGAAGGGCGTCAAGCTCAATCCCGAGAAGTGCGTCTTCGGGGTGCCCCGAGGCATGCTCTTGGGGTTCATCGTCTCCGAGCGGGGCATCGAAGCCAACCCGGAGAAGATCGCAGCGATCACAAACATGGGGCCCATCAAAGACTTAAAAGGCGTACAGAGGGTCATGGGATGCCTCGCGGCCTTGAGCCGTTTCATCTCGCGCCTCGGCGAAAGAGGCCTGCCCCTGTACCGCCTCTTAAGAAAGGCCGAGTGCTTCACTTGGACTCCCGAGGCCAAGGAAGCCCTCGGGAACCTGAAAACGCTCCTCACCCAGGCGCCCATCTTGGTACCCCCAGCGGATGGAGAAACCCTCCTGGTCTACGTCGCCGCAACCACTCAGGTGGTCAGCGCCGCGATCGTAGTCGAAAGGCAGGAAGAGGGGCATGCTTTGCCCATTCAGAGGCCAGTCTACTTCATCAGCGAAGTGCTGTCCGAGACCAAGATCCGCTACCCACAAGTCCAGAAGCTGCTATACGCTGTGATCCTGACGAGGCGAAAGCTGCGACATTACTTCGAGTCCAATCCGGTGACTGTGGTGTCATCCTTCCCCCTCGGGGAGATCATCCAGTGCCGAGAAGCCTCGGGACGGATCGCGAAGTGGGCGGTGGAAATCATGGGCGAGGCGATCTCGTTCGCCCCTCGGAAGGCCATCAAGTCCCAGGTACTGGCGGATTTCGTAGCCGAATGGGTCGATACCCAGTTGCCAACGGCTCCGATCCAGCCAGAGCTCTGGACCATGTTTTTCGACGGGTCGCTGATGAAGACGGGAGCTGGCGCGGGCCTGCTTTTCGTCTCGCCCCTCGGAAAACACCTGCGCTATGTGCTCCGCCTCCATTTCCCCGCGTCCAACAATGTGGCTGAGTACGAGGCTCTGATCAACGGGTTGCGAATCGCCATCGAACTGGGGGTCCGACGCCTCGACGCGCGCGGCGACTCGCAGCTCGTCATCGACCAAGTCATGAAGAACTCCCACTGCCGCGACCCGAAGATGGAGGCCTACTGTGAAGAGGTTCGACGCCTGGAAGACAAGTTCTACGGGCTCGAACTTAACCACATCGCCCCGCGCTACAATGAGACTGCGGACGAGCGGGCGAAGATAGCCTCGGGGCGGACAACGGTTCCCCCGGACGTCTTCGCCCGGGATCTGCACCAACCCTCCGTCAAGATAGGCGACGCGCCCGGGCCCGAGGCACCCTCGGCCTCGTCCGAGGTAACCTCGGCCCAGCCCGAGCCATCCTCGGCTCAACCCGAGGAACCCTCGGAGCCCGAGGGCGAAGCGCTGCACGTCGAGGAGGAGCAGGACGGGGTCGTGCCAGATCAAGATTGGAAGACCCCATACCTGCAATATCTTCGCCGAGGAGAACTGCCCCTCGACCGAGCCGAGGCTCGGCGGGTAGCGCGACGAGCAAAATCGTTCATCCTGCTGGGCGATGAGAAGGAGCTCTACCACCGCAGCCCCTCGGGCATCCTCCAGCGATGCATCTCCATCGCCGAGGGTCAGGACCTCCTGCAGGAAATACACTCGGGGGCTTGCGGTCATCATGCAGCACCTCGAACCCTCGTTGGGAATGCCTTCCGCCAAGGCTTCTACTGGCCAACGGCGGTGGCTGACGCCACTAGAATTGTCCGCGCCTGCGAAGGGTGCCAATTCTATGCGAAGCAGACCCACCTGCCCGCTCAGGCTCTGCAGACGATACCCATCACTTGGCCCTTCGCTGTGTGGGGTCTGGACCTCGTCGGCCCACTGCAGAAGGCGCCCGGGGGCTACACGCACCTGCTGGTCGCCATCGACAAATTCTCCAAGTGGATCGAGGTCCGACCCCTAAACAGCATCAGGTCCGAGCAGGCGGTGGCGTTCTTCACCAACATCATCCATCGCTTCGGGGTCCCGAACTCCATCATCACCGACAATGGCACCCAGTTCACCGGCAAAAAATTCTTGGATTTTTGCGAGGATCACAACATCCGGGTGGACTGGGCCGCCGTAGCTCACCCCATGTCGAATGGGCAAGTGGAACGTGCCAATGGCATGATTCTACAAGGGCTCAAGCCTCGGATTTACAACAACCTCAACAAGTTCGGCAAGCGATGGATGAAGGAACTCCCCTCGGTGGTCTGGAGCCTGAGGACGACTCCAAGCCGAGCCACGGGTTTCACGCCGTTCTTCCTAGTCTACGGGGCCGAGGCAATCCTGCCCACGGACCTGGAATACGGCTCCCCGAGGACGAGGGCTTACAACGAAGAAAGCAACCAAGCCAGCCGAGAAGACTCGCTGGACCAGCTGGACGAGGCTCGGGACAGGGCCTTACTACACTCGGCGCGGTATCAGCAGTCCCTGCGACGCTACCACGCCCGAGGGGTCCGACCCCGAGAACTCCAGGTGGGCGATCTGGTGCTTCGGCTGCGGCAAGACGCCCGAGGGAGGCACAAGCTCACGCCCCCCTGGGAGGGGCCGTTCATCATCGCCAAAGTTCTGAAGCCCGGAGCGTACAAGCTGGCCAACAGTCAAGGCGAGGTCTACGGCAACGCTTGGAACATCCAACAGCTACGTCGCTTTTACCCTTAAGATGTTTCCAAGTTGTTCATATACCTCGCACCCACGCAAAGTTTAGTCAACAAGGAAGGGTCGGCCTCGCCTCGGCAAAGCCCGACCCTCCCTCGGGGGCTAAAAGGGGGTTAACCCCCTCTGCGTCAAAATTTTCCTCGAACAAAAAACCTCTTTCACCAGAACATCTTTCGTGCTTTTTGACTACTTCGGAAAGTGGGTCCTGGAAACGACGGGGTACACGTAAGCAGTCAAGGCTGACCGAGCCGAGGGACTCCTACGCCTCCGGGATACGGATACCTCACTCATCACCTTCTGCGATAAGTAACTCGCGCTCGGATAAAGTGACTCCGCGGATCGAATGAGTCTTTACGTACGGAAGCTCTTCTGTTGAAGCAGGTTCTTCGAGCCTTCTCGACTGAGTCAGTGACAGGGCCTCATGGATGGGTAAAAGTACGCGTAAGCGGCGAGGCCGACCGAGCCGAGGGACTCCCACGCCTCCGGGATACGGATACCTCACTCATCACCTCCCGCGAGAAGCAACTCTTGCTCGCACTAGCATCCCTGCTACCGACAAAAAGTCCAGATACTCGAAACAAGAGGAAAAGAGACACAGCTTTATAACGCAACAAGGGTGTGTGTTCCGGCCTCAACGGCCGCACAAGGCCCACGCTACAAGACGACTTGACCCTGCAGGCGCGGACCTTGACGATGGAAGAGGGCGACGACACCCTCGGCATCAACAGCACCTTCGGCAAGGCCCGACCTAGCCTCGGGCGGCGACGCGGTCCGAGGGCCTCCGATCCGAGGGACGACGTCGTCACCGCGCTTGAGCAATCTCCGCCAGAGACTTCCCCGAGATCCCGGCCCGGGCGGACGGCTCGGCCGGCCACCTCCGGGGCCTCGGCCGACCACCTTCCGAGGGCGCCAGCTCGGTCCGAGGCCTCGGCTAATCAGCTCCGACGTCGATCCTGCCGACAGACAACTCGGCTAGGCTCCGGCCGACCAGGTTCCATTTCCGAGCCAACAACGCCTCTGCTTGTGCTGATATCGCTACCCCTGGCCTCGGCTCGTCGAAGAGCGGCCGAGGGGTCTCTTTAACTAAGCTAGAGGAGCCTCGGACAACAGGTCCGACCGAGCCGAGGGATTCCTACGCCTCCAGGATACGGATACCTCACTCGTCACCTGGACACGGGGCGACTCATGCTTGGTGAAGCGATTCAGACAATCGACAGGCAAGTCTTATTGCTCAGAAATGAGGAAAAAACACGGCTCTGTGCCGGAGTTACATACATGTTCAGGCCCCGAAAGCCGAAAATGAACAAAAAACCCGGCACTCGAAGTGCCATTACAAACGGAACTCTGGTTCCCCCTCCGTAGGTACGAACAACCCCACTCGATGGGGGTAGGCCTGCGGGGCAACAGAAGACCGACGAACGGCATGTCGCCGACCGCCCCGACAGTGGCAACGACGATGAAGACTTCTGCCCCGGGGAGCCGAACAGCAGCAGTGATGGCCTCAGGGCGGATACTGCTGCTAGGAGGCCCCCGCCCTCGCCCAAACTCGAGAGGCAAGGACGGGCAGAAGGCCGTAGAGTTGGAGGTCGGCCCGTGGCCAACCTGGGCTGTCGCGCCGGCGGAAGAACCTCTTCCAGCTGCCGTGGCGGGAGGCGGCACCGGGAGCGATTCCGAAACTGCTCGGCTCAGAGAGCCTGAAAGGGAAATGTGCCCTTGGGCCATTTCTAAGTATTTTGGTGATTGAGTGCCAACACATGTGCTTAAGTGTGAATTTATGTACATGGATGAACAAGGTACAAATCATGAGATAAAGGTATGTTTCTAAGCCTTAGTACATTTGTTTTGTGGACTAACATATTTGTCTAAGTGTTAGAAACAGAAAGAAGAAAAAGAGAAAAGGGGAGAGAAAGACTTGGCTGTGTGCAGCCAAGGCTCAGCTCGGTCTGGAGCACCGGACTGTCCGGTGTGCACCGGACAGTGTCCGGTGCGCCAGGCCAACTCGGCGCGAACTGGCCGCTCTCGGGAATTCGCCGACGGCGTACGGCTAAAATTCACCGGACTGTCCGGTGTGCACCGGACTGTCCGGTGAGCCAACGGTCGGCCAGGGCCAACGGTCGGCCGCGCAATCCGCGCGGGACACGTGGCCGAGCCAACGGTCGGAAGACGGCACCGGACTGTCCGGTGTGCACCGGACTGTCCGGTGCGCCAACGGCTCTCAGATCTCCGCCAGTTTGCAACGGTCGGGAAGCGCTGGATAAGGAAAGAAATCGGTCACCGGACATGTCCGGTGTGCACCGGACTGTCCGGTGCCCCCGACGACAGAAGGCAAGGATGGCCTTCCGGATTTGCTCTCAACGGCTCCTAGCTGCCTTGGGGCTATAAAAGGAGCCCCTAGGCGCATGGAGGAAACACACAAGCAACTCTTGAGCATTCTTGATCATCCACACAAGTTCTTTGCGCATTCGTTTGTGATTCTAAGTGATTCGAGCTCTGTTCTAGTGTGAACTCTGAGATAGTCATTCGAGCTCGAGTCTTGGCCGTGTGTGTGCGCTTTTGTTGTGGATTTGTGTGTGTTGCTTCCCTCCCTTACTCTGTGCTTTCTTTGTGATCATATACTTGTAAGGGCAAGAGACTCCAATTTGTGGAGATTCCTTGCAAACGGGATAGTGAAAGGAACAACAAAACACCGTGGTATTCAAGTGGGTCTTTGGACCGCTTGAGAGGGGTTGATTGCAACCCTCGTCCGTTGGGACGCCACAACGTGGAAGTAGGCAAGCATTGGCTTGGCCGAACCACGGGATAAACCACTGTGTCCCTCTGTGCTTGATTCTTGTGGTATTGTGTTTTGTTGAGACTTCATCTTAGCCACTTGGCATTAATCGTGCTAACGCTTAACAAGTTTTTGTGGCTTAAGTTTGAAGTTTTTACAGGATCACCTATTCACCCCCCCTCTAGGTGCTCTCAATTGGTATCGGAGCCGTTCTATTCACAAAAGGGACTAACCGCCCGAATAGATGGATCCTAAGGGGAAGGGTATTGTGATCAACGACAAAGAAAAGGAGACCTTCGTCAACGAGCCGAAGGACGACAAGCCTACCGACTCCGGCTCGGGCCATAGACGAAAGGAAGGGAAGAAGAAGAAGACGAGGCGTATCAAGGAGATCATCTACTACGACGATAGTGATGAATCCACTTCTTCCCAAAAGGACGACGACAACGACTACAGGAAGACGGTCAATTCGAACTTTTCATTTGATTATTCCCGTATTCAACATAGTTCGAATTCGCATTTGCTTTCCATTCCTCTTGGCAAACCTCCACACTTCGATGGGGAGGACTACGGATTTTGGAGTCACAAAATGCGTAGTCACTTATTCTCTCTCCATCCTAGCATATGGGAGATTGTGGAGAACGGAATGAAATTCGATAGCTCGGATAGCCCTATGCTTATAAATGAACAGATTCATAAAAATGCACAAGCTACTACTGTGTTGCTAGCCTCTTTGTGCAGGGACGAGTATCACAAGGTGAGCGGCTTGGACAATGCCAAGCAGATCTGGGACACCCTCAAAATCTCTCATGAGGGGAACGACGTCACCTTGCTCACCAAAATGGAGTTGGTGGAGGGAGAGCTTGGACGGTTTGCCATGATAAGGGGCGAGGAGCCGACGCAAACATACAACCGGCTCAAGACCCTCATCAACAAGATAAGGAGCTACGGGAGCACGCGATGGATGGATCACGACGTCGTCCGCCTAATGCTCAGGTCCTTTACCGTACTTGATCCTCATCTCGTGAACAATATTCGTGAGAATCCCAGGTACACGATGATGACGCCCGAGGAAGTACTTGGAAAATTCGTGAGCGGGCGGATGATGATCAAGGAGGCAAGATACGTCGACGAAGCGTTGAACGGTCCGATCAACGAGCCGCAACCCCTTGCTCTCAAGGCAACACGAAGCAAGGAGGCGCTACCTAGCAAGGTGGCACAGATTGAGGCGGCCGGACTCAATGATGAAGAGATGGCTCTCATCATCAAGAGATTCAAGACGGCGCTAAATGGTCGCAAGGGGCAGCCAAGCAAGACCAAGACCAAGGGAAAGCGCTCGTGCTTCAAATGCGGTAAGCTTGGTCATTTTATTGCTAACTGTCCCGATAATGAAAGTGACCAGGAAAAGGGGAACAAGAGAGAGAAGAAGAAGGCATACAAGAAGGCAAAGGGCGAGGCGCATCTAGGAAAAGAGTGGGACTCGGATTGCTCCTCCTCCGACTCCGACAATGAAGGACTCGCCGCCACTGCCTTCAACAAATCGGCTCTCTTCCCCAACGAGCGTCTCACTTGTCTTATGGCAAGAGAGAAGAAGGTAAGTACTAAAGACTCCACTTATGCTTCTTCTAGTGATAGTGAGTCTAGTGATGATGATATAGATTATTCTTGCTTGTTCAAGGGCTTAGATAGATCTAAGATAGATAAAATCAATGAATTGATTGATGCATTGAATGAAAAGGATAGGCTTTTAGAAAAGCAAGAAGAATTATTGTATGATGAACATGATAAGTTTGTAGAGGCACAAAAATCATATGCTTTAGAAGTGAAAAGAAATGAAATGCTTTCTAGTGAAATATCTTCCTGTCATGAAACCATTTCTACCTTAAGAAGTGTTAATATTGATTTAAGTGCTAAACTAGAAGTAGCTAGTAAATCAAATTCTTGTGTTGAACATGTTGAAATTTGTACTAGGTGTAAGGATTTTGATGTTAATGCTTGTAGTGAACACCTAGTTCTAATTTCCAAATTAAATGATGAAGTGGCTAGTCTTAATGCCCAACTTAAGACTAGCAAGAATGAAGTTGATAAAATAAAATTTGCAAGGGATGCCTACACGGTTGGTAGACACCCCTCAATTAAGGATGGGCTTGGCTTCAAGAGGGAAGCCAAGAACTTAACAAGCCATAAGGCTCCCGTCTTCGTCAAGGAGAAAGGGAAGGCCCCTATGGCTAATAGTGCTAAAAAGAACCATGCTTTCTTATACCATGATAGGAGACATGCTAGAAATATTTATAATGATTTTGATTCACATGTTTATGATTCTCATGCCATGTTTGCCTCTAGTTCCTCTCATAAGCATGATAGAAATATGAGTAGGAGAAATGTTGCGCATATGCCTAGGAGAAATATTGCTCATATGCCTAGAAAGAATGTTATTCATGCTCCTAGGAAAGTAGTGAATGAACCTTCTACCATTTATTATGCTTGTAATGCTCCTTTTGCTATTTGTAGAAAGGGTAAGAAGGTTGTTGCTAGGAAATTAGGGGCTAGATGCAAGGGAGATAAATCTTGCATTTGGGTCCCTAAAGATATTTGTGCTAACCTTGCAGGACCCAACATGAGTTGGGTACCTAAGACCCAAGCCTAAATTTGCCTTGCAGGTTTATGCATCCGGGGGTTCAAGCTGGATTATCGACAGCGGATGCACAAACCATATGACGGGGGAGAAGAAGATGTTCACCTCCTACGTCAAGAATAAGGATTCCCAAGATTCAATTATATTCGGTGATGGGAATCAAGGCAAGGTAAAAGGGTTAGGTAAAATTGCAATTTCTAATGAGCATTCTATCTCAAATGTATTCTTAGTGGAGAGTCTTGGATATAATTTGCTATCTGTTAGTCAATTATGTCAAATGGGATATAATTGTTTATTTACAAATGTAGATGTGTCTGTCTTTAGAAGATGTGATGGTTCACTAGCTTTTAAGGGTGTACTAGACGGCAAGCTTTATTTAGTTGATTTTGCAAAAGAAGAGGCCGGTCTAGATGCATGCTTAATGGCTAAGACTTGCATGGGCTGGCTGTGGCATCGCCGCTTAGCACATGTGGGGATGAAGAACCTCCACAAGCTTCTAAAGGGAGAACACGTGATAGGTCTAACCAATGTTTATTTCGAAAAAGATAGACCTTGTGCAGCTTGTCAGGCAGGTAAACAAGTTGGAGGAGCACATCACAGCAAGAATGTGATGACCACGTCAAGACCTCTAGAGCTGCTGCATATGGACCTCTTCGGACCCGTCGCCTATCTAAGCATAGGAGGAAGTAAGTATGGTTTAGTTATTGTTGATGACTTTTCCCGCTTCACTTGGGTGTTCTTTTTGCAGGATAAGTCTGAAACCCAAGGAACCCTCAAGCGCTTCCTCAGGAGAGCTCAAAATGAGTTTGAGCTCAAGGTGAAGAAGATTAGGAGCGACAACGGGTCCGAGTTCAAGAACCTTCAAGTGGAGGAGTTTCTTGAAGAGGAAGGGATCAAGCACGAGTTCTCCGCTCCCTACACACCACAGCAAAATGGTGTGGTAGAGAGGAAGAACAGGACGCTAATCGATATGGCGAGGACGATGCTTGGAGAGTTCAAGACCCCCGAGTGCTTTTGGTCGGAAGCCGTGAACACGGCTTGCCACGCCATCAACAGGGTCTACCTTCACCGCCTCCTCAAGAAGACGTCATATGAGCTACTAACCGGTAACAAACCCAATGTATCTTACTTTCGTGTTTTTGGGAGCAAGTGCTACATTCTAGTGAAGAAGGGTAGAAATTCTAAGTTTGCTCCCAAAGCTGTAGAAGGGTTTTTATTAGGTTATGATTCAAATACAAAGGCGTATAGAGTTTTCAACAAATCATCGGGTTTGGTTGAAGTCTCTAGCGACGTTGTATTTGATGAGACTAATGGCTCTCCAAGAGAGCAAGTTGTTGATTGTGATGATGCAGATGAAGAAGATGTTCCGACGGCCGCTATACGAACCATGGCGATTGGAGACATTCGGCCACAGGAACAGGATGAACGAGATCAACCTTCTTCCTCAACGACTGTGCAACCCCCAACTCAAGACGATGAACAGGTTCATCAAAAGGAGGCGTGTGATCAAGGGGGAGCACAAGACGATCATGTGATGGAGAAAGAAGCGCAACCGGCACCTCCAACCCAAGTTCGAGCGATGATTCAAAGGGATCATCCCGTCGACCAAATTCTGGGTGACATTAGCAAGGGAGTAACTACTCGGTCTCGATTAGTTAATTTTTGTGAACATTACTCCTTTGTCTCCTCTATTGAGCCTTTCAGGGTAGAGGAGGCCCTGCTAGATCCGGATTGGGTGTTGGCCATGCAGGAGGAACTCAACAACTTCAAGCGCAATGAAGTTTGGACACTGGTGCCTCGTCCCAAGCAAAATGTTGTGGGAACCAAGTGGGTGTTTCGCAACAAACAGGACGAGCACGGGGTGGTGACAAGGAACAAGGCTCGACTTGTGGCAAAAGGTTATGCCCAAGTCGCAGGTTTGGACTTTGAGGAGACTTTTGCTCCTGTGGCTAGGCTAGAGTCTATTCGTATCTTGCTAGCATATGCCGCTCACCATTCTTTCAGGTTGTACCAAATGGATGTGAAGAGCGCGTTCCTCAACGGGCCAATAAAGGAGGAAGTGTACGTGGAGCAACCCCCTGGCTTCGAGGATGAGCGGTACCCCGACCACGTGTGTAAGCTCTCTAAGGCGCTCTATGGACTTAAACAAGCCCCAAGAGCATGGTATGAATGCCTTAGAGATTTCTTACTTGCTAATGCTTTCAAGGTTGGGAAAGCCGATCCAACTCTTTTCACTAAGACTTGTAATGGTGATTTGTTTGTGTGCCAAATTTATGTCGATGACATAATATTTGGTTCTACTAATCAAAAGTCTTGTGAAGAGTTTAGCAGGGTGATGACGCAGAAATTCGAGATGTCGATGATGGGCGAGTTGAACTACTTCCTTGGGTTCCAAGTGAAGCAACTCAAGGACGGCACCTTCATCTCCCAAACGAAGTACACGCAAGATCTGCTGAAGCGGTTTGGGATGAAGGACGCCAAGCCCGCAAAGACTCCGATGGGAACCGACGGACACACCGACCTCAACAAAGGAGGTAAGTCCGTTGATCAAAAAGCATACCGGTCAATGATAGGATCTCTACTTTATTTATGTGCTAGTAGACCGGATATTATGCTTAGCGTATGCATGTGTGCTAGATTTCAATCCGATCCTAAGGAGTGTCACTTGGTGGCGGTGAAGCGAATTCTTAGATATTTAGTCGCTACGCCTTGCTTCGGGATCTGGTATCCAAAGGGGTCTAACTTTGACTTGATTGGGTACTCAGATTCCAACTATGCTGGATGTAAGGTCGATAGGAAGAGTACATCAGGGACGTGCCAATTCTTAGGAAGGTCCCTGGTGTCATGGAACTCTAAGAAACAAACCTCCGTTGCCCTATCCACCGCTGAGGCCGAGTATGTTGCCGCAGGTCAGTGTTGCGCGCAACTACTTTGGATGAGGCAAACCCTCAGGGACTTTGGCTACAATCTGAGTAAAGTCCCACTCCTATGTGACAATGAGAGTGCTATCCGAATAGCGGAAAATCCTGTTGAGCACAGCCGCACAAAGCACATTGACATCCGGCATCACTTTTTGAGAGACCACCAGCAAAAGGGAGATATCGAAGTGTTTTATGTTAGCACCGAGAACCAGCTAGCCGATATCTTTACCAAGCCTTTAGATGAGAAGACCTTTTGCAGGCTGCGTAGTGAGCTAAATGTCTTAGATTCGCGGAACTTGGATTGAATTGTAGCATACATGTATTTATGCCTTTGATCATGTTCATTCTGCATTTTGTTGCTTATTATGGTACTCAAGTTGTACAAACACTCCCTGGACCTCACAAGTCCGTTGCAATGTGATGCACATGTTTAGGGGGAGAGGTGTTACAACTTGACCCTTTGAGACTAACCATATGTTTGAGTTTGCTTGTGTTAGTCACAAAGGAGAATTGAAAGGGAAAAGGTGGACTTGGACCATGAAAGACTTCCACTGCACTCCGATGAGGGGTAACTTATTCCAAGTCCATCTCATGAACTCTTATTGCCATTTGCTCTTAATTGAAGATTTTGGTGAGGCAATGGGGTTAAAGGGCCAAAATTGATCCCGTTTTGGTGTTTGATGCCAAAGGGGGAGAAAATAAAGGCCAAAGCAATAAATGGATCAGCTACCACTTGAGAGATTTTGAAATTAGTAGAATAGAGCTTTTGGTTTGTCAAAACTCTTTTGTTGTCTCTCTTGTCAAAAGTTGGCTTCTTGTGGGGAGAAGTAGTAATTATGGGAAAAAGGGGGAGTTTTTGAAATCCTTGATCAATCTCTTTTTGAATGACTCTTTTTATGCTTAAACATGTGTGTTTAACTTAGAGATAGAGATTTGTGTTTGATTTGCAAAAACAAACCAAGTGGTGGCAAAGGATGATCCATATATGCCAAAATTGATTCACAATAAATTTAAGTGTTATTTGAATTGAGTTTGCACTTGTTCTAGTGGCTTTATGTAGTGTTGGCATAAATCACCAAAAAGGGGGAGATTGAAAGGGAAATGTGCCCTTGGGCCATTTCTAAGTATTTTGGTGATTGAGTGCCAACACATGTGCTTAAGTGTGAATTTATGTACATGGATGAACAAGGTACAAATCATGAGATAAAGGTATGTTTCTAAGCCTTAGTACATTTGTTTTGTGGACTAACATATTTGTCTAAGTGTTAGAAACAGAAAGAAGAAAAAGAGAAAAGGGGAGAGAAAGACTTGGCTGTGTGCAGCCAAGGCTCAGCTCGGTCTGGAGCACCGGACTGTCCGGTGCGCCAGGCCAACTCGGCGCGAACTGGCCGCTCTCGGGAATTCGCCGACGGCGTACGGCTAAAATTCACCGGACTGTCCGGTGTGCACCGGACTGTCCGGTGAGCCAACGGTCGGCCAGGGCCAACGGTCGGCCGCGCAATCCGCGCGGGACACGTGGCCGAGCCAACGGTCGGAAGACGGCACCGAACTGTCCGGTGTGCACCGGACTGTCCGGTGCGCCAACGGCTCTCAGATCTCCGCCAGTTTGCAACGGTCGGGAAGCGCTGGATAAGGAAAGAAATCGGTCACCGGACATGTCCGGTGTGCACCGGACTGTCCGGTGCCCCCGACGACAGAAGGCAAGGATGGCCTTCCGGATTTGCTCTCAACGGCTCCTAGCTGCCTTGGGGCTATAAAAGGAGCCCCTAGGCGCATGGAGGAAACACACAAGCAACTCTTGAGCATTCTTGATCATCCACACAAGTTCTTTGCGCATTCGTTTGTGATTCTAAGTGATTCGAGCTCTGTTCTAGTGTGAACTCTGAGATAGTCATTCGAGCTCGAGTCTTGGCCGTGTGTGTGCGCTTTTGTTGTGGATTTGTGTGTGTTGCTTCCCTCCCTTACTCTGTGCTTTCTTTGTGATCATATACTTGTAAGGGCAAGAGACTCCAATTTGTGGAGATTCCTTGCAAACGGGATAGTGAAAGGAACAACAAAACACCGTGGTATTCAAGTGGGTCTTTGGACCGCTTGAGAGGGGTTGATTGCAACCCTCGTCCGTTGGGACGCCACAACGTGGAAGTAGGCAAGCATTGGCTTGGCCGAACCACGGGATAAACCACTGTGTCCCTCTGTGCTTGATTCTTGTGGTATTGTGTTTTGTTGAGACTTCATCTTAGCCACTTGGCATTAATCGTGCTAACGCTTAACAAGTTTTTGTGGCTTAAGTTTGAAGTTTTTACAGGATCACCTATTCACCCCCCCCCCTCTAGGTGCTCTCAGAGCCGGGCACCGGTGCAGCTGTTAGCGCCACGGGCGACTCCCGCCCTTCCCCCCGATCACTGAGGGAAGGAGCGGGCCACCGCCCGCGCAGAGGCCGACCCCAACTCGGTACACGCCCCTCCTCAGCCCTGGTGATGAAAATCCTTGAGGCTGAGGAAGGGGCGGATACCGCAGCCCGGCTCGCTTTCCCCCACCATCAAGCCGGAGGTCGCCCTCTTGGGCGATCGCCGGTGGAGGGGTGCAGCCGGGCTGCATGATGAAAATCCTTGAAGCCGAGCGATGGCTGAAAGGTACCAACTCCCACAGAGTTGCGTCCCTCCGGCGATGGAGCGAAAAGACGGCGGTTTCCCCCATCCGGGGGCTCGGAAGATGGAAAGACACAATGCATAAGGGAGGTAGGGGACATGGTCACCTCATGAAGAGGGTCGCCCTCCTTTTAAAGGCAACTCCCCCTGCTTGCGCCCTCAACCGTCACGGGCGGAGTCCTCTCCAACACGCCTCCAAAGTCCTCCCCCGCGACACGGGGGCTGGGGCCCGCCTGTCTTGCAGACCGGCTCCAAGCAGAGAAAGCCGAACCGCCGCGCACGACGCACGCAACCGCCCAGCGGTTACAAGTAACCCTCCACTTTTGCCCAGACCAACGGGCAAAGGGGGGAAGCGGCCATGCAGGCGGCATGCAACCGCGCCAAGTGGACGCGCCTCTCCGACACCTGACAGGCCAGCGCGACGGCTCAAGCCCACGCGTCGTTCAACTGGCGCGCCGGGCGCTGCATGCGAACCGCTGCGCCTCTCGCTCCACCACCGCACCTCCTCGATTGCGGAACCGATACCGCGACTCGAGGCCGCCCAGCCTGCGATCCAGCGGCGCCAGCCTGGCGCAGCGGTCAAACGCGGTCAAAAATGGGCCGGCAGTAATGACGGTGGCAGGCGCGCGAGGGCAGCGGTCACGCCATCGGCCAGGCTCACGTCCCATCCGGAGGCAGCAAGAGAACCCCCTCTCACGGCGTGAAGACGACGCGCCCGTGACCCGTACCTCGAACGGCTCGCGCACGCGCAACGGCAGCTTCGTCGACCGCCTACCCCGGCGCATTAACTCCGCGGCAAAACAGGTTACGTTTCTGGCAGGGGCAGCTGGCGACGCTTCGCCTCCGCCAAAACGACCACGCCGAAAAAGGTACGCCACGAAGTTCAATTTCGAATCCTTTTTCCCTTTTCCTTCTTTCTCTATCTCTTGCAACAGGGACCGAGAAGGGGGATAACCCCAAAGGGATCCTTCCCCGTGAAGGAACTAGGCTCCGAGCCTCCCTACTGATCAGGGGTTCGAAGGCTGGCCCCCCGAAGGGTTCAACAGCCGCCTCAGATCGCGTGGGCCCGACACCCACTACTGGTCAGGGGTTCGAAGGTCGGCCCCCGAAAGGTTCCACGACCGCCTCAGGCTACTCGGGCTCCGTGCCCCCTACTGATCAGGGGTTCGAAGGCTGGCCTGTCGAAGGGTTCACAGTCGCCTCAGACACCGAGCGAGGGATGACCAGGGGTACGTTCGATACATAACCAAGGCTCGGGCTGCGCTCCCGAGGTACCCTAGGACATTTCCGAGACCAGCGGGAACGACTCTGTAACGGAATCCCATCGGAGGGAGGCAACGAGCCCTCGGACCCCGTCGCTAGGGGACCGGGTCCGGCAGATCACCCGCAGGTACTTTTGGGCGTGCCTCCGGGCCCCTAGCCGACCCCCAACGAACGGGGCACGGACGTCCACTCGGATTACCCGATTGCAGCTCACCGGAGACACCATGTTCGGTGCCCATCGAGGGTAACATGGCGCACTCCCCCCCTCCTCCTTGCGGAAAGGCGACGTAGGGGCGTATATAAAAAGTCGAGTCTGTCCCTGATCGTCCTCTCGCTCCGTGCGAGGGCTCGGGGGCTGCTCTCGCAAACCCGGCTCCGGCCGAACCGTTGACAGCGTCAACATACCAGCCCGAGAACTTGGGCCCCGACAGTGCACCTGGGTTACGCCCTGCTCGCATGAGGGAACCGCCAGACCAGCCGAAGCATTGCGCAAGGCATTAAGACCTCGAAGGAGTGAAACCACTCCTCCGAGGCCTCGGGGGCTACACCCGGCGGGTGCGCTCGCGCGCACCCACCGGAACAAAGTACCTCCGAGAAAGGCTGGTCCCCTTGCAAAAAAGTGCGATGCAAGCCTCCAAGCGAGTGTTAACACTCTCTTCGAGGCTCGGGGGCTACTGTCGGGGACCATAATTAGGGGTACCCTCAAGACGCCTAATTCTCAGCTGGTAACCCCCATCAGCATAAAGCTGCAAAGGCCTGATGGGTTTGATTAAGTCAGGGATCAGTCCATACGAGTGACTTGACCACGCCACGCCCGAGCCTAGCCTCGGGCGAGGGCAGCCGACCCTGAGATGACTCCGTCTCGCCTGAGGTCTCCTCTTTCACGGCAGACGCATCTCCGGCTCGCCCTAGGCCCCGCCTCCGATAAGGAGAAACCCTGACTAAATCACCGCGCCAACCGACCGAGTCACCGGGGCGTTTAACGCAAAAGGTAAGACCCACGGGCGACCAGACTTCGCCAGAGGTGCCATAGGAGACTCCGCCCGACCCAGGGCTCGGACTCGGGCTAAGGCCCCGGAAGACGGCGAACTCCGCTCCGCCCGACCCAGGGCTCGGACTCGGGCTAAGGCCCCAGAAGACGGCGAACTCCGCTCCGCCCGACCCAGGGCTCGGACTCAGGCTAAGGCCTCAGAAGACGGCGACCTCCGCCTCGCCCGACCCAGGGCTCGGACTTCGCCTCGGCCTCTGCCGAATAATCTCCGCCTCGCCCGACCCAGGGCTCGGACTCTGTCTCTGTCTTGCAGGACGGACTCGGCCTCGGCCTCGGAGGAGCCTCCACGACGCCCGACCTAGGACACGAGACCGCCACGTCAACAGGAAGCGTCATCATCACCCTGCCCTAAGCCGACTTGGGTCGCAGAGAACAAGACCGGCGTCCCATCTGGCCAGCTATGCCAGATAGGCAATGATGGCGCCCCGCTAGATCATGACGACGGCGGCTCCCGGCTCCCTTACGAAAGCAGGAGAACGTCAGCAAGGACCCAGCCACCTCGACAGCTGTCCCCCCGTCCGGCTCCGTTACTCCTCCAACAGCCACGACGCCACACCAACAGGGTGCCACGATCTCTCCGGCTGCCACCTGGGCATGTACATAGGGCGCTAGCTCTCCCTCGCTAGACACGTAGCACCTTGCTACACCCCCATCTTGTACACCTGGACCCTCTCCTTACGATTATAAAAGGAAGGGCCAGGGCCTTCTTAGAGAAGGTTGGCCTCACGGGGACGAAAGGCAGGGGCAGGCGCTCTCTCGGGGCCGCTCTCTCCCTTCACCTCGTGCGGACGCTTGTAACCCCCTACTGCAAGCGCACCTGACCTGGGCGCGGGACGAACACGAAGGCCGCGGGAATTTCTCCGACTCCCTCACGACCCGGCTCCGGCCACCGACTCTCTCTCTCTCTCTGTTCCCCCCTTCGCGCTCGCTCCACGCGCTCGACCCATCTGGGCTGGGGCACGCGGCACTCTCACTCGTCGGCTCGAGGACCCCCCGGTCTCGGAACGCCGACAGAAGCGCTCAAGCCAGAAAAGTTCAATGGTATGCACTTTAAGAGATGGCAAGTCAAGGCCACGCTCTGGCTTACTGCTATGAATGTCTTCCATGTTAGTAAAGGCAGACCTGAGGGTCCACTGACTCCTGAACAGGAGAAAGAGTACGACCATGCCAATACTATCTTTACGGGAGCCGTTCTTAGCGCCCTTGTTGACCGTCTGGTTGATGCGAATATTCAGTATACAAACGAGAAAGAGTTATGGGATGCACTTACTACCAAGTATGGTGCATCGGATGCTGGCAGTGACCTGTATATCATGGAGAGTTTTCATGATTATAAGATGGTTGATAATCGCTCTATTGTAGAGCAAGCTCATGAAATACAGTGTATAGCCAAGGAGCTCGACCACCTTAAGATAGTCCTTCCTGACCGATTTGTGGCTAGGTACATTATTGCAAAGTTGCCTTCTACATGGAGGAACTTTGCCACATCTCTGAAACATAAGAGACAGGAGATATCGGTTGAAAATCTGATAGCGTCTCTGGATGTTGAGGAGAAAGCTCGGGCTAAGGACACGGGATCTAAAGGAGGCAAGGGCCACTCCAGCGCCAACATGGTTCAGAAGAACCACAACAAGGGCAAAGGAAAGCCAAAATCTAACAAGCCCAACAAAACCACCAACTTCAAGAAGAAGAAGAACAAGGCTGAACTGACATGTTTCGCATGTGGCGAGACGAGTCATTTTGCCAAGGATTGTCCTGATCGAGCGGATCTGAAAGTCGCCTAGAGGGGAGGTGAATAGGGCAAAACTGAAATTTACAAAATTAATCACAACTACAAGCCAGGTTAGCGTTAGAAATAATAATGAGTCCGAGAGAGAGGGCGCAAAACAAATCGCAAGTGAATGAAGAGTGACACGCGGATTTGTTTTACCGAGGTTCGGTTCTTGCAAACCTACTCCCAGTTGAGGAGGCCACAAAGGTCGGGTCTCTTTCAACCCTTACCCTCTCTCAAACGGTCCCTCGGACCGAGTGAGCTTCTCTTCTCAAATCAAAACCGGGAACAAAACTTCCCCGCAAGGACCACCACACAATTGGTGTCTCTTGCCTTGGTTACAAATGAGTTTTGATCACAAGAACAAGTGAGAAAGAAAAGAAGCAATCCAAGCGCAAGAGCTCAAAAGAACACGGCAAATCTCTCTCGCTAATCACTAAAGCCTTGTGTGGAATTGGAGAGGATTTGATCACTTGAGTGTGTCTAGAATTGAATGCCTAGCTCTTGTAAGTGGTTGAGAAGTGGAAAACTTGGATGACTTGAATGTGGGGTGGTTGGGGGTATTTATAGCCCAACCACCAAACTAGCCGTTTGGGTGGAGGCTGTCTGTCGAATGGTGCACCGGACAGTCCGGTGCACACCGGACATGTCCGGTGCGACAGCCACGTCACCCGGCCGTTAGGGTTCCGACCGTTGGAGCTCTGACACTGGGCCCGCCTGGATGACCGGTGGCGCACCGGACATGAACTGTAGGGTGTCCGGTGCGCTAGCATGGGCGTGCCTGACCTCTGCGCGTGCTGGCGCGCATTTAATGCGCTGCAGGTAGCCGTTGGCGCCTGAAGTAGTCGTTGCTCCGCAGTTACACCGGACAGTCCGGTGTACACCGTACATGTCCGGTGAATTATAGCGCAGCAGCCGTTGCGAATTCCCGAGGCTGGCGAGTTTGGAGCCGCACCTCCTTGGAGCACCGGACACTGTCCGGTGTACACCGGACAGTCCGGTGAATTATAGCGCGCCGGCCCTGAGAATTCCCGAAGGTGAAGAGGTTGAAGTCGATCTCCCCTGGTGCACCGGACACTGTCCGGTGGTGCACCGGATAGTCCGGTGCGCCAGACCAGGGTGCCTTCGGTTGTCCCTTTGCTCCTTTGTTTGGACCCTTTTTCTTGATCTTTTTATTGGCTTATGGTGAACCTTTGGTACCTGTAGTACTTATAAACTTGGGCAAACTAGTTAGTCCAATTATTTGTGTTGGGCAATTTAACCACCAAAATTAGTTTAGGAAATAGGTGTAAGCCTAATTCCCTTTCAATCTCCCCCTTTTTGGTGATTGATGCCAACACAAACCAAAGCAAGTATAGAAGTGTAAAATTGAACTAGTTTGCAAAGTGTAAGTGCAAAGGTTACTTAGAATTGAGCCAATAAATATTACTTACTAGATATGCATGGATTGTTTCTTTATTTTTAACATTTTGGACCACACTTGCACCACAAGTTTTGTTTTTGCAAATTCTTTTGTAAATTCTTTTCAAAGTCCTTTTACAAATAGTCAAAGGTAAATGAATAAGATTTTGCGAAGCATTTTCAAGATTTGAAATTTTGCTCCCCTTGTTTCAAATGCTTTTCCTTTGACTAAACAAAACTCCCCCTCAATAAATTCTCCTCTTAGTGTTCAAGAGGATTTTAAGATATTAATTTTGAAAGTACTACTTTCTCCCCCTTTAGAACACAAAGAGATACTAATTTAAAATTTATCAATTAAAAATCATTAATTTTAAAATTAGGGTGGTGGTGCGGTCCTTTTGCTTTGGGCCAATACTTTCTCCCCCTTTGGCATGAATCGCCAAAAACGGATACTTGGAATGAAATATAGGCCCTTCTCTAGCTATTTTCTCCCCTTTGGCAAATAAAACATATGAATGAAGATTATACCAAAGACGAAGAGTTGCTTGGAGCGACGGCGAAGGATAAGTGATAGAGTGGAGTGGAAGCCTTGTCTTCGCCGAAGACTCCAATTCCCTTTCAATATACCTATGACTTGGTTTGAAATACACTTGAAAACACATTAGTCATAGCATATATAAAAGAGACATGATCAAAGGTATACTTATGAGCTATGTGAGCAAATTAGCAAAAGAAATTCCTAGAATCAAGAATATTGAGCTCATGCCTAAGTTTGGTAAAAGTTTGTTCATCTAGTGGCTTGGTAAAAATATCGGCTAATTGATCTTTAGTATTAATATATGCAATCTCGATATCCCCCTTTTGTTGGTGATCCCTAAGAAAATGATACCGAATGCCTATGTGTTTAGTGCGGCTATGCTCAACGGGATTATCCACCATGCGGATTGCACTCTCATTATCACATAGAAGAGGAACTTTGGTCAATTTGTAACCATAGTCCCGCAGGGTTTGCCTCATCCAAAGCAATTGCGCGCAACAATGGCCTGCGGCAATATACTCGGCTTCGGCGGTAGAAAGAGCAACCGAATTTTGCTTCTTTGAAGCCCAAGACACCAAGGACCTTCCCAAGAACTGGCAAGTCCCCGATGTGCTCTTTCTATTAATCTTACACCCCGCCCAATCGGCATCCGAATAACCAATCAAATCAAATGTGGATCCCCGAGGGTACCAAAGCCCAAACTTAGGAGTATAAGCCAAATATCTCAAGATTCGTTTTACGACCGTAAGGTGTGATTCCTTAGGGTCGGCTTGGAATCTTGCACACATGCATACGGAAAGCATAATGTCCGGTCGAGATGCACATAAATAGAGTAATGAACCTATCATCGACCGGTATACCTTTTGATCCACGGACTTACCTCTCGTGTCGAGGTCGAGATGCCCATTTGTTCCCATGGGAGTCTTGATAGGCTTGACATCCTTCATTCCAAACTTGGTTAGAATGTCTTGAGTATACTTCGTTTGGCTAATGAAGGTGCCCTCTTGGAGTTGCTTCACTTGAAATCCTAAGAAATACTTCAACTCCCCCATCATAGACATCTCGAATTTGTGTGTCATTATCCTACTAAATTCTTCACATGTCGATTCGTTAGTAGACCCAAATATGATAT
Source organism: Zea luxurians (assembly GCA_029449295.1). Classification (NCBI taxonomy): domain Eukaryota; kingdom Viridiplantae; phylum Streptophyta; class Magnoliopsida; order Poales; family Poaceae; genus Zea; species Zea luxurians. The sequence continues at coordinate 150,677,694 of JAOPSE010000007.1, forward strand.
CATCAACATAAATTTGGCATACAAACAAATCATTGTCAAGAGTTTTAGTGAATAAAGTAGGATCGGCCTTGCCGACTTTGAAGCCATTAGCAATAAGGAAATCTCTAAGACATTCATACCATGCTCTTGGGGCTTGCTTGAGCCCATAAAGCGCCTTAGAGAGCCTATAGACATGGTTAGGGTACTCACTATCTTCAAAGCCGGGAGGTTGCTCAACATAGACCTCTTCCTTGATTGGTCCATTTAGGAAGGCACTCTTCACGTCCATTTGATAAAGCTTGAAGCCATGGTAAGTAGCATAGGCTAATAATATGCGAATTGACTCAAGCCTAGCTACGGGTGCATAGGTTTCACCGAAATCCAAACCTTCGACTTGGGAGTATCCCTTGGCCACAAGTCGGGCTTTGTTCCTTGTCACCACACCATGCTCATCTTGCTTGTTGCGGAAGACCCATTTGGTTCCTACAACATTTTGGTTAGGACGTGGAACTAAATGCCATACCTCATTCCTAGTGAAATTGTTGAGCTCCTCTTGCATCGCCATCACCCAATCCGAATCTTGAAGTGCTTCCTCTACCCTGTGTGGCTCAATAGAGGAAACAAACGAGTAATGCTCACAAAAATGTGCAACACGAGATCGAGTGGTTACCCCCTTATGAATGTCGCCGAGGATGGTGTCGACGGGGTGATCTCGTTGGATTGCTTGGTGGACTCTTGGGTGTGGCGGCCTTGGTTCTTCATCCTCCTTGTCTTGATCATTTTCATCTCCCCCTTGATCACTATCGTCATCTTGAGGTGGCTCATCATTTTGATTTTCTTCTTCATCATCTTGAGCCTCGTCCTCATTTTGAGTTGGTGGAGATGCTTGCGTGGAGGAGTATGGTTGATCTTGTGCATTGGGAGGCTCTTCGGATTCCTTAGGACACACATCCCCAATGGACATGTTCCTTAGCGCGATGCATGGAACCTGTTCTTCACCTATCTCATCAAGATCAACTTGCTCTACTTGAGAGCCGTTAGTCTCATCAAACACAACGTCACAAGAAACTTCAACTAGTCCTGAGGACTTGTTAAAGACTCTATATGCCCTTGTGTTTGAGTCATATCCTAGTAAAAAGCCTTCTACAGTTTTAGGAGCAAATTTAGATTTTCTACCTCTTTTAACAAGAATAAAGCATTTGCTACCAAAAACTCTAAAATATGAAATATTGGGCTTTTTACCGGTTAGGAGTTCATAGAATGTCTTCTTGAGGATTCGGTGTAGATATAACCGGTTGATGGTGTAGCAGGCGGTGTTGACCGCCTCGGCCCAAAACCGATCCGGCGTCTTGTATTCATCAAGCATGGTTCTTGCCATATCCAATATAGTTTGATTCTTCCTCTCCACTACACCATTTTGTTGTGGGGTGTAGGGAGAAGAGAACTCATGCTTGATGCCCTCCTCCTCAAGAAAGCTTTCAATTTGAGAGTTCTTGAGCTCCGTCCCGTTGTCGCTTCTAATTTTCTTGATCCTTAAGCCGAACTCATTTTGAGCCCGTCTCAAGAATCCCTTTAAGGTCTCTTGGGTATGGGATTTTTCCTGCAAAAAGAACACCCAAGTGAAGCGAGAATAATCATCCACAATAACTAGACAGTACTTACTCCCGCCGATGCTTATGTAAGCGATCGGGCCGAATAAATCCATGTGTAGGAGCTCCAGTGGCCTGTCACTTGTCATGATGTTCTTGTGTGGATGATGAGTGCCAACTTGTTTCCCGGCTTGGCATGCGCTACAAATCATGTCTTTCTCAAAATGAACATTTGTTAGTCCTAAAATGTGCTCTCCCTTTAGAAGCTTATGAAGATTCTTCATTCCAACATGTGCTAGTCGGCGGTGCCAGAGCCAACCCATGTTAGTTTTAGCAATTAAGCAAGTGTCGAGTTCAGCTCTATCAAAATCTACCAAGTATAGCTGACCCTCTAACACTCCCTTAAATGTTATTGAATCATCACTTCTTCTAAAGACAGTGACACCTACATCAGTAAATAGACAGTTGTAGCCCATTTGACATAATTGCGAAACGGAAAGCAAATTGTAATCTAAAGAATCTACAAGAAAAACATTGGAAATGGAATGGTCAGGAGATATAGCTATTTTACCCAAACCTTTGACCAAACCTTGGTTTCCATCCCCGAATGTGATAGCTCGTTGGGGATCTTGGTTTTTCTCGTAGGAGGAGAACATCCTCTTCTCCCCTGTCATGTGGTTTGTGCACCCGCTGTCGATGATCCAACTTGAGCCCCCGGATGCATAAACCTACAAAACAGGTTTAGTTCTTGACTTTAGGTACCCAAACGGTTTTGGGTCCTTTGGCATTAGAAACAAGAACTTTGGGTACCCAAACACAAGTCTTGGAGCCCTTGTGTTTGCCCCCAAGAAACTTGGCAACTACCTTGCCGGATTTGTTAGTCAAAACATAAGATGCATCAAAAGTTTTAAATGAAATGCTATGATCATTTGATGCATTAGGAGTTCTCTTCTTAGGCAACTTAGCACGGGTTGGTTGCCTAGAGCTAGATGTCTCACCCTTATACATAAAAGCATGGTTACGGCCAGAGTGAGACTTCCTAGAATGAATTCTCCTAATCTTGCTCTCAGGATAGCCGGCAGGGTATAAAATGTAGCCCTCGTTATCCTGAGGCATGGGAGCCTTGCCCTTAACAAAGTTAGACAAATTTTTAGGAGGGGCACTAAGTTTGACATTGTCTCCCCTTTGGAAGCCAATGTCATCCTTGATGCCAGAGCGTCTCCCATTATAAAGCATACTTCTAGCAAATTTAAACTTTTCATTTTCTAAGTTATGCTCGGCAATTTTAGCATCTAATTTTGCTATATGATCATTTTGTTGTTTAATTAAGACCATGTGATCATGAATAGCATCAATTTCAATATCTCTACATCTAGTACAAATAGACACATGCTCAATAGTAGATGTAGAGGGTTTGCAAGAATTAAGTTCAACAATCTTAGCACGCAAAATATCATTGTTATCTCTAAGATCGGAAATTGTAACATTGCAAACATCTAATTCTTTAGCCTTAGCAATCAATTTCTCATTCTCATTTCTAAGGCTAGCAATATTCAACTCATCAATCCTAGCAAGTAAATCGACATTATCATCTCTAGGATTGGAAGTTGAAATAGTACAAACATGTGAATCAACCTTAGCTAACAATTTAGCATTCTCATTTCTAAGGTTGTCAATGGTTTCATGGCAAGTGCTTAGCTCACTAGACAATTTTTCACATTTTTCAACTTGTAGAGCATAAGCATTTTTAACCTTAACATGCTTTTTGTTTTCCTTAATAAGGAAGTCCTCTTGAGAGTCCAAGAGATCATCCTTCTCATGAATAGCACTAATCAATTCATTTAATTTTTCCTTTTGTTGCATGTTTAGGTCGGCAAAAAGGGTACGCAAATTATCTTCCTCATCACTAGCATTATCATCACTAGAGGACTCATATTTAGTGGAGGATTTGGATTTAACCTTCTTCCTTTTGCCATCCTTGGCCATGAGGCACTTGTGGCCGACGTTGGGGAAGAGAAGACCCTTGGTGACGGCGATGTTGGCGGCGTCCTCGTCGGAGGAGGAGTCGGTGGAGCTCTCGTCGGAGTCCCACTCGCGGCACACGTGGGCATCGCCTCCCTTCGTCTTGTAATGTCTCTTCTTCTCCTTTCTTCTCCCCTTCTTGTCGTCGCCCCTGTCACTATCACTAGATAATGGACATTTAGCAATGAAATGACCGGGCTTACCACATTTGTAGCACACTTTCTTGGAGCGCGGCTTGTAATCCTTCCCCCTCCTTTGCTTGAGGATTTGGCGGAAACTCTTGATGATGAGCGCCATTTCCTCGTTATCGAGCTTGGAGGCGTCGATGGGTTGTCTACTTGAAGTAGACTCCTCCTTCTTCTCCTCCGTCGCCTTGAATGCGACCGGTTGTGCCTCGGTTGTGGAGGAAGTGCCTTGCTCGATGATTTTCTTTGAGCCTTTAATCATTAGCTCAAAGCTCACAAATTTTCCTATAACTTCCTCGGGAGACATTAGCTTATATCTAGGATCACCTCGAATTAATTGAACTTGTGTAGGGTTAAGAAATACGAGGGATCTAAGAATAACCTTGATCATCTCATGGTCATCCCATTTTTCGCTCCCGAGGTTGCGCACTTGGTTCACCAAGGTCTTCAAGCGGTTGTACATTGCTTATGGATCCTCCCCTTGGTGAAGCATGAAGCGACCGAGCTCCCCCTCGATCGTTTCCCGCTTGGTGATCTTTGTCACCTCGTCTCCTTCATGCGCAGTCTTGAGTACGTCCCAAATTTCCTTCGCACTTTTTAACCCTTGCACCTTGTTATACTCCTCTCGACTTAGAGAGGCGAGGAGTATAGTGGTTGCTTGGGAGTTAAAGTGGTGAATTTGGGCCACCTCGTCCGAGTCATAGTCTTCATCCCCTACGGATGGTACCTGTACACCAAACTCAACAACATTCCATATGCTTGTGTGGAGTGAGGTTAGATGGTGCCTCATTTTGTCACTCCACATATTATAATCTTCACCGTCAAAAACCGGTGGTTTGCCTAATGGAACGGAGAGCAGAGGAGTACGCTTTGAAATGTGGGGATAGCGTAGGGGGATCTTACTATACTTCTTGCGCTCTTGGTGCTTAGAAGTTACGGACGGCGCGTCAGAGTCGGAGGTCGACGTTGATGAAGTGTCGGTCTCGTAGTAGACCACTTTCCTCATCCTCTTGTGCTTGTCTCCTCTTCGATGCGACTTGTGGGAAGAGGATTTCTTCTCCTTCCCCTTCCCTTTGTTGGAGGAGCTCTTCTTCTTCTCTTCCTCTTGGTACGGGACTCTTCCGATGAAGTGCTCCCGTGGCTCGTAGTGGGCTTGTCGCCGGTCTCCATCTCCCTCTTGGTGTGATCTCCCGACTTCACTTCGAGCGGTTAGGATCTAATGAAGCATCGGGCTCTGATACTAATTGAAAGTCACCTAGAGGGGGGGTGAATAGGGCAAAACTGAAATTTACAAAATTAATCACAACTACAAGCCGGGTTAGCGTTAGAAATAATCATGAGTCCGAGAGAGAGGGCACAAAACAAATCGCAAGTGAATGAAGAGTGACACGCGGATTTGTTTTACCGAGGTTCGGTTCTTGCAAACCTACTCCCCGTTGAGGAGGCCACAAAGGCCGGGTCTCTTTCAACCCTTACCCTCTCTCAAACGGTCCCTCGGACCGAGTGAGCTTCTCTTCTCAAATCAAAACCGGGAACAAAACTTCCCCGCAAGGACCACCACACAATTGGTGTCTCTTGCCTCGGTTACAAATGAGTTTTGATCACAAGAACAAGTGAGAAAGAAAAGAAGCAATCCAAGCGCAAGAGCTCAAAAGAACACGGCAAATCTCTCTCGCTAATCACTAAAGCCTTGTGTGGAATTGGAGAGGATTTGATCACTTGAGTGTGTCTATAATTGAATGCCTAGCTCTTGTAAGTGGTTGAGAAGTGGAAAACTTGGATGACTTGAATGTGGGGTGGTTGGGGGTATTTATAGCCCCAACCACCAAACTAGCCGTTTGGGTGGAGGCTGTCTGTCGAATGGTGCACCGGACAGTCCGGTGCACACCGGACATGTCCGGTGCGACAGCCACGTCACCCGGCCGTTAGGGTTCCGACCGTTGGAGCTCTGACACTGGGCCCGCCTGGATGACCGGTGGCGCACCAGACATGAACTGTAGGGTGTCCGGTGCGCCAGCATGGGCGTGCCTGACCTCTGCGCGCGCTGGCGCGCATTTAATGCGCTGCAGGTAGCCGTTGGCGCCTGAAGTAGCCGTTGCTCCGCAGTTACACCGGACAGTCCGGTGTACACCGGACATGTCCGGTGAATTATAGCACAGCAGCCGTTGCGAATTCCCGAGGCTGGCGAGTTCGGAGCCGCGCCTCCTTGGAGCACCGGACACTGCCCGGTGTACACCGGACAGTCCGGTGAATTATAGCGCGCCGGCCCTGAGAATTCCCGAAGGTGAAGAGGTTGAAGTCGATCTCCCCTGGTGCACCGGACAATGTCCGGTGGTGCACCGGACAGTCCGGTGCGCCAGACCAGGGTGCCTTCGGTTGTCCCTTTGCTCCTTTGTTTGGACCCTTTTTCTTGATCTTTTTATTGGCTTATGGTGAACCTTTGGTACCTGTAGTACTTATAAACTTGGGCAAACTAGTTAGTCCAATTATTCGTGTTGGGCAATTCAACTACCAAAATTAGTTTAGGAAATAGGTGTAAGCCTAATTCCCTTTCAGGATCGCCGTGGCAAAAAGGGCAATGTAAACATAGTGATCGCTAGCAATGAGGAAGACAAAGGGTATGGTAATCTACCTTTCATCTTCTCAGTATTTCAATCACCTAGTTGGTGGCTTGATACTGGTGCTAATGTTCATGTGTGTTCTGACATTAACTTGTTCTCTTCTTATCAGGCTGTCCGGGATTCTTCCGTCCTAATGGGGGAATGGGTCACATGCTTCTGTTCATGGCATTGGCACGGTGGATCTGAAGTTTACTTCGGGAAAGATCGTGGAGCTGAAGAACGTGCATCATGTCCCTTCTATACACAAGAATCTCGTTAGCGGAACCCTTTTGTGTAGAGATGGGTTCAAGGTAGTTTTGGAGTCCAATAAATTAGCTGTGTCTAAGTCTGGACAATTTATTGGTAAAGGCTATGACTGCGGAGGCTTGTTCCGCTTTTCTCTGTTAGATTTCAATAATAAGTCTGTGAACCATATTTGCGCTAATGTTGATGATCTTACGAGTATTTGCATTCTCGTTTGTGTCATATTAATTTTGGCTCTATGTCTCGACTTGCAACCATGAGTTTAATTCCGAATATCACCATAGTCAAAGGTTCTAAGTGCCATAGTTGTGTGCAGTCGAAGCAACCTCGAAAGCCTCACAAGGCTGCTGAGGAGAGACACCTGGCACCTCTAGAACTCATACATTCTGATCTTTGTGAGATGAATGGTGTGTTGACAAAGGGTGGTAAGAGATACTTCATAACATTGATTGATGATGCGTCTAGATTTTGCTATGTATACTTGCTAAAAACTAAAGATGAGGCTTTAGACTACTTTAAAATCTATAAGGCTAAAGTTGAAAACCAACTAGAGAGAAAGATCAAATGTCTTAGATCAGATCGTGGTGGCGAGTTCTTTCCCAAAGTCTTTGATGATTTCTGTGCAGAACATGGCATTATTCATGAGAGGACTCCTCCCTATTCACCTGAGTCAAACGGGATTGCTGAAAGGAAAAACCGTACGTTGACTGACCTGGTGAATGCCATGTTAGACACTTGTGGTTTATCTAAGGCATGGTGGGGGGAGGCAGTCCTGACTTCATGTCATGTTCTGAATAGAATTCCTATGGGTAAAGAAGAGAAAACCCCTTATGAGAAGTGGGTTGGGAGAAAACCATCACTTTCATACTTGCGCACTTGGGGGTGCATGGCGAAAGTCAATGTACCAATTAATAAAAAACGCAAGCTTGGTCCAAGGACAGTGGATTGTGTCTTTCTTGGATATGCTTCGTGTAGCATAGCATATAGATTTTTAGTAGTTAAATCTGAAGTTCCTGATGTATATGTTGATACTATTATGGAATCACGTGATGCTACTTTCTTTGAACATATATTTCCAATGAAAGACATTCATAGCAATTCTAGATACTCTTCTGAGATAACTCCTAAACATAGTACACCTATTGAGAGTTTTGAACAGCCACATGAAATTGTCCTAGAGGAGGATGACAATGATGCTCCTAAAAGGAGCAAGAGACAAAGGGTTGAAAAATCCTTTGGTGATGATTTCATTGTGTACCTTATAGACGATACTCCTACTACCATTGCAGAAGCATTTGCATCTCCAGATGCAGATGATTGGAAAGAAGCAGTTCATAATGAGATGGACTCCATTCTTTCAAATGGTACGTGGGAAGTCACTGATCGACCCTATGGATGCAAACCTGTGGGTTGTAAGTGGGTGTTTAAAAAGAAGCTCAAGCCTGATGGTACAATTGAAAAGTACAAGGCTAGGCTTGTGGCTAAAGGCTATACTCAGAAAGAAGGAGAAGACTTCTTTGATACTTACTCACCTGTTGCTAGAATGACCACTATTCGAGTACTACTTTCTTTGGCTGCCTCGTATGGTCTCCTTGTTCATCAGATGGATGTAAAGACAGCTTTTATTAATGGAGAGCTGGACGAGGAAATCTATATGGAACAGCCTGATGGATTTGTAGTAAAGGGTCAAGAAAGCAAGGTGTGCAAGTTATTGAAATCTATGTATGGTCTGAAGCAAGCACCAAAGCAGTGACATGAGAAGTTTGACACGACTCTAACGTCTGCAGGCTTTGCCATTAATGAGGCAGACATGTGTGTATATTATCGCTGTGGTGGGGGCGAAGGAGTTATATTGTGCTTATATGTTGATGATATATTGATATTTGGCACAAACATTGATGTGATCAATGAAGTCAAGTCTTTTCTATCAAAAAGTTTTGATATGAAAGATCTGGGAGAAGCTGATGTGATTCTAAACATCAAGCTGATTAAGGCAGATGGTGGGATTACTCTCTCGCAATCTCACTATGTTGAAAAGGTTTTGAAGCGATTTGGCTTCTCTGAGTGCAAACCTTCTCCAACACCTTATGATCCCAGTGTGACACTGCGAAAGAACAAGAGAATTGGTTTAGACCAATTGAGATACTCTCAGATTGTCGGTTCACTCATGTATCTTGCTGGTGCAACAAGGCCCGATATCTCGTTTGCTGTGAGCAAATTGAGCAGGTTCATGTCAAACCCCGGGACTGATCATTGGCATGCACTTGAGCGGGTTATGCGCTACCTGCAAGGTACAATGAGTTATGGAATTCACTATTCTGGTCAGCATGCAGTACTTGAAGGATATAGTGATTCGAACTGGATATCTGATGCAGACGAGCTTTATGCCACCAGTGGTTATGTCTTTACTATTGGTGGAGGTGCGATATCATGGAGGTCATGCAAGCAGACCATTTTGACGAGGTCAACCATGGAAGCCGAGCTAGCTGCACTTGACACAACAACCGTTGAGGCAGAATGGTTGCGTGAACTCTTGATGGACTTGCCGGTGGTTGAGAAACCAATACCAGCTATCCTTATGAACTGTGACAATCAGACAGTGATTGCTAAAGTGACGAGTTCTAAGGATAATGGAAAGTCATCAAGACATGTCAAAAGACGATTGAAGTCTGTCAGAAAGTTGAGAAACTCCGGAGTTATAAGTGTGACTTATATTTCAACAGATAAAATTCTGGCAGATCCTTTTACCAAGGGACTACCACGTAATGTGATAGAAATCGCATCGAGAGAGATGGGTATGAGACCCGAATAAAGTTTCCATGGTGGAAACCTAGTCTATGTGATCGGAGATCCCGTGAATTAGGTCCTGGGAAGAACAAGCCATTGGTGAACTGAGGAGAGTAACCTTTGACCCTCTCTAAGTAAAGATGCAATACTCTTAAATGCTGTAAGGCAGGTTGGCTTTGTGCCTTAATGTGTTCTGTTGGCTTGTATTAGCGAAGATGTTTTCCTGCAGAACATTCTTTGAAAGAACACACCTATATGAGTTAGACTGTCTAACGTCGCAGTCTATGAGATCTGGGTGATCTCTAGTAAACTCATGAAGAGACCTTAGAGTACGACGTATATGCTCCACCCGAGAAGGGGACTACTGGTAGCCAAGTACCGGTCATGACTTCAAGTGAAACCCATTCACGCAAAACTTGCAATTCAAGGCATAGTCCATTATCCAAGTTGTGGGTTGGTGTAGCTTGGAGTTCTAGGCGGAAGTTCAACTTAACAGTCTCTGCTGAAAAACTAGTATATTAAACAGTAGTGAACAGTGGTGAAAACTGCAGATGGGCATTTGAGATCTGGTGGGGGATTGTTAGGATTTATGGGCTTGGCCTAATTAAGAAATTCAAATAAATCCCAGAAAAATCTCAAAAGCCCATACAAGAGGATGGCTAGAGGATAGGTGGAACCAATAGCACCATATTGCTAGCTCTAGTGGAGTAGAGCTAGCTTAAATATGGAAGCCACACTCACTCACCAAGTCATGGATGAGAGGAGAGAGTGTGGAGAGCCACACGCGCGCGTGCGCTCGCCTCGCTTGGCCTGGGCGGGGCGGGGCGAAGGGCGCGGGCGCACGACATGCGCGTGAATGGTCTGCCAAAATCCGGCGCGGCTACCTTTTGCCGTTTGATTTTTTGGTTTCTTGGCTGTCACGTTTATCCTAACTGATCGCTATAAAATCTCAACTGATCGAGAGATTTTCGTGGGCGAATAAGACCAGGGGTTGCGGACTCGGCCCTATAAAAGGAGCCCGGCAGCCAGCCTCCAAATCATCCCAGTTCGCTTTCGCCTCTCTTCACAGCTGAGCCGCCTTCCAGTTCTCTTCATCCCGATCGTAGAGGTGCATCTGCGATTAGGAGAGCAGGTCTCCGGAACCCTTCGCCTTCTAGATCCTGCACCAGGAGAGTCCGAATAAGGTTTTTGGGAAGCGTCTTCACGCGACTGCTCGTGATCTTCTGACCTCGTCGACCCTACTGATTTCGCTACTTCGACGTCGTCGACCCTACTGATTCCGGCGCGCGCCATCTATCAGTATGTCTAATCACTTCGCATCATCTGATTTGACTTTTTACTTCAGTGCTTGTGATTTTGTCATGATTTATATTCGAAATTTAATCTGGAATTTGTCTAATTATTCAACAGATAACTCTAACTCTACCTGTTTTTCTTCGTCTAGCTGGTTCCTTCAAGTTACATCTATATAGTGTCAAACTCTAGAAATCCATACTTTTAAGGGACTAAGGAAGTACTAGTGAGACGGTCTACAACAACATTATTCATATTTGTTCTCTATATCCATCATTATTTACATAGTCTTACTCATTCTCATATTCATATTTAAACTCAACTCTACGAACAAAACAGTCTACAATATATAACAGTAAAAATAATAGTATTTTAGATAAACAATAGGTAAACTGCTGGACACGATCATACGATCTCATTTAAAGAATTATCTCCTATGTATCTCTTTTGTCTCCGCAGCGTCCTCTAAAACTCATCCTCTATATGTAAATACATATATTAGAGACATGTTTTTCTTTTTTACAAAATACATATTTATCTTCTCTTAAATAAATTGTACATATTTAAGTTTTTTCTAAATCTATTGTTTAAAATATTAAAATGAATAAAGAAGATGAAAGAGAAACTCTATATATAAAGGATTAATAACATTCTCGAAATTTAGAAGATAGTTTAAAGAATGCGGCTAGGTGAGTAGAACGTTTAGTTTGCGTTGGTTTCCCTAAAGTTTAGTTTATATCACATCAAATATCTAAATATCAATTATAAAGACTTAATTAGGTTTAATAAATTTATCTCATCTTTCCTTATTTGTGTAGTTCGGTTTATAATTAAATTATATATATAATATCTATAATTATCATTCATAAAATAGATGTGACATTGACTAAATTTTAATTAGGTAGAATCAAACACCCTATTAGGTCGTTTCCACCACTATAGACATATTATCTCTAATTTCCTCTCTTATTTCAAACTATGTGAACAATACTGATTAAGATGCAAAATAGTGCGTCCTTTATTTTTTTTGTCATGCTTTAGTTTAAAAATAAACCAATAGATGATAAAAATTCGACAATCGAGGTAGTATTTTGCAACCACGATATGAGCGTGGATAGACATAAAAGTTTGGGCCGGGTCGTTTAGGACCGACACGACACGAAAATAAGAGCCCAAAGCATTGCTTGACACGAAAGAAAATGGACTGGGCCGTGTCTTAAACTTAAGTACGATGGACGACACGGCACGAAGTGAGTCATGAATTAGAAAAACTAGTGTTTAAATGGTAATTTCATGCTCCAATATTTTTTTATCTCTTTATAAAAGTTATAGAAAACTTTAATTTCTCTTCTCATATGGTTTTTTAGTCTATAGTAAAGCTATGAATATTTTGAGATACATACAAGTTTTTTTCCATGTCGTGCTTGGGCCAGCATGACACGATTATCGGCCCGTCGTGCATTAAACCAAGCCAGACCTAACTTTTATTATCTAGTCACGACATGATCGAGATCAAAATTATTTCGTGCCGTGCTTGCGTGAAATAGTTTGAATCATGATGGGGCCAGAGTCGTGCCTGGCGGGCACGACCAACTTTGAGCTCTAAGACTATCTCCAGTAGACTCTCTATTCTACTACATATTTCAAACTCCGCTCTGCAAACAATCTACAGGCATGTTTGATATGGCAGTATTTTTGAAGTATGGAGATAATACTACACTATTGAAGACAACCATGGTATTTCTGGCCTCAAGGCGTTGTTGGTAGCTTCATCCAAAACTCAATATTCAAAACTGTGTTACTGTCAATACAATAGTAATTTTGTGGTTTTGAAAACTTTGATATGTACCTCAGTCTTTTCACGGTGAACTGGTTGTGGCCCCACGCTTTCACGGTGAATATACTGTGGTTTCTGTGACCCAAATACATAGTAACCAAACCCACTATGGTATATAAAACCATAGTATTCGTGTCATGACAATCGTAAATCATGGTATTTGTAAATCATGGTATTTGAAAACTGTGGTTTAAAATAATTTGGTTTTAAATGGAGCTTACAATATAAAATATTACTAGTATCTTGCATGTATACCAGTTAGACTGTCTCCAGCAACGTCCTCTATATACATCCTCTATATCCATCCTTTACAGTCTTCTTTAAAAGATTCCATCTTCTATATCTACTTTCTCTCCAACAACGTCCTCTAAATCACATCCTCTATATGTAAATACCTATATTAAACAAATTTTTAATTTTTTAAATTTTGTACATACGTATTTATCATACTCTCAAATATATTGTACATATTTTAGTTTTATTAAACCGGTTGTTTAAAGTATTCAAATAGATAGAGAACCGTTTAGAGAAACTCTACATATAGAGGATCCAGCAGCGTTCTCTAAATTTAGAGGACCGTTTAGAGGACGTTGCTGGAGGGAGTAGAGGACGTCCCCGTCCTCTAAATTTAGGGTACAGGACCCTTTAGAGGGTCTTGTTGGAGCTAGCCTTAGACTGACCGCAGCGGTCTACCCTACCGCTCCCCCTCCCCTTGCATGTCGGCTGTAGGGGGCACCCTATGGCCGCAGCGGTGCCCCCTACAGCGCCCCTACGTGTCGGTCCCCTTCTCTCTCCCCCCAGATCTAGCGTGTCACTGTTCATCACCCTAAACACTGTGCTGTGGGTCCACGAGTAATTGTTAGTAGATAAAAAATTGATAGTTGGTATAGAAAATGATATTTTATAGTGGTAGTGGGGTATAGGGGGAGTATTTAGGGGGAACCACTGCGGGAGATGAAAAAATAGGGGAAAAATAGGGGGAAAAAGTGATATAGGAGGAAAAATTTAGGGATAACGGCTGCCGATAGCATTATACGGTCTAAAGTGTGGAGACAGTCTTAGCAGTACACGGAAGCCGACTACAAGCCTCGTGAAGCGTGCCATATCATGTGGAGGAGGACGAGGACGGGAGGAGAGAGAGGACGAGAGCAGTGGCACGGAGCATGAAGAGACGAGATGGCTTCTCTCTCGTCGTCCTCGTCCTCGTGCGTCGACTGGCGTGGTCGTGGCGTCCACTGCCCACAGCGTGCGAGATGGAATTCAGTCAATTCACCCACCGGGCTGCAGCTTGGGCGGACCAAAGGGAAGGGAAGGGAATACTAGCTAGCCAGATGGAACTCATCGCTGCTGGCTGCTGGTGCCTGGTGCTGCTAGTGCATTCGGCGGCGGGGCCCAGGAGCTTTATTTCTCGGTCCGCATCCCCACGCGGTGGCACGGCTACCGGAGAAGGAAGCGCGGCGAGGATGAGATGGACGAGCTAGTCCCGCACGGGCATGGTGATTTTAGCAGCTTGATCGCGTTCTGATGAGCTCAGCACAGCATCACGCTCTCTAACCACCGGCAGTACGCCTGGACAGCATTTTACAAAGCTTTTCCGTCATCGAGCACCGGGCGGCCGGGTTCGGACGAAGCGGGAGGCGGACGCGAGTAAAAAAAAAAAAGAGAGTAAAATGGCGGCCGGCGCGGCAGGGGCATCAATGGAGCTGCAGGTTGATGATAGTAGCTAGGGTCTCTGCTAGGTAGACACAGAGTCTAGGTACTCCAGCTACGTACTACTACTACCTGCAAGCCTCTAGCCCATGGCAGCAGCAGCTGCTGCATCCGCCGACCTCTCTATGGCCTCGGGTCCTCCCTCCGATCCCTCTGCTGTATCGGTTGTCGTCGTCCTCCTCCGTCCCTCCCTAGTCGGCTAGACGGCTACTACTCCCCCATCCCAAGGAGCGCAGCAGTAATCCAATTCATCAATGCCCGTGTCCGCGCCGGCCGGCCGGCATTGACCACACACCCGGTAGTAGTCCTGCGTGATTATGTCAGGCAGCAGCAGACCACCACACACCATCAGACACGCACCAGGGCGTACGTGCCACACATATACTATAGTCAGCAGCTGGGTGGTACCTGCAATGCAAACCCGACCAACCAGTGTGGCTGTTCCCAGCACCATCATCTCATCTCAGTGGTGGTGGTGGTGGTGGTAAGAAGAAAAAGGCCAGAGAGGCCGCAGGCTTAATTGACTCGTGGCCTTCGAACTCGATGTTAAGTTACAGTGCCGTACAAGGAAACAACCTGCCCTACGTACGTGGCTGTGGCTGTGTGTGTCGTCGCAAGATGCATGCATGCATGCATGCAGTGCAGGGACAAGAGACAAGGGTGCAGATAGAGTACGTAGTACTCCACCGTCTCCATCCCGTGTCGTCGTCTTGTCTGCGTGTCTCGTCCCATCCACCACCAGAGTTCGAAGCCGGATGCAGCTAGCTGGAGCGGCAGCCAGCGTTCTATTCTATGGGATAGCGCGCTAGCTTGCTTTCCATTCCATGTCGCCGCCGCTAGGTGGCCGGGCAGCGGCGCCCACGTGGTTGCATGAAAAAGTCAAAAAAGCGTCTGTGCTGCACCCTGGCCCTGGAGTGGATCCTTACTTCTCCAGCAAGCTGTATGTCGTCGTCTCCGTCCTGCACCACTCTACCTTAGCCTTACATGCATGCCTACAACGTACTATGCATGCAGCAGCCTTGCACACAGTTGCAGCAGCAGGGAATCGCAGCCAGGCACGTACAGTACGGTGGATTTCAATGCCGCCCGCCGGCGCCGACGAAAGCATGCATGCGCCACAGCAGGCACGGCGAGACGCCGACGCCGCGTCGTAGCGATCGAGATGCTCGCTCAGACTGTGTTCAACGCATGCCCCCACGCGCCCCCTCCCCTATTACTGCCCCTGGGATAGGGGCTACAGTACCCCTCTATCCCCTTCATCGCGTTCCTCCTCCTCCTGCTCTTCCCTCCCGATTTCTTCTCTCTCCCGCTAAATGGATGGCGACGCTACGGCGGAGAAGTTTCTCGCAGCCGCTTCCTTCCCAGACAAGAGCGCGCGCTCGGAATACTCCGAGGAAGACGCCCGAGGCGATCCGCGGGCGACCGAACCGCTGCCGGAGAAGGTACGCGTCGATCCGCCGTCGCCCGCGAAGCGTTTGTCTTCCTCCGGCCGACGAGCAGCAGTGGGGCTCGTCCAAGCGACTCCGCCCCTAACCTTCGCGGACCGGCGACCCGGCCGATCCGTGCGAAGACGCCGGCGCCGTTCGTCGCTGTCCGCCGGAACGTTTGGGTTGGGGTCGAGGTCCAAGGGAGGTCATCCATTCGCGGACAGATCTACGCTCAGCCGATCTGCGTCTTTCGAGGTACAAGGTCCAAGGTACGCTTCGTCGCATCGCCTTCGTCTACACCTCGGCTTGATCCGGGTTCCTTCGAAACCGTACCTAGGGTTACCACTAGGGTTTACTTGTACTTTACCTTGATTCTGCGCTACGATTTATGTGTTCATCGCCTACTTTGACTAGTTAGGGTTGCGGTTATGTCCGACATTCGATGCGATGATTGTTTAAGTACAAGAACCAAGTTTGATATTGTGGTACACATAGATCTGAACCTGTCCTCAATCACGTATTGGTAACTGATCCGTGCTTTTGAATTCAAAAATTGATGCTTCCTTACTATGGTACAAACGAAACAACATTGAGACTTGAGTGTGATTTGCATAATCCTCATCCTCGTTTACTCATGTTTGTGACTCCACCATTTTCTCTTTTGCGAAATGATTTGCAGTCATGTGGATTGAATGTTTTTTGTTGAATGTTCCTGGTAGAGATATCCATGTTAATGTTCCTAGTATAAGAACTAAGTACCAGTGCCGTTCAATTCCCCAACACAACCCCTTGTTCCTTCCATATTGATTACTTGAAATTGGTGTTAGTTCCTCTGTCTAAGAATTGGACATCTCACCCTTCAATTTTGAGTAGTCTTTCCTTACATGACCAACTGTTGCATGCAACTAACGAAACCTTTACTTATTATGCAGCTTGATAAAATAATTTGATTATTTGACGTCCTCTTCAACTAATTGAGGTTCTAACTCCTTTTTCGCTATAGTACATTGTTTTTTATGAATTGCATACGTCTGTCTCCATGTTTTCTGTCTGTGCTTTCATGTGTTCTGTGCAGCTGTACCTTATTATATGCAACCATCTCACGTACCAAAGCCACGATACATGTGTACAAATACTTTACCAGTGCATACAAAAACAACCAACACTAGTTTGCTAACTGCCATCAGCACATTAGTTTCTTAAATTCAAATATTACTTTTGTATATTGCAACCCACAGATGTTTCCTAAGTGCCATGAACACTTTAATTTCACCAATTAGGAACAAGACTGCCCCTAATTTTTTCATGTATGCACCTTGTCTAGCCAAGTAGGTACTGGTTGAGTATACGAATCAAGATGAGCAGCCATGATGCCAAAGTGCTGCAACACTTGGTCCTCAATCTTGCATCCTCAGTGGAAACTGGTGCTTTCAATATTAGAAGCTTTCTAGAAGAGGCTTTCCGGCATTTGGGTGACGAGCATTACCTTCTCAATGCTCTACTTGCAATTCGAAAGGAGGTAGACCAGATGGAGCAGGACGCACTTGAGACCAAAGCAAGGTCTGACCCAGAGAAGGAGAGGATGGAGGAACAAATTAGCCTTGCGGAGCCTGTGAAGCCAGGGCCTAGACAAATTACTTTCACCCCCCCTTCGTCCCCAGAACTGTATGAGGCCAGTGACAATGACTCCTACGACTCCGACAGGTCCACTAGGTATAGCATTTGGAACCTGTAATTGTGGTACGTAGACTACGGTGTTACTGGTAGTAAGGCATCGAAATGAAATAAGGACTTGTGTCTTATGTATGTGATGCATGGGTGACCGATGTACGAATGCTCCTACCTTATGTTTACTTTGTATGAACCTTATGTGCAATGGTTCATCCTTATGTGTTCCTTCTCTATGAGTCTTATGTGCAATGCTTAATCGTTACGTTGGTTTCGTATGAACCTTTTTGTCCAATTCGCCGTCATTGTGTTCCTTTGCTATGAACCTTTATGTGCAATGCATTACAGTTCATACTTTACAGTTCAAGTCTGTTCTGTGTTGTCCAAATTAATGTATTCCTGTATTTCATTCCAGAATGGCTGACAACAACTCAAACACACCTTTTCGACCTACTGGTGCCAGCCCCAATTCAGGTAACCAGTCTTTCCCCCCACCCATGTGGGATCCTCAGATGTGGCAGGGCCAAGGTTTCGACCCAACCCATCCTTCTACATTTAGTACTCCTACAAACCATATGAGTAATCCTACCTGGTCCCAGGGAGCTAATGACCCATCTACATATACCTTTCGTAGTCCATGGAACCCATTTTTTGGTATGATCAATCCTGGGGGTCCTCCACTGCAACCATCATTCAGTCAACCCCAGTTTGCACCTCCCATTCCAAGTCCACAGGTTTGTACCCAAGTTCCCAACCAGACTGACCCAATTACTTTTGAATCCGAAGCAGAACATAGTGTCCAGGAAGTTAACAGCCCAACCAAACCTTCAGACACACCTATCACATTTAGAAGGACAAAGGAACAGAACTTCAAACCTGCTGAAGACCTGTTGCTTTGCAAAACATGGCTAGAGATTAGTAGTGACCCAGTAATTAGCACAGGCCAGAGAAAGGAGGGGTTATGGGCTAGAATTGAGAAAAGGTATAATGAACTTAGAGGTGAGTTTCCAATGAGACTTAATAGGGCCCTGAGCAGCAGGTGGGACAAAATCAGAGCTGAAACAGGCAAATTTGCTGGATTCTACGCTAGAGTGTTAAGGGAAAACCAGAGTGGCCTCACAGATAACGACAAGGTACACTTATATTAATTTGTAATACTGTATGTTTGGTCATGGTTTATGTGAACTTACTATTATTCATGCACTTACAAGTGGTTATACATATTGTGTAGACTTCAAAAGCAGCAACTTTGTATGCAACATCACAGAAAAAGCCATTTCATTTCATGCACTGCTGGACGCGCCTGAAAGACGAACCCAAATGGGATGCCATGGTTCATGGCAGCCCATGGAGAGCCAATGCGGGGACCGAGCCTGTTCGTAGTTTAACACCTACAGGTTCTGTGAATGAAGTGGAATCTGATGAAGGTGGTTCGAAAGGCAAGAGACCATTAGGACGTGACTCGACGAAAGCATCCAGGAAGAAGTCAATGTCCAGTTCATCCCAGTCTACTGACTACCTCTCCAGAATCCATGACATTCAAATAGCAAGATTGAAGCAAAGTGAAGAAAAATCAGACCTCAAACAACAGAACATTGAGTTCATGAAGGAAGTTGAACTGAAGAAGTTGGAGGTTCAGTCCAAGGAAATAGAAGTGCAGGAAAAAAAATTGATGATGGAAGACAGGAAGCAAAAGGATGAAGAGCTCAACAAACTTTATGCCATGGATATGGATGCTTTATGTTGGAGCGAAGGCAGAAACGCCACCCTTCGCCCGAAGTCTCCACCGCTTAGCCCCTGCCCTGACAGACAAAGCAGGCAGGGACACCCTTCGCTTCATCGGCACCAGAGACAACATGGAGACCCTTCGCTCGATTCGGCACCAGACGAAGGCCTGCGGCAACGCCTCCCCACGGCGCGGCCTCGGTCAGCTCCGAGGCCCACATGAGATCAGGCCCATTGTAACGGGCCCTGCGTGGCCGCGTTTGTATTACGGGCCTAATTTGTAAAGGCGTACTTGTAATTACAGCTTGTAACCCCGCTTTATGGGAATATTCTAGGGATAAACTAGGTACCTGAGGGCACATGCGACCTTAACGCAAGGCGCCGTGCACTCGGACACCTATAAATACCCCCGCACAGTGCCCGTGAGAGGCCAGATGAACAGAGCTTTTGCCATCACGCGCGAGTGCCCTGTTGCCATCACCATTCACCCGTGTTGGATCTCCTTGCTGTCGAGAGACAGTCCCAACATTTGGCGCCCACCGTTCGTGCTACGAGACAACCACCCGCGATGGCACCCAAGAGAGCTAACCCGAAGGCTGACGAGGCTGCGAAGACAGCACTGCTCGCCGCAAGAAAGGGCAAGGCCCTCGCCCTCACCCAATCCACCCACCAAGAGGCCACTGAAGACGACACCCTCCGCACCTGCGACCCTGAGGGACAACCCTCAGGCTTCGCACCTCCCTCAGGCTTCGCACCTCCCCCAGGCTTCGCACCTCCCTCAGGCTTCGCACCACCGGAGGGCGCGGACCTCGCCGAGGACGGTGAGGTCCTCGGCATCTCCGCAGAAGAACAGCTACAGCTGCGCGCTCTGCGCCTCAAGAACCGCAACCTCCAGAGGCAGAAGGAGATATTGGAGGCCAAGCGCCAGCGTGTGTCCGCACTCGCCAAAGTGCGGCAGATGATACGCGACGAAGAGCACAAGGCCCAGGAACTCGAGCGGGAGATCGCGCTGATGCAGCGCGAAGGCCACCTCGGCCCGCAGCACGAGTCATCCCTCCAGCAGCGCGCACAAAACGAAGACACGCGCGAAGGCCACCCCGGCCTGCAGCATGAGCCACCCCTGCAACACCGCGCGCAACCGGAGGACCCGCGTTTACCCCAGCGAGACTTCACTTTCCCGCACGCCGCGCCATTCCAAGGGGTCAATTATCTCGATGAGCGAAGTCCCCTGGCGCCTCACCTGCAAGTGACGCCGTGGCCAGCTAACTTCCGGGCTGGGACCTACCCCAAGTACAACGGCAGCACCGACCCGGCTCAATACATAATGAGTTACCAGGTCGCCGTCGCATCGTCCGGGGGGGGACGACGCCACAATGGCGAAGTCCTTCATCATCGCCCTCGAGGGCCCCGCACTCACCTGGTTCACCAGGTTGCCTCCGCTGTCCATCGATTCCTGGAGAAGTCTCCGGGACAAGTTCCTCCTCAACTTCCAAGGGTACCGCCCGGACACCGACGCCCTGGCCGAGCTCTCGCTCTGCAAGCAGCTAGAGAGGGAGACCCTGAGGGAATATTACCGCAAATTCCTGACACTCAAGTCACAGCTACCCTCAGTCGATGACCAGATTGCCATCCACTATGCTATCAGTGGTCTTCGCGCTGGCGTCCTTTACAGCCACTGCATCAGAGACCCGCCGAAGAACCTCCAAGAGTTGTACCAGCTGTTTGAAAAGTATGCCAGATCCGAGGAGCTCCACCAGCGCAAGATTGAGTCCCAGCGGAAGCCAACAGACGCTCCACAGTCCAGCCGCACGTGGACAAGAACTCCGCAACCAGACTCCGGTCGAGATGGCCGCGGTCAGCCGCAAGTGCACAACATTGCCAACCAGCAGCCGGCCGCTGACCCCCTTCGCCGCCAGGAATACCCCCCCAGGGCCGCGGAAGTGGAACTCGCGGCAGGGGCCGAGGGCGTGCGCAGTCACCCCCTCCACCGTGCGGATTTAACTGCCTTTTCCATGGCGAAGACTGCGCCCACCCAACCAAAGACTGCCCCGAAGTGAAGGCCACCAGAGACAGAATGGCGAGGGCGCAGCCAGCCGACAACCCCAGAATTGTCGCGCATAACTACCAGCCACCCCCTCCACCATATATCCACGCTCCCGCCCCGCATCCACCGCACCACGCTTACCAACATCATCAGGAAGTACAAATCGTACATCCTCCGCCTCCACCACCACACCAGCAACAACAAAACATCCCCAACGCCCCAAAGCAGGAGGACTTCGCCGATCAACCTTATCGCGGAGTCATTCATATGATAACTGGGGGGTCCAGCACCGACTTCGACACCAAGCGGCAGAAGCGGGACCACTACCGCAGCATAAACCATGTAGCCGTCACGGGCCCAGTTGTACAGACAAAGTGGTCCCACGTACCGCTCACCTTCGACGCACGGGACGTCGATTTGCGCAGCGCCCCCCACTGCGATGCCATGGTCATCAATTGCAGCGTGGCAGGCTGGGACCTACACAAGGTCCTCGTTGACAACGGCAGCCAGGCAGACATCATCTTCCTCCACGCCTTCGATCGCATGGGCATCAGCCACAGCCTGCTTAAGCCTTCGGACAACCCGTTGTATGGCTTCGGCGGCAAAGGCACCTTCCCCGTCGGCAAAATAGAGTTGCCCCTCTCCTTCGGTGTAGCACCCAATGCCCGAAGTGAGCAAGTGACTTTTGACATTGTGGATATGGTATATCCATACAACGCCATCATGGGACGGGGCTCCATCAATAAGTTTGAAGCTGCCATCCACGGACTGTATTTGTGCATGAAGATACCAGGCCCGCTAGGCGTAATTACAGTCCGCGGTGACCAGCAAACAGCGCGCAACATAGAGCGGGACTTCGTGCCCGGGCAGAGGAACGTGCACTGTCTCACGACACAGTGCGAGGTCCCTGCGGCCGCCAGCCCAACTGACAAGCAGCACGACAGGGCTCAGTTGCAGAGTCAGGATGGGACCAAGATTGTCCCCCTCGATCAGGCCACGCCCAAGCAGACAGTCACTATCAGCGAAGACCTTACTTCGCATGAAGAAGAGAAGCTAATAAAGATGTCTTCGCCTGGTCCGCCCTCGACCTGGTCGGAGTCAGCCGATCCATAATCGAGCATAGTTTGGGAATCGACCCCTCGGTGCGACCAAGAAAGCAAAAGCTTCGCAAAATGTCCGATGAAAAGACAGAGGCCGCCAAGGCGGAGGTGCACCGCCTCCGCGGCGCAAAAGACTTCGCTTGGGGGCCGGAGCAAGCAGCGGCCTTCGCCTCATTAAAACAGTACTTAACGGAGCTGGCCACCCTCACGAGCCCCGACTCCTCGCTCCCCTTATTGCTCTATGTCGCGGCTTCGCCGCACGCGGTCAGCGCGGCACTAGTGCAGGAGCAGACAGTCGAAGGCGCTGTCAGACAGTGCCCTGTTTATTACGTCTCCGAGGTCCTGACACCGTCCAAATGCAACATGACAGAGCTGGAGAAGATCGCCTACGCAGTCGTTATGTCCTCGCGCAAGCTGCGCCATTATTTTGAAGCATTCAAGGTCCGCGTCACCTCAGACAGGGGGCTCGGCGAACTGTTTAGAAACCCGGAGGCATCGGTGAGGATCGCCAAGTGGGCAGCCGAACTCTCCGGCTACCACATCAGCTTCGAGCCCAGGACAGCCATCAAATCACAAGTCCTGGCAGACTTCGTCGTCGACTGGACCGGGCCAGTAACACAGCCGGACCCGACCACAGAGAAGGTCTGGACGATCCACTGCGACGGCGCATGGTGCCATGCGGGTGCAGGCGTCGCCGCAATCATAACCTCACCAGTCGGGGTCAAGCACAGATATGCAGCACGACTCAGCTTCAATCTGGTTTTTAACGAGGCGGAGCCATGTAATATATGCGTAAAAAATCCCCCGCAAAAAGACATGCGTCGAAAAAGACCGCGATGACGGTCTTCGACATTCGACCACCACGAGGTCACCGCGAGGCTAAGCGCTAGCTACCCTCGCGTGCGACTATCCGCGCAAAAGTCGCCTAAGGGTGCAGCCGGATTAGCACAACAAGTGCGAAAAAAAAATCTAAGTCTATCGCGAAGACTATCCGCGCAAAAGTCGCCTAAGGGTGCAGCCGGATTAGCACAACAAGTGCGAAAAAAAAATCTAAGTCTATCGCGAAGACTATCCGCGCAAAAGTCGCCTAAGGGTGCAGCCGGATTAGCACACCAAGTGCGAAAAAAAATCTAAGTCTATCGCGAAGACTATCCGCGCAAAAGTCGCCTAAGGGTGCAGCCGGATTAGCACAACAAGTGCGAAAAAAAATCTAAGTCTATCGCGAAGACTATCCGCGCAAAAGTCGCCTACGGGTGCAGCCGGATTAGCACAACAAGTGCGAAAAAAAAATCTAAGTCTATCGCGAAGACTATCCGCGCAAAAGTCGCCTAAGGGTGCAGCCGGATTAGCACAACAAGTGCGAAAAAAAATCTAAGTCTATCGCGAAGACTATCCGCGCAAAAGTCGCCTACGGGTGCAGCCGGATTAGCACAACAAGTGCGAAAAAAATCTAAGTCTATCGCGAAGACTATCCGCGCAAAAGTCGCCTAAGGGTGCAGCCGGATTAGCACAACAAGTGCGGAAAAAATCTGAGTCTATCGCGAAGGCTATCCGTGCAGAAGTCGCTTAAAAGCGCAGCCGGATCAGCACAACAAGTGCGAAAAAACCGAAGACTATCTATGCATTAGACACCTAAGGGTACACCTGGACTAGCACAACAACGGCCGAAACGACAACATCAAACCATCCACACCAAGACCAACTATAATCAAGCCAACACAGCGCAGCAAAACAAATCAGTAAGTACAAAACGCCTTCGCACACACACATGCACGCGAGGGCACACAATTCCGCCATACAAGCCTCGACGTACACAAGCGAGGGCACCACACTCTACATCGGCTCAACCTTAGGAATAATTCCCATCTCCCTATAATTAAATAGCATTATCCTGAGCTCCTCACCCGCAAAAAGCCTTCGCAGTTCCCCTTCACCTACACCCTCGGCGGTCGGCAGGGACAACAGTTCCTGCCGACCAGCCCCACTCACACGAAGCAGAGCCCGCTCCTCCGCGCTAACCCTACGTTTTGCAACCGCCCTTCGTCGACGGCGCCCAGTGCTAGGGCCTGGCACGTCCGACGCGTCCGCGGCGTGTGGCGAAGCCTCCGCCGCAGCCACGTCCAAAGCCGCAAAATAATCCAAATTCTCCTCCGACGACTCCTCAGTCCACTCAACCGAGCTCCCGGAGTCGGCAAAATCCAAAAACTCAGATGCAGACCCACTATATTCATTACCACCTTCCGCGGTCGAAGCCGCCAAAAACTCAGTAGCAGCGGTTGCGTGCGCAGGCCCAAAATCTTGAACCTGCGCAGCAACCAAAATTCAGTACAACATCCAAAAATCCTCAACCCTAAACAACCACTGTGCCACCTGCGAGGGCCCTGACGCTGCGGGGGCCTCCGCCGTTGGCTCCGCTGCCACCTCCGCCATTGTTTCCACCGCCTCCGCCGCCGGATCTTCGACGGTCGGCGCAGCTGCTGCGAGGGCATCGGGAGCGACTTCGGCCACCTTCAGGGGCAGGTCTTCCACTGTCGCAGCAGATGTGGGGGCGCCTGGTGCGTCCTCCATGGCCTCCGGGGTCGGCTCCGGGTCAGGCAGGGCGTCGTTCAGTGCTCCGAAGTCGTCCACCCGCTCGCCTCGCTCCGCCTAAAACAAAACATACAAAAAGTCAGCAAACACACGCACAGACCACATTCAGCAAACACAGAACAAACGACAACGTTACCTGAGCCCTCGCAGCCTCGGCCCGCTCCCTGACCACTTCACCACCATACAGACCCCACATCCGGTCATAGAGGGCGCCGGCGGACTCCTTCACCACGGGGTCTTCGACCTTATAGATGTCTCGCCCAAAATCTTCATCTGCCTGGTCGAAGGCCTCATAGTGCCGGCACCCTTCGCGAGAGAGTGCGTTCATGGCCCCCTCGCAGGTGACCAGGGAGGCGAACGACATTAATCCCCCCAGGACGGTGGGGAGCTCCCGCAGCTCCTCTTGCACCCATTCCAAACAGCGAAGCCCGGCCTCTCGCTCCGGCACCACGAAGTCACCGGTCCGCGCACCCAGCTCGCGATATGTGGCCATAAGCTGTGTGCGCGTCCGTTCGGCCTCCGTTCGCACCGCGGCTTCGGCCCCCTTCGCGCGGCTCTCCAGAGCGGTGAGCCGCCCCCGCAGGTCTTCGGCGAGATCCTTGGCAAGATTGGCTTCCGCCCGTGCCAGCCTAGCCTCCGCCTGCGCGGCCTGCTCCTTGGCGATGGCCTCGTTGGTCTCCCTCCTCTCCCCCGCCAGCTGGCGCCGGAGGTCAGCCTTTTCCTCCTCCAGGGCGGCCACCTTGTCCGCCAGTTTACGACACTTGCTGTCGGAGGCAGACTTCTCACGGACAGCGTCAGCATGTTGCGTCCGAAGTCCCTCGACTTCGGCAGATAAGGCTGCCGTAAGTGCCCCCGACGCAGTACGGCTGGTGAAGTCAGCCACCTGCAGAGCACACGTAAGTCCTTGGCCGTAAAAAAAAAAGCTCCGCAGACCTGACTCAGCGCCTCCGTCGCCTGACTCAGCGCATCCGTCACTCCTTTCAGCCGGCGGGTCGCCGCGCCAGCCTCGTCTCTGACCAGCGCGAGGGCCGACACCTCGCCTCCGGCGCCAAGGGTCCCGCCCCTCGCCTTCGACGACAGCGCAGCCGTCGCGATTGCCCCGGCAGGCACAGCTATAGCAAGCCGGCCTTCGTCCGACCCTGCAACGCGTCAACGATTAAAAAAAAAAAAAGCGGCCGGGTGACTTACCCCCAAGATAATCGTCCACACTAATGTCCGTGCCGAAGTCGGCAACGCGTTTGCCCGGCGGCGGCAACGTTCGGGCCGCCTTCGAAGCCTCCGCCACTCCGCTGGCCGGCGGCACCACCTTCGTCAGCTTGGAGACTCCGGCGCCCGCCGTTGTCTCCGGCGCCTTGCTGGGTGCAGAGGCGCCCGCCTTCGCCGGCAACGGCGGCTTGCCTCCGCTGGAGGCCGCAGCCTTCGCCGTCCCCCGCTGCCTTTTCGGCCGGGCCTCGTGAATCCTGACGGTCGCCTGGCGTTTTTGCGCCGCCCCTTGGCGATCCTTGTCCATCACTGCCCACACAACAGCACCGATATTTCGCCCGTAAGGAAAAACTCTCCACTGACGAGCCATACGAGATGTAAAACAGTCTTCCTCAGCCGCGCAGGGGACAGGAACATTTCTAGGCCAGCAGCCCCCGGTAACCCTCAGCATCCGAGCCGAAGACTCCCGGAGCTCGGGCGAAGACATCCTCTCCCCCGGGGCCGCACACGTCCTCATTAACTCTCTAGCAAAACTATCAGACACCCCGATTCCTCCCATCGCAGTACCTAATTTTCTCTTTCTTGAGGAGGGGGCGGCCGTCAGCGCAGGGTCGCCTCCAGTCTCCACCGCCGGCTTCTTCCCACGGCGGTCCGCTTCGTCTTGACCAGGGTAGCCGTCGTACGGCAATTGATTTAACTCGAAGACCCTGTTCAAACGTTCATTTGACCCGCGAATATCAAAGCTGCGCTGGCCTTCCGTCCTCGCCACGTACCGCCCCACGAGCCGCACCGCCAAGTCCTCCGCATCACGCACAAAGGCGGCCGGGTCACGATTTCGCAAGTTCAGTGCAAAGGCAGGACTTTGCACCACCCTTCCTCCGTGAAAAGGCATCTGACGAGGGCACACTTCGCCCAGCGTCCAGCCGTGCGCCAAGGGCCAGACCCCGTACGCCACAAACTCTTCAACTAAATCACGACCACTGCTCTGGCCGGCGGCACACCGAAGGGCCCCTTCGTCTGCATCCTCTTCTGCCACTTCAAAAGGCGGATACGCAGAGTAATAGTGAGAGCACATCTCAGACACGGGGAGTCCTTCATGGCCTTCGACAGTAGCCTCAGCAACGTAAAACCAAAATTCATTCCAATTGCCCCACTTGTTGCGGGCGCACGGAACCAACTCCACTACTGGCATTGTGGTCTTGCCGGTCTTCGGCGTGAATGTACACGACCCAAACTGGGCAACTCCGTCCTCAATTACCCTCTTCTGCCAATGCAAGCAGTAATTCTTCGCAAAAACTTCAACCGACGGCTGTCCGCCGTACGAAGTCGTCGCCCAGACATACTTCGCCAGCGCCACCACGGCGTTCGGTGTCAGCTGATGAATTTGAACGTTGAATCTACGCAGGACTTCGCCAACAAACCGGTGCGCAGGCAAGCGGAGACCGGCGACGAAGAACGCCTCGAAAACAACCAACTCACCCTCCGGCTCGGGGACTTCCTCCGTCCCCGGAGCACGAGCGACTCCGCCGCCAAAGTAGCCCAAGCGCTGCATCTCTTCGACGCGGGCCGACGTCATCCGTGACACACCAAAATCAACAGAGTCGCCGGCGCGCAGCTCCTCCACCATCACGCTACTCAACGTCTCCTCAGACGAGGCGGCGGCCGGCGGCGTGGCGTCGGCGGAAGAAGAAGAGGATGGCATTGCTACGTACCGTCGGCGGCGGCGGGCGGTTTGCTTCACTCGAGCCAGATCTCCGACGAGCAAAGGGAGCAGTAGAAGAAGAGGAGCAGAAAGACGGCGGGCGGCTAGGGTTTTCACGGAGCGCGGAAGGCAAAGTGCAAACAGCGCCGTCCCCCGCCCCCCTTTATAGGCAGGGCGCGGCTCCTCGGGAAACCCGCAATCCCACAGGGCGCGACGCTTCGGAAAACCCGCAGTCCAACAGTACGATGTCCATCAACGGTCACATCAAAAACCCCCGCGGAACCACTTCGAGCGAGGGCAGCGTCTCCGCCATCTAGCGACGTCTTCGGCACCAGGTGACTTTGTCGAACTGGTCCCTCGGAGGGCAAATGTTGGAGCGAAGGCAGAAACGCCACCCTTCGCCCGAAGTCTCCACCGCTTAGCCCCTGCCCTGACAGACAAAGCAGGCAGGGACACCCTTCGCTTCATCGACACCAGAGACAACATGGAGACCCTTCGCTCGATTCGGCACCAGACGAAGGCCTGCGGCAACGCCTCCCCACGGCGCGGCCTCGGTCAGCTCCGAGGCCCACATGAGATCAGGCCCATTGTAACGGGCCCTGCGTGGCCGCGTTTGTATTACGGGCCTAATTTGTAAAGGCGTACTTGTAATTACAGCTTGTAACCCCGCTTTATGGGAATATTCTAGGGATAAACTAGGTACCTGAGGGCACATGCGACCTTAACGCAAGGCGCCGTGCACTCGGACACCTATAAATACCCCCGCACAGTGCCCGTGAGAGGCCAGATGAACAGAGCTTTTGCCATCACGCGCGAGTGCCCTGTTGCCATCACCATTCACCCGTGTTGGATCTCCTTGCTGTCGAGAGACAGTCCCAACACTTTACCAGAAGAGTTGAGAGCTGTATACATGGCGAGGAGAAAAGGTTTAATTGATTTTTTCATCAACAATCCTATCTGAAGAGTACTTATTTATTTCATAAGGTGTTGCTCACCTGTGTATCGGCGTACCCTTGTCATGTGTGTTTGCACTTTATACAATTTCGAGTAGTCTGAACATTTCCTTACTATTTCGAGAACATGAGCATGGTTTTTGAACATTGTTTATTGTAATAATATTGATATTCATAATAACGTTGGTGTCATACATGACTCAACGTTTGGCAACATATGCTAATTATTTGTAGCAGATGCATTACAGAGGACAGGTACCATGACTTCTTCACTGACGCCCAAGATACATGACTTCCATTGCTACAACTACTTGTACTTAGTTCATAAATGAAATATAACAACATTGCTGACCCACATAATACGGATGAAGACCTTCAACCCATCGACCCTCGACGTGCCCAAAGGTGTTCTATCAGGTTGTGCTGCAAAGACAAGTATGTGGTCTGAGATGTCATGTCCTGGTCGGGGTCGTTGGGTAATTCAGAACGGATATGGTTGTTTAGCCACTCGTTGCGGACCTCAGGAATATTGTTACAAACTTCGGGGGGACCTGTGGGGCCAACGAAATCCAGATTTGCTGCACCATCACCTTCGTCCTCGACAATCATGTTGTGCATAATAATACAAGCAGTCATCATCTCTGCGAGGTGAGTACGATCCCAACCATAAGCAGGCCCACGTAGAACTGCCCACCTTGCCTGCAAAACCCCAAATGTTCGCTCTATGTCCTTTCGACAACTCTCCTGCTTGGTTGTGAAGTGAACCTTTTTTTCCTCAAAAGCGTGACGAATTGCTTTTACAAAGGTAGGCCAATTGGGATATATACCATCGGCTAAGTAGTATCCGAAATTGTACGTGGTACCATTAATAGTGAAGTGCACTGGTGGCATCGTCCCATTACGTAACGGATCAAACACTGGTGATCGATGAAGGATGTTGAGATCATTGTTAGTACCAGGCATTCCAAAGAAGGCATGCCAAATCCACAGGTCATACCCTGCGACTGCCTCTAGTATCATTGTTGGCCTCGAATTGCGCCCACAAAACTGTCCGCGCCATGCAGTAGGACAGTTGCGCCATTCCCAATGCATACAGTCGATGGAGCCTAGCATACCTGGAAACCCCCTGTCCGCGTTAACACTAAGTATGCGAGCAATGTCGTCGTGGTTAGGGATACGGAGGTATCGTTCGCTAAAGGAAGATATGATTGCGCGACAGAAACGGATAAGGCAGTCCCTAGCCGTAGTCTGTCCAATCTGTATGTACTCATCGACCGCATCGCTTGGTAACCCGTACGCAAGGATACGCAAAGCAGCACAAACTTTTTGCAATGGACCAAGACCTGCTAAACCAGTTGCATCACATCTTACTGTGAAGTAATCGTCTTCTCGTTGAACGGCACGAAGGATACGTACAAACAAAGGACGTTGCATCCGAAACCTAAAATCGAGAACAACGCAAAAAATAAGAATATGAAGCTCCAAATCGAAGTCAAAACATTACTTAGGAAACGTACCTTCGACGAAATACATGGGATGGATACACTGGATTTGGTCCGAAGTAGTGGTGCTTGATGAGATTTTCTCCAGCAGCGTGGTCCCTATGGATAACACGGCGAGGCAATGAGGAGCGCCTACGACGCGTGCTCGTGTCTCCGAGTACAAGGTGGTCAACATGTTGCCAAAGCAACAAGTTATCGATCTCATCGTCCGAATCATCGGATGACGAAGATAACACTAGGCTTCGCAAAGAGTCCATGACGACCTCAACTAAGACTACGTACTACGTACTTCGGATGGAATGGCGGATGATACAGAAGAGACGACTGTGGAGTCGAGTGGAGCATGGCCGCAGGGGTAGCATATTTATACATGGCTTGGGTGTGTGAAGGAAGGCAGAGGGTCGTGGCTTGCCGTAGAAGCCAGTCGTGTGGTGGAAGCCACTCGTGTCGTGTACGAGAAGAATGCGAATTTCTTTTTTTTAAAAAAAATTCGACCATATTTATACTAACGTATTAATACTAATTATGAAGTTTGTTAATTAATTGTCATCCATGTTGCGCCCGTCAACTGTGGAAATAAGAAATAAAAATAAAATTATTATTGGATGGTAGTTGAGTTAGTTGATGATGAAAGTATATAATATTGTTGTTGTGGGGTATAGAGGTTTGATATAGGGGGAACCGCTGTAGAGCGTGGAGATATAGGGGGAGAGAGAATGCTGACGTGGCACGTGAGTGGGATATAGGGGGAGAAATTTAGGGGGAACCGCTGAAGACAGTCTCAAGGTCCCCTTCCGCTACAATGTTCTGTTCTGCTCCCCTTCAAGGTCACTCTGCTTCCAGCTGCTAGCTATTGGATGCTTGAAAGCAAGGTCAGAGGATATTTGGTTCGGCTCACTAAAGTTTAGTCTTAGAGCACTAATTCTGATTTCTGAGCACTAAATATAGTCTAATTACATATAAAACTAAAAAACGGTACAAATTTATTAAGCATAAATAATTTATGATTAGCAAATATTTACTATATCATCACGTGAGCGAATCATAGACTGATTAGGCTCAATAGACCCGTCATACCGTTTGATCCTTATTTTTGTAATAATTTTAACTATATTTAATATTACTAACCATTATTCAAACATCCGATATGACTGGACTAAAATTTACTCTTCTAATCCAAACAGGTCCTGAATAATATAGTCCACAACAGACTTTATGATGTTGTCATGTCACATATAGCCAATTAAAAGTCTAGTCAATAGTCATATAATAAAATAGGCAGTTGTCAGTGAAAAGATCCCCTGGCACCTAAAGCCCACGAGTCAGCAGGAGGACAAGGTAAAAGCCCATCCATGAAGGACTATCCCCCGGATAGTCCCGAGGCATCGAGCTCGGGATCGGGCAAAGCGGAGACAGAAGGTTCGGTTGAATCGAGAGGAAGCCACTCGAGTGGATTTTGTGTCTGACCCGGGATTGACCCGCCATAAGTAACTCACCGTATTAACCGCACCTAGCACCGAGTCACAACAGGAGAGTTGGTCTTCTTTCCACTCATGACCTACGGGTTCCTAAGACTGCGGGCGACTCATGACCTATTAAACCTAGGCCTGAGTGCACTTGTCATCTACAAGACCCATAACGCGACGAGACACGCTGAAACCCAGACTACGAAGGGCTAGGGGTTGGTGTGGCGCAACGAAGGCTAGCAGCCAGTGTGTCGCAGAGACAATAATGATAACGCTAGAGCTCCTCGTCGCCCACACACAACTGGTCTTAAAGAGCACAATCAGAGCAGCTCAAACGATCAAGGCGCATGCCGACAAACACGACTTTACCAGGGTGGAACGTCTTGTTTTACCACAGCGCAGTAGCTCCTTCCATGAGAAGTTACAGGTAACCGACCCCACCTTGGCATATTGTCGGGGACCATAATTAGGGGTACCCCCAAGACTCCTAATCTCAGCTGGTAACCCCCATCAGCACAAAGCTGCAAAGGCCTGATGGGTGCGATTAAGCCGAGGCTCGGTCCACTCAAGGGACACGACCTCGTCTCGCCCGAGCCCAGCCTCGGGCAAGGGCAGCCGACCCCGAAAGATTCACGTCTCGCCCGTGGACCCCCTCAAGCGACGGACACACCTTCGGCTCGCCCGAGACCCAGTCTTCGCCAAGAAGCAACCTTGACCAGATCACCACACCGACTGACCGTATCACAGGAGCATTTAATGCAAAGGATGGCCTGACATCTTATCCTGACACGCGCCCTTCAGTCGACAGAGCCGAAGTGACCGCAGTCACTTTGCTGCTCCACTGACCGGCCTAACAAGAAGACAGCGCCGCCTGCGTCGCTCCGACTGCTGTGCCACTCGACAGAGTGAGGCTGACAACAGCCAAGTCCGGCCTCGGGCGCCGTAGGAAACTCCGCCTCGCCCGACCCCAGGGCTCGGACTCGGGCTCGGCCCCGGAAGACGACGAACTCCGCTTCGCCCGACCCCAGGGCTCAGACTCGGGCTCGGCCCCGGAAGACGACGAACTCCGCTTCGCCCGACCCCAGGGCTCGGACTCAGGCTCGGCTCCAGAAGACGACGAACTCCGCCTCGCCCGACCCCAGGGCTCGGACTCGGGCTCGGCCCCGGAAGACGACGAACTCCGCCTCGCCCGACCCCAGGGCTCGGACTCGGGCTCGGCCCCGGAAGACGACGAACTCCGCCTCGCCCGACCCCAGGGCTCGGACACGACCTCGACCTCGGAAGATCGACTCGACCCCAACCTCGGAGGAGCCTCCGCCTCGTCCGACCCAGGGCTCGGACCGATCACGTCACAGGAGGGGCCATCAATACCCTATCCCTAGCTAGCTCAGGCTACGGGTAACAGGACCGGCGTCCCATCTGTCTCGCCCCGGTAAACAGATAATGATGGCACCCCACGTGCTCCATGACGACGGCGACTCTTAGCCCTTTACAGAAGCAAGGAGACGTCAGCAAGGACTCGACAGCCCCGACAGCTGTCCTTCCGCAAGGCTCCAATGCTCCTCCGACGGCCACGACATCACATGAACAGGGTGCCAAAACCTCTCTGGCTGCCACGACGGCATGTACTTAGGGCACTAGCTCCTCTCTGCTAGACACGATGGCGCACTGCTACAGCTCCTATTGTACACCTGGACCCTCTCCTTACGCCTATAAAAGGAAGGTCCAGGGCTCTCTTACAAGGAGGTTGGCCGCGCGGGAGGACGGGACGATGCGTAGAGTCCCGCGCTCTCCCCCCACACGGACGCTTGTAACCCCCTACTGCAAGTGCACCCGACCTGGGCGCAGGACAAACACGGAGGCCGCGAGTTTCCCCTTTTCTCCCTCTCCTCTACCCCCTTCGTGCTCCGTCTCGCGCCGACCCATCTGGGCTGGGACACGCGGCGACAATTTACTCATCGGTCCAGGGACCCCCCCGGGGTCGAAACGTCGACAGTTGGCGCGCCAGGTAGGGGCCTGCTGCGTGTTGACGAACAACTCTCCGTCAAGCTCCAGATGGGTAGTCTCCAGCAACCTTTCCAACCCGAGACGGTGCTCCATTTCGGGAGTCTTGAGTTCATGTCCCTCGACGGCAGCTACAACATGATACTCCTTCCTCCGCCGCGCGACGGCGACAATGGCGGCACACAACCCGCCCACCGGCAGCGGAATCGACGACATCTTCCCCACGAGGCAGAAGAACAACATCCGAGTTTGTCCCGTCACCTCCCCCGCCGACGGAGGAGGAGGCGGGGCAACCGTGGCCAAGCAGGAGGCGGCACCTCATCGGCTGTCGAGCGAGTCGATGGCGCTGGCGCCCCGACGGGGGACACGTCGGGTGTCGACCTCGCGTCTGGGACGAAGACGAGCGCCGTTTCCCCGCAACACGCCAGCTCCAAGCGGACGGACGACGCCAGCACGCTCGCGAAGGACTTGCTGGGCGTCACCCTCGTACCTGAGACGACGGTGTAGTCCGCCCCTGACGTGACAACGTCACCACCTGTCGACCAAGAGGTACCGACCGATTCCCATCTCATGCCTTTTGGATTCGGCCTCGACCCACCAAGCGACCCCGCTTTGGTGGAAGCCTTCATAGAGGCATGCATCAACCCTCCGGGGTATCATATGCGGTCACCCTGGGACCGGCTGACAGACATCTCGACCTACGGACCCTCGGGTTCCGAAGAAGATGATGAGTCCGACTTTGGTTGGGATTTCTCCAGGCTCGGTAACCCCAGTGCCATGCGGGACTTCATGACTGCATGCGACTACCGCCTTTCCGATTGTTCCGACGGTAGCCGCAGCTTCGGCGACGGAGACTGTGGCCCAAGTTGTGAATGTTTCCACGTCGATCTAGGGGGTCCCGACGAAGGCAACCATCTTGGTATACCGGAAAGCGGTGATCCCCTAGGCCTGCGCCTCGCGTTGACATCCTTCGGGAGCTAGCTGTGGTCCCAGTCCCTGCGGGGGGTCAGGGCGCATAGCTCGAGCAAATCCGCGAAATGCAGGCCAGGCTCGACGAGGGGGCAGGAACACTTGAGCCGCTCCACCGGAACATCGGGTAGGAATGGGTAGACCAAGCTCCGGCCGGAGAAGCGCGTCATCTGCCCCAGGGCATCCAGCTCCGCATCGCCGACGACGTTAGGGCAAGGCCACCACCGGCTTCCAGTGGGGTCGGCCAGAACCTGGCTGCGGCAGTGATACTTCTCCGCGCAATGCCGGAACCATCAACCACGAAGGGCGGCAGATCCGGGGAGAGCTCAAGAATCTCCTGGAGGATGCCGCGGTCTGACGGGCCGAGAGCTCTGCCTCCCGAAGGCAGGGATACCCCTCGGAGCACCGCGCCGCGACTTCCCGATTCGTGCGGGAAGCCTCGGTCCACACCGGGCGCACGCGCAACACAGCGCCTGCAGCCCCGGGATGCCTCGGCAACGAGCACCACCACCGCAACCATCAAGCCCGCCTCGACGAGAGGGTGCGCCGAGGCTACCACCCTAGGCGTGGGGGACGCTACGACAGTGGGGAGAATCAAAGTCCCTCGCCCGAACCACCCGGCCCGTAGGCTTTCAGCCGAGCCATACGACGGGCGCCGTTCCCGACCCGGTTCCGAACCCCGACTACCATCACAAAGTACTCGGGGGAGACAAGGCCGGAACTGTGGCTCGCGGACTACCGGCTGGCCTACCAACTGGGTGGAACGGACGATGACAACCTCGTCATCCGCAACCTCCCCCTGTTCCTCTCTGACTCCGCTCGGGCCTGGCTGGAGCATCTGCCTCTGGGGCAGATCTCCAACTGGGACGACCTGGTCCAAGCCTTCGCCGGTAATTTCCAGGGCACGTACGTGCGCCCTGGGAACTCCTGGGATCTCCAAAGCTGCCGCCAGCAGCCGGGAGAGTCTCTCCGGGACTACATCCGGCGATTCTCAAAGCAGCGCACCGAGCTGCCCAACGTCACCGATTCGGATGTCATCGGCGCGTTCCTCGCCGGCACCACCTGCCGTGACCTGGTGAGCAAGCTGGGTCGCAAGACCCTCACCAGGGCGAGCGAGCTGATGGACATCGCCACCAAGTTCGCCTCTGGCCAGGAGGCGGTTGAGGCCATCTTCCGGAAGGACAAGCAGCCCCAGGGCCACCAGCCGGAAGATGTTCTCGAGGCGTCCGCTCAGCGCGGCACCAAGAAGAAAGGCAAGAAGAAGTCGCAAGCGAAATGCGACGCCATCGATGTGGACCTTGTCGTCGCCGCTGAGTACAAGAACCCTCGGAAACCTCCCGGAGGTGCCAATCTATTCGACAAGATGCTCAAGGAGCCGTGCCCCTATCATCAGGAACCCGTCAAGCACACCCTTGAGGAATGCGCCATGCTTCGGCGTCACTTTCACAGGGCCGGGCCACCTGCGGAGGGTGGCAGGGCCCACCACGACGACAAGAAGGAGGATCACAAGGCAGAGGAGTTCCCCGAGGTCCGCGACTGCTTCATGATCTACGGTGGGCCAGTGGCGAACGCCTCGGCTCGGCACCGCAAGCAAGAGCGTCGGGAGGTCTGCTCGGTAAAGGTGGCGACGCCAGTCTACCTAGACTAGTCCGACAAGCCCATCACCTTCGACCAGGGCGATCACCCCGACCGCGTGCCGAGCCCAGGGAAATATCCTCTCGTTGTTGACCCCGTCATCGGCAACGTTAGGCTTACCAAGGTCCTCATGGACGGAGGCAACAACCTCAACATCATCTACGCCGAGACCCTCGAGCTCCTGCAGATCGATCTATCCTCGGTCCGGGCCGGTGCGGCGCCTTTTCACGAGATCATCCCCAGGAAACGCGTCCAACCCCTCGGACGACTCGATCTGCCCGTCTGCTTCGGGACTCCCTCCAACTTCAGAAGGGAAACCCTCACGTTCGAGGTGGTCGGGTTCCGAGAAACCTACCACGTGGTACTGGGGAGGCCTTGCTACGCCAAGTTCATGGCCGTCCCCAACTACACCTACCTCAAGCTCAAGATGCCGGGCCCCAACAGGGTCATCACCGTCGGCCCCACGTACCGACACGTGTACGAATGCGACGTAGAGTGCGTGGAGTACGCCGAGGCCCTCGCCGAATCCGAGGCCCTCATCGTCGACCTGGAGAGCCTCTCCAAGGAGGCGCCAGACGTGAAGCGCCATGCCGGCAACTTTGAGCCAACGGAGACGGTTAAGTCCGTCCCACTCAACCCCAGCAACGACGCCTCCAAGCAGATCCGGATCGGCTCCGAGCTCGACCCCAAATAGGAAGCAGTGCTCGTCGACTTTCTCCGCGCAAAGGCCGAAGTTTTCGCGTGGAGTCCCTTGGACATGCCTGGCATACCGAGGGATGTCGCCGAGCACTCGCTGGATATCCGGGCTGGAGCCCGACCCGTGAAGCAACCTCTGCGCCGATTCGACGAAGAAAAGCGCAGGGCCATAGGCGAGGAGATCCATAAGCTGATGGCCGCAGAGTTCATCAAAGAGGTATTCCATCCCGAATGGCTTGCCAACCCCGTGCTTGTGAGAAAGAAATGAGGGAAATGGCGGATGTGTGTAGACTACACTAGTCTAAACAAAGCATGCCTAAAGGTTCCCTATCCTCTGCCTCGCATCGATCAAATCGTGGATTCCACTGCGGGATGCGAAACCCTGTCTTTCCTCGATGCCTACTCAGGGTATCACCAAATCAGGATGAAAGAGTCCGACCAGCTCGCGACTTCTTTCATCACACCTTTTGGCATGTACTGCTATGTTACCATGCCATTTGGTTTGAGGAATGCGGGTGCGACGTACCAAAGGTGCATGAACCACGTGTTCGGCGAACACATCGGTCGAACGGTCGAGGCTTATGTCGATGACATCGTAGTCAAGACGAGGAAAGCCTCCGACCTCCTTTCCGACCTTGAAACGACATTCCGATGTCTCAAGGCGAAAGGCGTAAAACTCAATCCCGAGAAGTGTGTCTTCGGAGTCCCCCGAGGCATGCTCTTGGGGTTCATCGTCTCTGAGCGGGGCATCGAGGCCAACCTGGAGAAAATCGCGGCCATCACCAACATGGGGCCCATCAAGGACTTGAAAGGCGTACAGAGGGTCATGGGGTGCCTTGCGGCTCTAAGCCGTTTCATCTCGCGCCTCGGCGAAAGAGGCCTACCTCTGTACCGCCTCTTAAGAAAGACTGAGTGCTTCACTTGGACCTCCGAGGCCGAGGAAGCCCTCGGGAACCTGAAGGCGCTCCTTACGAACGTGCCCATCTTGGTGCCCCCCGCCGCCAGAGAAGCCCTCTTGATCTACGTCGCCGCTACCACTCAGGTGGTCAGCGCCGCGATCGTGGTTGAGAGACAAGAAGAAGGGCATGCATTGCCCGTCCAGAGGCCGGTTTACTTCATCAGTGAGGTACTATCCGAGACCAAGATCCGCTACCCGCAAATTCAGAAGCTGCTGTACGCGGTGATCCTGACGCGGCGGAAGTTGCGACACTACTTCGAGTCTCATCCGGTGACTGTGGTGTCATCCTTCCCCCTGGGGGAGATCATCCAGTGCCGAGAGGCCTCGGGTAGGATTGCAAAGTGGGCGGTGGAAATCATGGGCGAGACGATCTCGTTCGCCCCTCAGAAGGCCACCAAGTCCCAAGTCTTGGCCGACTTTGTGGCTGAATGGGTGGACACCCAGCTCCCGGCGGCTCCGATCCAGCCGGAACTCTGGACCATGTTTTTCGATGGGTCGCTGATGAAAACAGGGGCAGGCGCGGGCCTGCTCTTCATCTCGCCCCTCGGGAAACACCTACGCTACGTGCTGCGCCTCCATTTCCCGGCATCCAACAACGTGGCTGAGTACGAAGCTCTGGTCAACGGGTTGCGCATCGCCATTGAGCTAGGGGTTCGACGCCTCGACGCTCGCGGCGACTCGCAGCTCGTCATCGACCAAGTTATGAAAAACTCCCATTGCCGCGACCCGAAGATGGAAGCCTACTGTGATGAGGTTCGGCGCTTGGAGGACAAGTTCTACGGGCTCGAGCTCAACCACATCGCCCGACGACACAAGGAGACTGCGGACGAGCTGGCTAAGATAGCCTCAGGGCGGACAAAGGTTCCCCCGGACGTCTTCTCCCGAGACCTACATCAACCCTCAGTCAAGACCGATGACACGCCCGAGCCCGAGAAGGCCTCGGCCCAGCCCGAGGCACCCTCGGCACAGCCCGAGGCGCCCTCGGCTCGGCCCGAGGCACCCTCGGCCCCCGAGGGTGAGGCACTACGCGTCGAGGAAGAGCGGAGTGGGGTCCAACCTAATCGAAACTGGCAGACCCCGTACCTGCAATATCTCCACCAAGGAGAGCTGCCCCTCGACCGAGCCGAGGCTCGGCGACTGGCGCGGCGCGCCAAGTCGTTCGTCTTACTGGGTGACGGAAAGGAGCTCTACC
The DNA here is from genome assembly GCA_029449295.1 of Zea luxurians. NCBI lineage: Eukaryota > Viridiplantae > Streptophyta > Magnoliopsida > Poales > Poaceae > Zea > Zea luxurians. The sequence continues at coordinate 150,716,793 of JAOPSE010000007.1, forward strand.
ACCGCAGCCCATCCGGCATCCTCCAGCGGTGCATATCCATCGCCGAAGGCCAGGAGCTCTTACAAGAAATACACTCGGGGGCTTGCGGTCATCACGCAGCGCCCCGAGCCCTTGTTGAAAACGCCTTCCGACAAGGTTTCTACTGGCCGACCGCGGTGGCCAACGCCACTAGAATTGTCCGCGCCTGCCAAGGGTGTCAATTCTACGTGAGGCAGACCCACCTGCCCGCTCAGGCTCTGCAGACAATACCCATCACGTGGTCGTTTGCCGTATGGGGACTAGACCTTGTCGGTCCCTTGCAGAAGGCACCCGGGGGCTACACGCACCTACTGGTCGCCATTGACAAATTCTCCAAGTGGATCGAGGTCCGACCCCTGAACAGCATCAGGTCCGAACAGGCGGTGGCATTCTTCACCAACATCATCCATCGCTTTGGGGTCCCGAACTCCATCATCACTGACAATGGCACCCAGTTCACCGGCAGAAAGTTCCTGGACTTCTGCGAGGATCACCATATCTAGGTGGACTGGGCTGCCGTGGCTCACCCCATGACGAATGGGCAGGTGGAATGTGCCAACGACATGATTCTGCAAGGACTCAAGCCGAGGATCTACAACGACCTCCACAAGTTCGGCAGGCGATGGATGAAGGAACTCCCCTCGGTGGTCTGGAGTCTGAGGACAACGCTGAGTCGAGCCACGGGCTTCACACCGTTCTTTCTAGTCTATGGGGCCGAGGCTGTCTTGCCCACGGACTTAGAATACGATTCCCCGAGGACGAGGGCGTACGACGACCGAAGAAAGCAGACCAACCAAGAAGACTTACTGGACCAGCTCGAAGAGGCTCGGGACATGGCCTTACTACACTCGGCGCGGTACCAGCAGTCCCTGCGACGCTACCACGCCCGAGGGGTTCGATCCCGAGACCTCCAAGTGGGCGACCTGGTGCTTCGGCTGCGACAAGACGCCCGAGGGCAGCACAAGCTCACGCCTCCCTGGGAAGGACCGTTCGTCATCGCCAAGGTTCTGAAGCCCGGGACATACAAGCTGGCCAACAGCCAAGGCAAGGTCTACAGCAACGCTTGGAACATCCGACAGCTACGTCGCTTCTACCCTTAAGATGCTTTCAAGTCATTTGTACACCTCGTTCACGTTCAAAGTCTAACCATCAAGGAAGGGTCGGCCTTGCCTCAGCAAAGCCCGACCCTCCCTCGGGGGCTAGAAGGGGGGAACCCCCTCTGCGTCAAAATTTTCCTCGAAAAAAGACTTCCATCAAAAAGCTTTCGCGTCCCCCGGCTATGTCAGTAACAGGACCCCAAGAAACGAATAAGGGTGCATGTAAGTGGCAAGGCCGACCGAGCCGAGGGACTCCTATGCCTCTGGGATACGGATACCTCACTCGTCGCCTACCACGAAAAATGACTCTTACTTGGGCAAGCTACCCTGCTACTGACGAACGGGTCTGGATACGCAAAACGGAAGGAAAAGAAACACAATATTATATTACGATAATAAAGTTTTCAGGCCTCGGCGGCCGCAAAAGACACATATGCATTCAAAGAAAACTGCTCCGGCAGAATCAGGCGTCGCCCGGAGAAGGAACCGCGCCCTCGGCTTCGTCTCCACCCTCGGCAAGATCCGCCCCGGCCTTGGATGACGGCACAAGCGGGAGGATCTCTGCCTCGAAGGTGGTTGCCAGCACCGCGCTTGGGCCCGCGGCGGCCGCGTCAAGCCTCTGGACTTCGGCCAGGGTGGCTTCATCTTCGTCCGGGAGGCAATACCCCTCGCTGACCCGCTTCAGATCCACGTCATAGTGGGAAGCGAGCACGGCAAAGGTCCGCCTGACGTCGTGATGCAGCGCCTCGCGAAGTCTGCCACGCGCATGGTCACCCAAGGCTTGCAGGCGACTTTGAGGGGAGCTTCCCGAGGGGACATCGTCGAAGCCAAAGACCCTGCAAAAGGCCGAGATGGCCTCGGACATGGCCGCGCGGTCGGCTTCCCTCTGCTCGGCCGCCTGAGCAAGCGCCTTGGTGGACTTATCAAGGGCAGACTCGAGCTCTGCGAACAACCAAAGCAGAAGACCTCAAACACGAGTTGAGGAACCGAGCTGAAACAAAATCTTAAAACAGCCGAGACATACCTTCGGCTCGGGCACGCTGCTCCGAGGATGCAGCTTGGGCCACGGCGAGGTCTGCTGCAAGGGCTCCAGCCCGAGCAGACGCCTCGGCTAACTGGACTACGAGAGCCTCAGCCCGGCTTTCGGCCTCGTCGGCCCGGCCCCGAGATTGGTCCCGCTCGCCGGTGACCTGGTCAAGCTTCGACTGCCGCCGCTGCGCCTCTGCGCGTGCTGCCGCCGCCTCCGCTCCCAGATCGGCATAGAGCAACCGAAGGTCCGCCACCTCGGCGCTCTGTTGGGAGAGGCGCGTGGTAGCACTGGCAAGCGTGGTCCTCAAGGACCGCAGCGAACCCCAGACATCAACCTCGCGGCGGATGAACGACGACTTGGCGGCGCTCAGATCCGTCAGATCCTGAGGGAAGGAAGCGGGGCGTCACAAAGAACGCCTTAATCACGAGAAAGGTATGCCTAAAGTCATTACCTGGAGGATCTTGGGAACGTCCCTGCAAAGGACCTCCAAGGTCGACCGAAGCGATCCCACTGTTGCCTCGACACACTCACGAAGCCCGTCCCAAGACTGCTCCTCCCGCTCATCGTCAAGAACGAAGAGGGGATCTGAGGCCCCACGGGTCCGGAACCGAAGCAACTGGCGCTGCCCCTCGGAACTGTGCCGCGCGGGGACAAGGCTGCCGCTCGGCGGGGCGGGTCGCGGTTCTGCTCCCCCTCCTCCGAGGCATCAAGTAGCGACGCCTCGGTCATCTCAGCGTCGGCGGCGACGGGTGGCTCCACGGCCAGAACAGCAGCGGCCTCGGTAGAAGCCAGTGACAGCGCCGGCAACACGTCTGGTGGGCTCGAGGCCGCAGCCGCGCCAGCAGTCTCCCTCGGCACGACGACCGCCTCGATAGAAGAGTCAGCCTCGGGAGCTCGCCCCACGACAACTTGTGCCGCCTGGGCGCCCCGCTTTGGGGCATCTTGTAAGAAGGCCAGCTAGTCGGCGAGGCCCGGTGCGGCACTGGCTGCAGAAGCCGGCACCGTTTTGAGGGCCTTCCGGGGAGCTAGACCGGTCGAACCATGTCTCCGTTTGCTGGGAAGAAAAGGAAGAGCAGGATCAGAACACACGAAGGAGGAGCCAGGACAAAGATATCCTAAGATACTTACCCACTCCAGGCCACGATCAACCGTGCCTGTGGGGAGGTCTCTCGAGCCTCGATCCCCGAAGGTACCACCGAGGTCAGCCCCGCTGCCGGCTTCGGCACCATCCTTGCCTTGGGCGCCCGAGGCACCAGAGGGACAGACTGCCCAGGCGCAGCCACGACGACCCGAGGGTCACCCTCCTGCACAGTCGGCACGGGCAACGGTTCTTGGGGAACAGGTGGCTCGACCTGACTCCCCGGGGTCACCTTAACTACCTCGACCAAGGGGTCAAGTACCCCCTCGGTCTGCCCCCGTTCTTCGGACCGGGACCCCGACGTCCTGGCCCCGGATACCGATGGCGCCAGCCCGCTCAGGGGCTAGCTCGATGACCCCTGGCCTAGCCTCAGATCCGGGCTGAGGCCGAGGCGGGCGGCCATGTCGTCGTCTTCATCATCGTCTTCATCGTCGTCGTCGTCGTCATCAGGCGTCTACGGCGATGGCTCCCTCGGGAGCCCATCCCTCTCCTGCCGACGACGAAGCCTTTCCAAGGCATCCCGAGCCCGCATCTGCTCGCGGGCCCGAGCCTTCTCCGCGTCCTTCTTCTCCTTCCTCTTCTCCGCGGCGACCCTCCGCGCAGCTCGGTCCACCGCGTCCTCCGGGACCGGTGGCAGGAAAGGCTTGTGAAACCCCACCTCCTAGAGACGGACGAAAGGTCTCGGCTGTCAGAACCAAAGGCAATCCGACACAAGAAGGAAGAAGGAGCGGACACTCACTAGGGACACACACCCGCGATCGGGACGCATCGAGAGCTGGGAAAAGACGCCGGCGTCCGGCTTCCCCAACGTGCCCGCTACCCGCCTATGGAGGTCTTCGATGGGAAGGGGATCCGAGGACATCCGTGAACCCTCCAAGTTGACCCCCAGCGTCATCTCCCAAAGCGGCAGCCGCCGCTCTGTCAAAGGGAGCACCCTCTGGCGATGAATGGCGGCAACCACCCCCGCAGCGGTGAGCCCTCCTTTCCGCAGCTCCTCCAGGGCCTTCAGAAGGGGCTAGAGATTCTTCTGTCTATCGCGCAGGGTCCCGTAGCGCCAGTTATCGGCGGCGGCGGTCACCACTCGCTGAGAAAACAACGAGAGCCTCCCGTCGTCATTTCGGAGATAGAACCACTGGCGCTGCCACCCTTTGTTCGAAGACGCCAGGACGACGGGGATGTACTGCAGCGCCCGCGCCTGCCTCAGCTGGAGGATGCAGCCACCGGCCCGCACCGCCATGCGGACCCTTCTTTCCCCCGTCGGCGAGGCAAAAAGCTCCATGGAGAAGAGATGGGTCCACAAGTCCCAGTGAGGGTCAATCCCCAAGTATCCTTCTCAAACCGCCGCAAAGATGGCAGCTTGCGAGATGGAGTTGGGACTGAGGTTGTGCAGCTCCACCCCGTAGACATGCAGAATCGCCCGCATAAAACGGCTTGCCGGCACTCCGAACCCCCGCTTGTGAAAGGAGACAAAGCTCACGACATACCCCGGCGGCGGGGACGGGGCGGCTCCGCTCGAAGGGGCCATCCACTCCGGCTGTGAGTCACCGGAGAGAGGCCGAAGCAAACCCTCAGCAACAAGGGCCTCCAGGTCATCCGCCGTGATGGTGGAGAAAGGCCACGGATCACGCGGCGGAACAATGGTCACCCAGTCGGCCATCACCAAGCGGAAGAGGTGGCGGCGGAGGAACTGGGTGCGCGGTTTCCTTTCTCTGGCTATTCCCTTGGGTTGCGAAAACCTAAGTGGGAGGCAAGCCACTGAGTAAAGAACCGTCACCAGCCCCTCTCCCGAATATATAAAGGCCCAGGCGAGACCCATTCAACACTTCGCCCGAACTCGTCGCAAGGTTCAAAACTCAAAGCGAGACGCCCGTCCCTCGAACGGCTCGCGCACGCGTAACGGCCGCCCCGTGAACCACTCGTCCCGTCGCATTAACTCTGCGGCAGGACAGGCGGCACCTTTGGCAGGCGAAGCAGGCGATGCTTCACCTCCGCCATAATGACCGCGTCAGAAAAGGTGCGCCACGTCATTCGATTTTGTATCCTTTTCACTTCCTCTTTCTCTCTCTTGCCTCAGGGGTCGGGAAAGGGGATACTCCGAAAGGGATCCTTCTCCACGAAGGAAGCGGGCCCCGAGCCCCCTACTGATCAGAGGTTCAAAGGCTGGCCCCTCGGAAGGGTTCAACAGCCGCCTCAGAGCACTCGGGCTCCGCGCCCACTACTGGTCAGAGGTTCGAAGGCCGGCCCCTCGAAAGGGTTCAACGGCCGCCTCAGGCCACTCGGGCTCCGCGCCCACTACTGATCAGGGGTTCGAAGGCTGGCCCCCGAAGGGTTTGACAGCTGCCTCAGACGCAAAGCGAGGGATGACCCTGGGTACGTTCGATACATAATCGAGGCTCGGGCTACGCTCCCAAGGTACCCTAGGACATTTCCGAGACCAACGGGAACGACTTTGTAACGGAATCCCACCAGAGGGAGGCATCGAGCCCTCGGACCCCGTCAAAAGGGGACCGGGTCCGGCAAGTCGCCCGCAGGTACTTTTGGAGCGCGCCTCCGGGCCACTAGCCGACCCCTAATAAATGGGGCACGGGCGTCCACTCAGATTACCCGTTAGCAACTCACTGGAGACACCATGTTCGGCGCCCCCCGAGGGCAACATGGTGCTTTCCCCCCTCCTCCTTGCGGAAAGGCGACGCAGGGGCGTATGTAAAAAGCCGAGTCTGTCCCTGACCGTCCTCTCGCTCTGTGCGGAGGCTCGGGGGCTGCTCTCGCAAACCCGGATCCGGCCAAACCGTTGATAGCGTCAACATACCAGCCCGAGAACTTGGGACTCGACTGTTCACCCGGGCTACGACCAGTTCGCATGAGGGAGCAGCCAGACCGGCCGAAGCGTTACGAAACATACTAAGACCTCGAAGGAGTCAAACTACTCCTCCGAGGCCTCGGGGGCTACACCCGGCGGGTGCGCTCGCGCGCACCCACCGGAACAAAAAGCAACCGAGGAAGGCCGGTCCCCTTGCAAAAAAGTGTGACAAAAGCCTCCAAGCGAGTATCAACACTCCCTTCGAGGCTCGGGGGCTGCTGTCGGGGACCATAATTAGGGGTACCCCCAAGACTCCTAATCTCAGCTGGTAACCCCCATCAGCACAAAGCTGCAAAGGCCTGATGGGTGCGATTAAGCCAAGGCTCGGTCCACTCAAGGGACACGACCTCGCCTCGCCCGAGCCCAGCCTCGGGCAAGGACAGCCAACCAGAAAGATTCACATCTCGCCCGAGGACCCCCTCAAGCGACGGACACACCTTCGGCTCGCCCGAGACCCAGTCTTCGCCAACAAGCAACCTTGGCCAGATCACCACACCGACCGACCGTATCACAGGAGCATTTAATGCAAGGATGGCCTGACATCTTATCCTGACATGCGTCCTTCAGTCGACAGAGCCGAAGTGATCGTAGTCACTTCGCCGCTCCACTGACCGGCCTGATAAGAAGACAGCGCCGCCTGCGTCGCTCCAACTGCTGTGCCACTCGACAGAGTGAGGCTGACAGCAGCCAAGTCTGGCCTCGGGCGCCGTAGGAAACTCCGCCTCGCCCGACCCTAGGGCTCGGACTCGGGCTCGGCCCGGAAGACGACGAACTCCGCTTCGCCCGACCCCAGGGCTCAGACTCGGGCTCGGCCCCGGAAGACGACGAACTCCGCTTCGCCCGACCCCAGGGCTCGGACTCGGGCTCGGCCCCGGAAGACGACGAACTCCGCCTCGCCCGACCCTAGGGCTCAGACTCAGGCTCGGCCCCGGAAGACGACAAACTCCGCCTCGCCCGACCCCAGGGCTCAGACACGACCTCGACCTCGGAAGACCGACTCGACCCCGACCTCGGAGGAGCCTCCGCCTCGCCCGACCCAGGGCTCGGACCGATCACGTCACAGGAGGGGCCATCATTACCCTATCCCTAGCTAGCTCAGGCTTCGGGTAACAGGACCGGTGTCCCATCTGGCTCACCCCGGTAAACAGATAATGATGGCGCCCCACGTGCTCCATGACGACGACTCTCAGCCCCTTATGGAAGCAAGGAGACGTCAGCAAGGACTCGACAGCCCCGACAGCTGTCCTTCCGCAAAGCTCCAACGCTCCTCCGACGGCCACGACATCACATGAACAGGGTGCCAAAACCTCTCTGGCTGCCACGACGGCATGTACTTAGGGCACTAGCTCCTCTCTGCTAGACACGATGGTGCATTGCTACAGCTCCTATTGTACACCTGGACCCTCTCCTTATGCCTATAAAAGGAAGGTCCAGGGCTCTCTTACGAGGAGGTTGGCCGCGCGGGAGGACGGGACGACGCGTAGAGTCCCTCGCTCTCCCCCCACGCGGACGCTTGTAACCCCCTACTGCAAGCGCACCCGACCTGGGTGCAGGACAAACACGGAGGCTGCGGGTTTCCCCTTTTCTCCCTCTCCTCTACCCCCCTTCGTGCTCCGTCTCGCACCGACCCATCTGGGCTGGGACACGCGGCGACAATTTACTCGTCGGTCCAGGGACCCCCCGGGGTCGAAACGCCGACACATATAAAAGGGGAGGGTTGGTCGAAAAGCAAATGGACCAAAAGAGGACCACGGATGACCACACCCAAGCACACTGAGGACTACCAAGGCCAAAGCCAAGGAGCACACCACCACGACGTCCAAGGCTTAGCTAGGTAGCGAGCACCAGATTTCGTAGTCCTTAGGCCTCACAACACATAAGAGACTTAGGAGCGTCCTCCCTCTCTCATGGGCTTGTAACCCCTACAACGAGCATTGAGCAGCAAGGTGTCAGTACCACAAACAATCGAAGACTAGATGTAGGTGAAAGGAAAATGGACTTAACCATTTCCCATAATCAATTTTGGTGGTTGAAGTCCAACACAAACCATGTGGACTAACTAGATTGTCTAGATATCATTTATCTCAGATGCATAAGGTTCAACACAAACCAAGAAAGAAATTTAGTTAGGGACGCAATCCAATTTGAAGCAAAGGACTTAGAGTGCTGCCAAGTGGTGCACCGGACAGTGTCCGGTGCACCAGGCCAGGCAGCCAGCGAAACAGCCACTCTCGGGTTTCTTCTAGGTGCGCTCCACTATAATTCACTCGACTGTTCGGTGAGACAGCGGAGCAACAGCTCTTTGCACGCCAATGGTTGACTGCTCATATGAACAGTGATGAACAGTGCCGCGACAAAAGTCAGAGCGTAGAAGTTAGAGGTCACCGGACTGTCCAGTGTAGCAAAAAGACAAACGGCTCCAATGGTCAACAGCTCCAAACCCTAACGGACGCGCTGACGTGGCGCGCACCAGACAGTGAACAATGACTGTCCGGTGCGCCACCGGACTGTCCGGTGTGCCCATCGACGGTAGACTTTGCCAACGTCTAGGAAGTGGTTGGGGGCTATAAATACCCCCAACCACCTCATTCAGTGGTACCCAAGTGTTCTGAATTCAACATTCAATACAAGAGCAATAGACTCCACTCCAAGTAACATTCAATATATCAAAATCCTATCCAAGTCCCAAAATCAACTCCACCACTTAGTGACTTGAGAGAGAGAGAGTTTTTGTGTTCATTTGCGCTCTTGTTGCTTAGATTGCCTTCTTCCTCTCTCATTCCAATTCTTGAGTGCTTTGTAAAGCTAAGCAAGAGACACCAAGTGTGTGGTGGTCCTTGTGGGGTCTTAGTGACCCGTGTGATTAAGAGACACAACAGGAATACTGAACATTGTCGTCGGCCATTTTAATTCCCGTCGGCCAGAGCAAAGGCCGACGGGAATTAGTTAACTCCCGTCGGCTAAAAAGCAACCCACGGGCCTTACGTTAACTCCCGTCGGCCCTGAGGCTAGCCGACAGGAATTGGTTAACTCCCGTCGGCCCAGTCGCCAGCCGATGGGCCTTACGTTAACTCCTGTCGACCCTGACGCCAGCCGATGGGGATTATTGCTTTATGGACCGGCGGTCATCCCGCGCGGCTCATTTCCTCTCTCACTCTCTCGCTTTCCAAACCGCCGCCAGCTGCCATTGTCGCCGCCCGCCGCCCGCCCCTGCCTCCGGAGCGCCGCCTGCCCCCGCCCCCGGAGCGCCGCCCACCGCTCACCCCTGGAGCGCCACCCACCGCCCACCGCTCGTCCCCGTTGCGCCGCCCGCCCCCGGAGCACCGCCCGCCGCCACCAACGCCGCCGCCCCGGAGCACCGCCGCCGCCCTAGACCGTTGAGGTATATAATTTTTTAATTATTTAATATAAATGCGAGTGTTATTGTTAAATGTGTGTATAAATGTTTATTTTCGTTGGTTTTTTATGGCCGACGGGAGTTAACTTTCATGTGATTAGAGTTAGTTTAGGGTGTGATTAGAGTGTGATTAGAGTTAGTTTAATATCACATGTGTGCCTTGATGTTAGGTATAAGTATTAATTCTATTATTATAATAGATTTAACTTATGCTATTAAATTGTTGAATTTGATGTTATTTATTGATTAGATTTAACTTATAATATTAGGTTGTATGAAGGTTTCGCTATTGATAAATTTAATGTTATTTATGTATATATATAGTTATTTATGTATATATATAGTTTTACTACTTACCTATAGATGTATGTGTTACGTTTAGAAACATGATTGTCTCACACACACTCTTTACTCGTACACACAACCGCAATAATGGGTGATAGACGTGATTGGATGTATGAAGGTTTTAAGAAGGGTGGGTGTCACACAAGTGAATGGTTTGCCAAGACACAGATGTTTCTGGACCATGCAACTGCTTTGTCACAAATAGATAATATTAGGTGTCCATGCAATATATGTAGAAATATGACGAGCCACACCAAGAGGCAAGTCACACTACACCTGTGCTCGCATGGTTTCGTGCCAGGCTATAAGGTCTGATATCTCCATGGTGAAGATGTTGAACAAGCAACAGAAGTAGAAGTTGATGACGGTGAAGATGATGTTGATAGGATGGACCAGATGCTTGAGGATCTGCAGCCTGAACTGGCACCAGATCATCATGATTCACCTACACCGGAGGTTCAGAAGTTCTTCAACCTACTCAAAGCGTCAGAAGAGCCTCTTCACGGGCACACTGACGTGACCGTCCTCGAATTCGTGACCCGGCTGATGTCAATCAAGTCCAAGTTTGCATTTTCAATTAATTGTTACAAGGAGCTTATGGATTTGATTAGCGAGGTTCTTCCTACGGGTCACAAGATACCCAAAGACATGTACCAGTCCAAGAAATTGCTTGAAGGTCTTGGTATGGAGTATGAGAAGATTGATGTTTGCCAGAACAATTGTATGCTTTTTTGGAAGGAACATGGCAGAGAGCAGAAATGCTTAAAATGTGGGAAGTTGAGGTACGTGGAGCTTGTAAATGAAGATGGGGAGAAGGTGGTGACAAAGGTTGCACATAAACAGCTTTGGTACATGCCTCTCACTCCTAGAGTGAAACGTTTGTTTCTCTTGAGGAAGACCGCTATGCACATGAGGTGGCATAAAGATAGTACAGACAGACAAGATGGGTTAATGGTGCACCCGTCAGATGGTGATGCATGGAAGGCTCTTGACAACTTTGATCCAGATTTTGCCAGCGATGCAAGAAACGTTCGTATCGGCTTGGCAACTGATGGTTTCACGCCGTTCAATATGACCGCTGTGTCGTATTCATGTTGGCCTCTCATTGCCATACCGTACAACCTTCCACCTGCTCTTTGCATTAAATATGAGTTTATGTTCCTATGTCTTGTTATACTTGGGCCTAAGCATCCTGGCGTACGCCTCAATGTGATGCTTCAACCACTGATTGAAGAGTTAAAGAAGCTATGGCAAGGTGTGGAAGCCTACGACTGCTTCAACAAGCAGAAATTCAATCTTCGTGTTGCATATCTGTTATCGGTTCATGATTTTATGGCGTATGGTATTTTCTCTGGATGGAGCGTGCATGGTAGATTGACGTGTCCTTATTATGCTAAAGATATAGATTGTTTTTGTCTTAGTGCTGGTGGCAAGATATGTTACTTTGATTGCCATAGATGTTTTTTACCCTTCAACCACCCCTTCAGAAGGCAGAGAAAGGAATTTAGAAAGGGCACCATCGTCACGAAGGGACCGCCCAAGCGACGTAGTGGGATAGAAATTACAGAAGAGCATAGGAAACTTGTCCTAGACGAGAGTGGGAAAAGGTATCAAGGTTTTGGTGAGGAGCATAACTGGACTCACATATGTGGCTTGTGGGAGCTTCCTTATGCTATGTCATTGATTTTGATGCACAACATCGACGTCATGCATCAAGAGAGTAACTTTTGCCAAGCCCTCATAAATACATGCATGGATTTCCCTGATAAAACGAAAGACAATGACAAGGCACGCTTGGACTTAGCAGTGATATGTGATCGTCCAACCCAAGTGCTTAGAGAAAACGGAGGCAAACCAAAAGCTGACTATTGTCTAAAATCTAAGCAACAGAAAGAAGTGATGAAGTGGATGAAGGATATTAAATTCCCCGATGGTGATGCCGCTGGTTTTAGAAGATCTGTGAACTTGAAGACAATGAAGATGAATGGACTGAAGAGCCATGACTTCCACATAATTATGGAGAGGCTCATGCCTGTAATGTTTCGTGGGTACATTTCCGAAGCTGTGTGGAAAACGTTAGCTGAAGTTAGCTATTTCTACAGACAGTTGTGTGCTAAAGAAATCAGAAGAGATGTGATGGAACAACTGGAGAAAGAGGCACCGGTGCTTTTGTGCAAATTGGAAAAAAAATATTTCCACCGGGTTTCTTCAATCCTATGCAGCAGCATATCTTTATACATCTTCCATATGAGGCTAAGGTCGGTGGTCCTGTTCATTATAGGTGGATGTTTCATATAGAAAGAGCATTAAAGAAGCTTAGAGCAATGGTGGGCAATAGGGCAAGAGTTGAAGGATGTATTACGGAACAATTTAAACTAAAGGAGGTAGCACACTTCACAAGTTGTTACTTTGCAGAAGAACATAATGTATTTGCTCGAAAGAAAAGGTACCATGATGATGAACGAGAGATGCCTTCGTGTAGTGATCTTTCGATTTTTCAGACAAACGGCAAAGCCGTTGGTCCACCCAAGGTATATCACCTCAATATGGAAGAACAGAAGTCTGCTTTACTGTACATGTTCACGAATATGCCTGAGGTGGAGAAATACTTTGTGTAAGACTTATTTTCTTAAACTGTTCATATGTGAATTAGTTTATGTTATCAAATATCTCATGTCATACAATAATATTTGATAGTGAGTTTGATGAACAAAACATGAGGTGTCTCGGTAGGCCAACAGCGAGAGACATAGACAAATTGCGACTCGATGGTATGCATGGGCGACCTAATTTCATTATGTGGCTTCAGGACCGTGTAAGTCTTAATTATGTGGCTCCAAGACCTAATTTCAGTTAACTAATATTACAGAATTTGCTAATGCTTTGTGGCATAATTGATAGTTTGGGGAGGAAATGAATTTGAATGATGACTTACGTCAGTTATCTATTGGAAGTGTAACTGCCAAAAGCTATGGACGTTACGACGTCAATGGATATTGCTTTCGTTCAAGCATTTTCGAATCAAGTCATCCTATGGCCGCCACTCAAAATAGTGGAGTCATCACTAGGGCAACCGACATGGAAGGACATGAAGCCTGCTATTACGGGAAAATCAAAAATATAATCGAGATTACATTTGCTGGAAATAAGCCTTTAGCGCTAGTTTTCTTTGAGTGTAAATGGTATGACCCGAAGTATTATAGGACCGAATTTGGGATGACACAGATCCAACCTGAAAAATTGCTTCAAGGACACGACACGTATATCCTTGCCCATCAAGCAGACCAAGTTTATTTCTCGACATATCCATGCAAAAAGTTGTCTAAATGGAGGGTTGTGTACAATGTAAATCCCCGCGAACGCCTATACACTCCTAGTGAGGACGAATATCAAATTGGTCACCTTGAGCAGGTTGATGAGGTGTTTCAAGAAGAAGAGTTGCCAACTAGTTTTCATATTGATCCTGCACCGGCATTAGATTCACTAGTTGCAGACGTTAACGACTTAACTTTTCTCGAGAGACGGAGAAGACAACCTGTTAGGAGAAAAGTTACATGGCGACCTCTGCATAGAAGAGAACAAATAGATCCTGATTTTGATGATATTTAACAAGTAAAGTTGTTTTGTTATTTCATTTGTTTCTATTTTTTATGGATTATGTCGTTTTTGATGCACTAATGAATAATTTCTTATTTTTGATGCAGGATGCCGCCAAAGTCAAAGAAGTCAGTGAAGGGGCTATTCAAGGGCCTGGGCCTTTTTCAGGGCAGTTCTTCGAGCAGCAGCAGACGTCGAGAGCTGTTGAGCGCGGTACATGGAGATGAGGTAACATATCTTGTACAAATAAATTTGTTTACATATTTACAAATAAATCTTAAGTTGTATATACCAGGATGAGCAGCACACTGAGGAGCAGCATAATGAGGAGGAGCAGCACAATGAGGCTGAGCAGCACAATGAGGAGGTGGAGCACAATGAGGAGGTGGAGCACGTGACATGGGACCAGGCCGCACAAAATCACCAGCCATGGGACCAATGGGACCACCAGAGAGAGCAGCAACAGGCGTGGGACCAGTGGGGCCAACAGGGCGAACCGGCTGACAACCCGATGGATGATGGCTTGGGAGGCTCTTCAGCGACACGCACACGTCGCTCAAGAAAAAGCCACTCAGTAAAGCCTCGTCACGCGATAGAGCGAGAGGCTGATAGGACTTTAATCATGCCACATGGAGATCGGTGAGTGTAATATATTAACTTATCTCATATAACTATTATGTGTATTGTTAATGTTTTTGTGTAATGCAGGAACTGGGAGGACCTATCCTTTGACGGCAAGGGACAGCACACTCAGGTTAACCTTATGTTGGGTTCTTTTTGCCGCCTTCACTACCCTGGTATAGTGAAGGTGTCAAACGATGATACCGAGGATGAGGTGCTCGTCAGTACCTGGGACAAGTACAAGTTTAAAAAGGAACAAAACCACACCGACAGACAGGGACTTGTGCGTAATGACTTTTGGGTATGAATTCTTTATTATTTTTGTTATGTTTCTTAATATTGTAAATCTATGACTTATACCATTGTTTTTGTATTCTTTATGTTGTAGCTTCGATATCGGTTGCCTGACAGAGAGGATTACATTGGGCACGCTGAACGTGTCTTCCAAAACAATGCAAAGAAGCTGGTGAAGGATGCTATATACTATGCGAGAATTCAGGCTACAAACCTGTATTTTCAAAAGCATCCGGAAGAAGCAGGCCCCTTGAATAAAAAGGAAGGGTCCTCAAAGATATATTTGACTGAGGATCAATATCGTGAGGTTAGTATTCAATTTGTTTTACCCTTTATATTGATTGTTGTGATTGATATAATATGTAACATTGTGTGTGCAGGTGATGGTTCCATGGATGGCGCCCGTGCCTGATGCGTACTATGCTTGGTGTCGATATTGAGCTTCTGAAGGCTTCCAGAAAGCATCAACGCATCACAGACAATGTCGAGGAACCAATCCTGATCACAAGTTTGGCGGTGACGACATGATACGAAAAGCTAAAAGAATGGTAAGTTTGATCTAGCTATGTCGATTAGCAAATAGTACGATTGCTTATGAATGTTTTTTTGTTTATACAGGAAGCTACGAGTGGCCAAAAGCCTAGTGACATTGAGGTCTACCAGGAGGGCCACAAAGGACCAGACCCGAACAACCCTGACCAGCTCTGCAGCCAGACAACCACGGATCGCTTGGTGAGTTTTGGCCCAAAAGTACAAACGTTCAAAGTATAGAAATTCCTGCATTTGTAAGGTTGTGAATGATGTATAGGCGACATATGGGGAGGAGATGGTTCGTCGCCATGGCCCTGACTTCGACTAGCGCCATGAACCGGTGGATCCCTCGGTGGTGTACGCAAGTGGTGGTGGCAAAGCGCATGGACGGTAAGCTCTAACTTATGAAATTATATGGTTGACACTAAATTGATTATGCAGTAATCACATTTTTTGAATCACTTATAGATACGCACTCTTCGACGGATTCATTGACTCGTCGTCGGTGAGATCTCAGAGGACGGGTTTGTCTTCCCGTAGCTCATGCTCTCGTCGACCGAACGAGCAGGAGTTGGAGATTATGAGGATGCGTGAAGAGATGAGACAACAACGCGAATTTATGGAGGCTTGCAATGCACATAACCAAGCGATGTATCAAGTGAGTACACATAATCCGAACTCTAAATTATTATATTTCAATACAACATCTTCAATAGTAACACATATGTTTAACAGTTAATGCAGCAACAGGGCATGGCAACAAATTTTCCACCGCCACCACAATGGAGCAAGTTTGCAAACACACCAACTTCGCCACCACAGTTCAACACTCCTCCGACACATATACCTGCACCTGGAGATAGGGTACGTTTGATAACTCTCGATTAATTTATACACATGTATACTTTTTGATATTTGCATTTAACGTGTTGATATTTGCTAACTTGCATAGGTTACGCCCGAAGCGGGTGGTAGTGGGTCTGATCCCGCAGCAGGGACTGGATTTGTTGACTCCCTCTTCGTGTTCCCTCATCTTGGTGGTGGTGGCGGCAGCGGTCAAAGCTCTAACCACCCAAGTGGTGGTTATCTCTAAACACTCGAACATGTTTCTTAACTCGTTGACTCTTGGTCGTACTTGAACTTATGTCGTACTTATATTTCAATCCTATGTCGTACTCGTTGACTCTATGTCGTACTTGAACTTATATTTGAAATGTTTGTGTAAACTATGTTGGTGGATGTTATGTTTGTAATGCGTGATTTGATTATGAATGCATGTGTTTGTAATGTGTCTGTTATGTGTGCAGAAATAGTGACCTAATTTAGTGCTGGTTTTGTAGCAGTATAGGATAATTCCCGTCGGCTCAGCTAATTCCCGTCGGCTATGGTTGAAGCGACGGGAATTAATTATTAACTCCCGTTGGCCCAGTTAACTCCCGTCGGCCAGGTAGGGCCGACGGGAATAAATTAATAATTCCCGTCGGCCAGGAGAACCGACGTGAGTTAGCTATTACTCCCGTCGGCTAGTTAGTGGCCGACGGGGATTAATTATTCCCGTCAGCCGCCGACGGAAATAACCTTATCCCCGACATCTGACGCCTGTCGGCTGAGAACCGACAGGAATAAGCCTTAAACCGACAGGAATTACTTATTCCCGTCGGTTTAAGGCTTATTCCCGTCGGTTCCTGGCCGACGGGAATTAAGTGTTTTCCTGTAGTGAGAAGGCTCACTCGATCTATGTGACCGTTTGAGAGAGAGGGAAAGGGTTGAAATAGACCCGGCCTTTGTGGCCTCCTTAATGGGGACTAGGTTCTTTAGAACCGAACCTCGGTAAAACAAATCACCATGTCCACTTGTGTTGATTTCCATTTGATTTGTTTTGCCCTCTTTCCTCTCTCTAAAGTTTTCTTGCCAATATTGATTTGAGTTTGCTCCCAAACGTCATCCGCATCATTTGAGCAACTCATGGCAAGAGAAACAATTTTCCACCTCAGATTTAATTCTAACGCTAACCCCGACCTTAGTGTGTGTTTAAGTTTATAAATTTCAGGTTTCGCCTATCCACCCCCGTCTAGGCGACTTTCAATTAGTATCAGAGCCAGTGCTTCATTAAGAGTCTAACAAACTCGAAATGATGTTTGGAGATCATGCCAAGAGGGAGATCGTGACCGGCGACAAGCCCACGGGCTTGGGGAAGACTCTCTTAAGAGAGTCCGGCAACAAGTACAAGGAGGAATCTTCTTCGTCTATCAAGTCACATAGGAGCGGTGACAAGAACAAAAAGAAGATGAAGAAGGTGGTCTACTACAAGACCGGCTCTTCAACACCCTCCACCTCCGGCACCGAGTTGTTCACTACTTCTAAGCGCCATGAGCGCAAGAAGTATAGTAAGATGCCCCTACGCTATTGTAGCGCCCCAATCCTTTTGGACTCAAATGTGATACAATTACTAGTCCTAGGAGGCTAGTAAACACATTTATACAACAGATGATTCCAGATCTGCTTAAACGAGACAAACCTATAAAGGTGGCGGTCAACTTTAAGAGTTGGTCCACAACTCGGGACATAACATCAGAGTGGCGCTGAAGCAGCCCGATATACGCAGCGAAGCAAATCAGCGGTCCAACAGCCACAGGCAAGGTTGGGAACAGTCGTAACTCTTACCCGATCTCCTTTTTCTGAAAAACAACAAATAAGAAAGGGTGAGTACAAACGTACTCAGCAGCCCACCTTCACCCGCGGAATGGGGAAATCAGATATAATGCATGGAATATGTGGAGCTCAGGATATTTTGCAGAAATAGCAATATTTGATGCACGGTTGTTTTGAAAAAACATTTTGTATTTTGCAAAGCGCATCCTCTCCAAAAGGAGCAGAAAGTTTTTCAGTATAGAAAAAAATCCCCTGGACTAAACCATCCAGGTATCTTAGCAGTTTTCCACTGGTTTTCATTTTCAAAAATAGCTACTGGACTTCCCGTCCACCATAGCTCACGGCTCAACCGCCGGACCTTTTAAAAACCACTTTTGTCAAACGCATCCTTTTTTGACACCAGACTCGTCCATTCCTGTGGACACAGACTATTCGAATAGGTTTTCAAACTCTGCAGCAGAGGTGTACACTTTACCCACTAGTCCGGCTCTGCGATCTCATAGCTAGTGAGATCCGAATCCGAATCTCTTTCTTTCCTCGCACGTCCTAACCTTAACGGTTATACCGGAAGGAGTCAGGCCACCACCATGCCCAAACCAGACAAAACATTCCCCCTCCTTATCCTTCCGGTGCTCCCCAGCCTTCATAACCCTGGGGTTTGAACCGTATGAGTTTAGATTGAGTGACTACCCACACAGTCTCGAGTGGTTGTACTTATCATGAGTACAGGTAGTGAAGGATGACAAACCGGTCCTTATATGAGGGGACAATCCTTCTGCCTACGCCTAAACCAGCTGAGCCATCACCTTAGGCCCTCCCCTAAACCAGAGAGTCCCTGATCATCCCTACTCAAAGGTGATAAGGGTGAAAACCCTTCATCATACACATTTTGAAAAGCATTTTCTTTTGAAAACTCACACCTTTTCTCAAATCATTTGTAACAAATATATCAAGGATTGATTGCGGCAAGTGGCTGGGTGGCCATAATTACTTGTCTAAAAATCATATCATGCATAAAATAACAGGCTGAGGGTTGTGGTTAAAAAATCATAGGTAATTTATGCATCAAAGGGATCCAGTGAGCTTGCCGTGCTTATCCGGCGAAGGGGGAAGGGGAGCTCGCGGAACTAGCTTCTAGCTCCACTGCCTGGCGTAGACTTGCAGATCTAGCCTCTACGAGACGACACGAACGCTCCGATAACTATGCAACATGAATAAGCAAACATACAAACCAACAAGTATACCAACAAATATTTAGTATAGTGGTCAGAATAGCGATATATGGATGGGTAGAGTCTTGAGTAGAATCTGTGTCATGTGGTGTTGAGATACTACTAGTAGTGGAGTGGAGGTGCTTACCAGGAGGGTGGACTAGAGGCAAAGCGACACTATGTGTGTAGTCGGCAGAGCGGAGTAATTGAGTGGGTGGAGTGTTTGCCTTGGCTGAGGGTGTTGAGTGTGTGGAGAGGGAGAGGGTAGCTAGGTGTATTTATAGCTGGGTGTATGTGGTGTAGCACAATGAGGTTCACTGTTGGTGAGAATAGTGACGAATGAATCGTCTGACTTAGTATGAACAGGAGAGTTATAGGCAGACTATGGGACAAGAGTATTTTGGGAGTTTCCTGGAATATGAACCATGCTTAAGGGATGACATGGTTGGATAGGGAATAATTCGATAAGAATTTAGAAACAAGAATTATTGGAATCTGAGTTTGGAAGTCTGGTTTGAAGGAATCTCAAAGTTAAGCGTGCTCAACTTGGAGAAACCTGTGATGGGTGACCAGATGGGAAGTTCCCTACTGGAAGGAAAATCACAGTCACCAGAGTTTGTATGACTGGAATATGGGTCTGGCTGGTCTTAAGTGGACTGGACAACATGATGGATGAGTAGTTGAAATTTGGGGGTGATTGGATGAACGATGAATAGTAACAATGAATAGTAATGATAATGAATAGTAATGGTGAATAGTAATGGTAAATAGTGATATGAATAGTTCATATGAACGAATGATGAACGATGAATAGGAAGTATGAACGAACGTACGAACGATCGAATGATCGGACGAATGAACAATTGGAATTTCGGCAGCATAACGGCAAGACAAAGATTATCTGGAAGAACGATGAATAGGGACTATGAACAAACGATGAACGATGAATAGGAAATATGAACGAACGATGAACGATCGAATAGGAACTATGAACGAACGATGAACGATCGAATAGGAACTATGAACGAACGATGAACGATCGAATGATCGAACGAACGAATGATCGGAATTTCGGCAGCATAACGGCAGGACAAAGATTATCTGGAAGAACGATGAATAGGGACTATGAACGAACAATGAACGATGAATAGGAACTATGAACGAACGGACGAACGATCGAATGATCGAACGAACGAACGATCAGAATTTCGGTAGCATAACGGCAGGATAAAGATTATTTGGACGAACGAACGGACGAACGATCAAACGGACGAACGATCGAACGAACGGACGAACGAACCATGAACGATCGGACGAACGAACGAACAAACTAAGAACAGGGGGACGAACGATCGAAGAACGACCGAACGATCCTTGTGCTAGTGTGTGCTTGTGTGGAACATGGAGTGGGTGTGGGGGGGGGGGAGAAGAGTTGCCATGAAATGGCTTGGGGTGGGATGAGAGGAGGCCCTTGCCCCTCTATTTATAGCCATGGTGGGGGGATTAGGGGAGAGGATGAGAGGATTAGTGGGAATATGAGAGGATTAGTGGGAGATTAGCATGTATTTGTCTTGTATAAGTGAGATTAGCTTGTAGAGCTCACCGTATGACACCGGAGGCATACGTATACGTATGAGCATGAGGAAAGTTATGAAGAAAATATTTGTGGGGACTTGAAAAATGATTCTGAAGGTATTTCTTTAGGAAGAAAATACTTGGAGATATATCGGTGGAATATCTGGGCAATATTTCTGGAAAGAACTTGAAGGGGATTACTCGGGAAATATCTGGGCAGTATTTCTGGAAAGAATTTGAGGGGGATCACTAGGGTAATATTTCTAGGATATTTTGAGGAGGATTTTAGAGAGAATATAGACCACTATACTTTATTTGTTGATATCAACTCGCAAACAAACATTTTGAAATGAAATTTGAAATTCATTTTGAATTTAGAGCGAGTTTGAGAAAATTTCAAGATTTGAATTTTTGGGATGCTACAAATCTACCCCACTTAATATGAATCTCGTCCTCGAGATTCAGCTTAGAAGGGTTATGAGTATAGCTTTACTTTAGCTACATATCTTCACTTTGTAGACTCTTCGAGGAGATGGAACTTCAACAAAATCTGGCCTTTGAGGAGCATCTGGTTGCCGATTGCAAACGCTGATTCTGGCTACTCAAAGATCATCTTCAGGCTTCTAGGTTTCGCTTGGCAGCTAGCTTATTGAGGAAGCAACGATGCCAACACGCAAACCTTTCTCTTGCGAACTCCCACATGGATTCCTTCCTTGATTGGTCTTCTGGTTCTTTATCAACAAACTTGGGTGACCACTTCTCATACAGAAACTTATATGCTTCGATGATCTGGTCCTCCACAAGCTTGCTACAGGCCTTTTTCTTCTTCTCCATAGCAGGAACCTTGCTGGAACACTATCCCACTTAAAAAGAATGAGGGTAGAACTCTTGAATCTTGGGCATTTGAACTCCTTAAAGTACCTCATAACAAGGGTGTTACGGGGCCTTCTTCTGCTGTTGCTGCTTGAGCAGGCTGCGGAGAGATGACTGACACAGAGTTGATCTTGGGAGAACCTTCTTCTTATCTTCTCTTCACTATCTTCTTTTCACTGACCCTTTCTTTCTCTTTGCTCTTCCCACTGGAGGATTCTATCAAAGTGTATTACCATCATACAGAGGGGGAAACCAAAGACTATGAACCATATACAATAGTCTTCAACCCAAGAATCACCAAGCATTGTGATCTTAGGGGCGAGGGAGTGGAAAATGGAGTTGTTTGCAATTTGGCAGAGGGGGTTTTATCGGGAGTGTTTTGCTTTGAGTGTAATAGGAACTGAGGGAGTTGTTGGGGGGTTTATTAGGTGTGTGCTTTGCTTGGGATGGGAAATGAGGGAGCTGGTGCGAGAGTTTTATAGGCGAGCGGGGGTGCTCGGGTGTGGAGTGGCGGTGATGGGGCAGGTGCTACGCGGTAGCAGACACGACAAGGGGGAAGGGGGGGGCTGTTGCCGGCGACGATGGCGGTGGGTGCGCTGCAAAAGGGGGCGTGGGTGGCGGTAGTGCGCTGCAAAGGGGTCGTGGGGCGGTGGTAGTGCGCATGGAGGCGGGCACGCGTGCGAGGGGCACGGGTGAGTGGTGGGGTCAATGACCCTGATGTTTGTGGTCTCTGGTTATAAGAATCTTTGCCTCTCTGTATGGTAATAACTCCTTTTGTCCTCTTTTCCTATTTACTTTGACTCAGGGGCAGTGCTTTGATTCTCATGGTCGGTCCTTTTGACTGAGCGACTAGACATGTTTCTTCTGTAGCTTATTCCAGGCTTCAAGGGTAAGCTTCCCGGTATCTTCTTGGGTAAGGCACTTTTCTCTTGAGATGGGTTAAGATGAGATTGGAAGCATAAGGTGAGGATTAGCTCTAATTTGTTATCTATGTTTTTAGAGAAAACCTTTCTTAAAAAAAAGAAAACACACAAGCTCAGCAATGATAAGCACAAACAAATCAAATGTTTTGAATAGGGGAAGGATAGAGTTTTTCCAAAGCACGGACTACTCAGATTCGGGGGCTAAGCATAACTACTATTGCTTGGCTCCTGAATTGAGAACTATGCTAAATGCAACTTATGAGCACTAACGTTAAAGCATCACATATGCACTCAAAAGGGGAGAAAACATCAAGCGAAATTCATTTTGAAATGCCCTAGGGGGCCACATAATTAGAGTTTTGCAAAACACGAGTCTATACGATTACTTCTCATACATGCAGGGCTCTAGCCAAAGTGAAGAAAAAACTTCACTACCCAATGCATGTAGAGGACTGAGCATAACTAACTCAGATCTGGCAGCTTCTCTTCTAGCGAGCCTGACACACAACTTCAATCTGAGACATCTCCTGGATGGGTCAAGAGGGAGCTGATGTTGATGACTTCTTCTGGCGGTGACTGAGATGGCAGCATGGGGTCGAACTCTTCTTCAAGCTGGACTGGCTCTTGTAGTTCCTCAGAGGGCGGCAGTGCTGGCGGGGTGCTTGCAGCTTCTTCCTTGACTTCAAGGGATGGTGCTGGAATCTTCTTCTTGGTGAGGGGCTCAAAAACTCCGGCGGGGGATCTTGGGAGGACTCGGGGTGCTCTTGCTTATCCATAGCCTTAGGGGAGACTGGAATTCCTTCCAAGACTATGGCTCCTTCCGGGAGTTCCCAAGCATTCTTCTCTCCTCTGATAGAGACCGGGTGACCTTCAAGAATCTGGGGATCTTTAGCTCTCATGGGTTGAACTGGGTTGGATGGAGCGGGCTCTTGGATCCACAGGGCTCTACGTTGGTTGTGGGTTACCAAGTAGGCCTTCATCAGCTTCTGGACGTGCTCATCCTTGGCTTGCTTCAGGGCTTCAACCACAATGACTTCACGACTTTCCAAGGCACTTGCACGGGCTTGAGCTGAGGTGAGATCCACATGGAGCTTACGGTTGCGCTTCTCTGCATCTTCTGCTCGGGCAATCATCTAACGGTGGTGCCAAGCCAAGAAATCATACTGTGCATCCAGGGTGAGCAGTTATGCAGTGAGGTACACGACTGTGGGGTCGTCCTCAAGCAGCTGCTGCCCTTCTAATGCACGCATCCTGGCCATCCAAACGGGATGGTCTCTCTGAAAGGGCGGAAAGAATCTAAGCGGGGTGTCAGCCACTTCTTCTTCATAGATCTGACACAGGGTCCTCAATGTCTTGCGAGCGACGACTTGGTAGGTGTATTTGAATTTGTGCCCAGCAGCAGTGACACTCCATTCCACATGGTGCAGACTGGATCTAATGTATACAGTCACGACACACTTCTCTGTGCCATGCTCGACGAATTCACGACCATCATACTTTGGCTGGCTCCTAATTCCGAGGCGGACTGTGCATGCTCTCATCAACTTGGGGAAACCATCTTCATTCTGGCAAAAGCTGGTTTGGCAGCGAACCTCCATCTGACTTCTGAGAGAAGGAAAGGAGGAAAGCATTTTTGAAATGAAGGGATGAGAGCAAGATTTTTTTAAGAAAATAGTTTTGACTCAAAAACTTTTGGATCAGGCTAAGGGTTATGTCCTGCGGCCAACCTAACAGCTTTGATACCATCTGTAGCGCCCTAATCCTTTGGGACTCAAATGTGATACAATTACTAGTCCCAGGAGGCTAGAAAACACATTTATACAACAGATGATTCTAGATCTGCTTAAACGAAACAAACCTATAAAGGTGGCGGTCAACTTTAAGAGTTGGTGCACAACTCGGGACATAACATCAGAGTGGGGCTGAAGCAGCCCGATATACGCAGCAAAGCAAATCAACGATCCAACAGCCACAGGCAAGATTGGGAACAATCGTAACTCTTACCCAATCTCCTTTTTCTGAAAAACAACAAATAAGCAAGGGTGAGTACAAACGTACTCAGCAGCCCACCTTCACCCGCGGAATGGGGAAATCAGATATAATGCATGGAATATGTGGAGCTCAGGATATTTTGCAGAAATAGCAATATTTGATGCATGGTTGTTTTGAAAAACATTTTGTATTTTGCGAAGCGCATCCTCTCCAAAAGGAGCAGGAAGTTTTTCAGTATAGAACAAAATCCCCTGGACTAAACCATCCAGGTATCTCAGCAGTTTCCCATTGGTTTTCATTTTCAAAAACAGCTACTGGACTTCCCGTCCACCATAGCTCACGACTCAACCGTCGGACCTTTTAAAAACCACTTTTCTCAAACGCATCCTTTTTCTGAAACAAAACACTAATTGCCATGCCACACCAGACTCGTCCATTCCTGTGGACACAGATTATTCAAATAGGTTTTCAAACTCTGCAGCAGAGGTGTACACTTTACCCACTAGTCCGGCTCTGCGATCTCATAGCTCGTGTTGGGGCCTTCGGCTTCCGAAGGTCCTAAAAACATGATTTAACAATGTTTCTGGAGTATAATACATGAATAGGTACCTTCGGGCTCGGATCAGAACCACACTGTGAAGAAGCACAAAGAATACGAAGGTTGGCGCAGAGCCGAAGCTATGTGCAGGAGAGCTTCGGCATGATAGCAGAAAAGGAAACCAACTTAAAAAGGAAAAGGCTATTCAGACCTCGATGGGTTACTATAGAGCCATTAGCATATGTAAAGGGTGTGGGTGTAATTTTACATGGGCTGCTGAAAGTCGCCTAAAGGGGGGTGAATAGGCGGAATCTGAAAATTACAAACTTAAGCACAGCTACAAGCCGGGGTTAGCGTTAGAAATATAAACGAGTCCGAAAGAGAGGGCGAAAACAAATCACAAGAAAATGAAGAGTGAGACGCGGTGATTTGTTTTACCGAGGTTCGGTTCTTGCAAACCTACTCCCCGTTGAGGTGGTCACAAAGATCAGGTCTCTTTCAACCCTTTCCCTCTCTCAAACGGTCACCTAGACCGAGTGAGCTTCTCTTCTCAATCAAATGGGACACTAAGTCCACTACAAGGACCACCACACAATTGGTGTCTCTTATTTTGATTACAAGTGTTGTGAAAACAAGAATGAGGAAGAAGAAAAGCAATCCAAGCGCAAGAGCTCAAAAGAACACAAAAGTCTCTCTCTCTAGTCACTAATTTGTTTGGAGTGATTCCGGACTTGGGAGAGGATTTGATCTCTTTGGTTGTGTCTTGTATTGAATGCTATAGCTCTTGTATGAGGTTTGAAGGCAGAAAACTTTGATGCCATGAATGAGGGGTGGTTGGGGGTATTTATAGCCCCAACTACCAAAATGGCTGTTGGGGATTGCTTCTGTCGACGGGCGCACCAGACAGTCCGGTGCGCCACCGGACACTGTCCGGTGCGCCAGCCACATCACCCAACCGTTAGGGTTCGACCGTTGGAGCTCTGACTTGAGGGGCCACCGGACAGTCCGGTGGTGCACCGGACAGGTCCTGTAGACTGTCCAGTGCGCCTTTTGGCGCCTGCTCTGACTTCTGCGCGCGCAGGCGCGCACCGTAGCGCATTTAATGCCTTCGCAGACGACCGTTGGCACGAAGTAGCCGTTGCTCCACTGGCACACCGGACAGTCCGGTGAATTATAGCGGAGCGGCTCCCAGAATTCCCGAAGGTGGCAAGTTCGGAGTTGGGTTCCCTGGTGCATCGGACACTGTCCGGTGGTGCACCGGACAGTCCGGTGCGCCAGACCAGGGCACACTTCGGTTGTCTTTTGCTCCCTTTGTTTGAACCCTTTCTTTTGACTTGTATTGGTTTGTTGTGAACCTTTGGCACCTGTAGAACTCATAATCTAGAGCAAACTAGTTAGTCCAATAATTTGTTTTGGGCAATTCAACCACCAAAATTCTTATTGGAAAAGGTTTGACCCTATTTCCCTTTCAGCTACGTCCCGTGCCTATAAATAGATGAACAGTGCCCCCCGTACTGTTCATGCTGACTTGGCATTCGCTTTTGCGTCATGCTTGTACTTTCATCTTCTTTCAAGCCGAAGGTACATCTGTAATTTGATATCATTTCTATTTTTCCATAATAATAAAATAGAAATGAGTTAATAATAATACATTATTGTTTATGTTATCTTTTATATCTCATATGATGCCTTCTTCATTATTGTATGTTATGCTGATGAAGGTATGTCCTTCATAACCTTCGTCCGAAAATCATTATATCCTAAGGGAAATAATGCTTCGAAGGACGAAGGACTCAAACGTTTAAACATCTTTTATGTTGTCTTGTTCTTAACTCATAGCATTTGAGAACAAGTCCCCAACATTGGCGCCCACCTCCGGTGAACTCTTTTCGACCACCTTCGGCAAGCATTGACCTTCGTCATGCTGCTGGACCCGAACCAGGAGACCTTTTTTCTTCGAGAGGCCCGAAGCCAGAAGAGGAAGGCCACTAGTCCAACACCCCAGGAGGACGAGTTGGACCAAGAAATCAGGAATATGGAGATGCTTCATCAACAAGTACAAAGGAAGAAGGAGAAGATGGCTTGACTAGCCGACCTTCAGAGGCAGATTGATGAAGCTACTGAAGAAGTACGCCATCTTGCTCAAGATGAGCAAGAGCGAAGGCCTCAACATAGGGAGCTTCATCAAGAAGGCTTCTTCAACAAGGATGAATGGTAAGAGGATTTGCATCATGGAAATTTTGCTTTTGATGATGCTTCTCCTCTGTCAACAGAACTGCAGGCTACACCTTGGCCCCCATCTTACAAGCCACCCCAGCTCCCCATGTATGACGGGCACTCAGATCTGAAGCAGTTTCTGATGAGCTACGAAGCAACCATATCCTCATATGGAGGCAATACCGCAGTCATGGTGAAATCTTTCGTCATGGCAGTCAAAAATGTTGCGCAAACCTGATACTCCTCTCTTCGGCCAGGAACAATCACATCATGGCAGAAGCTGAAGGACATGTTGATCACCAGTTTCCAAGGGTTTTAGATGAAGCCAGTCACAGCTCAGGCTCTGTTTCAATGCACACAAGATCACGAGGAGTATCTCCAGGCATACGTCCTGTCACACCCGGTTTCAGAAGGCAAACCGA
This sequence comes from Zea luxurians, assembly GCA_029449295.1. NCBI lineage: Eukaryota > Viridiplantae > Streptophyta > Magnoliopsida > Poales > Poaceae > Zea > Zea luxurians. The sequence goes on from JAOPSE010000007.1 coordinate 150,744,124, forward strand.
ATGTGAACCATGTACGTGCCAGGATCAGAACTCACGTACACAACAATTACATAAATGAACATCATCGCATAGTGCTCGAATAATAACATAAAAGAGTATTAACTTATTACATCACGATGTCAGAGACATCCACGTAGTCATCAACTCAATGGGTAAATCAAAGTGCTAAGCGAAACGCAGTAAAGATAGAGCCTTCATAGGCAGCTGACTGGGGGTTTGCCGCCAACCCACACCTAGAACTCGTCGTAGTCTTGGAACTCCTGGAAGTCTCCTTCCACGGCTTCATCTTCTCCTGAGCAGTGGTTGCAATGTGGACAACCTGGTGTTTTGTGGTAAAGCAAGGATGAGTACACATCAACGTACTCAGCAAATGCCCGGTTTGGCTGAAGTGGACTAGCTTTTATGTGGGGTTAGGCTCAAGCAATTGCTTTTAGTTGGTCAGGTATTTATTGTTAGTAGAAGCTAGATTTTATCATAAAACCCAAGTTATAATCCCAAAAAGTACCTCCTCAGAGAGTAAATACTAGAATACATAATTAAAGTCACCATCATTAACCATCATCATTAAAGTCCTCATCTAAGGTGTATCCGAAGTATCTCTAATCAAAGAGGATCCCAAGGCTGCTCTTAACCATGAGCATGGCTGATATATCAGTTTCATTACCCTCTACAGAGGTCGCACACTTTACCCATGAGCCGTGATTCCCATTTTGCCCGGGGATCATGACTCCCCATTGATCACTTCCTAGGTGGTCCGGCAGGGTATCACTACGTAGCTTTTACAAAGATTCCCTAGAGGTCATAGCCGCCCGTTAGGTTTCTCCAGTTTGATAAACACAGTACCCCTCCCCGCAGGAGGGTGACTAACAAAAGCAAATCGAAAGAACCTCGGCACCCAGCTGTCGGTGTTTAGGGTCCGACCGCACACCTGGGGTTGCCCCTCGAGGTGTTTTAGGAGTAGGAAGGTGTCGACAACTGTAGCAAAATGGTTCGCGCTGATCGCACGAGAGACGGTAGATGAGGTTTACAGGTTCGGGCCGCTTAGTGATGCGTAACACCCTACGTCCTGATGAGTATGCTTGGTGGGAATGATTACAGGAAAGCCCTCTGGATTAAGAATACAGAGAGTTGATGTGGATGGCTAAGTAATGGGTCGAATGTTCTGAAGGGGTGCCCCCTAGGCCTTATATACTCGACCGTGGGGCAGTACATATGGATAAGATAACAACAAGTGGCTAAAAGATAGTGAACCTCTCGAGATTATCCTTTACGTAACCCTCGCCGACTTATCTTCACGTGGCTCCGTTGCATGGAGGCCCCGACGCGGGAAAGTCGGATCTTCGTTGCAGCCACTCGCTCGACGCTATGGGCCGTCCGGGTTCGCACCAATCCGGCCTCATGTCGTCCTGCGTTGCTGGTTGCTTTTCCCCAGGCCCACGAAAGAATAACCTTACGATTTATTGGGCCCTTGGGCCTTTTGTGAGGTCCTTTACTCTTTTAGTGGACCCGAGGGATATCTATCCCCCACAAGCCCCCGATCTTTGGGTTAATTTAGAGGTAATCAACCCGAAGATCTCAGGTCCAGCTTGTAGGTGATTTGAAGAAAGATGGCTCCTTGTTGTTCTCTCCTGCTTCGATCACTTGTTGACCAAAACCTAGCTTCGTGCCTGTGCCTTAGAGATCGGCATTCCTGTTTGTAGGATTCTGAACTTCATTGGGTGCACCGGAGGTGCACCCAATGGGTGTAGCCCCCGAGCTTCGAGTAGATTTTAGAAAATAATCTACTCGAAGGTCTTCAGCCGAGATTACTTCCATTTGTGTTCCTTTATTCCAGTTGAGGATTGGTTTCTTAATCTTGTCCCATGCCCTTAGAAATTGGTGCTATCCTGGCTTAGAATAACAATCCATGGGGTGCACCAAAGGTGCACCCAATGGGTGTAGCCCCCGACCTTCAAGTGGATTTTTTGAAGATAATTCGCTTGAAGGTCTTCTTTTTGTGTCCTTTCGCTGAAGATTACTCTTTCTGCTTATAAAAAAGTTGGCATGATGTCATCCGTGCTATGTCATCAATATTATGCTTCAGAGGTCAGCATGTGTTTTGTCTTTTGCAGCCGAATTTGCAATCCTTCTATATCTTGCTAGGTAGCATAGTTTATTTGCTCTGCAACTGATTGGACATTCGATGGACGTTCTCTGTCTAGTCTTCAAGTCATGTCTGTCGACCATATTTTGCACTCTGCTGGCTATACTTGGCTTCCCTCTAACTCTTGTTGATATCTCATTTTTGTCTTGAGGCATTCACTGCATGCTCTGTACAGATGTGACCATTTTGAAAAATATACTGACAATTCCTGGGCGTCCCCCCCAATGGGTGTGGGCAAGGGACGGCTTGGTACGCTGAGTGTTTTAACCGGTTGCTTCTGAGTTGTAATGTGATGGGATGTCGGGTGTAATCATATCCTTTGTGCTGTTGACTGGAGTCCCAATGGGTGTAGTGCTGCATGAAACGGCGTGAGCCGCCTGACGTGTCTTTGGACGGGTGGAGGTGTATATTGAATGCTTAGCGACTGTTCAGTGACCGCGGTTGGAGGTGAGCGGTTGCCTTTCTCTTCTATAAATAACGCTGTTGCCCCTCTGGTTTCTTCACATCTCTTCGCTATTCCTTACTGCTTCCTTCTCTTCTTTCCCGCTTGCTTCCACCATGGGAAAAAACAACAAGCGCAAGCGCGAGCCGACTCCTCCATCGGAGGACTTCGGCGACTCAGAGTACTCGGAGGAGGAGTTCTCCTCCGAGTCCGAGAGGTCTCCGGCCCCCGTCTCTCCCCCGGCGTCGTTCGATGACTCGGACGATTCCCAGGGGATAGCCGCGGAGGTCTGGACGTACATCCGGGCCGTCGAGCGCTCCGGGCTCGAGGGCTCGGATGAGTCTGAGTACTCCTCGAATGAGGAGGACTCGGACGGCGGCGGCGAGGGCGGGGACGACGACGACGACGACGACGATGACGACGACGACGACGACGACGACGGCAGCGGCAGTGGCGGGGGCGGCGGCAATGGCAGCAGCAGGGGCAGCACCAAGAGCGGCGGCAGCAGGGGCAGCACCAGGGGCGGCGGCAGCAGGGGCGGCACCAAGAGCGGCGACAGCGGCAGGGGCAGGGCCAGTGGCTAGATGCCACTGGTCTTTTTAGATATTAGTATAGATTAGAAGTAGTATAGTTAAATAATGTAGTAGTATTAGTAATGTAGAGTAGTATAGTGTAGTGTAGTAGTAGTGGGGGAGTATCAACTCATAATGAGTTGATTTGTAAGTATTGCCACTTCCCTTAAATGAAGAATGAATTTGGTTTCCTCTTGATGACTCGCTTTGTTTGACTATAAATCTGATTCTTTTGAGACCATAGACGAACAGCCTGATCATTATACTGACGCTTCCGAGCAATATTGCAGCCTGTATCAATGTTTTTAGAAGTAATGCCGAGTGATTGAAGGTCAACGTTGGCATTTTAGAAGCAATGCCGAACGATTGAACTCGAGATCAACGTTTTAGAGGCAATGCCGAGTGACTAAGTAGCGACGCCGGCATTTTAGAGGCAACGCCGAGTTTTTGAACTCAAGGTCGGCGCTTTAGAGGCAACGCCGAGTTATTGAACTCAAGATCAGCGTCTTAGAGGCACGCCGAGTGATTAAAGGTCGTTGTCAGCATTTTAGAAGCAATGCCGAGTGATTGAAGGTCAACGTTGGCATTTTAGAAGTAATGCCGAACGATTGAACTCGAAACCAGCGTTTTAGGGGCAACGCCGAGTGACTGAGTAGCGACGCCGGCGTTTTAGAGGCAACGCCGAGTTATTGAACTCGAGGTCAGCGTTTTAGAGGCAACGCCGAGTTATTGAACTCAAGATCAGCGTCTTAGAGGCACGCCGAGTGATTAAAGGTCGTTGTCAGCATTTTAGAAGCAATGCCGAGTGATTGAAGGTCAACGTTGGCATTTTAGAAGTAATGTCGAACGATTGAACTCGAAACCAGCGTTTTAGGGGCAACGCCGAGTGACTGAGTAGCGACGCCGGCGTTTTAGAGGCAACGCTGAGTTATTGAACTCGAGGTCAGCGTTTTAGAGGCAACGCCGAGTTATTAAGGGTCGTTGTCGGCATTTTAGAAGTAATGTCGAGCGATTGAGCTCAAGATCGACGTTTTAGAGGTAACGCCGAGTGACTGAGTAGTGACATCGGCATTTTAGAGGCAACGCCGAGTTATTTTGAGGATTAACACCCGAGTGAAGGGATGGCCCACCAGTTTTTTGGAAATAACTGCCGAATGACCAGGTGGCATGCTGGGATTTCGGGAACAACTGCCGGGTGATGACTGGGCACTTTTTGAAACGGTATCTGGTCCGAGAATATCCCATAAGAGTTGCACTTTTAGCCGCCTTTGCTTTCCGCGCCCTAGTTCCTGCATTCCTGCTTCCAAATCCTTTCTGCGCTCGCCTCCAATCTGCTCACTGGTGAAATCGAGATGGCTCCCAAGAGAAAAATCGCGAGTTCTTCCGCTGTGGTGATTCCTCCGATTGATCCCAACAGCCAGTTGCCTTTCGCAGGTAACCACATGTCCATCATCTCTGAAGTCGAACTCCTCCACCTCGTGTCCATCGGGGTTCTTCCTCCACGGGAACTCTGTTCTTGGCGGATTTGCCACGGGACTACGGTCCCGACGGAGGATACCCACGAGTCCGTGGTTTACGCTCCTTTTCTTCTCCGCGGCCTTGGTCTTCCTATTTCTCCCTTTTTCCGTGGTCTTCTTGATTTCTACCACATCAACCTAACCCATCTGAACCCTAATTCAATTCTGCAAATTTCTATCTTCGTCCACTTATGTGAGGCCTTTCTTGGCGTGCTGCCGCATTTTGGCTTGTGGAAACACCTGTATCATTGTCGCCCTGGGATGGCCGGGGGACAACATCAGTTGGTTGGAGGTGCCAGCTTGGAGATGCGCCGGGGACGGAAAACTGAATATCTTGAGATTCCCCTTAAAGACAGCATTAAGGGATGGCGCCTGGAGTGGTTTATAGTTGATAACTATGGAAATTCTCTCCCCCCCCGGTCAGGAAGACAGCCAGATGTTCGCACCCCGAGCTGGACCGAGTCTCCTACAGACGAGGAGGTGGCTGAGGCCAGTGTGCTGCTAGCTGAAGTTGGGCTATTGAAAGAGAGGGGTTTAACTGCTGAAGCTATAGTTGCTGACTTCGTTTTCAAAAACATTCAGCCACTGAAAGATAGGGTCCACCCGGCTTATCTGTATCAAGGGCTAGCCGACCCAACTCGAGTTACCAATAGAAGAATCCCTTCTGCGGATTTGGTGAGCCGACTGGAGATGATTCTCAGAGGCAAAGTATCCAATGTTGGTGCTCCGGTGGCGTATTCGGCCTGGAATCTGCCTCCTGCCAAGGCCTTCACTCTTTTTGTGTCAAATCCCCCCGCGACTGATGGCAATTTGTGCCTTAGGACGCGGCCCTCTGATGAGGAAGTTAATGCTTTGGTTGCCTCACTTGGGAAAATTCCTGATGATGAACGACAAGTCCATTTCGAGGTGCCTTTGGATCCTAATGACGCGGAAGTGAATGCCATGCTTGATATGTTGGCTGAAGATTCTTCTGACGCTACTCCTGCTGAGGCATTGGCACTGGCGCCTCTCCCTGAGGTTGGTATAACCTTGAATGTTCAGAGACCTGTCCGTGTTCGCTCGAGGCGTCCTTGCCGAGTTAATCAAGCTGATCTTCCTGCTGACGAGCAGAAAAAGAAAAGGAGACGCCTTCGGCGAGTATCTGGCTTGGACCAGGATGCTGGTCCCTTGGTTCCTGCTGCTGAGGAGGTTCCTGCGCCTGAATTTATCAATGCTGATCCCAATGGGTGTGGTCCATCTGTAGTTGATCCCAATGGGGGTGTTGGCTGTGTTGCTGATGAAGACGACAGAGAGGAAGAAAATGAAGTCCCTTTGATTCGGAAAAACAGTCGGCAATTCCTCGCCAGTGGGGAAAGTAGTGGAGTTCCTTCTCCTGCTTTATCTGCCCTTGTTGGTCTGCAAAACATATCCCTGGCTGACTTTGATCAAACTCTTGAGGATATGGTTCCAGAGGACTTGTTATCAGGGCCAGTGGATGATGATGTAACTGAAGCTTGTGGTGCCGTGCTGGACGCTGGGTTGAGGTCATCCCGTGCCTCATCAACCTTAGAGCGCGATCTCGAGGGTCGGGATGCTAACTTGGATTGTCCTGATTTCATGGAAGTAGCCGAGGGCCCATCAACCTTAGAGGTGGTTACTGCTGAAAGTTTGGACCTCAAGAATGGTGTTGACACATGTCCAGCCCCCGAGGGTGTCGTCGGGGATGACTTAGCTCGGGCGAAGAGTGCGAGCTACTGCCCAGCCCCCGAGGGTGCTGCCGGGGATAATCCAGCTCAAGTGGGCAGTGCCAACTATGGCCTAATCCCTGAGGGTGCCCAAACAGGGTCTCCCTCCAGCGCTTCCATGGACGTTCACGCAGGGTCACCTCCACACTCTGGCTGCATGGTGGTGGCCCAAACTTTGGACCGGGGCATCGCTTTGGAGAGCAGCGTCCCCACTGATCGGGTATCTGGCTCTGTTGAAAGAGATGAACTGATTCCCACTGTTTCATTGCAAGCTGCTTCGGGTGATGACCTTGCGCCTGGTTATCATCTGATTTCTCCTGATTTGGGGATCCCTTCGTTCTTCTGGTTTTGGTGGATGGGATGACCAGCCAGCTGAAATTGCATGGTGCTCCTATCCCAGAAGTGGCTTCATCCTTCTCGTGTTGGAATCCGGTGTCGCTTCATCGCCGTGTATCCGAGTTGGAGGCGACTAACGCTGGTTAGTGCCCTTTTTTCTTTTCTTCGTGCTTGTTGTGGACTGTTTTACCTTCTGACCTCGTTTTGTTTGGTTACCTTTTGCTAGGAATGACTCGACAGATTACACTTCTTGAGGAGAAACATTCTCAAGATCGGGCTGAACTGTTTCAGCGATGCACTGATCTTGAGGAAAAGTACTCTCAAGGTCAGATTGAGCTGAGTCAAGTCTCTGCCGCCTTAGATGATGCCAATGCGTTGAGTTCTTCCCTGCATGCTCAGCTCGACTCTGAAAAGGTGATATACGAAACTGTGCTTTTGCCTTGCTATACTCCTATTATTTGCCTGGTTTTCTGAAGGAACTGATTTGTGCTTGCAGGAAGAAAAACGTATCCTTGCGGCTTCTCGTGACAATCTCGATAGGTTGTATCGAGATTCTAGCAACTCGTTGACTATTCTGGAGAGGAGTCATCGCTTTTCCATGGAAGAGTTAAATAATCTTCGCTATAAGCTGCAAGAGTCTTTGGATGATGTGATTCGCCTTCGGGAGTTGATATCGGCTAAAGACGTTGTCATCAAGAACCTGCGTGCTTCCAAGAAATCTGTTACCCAGGAGCTAGAGGCTGCCCAGTTGGCTGTCAAGGTTGCTGAAGAGACTTCCAGTACTCTGAGAGCCCAGCGCGATAGGGCCATGGATAAGGCCATTCGGGCGGGACGAATCCTAATGAGGAGACCTGGCGTAGTCGTTCCTGAAGATATAAGGGCTGACGTGAACGCTGCCCCTGATTCCTCGAGTCGTCCTTCTTCGTCAATTGCTCCTGGAAAAGACATTGCAAAATAGAGAAAACATTTCGCGTGCTCCAAGCGCGCAGCTTGCATGATTGAATATTTGTTAGAGGACACCAGTTTATTTGAATAACATAGCTACTCTCTCATTGTATCAGAATTTTTTAGTTGATGAGTTTGGTAGTTATGACGCATGATGACTATGAATTTTGTATATGGGATATGGAAATCATCCCCTGAATTATATAGGCGAGAGCATGTTGCATTGGTCTTAAGTAGCCGTCAACTTAAGTCGATTGCTCCATTGGCAGGGCATAGTGGTCACCCCGAATTAAGTAAGCGTGAGCATGTTGCACCGCCTTAAGTCGTTGCCGACTTAAGTCGATTGCTCCGTTAGCAGGGCATAGTGGTCACCCCGAGTTAAGTAAGCGTGAGCATGTCGCACCGCCTTAAGTCGTTGCCGACTTAAGTCGATCGCTCCGTTAGCAGGGCATAGTGGTCACCCCGAGTTAAGTAAGAACGCAAGTCAATCGTAAATAAATTGAGTATCCTTGAAATCTTTTCTTTATTGATGACATATTTCCACTTTACAGAGTACATCATCGTTATCCCAGCGGTTTTGAGGTACGGCTAAGGATAAAACTTTCTCAGGTGCTCTATGTTCCAGGAGTTCCCAACTTCCGTGCCATCCATCTGAGTGAGGCGATATGATCCGGGCCGAGTGACTTCTGCTACTATGAAGGGTCCTTCCCATAAGGGTGATAACTTGTGTCGTCCTTCTCCCGTTAGAATTCGGCGAAGGACGAGCTCCCCTACTGAAAAGAATCGTTGCCGCACAGCCTTGTCGTGATAGCGCCTTAGAGTCTGCTGGTATCTTGCTGATTGGATTACTGCGCTTAGCCGTTCTTCCTCGAGTACGTCTATGTCCTCCAGCCTGGTGGTCTCAGCTTCTGCTATACTTTCAAAGATCAGCCTCGGCGCCCCAAACTTGAGATCAGCAGGCAGCACTGCCTCCGACCCATAGACCATGAAGAAAGGAGTGTTTCCATGCAAAGCTCGGCTAGGCTGGGTTCTTAGGCTCCAAACAACATAGGGTAATTCCCTTATCCACTTTCCTGCGAATTTTTCGTTCTTATCGAAAATCTTTTTCCTAAGTGCATCCAAAATCATCCCATTAGCTCGTTCAACCTGCCCGTTGGCTCTTGGATGGGCTACAGATGCATACTTGATCTGAATGCTCTTTTGCTCGCAGAAGTCAAAGAATTCTGAACTCGTGAAATTGGATCCTAAATCAGTTATGATGCTGTTGGGTATCCCGAATCTGAATATTATGTCTTGTATGAATTCCACGGCCTTAGCAGAAGTTAAGGAGGCAATGGGCTTGAATTCTATCCATTTAGTGAACTTGTCAATCGCTACCAACACATGAGTATATCCCCCTTGAGCTTTCTTGAAAGGTCCAATCATATCCAGCCCCCAGCATGCAAAAGGCCAAGTTACTGGTATGGTCTGCAGCTGCTGTGCTGGCAGGTGTTGTTGCTTTGACAAGTATTGGCAGGCTTCGCACCTCTGAACTAACTCGGCTGCATCATTCTTTGCTGTTGGCCAATAGAATCCTGACCTGAAGACCTTCCCAACTAGTGTTCTGGAGGCTGCATGTATCCCACATTGTCCAGCGTGGACCTCTTCTAAGAGTTGCTTTCCAGTGGATGGGAGAATGCACTTCATGAAGACGCCTGATGCTCCCCTTCTGTATAATGTCTCCCCAATAAGTGTATAGTGAGCTGACTGTCTTGCAATGCGCTCTGCCGAGTTCTTATCGTCTGGTTCTTCTTCATTCCTTATGTACTTAATGATTGGCTTTCTCCAGTCATCGGGATTTGACTCGGGTTGATCTATGATGTTGCACTCTTCCATTTGATCCAATGAGATACTTGGCTGCAGAATTTCTTGCACAAAAACCCCGGGTGGGACCTGAGCTCGACTGGACCCTAGCTTGGACAGTACATCGGCTGCCGTGTTCCGATCTCTTTCCACATGATGAAATTCTAGACCCTCGAATTTATCCTCCAGTTTTCGGACGGCAGTGCAGTATCTTCCCATCGAATCGTTTGAGCAATCCCACTCCTTATTTATCTGGCTGATGACTACCAGAGAACCCCCATATACCATTAATCTTTTGACGCCCAATGATATGGCAATGTTCAATCCATGGATCAAAGCTTCATACTCGGCTGCATTGTTGGAGGCCGGGAATAGCAGCTGGAGGGCGTACTTGAGGTGTTCGCCTCCAGGTGCAGTGAAAAGAATCCCCGCTCCTGCTCCCTGCAGCTTGAGTGAGCCATCAAAATACATTCGCCATACTTCTGCAGTCTCCGGGTTGTCTGGTACTTGTTGTTCAGTCCACTCTGATACGAAATCAACCAGTGCTTGGGTTTTGATGGCAGTGCGAGGCCGAAACTCGATGTCATGAGATCCCAGCTCACAGGCCCACTTGGCTATTCGACCGATGGCTTCCTTGTTGTGAAGAATATCCCCTATTGGAAAACTTGTGACTACTATGACTTTGTGGTCGTCAAAGTAGTGACGCAGCTTGCGGGCAGTTAGAAGTACTGCATACAATAGTTTCTGAACTTGAGGATACTTTTTCTTTGAGGGGCCGATGTAACACCCTAAATATCATTTTGAGAATATAGTAAAAATTTTTCAAAGATCTTGCATTAGAATTTTTCTTTTTCTCTCTCTTTAGAACTCTCATAACATTTGAAGACTCATCTCCCTATTTAAAAGCATTTACTTAAGTGAATAAAATAATAAATAGAACCATATTTGGCACTCATGATGGAGTTTTTCTTAATTGTATGTGCCTTTAAAATAATAATAAAATATAATAATGGAACTGAGAATTTGAATTTAACCCAAAATTTCACTTTGGGGATTTAGAAATAATATGTAAAAGAGAAAAGGAAAGGAAGAAATTATTATGTGAATAAAAAAAAATAAAATAATATATATATTATTCTTGTACAGATTTGAGTTGGTACATTTGACACAAAAGTGAAATTCATAACAAGATCCATATTCAAATTTGAATTTAAAAAGAAATAAAACAGAAAAAAAGAAATATAAAAGAAAATGGGAAAAACGCTCCTGGGCCAAATCCCCTTGGCTCGGCCCATCCCCCTTACTCCCGCGCCAGCCCAATTCGTGCCTGCGTGCAGTCTTCCGCAGTCTAGCCTCTGCGCGCTCGGGCCCACTCGTCAGCCTGAGTAATCCGCCCTCGCGTATCCCTGTATCGCCGACGTGTGGACCCCGCCCGCAAGCCTCTCACGCGCGCTTGCCTCAGCTCTCCCTATCGCTGACTCGCGGGCCCCAATCGTCAGCTTCATCCTCTTTCCCCTTTTCTCGCTAACAAACGCGGCGCTCGGCTGACCGTGGCCGGTTCTCCTGCATCCACGGCAACAAACTCCGCCCAACAGAACGCCGATCGCGCCGGTCAACTCGGACTCGCCCTTTTCTGCCCCCATCCCTGGGTATAAATTGTTTCACGTCAACAAGATCGTCGTGAGCTCCTTGCCGCGCAGCAGAGAGAGAAACGTGGACCGCCATTGATGAGTAACCGGCTCACCGCCGCACGGGCCGCTCCGTATGGCAATTGGGACTCGCCCTGATGCACCATGTGCTATCGTGGCATCCGCTGGAAGAAAGGAGTCCCAGGGTCCCTCCAATTCCTCGCCGTGCTTCCAGAAGCTCGCCGCCGCCGCGATACCTCCTCTGCATCATCGCTCAAAGTGCCGGCATTGGCTGTGATGCTCACCAAGTCCCTGCGCATGCGTTCAGCGACTTGCCGGGGGTGACTCGTGCGCCAGTACCTTGGAATTGCTCGTCGACGTCATCGCGCCGCCGCACTACCACCTGTTGCCGTGGCCAACATCAACCGGATGGCGATCCACGGTAAAAAGTCCTCCTCTGAGTTCGCCTCGACCTCCTCTACGCGTAGCAATCGTTCAATTGGGGTTTGGCGCACTGGCGCCATGGATTTGCCTCACCGGCGGTGGCCGTGGCCGCCGTCTTCCATTTGGGGTGTTTGGCCGGGAGGAGGACGAAGGGTTGTGGGTGGTCGATGGGCTAATCGACGGCCCAGATCGATCTCGCGTCAGGACCGCACGATTTGGATCTATGGGTAGGAAGCATCGCGCGACATGGTCTAAGCTAAACCGTGGATTTATGATCTGAGGGCTGCGTTGAAATCTCGGCTTCATGATATCTGTACCGTAGGATCCAGATCCAAGGGCGCCGGTAGAATACCCATTCGGAGATAGTAAGATCTAATCTGGACCATTCATACTTGATCGGGCGGCCAGAAACAGAGAGTACCCCTTCGCCGTGGCCATTTTCTAAAAGAGACCCTGCCTTTTCTTGAAATCAACCCGCCGTCCTGTGCGGGTGTAGCCTGAGTCTTAGGTTTATTTGCGCCAAGCCCCCTGCGGTTTTCTGTTATTGAGGCCCAGTCCAGTGCAGAATTAAAGTGATTAAATGAATTAGAAATTAGATTTTTAATACAAAAATAATTGCTAGAACTTTATAAATTCATAGAAAATTCATTTTTGCTCCAAATTGAGTCATTCCAATTCCTAAAATTTTGTAATAATATTCTCTACCATTTAGAATCACTGTTTTGACATGAACTCTGTCAGAAAATTTACTTATCATTTAATCATATTTTAATCACATAAAACATTAGAAAATCCATAACTTAAAATCTATAACTCCAAAATTAATAATTCTTTTTCCTGTGATCTTATTTTAATATGTAGATTATTAATATGTATTTTGCATATATGTTTGGTGTAATGTTAATTTTGCCTATACCATGTATGTTTGTATTGCTACGACTAGCAGTGAGGTCACGAGGATCTGAGGATCATCCTGGTACCTGGATCTCAAGGCCCAGGCAAGTTGTGCCCTTGATCACTTCTTTTCACCTACTCATGTTCTAATTAATCATAATGATCTGCATAGGTTAATTTTGATGGGACCCAATAGGTTACCCTAGTTTGTCTATCTTTATACCTTGTTTACCACTGAACTTTCTGGGTAGTACTTGCTAGTGCTATATGTGGTTTTGGGTATGGAGATACACCATTCATGATTATACTTTTGTTATCAGTTGTTATTTATGGTTCATGTTAAGATCATTATGTTAATTGGAACATGGAGCGACCACCCGGGAAAACAGTGCTACCACAAGGGTAGTATGGGATGCCCTTGGCTGATTAATTAGGAAAGCTAGTGGAAGACTACCTTACCCGAAAGGGGCAAGGGCAGTAGGGGAGAGGTCAGTGTAGGGAGGCCCTCGGGAGGATTTTGCTGCGATGGCGGTCCTGCAAGGGATTCCTGCACTGGATCTTCCTATAAACTGTAGCGGGTTTTCGGAAGCTAGTGGAACTTTGTAAAGGCCTCGTAGTGGATCCCTAGCCATTCACCTCGGAAGTGTCTAAGGGCTTTGCAAACCCTGGCGACATGGGATACACGACTTGTGGGTAAAGATGCGCAACCTCTGCAGAGTGTAAAACTGGTATACTAGCCGTGCTCACGGTCATGAGCAGCTCGGACACTCACATGATTAAAGTATGGAACTAAATTCAATTTGTCATATGCATTGCATCGCAGGTGAAGTGGTTACTTTTGTTCTACTACTTAATTGGGTTGGTATTTACTTACACTTAGTAATTGCTAATAAAATTTTGACCAACTTTAAAAGCAATGCTCAGCTCTAACCATCTTCTTTGGTAAGCCTTACACTTCACGTGAGCTCCCACCTTTGGCGAGTTCATGCACATTATTCCCCACAACTTGTTGAGCGATGAACGTATGTGAGCTCACTCTTGCTGTCTCACATACACCACAGGTCAAGACCAGGTACTACAGGATGATGCTCATGGAGGATGCTGTGATGAGTTCGTGAGTGGTCTAGGCCGTCGTCTCCCAGTCAACTTTGGGTTGCTGGACCGTTGTCTCCTTATAATGTAATTATTTATTTTGTATAGAACTCCTGTTATATATAAAGTTGTGACATTCGATCCTGTGCCACTATACATCATATGTTTGAGACTTGGTCCCAGCATACCTGGTGTTTATGTTAACCCCGGGTTTTGGACCCCTAAAATCCGGGTGTTACAGAAGTGGTATCAGAGGAATGTTGACTGTAGGACGAAACCTAGATAGAACTGGACAACCTCTACTTACTTACCTTTGCTACTCTGATTCTTTCTAAACTTTTCTTAATCTTTTCTCATCTATTTCCGCTTACTCTGATTATTCTTATCTTTTCTTTCTAAAAGACAAATGTGGATTTCACACTTTGAAATCCTGTGCTTAAAGTGACCTTTAGGGATAGGAGACCTACTCTTAGGAACAAAGACAAAACTATTTTTATCTATGTGCTTGAATGTTTGTTCTTATGATACTTGTCTGATTTGAATCTTTGATTGAGTGTGATGAGTTGTGGAGTAATGTCCACAATTGCATCTGCATATGCACATAGGTATTAAAATATATTTATAAGATAACTAGACAACCTAGATTATCCCCATTGGAACATATCTAGCTTAAGAGATTTATCCTATCCTAAAAGATCTCATTCTAACCAATTCATCTTATCTTAAAAGATTCTTCCTTATCTTAATAGATCCATCTCATCTTAAAAGATACTTATTTTATCTTGAAAAGATTTTATCCTTATCCTAATAGATCTAACTGGCCTCAGAAGATTCTATCTTATCTTTATGGATTCATCTTGTCCTAATAAGCATATTTACCCCACCCTAGTAACAACCAAGATCTAATCCAAAGTAATTAGATATTATCTAGTCTAAACCTAATCCAGATTCTATCTGACCTAAATATGACCCAATCTAAAGTGAGTTATTAACAAGTTAGTTTGGTGATATAGGTTAGACACTGTCTCTACAAATATATCTTAACCTAAATTAATGTCTTATACCAACTCATCCTTGAACAATGACCTACCTACATCATATAATCCACCCTATCTTAAAAGATTCTACCATATCCTAATGATATTTATTCTACCCTGGTAGACCTAGCTAATCTTAACTAGTTTAATCTAGTCATACCAACCTAATCTGGATTTTATCTAATCTATTATGATCTAATCTAGAATAAGTTACTTAATGCTGGTACACAAGATAAGGCCATACTCCTAAATCACCTAAGCCTAATTTGGAGACTTATATCAACTTGGCCATACACAACAACTCGACCTATATAACAAGTTACATAACTTACCCAATCAATAGAGTCTTAAGGGATTGCATAATCTATCAACCACCACCTGACATCAAACCAAATTTTGACCTACATCATGTAGTCTATCTCATCCATACCTATATTCCCCACCCAATAACATACACTAACTCCTAATTACTGAGACAAGACCGAAGAAGATGATCAACTTCATCAAGGAAGGATGAGCACCAACTCAAGTCTTCAAGGATCAAGTGAGGTCACCAAGATGAGTCAAGATCCACAATCTTGGAATGAAGTCTTTTCTCATCCTACTCTTTCTTATCCCAAACCTATATATGCCCTAAAGACATCTTCTATCCTATAATAAAGTGGACATACATATATACACCCATGCTTTCCTAACCACCAGTTCCACCAAGATACATAAACATATTTATATATTACTACTATATGTAAGATCTAAGTGTTACCTTAGTTAGTAGCTAGTATTTTACTATATTGAGAATAATAATAAGGTCTATCTGACCCCATGTGTTGCTAATAAATAATGCATCACACCGAGATTTTGTTTGTGCATATGTTGGAGATAACATAAGTTATGCGCCCTTTTTCTTACAAATCTCGAGGACGAGATTATTTTTAAGGGGGGTAGGATTTGTAACACCCTAAATATCATTTTGAGAATATAGTAAAAATTTTTCAAAGATCTTGCATTAGAATTTTTCTTTTTCTCTCTCTTTAGAACTCTCATAACATTTGAAGACTCATCTCCCTATTTAAAAGCATTTACTTAAGTGAATAAAATAATAAATAGAACCATATTTGGCACTCATGATGGAGTTTTTCTTAATTGTATGTGCCTTTAAAATAATAATAAAATATAATAATGGAACTGAGAATTTGAATTTAACCCAAAATTTCACTTTGGGGATTTAGAAATAATATGTAAAAGAGAAAAGGAAAGGAAGAAATTATTATGTGAATAAAAAAAATAAAATAATATATATATTATTCTTGTACAGATTTGAGTTGGTACATTTGACACAAAAGTGAAATTCATAACAAGATCCATATTCAAATTTGAATTTAAAAAGAAATAAAACAGAAAAAAAGAAATATAAAAGAAAATGGGAAAAACGCTCCTGGGCCAAATCCCCTTGGCTCGGCCCATCCCCCTTACTCCCGCGCCAGCCCAATTCGTGCCTGCGTGCAGTCTTCCGCAGTCTAGCCTCTGCGCGCTCGGGCCCACTCGTCAGCCTGAGTAATCCGCCCTCGCGTATCCCTGTATCGCCGACGTGTGGACCCCGCCCGCAAGCCTCTCACGCGCGCTTGCCTCAGCTCTCCCTATCGCTGACTCGCGGGCCCCAATCGTCAGCTTCATCCTCTTTCCCCTTTTCTCGCTAACAAACGCGGCACTCGGCTGACCGTGGCCGGTTCTCCTGCATCCACGGCAACAAACTCCGCCCAACAGAACGCCGATCGCGCCGGTCAACTCGGACTCGCCCTTTTCTGCCCCCATCCCTGGGTATAAATTGTTTCACGTCAACAAGATCGTCGTGAGCTCCTTGCCGCGCAGCAGAGAGAGAAACGTGGACCGCCATTGATGAGTAACCGGCTCACCGCCGCACGGGCCGCTCCGTATGGCAATTGGGACTCGCCCTGATGCACCATGTGCTATCGTGGCATCCGCTGGAAGAAAGGAGTCCCAGGGTCCCTCCAATTCCTCGCCGTGCTTCCAGAAGCTCGCCGCCGCCGCGATACCTCCTCTGCATCATCGCTCAAAGTGCCGGCATTGGCTGTGATGCTCGCCAAGTCCCTGCGCATGCGTTCAGCGACTTGCCGGGGGTGACTCGTGCGCCAGTACCTTGGAATTGCTCGTCGACGTCATCGCGCCGCCGCACTACCACCTGTTGCCGTGGCCAACATCAACCGGATGGCGATCCACGGTAAAAAGTCCTCCTCTGAGTTCGCCTCGACCTCCTCTACGCGTAGCAATCGTTCAATTGGGGTTTGGCGCACTGGCGCCATGGATTTGCCTCACCGGCGGTGGCCGTGGCCGCCGTCTTCCATTTGGGGTGTTTGGCCGGGAGGAGGACGAAGGGTTGTGGGTGGTCGATGGGCTAATCGACGGCCCAGATCGATCTCGCGTCAGGACCGCACGATTTGGATCTATGGGTAGGAAGCATCGCGCGACATGGTCTAAGCTAAACCGTGGATTTATGATCTGAGGGCTGCGTTGAAATCTCGGCTTCATGATATCTGTACCGTAGGATCCAGATCCAAGGGCGCCGGTAGAATACCCATTCGGAGATAGTAAGATCTAATCTGGACCATTCATACTTGATCGGGCGGCCAGAAACAGAGAGTACCCCTTCGCCGTGGCCATTTTCTAAAAGAGACCCTGCCTTTTCTTGAAATCAACCCGCCGTCCTGTGCGGGTGTAGCCTGAGTCTTAGGTTTATTTGCGCCAAGCCCCCTGCGGTTTTCTGTTATTGAGGCCCAGTCCAGTGCAGAATTAAAGTGATTAAATGAATTAGAAATTAGATTTTTAATACAAAAATAATTGCTAGAACTTTATAAATTCATAGAAAATTCATTTTTGCTCCAAATTGAGTCATTCCAATTCCTAAAATTTTGTAATAATATTCTCTACCATTTAGAATCACTGTTTTGACATGAACTCTGTCAGAAAATTTACTTATCATTTAATCATATTTTAATCACATAAAACATTAGAAAATCCATAACTTAAAATCTATAACTCCAAAATTAATAATTCTTTTTCCTGTGATCTTATTTTAATATGTAGATTATTAATATGTATTTTGCATATATGTTTGGTGTAATGTTAATTTTGCCTATACCATGTATGTTTGTATTGCTACGACTAGCAGTGAGGTCACGAGGATCTGAGGATCATCCTGGTACCTGGATCTCAAGGCCCAGGCAAGTTGTGCCCTTGATCACTTCTTTTCACCTACTCATGTTCTAATTAATCATAATGATCTGCATAGGTTAATTTTGATGGGACCCAATAGGTTACCCTAGTTTGTCTATCTTTATACCTTGTTTACCACTGAACTTTCTGGGTAGTACTTGCTAGTGCTATATGTGGTTTTGGGTATGGAGATACACCATTCATGATTATACTTTTGTTATCAGTTGTTATTTATGGTTCATGTTAAGATCATTATGTTAATTGGAACATGGAGCGACCACCCGGGAAAACAGTGCTACCACAAGGGTAGTATGGGATGCCCTTGGCTGATTAATTAGGAAAGCTAGTGGAAGACTACCTTACCCGAAAGGGGCAAGGGCAGTAGGGGAGAGGTCAGTGTAGGGAGGCCCTCGGGAGGATTTTGCTGCGATGGCGGTCCTGCAAGGGATTCCTGCACTGGATCTTCCTATAAACTGTAGCGGGTTTTCGGAAGCTAGTGGAACTTTGTAAAGGCCTCGTAGTGGATCCCTAGCCATTCACCTCGGAAGTGTCTAAGGGCTTTGCAAACCCTGGCGACATGGGATACACGACTTGTGGGTAAAGATGCGCAACCTCTGCAGAGTGTAAAACTGGTATACTAGCCGTGCTCACGGTCATGAGCAGCTCGGACACTCACATGATTAAAGTATGGAACTAAATTCAATTTGTCATATGCATTGCATCGCAGGTGAAGTGGTTACTTTTGTTCTACTACTTAATTGGGTTGGTATTTACTTACACTTAGTAATTGCTAATAAAATTTTGACCAACTTTAAAAGCAATGCTCAGCTCTAACCATCTTCTTTGGTAAGCCTTACACTTCACGTGAGCTCCCACCTTTGGCGAGTTCATGCACATTATTCCCCACAACTTGTTGAGCGATGAACGTATGTGAGCTCACTCTTGCTGTCTCACATACACCACAGGTCAAGACCAGGTACTACAGGATGATGCTCATGGAGGATGCTGTGATGAGTTCGTGAGTGGTCTAGGCCGTCGTCTCCCAGTCAACTTTGGGTTGCTGGACCGTTGTCTCCTTATAATGTAATTATTTATTTTGTATAGAACTCCTGTTATATATAAAGTTGTGACGTTCGATCCTGTGCCACTATACATCATATGTTTGAGACTTGGTCCCAGCATACCTGGTGTTTATGTTAACCCCGGGTTTTGGACCCCTAAAATCCGGGTGTTACAGCCGAGGACTTCACTAATGAAGTAGACAGGGTGTTGTATTGGATAGGCATGCCCTTCTTCTACTCGCTCGGCTACCAGCGCGGTGCTCACCACGTGAGTCGTGCAAGAGATGTACAATAGCAAATCTTCGGCTGGTTGAGTTGATGTAGCTCGCCGAGGTGGTTTCAGTACTGGCGGTGTTGTCAAGAATTTTTTCAGAGCATCTAGAGCTTCTTGTGCTTCTGAAGTCCACTGAAATTTATCCACCTTCTTGAGTAACTTGTAAAACGGCAAACCTTTTTCCCCCAGCCTGGATATAAATCTGCTTAAAGCTGCCATGCATCCAGTAAGTCGCTGAACCTTCTTCTACGATCGAGGTGCTTCCATCTTCATGATAGCTTCAATCTTATCCGGATTAGCCTCAATTCCTCGGTGGCTGACAATGAATCCGAGCAACTTTCCGGCTGGTACCCCAAAAACACATTTCTCGGGATTAAGCTTCCATCTATACCGCCTCAGGCTGTTGAAAACCAGTTGCAAATCTTCGATGAAGTCTTTTGAGTCCTGTGTTTTGATCACCACGTCATCCACATAAGCCTCCACACGCTTGCCCCAGTGATCTGCTAAACATGTTTGAATGGCTCTCTGGTAAGTTGCTCCAGCGTTTTTGAGGCCAAATGGCATGGAGGTATAACAGAAAGCACCAAACGGGGTAATGAATGCCGTCTTTTCTTCGTCTTCCTTTGCCAGACTGATTTGATGGTACCCGGAATAGCAATCCAAGAAAGACAGCATAGAACATCCAGCGGTGGAGTCCACCACCTGATCTATCCTCGGGAGCCCGAAGGGATCCTTCGGACAGTGTTTGTTGAGATCGGTATAATCAACACACATGCGCCAGTCCACTTTATTCTTTTTGAGTACAAGAACAGGATTGGCTAACCACTCGGGATGTAATACTTCTCTAATGAATCCAGCCGCGACCAAGCGAGCTAACTCGGCGCGAATGGCTTCCCTCTTATCAGGCGTGAAACGACGTAATTTCTGTCGAATCGGCCTCGCCTGGGGAAAAACCTTCAGTTTGTGCTCGGCCAGTTCTCTCGGGACTCCCGGCATATCCGCAGGTTGCCATGCGAATACATCTTGGTTATCTTGCAGAAACCGGACGAGCGCGCTTTCCTATTTGTCATCCAGACTAGAGCTGATGATGGCCGTCTTGCGCTTATCAGCGAACCCCAGGTTGATTCTCTTGGTTTCTTCAGTCGGCCGCATAGAGGTCGCGGTCTGAGCTTCATTCGTCGGTATTGCGAGGTTCTCCTCAGGCTTAGAGTTCGCCATTGCGGAGGGAGCTGTCGATGGCTTGGCGGTGAGGGCTGCTTGGATAGCCACTCGGAAACATTCTGCGGCGCCTTGGAAGTCGGCGCGCACAGTTATGATCCCTTGCGGTCCTGGCATCTTCAGTATCATGTAGGTGTAATGTGGAATGGCCATGAACTTGGCCAGTCCAGGCCTCCCAATGATGGCGTTGTATCCGCAGTCGAAGTTCGCCACTTCAAACCTTAGGAACTCGGTTCTGTAGTTCTCCGGAGTTCCAAAGGTGACCGGCATGTAGATGTGGCCCAGCGGGTATTCCCCTTCCGTCGGCACGATGCCGAAGAAAGGAGTGTCCGACTCGTGGAGCTCTTTGAGAGGAACTCCCAAGCTTTGGAGTGTCCGGGGGAAGGTGATGTTGATGCTGCTCCCCCCGTCCACTAACACCTTTTTCACCCGGCTCTCTCGGATCACCGGATCGACGAGAAGCGGGTACTTGCCCGGGTGGTCGAAGTTGAGCCATTGATCCGCCCGAGTGAAGGTGATCGGGTGCTCCGACCACCGGTATGGAGCGGGAGGACCGATGGTCGCCACCAGTATCTGGCGATCATTGAGCTTTTGCTGTCTTCTGCTCTCCTGCGATCCATGTCCGCCGAAGATGACGTTGACCTCCCTATCAATGCGTGGAAAAGCTCCTCCTCCTCCTCCCTCCTCCTGCCGATGGGGTTGTCGTGGTTCATCTGGTCCTCCCCTCGGCGGAGGAGGAGGCAGAGGTTGGAAGGGTCGGCCGTGTCCGACGGAGTGTTTGAAGTCTCGGCAGTTTCGAAGAGTGTGGCGCATGTCCTTGTGGTACGGGCACTGGGCGTCGAGGATGTCATCCAGCGTGCGTTCACCTCCCCGAGGTCCTCCTCGGGCGCGAGAGGCAGGTGGTCCGGCAGCGTGCACTTCTTCGCGTGGCCTCTTCTCCCACCGCTTGTCAGGTTGCTGGTTCGTGTCGCGTCGTGGTGCAGCCGGTGCGGGCTTCGCTCCTCCGATGAGGTCCTGGGCTCGCTCGTCGGCGGTGATGTAGAGGTTGGCTTCCCGGAACAGCTCCTCCGAGGTGGTCGGCGCCTTTTGTAGTATGGCTCGGACGAAAACCGAATCATTAGATCCTCGGTAGAAGTCCTCGATCACGGCCGCCTCCGTGACATCGGGGATACGATTCCTCATGGTTTGAAACCTCTTAAGGTACGACCGGAGAGTTTTGTCCCCCCGGCGCTTGATAGATTTAAGGTCCCACGGCTGCGCCGGCTTGTCGGAGAGGGACTGGAAGTTGGCGGTGAAGCGTCGGCTGAAGTCTCCCCAGACGTCGATGCAGTGTCGAGGTAGATGTCGTAACCATTGCAGCGCGTCTTGCCCAAGGACAATGGGCAAGTACGCGGTCATCACGTCTTCGGATGCCCCGGCAGCTCGAGCAGCGGTGGTGTAGACGGCTAGCCAACCCCATGGATCCTGCTTAGGTTCATATTTGTCAACATTGGATACCTTGAAGTTGGGAGGCCATTGGATGGCCCTAAGGCGCGGAGTAAGGGCGGACACTCCGCACGTGTCCTCCTGTCGTCGGGGTCGATGTCTGTCCCGGGGAGGGGAGTTGTGATCGTGATTCCTCGACCGTCCCCGGGTGGTTCCGCCAGTTGAAGCCGTTGCCGACTCAGTCCTGGTAGCTTGGCTCTGAGTCGGGGCGCCATGATCCCTGTCGTACTCCTCTCGACAACGGATTTCGTTCTCATGCCGCCGTTCCCGCGAAGCATTGATGGAGCTCCGCGCGTCTCGGCGACTGTTGATGGCGTGTCGTAGATCGTTCGGCGGGTGAGCAAGCGGTAGAAGATGGTTGGCCGCCTGGGTGAACAGTCGTCGGTAGCCGTCGGCGTCAGGAGTTCGAGGAAGTCCTTCCGCTATCCGAGCTAGCACCCCTCCGACTTCGCTCGGCGTGTTCATGGCCCGGGCAAAATCGGGGTTCAGGTTGCGCCCGAAGAATGGATTCTCTCGACGTTGCCTTGCATCTTGCTCAGCATGTTCCTGAGCTCGCCGACGATCACGCCGTCGGGAGTTCCTTCGCTCTCTGAAGACGCGTTCTTCCGGGGTTTCTCCCACCTCCGAGACCTCGTCTCGCGAGACAGGTTGTTCCGGATTCTGCTCTCCGGCTGCGTGATGTCGTCGAACGTTCCTGCGCCGGTTCCTCCGTCGACGGGACTCTCGCTGAGGCGGTTCCTCCCCGGGTACAGTCGGCTCGTCATCGGAGATGGCGGGCGATTCCGCCCTTCCGATGAAGAGGACGTCGGGGTAGAATGGTGCCGTCGTCGTAGTGATCTTCTTTCGGAGAGTCGGAGATTGCACTTCTCCGGTATTTTCGGAGTTTGTTGGGGAAGATTCCTTTTCCGGCGGATCCGCGATACGGTGCAGAATTCCTTCTTCGTCCGCTATGAATGAGATTGTTCCGAAGCAGAACATAGATCCGGGGCGTAGGGCGATTTTGCTGTAGAAGGAGATGGCCATTGAGCTAGCTTGGATTGTCGACACACCCCCTACCTGGCGCGCCAGCTGTCGGTGTTTAGGGTCCGACCGCACACCTGGGGTTGCCCCTCGAGGTGTTTTAGGAGTAGGAAGGTGTCGACAACTGTAGCAAAATGGTTCGCGCTGATCGCACGAGAGACGGTAGATGAGGTTTACAGGTTCGGGCCGCTTAGTGATGCGTAACACCCTACGTCCTGATGAGTATGCTTGGTGGTAATGATTACAGGAAAGCCCTCAGGATTAAGAATACAGAGAGTTGATGTGGATGGCTAAGTAATGGGTCGAATGTTCTGAAGGGGTGCCCCCTAGGCCTTATATACTCGACCGTGGGGCAGTACATATGGATAAGATAACAACAAGTGGCTAAAAGATAGTGAACCTCTCGAGATTATCCTTTACGTAACCCTCGCCGACTTATCTTCACGTGGCTCCGTTGCATGGAGGCCCCGACGCGGGAAAGTCGGATCTTCGTTGCAGCCATTCGCTCGACGCTATGGGCCGTCCGGGTTCGCACCAATCCGGCCTCATGTCGTCCTGCGTTGCTGGTTGCTTTTCCCCAGGCCCACGAAAGAATAACCTTACGATTTATTGGGCCCTTGGGCCTTTCGTGAGGTCCTTTACTCTTTTAGTGGACCCGGGGGATATCTATCCCCCACACCAGCCTCGGCAGAGCAAGCACTGTGCCTGGACCCCATTGACGGCACGACGGCGAAGCAACTACACCTCTAGTTCCTCTAATTAATTAGCTAAGGGCGTCCCATTTCACCCTCATGGTTGCACTGTTATCTCGGGTGGTCTCTCAATGAACAGGTCCTTACGGAGTGGCACTCGGGAAACCGCTCGAGCCCCCCTAAAGTATCACCAGTCCAACATCATAATCATAATGACAACATCATATCATAAGTGTTCACATCATGTTCATTGATTAAAGTAAAGCAATAGCATGAAGCTAACCATAGTAACCCAAAAGGTAATCAAGGACAAGGTAAATACAAAGCTAGTCAATCCTTAGGTTGATCATGGTATGCGGGTTGATGAATTATAAAGTAAATGGGACATAATAGGTCAGGGGACACTTGCCTTCGCCAAGCTGCTGCTGCTCAGGGTCTTCTCCTGCAATTCCCTCAGACTCCACGAACGGACCGATATCTACGCGAGTGCAAACATACATTCAACATTCTTGAAACGGAAGGGAACAATACACCATACAACAATATAGATCAACTAAATATGCACGCGCCATAGAGTTCGCATCTATGACTACGCGAGAAAGGAACTGAGACGACCGACGCTACGGTCGAGGGATATTACGTTTACACTAAGCGGATATGAGTTATAATATTTAATTCGGCTTAATCATATTGACAGACATTTATCATATGCCAAGTAAAACTATTACACAGTCCCGATTAGTTTGCTACTCGAATAACCGTTGTTTAAATATGTATTTAATTAGCGCGAGCTATTCTAGGTGAGGCAAATTATTAACGTGCAAAGAAGCGCATGACGACGCGTGCGAACGGCATGCGGCGATTTAATGCGCGATGCGCGGGCGATGGCGAGTGACGCGAACACACACGGGGGAGGGGGGTAGACGAGCATGGACGGAGTCCCGTCGACGCACTGCGCGTAAGCGAACGCGAGAGCATGCACTAGTTGCGCGATGACGGTGCGAGAGCACGGCGAGACGCTGCGCACGCGCGATTTGACGTGCACGACATGGCTAACAGCGAGCCCGAGGCACGGCGAGGGTAGACGAACGGCCGGGGCGGGCTGCAAGGACATCGGCGGGGTCGGGTTCAGATGGGGAAGGTAGTCTCGCTGGTCTGGGCGGGCTCGCTAGAGCAGGGGCATAGGGGCCTTGGCCGTGCGACCGTAGCTGGCTGGCTCGACGAGGGGGCGGCCACGCAGGCTGCGCCATGGCTAGGGGACGACCGCAGAGGGCTGGCCATGGCCGGAGCATGGCCACCCGGCTCCGCGCCACTGCCACGCAGGGAAGATGGCATTACAAGGCGGGCTGTAGCCAGGGCACATGGGGCACAGCGGCTGGGAGCCAGGCCGCAGCGCAGGATGCCGCGCGTGCAGGGTGCCGCGGTGCCGCTGCGATGGCCGCGTCGGCCATGGGAGGAGAGAGGGGATACGCGCACGTGAAGCACTCGCTCCACAAATAGCGACAGGAAAAAGGCTAGGGGAGAGAGGAAGGGGGCGAGCTCACCTCGGCGGCGCGGCACACCGGCGACGGGATGCGGCACACCGACGGCGAAGTTGGCGAGACGGAGAGCAGGGTCGAGGCGAGGAGAGGCGGCGGTGGGCAAGAAACTGTGCAAGAATCGCGGGCGGTTCGGTTTTGGAGGCGTCATGGGCGAAAAAACTGCGCAGAGCCGTTCAGGAAGATGTACAGTGGGCAGCTTGGCGTCCTGGCGAGCTGGCTCCCTGGCGCGTGGGCCCGCTGAGCAGCGGCGGCGGGCGCGCTGGGCGCTCCACGCGCGGTCGCGCGGACGTGCGCACTGGGCGTGCCGCGGCTGGGTCACGTGGGCCGGCGCAGAGCGAAGTTGGGGGCGCGGCAGGCCGCGCGCTGGGCCGGGCGCGCCACCGCGGGGTGGGCTGGGAGTTGGGCTGCGCTTCGCGTGGGCCCAGGAGAGGGTAAAATGGCATTGGGCCGAGCGGGGGGGGGGGGGGGGGGGGGGGGGAAGAGGGGGAGAAGGGGGACTGGGTGGGCCGACTGAATGGGCCAGGGAAGGGGAGGGGGGCTGATTTCCTTTCTCTTTTTCTTTCTCTTTTTCTATTATTTCAGTTTGACATCATGTGAAAATTAATGATTAAATGAAAGATCAAGCAAACCATTCATCAAACAAAAATAAATGCCTTCCAACATGATGCAACAACCATTGTTCCCTTAGTGTTTTTGTTAAAACCTGAACTTGGTGGATATTATAGAAGAATTTTTTATACCTCTAGATTCCGGGTGTTACAAACCTATCCCCCTTAAAAGAATCTCGCCCCGAGATTCAAGGTTGGTCAGCAAAGAGTTCAGGGTATTTGGCTTTCAAATCATCTTCTCATTCTCAGGTTGCTTCTTCCTCGGAGTGGTGACGCCATCTGACTTTGCACATTCTGATGGTGTTCCTCTGGGTGACTCTGTCCGCAATCTCCAGAATATGCGTTGGCTTCTCTATGTATGTCAGATCCTCTAGGACTTCCAAGTCCTCCACTGGCAACTGTTCTTCTGGTACTCATAGACACTTCTTCAATTGCGACACGTGGAACACGTTGTGCACTGCCGACAGACTTTCTGGTAGGTTAAGCTGGTAGGCCACTTCTCCACGCTTTGCTTGAATCTGATATGGTCCGACGTACCGAGGCGCTAACTTGCCCTTGACTCCGAACCTTCTGACTCCTCTGATAGGTGACACCTTCAGATAGACATAATCTCCCACTTCAAAACTCAGCTCTCTTCTTCTTGTGTCAGCATAGCATCGCTGCCTTGATTGTGCTATCTTCAGATTCTCCCGAACCATTTTGATATTCTCTTCGGCTTCAAGCAAAATGTTGGGGCCAAACACCTATCTCTCTCAAGGCTGGTCCCAATGCAGCAGAGTCCTACAACTTCGTCCATAGAGCGCCTAAAACGGTGACATCTTCAAGCTGGCTTGGTAACTATTGTTGTAGGAGAATTCTGCATAAGGTAACCTTTTGTCCCATCCTGACTTGTCTTGCAACACACAGGCTCTCAACATATCTTCTAGGATCTGATTAGTTCTTTCAGTCTGATCATCTGTCTGCGGGTGATAAGCCGAGCTGAAGTTCAAATGCGTGCCCAAAGCTTCTTGTAGCTGCTGCCAAAAATGAGAGGTGAATTGTGTTCCTCGATCTGACACTATCTTCTTCGGCACACCATGTAGGCAGACTATCCGGGACATGTATAACTCGGCTAATGTTGCTCCGGTGTATGTTGTCTTCACAGGTATGAAATGGGCCACCTTTGTTAAGCGGTCCACAACCACCCAGATGGAATCATAGCCGGCCCGGGTACGAGGTAGGCCAACTATAAAATCCATCCCGATCTCATCCCACATCCACTGAGGAATTTGCAATGGCTGCAACAGTCCGGCGGGCTTCTGATGCTCTGCTTTGGTTCTTTGACAGCTATCACAGATGGCGACATATTCTGCGATTTCTCTTTTCATGCCATACCACCAAAACCTCCTTTTTAAATCTTGATACATCTTTTCACTTCCAGGGTGTATGGAGTAGGCTGTCTCATGAGCTTCCTTGAGGATCAGCTCTCGAATATGTTTGATGTCGGGGACACACAATCGGTCCTTGAACCATATTACTCCCTCTTCACCCTCTCGAAAGTCCTTGCCTCTTCCTTCTAAGATCAGCTGCCGGATCTTGTTGATGTTTTCATCATCCTTCTGCCCTTCTTTGATCTCCCGCTCTAGGGTGGGCTCTAATTCCACCGTTACTCCTTGTGTACTGTTCAGAAAACTGAGACTTAGTCTGTCGAACTCCTTGGCTAACTCATATGACATTGGGTACGTGGCCATCATATTGACTTGACTCTTCCTGCTCAGAGCATCTGCAACAACATTGGCTTTGCCTGGATGGTAATGTATCTCCAACTCGTAGTCCTTGATCAATTCTAACCATCTTCGCTGCCTCATGTTTAACTCTGACTGGGTGAATATGTATTTCAGACTTTTGTGATCTGTGTAGATGTCGCACTTCTGCCCATACAGGTAATGTCTCCATGTCTTTAAAGCATGAACCACTGCTGCCAACTCCAGGTCGTGTGTGGGATAATTTCTCTCATGGATCTTCAGCTGTCGAGATGAGTATGCTACAACACTTCCTTCTTGCATTAGCACACATCCCAATCCGGTGTAGGAAGCATCGCAGTACATCGAGAATGGCTTGTGAACATCAGGCAGAACCAACACAAGTGCTGTAGTCAATCTATTCTTCAGTTCTTCAAATGCCTTTTGGCACTTTTGGGTCCACTTAAACTCAACTTTCTTCGCTAGCAACGCTGTCATTGGTCTAGCAATCTTTGAAAAGCCTTCAATGAAACGCCTATAGTATCCGGCCATTCCAATGAAACTCTTGATTCCACGAACATCCTTCGGTGCTTTCCAGTTTAGAATGTCTGCTACTTTCTTTGGATCCACAGCTAGCCCATCTTGGTTTATGATGTGACCCAAAAACAAGACTTCATGAATCCAGAACTCGCATTTACTCAGCTTGGCATACAACTGATGCTCTTGTAGCCTTTGCAATATCATCTTCAAATGTTTCGCATGTTCTTCCTCACTTTGAGAATATATGAGAATGTCATCGATGAACACTACCACAAACTTGTTTAGGTAGTCCATGAACACACTGTTCATCAGATACATAAAGAAGGCGGGCGCGTTTGTCAGACCAAAGGACATAACTGTATACTCATATAACCCATACTTGGTGATGAATGCTGTCTTCGGTATGTCTGAGGGTCGCATTCTGAGTTGATGGTAACCTGATCTCAGATCTATCTTCGAGAATATGCTAGCACCTCTGAGCTGGTCAAACAGATCGTCTATCCTTGGCAGGGGGTACTTGTTCTTAATGGTGACTTCATTCAGGGCTCTGTAATCTATGCACATTCTTTTGGTACCATCTTTCTTCTCTACAAACAATACTGGAGCGGCCCAAGGTGAGGTACTTGGTCTGATGTAACCCTTCTCTAACAGCTCATCTATATGTTTCTTGAGTTCCACCAATTCTGGCCCAGACACTCGATAGGCTCTTTTAGAAATGGGGGCGGTGCCAGGGATAAGCTCTATGGCAAATTCGACTTTTCTCTTGGGTGGCATGCCTGGTAGTTCCTCGGGAAACACATCTGGAAAGTTCGACACAACCCTGATAGTCTCGAGCGGGTTGGCCTCCTTGCTATCAACCGAAATCTGGTGACAATCTCCTTTCGCAGTTTTAGGCATCCTTAGCTCAGCCACTACCTCCTCTCCGGGCGGGGACTTCAATGTTACGGTCCTCTTGTCACAGCTAACATTCGCTTCATATTTCATTAACCAATTCATCCCTAGGATGACATCTACCCTAGGGGTGTCTATTACTATTAGGTCGCTGGAGAACCCTATTCCCCTTATTTCCACCCTTACATTTTGTCGGGGACCATAATTAGGGGTACCCTCAAGGCTCCTAATTCTCAGCTGGTAACCCCCATCAGCATAAAGCTGCAAAGGCCTGATGGGTGCGATTAAGTCAGGGATCAGTCCATTCGAGGGACTCGATCACGCCTCGCCCGAGCCTAGCCTCGGACAATGGCAGCCGACCCCGGAGGATCTCCGCCTCGCCCGAGGCCCCCCTTCAGCGGCGAACATATTTCCAGCTCGCCCGAGGCCCTGTCTTCGCCAAGAACCAACCCTGACCAAATCGCCGCACCAACCGACCAAATCGCAGGAGCATTTAATGCAAAGGTGGCCTGACACCTTTATCCTGACGCGCGCCCCTCAGCCGACAGAGCTGAAGTGACCGCCGTCACTTCGCCGCTCCACTGACCGGTCTGACAGAAAGACAGCGCCGCCTGCGCCGCTCCGACTGCGGTGCCACTTGACAGAGTGAGGCTGACAGGCAGTCAGGCCCGGCCGCATGCACCATAGGAAGCTCCGCTCCGCCCGACCTAGGGCTCGGACTCGGGCTAAGCCCCGGAAGACAGTGAACTCTGCTCCGCCCGACCTAGGGCTCGGACTCAGGGCTAAGCCCCGGAAGACGGCGAACTCCGCTCCGCCCGACGTAGGGCTCGGACTCGGGCTAAGCCCCGGAAGACGGCGAACTCCGCTCCGCCCGACCCAGGGCTCAGACTCGGGCTAAGCCCCGGAAGACGGCGAACTCTGCTCCGCTCGACCTAGGGCTCGGACTCGAGCTAAGCCCCAGAAGACGGCGAACTCCGCTCCACCCGACCCAGGGCTCGGACTTGGGCTCAGCCACAGAAGACGACGAACTCCGCTTCGCCCGACCCCAGGACTTAAATTCCGCCCTGGCCTCAGCCAACGGCCTCCGCCTCGCCCGACCTAGGGGCTCGGACTCGACCTCGGCCGCGGAAGACGGACTCGACCCTGACCTCGGAGGAGCCTCCACATCGCCCCAACCTAGGGCGTAGGCCGGCCACGTCAATAGGAGGCGCCATCATTACCCTACTCCAAGCTGACTCAGGCTACGGGGAACAAGACTGGCGTCCCATCTGGCTCGCTCCGCCAGATAGGCAATGATGGCGCCCCGCACGCACCCTGACGATGGCGGCTCTCGGCCCCCTTACGGAAGCAAGAGGACGTCAGCAAGGACTCGACAGCCTCGACAGCTGTCCCTCCGCCAGGCTCCAGCGCTCCTCCGACGGCCACAACATCACACAAACCGGGCGCCAAAATCTCTCCGGCCGCCACGATGGCGTGTACTTAGGGCGCTAGCTCTCCTCCGCTAAACACATAGCACTCTGCTACACCCCCCATTGTACACCTGGATCCTCTCCTTACGCCTATAAAAGGAAGGACCAGGGCCCTCTTAGAGAGGGTTGGCCGCGCGGGGACGAGGACGAGACAGGCGCTCGCGTGAGGCCGCTCGCTCCCTCCCCCGTGTGGACGCTTGTAACCCCCTACTGTAAGCGCACCCGACCTGGGCGCGTGACGAACACGAAGGCCGCGGGATTTCCACCTCTCTCACGCACGCCTCCGGCCACCTCACTTCCCCCTTCGCGCTCGGCCTCGTGCCGACCCATCTGGGCTGGGACACGCGGCGACACTTCACTCGTTGGCTTAGGGACCCCCAGTCTCGAAACGCCGACAGTTGGCGCGCCAGGTAGGGGCCTGCTGCGTGTTGACGAACAGCTTCCCGTCAAGCTCCAGATGGGTAGCCTCCAGCAACCTCTCCAGCCCGGGACGGTGCTCCGTTTCGGGAGCCTTGAGTTCATGTCCCTCGACGGCAGCTACGACATGATACTCTTTCCACCGCCGGGCGACAGCGATAGTGGCGGCCGACAGTCCGCCCGCCGGCGGCGGGATCGACGACGTCTTCCCCGCTTGGCGGAAGAACAACCTTCGAGCTCGCCCCGTCCTCTTCCCCGCCGACAGAGGAGGAGGCAGGGCAACCAAGGCCAAGCAGGAGGCGGCGCCTCGTCGGCCGTCGAGCGAGTCGACAACGCCAGCACTCCAACGGGGGGCGAGCCGGGCATCGACCTCGCGCTTGAGACGAAGACGAGCACTGTCTCCCCGCGACACGCCAATCCCGAGCAAACGGACAATGCCAGCACGCTTGAGACGAAAGGCTTGCTGGGTGTCACCCTCGTACCTGAGACGACGGTGCAGTCAGTCCCCGGGCGAATCTGAACCCTCTGGGGTTTCGTATGCGGTCACCTTGGGACCAGCTGACGGACGTCTCGACCTACGGGCCCTCTGGGTCCGAGGAAGACGACGAGCCCAGCTTCTGTTGGGATTTCTCCGGACTTGGTAACCCC
This sequence comes from Zea luxurians, assembly GCA_029449295.1. Lineage (NCBI taxonomy): Eukaryota > Viridiplantae > Streptophyta > Magnoliopsida > Poales > Poaceae > Zea > Zea luxurians. Next base: position 150,775,556 of record JAOPSE010000007.1, read on the forward strand.
AGTGCCATGCGGGGCTTCATGACCGCATGCGACTACTGCCTTTCCGACTGTTCCGACGGTAGCCGTAGCCTCGGCGACGAGGACTGCGGCCCGAGCCGCGAATGTTTCCACGTCGATCTAGGGGGTCCCTCCGAAGGCAACCATCTCGGCATGCCGGAGGACGGTGATCTCCCTAGGCCGGTGCCTCGCATTGACATCCCACGGGAGCTAGCTGTGGTCCTCGTTCCGGCGGGGGGTCACGACCCACAACTTGAGCAAATCCGCGGGGTGCAGGTCAGGCTCGACGAGGGAGCAGGAGCGCTTGAGCCAATCCGCCGGGACGTCGGGCAGGCATGGGCGGGCCAACCTCTGGCCGGAGAAATGCGTCATCTACCCAGGGCTTCCAGCACCGCATCGCCGACGATGTCAGGGTCAGGCCGCCACCCGCATCCAGTGGGGTCGGCCAGAACCTGGCTGCAGCAGCAATGCTCCTCCGCGCGATGCCGGAGCCATCAACCACCGAGGGGCGGCGAATCCAGGGAGAGCTCAAGGATCTCCTGGAAGGCGCCACGGTCCGGCGGGCCGAGAGCTCCGCCTCCCGAAGGCAGGGGTACCCCTCGGAACATCATGCCGCGACTTCCCGATTCATGCGGGAAGCCTCGGTCAACACCGGGCGCACGCGCAACATAGCGCCCGCGACCCCGGGTTGCCTCGGCAACGAGCACCATCACCGCGACCGTTGGACCCACCTCGACGAGAGGGTGCGCCGAGGCTACCACCCCAGGCGTGGGGGACACTACGACTGCGGGGAGGATCGGAGTCCCTCACCCGAACCACCCGGTCCGCAGGCCTTCAGCCGAGCCATACGATGGGCGCCGTTCCTGACCCGGTTCCGACCCCCGACTACTATCACAAAGTACTCGGGGGAGACGAGACTGGAACTGTGGCTCGCGGACTACCGTCTGGCCTGCCAACTGGGTGGAACGGACGATGACAACCTCATCATCCGCAACCTCCCCCTGTTCCTCTCCGACACCGCTCGCGCCTGGTTGGAGCACCTGCCTCCGGGGCAGATCTCCAACTGGGATGACCTAGTCCAAGCTTTCGCCGGCAATTTCCAGGGCACGTACGTGCGCCCCGGGAATTCCTGGGACCTCCGAAGCTGCCGACAGCAGCCACGAGAGTCTCTACGGGACTACATCCGGCGATTCTCGAAGCAGCGCACCGAGCTGCCCAACATCACCGACTCGGATGTCATCGGCGCGTTCCTCGCCGGCACCACCTGCCGCGACCTGGTGAGCAAGCTGGGTCGCAAGACCCCCACTAGGGCGAGCGAGCTGATGGACATCGCCACCAAGTTCGCCTCCGGCCAGGAGGCGGTTGAGGCTATCTTCCGAAAGGACAAGCAGCCCTAGGGCCGCCCATCGGAAGATGCCCCCGAGGCGTCAACTCAGCGCGGCGCCAGGAAGAAGGGCAAGAAGAAGTCGCAAGCGAAACGCGACGCCGCCGACGCGGACCTTGTCGCCGCTGCCGAGTACAAGAACCCTCGGAAACCCCCCGGAGGTGCCAACCTCTTCGACAAGATGCTCAAGGAGCCATGCCCCTACCACCAGGGGCCCGTCAAGCACACCCTTGAGGAGTGCGTCATGCTTCGGCGCCACTTCCACAGGGCTGGGCCACCCACGGAGGGTGGCAGGGCCCGCGACGACGACAAGAAGGAAGATCACCAGGCAGGAGAGTTCCCCGAGGTCCGCGACTGCTTCATGATCTACGGCGGGCAAGCGGCGAACGCCTCGGCTCGGCACCGCAAGCGAGAGCGCTGGGAGGTCTGTTCGGTGAAGGTGGCGGCGCCAGTCTACCTAGACTAGTCCGACAAGCCCATTACCTTCGACCAAGCCGACCACCCCGACCATGTGCCGAGCCCGGGGAAATACCCGCTCGTCGTCGACCCCGTCATCGGCGACGTCAGGCTCACTAAGGTCCTCATGGACGGAGGCAGCAGCCTCAACATCATCTACGCCGAGACCCTCGGGCTTCTGCTTATCGATCTGTCCTCGGTCCGGGCAGGCGCTGCGCCTTTCCATGGGATCATCCCCGGGAAGCGCGTCCAGCCCCTCGGACAACTCGATCTTCCCGTCTGCTTCGGAACACCCTCCAACTTCTAAAGGGAGACCCTGACGTTCGAGGTGGTCGGGTTCCGAGGAACCTACCACGCGGTATTGGGGAGGCCATGCTACGCGAGGTTCATGGCCGTCCCCAACTACACCTACCTCAAGCTCAAGATGTCAGGCCCCAACGGGGTCATCACCGTCGGCCCCACGTACAAACATGCGTTCGAATGCGACGTGGAGTGCGTGGAGTACGCCGAGGCCCTCGCCGAGTCTGAGGCCCTCATCGCCGACCTGGAGAGCCTCTCCAAGGAGGTGCCAGACGTGAAGCGTCATGCCGGCAACTTCGAGCCAGCGGAGACGGTTAAGTCCGTCCCCCTCGACCCCAGCAGCGACGCCTCCAAGCAAGTTCGGATCGGCTCCGGGCTCGGTCCCAAATAGGAAGCAGTGCTCGTCGACTTTCTCCGCTCGAACGCCGACATCTTCGCGTGGAGTCCCTCGGACATGCCCGGCATACCGAGGGATGTCGCTGAGCACTCGCTGGACATCCGAGCCGGAGCCTGACCCGTCAAGCAGCCTCTGCGCCGATTCGACGAGGAGAAGCGCAGAGCCATAGGCGAGGAGATCCACAAGCTAATGGCGGCAGGGTTCATCAAAGAGGTATTCCATCCCGAATGGCTTGCCAACCTTGTGCTTGTGAGAAAGAAAGGGGGGAAATGGCGGATGTGTGTAGACTACACTGGTCTGAACAAAGCATGTCCGAAGGTTCCCTACCCTCTGCCTCGCATCGATCAAATCGTGGATTCCACTGCTGGGTGCGAAACCCTGTCTTTCCTCGATGCCTACTCAAGGTATCACCAAATCAGGATGAAAGAGTCCGACCAGCTCGCGACTTCTTTCATCACACCCTTCGGCATGTACTGCTATGTCACCATGCCGTTCGGCTTGAGGAATGCGGGCGCGACGTACCAGCGGTGCATGAACCAAGTGTTCGGTGAACACATTGGCCGCACGGTCGAGGCCTACATCGATGACATCGTAGTCAAGACGAGGAAAGCCTCCGACCTCCTTTCCGACCTTGAAGTGACATTCCGATGTCTCAAGGCGAAAGGCATCAAGCTCAATCCCGAAAAGTGTGTCTTCGGGGTGCCCTGAGGCATGCTCTTGGGGTTCATCGTCTCCGAGCGGGGCATCGAAGCCAACCCGGAGAAGATCGCAGCCATCACCAGCATGGGGCCCATCAAGGACTTGAAAGGCGTACAGAGGGTCATGGGATGTCTCGCGGCTCTGAGCCGCTTCATCTCACGCCTCGGCGAAAGAGGTCTACCTCTGTACCGCCTCTTAAGGAAGGCCGAGTGCTTCACTTGGACCCCTGAGGCCGAGGAAGCCCTCGGGAACCTGAAGGCGCTCCTCACGAAGGCGCCTATCTTGGTGCCCCCAACTGCCGGAGAAGCCCTCTTGGTCTACGTCGCCGCGACCACTCAGGTGGTTAGCGCCGCGATTGTGGTCGAGAGGCAAGAAGAGGGGCATGCATTGCCCGTTTAGAGGCCAGTCTACTTCGTCAGCGAGGTACTGTTCGAAACCAAGATCCGCTACCCACAAGTTCAGAAGCTGCTGTACGCGGTGATCCTGACACGGCGGAAGTTGCGACACTACTTCGAGTCTCATCCGGTAACTGTGGTGTCATCCTTCCCCCTGGGGGAGATCATCCATTGCCGAGAGGCCTCAGGTAGGATTGCAAAGTGGGTGGTGGAAATCATGGGCGAAACAGTCTCGTTCGCCCCTCGGAAGGCCATCAAATCCCAGGTCTTGGCGGACTTCGTGGCTGAATGGGTCGACACCCAGCTACCAACAGCTCCGATCCAACCAGAGCTCTGGACCATGTTCTTCGATGGGTCGCTGATGAAGACAGGAGCCGGCGCAGGCCTACTGTTCATCTCGCCCCTCGGGAAGCACCTACGCTACGTGCTACGCCTCCACTTCCCGGCGTCCAACAATGTAGCTGAGTACGAGGCTCTGGTCAACGGGTTGCGGATTGCCGTCGAGCTAGGGGTCCGACGCCTCGACGCTCGCGGTGACTCGCAGCTCGTCATTGACCAAGTCATGAAGAACTCCCACTGCCGCGACCCGAAGATGGAGGCCTACTGCGATGAGGTTCGGCGCCTGGAAGACAAGTTCTACAGGCTCGAGCTCAACCACATCGCTTGGTGCTACAACGAGACTGCGGACGAGCTGGCTAAAATAGCCTCGGGGCGAACAACGGTTCCCCCGGACGTCTTCCCCCGAGATCTGCATCAACCCTCCGTCAAGATCGACGACACGCCCGAGCCTGAGGCACCCTCGGCCCAGCCCGAGGTACCCTCGGCACAGTCCGAGGCACCCTCGGCTCGGCCCGAGGCACCGTCGGTTCGGCCCGAGGTACCCTCGGCCCCCGAGGGTTAGATGCTGCACGTCGAGGGGGAGCAAAGCGGGGTCACGCCTGATCAAAACTGGCAGACCCCGTACCTGCAATATCTCCACCGAGGAGAGCTACCCCTCGACCGAGCCGAAGCTCGGCGGTTGGCGCGGCGCGCCAAGTCGTTCGTCTTGCTGGGAGAAGGGAAGGAGCTCTGCCACCGCAGCCCTTCAGGCATCCTCCAGCGATGCATCTCCACCACCGAAGGTCACGAACTCCTCCGAGAAATACACTCGGGGGCTTGCGGCCACCACGCAGCACCTCGAGCCCTTGTCGGAAATGCTTTCCGACAAGGTTTCTACTGGCCAACGGCGGTGGCCGATGCCACTAGAATTGTCCGCGCCTGCGAAGGGTGTCAGTTCTACGCAAGGCAGACCCACCTGCCCGCTCAGGCTCTGCAGACGATACCCATCACATGGCCTTTTGCTGTGTGGGGTCTAGACCTCGTCGGCCCCTTGCAGAAGGCACCCGGGGGCTTCACGCACCTGTTGGTCGCCATCGACAAATTTTCCAAGTGGATCGAGGTCCGACCCCTAAACAGCATCAGGTCCGAGCAGGCGGTGGCGTTCTTCACCAACATCATCCATCGTTTCGGGGTCCTGAACTCCATCATCACCGACAACGGCACCCAGTTCACCGGCAGAAACCTCCTGGACTTCTGCGAGGATCACCACATCCGGGTGGACTGGGCCGCCGTGGCTCATCCCATGACGAATGGGCAAGTAGAGCGTGCCAACGGCATGATTCTACAAGGACTCAAGCCTCGGATTTACAATGACCTCAACAAGTTCGGCAAGTGATGGATGAAGGAACTCCCCTCGGTGGTCTGGAGCCTGAGGACGACACCGAGCCGAGCCACGGGCTTCACGCCGTTCTTTCTAGTCTATGGGGCCGAGGCCATCTTGCCCACAGACCTGGAATACGGTTCCCCGAGGACGAGGGCCTATGCCGACCAAAGCAACCAAGCTAGTCGAGAAGACTCACTGGACCAGCTGGAAGAGGCTCGGGGCAAGGCCTTACTACACTCGGCGCGGTACCAGCAGTCCATGCGACGCTACCACGCCCGAGGGGTCCGGTCCCGAGACCTCCAGGTGGGCGACCTGGTGCTTCGGCTGCGACAAGACGCCCGAGGTCGGCACAAGCTCACGCCCCCCTGGGAGGGGCCGTTCGTCATCGCCAAAGTTCTGAAGCCCGGAACGTACAAGCTGGCCAACAGTCAAGGTGAGGTCTACAGCAACGCTTGGAACATCCAACAGCTACGTCGCTTCTACCCTTAAGATGTTTTCAAGTTGTTCATATACCTCGCTCCCACGCAAAGTTTAGTCATCAAGGAAGGGTTAGCCTTGCCTCGGCAAAGCCCGATCCTCCCTCGGGGGCTAAAAGGGGGGAACCCCCTCTGCGTCGAAATTTTCCTCAAAAAAAGATCTTTTCTGCCAGAATGTCTTTCGTGCTTTTCGACTACTTCGAAAGTGGATCCTGAAAACGACGGAGTACATGAAAGCAGCCAAGGCTGACCGAGCCGAGGGACTCCTACGCCTCCGGGATACGGATACCTCACTCATCACCTTCTGCCATAAGTAACTCACGTTCGGATAAGTGATTCCACGGACCAAACAAGTCTTCACGTTCGGAAGCTCTTCTGTCGGAGCGATTCTTCGAGCCTTCTCGACTGCGTCGGTGACAGAACCCCATGGACGGGTAAGAGTGCGCGTAAGCGGCAAGGCCGACCGAGCCGAGGGACTCCTACGCCTCCGGGATACGGATACCTCACTCATCACCTTCCATGAGAAGCAACTCTCGCTCGCACAAACAGTTCTGTTACCGACAAAAAAGTCCAGATACTCGAAACAAGGGGAAAGGAGACGCGGCTTTACAACACGGCGAGGGTGTGTTTTGGCCTCGGCGGCCGCAGAAAACACACGCTACAAGAGGATCCGAAGGCTCGGATCTTGACGGCTAAAGGGAGCAGCAGCACCCTCGGCGTCGACAACACCTTCGGCGAGGTCCGACCTAGGCTCGGACGGCGACGCGGTCCAAGGGTCTCCGCTCTGAAGGACAACGTCATCACCAAGCCCGGGCCATCGCCGCCAGGGTCTTCTCCGAGAATCCGGCCCAAGCAGGCGGCTCGGCCGGTCACCCCGGGGCCTCGGCCAGCTGTCCCCCAAGGACATCAGCCCGACCCGAGGCCTCGGCAGATCAATTCCGGCATCGGCCCCGCTAACGGACGACCCGGCCAGGCTCCGACCGACCAGGCCTTCTTTTTCGGGCCAACTCTGCCTCCGTCCGCGCTGGCACCGCTACCCCTGGCCTCGGCTCATCGAAGAGCGGCCGAGGGTTTCCCTCTAACCAAGCAAGGGAAGCCTCGGACAACAAGGCTGACCGAGCCGAGGGACTCCTACGCCTCCGGGATACGGATACCTCACTCGTCACCTTAACACGGGGCGACTCACGCTTGGTGAAGCGGTTTAGACAACCAACATGCGAGTCTTAGTGCTCGAAAATGAGGAAAAAAACACGGCTCCGTGCCGAAATTACATATACGTTCAGGCCTCAACAGCCGCATTGAACGAAACACCGGCACTCGAGGTGCTATTACAAACGGAACTCCGGTTCCACCTCCGCAGGTACGAGCAACCCCACGCGATTGGGGGGCCTGCGGAGCAACAGAAGGCCGACGGGTGGCTCGCCGTCGCCCGTTCCGGCAGCAGCGACGATGACCTCCGCCCCGGGCGGCGAAGCAGCTTCAGCAGCGGCTTCTGGACGGGCGCTACGGCAGGGGGGCTCTCGTTCACCGAGGACGAGAACCAGCCATTCAGGCCGAAAGACGGAGGCCCAGGGGTGCGGGCGGAGTTGGCAATCTCGTTGACAGAGAAGCCTTCTCCGGCTGCCACCACCTCAGCACCGCGCCAGCGGGCGCCAGACGCCTCAAAGCGCACCGGCAGGTCCTCGCCCTCGCCGGAGCCGCCCTGAACATGAGCGCCGCCCTCGCGGCACACGACGTGCTGGGCGACCCACTGATGCGGCTGTCGGCGCGAGGAAGGCCTGGACATGGCCGGCCCGCACGTGGCGCAACCATCGTCCGGACAGAGGACGGAATGCTGCACCCTGGCTGAGCAGCGGCGGTCCGCCTACCCCGGCATGGCTGAGGGAAGCCTCCGCGGCGCTGGGAGATGCCTTTCTCCCCCAGACGTCGGGGGAAGAAAAGGGTTACCGACCCACGCGGAGGCGGCCTCCCGACTCGCCTCACCCTCCGCCCCAGCAAGGGTGATGAAGATCCTTGAAGCTGAGGGCGGGGCGGAGGCAGCAACCCGGTCCGCTTCTCCCCACCATCAAGCTGGTGGTCACCGTCTTGGGTGACCGCCGGCGAGGGGATGCAGCCGGGCTGCCTGATGAAAATCCTTGAAGCCAAACGACGGCTGAAAGGTACCAACTCCCGCGGAGTTGCGTTCCTCCAACGACGAAGTGGAAAGACGGCGGATATCCCCCATCCGGGGGCTTGGAAGGTGGAAAGACACGATGCATAAGGGAGCGCGAAGACACGGTCGCCTTCCAAGAGGGTCACCCTCCTTTTAAAGGCGACTCTCCCTACTTGCGTCCCCAGCCGTCGTGGGCCGAGTCTTCTCCAACATGCTCCAAGGTCCTCCCCTACGGCGCGGGGGCTGGGTCCCACACGTCATGCAAGCCGGCCCAGAGCAGAAGAAGCCAAACCGCCGTGCGCGGTGCATGCAACCGCCCAGCGGTTACAAGCAGCTCTCCACTTTTGCCCAGACCAGCGGGCGAAAGGGCGGGCAGCCATGTAGGCGGCATGCAACCGCGCCAAGTGGGCGCACTTCTTCGACTCCCAAAACGCCCAGCATGGAGGCCCAGGCCCACGCGTCATGCAACCGGCGCGCCGAATGCTTCGTGCATGCAACTGCACCGCCACTTGCGCCACCACCGTGCCTCCTCGACTGCGGAACCAATGCCGCGACTCGAGGCTACCCAGCGCACGACCCAGCGGTGCCAGCCTAGCACGACGGTCAATGCGACCAAAAATGGGCCGGCAGTAATGGTGGTGGCAGGCGGGCAGGAGCCACGGTCACGTCGTCAGCCAAGCTTACGTCCCATCCGGGGGCAGCGAGAGAACCCTCTCCCACGGCGTGAAGACAGCGCGCCCGTGTTCCGTTCCTCGAACGGCTCTCGCGCGCGCAACGGCTGCCCCGCGAACCACTCACCCCGTCGCATTAACTCCGCGGCCGGACAGGCGGCGCCTCTGGCAGGAGAAGCGAGCAACGCTTCGCCTTCGCCATAACGACCACGTCAAAAAAGGAACGCCGCGTCGTTCGATTTCGTATCCTTTTCCTTTTTCCTCTTTCTCTCTCTTGCAACAGGGACCGGGAAAGGGGGATACCCCGAAAAGGATCCTTCCCTGTGAAGGAACCAGGCTCCGAGCCTCCCTACTGATCAGAGGTTCGAAGGCTGGCCCCTCGGAAGGGTTCAACAGCCGCCTCAGAGCACGTGGGCTCCACACCCACTACTGGTCAGAGGTTCGAAGGCCGGCCCCTCGGAAGGGTTCAACGGCCGCCTCAGGCTACTCGGGCTCCGCGCCCACTACTGATCAGGGGTTCGAAGGCTGGCCCCCGAAGGGTTCACAGCCGCCTCAGACACAGAGCAAGGGATGACCATGGGTACGTTCGATACATAACCAAGGCTCGGGCTGCGCTCCCGAGGTACCCTAGGACATTTCTGAGACCAGCGGGAACGATCTTGTAACGGAATCCCATCAGAGGGAGGCATCGAGCCCTCGGACCCCGTCGCCAGGGGACCGGGTCCGGCAGATCACCCGCAGGTACTTTTGGGCGCGCCTCTAGGCCTCTAGCCGACCCCTAACGAATGGGGCACGGACGTCCGCTCGGATCACCCGCCTGCAGCTCACCGGAGACACCATGTTCGGCGCCCGCCGAGGGCAACATGGCGCTCTCCCCCCTCCTCCTTGCGGAAAGGCGACGCAGGGGCGTATGTAAAAAAGTCGAGTCTGCCCCTGATCGCCCTCTCGCCCTGTGCAGAGGCTCGGGGGATGCTCTCGCAAACCCGGCTCTGGCCAAACCGTTGACAGCGTCAACATACCAGCCCGAGCACTTGGGATCCGACCGTACACCCGGGCTACGGCCAGCTCGCATGAGGGAACGACCAGACCAGCCGAAGCATTGCGCGAGGCGTTAAGACCTCGGAGGAGTCAAACCACTCCTCCGAGGCCTCGGGGGCTACACCCGGCGGGTGCGCTCGCGCGCACCCACCGGAACAAAACGCAACCGAGAAAGGCTGGTCCCCTTGCAAAAAAGTGCGACGGAAGCCTCCAAGCGAGTGCTAATACTCCCTTCGAGGCTCGGGGGCTACTGTCGGGGACCATAATTAGGGGTACCCTCAAGGCTCCTAATTCTCAGCTGGTAACCCCCATCAGCATAAAGCTGCAAAGGCCTGATGGGTGCGATTAAGTCAGGGATCAGTCCATTCGAGGGACTCGATCACGCCTCGCCCGAGCCTAGCCTCAGACAATGGCAGCCGACCCCGGAGGATCTCCGCCTCGCCCGAGGCCCCCTCCAGCGGCGAACATATTTCCGGCTCACCCGAGGCCCTGTCTTCGCCAAGAAGCAACCCTGACCAAATCGCCGCACCAACCGACCAAATCGCAGGAGCATTTAATGCAAAGGTAGCCTGACACCTTTATCCTGACGCGCGCCCCTCAACCGACAGAGCCGAAGTGACCGCCGTCACTTCGCCGCTCCACTGACCGGTCTGACAGAAAGACAGCGCCGCTCCGACTGCGGTGCCACTTGACAGAGTGAGGCTGACAGTCAGTCAGGCCCGGCCGCACGCACCATAGGAAGCTCCGCTCCGCCCGACCCAGGGCTCGGACTCGGGCTAAGCCCCGGAAGACGGCGAACTCCGCTCCGCCCGACCCAGGGCTCGGACTCAGGGCTAAGCCCTGGAAGACGGCGAACTCCGCTTCGCCCGACCTGGGGCTTGGACTCGGGCTAAGCCCCGGAAGACGACGAACTCCGCTCCGCCCGACCCAGGGCTCGGACTCGGGCTAAGCCCCGGAAGACGGCGAACTCCGCTCTGCCCGACCCAGGGCTCAGACTCGGGATAAGCCCCGGAAGACGGCGAACTCCGCTCCGCCCGACCCAGGGCTCGGACTTGGGCTCAGCCCCAGAAGACGACGAACTCCGCTTCGCCCGACCCCAGGACTCAAATTCCGCCCTAGCCTCAACCAATGGCCTCCGCCTCGCCCGACCTAGGGGCTCGGACTCGACCTCAACCGCGGAAGACGGACTCGACCCCGACCTCGGAGGAGCCTCCACATTGCCCCAACTTAGGGCGCAGGCCGGCCACATCAACAGGAGGTGCCATCATTACCCTACTCCAAGCTGACTCAGGCTACGGGGAACAAGACCGGCGTCCCATCTGACTCGCTTCGCCAGATAGGCAACGATGGCGCCCCGCACGCACCCTAACGATGGCGGCTCTTGGCCCCCTTACGGAAGCAAGAGGACGTCAGCAAGGACTCGACAGCCTCGACAGCTGTCCCTCCTCCAGGCTCCAGCGCTCCTCCGACGGCCACGACATCACACAAACCGGGCGCCAAAATCTCTCCGGCCGCCACGATGGCGTGTACTTAGGGCGATTTTGGCGCCCGGTTTGTGTGATGTCGTGGCCGTCGGAGGAGCGCTGGAGCCTGGCGGAGGGACAGCTGTCGAGGCTGTCGAGTCCTTGCTGACGTCCTCTTGCTTCCGTAAGGGGGCCAAGAGCCGCCATCGTCAGGGTGCGTGCGGGGTGCCATCATTGCCTATCTGGCAGAGCGAGCCAGATGGGACGCCAGTCTTGTTCCCCGTAGCCTGAGTCAGCTTGGAGTAGGGTAATGATGGCGCCTCCTGTTGACGTGGTCGGCCTGCGCCCTAGGTTGGGGCGATGTGGAGGCTCCTCCGAGGTCAGGGTCGAGTCCGTCTTCCGCGGTCGAGGTCGAGTCCGAGCCCCTAGGTCGGGCGAGGCGGAGGCCGTTGGCTGAGGCTAGGGCGGAATTTGAGTCCTGGGGTCGAGCGAAGCGGAGTTCGTCGTCTTCTGGGGCTGAGCCCAAGTCCGAGCCCTGGGTCGGGCGGAGCGGAGTTCGCCGTCTTCCGGGGCTTTGCCTAAGTCCGAGCCCTGGGTCGGGCAGAGCGGAGTTCGCCGTCTTCCGGGGCTTAGCCCGAGTCTGAGCCCTGGGTCGGGCGAAGCGGAGTTCGTCGTCTTCCGGGGCTTAGCCCGAGTCCGAGCCCTAGGTCGAGCGGAGCGGAGTTCGCCGTCTTCCGGGGCTTAGCCCTGAGTCCGAGCCCTAGGTCGAGCGGAGCGGAGTTCGCCGTCTTCCGGGGCTTAGCCCGAGTCCGAGCCCTGGGTCGGGCGGAGCGGAGCTTCCTATGGTGCGTGCGGCCGGGCCTGACTGCCTGTCAGCCTCACTCTGTCAAGTGGCACCGCAGTCGGAGCGGCGCAGGCGGCGCTGTCTTTCTGTCAGACCGGTCAGTGGAGTGGCGAAGTGACGGTGGTCACTTCAGCTCTGTCGGCTGAGGGGCGCGCGTCAGGATAAAGGTGTCAGGCCACCTTTGCATTAAATGCTCCTGCGATTTGGTCGGTTGGTGCGGCGATTTGGTCAGGGTTGCTTCTTGGCGAAGACAGGGCCTCGGGCGAGCCGGAAATATGTTCGCCGCTGGAGGGGGGCCTCGGGCGAGGCGGAGATCCTCCGGGGTCGGCTGCCATTGTCCGAGGCTAGGCTCGGGCGAGGCGTGATCGAGTCCCTCGAATGGACTGATCCCTGACTTAATCGCACCCATCAGGCCTTTGCAGCTTTATGCTGATGGGGGTTACCAGCTGAGAATTAGGAGCCTTAAGGGTACCCCTAATTATGGTCCCCGACAGTAGCCCCCGAGCCTCGAAGGGAGTATTAGCACTCGCTTGGAGGCTTCCGTCGCACTTTTTTTGCAAAGGGACCAACCTTTCTCGGTTGCGTTTTGTTCCGGTGGGTGCGCGCGAGCGCACCCGCCGGGTGTAGCCCCCGAGGCCTCGGAGGAGTGGTTTGACTCCTCCGAGGTCTTAACGCCTCGCGCAATGCTTCGGCTGGTCTGGTCGTTCCCTCATGCGAGCTGGTCGTAGCCCGGGTGTACGGTCAGGTCCCAAGTTCTCGGGCTGGTATGTTGACGCTGTCAACAGTTTGGCCGGAGCCGGGTTTGCGAGAGTAGCCCCCGAGCCTCTGCACAGGGCGAGAGGGCGATCAGGGGCAGACTCGACTTTTTTACATACGCCCCTACGTCGCCTTTCCGCAAGGAGGAGGGGGGGAGAGCGCCATGTTGCCCTCGGCGGGCGCCGAACATGGTGTCTCCGGTGAGCTGTAGGCGGGTGATCCGAGCGGACATCCGTGCCCCATTCGTTAGGGGTCGGCTAGAGGCCCAGAGGCGCGCCCAAAAGTACCTGCGGGTGATCTGCCGGACCCGGTCCCCTGGCGACGGGGTCTGAGGGCTCGATGCCTCCCTCTGATGGGATTCCGTTACAAGATCGTTCCCGCTGGTCTCGGAAATTTCCTAGGGTACCTCAGGAGCGTAGCCCGAGCCTTAGTTATGTATCGAACGTACCCATGGTCATCCCTCGCTCTGTGTCTGAGGCGGCTGTGAACCCTTCGGGGGCCAGCCTTCGAACCCCTGATCAGTAGTGGGCGCGGAGCCCGAGTAGCCTGAGGCGGCCGTTGAACTCTTCCGAGGGGCCGGCCTTCGAACCTCTGACCAGTAGTGGGTGTGGAGCCCACGTGCTCTGAGGCGGCTGTTGAACCCTACCGAGGGGCCAGCCTTCGAACCTCTGATCAGTAGGGAGGCTCGGAGCCTGGTTCCTTCACGGGGAAGGATCCTTTTCGGGGTATCCCCCTTTCCCGGTCCCTGTTGCAAGAGAGAGAAAGAGGAAAAAAGGAAAAGGATACGAAATCGAACGACGCGGCGTACCTTTTTTTTGACGTGGTCATTATGGCGAAGGCGAAACGTCACTCGCTTCTCTTGCCAGAGGCGCCGCCTGTCCCGCCGTGGAGTTAATGCGATGGGGCGAGTGGTTCGCGGGGCGGCCGTTTCGCGTGCGCGAGCCGTTCGAGGAACGGGACACAGGCGCGTTGTCTTCACGTCGTGGGAGAGGGTTCTCTCGCTGCCCCCGGATGGGACGTAAGCTTGGCTGACGACGTGACCGTGGCTCCTGCCCGCCTGCCACCACCATTACTGCCGGCCCATTTTTGGCCGCATTGACCGTCGCGCCAGGCTGGCACCGCTGGGTCGTGCGCTGGGTCGCCTCGAGTCGCGGCATTGGTTCCGCAGTCGAGGAGGCGCGGTGGTGGCGCAAGTGGCGGTGCAGTTGCATGCATGAAGCATTCGGCGTGCCGGTTGCATGACGCGTGGGCCTGGGCCTCCATGTTGGGCGTGTTGGGAGTCGGAGAAGTGCGCCCACTTGGCGCGGTTGCATGCCGCCTGCATGGCTGCCCGCCCTTTCGCCCGCTGGTCTGGGCAAAAGTGGAGAGCCGCTTGTAACCGCTGGGCGGTTGCACGCACCGCGCACGGCGGTTTGGCTTCTTCTGCTCTGGGCCGGCTTGCATGACGTGTGGGACCCAGCCCCCGCGCCGTAGGGGAGGACCTTGGAGCATGTTGGAGAAGACTCGGCCCACGACGGCTGGGGACGCAAGTAGGGAGAGTCGCCTTTAAAAGGAGGGTGACCCTCTTGGAAGGCGACCGTGTCTTCGCGCTCCCTTATGCATCGTGTCTTTCCACCTTCCAAGCCCCCGGATGGGGGATATCCGCCGTCTTTCCGCTTCGTCGTTGGAGGAACGCAACTCCGCGGGAGTTGGTACCTTTCAGCCGTCGTTCGGCTTCAAGGATTTTCATCATGCAGCCCGGTCGCACCCCTCCACCGGCGGTCACCCAAGATGGTGACCTCCAGTTCGATGGCGGGGGAGAGCGAACCGGGCCGCGTCCTCTGCCCCTCCCTCAGCCTCAAGGATTTTCATCACCAGGGCTAGGGAGGGGAGTGTGCCAAGTTGGGGTCGGCCCCTGCGTGGGCGGTGGCCCGCTCCTTCCCTCAGTGATCGGGGGGAAGGGCGGTAGTCGTCCGCGGCGCTGGCAGCTGCCGCGTGCCTGGCTCTCGGACCCGAGTGGCTTCGGAGCCGTTCTCGGCGCCGGCTTCCGCCACGGTAGCTGGAAGAGGTTCCTCTGCCGACGAGATAGCCAGGGTCGCCCACGGACCGACCTCCAACTCTACGGCCTTCTGCCCGTCCTTGCCTCACGAGTTTGGGCATGGGGCGGGGGCCTCCTGGCAGCAGCATCCGCCCTGAGGTCATCGCTGCCGCTGTTCGGCCCCTCGGAGCAAAAGTCATCGTCGTCGCCGCTGCCGGAGCGGGTGGCGGCGCGCCGTTCGTCGGTCTTCTGTTGCTCCGCAGGCCCCTCCCCCATCGAGTGGGGTCGTTCGTACCTACGGAGGTGGAACCGGAGTTCCGTTTGTAATGGCACTTCGAGTGCCGGTGTTTCGTTCAATGCGGCTGTCGAGGCCTGAACGTATATGTAATTTTGGCACGGAGCCGTGTTTTTTCCTCATTTTCGAGCACTGAGACCCGCCTGTTGGTTGTCTGAACCGCTTCACCAAGCGTGAGTCGCCCCGTGTAAAGGTGACGAGTGAGGTATCCGTATCCCGGAGGCGTAGGAGTCCCTCGACTCGGTCAGCCTTGTTGTCCGAGGCTTCCCTTGCTTGGTTAGAGGAAAACCCTCGGCCGCTCTTCGATGAGCCGAGGCCAGGGGTAGCAGTGCCAGCGCGAACAAAGGCAGAGTTGGCTCGAAGAGAAGGCATGGTCGGCCGGAGCCTGGCCGGGTCGTCCGTTAGCGGGGCCGACGCCGGAATTGATCTGCCGAGGCCTCGGGCCGGGCTGATGTCCTTGGGGGACAGCTGGCTGAGGCCCCGGGGTGACCGGCCGAGCCGCCTGCTCGGGCCGGATTCTCGGAGAAGACCCTAGCGGCGATGGCCCGGGCTTGGTGATGACGTTGTCCTTCAGAGCGGAGACCCTTGGACCGCGTCGCCGTCCGAGGCTAGGTCGGACCTCGCCGAAGGTGTTGTCGACGCCGAGGGTGCTGCTGCTCCCTTTAGCCGTCAAGATTCGAGCCTGCAGGATCGGATCCTCTTGTAGCGTGTGTTTTCTGCGGCCGCCGAGGCCAAAACACACCCTCGCCGTGTTGTAAAGCCGCGTCTCCTTTCCTCTTGTTTCGAGTATCTGGACTTTTTTGTCGGTAACAGAACTGTTTGTGCGAGCGAGAGTTGCTTCTCATGGAAGGTGATGAGTGAGGTATCCGTATCCCGGAGGCGTAGGAGTCCCTCGGCTCGGTCGGCCTTGCCGCTTATGCGCACTCTTACCCGTCCATGGGGTTCTGTCACCGACGCAGTCGAGAAGGCTCGAAGAACCGCTCCGGCAGAAGAGCTTCCGAACGTGAAGACTTGTTCGGTCCGCGGAATCACTTATCCGAACGTGAGTTACTTATGGCAGAAGGTGATGAGTGAGGTATCCGTATCCCGGAGGCGTAGGAGTCCCTCGGCTCGGTCAGCCTTGGCTGCTTTCGTGTACTCCGTCGTTTTCAGGATCCACATTCGAAGTAGTCGAAAAGCACGAAAGACATTCTGGCAGAAAAGATCTTTTTTCGAGGAAAATTTCGACGCAGAGGGGGTTCCCCCTTTTAGCCCTCAAGGGAGGGTCGGGCTTTGCCGAGGCAAGGCTGACCCTTCCTTGATGACTAAACTTTGCGCGGGAGCGAGGTATATGAGCAACTTGAAAACATCTTAAGGGTAGAAGCGACGTAGCTGTTGGATGTTCCAAGCGTTGCTGTAGACCTCGCCTTGACTGTTGGCCAGCTTGTACGTTCCGGGCTTCAGAACTTTGGCGATGACGAACGGCCCCTCCCAGGGGGCGTGAGCTTGTGCCGACCTCAGGCGTCTTGTCGCAGCCGAAGCACCAGGTCGCCCACCTGGAGGTCTCGGGACCGGACCCCTCGGGCGTGGTAGCGTCGCATGGACTGCTGGTACCACGCCGAGTGTAGTAAGGCCTTGTCCCGAGCCTCTTCCAGCTGGTCCAGTGAGTCTTCTCGACTAGCTTGGTTGCTTTGGTCGGCATAGGCCCTCGTCCTCGGGGAACCGTATTCCAGGTCTATGGGCAAGATGGCCTCGGCCCCATAGACTAGAAAGAACGGCGTGAAGCCCGTGGCTCGGCTCGGTGTCGTCCTCAGGCTCCAGACCACCGAGGGGAGTTCCTTCATCCATCGCTTGCCGAACTTGTTGAGGTCGTTGTAAATCCGAGGCTTG
This sequence comes from Zea luxurians, assembly GCA_029449295.1. Lineage (NCBI taxonomy): Eukaryota > Viridiplantae > Streptophyta > Magnoliopsida > Poales > Poaceae > Zea > Zea luxurians. Next base: position 150,792,467 of record JAOPSE010000007.1, read on the forward strand.
AGTCCTTGTAGAATCATGCCGTTGGCACGCTCTACTTGCCCATTCGTCATGGGATGAGCCACGGCGGCCCAGTCCACCCGGATGTGGTGATCCTCGCAGAAGTCCAGGAACTTTCTGCCGGTGAACTGGGTGCCGTTGTCGGTGATGATGGAGTTCGGGACCCCGAAACGATGGATGATGTGGGTGAAGAACGCCACCGCCTGCTCGGACCTGATGCTGTTTAGGGGTCGGACCTCGATCCACTTGGAAAATTTGTCGATGGCGACCAACAGGCGCGTGAAGCCCCCGGGTGCCTTCTGCAAGGGGCCGACGAGGTCCAGACCCCACACAGCAAAAGGCCATGTGATGGGTATCGTCTGCAGAGCCTGAGCGGGCAGGTGGGTCTGCCTTGCGTAGAACTGACACCCTTCGCAGGCGCGGACAATTCTAGTGGCGTCGGCCACCGCCGTTGGCCAGTAGAAACCTTGTCGGAAAGCATTTTCGACAAGGGCTCGAGGTGCTGTGTGGTGGCCGCAAGCCCCCGAGTGTATTTCTCGGATGAGTTCCTGACCTTCGGTGGTGGAGATGCATCGCTGGAGGATGCCTGAAGGGCTGCGGTGGTAGAGCTCCTTCCCTTCTCCCAGCAAGACGAACGACTTGGCGCGCCGCGCCAACCGCTGAGCTTCGGCTCGGTCGAGGGGTAGCTCTCCTCGGTGGAGATATTGCAGGTACGGGGTCTGCCAGTTTTGATCAGGCGTGACCCCGCTTTGCTCCCCCTCGACGTGCAGCGTCTCGCCCTCGGGGGCCGAGGGTACCTCGGGCCGAACCGAGGGTGCCTCGGGCCGAGCCGAGGGTGCCTCGGACTGTGCCGAGGGTACCTCGGGCTGGGCCGAGGGTGCCTCAGGCTCGGGCGTGTCGTCGAACTTGACGGAGGGTTGATGCAGATCTCGGGAGAAGACGTCCGGGGGAACCGTTGTTCGCCCCGAGGCTATTTTAGCCAGCTCGTCCGCAGTCTCGTTGTAGCGCCGAGCGATGTGGTTGAGCTCGAGCCCGTAGAACTTGTCTTCCAGGCGCCGAACCTCATCGCAGTAGGCCTCCATCTTCGGGTCGCGGCAGTGGGAGTTCTTCATGACTTGGTCGATGACGAGCTGCGAGTCACCGCGAGCGTCGAGGCGTTGGACCCCTAGCTCGACGGCAATCCGCAACCCGTTGACCAGAGCCTCGTACTCAGCTACATTGTTGGACGCCGGGAAGTGGAGGCGTAGCACGTAGCGTAGGTGCTTCCCGAGGGGCGAGATGAACAGTAGGCCTGCGCCGGCTCCTGTCTTCATCAGCGACCCATCGAAGAACATGGTCCAGAGCTCCGGTTGGATCGGAGCTGTTGGTAGCTGGGTGTCGACCCATTCAGCCACGAAGTCCGCCAAGACCTGGGATTTGATGGCCTTCCGAGGGGCGAACGAGACTGTTTCGCCCATGATTTCCACCACCCACTTTGCAATCCTACCTGAGGCCTCTCGGCAATGGATGATCTCCCCCAGGGGGAAGGATGACACCACAGTTACCGGATGAGACTCGAAGTAGTGTCGCAACTTCCGCCGTGTCAGGATCACCGCGTACAGCAGCTTCTGAACTTGTGGATAGCGGATCTTGGTTTCGGACAGTACCTCGCTGACGAAGTAGACTGGCCTCTAAACGGGCAATGCATGCCCCTCTTCTTGCCTCTCGACCACAATCGCGGCGCTAACCACCTGAGTGGTCGCGGCGACGTAGACCAAGAGGGCTTCTCCGGCAGCTGGGGCACCAAGATAGGCGCCTTCGTGAGGAGTGCCTTTAGGTTCCCGAGGGCTTCCTCGGCCTCAGGGGTCCAAGTGAAGCACTCGGCCTTCCTTAAGAGGCGGTATAGAGGTAGACCTCTTTCGCCGAGGCGTGAGATGAAGCGGCTCAGAGCCGCGAGACATCCCATGACCCTCTGTACGCCTTTCAAGTCCTTGATGGGCCCCATGCTGGTGATGGCTGTGATCTTCTCCAGGTTGGCTTCGATGCCCCGCTCAGAGACGATGAACCCCAAGAGCATGCCTCGAAGCACCCTGAAGACACACTTTTCGGGATTAAGCTTGACGCCTTTCCCCTTGAGACATCGGAATGTCACTTCAAGGTCGGAAAGGAGGTCGGAGGCTTTCCTCGTCTTGACTACGATGTCATCGACGTAGGCCTCGACCGTGCGGCCAATGTGTCCGCCGAACACATGGTTCATGCACCGCTGGTACGTCGCGCCCGCATTCCTCAAGCCGAACGGCATGGTGACATAGCAGTACATGCCGAAGGGTGTGATGAAAGAAGTCGCGAGCTGGTCGGACTCTTTCATCCTGATTTGGTGATACCCTGAGTAGGCAACGAGGCAAGACAGGGTTTCGCACCCAGCAGTGGAATCCACGATTTGATCGATGCGAGGCAGAGGGTAGGAACCTTCGGACATGCTTTGTTCAGACCAGTGTAGTCTACACACATCCGCCATTTCCCCCCTTTCTTTCTCACAAGCACAGGGTTGGCAAGGCTTTCGGGATGGAATACCTCTTTGATGAACCCTGCCGCCATTAGCTTGTGGATCTCCTCGCCTATGGCCCTGCGCTTCTCCTCGTCGAATCGGCGCAGAGGCTGCTTGACGGGTCGGGCTCCGGCTCGGATGTCCAGCGAGTGCTCGGCGACATCCCTCGGTATGCTGGGCATGTCCGAGGGACTCCACGCGAAGACGTCGGTGTTCGAGCGGAGAAAGTCGACGAGCACTGCTTCCTATTTGGGACCGAGCCCGGAGCCGACCCGGACTTGCTTGGAGGCGTCGCTGCTGGGATCGAGGGGGACGGACTTAACCGTCTCCGCTGGCTCGAAGTTGCCGGCATGACGCTTCACGTCTGGCACCTCCTTAGAGAGGCTCTCCAGGTCGGCGATGAGGGCCTCGGACTCGGCGAGGGCCTCGGCGTACTCCACGCACTCCACGTCGCATTCGAACGCGTGTTTGTACGTGGGGCCGACGGTGATGACCCCGTTGGGGCCCGACATCTTGAGCTTGAGGTAGGTGTAGTTGGGGACGGCCATGAACTTCGTGTAGCATGGCCTCCCCAATACCGCGTGGTAGGTTCCTCGGAACCCGACCACCTCGAACGTCAGGGTCTCCCTTCGGAAGTTGGAGGGTGTTCCGAAGCAGACGGGAAGATCGAGTTGTCCGAGGGGCTGGCCGCGCTTCTCGGGGATGATCCCATGGAAAGGCGCAGCGCCCGCCCGGATCGAGGACAGATCGATACGCAGAAGCCCGAGGGTCTCGGCGTAGATGATGTTGAGGCTGCTGCCTCCGTCCATGAGGACCTTGGTGAGCCTGACGTCGCCGATGACGGGGTCGACGACGAGCGGGTATTTCCCCGGGCTCGGCACATGGTCGGGGTGGTCGGCTTGGTCGAAGGTGATGGGCTTGTCGGACCAGTCTAGGTAGACTGGCGCCGCCACCTTCACCGAACAGACCTCCCGGTGCTCTTGCTTGCGGTGCCAAGCCGAGGCATTCGCCGCTTGCCCGTTGTAGATCATGAAGCAGTCGCGGACCTCGGGGAACTCTCCTGCCTGGTGATCTTCCTTCTTGTCGTCGTCGCGGGCCCTGCCACCCTCCGCAGGTGGCCCGGCCCTGTGGAAGTGGCGCCGAAGCATGACACACTCCTCAAGGGTGTGCTTGATGGGCCCCTGGTGGTAGGGGCACGGCTCCTTGAGCATCTTGTCGAAGAGGTTGGCACCTCCGGGGGGTTTCCGAGGGTTCTTGTACTAGGCGGCGGCGACAAGGTCCGCGTCGGCGGCGTCGCGTTTCGCTTGCGACTTCTTCTTGCCCTTCTTCCTGGCGCCGCGCTGAGTTGACGCCTCGGGGGCATCTTCCGATGGGTGGCCCTGGGGCTGCTTGTCCTTCCGGAAGATAGCCTCGACCGCCTCCTGGCCGGAGGCGAACTTGGTGGCGATGTCCATCAGCTCGCTCGCCCTGGTGGGGGTCTTGCGACCCAGCTTGCTCACCAGGTCGCGGCAGGTGGTGCCGGCGAGGAACGCGCCGATGACATCCGAGTCGGTGATGTTGGGCAGCTCGATGCGCTGCTTCGAGAATCGCCGGATGTAGTCCCGTAGAGACTCTCCCGGCTGCTGTCGGCAGCTTCGGAGGTCCCAGGAATTCCCGGGGCGCACGTACGTGCCCTGGAAATTGCCGGCGAAAGCTTGGACTAGGTCATCCCAGTTGGAGATCTTCCCCGGAGGCAGGTGCTCCAACCAGGCGCGAGCAGTGTCGGAGAGGAACAGGGGGAGGTTGCGGATGATGAGGTTGTCATCGTCCGTTCCACCCAGTTGGCAGGCCAGACGGTAGTCCGCGAGCCACAGTTTCGGTCTCGTCTCCCCCGAGTACTTTGTGATAGTAGTCGGGGGTCGGAACCAGGTTGGGAACGGCGCCCGTCGTATGGCTCGACTGAAGGCCTGCAGACCGGGTGGTTCGGGCGAGGGACTCCGATCCTCCCCGCTGTCGTAGCGTCCCCCACGACTGGGGTGGTAGCCTCGGCGCACCCTCTCGTCGAGGTGGGCCCAACGGTCGCGGTGATGGTGCTCGTTGCCGAGGCGACCCGGGGCCGCAGGCGCTGTGTTGCGTGTGCGCCCGGTGTTGACCGAGGCTTCCCGCATGAATCGGGAAGTCGCGGCATGATGTTCCGAGGGGTACCCCTGCCTTCAGGAGGCGGAGCTCTCGGCCCGCCCGACCGCGGCGCCTTCCAGGAGATCCTTGAGCTCTCCCTGGATTCGCCGCCCCTCGGTGGTTGATGGCTCCGGCATCGCGCGGAGGAGCATTGCTGCTGCAGCCAGGTTCTGGCCGACCCCACTGGATGCGGGTGGCGGCCTGACCCTGACATCGTCGGCGATGCGGTGCTGGAAGCCCTGGGGTAGATGACGCATTTCTCCGGCCAGAGGTTGGCCCGCCCATGCCTGCCTGACGTCCCGGCGGATTGGCTCAAGCGCTCCTGCTCCCTCGTCGAGCCTGACCTGCACCCCGTGGATTTGCTCAAGCTGTGGGTCGTGACCCCCCATCGGAACGGGGACCACAACTAGCTCCCGTGGGATGTCAACGCGAGGCACCGGCCTAGGGAGATCACCGTCCTCCGGCATGCCGAGATGGTTGCCTTCGGAGGGACCCCCTAGATCAACGTGGAAACATTCGCAACTCGGGCCGCAGTCCTCGTCGCTGAGGCTACGGCTACCGTCGGAACAGTCGGAAAGGCAGTAGTCGCATGCGGTCATGAAGCCCCGCATGGCACTGGGGTTGCCAAGTCCGGAGAAATCCCAACAGAAGCTGGGCTCGTCGTCTTCCTCGGACCCAGAGGGCCCGTAGGTCGAGACGTCCGTCAGCCAGTCCCAAGGTGACCGCATACGAAACCCCAGAGGGTTCGGATTCGCCTCTGCGAGAGAGTCCGCCAAAGCGGAGCCGCTAGGCGGGTCGAGGCTGAATCCGAAAGGCGTGGGATGGGAATCGGTCGGTACCTCTTGGTCGACGGGTGGTGGTGAAGTCACGTCGGGGACTGACTGCACCGTCGTCTCAGGTACGAGGGTGACACCCAGCAAGCCTTTCGCGAGCGTGCTGGCGTCGTCCGTTTGCTCGGGATTGGCGTGTCGCGGGGAGACAGCGCTCGTCTTCATCTCAAGCGCGAGGTTGATGCCCGGCGCGCCCCCCGTTGGAGTGCTGGCGTTGTCGACTCGCTCGATGGCCGACGAAGCGCCGCCTCCTGCTTGGCCTTGGTTGCCCCGCCTCCTCCTCCGTCGGCGGGGAAGAGGACGGGGCTGTAACGCCCCGAATTTTGCAGTTGAATTTTTTTCTCTTTTCTTCACTCGCCAAATTCGGGCGTTACCTTTTCTTTTTCTTTTTCCCCTCGCTAGACCTTGACTTTTTCCAAAGCTAGCGGGATTCGGTTTGGAATTCCCGTGTAAAGAAAACCCTAAATACTTTATGTTGTTTGATGCACCATGCCGAACCATGCATTCTTTTGGATTGATTGAGAACGTGGATGCATTCATCTAGGAAAAACGAATTTCAAAAAGGAGATAACCTTTTTCTTTTTCTTTTTCTTTTTCTTTTTCTTTTTCTTTCTTTCTCTCTCCCTCTTCCCTTTTCTCTCTCCCGCGCCGTGGGCCCCCCTGGCCGGCCCAGCCGCCCCCCGCGCCCCCCTCTTGGGCCTTAGTCGGCCCAGCCGCCCCCCCCCCCTCCCTTTTTCCCCCCAACTCCCTCTCTCTCCCTCCCCTTTCTCCCATTCCCTCCCCTGCCCTAGCCGCCGCCGCCCCTGCCAAGCTCGGCCGCCCCGCGCCCCCGTCGCTCGGCCGCCCCGTCCCCGTCTCCGGTGAGGCCCTCCCGTCCCTCTCCCCTCTCCCCTCCTCTCCCCCTCCCCGTCCGGCCATGGCGCGCCCCCAACCGCCCGCCCCGGCCGCCCCCCTGCTCGGCCGCCCTGCCCGGCCATGGCGCGCCCCCAACCGCCCGCCCCCGGCCGCGCCCCAGCCGGCCCCGGCCGCGCCCTGGCCGCTGGCCGCGCCCTGGCTGCCCGCCTGGCCGCGCCCCCGCCCCTGCGCGCCCGCCGGCCCAGCCGCCGGTTCAACCGCCCCCAGGGCCGGTTCAACCGCCCCGGCTCAGCCGCCCCCCCCCGCGCTCGGCCGCCCCTGCTCGGCCGGCCCAGCCGCCGGTTCAACCGCCCCTAGGGCCGGTTCAACCGCCCCCCCCCCCCCTTTTTTATTTTTTTTATTTTTTTATTTTATTTTATTTTACTTTCTGTTACTTATTTTATTTTAGGTAGGCTAATCATTGTTCATGTCAATAAAATGGAAACTTAATTTAGAATTCCATTACGCTAGTTAATTCATATAATCAATTGTTTATCCAGTTCAATGTTGATCAACTAAAAATGACTAGGTTTCCATTAGTGCATATAACTAATTTCTTTTGTTAGAACCAATTGTAACTAATCATTAGTGCATAAGATTTAACCCCCTGCGAGACCCTTTCCCGTTTCTTTCTAACCTTAATGAATGCGATATTGAATGTCATACTTGATGCATATTCGCTTTATTTGTTCCCTTGTATGGTGTACTGTTCTTTTGTATTAAATATGTGGATGTATGTATGTTTGCGCTCGCATAGAGAACGATCCGGTCGAAGAGCCCGAGGAATTCGCAGGAGAAGCCCCTGAGCAGCAGTCGGTTGGTGGAGGCAAGTGTCCTTTGACCTATTTCTGTCCTATTCATTCTTTAATTCACCTCCCGCATTACACATTTATACCTAAGGATTGACTAGTTTTTGTTATCCGTGTCCTTGTTTACCTATTTGGGTCGGATTATTACTGCTTAGTTTGATGCTATTGCTCAACTCTAATCAATGAACATGATGTGGTTATCTATGATACGCTGTTTTCCCTTCTTATTTATGATTATATTTGTGACCTTCAAGGGGACTCGAGCGGTTTCTCGAGTGCCTCTCCGTAAGGACCTGTTCAATGGATGACCGCCCGGGAAAACAGTGCAACCATGAGGGTGGAATGGGACGCCCTTAGCTGAATAATTAGAGGAACCGGGGTGTAGTTCGCTTAGCCGTTGTGCCGTCAATGGGGCTCGGTGTATGCGGCTCGCTCTGCCAAGGTTGATTTGTCCCTTGGGGAGGAGTGCGGTACATTTAGGAAACCTAACGGGTGGCTACAGCCCCGGGGAATCTTTGTAAAGGCTACGTAGTGAGACCCTGCCTATTCACCTTGGTAGTGTTTAAGGGTTTGATCGGCCCGAGGCAAGAGGGAATCACGGCTTGTGGGTAAAGTGCGCAACCTCTGCAGAGTGTTATGAAACTGATATATCAGCCGTGCTCACGGTTATGAGCGGCCAAGGGAGCTCCAGAGATTAGTGATACTTGATCAGAGATATTTTGGTACAGGTGGCAATGAGATTGATGGTTCTGATTATGATTATGGTAATGGTAAGTGGTATTCTTTCCGTTTGGAAAGGATACATTGGGCTAATAACTTGGGTTAATGTTAAAACCTGGCTTTCTACTAGTAAGTAATAACCTGACCAACTAAAAGCAACTGCTTGACTTATCCCCACGTAAAGCTAGTCCACTACAGCCAAACAGGATGCTTGCTGAGTATGTTGATGTGTACTCACCCTTGCTCTACACACCAATCCCCCCCCAGGTTGTCAGCATTGCAACCACTGCTCAGGAGAAGATGAAGCTGTGGAAGGAGACTTCCAGGAGTTTCAAGACTACGACGAGTTCTAGGCGTGGGTTAGCGGCAACCCCCAGTCGGCTGCCTGTGAAGGCCGCGGTTATCTACGTTTCGTTTTTGCACTTTGATTTATTGTAAGAACTATATGGACGTCTCAGACGTATGATGTAATCGACTATTATTTTCCCCTTTTAATACTATTTGAGCACTGTGTGATGATGTCCATGTTATGTAACTGCTGTGTACGTGAATAACTGATCCTGGCACGTACATGGTTCGCATTCGGTTTACCTTCTAAAAACCGGGTGTGACATAAGTGGTATCAGAGCCGTGTTGACTGTAGGACCGCTAACCTAGAGTAGAATGGTCGTTCTAAGGACTATAGACCTCTGTCCCTGCCTTGACTTTGGTATCCCTTCAAAAGTTGGTCCTACTGACCAAACCTATGTTCTACTATATATTATACCTTGCTGAAAATTTTGTTTTATTCTGATCCTTCATTTATTTATGATTCATTATTTGCTGGTCATATTAATTCTGTTCTCACCCTTTTGCTTGCGATGTCTTTTGTAGATGGCTCGTCTTAGACACACTGCACGAAAGTCCGTCATCCCCTTCTTACCCTCCCGCCTTGCTGAGCGTCCGCTTCACCGTCCCATGGCCGGACAGTCCAGCCACTTGGAGAGACTGCACCACCGCCTACATGAGGAGCAGGAACGTCGACGACAGGAGCAGCGGGGCTCTTCCTTCTCGCTCCAGCAGGAGATAGAGTCTGTGAGGAGCTGCTCTCCTGTGCTTCCCCTGGAGGCGCCCCCTGCACCACCACTGGGCGCCCCAGCTTCTGGAGTAGCTGCTGGAGGAGACCCAGACGACGGAGGTGGCGACGACAGCTTGAGCCACGACATCGACTTCTCTGCTGACCATGAGCCGGAAGGATGGGTTGCTCGACCCATCACTCGCGATGCTGCTCGCGGGTGTCACTTCCACGACGCGCTCGACACCCTGCTACGTCGGGCACTTGACCGGCGTACTTGGTCCATCGAGTATCGCTGTGTGGTCTACCAGCATAGTCGCGGGGTCTACCCGGACCGCTGGGAGGCGACCTGCTTGGTGCGCCGTCCGGAGAACAGTCTCCAGGGCGCGGAGGCCTGCTCAGAGCACTATTCTATCTCTGAGCGGGACTTAGCTGAGGCAGCCATGCAGGATGCTGCACGGCGTGCGCTTTCGCACTACTGCTCGGTTCTCGGTGGGGTAGCTGACGGTCTCGACCTGAAGTATTACCCCCGCCGTCCATCTGGCAGCACAGGAGGCGTGATTGTTTCACCTGCTGGTGAGGACAATCCTAGGTTGAGCAGCACAGTCAACCTAGCCGCCGTGCTAAACACGGAGCTGGACCATGCATTAGACGAGCTGAGTAGGGCTCGTGCTGAGATCGCCCTGCTGCGGGCTGAGCGCGCGGAACGTCGTCACTTGGATGATGGTTCCCCCGCTCCCGTCGGGACTCAGCACCCGTACCGCTCGCCTCGGCGTGGACTCCAGTCTTATGGCAATCCCGACTGCAAGACCAAGATAAATCTAGAACCATAGCTCGTTAGAGTTGGATCTTGTAATTAATACAAAATATATACATAGAAGCTTCAGTCTTAGCGTTAGTCTCGGTCTTAGTTAGACAGGGTAGTTTGCTATATCCTGTGCATTTATGTTTGTCATGATGAATTATGTTTGGTTTGGATCTTTGTAATGATTGTCACCAGAGTGTGGGTACCCCCTGCATTATGGTTTACCTATTATGTTAATGAAGTTAGTTATATAGTTGGGAAACCTTTATTCCACTTTCCTCTTTATCTGAGAAGCTGTGTGGTCTGTGTTGGAGATCAGTGAAGATGCTCATCTGTTCAGTGCTGTTGGAGAATTCTATACTCTTTTCTTATGCTGCAAGATTTGCCAGATCAGTTCTGATGTGTGGTTGCGTTCTGCAGATGTCAGAGAACAGGCGCAGAGGAGGAAGGCGTGCTCAGCAGGAGCAAGCCGCTCCGCAGGATGAGGTGCCTCAGCAGCAGCACCTGCCACCCCCGCCCCCGATGTCGATCGAGCAGATGTTTCTGATGCAGACTCAGGCAGTTCAGGCCATCGGTCAGACTCTGGCCGCCATTCAGCAGCAGCAGCAGCAACAGCAGCAAGCACCACCCCAGCCTCAGATGCCTCAGATGCCTAGAGACAAGCGTGCTGAATTCATGAGAGGTCATCCCCCAACGTTCGCTCACTCTACTGACCCCATGGATGCTGAAGATTGGCTGCGCACTGTGGAGCGGGAGTTGCATACCGCTCAGTGTGATGACAGGGAGAAAGTCTTGTATGGTCCCCGTCTGTTGAGAGGAGCAGCCCAATCATGGTGGGAGTCTTACCTCGCCACCCATGCCAACCCCGATGCCATCACCTGGGAAGAGTTCAGAGGTAGCTTTCGTCAGTACCATGTGCCTGCAGGTCTGATGACAGTGAAGAAGGAGGAGTTCCTGGCCCTTAAGCAAGGGTCATCATCTGTCAGTGAGTATCGAGACAGGTTTCTGCAGTTGTCTCGCTATGCTCCTGAGGATGTCAACACCGACGCCAAGCGACAGTACCGTTTCTTGAGAGGCTTGGTCGACCCTCTTCAGTACCAACTGATGAATCATACCTTCCCGACATTCCAGCACCTGATTGACAGAGCAATCATGACAGAAAGGAAGCGTAAGGAGATGGAGGATCGTAAGCGCAAGATCAGTGGACCCCAGCCTGGAAGCAGCAGTCGTCCTCGTTTTTCAGGCAACCAACCTCAGCAGTTCAGGCAGAACCAGCGTCCACCTCAGCAGCATCAGCAGCGTCAGCAGTATCAGTAGTTCCAAAGGCAGTATCCTCAGCATCAGTACCAGAATCGTCAGAGCAATCAATCAGGAGGTCAGTTTCAGAGGCAGAATCAGCAGACACCTCGTCTTCGTGCCCCAGCAAGCCAGCAGAACAGTCAGGCAACACCAGCTCAGGTTGGAAACAGAGCATGTTTCCACTGTGGAGAGCAAGGCCATTGGGTGATGCAATGTCCGAAGAAGGCAGCCCAGCAGCAATCAGGCCCCAATGCCCCAGCAAAGCAGAATGTGTCCCAGTCTGGAGCAGGCAACCGCCCTCAGCAGCGCTATAATCATGGAAGATTGAATCACTTGGAGGCTGAAGCAGTTCAGGAGACCCCCGGCATGATAGTAGGTATGTTCCCAGTCGACTCCCATATTGCAGAAGTGTTATTTGATACTGGAGCAACACATTCTTTCATTACTGCATCATGGGTAGAAGCGCATAATCTTCCAATTACTGCCATGTCAACCCCCATTCAAATTGATTCAGCCGGTGGTAGAATTCGAGCTGATAGCATATGTTTGAATGTAAGTGTGGAAATAAGGGGGATAGCGTTTCCCGCTAACCTTATAGTAATGGGTACTCAGGGAATAGATGTCATCCTAGGGATGAATTGGCTAGATAAGTATCAGGCAGTTATCAGTTGTGATAAAAGGACAATCAAGTTGGTGTCCCCACTAGAAGAGGAAGTGGTGACCGAGTTAGTCCCGCCTGAGCCGAAGAAAGGAAGTTGTTATCAGATGGCTGTCGATAGCAGTGAAGCAGACCCAATTGAGAGTATCAAGGTTGTGTCTGAATTCCCAGATGTGTTTCCAAAGGACTTACCGGGTATGCCACCAGAGCGGAAAGTTGAGTTTGCCATAGAGCTTCTTCCCGGAACTGCCCCTATCTTTAAGAGAGCTTACAGAATATCCGGACCAGAGTTGGTTGAGCTTAAGAAGCAGATTGATGAGCTGTCGGAGAAAGGTTACATCCGGCCAAGCACCTCGCCTTGGGCCGCCCCTGTCTTGTTTGTGGAGAAGAAAGATGGCACCAAGAGGATGTGTATCGATTATCGAGCTTTGAATGAAGTCACGATCAAGAACAAGTATCCCTTGCCCAGAATAGAAGATCTGTTTGACCAGTTGAGAGGAGCCAGTGTGTTCTCCAAGATCGATCTGAGGTCAGGTTATCATCAGCTCAGGATCCGACCTTCGGACATTCCGAAGACGGCATTCATTACCAAGTATGGTTTGTATGAGTTCACAGTGATGTCTTTTGGTTTGACCAATGCACCAGCGTTCTTCATGAACTTGATGAACAGTGTATTCATGGATTATCTCGATAAGTTTGTGGTGGTATTCATTGATGACATTCTGGTTTATTCTCAAAGCGAAGAAGAGCATGCAGATCATTTGAGGATGGTATTGCAGAGATTGCGAGAGCACCAGTTGTATGCAAAGTTGAGCAAGTGTGAGTTCTGGATCAGTGAAGTCCTGTTCTTGGGTCACATAATCAACAAGGAAGGATTGGCTGTGGATCCGAAGAAAGTGGCAGACATTCTGAACTGGAAAGCGCCAACGGATGCTCGAGGAATCAAGAGCTTCATTGGAATGGCCGGATATTATCGGCGATTCATCGAAGGGTTTTCGAAGATTGCGAAACCAATGACAGCGTTGCTAGGCAACAAGGTTGAGTTCAAGTGGACCCAGAAATGTCAAGAGGCCTTCGAAGCGCTGAAAGAGAAGTTGACAACAGCGCCTGTCTTAGTCTTGCCTGATGTGCACAAGCCCTTCTCTGTGTACTGTGATGCTTGTTACACAGGTTTGGGATGCGTGTTGATGCAAGAGGGAAGAGTTGTGGCTTACTCGTCCCGACAGCTGAAGGTTCATGAGAAGAATTACCCAATCCATGATCTAGAGTTGGCAGCAGTGGTTCACGCACTGAAGACATGGAGGCACTATCTGTATGGACAGAAATGCGATGTTTACACAGACCACAAGAGTCTGAAGTACATATTCACTCAGTCAGAATTGAACATGAGGCAACGAAGATGGTTAGAGTTGATCAAAGACTATGAGTTGGAGATCCATTACCATCCAGGCAAAGCGAACGTAGTGGCAGATGCTTTGAGCAGAAAGAGTCAAGTCAATCTGATGGTCGCTCGTCCGATGCCTTATGAGTTGGCCAAGGAGTTTGACAGGTTGAGTCTCGGGTTTCTAAACAATTCGCGAGGAGTCACAGTTGAATTGGAACCTACCTTGGAGCGAGAAATCAAAGAAGCGCAGAAGAATGATGAGAAGATCAGTGAGATTCGGCGACTGATTTCGGAAGGCAAAGGCAAAGATTTTCGAGAAGATGCAGAAGGCGTGATATGGTTCAAGGACCGCTTGTGTGTTCCCAATGTCCAGTCTATTCGGGAGTTGATTCTCAAGGAAGCTCATGAGACAGCCTATTCGATTCACCCTGGCAGTGAGAAGATGTATCAGGATCTGAAGAAGAAATTCTGGTGGTACGGAATGAAGAGGGAAATCGCAGAGCATGTGGCTATGTGCGATAGTTGCCGAAGAATTAAGGCAGAACACCAGAGACCTGCTGGATTGTTGCAACCGTTGCAGATCCCTCAGTGGAAATGGGATGAAATCGGTATGGATTTCATAGTCGGATTGCCTCGCACTCGAGCCGGCTACGATTCCATTTGGGTAGTAGTGGACCGTTTGACCAAGTCAGCCCACTTCATACCAGTCAAGACCAACTACAGCAGTGCATTATTGGCAGAACTGTATATGTCTCGGATCGTTTGTCTTCATGGTGTGCCAAAGAAGATAGTGTCAGACAGAGGAACACAGTTCACCTCTCATTTCTGGCAGCAGTTGCATGAAGCTTTGGGCACACATCTGAATTTCAGTTCAGCTTATCACCCGCAGACAGATGGCCAGACCGAAAGAACCAATCAAATTCTCGAAGACATGTTGAGAGCCTGTGCGCTGCAAGATCAGTCCGGATGGGACAAGCGATTGCCTTATGCAGAGTTTTCCTATAACAACAGTCACCAGGCCAGTTTGAAGATGTCACCATTTCAAGCGCTTTATGGAAGGAGTTGTAGAACTCCGTTGCAATGGAATCAGCCTGGGGAGAAGCAAGTGTTTGGGCCAGATATTTTGCTCGAAGCTGAAGAGAACATCAAGATGGTCCGAGAGAATCTGAAGATAGCGCAATCGAGGCAGCGAAGCTATGCAGACACAAGAAGAAGAGAGCTGAGTTTTGAAGTCGGAGACTTTGTCTATCTGAAAGTGTCACCGATCAGAGGAGTCAGAAGGTTCGGAATCAAAGGCAAGCTAGCACCCCGCTACATTGGTCCGTACCAGATCCTCTCAAAGCGTGGAGAAGTGGCCTATCAGCTCAGTCTGCCAGAGAATTTGTCAACTGTGCATGATGTCTTTCATGTGTCTCAGTTGAAGAAGTGCTTGCGTGTGCCAGAAGAGCAGTTGCCAGTGGAAGGTCTGGAAGTCCAGGAGGACTTGACCTATGTTGAGAAGCCAGCTCAGATCCTTGAGATTGCGGATAGAGTCACCCGAAGGAAGACCATCAGAATGTGCAAGGTTAGATGGCATCACCACTCTGAGGAAGAAGCAACCTGGGAGCGTGAAGATGATTTGATGGCCAAGTACCCAGAGCTCTTTGCTAGCCAACCCTGAATCTCGAGGGCGAGATTCTTTTAAGGGGGATAGGTTTGTAACGCCCCGAATTTTGCAGTTGAATTTTTTCTCTTTTCTTCACTCGCCAAATTCGGGCGTTACCTTTTCTTTTTCTTTTTCCCCTCGCTAGACCTTGACTTTTTCCAAAGCTAGCGGGATTCGGTTTGGAATTCCCGTGTAAAGAAAACCCTAAATACTTTATGCTGTTTGATGCACCATGCCGAACCATGCATTCTTTTGGATTGATTGAGAACGTGGATGCATTCATCTAGGAAAAACGAATTTCGAAAAGGAGATAACCTTTTTCTTTTTCTTTCTTTCTCTCTCCCTCTTCCCTTTTCTCTCTCCCGCGCCGTGGGCCCCCCTGGCCGGCCCAGCCGCCCCCCGCGCCCCCCTCTTGGGCCTTAGTCGGCCCAGCCGCCCCCCCCTCCCTTTTTCCCCCCAACTCCCTCTCTCTCCCTCCCCTTTCTCCCATTCCCTCCCCTGCCCTAGCCGCCGCCGCCCCTGCCAAGCTCGGCCGCCCCGCGCCCCCGCCGCTCGGCCGCCCCGTCCCCGTCTCCGGTGAGGCCCTCCCCTCCCTCTCCCCTCTCCCCTCCTCTCCCCCTCCCCGTCCGGCCATGGCGCGCCCCCAACCGCCCGCCCCCGACCGCGCCCCAGCCGGCCCCGACCGCGCCCTGGCCGCGCCCTGGCCGCTGGCCGCGCCCTGGCCGCCCGCCTGGCCGCGCCCCCGCCCCTGCGCGCCCGCCGGCCCAGCCGCCGGTTCAACCGCCCCCAGGGCCGGTTCAACCGCCCCGGCTCAGCCGCCCCCCCCCCCCCCCCCCCCCCGCGCTCGGCCGCCCCTGCTCGGCCGGCCCAGCCGCCGGTTCAACCGCCCCCCCCCCCTTTTTTATTTTTTTTTATTTATTTTATTTTACTTTCTGTTACTTATTTTATTTTAGGTAGGCTAATCATTGTTCATGTCAATAAAATGGAAACTTAATTTAGAATCCCATTACGCTAGTTAATTCATATAATCAATTGTTTATCCAGTTCAATGTTGATCAACTAAAAATGACTAGGTTTCCATTAGTGCATATAACTAATTTCTTTTGTTAGAACCAATTGTAACTAATCATTAGTGCATAAGATTTAACCCCCTGCGAGACCCTTTCCCGTTTCTTTCTAACCTTAATGAATGCGATATTGAATGTCATACTTGATGCATATTCGCTTTATTTGTTCCCTTGTATGGTGTACTGTTCTTTTGTATTAAATATGTGGATGTATGTATGTTTGCGCTCGCATAGAGAACGATCCGGTCGAAGAGCCCGAGGAATTCGCAGGAGAAGCCCCTGAGCAGCAGTCGGTTGGTGGAGGCAAGTGTCCTTTGACCTATTTCTGTCCTATTCATTCTTTAATTCACCTCCCGCATTACACATTTATACCTAAGGATTGACTAGTTTTTGTTATCCGTGTCCTTGTTTACCTATTTGGGTCGGATTATTACTGCTTAGTTTGATGCTATTGCTCAACTCTAATCAATGAACATGATGTGGTTATCTATGATACGCTGTTTTCCCTTCTTATTTATGATTATATTTGTGACCTTCAAGGGGACTCGAGCGGTTTCTCGAGTGCCTCTCCGTAAGGACCTGTTCAATGGATGACCGCCCGGGAAAACAGTGCAACCATGAGGGTGGAATGGGACGCCCTTAGCTGAATAATTAGAGGAACCGGGGTGTAGTTCGCTTAGCCGTTGTGCCGTCAATGGGGCTCGGTGTATGCGGCTCGCTCTGCCAAGGTTGATTTGTCCCTTGGGGAGGAGTGCGGTACATTTAGGAAACCTAACGGGTGGCTACAGCCCCGAGGAATCTTTGTAAAGGCTACGTAGTGAGACCCTGCCTATTCACCTTGGTAGTGTTTAAGGGTTTGATCGGCCCGAGGCAAGAGGGAATCACGGCTTGTGGGTAAAGTGCGCAACCTCTGCAGAGTGTTATGAAACTGATATATCAGCCGTGCTCACGGTTATGAGCGGCCAAGGGAGCTCCAGAGATTAGTGATACTTGATCAGAGATATTTTGGTACAGGTGGCAATGAGATTGATGGTTCTGATTATGATTATGGTAATGGTAAGTGGTATTCTTTCCGTTTGGAAAGGATACATTGGGCTAATAACTTGGGTTAATGTTAAAACCTGGCTTTCTACTAGTAAGTAATAACCTGACCAACTAAAAGCAACTGCTTGACTTATCCCCACGTAAAGCTAGTCCACTACAGCCAAACAGGATGCTTGCTGAGTATGTTGATGTGTACTCACCCTTGCTCTACACACCAATCCCCCCCCAGGTTGTCAGCATTGCAACCACTGCTCAGGAGAAGATGAAGCTGTGGAAGGAGACTTCCAGGAGTTTCAAGACTACGACGAGTTCTAGGCGTGGGTTAGCGGCAACCCCCAGTCGGCTGCCTGTGAAGGCCGCGGTTATCTACGTTTCGTTTTCGCACTTTGATTTATTGTAAGAACTATATGGACGTCTCAGACGTATGATGTAATCGACTATTATTTTCCCCTTTTAATACTATTTGAGCACTGTGTGATGATGTCCATGTTATGTAACTGATGTGTACGTGAATAACTGATCCTGGCACGTACATGGTTCGCATTCGGTTTACCTTCTAAAAACCGGGTGTGACAGGGGCGAGCTCGAAGGTTGTTCTTCCGCCACGCGGGGAAGACATCGTCGATCCCGCCGCCGGCGGGCGGACTGTTGGCCGCCATTGTCGCTGTCGCCCGGCGGTGGAAAGAGTATCATGTCGTAGCTGCCGTCGAGGGACATGAACTCAAGGCTCCCAAAACAGAGCACCGTCCCGGGCCGGAGAGGTTGCTGGAGACTACCCATCTGGAGCTTGACAGGAAGCTGTTCGTCAACACGCAGCAGGCCCCTACCTGGCGCGCCAACTGTCGGCGTTTCGAGACCGAGGGGTCCCTAAGCCGACGAGTGAAGTGTCGCCGCGTGCCCCAGCCCAGATGGGTCGACGCGAGGCCGAGCGCGAAGGGGGGAAGTGAGGTGGCCGGAGGCGTGCGTGAGAGAGGTGGAAATCCCATGGCCTTCGTGTTCGTCCCGCGCCCAGGTCGGGTGCGCTTGCAGTAGGGGGTTACAAGCGTCCACACGGGGGAGGGAGCGAGCGGCCCCACGCGAGCGCCTGTCTCGTCCTCGTCCCCGCGCGGCCAACCCTCTCTAAGAGGGCCCTGGTCCTTCCTTTTATAGGCGCAAGGAGAGGATCCAGGTGTACAATGGGGGGTGTAGCAGAGTGCTACGTGTCTAGCGGAGGAGAGCTAGCGCCCTAAGTACACGCCATCGTGGCGGCCGGAGAGATTTTGGCGCCCGGTTTGTGTGATGTCGTGGCCGTCGGAGGAGCGCTGGAGCCTGGCGGAGGGACTGCTGTCGAGGCTGTCGAGTCCTTGCTGACGTCCTCTTGCTTCTGTAAGGGGGCCGAGAGCCGCCATCGTCAGGGTGCGTGCGGGGCGCCATCATTGCCTATCTGGCGGAGCGAGCCAGATGGGACGCCGGTCTTGTTCCCCGTAGCCTGAGTCAGCTTGGAGTAGGGTAATGATGGCGCCTCCTGTTGACGTGGCCGGCCTGCGCCCTAGGTTGGGGCGATGTGGAGGCTCCTCCGAGGTCGGGGTCGAGTCCGTCTTCCGCGGCCGAGGTCGAGTTCGAGCCCCTAGGTCGGGCGAGGCGAAGGCCGTTGGCTGAGGCCAGGGCGGAATTTGAGTCTTGGGGTCGGGCGAAGCGGAGTTCGTCGTCTTCTGGGGCTGAGCCCAAGTCCGAGCCCTGGGTCGGGCGGAGCGGAGTTCGCCGTCTTCCGGGGCTTAGCCCGAGTCCGAGCCCTGGGTTGGGCGGAGCGGAGTTCGCCGTCTTCCGGGGCTTAGCTCGAGTCCGAGCCCTGGGTCGGGCGGAGCGGATTTCGCCGTCTTCTAGGGCTTAGCCCGAGTCCGAGCCCTAGGTCGGGCGGAGCGGAGTTCGCCGTCTTCCGGGGCTTAGCCCGTGTCTGAGCCCTGGGTCGGGCGGAGCGGAGCTTCCTATGGTGCGTGCGGCCGGGCCTGACTGCCTGTCAGCCTCACTCTGTCAAGTGGCACCGCAGTCGGAGCGGCGCAGGCAGCGCTGTCTTTCTGTCAGACCGGTCAGTGGAGCGGCGAAGTGACGGCGGTCACTTCGGCTCTGTCGGCTGAGGGGCGCGCGTCAGGATAAAGGTGTCAGGCCACCTTTGCATTAAATGCTCCTGTGATTTGGTCGGTTGGTGCGGCGATTTGGTCAGGGTTGCTTCTTGGCGAAGACAGGGCCTCGGGCGAGCCGGAAATATGTTCGCCGCTGGAGGGGGCCTCGGGCGAAGCGGAGATCCTCCAGGGTCGGCTGCCATTATCCGAGGCTAGGCTCGGGCGAGGCGTGATCGAGTCCCTCGAATGGACTGATCCCTGACTTAATCGCACCCATCAGGCCTTTGCAGCTTTATGCTGATGGGGGTTACCAGCTGAGAATTAGGAGCCTTGAGGGTACCCCTAATTATGGTCCCCAACACTACCCATGTTGCAGTGACAAATGAATGAGTTGCACCAGTATCAAATAGCACTTTTGCTGGATGAGATTCGACTGAGAACATACCTACTACCACATCCGGTGCATCCTGGATCGCCTCGGCCTCCAAGTGGTTCACCTTTCCACGGTTGTACGCATGGCCACGATTACCTGTTGCTTATTGAGGTACACCTTGCCTTGCTGGAGCATTGGGGTTTGTCTGCTGCTGCGCCATCTTCTTTGGGCAATGCATCGCCCAGTGGCCTTGTTCTCCATAGTGGAAGCATCCTCTGCCTCCTCCTTATGCTGGGGTTGCTTGGTTGTTCTGAGTTGCTACTGGGGCAGGAAGGCGAGGTGCCTGGTTGTTCTGCCTCTGATACTGGTTACCTCCCTGCTGGCTGTTCTGACGATACTACTGCTGCTTTGGGTACTTCCTCTGAAACTGCTGCTGGTATAGGCGCTGACTCTGATGCTGGTATCCCTGTGGGTGACCAGGCTTGCCTTGCTGAGATGAACTGCCTGAGAAGCGGGGGCGGCTGTTGCTCTCGGACTGTGGTCCACTCATCTTGCGCTTCTGATCTTCCATTTCCTTGCGCTTCCTCTCGGTCATGATTGCTCTATCGATCAGGTGTTGGAAGGTGGGGAAGGTGTGGTTCATCAGCTGGTAATGCAGGGGATCCACCAAACCCCTCATGAACCTGTACTGCCTTTTAGCATCACTGTTGTCGTCTTCAGGTGCATAACGAGATAGCTGCAGAAACCTGTTCCTGTATTCACTAACAGACAGGGGTCCCTGCTTCAGGGCCAGAAACTCCTCCTTCTTCATGATCATCAATCCCTCTGGAACATGGTACCTGCGGAAATTCTCTCTGAATTCCTCCCAAGTGATGGCTTCAGGGTCGGCATAGGTGGCGAGGTAGGACTCCCACCAGGACCGGGCTGCTCCCCTTAGTTGGCGGGGACCATATAGAACCTTCTCCCTGTCGTCACATTGGGCGGTGCGCAGTTCCCTTTCCACTGCACGCAGCCAGTCTTCTGCATCCATGGGGTCAGCAGAGTGGGCGAAGGTAGGAGGGTGCCCTCTCATGAACTCGCCACGTTTGTCCCGTGGCATTTGGGGCATCTGCACTTGTAACTGGGGTTGGGGTTGCTGTTGAGCCTGCTGCATGGCTGCCAGAGTCTGCCCAATAGCCTGCACTGCCTGAGTTTGCATCAAGAACACCTGCTCCACTGTCATCGGGGGTGGCGGGGGAGGCTGCCTCCGGTGTTGCTAGGGTTCCTCCTGCTGGACACGCTGCTCTTGCTGAACACACCTGTTACCTCGGCGTCTGTTGTCAGACATCTGTGGAAGACATTCACACATCAGCATTGATCTTACAATCCTTCAGCATAAGAAAAGGGTATACAGAATTCTTCATGACACTGAGTGAACACAGAACTTCACTGATCCCCATTACGATCCAATACAGCTTCTCAGATAAAAAAGGAAAGTAGAAGTAAATGGTTTCCCAACTAAATAACTTACTTCATTAACATCACCAGCTAAACCAAGCTGCAGGGGAAGCCCACATGTTGGCAACAGTCATTACAAAGATTCAAATCCAGCACAAGTTCATCATAACAAGCATGGAAGCAACTGATAAGCGAACTAACCTGACCATCTAAGACTGAGACACCTGACTTAAGAATTTATTACAAACTCCGACGCTAACGATCTAAGGATCCAGATCTATCCTGGTCCTACAGGCAGGGGAACCATAGGTGTGGTGACCACGTGGCGGCGAGCGGTAAGGGTGCTGAGTCCCAACAGGAGCGGGGGAACCACCCTCCTGGTGGCGGCGCTCCGCCAGCTCAGCACGCAACTCAGCAATCTCCGCTCGAGCCCTGCTGAGCTCGTCGAGAGAGTGGTCCAGTTCGGTGTTAAGCACAGCGACTAGGTTGACTGTGCAGCTCAACCTAGGGTTATCCTCACCAATAGGCGAGACAACCACACCCTCTGTGCTACCAGTAGGACAGCGGGGGTAGTACCTAAGGTTAAGACCGTCGGCCACCCCACCGAATAAGGAACAGTACTGGGAGAGTGCATGCTGTGCTGCGTCCTGCATAGCCGCCTCCGCAGTGTCCCTCTCGGAGATGGAGTAATGCTCCGAGAAGGCCTCTGCACCCCGGAGATCATCCTCTGGACGGCGTACTAGGCAGGTAGCCTCCCAGCGGTCCGGGTACCTCCCGCGACTGTGCTAGTAGACTACACAACGATACTCGATCGACCAGGTGTGCCGGTCGATAGCCCGGCGCACACAAGGTGTCGAGTGCGTTGTGGAAGTGACAGCCGCGAGCGACGTCACGAGTGATGGGTCGGGCGACCCATCCCTCCGCCTCCTGCGGCTCAGAGGACTCAGTACTGTGGTCTGAGCCGTCGTCGTCGTCGGGGTCTCCTCCAGGACCTCCTCCAGTAGCTCCTCCAACAACCGGGGCGTCCTGCAGTGGTGCAGGGGGCGCCTCCAGCTGAGGAACAGGGGAGCGGCGCCTCACGGACTCCACCTCCTGCTCAGGCGGGGAGGAAGAGCCCTGCTGCTCCCTCTGCTAACGCTGGTGCTCCTGCTCCTCACGCAGGCGGTGGTGCAGCCTCTCCAGGTGACTCGACTGACCGGACACGGTGCGGCGCAGAGGACGCTCCGCAAGGCGAGACGGCAGGAAAGGGATCACTGACTTACGAGCAGTGTGTCTAAGACGAGCCATCTACAAAAGACACCATAAGCATAAGAGTAAGAACAAAACTACTATGACAAGTAAGTAAACCATAGACAGAACAAAATAAAATTTTAGCAAGGTATAATATAATATGTATATATATATGTAGTAGAACATAGGGTTGGTCGAGGTGACCGACTTTTGAAGTGACACCAGAGGTCAAGGTGAGAATGAGGGTCAATAGTCCTTAGTACGGCCAGTGCTACTCTAAGTCGACGGTCCTACAGTCAGCACGGGCTTTGATACCACTTATGTCACACCCGGTTTCAGAAGGCAAACCGAATGCGAACCATGTACGTGCCTGGATCAGAACTCACGTACACAGCGATTACATAAATGAACAGCATCGCATAGTGCTCGAATAATAACATAAAAGAGTATTAACTTATTACATCACGATGTCAGAGACATCCACGTAGTCATCAACTCAACGGGTAAATCAAAGTGCTAAGCGAAACGCAGTAAAGATAGGGCTTTCACAAGCAGCTGATTGGGGGTTTGCCGCCAACCCACACCTAGAACTCGTCGTAGTCTTGGAACTCCTGGAAGTCTCCTTCCACGGCTTCATCTTCTTCTGAGCAGTGGTTGCAATGTGGACAACCTGGTGTTTTGTGGTAAAGCAAGGATGAGTACACATCAACGTACTTAGCAAATGCCCCGTTTGGCTGAAGTGGACTAGCTTTTATGTGGGGTTAGGCTCAAGCAGTTGCTTTTAGTTGGTCAGGTATTTATTGTTAGTAGAAGCAAGATTTTATCATAAAACCCAAGTTATAATCCCAAAAAGTACCTCCTCAGAGAGGAAATACTAGAATACATAATTAAAGTCACCATCATTAACCATCATCATTAAAGTCCCCATCTAAGGTGTATCCGAAGTATCTCTAATCAAAGAGGATCCCAAGGCTGCTCTTAACCGTGAGCACGGCTGATATATCAGTTTCATTACCCTTTGCAGAGGTTGCACACTTTACCCATGAGCCGTGATTCCCATTTTGCCCGGGGATCATGACTCCCCATTGATCACTTCCTAGGTGGTCCGGCAGGGTATCACTACGTAGCTTTTACGAAGATTGCCTAGAGGTCATAGCCGCCCATTAGGTATCTCCAGTTTGATAAACACAGTACCCCTCCCTGCAGGAGGGTGACTAACAAAAGCAAATCGAAAGAACCTCGGCACCCAGCCTCGGTAGAGCAAGCACTGTGCCTGGACCCCATTGACGGCACGACGGCGAAGCAACTACACCTCTAGTTCCTCTAATTAATTAGCTAAGGGCGTCCCATTTCACCCTCATGGTTGCACTGTTATCTCGGGTGGTCTCTCAACGAATAGGTCCTTACGGAGAGGCACTCGAGAAACCGCTCGAGCCCCCCTAAAGTATCACCAGTCCAACATTATAATCATAATGACAACATCGTATCATAAGAGTTCACATCATGTTCATTGATTAAAGTAAAGCAATAGCATGAAGCTAACCATAGTAACCCATAAGGTAATCAAGGACAAGGTAAATACAAAGCTAGTCAATCCTTAGGTTGATCATGGTATGCGGGTTGATGAATTATAAAGTAAATGGGACATAATAGGTCAGGGGACACTTGCCTTCGCCAAGCTGCTGCTGCTCAGGGTCTTCTCCTGCAATTCCCTCAGACTCCACGAATGGACCGATATCTACGCGAGTGCAAACATACATTCAACATTCTTAAAACGGAAGGGAACAATACACCATACAACAATATAGATCAACTAAATATGCACGCGCCATAGAGTTCGCATCTACGACTATGCGAGAAAGGAACTGAGACGACCGACGCTACGGTCGAGGGATATCACGTTTACACTAAGCGGATATGAGTTATAATATTTAATTCGGCTTAATCATATTGACAGACATTTATCATATGCCAAGTAAAACTATTACATAGTCCCGATTAGTTTGCTACTCGAATAACCGTTGTTTAAATATGTATTTAATTAGCGCGAGCTATTCTAGGTGAGGCGAATTATTAACGTGCAAAGAAGCGCACGACGACGCGTGCGAACGGCATGCGACGATTTAATGCGCGATGCGTGGGCGATGGCGAGCGACGCGAACGCACACGGGGGGGGGGGGGGTAGACGAGCGTGGACGGAGTCCCGTCGACGCACTGCGCGTAAGCGAACGCGAGTGCGTGCACTAGTTGCGCGATGACGGCTGCGAGAGCACAGCGAGGCGTTGCGCACGCACGATTTGACGTGCACGACATGGCTAACAGCGAGCCCGAGGCACGGCGAGGGTAGACGAACGGCCGAGGTGGGCTGCAGGGACATCGGCGGGGTCGGGCTCGGATGGGGAAGGTAGTCTCGCTGGTCTGGACGGGCTCGCTAGAGCAGGGGCATAGGGGCCTTGGCCGTGCGACCGCAGCTGGCTGGCTCGGCGAGGGGGCGGCCACGCGGGCTGCGCCATGGCTGGGGGACGACCGCAGAGGGCTGGCCATGGCCGGAGCACGGCCACCCGGCTCCACGCCACTGCCACACAGGGAAGATGGCATTACAAGGCGGGCTGCAGCCAGGGCACATGGGGCACAGCGGCTGGGAGCCAGGCCATAGCGTAGGATGCCGCGCGTGCAGGGTGCCGCGGTGCCGCTGCGATGGCCGCGTCGGCCATGGGAGGAGAGAGGGGATACACGCAGGTGAAGCGCTCGCTCCACAAATAGCGACAGGAAAAAGGCTAGGGGAGAGAGGAAGGGGGCGAGCTCACCTCGGCGGCGCGGCACTCCGGCGACGGGACGCGGCACACCGACGGCGAAGTTGGCGAGGCAGAGAGCGGGGTCGAGGCGAGGAGAGGCGGTGGTGGGCGAGAAACTGCGCAAGAATCGCGGGCGGTTCGGTTTTGGAGGCGTCGTGGGCGAAAAAACTGCGCAGAGCCATTCGGGAAGATGTACAGTGGACAGCCTGGCGTCCTGGCGAGCTGGCTCCCTGGCGCGTGGGCCCGCTGAGCAGCGGTGGCGGGCGCGCCGCGGCAGGGCCGCGTGGGCCGGCGCAGAGCGAAGGCGCGGCGCGGAGCTGGGGGGCGCTGCAGGCCGCGCGTTGGGCCGGGCGCGCCACCGCGGGGTGGGCTGGGAGTTGGGCCGCGCTTCGCGTGGGCCCAGGAGAGGGGAAAATGGCGCTGGGCCGAGCGGGGGGGGAAGAGGGGGAGAAGGGGGGCTGGGTGGGCCGGCCGAATGGGCCAGGGAATGGGAGGGGGCTGATTTCCTTTCTCTTTTTCTATTATTTCAGTTTGACATCATGTGAAAATTAATGATTAAATGAAAGATCAAGCAAACCATTCATCAAACAAAAATAAATGCCTTCCAAGATGATGCAACAACCATTGTTCCCTTAGGGTTTTTGTTAAAACCTGAACATGGTGGATATTATAGAAGAATTCTGGGGGGCGCGGCAGGCCGCGCGCTGGGCCGGGCGCGCCACCACGGGGTGGGCTGGGAGTTGGGCCGTGCTTCACCTGGGCCCAGGAGAGGGGAAAATGGCGCTGGGCCAAGCGGGGGGGGAAGAGGGGGAGAAGGGGGGCTGGGTGGGCCGGCCGAATGGGCCAGGGAAGGGGAGGGGGGCTGATTTCCTTTCTCTTTTTCTATTATTTTAGTTTGACATCATGTAAAAATTAATGATTAAATGAAAGATCAAGCAAACCATTCATCAAACAAAAATAAATGCCTTCCAACATGATGCAACAACCATTGTTCCCTTAGGGTTTTTGTTAAAACCTGAACTTGGTGGATATTATAGAAGAATTTTTTATACCTCTAGATTCCGGGTGTTACACGTCCGAAGGTTCTTGCGTCTAAGAGCACAAGCGCCTACAGTGCCCAATGAAATTGTCATTGAGGCCATGATCAAGGGGCTTCGTCCAGGACCTACTGCCTAGTATTTTGCTAGAAAGCCTCCACAGACTTTGGAGAAGCTGCTTCAAAAGATGGATGAATACATCCGCGCTGATAATGACTTTCGTCAAAGATGGGAGGAGGCCTATAGGTTCTATGAGATGACCAGGGGCTTCGGAGGGAGAATCCACCCAAGGCATGTCAGATCAATCCACTCTACCTAGAATGACGACAGAGGAAGTCAGCAACAGAGGCCACAATATTCCTCGCAAGCTTCGGGGCATCAACAAAGCCACCTTCGGCCGACAGCTCCAAGGGGCAGAGGCGCCAGTGGCTTCGGAGGAAGATTTGGGGACCAGCCTAGAAAAATTTATTGCTTATTCTATGGTGAGGACAAGGGCCATACTACAAGGATGTGCCATGTCACCATTCAGAAATAGAAGGAAATAGCAGAAGCTGCAGCTCAGCGGAATCAGCCGAAGCAGGTCTTGCATACTGCTTCATATCACTCACCCTACATACCAGAGTATGTGGGTAACCATTCTGCAGCGTCTGTTGCTTCGGCTAGTCAGCCACAGGCATCCTGGCCATAGCCTCCACCTCTGCCACCACTACAACCTGCATATTCACGCGGCCAACAGCCAAAAGGGAGTCAGCAGACCCATCAGCAGAGAGACTTCAGGAGGAGTCCGCAGCTCGCACAGTCAACAGTACTGTGCCAGAGTCGAAGCATGCATATCTACTAAGAGATATCCTACCCCTGAATCAGTTTTTACATTCATTGTCACCCTCTTTCTTACTAAGGAATAGTTGTTGAAAACTTAGTTTTCTTGTCGTTTTCAATTCCTTGTAATAGCTTCGTTTTTGCCATAGTGAAAATATATCTTCTCCACAGACTTACGGAGTCCAAAAAGTTGCCGAGGCACAAAAAACCGTTCCTAAGTCACAAGTATCTTCGAAGCTATAAAAAGTCGTTCTACTGATCGCAGCATAAGTTTGCCGAAGCTACAAAAAGTCGTTCCTAAGGGAGCGTAGTGTAAGTTTTCTGCTCAAAAGTCGTTTCAAAGGGAATGCAGAGCCAAATACCGCCGAAATATAAGGCGAAGCGCGAAAAGTCAACGCGAATACCGCCGAAATAGAAGGCAAAGAAGTTCAAAAGATGTTCCTAAGGGAATGCAGAACTTACAGCGAAAAGTCAGCGCTGATACACCGAAAAATAAGCGGTGAAGCCGAAAAATAAACGGCAAAGAGATTGTGTATTCCAATATGGGGATGTGAGTGTGTGTCTTCGGCACAAAGTATCATTTTCGCATAGCATAACATCATCACATCATTTTGCATAACATAACATCATACATCATATTGCATCAATGGCACAAGAAGGGGATATAATGTTGACCTTCGGAGAATGCTTCGAAAAAGTGAAATTGTGCTAAGGCACAAAATAAGTTTTGAAGAGATACGGTTTTATCAGCTCTGAAGTGGAGGAGAAAGTCTTTTATTGACGAAGTATCAGTATTATGGCGACGCTTGGAGCATTTTTATAAAGGACTCTGATATCAAGGAAGAAAGTCTATTACTGACGAAGCATTAATGTTTCTGCGACGATTGAAGGATTTCTCACGAAGCATAAAAACTCTTCTTTACGAAGCATGAAAAGAAGGGAAGGTGTTTTTTCGCCGAAGGCTCAAAAACGGTATGTACAATAGAAGTTTCATGCATCGCAAAGAAATGAATTACAAAGCCATTTATATATTACATTAAAAACTCATGAGCACCAAATATTACAAGCATAGTCCAGCAAATGTTACATTAATATTCTAGCAATGTTTTTACAATATCTATTATTCTTCCTTCAAAACTTCATCTGCAGTTTTGGTCAGCAGTTGGGTAACGGCTTCGTCTACAATAGCTTCAGCCATCCTAACAATTTCTGTTGATGCCTTTGCTTCCGGGTCGGCCAACGACTCGGAGGGCTCTGGGAGAGGAGATAGTTCGGCTGCGGTAGAAAATGTAAATAAGTTTGAAGTCATAAAAATAAAAAATAAAGTTAAAATCTATTAAGCAATACCTATCCGCCTTTCAAGTTCCGCAGCTTTTTCAGCTGCCTTTGCTGCTTCCCTAGCATCGTAAGTATCTTTTCACTCTTCTTTATTATCTCGTGCGCCATCCCTCGGCCGCCATTTTCCCAAATGTCAGTAAATAATTTTCCACCAACTAAGCTTGCTTCGGCCGAGGGGTCCTTCGTATCATCAATAGATAAAGTAGCTTCGGTTTGGGCCAAAGCTTTCACATGATCGCAACCTGACTTCTCCAAAATAGCCGCAATTCCCCTCGCACCTGAGAAGGCGCAGACGCCCCCACGGTCACTTAAAATCTCCTCAAAGGCTTTGGCCTCGCTGCTGATCCACACAATTGGCCCCTCGGGATCGCCCCGTACGAAGTTGCCTTCACTTGAATACGCGCCAACATTGGCAAAGCTTGTTTTTATCTTTTTTACACATTCTATAGATTTTTCAAAGCATTTTTCTTTTGATGCCCGAAGTTTTGCAACTGTTTTTTCGCAGTAATTTTTCCAGTAATCACTGGCATCTCGTTCAGCTTCGGCAACAGCGCATTTTAATTTTGCTTCAGCCAGCTGTTTCTGAAGGTCCTCAATTTCGCATTTCTAGGCTTCAGCTTGGGCTTTGGAAGTAGCTTCGTCTTCTTTTATTTTGCTCACTAATGAATTCAATGTTTTATCTTTTTTAAGACCTTCGTTCCTTAGTTCAATTACTTCGGAACGAAGGTTGTTCAGAGCTATAGTGCATCCCTCGTCTTCGGCATTTTTCTGCGCCCTGAGGGCATTGCTAAGAATCAGGCCCTGCAAAAAAAGTGCGGTATTAAGCATAAGCAAATAAACAAAAATTTCTGTTTTTAAGTATAAATTTTTTTCTCACACCTTTAAACTATTATAGGCTAAGCTATCCGCCAATTCATCTTTCGATAGTGCCGAAAGCCCGACTTCCAGTGTTGGGAATCCGAAGCTTCTGCTCATCTCCCGGCAGATAGAAATCTCCTTGTTGTCTGGGAGACAATATAAGAAATCTTCTTCTCCGCTGCCGTTGAATACCAATGCCCCTTTGAATATTTCAGTTTCTGGGCATAGTATTGAGCTTCTCGTTTTTCTTCTTCAGACAACCTTTTTTCCGAAGCGTGTCGTACAATATAATCAAGAACTTCGAAAGATGCTTCGGGAGTAGGAGTGGCAGTTTTTTCAGGCAGAATTTGTTCTGCAGCTTCTTTTTCCGTTTCTTCTTCTCCAGTTTCCAAGGATTTCTCCTTGACGGGCTTTGAAGGCCCAGCTTCGGTCTTGGCCTGGCTCATTGCAGCTTCGGCATCGGTTAGTTTTGTCTTAGACTGCGCTTTTGAAGCTTCGACAATTTTCTTTGGAGTAGAACTTGAAGTCTTTATTGTCTCCAGCGCATCTAGTACGCTGACCATCCTTTTCCTTTTGGGGGTCACTTTTTGTGCCTTCGGCACTGTCACTTCTGCCGAAGGGCTTGTAGCTTCTAATATCTTTGTTCCTTCGACCCCTATCTCTTCAATATTATCGGCCTTCGGCTCAGCTAATTTGGTCAAGGATGTCTTCGGCTTTGCAGCCAGCTCTTCAATCCTCTGCGTAAACGCATGTTCTTTGGCTTCAGTAGCCGAAGAGGTCTCACCGCCAAATTCAGGCACTGTGGCCGGTTCAATATAGCGCGGTCGGTGAGTAAGAACCTTCACCTTTTTCCTCTTCGGCGCGGGCTCGCTTGGAGCAGCTGAAGCATCATCCTTTCCGGAAGTTGCACTTTTTCTTTTCTGCCCCCGTGACGGGTAGCGGTAGTCAGGGTACATGAACCCAATAGCATCAAAAACTCTATTTATCCTTTTCTTTTTACGGATTCCGAAGGCTGTAGATAACGCATTATCTTCCGCTTTGGAGTATTGCCTAAGCAGTTCATCACTTGTAGCTTCGATACACGTCAGCCAGTCATTGTCTGGTTCGATAAATTGGTCTCCAAACCTGAAGGTATATTTCAGTTGAACCAACCCACCTTCATTAGGATTACTGATGGTTTCTTTTGGCATCTCCCAGTTGACTATCAATGGCCATATCCTGTAGGCCATGTGCTCTTGGACTAAGTCCCGTGTCCCGATGAAAGAATAAACTATGCCAAAGGCCCTTCGGCAACTTTCGGCTGCTTCATCAATTTCTACCTTCGGTTTCCTAAGGCCGAAGCGGGACCAGATGGGGCGCATAATGATTTCTTTAATATCTTCCCTCGCTTTTAAATCATTCTTCACATAGAACCATTCTTTTGTCCAGTCTCCGGGCCATTTTTTTCCGAAATGTTGGCACTGGGAAACTTGAGCCTGAGCGAACAAGGAAGCTATAGCAACCAAAATTGTTATGATATTGTTCCTTACCCCAGGCCTTCGTCTCATACGAAAGTTCATGCATGCTGCAGAAACATTTTGCACTTGGCTCTAAACCTTGACTCCTCACAGCCCATACGAAGATTCCCATTCTCATGATAGCTTCGGGAGTAATCTGGTGAAGAAAAATCTGGTATATCTTTAAAACTTCAACCACAAAACTGCTTAGGGGGAATCGAAGCCCAGCCTTGAAGAAGCTTCGATAGATTACGACTTCATTCTCTTCAGGAGCAGGAGCAGTCCTGTCTCCATTGTCAGCCCTCACGATGGATATGTCTCAAAAATATCTTCCTCTCATGTTATCGAGATAACTTTGCCTGATAGTCGATTTTCCGAAGACTGTGTGACTTGGTCGCCACGGCCGATCGTTGGAGTCTTCGCCCCCACTTTCCACATCATAACTATCGTTGTCATCGGTATCTTCAGATAAGCCTTCTAGAATTTCTTTTGTAATCTTTTCTGTGTTGGTCTTTGCAATTGACTCGATGAATCCAGCGGTTTTTTCCTTAAGAAGCTTCTCCTCCTCGCTCAGCTTCGTTTCAACAACAGCTTTCTTATCTTGAGACATCTTCTCTTCGGAAATGGTGAAAATGTGCTCTTAGAGCCGAAGCTTAGAAAATCTAAAAAACCAAGCAAGCGTTGGTAGGCAAGAGCTAAAAATTGAGCAAGCAGAGCAGATGGCAAAAAGCGTACCAAATGAGCTCGTGGTGTGATCTTATTTATACGCCTAGAGCGTTGTAGGGTGGAGGGCCCCGCTTGTCATTGACTGTTGCTATTCTAGCAAAGGGAATGTGTTTTTTCGGACCTTCGGCTTAGGGCCTTCGTCCATATCGCAATTTGAATTTATTATTCTAACAAATTAATATTGCGAGGGGCTACTGTTGGGGGCCTTCGACTTCCGAAGGTCCTCAAAAACATGATTTAACAATGTTTCTAGAGTATAATACATGAACAGGTACCTTCGGGCTCAGATCAGAACCACAGTGTGAAGAAGCACAAAGAATACGAAGGTTGGCGCAGAGCCGAAGCTATGTGCAGGAGAGCTTCGGCATGATAGCAGAAAAGGAAACCGACTTAAAAAGGAAAAGGCTATTCAGACCTCGATGGGTTACTATAGAGCCATTAGCATATGTAAAGGGCATGGGTGAATTTTACATGGGCTGCGTCCCGTGCCTATAAATAGATGAACAGTGCCCCGTACTGTTCATGCTGACTTGGCATTCGCTTTTGCGTCACGCTTGTACTTTCATCTTCTTTCAAGCCGAAGGTACATCTGTAATTTAATATCATTTCTATTTTTTCCATAATAATAAAATAGAAATGAGTTAATAATAATACATTATTGTTTATGTTATCTTTTATATCTCATATGATGCCTTCTTCATTATTGTATGTTATGCTGATGAAGGTATGTCCTTCATAACCTTCGTCCGAAAATCATTATATCACAAGGGAAATAATGCTTCGAAGGACGAAGGACTCAAACGTTTAAACATCTTTTGTGTTGCCTTGTTCTTAACTCATAGCATTTGAGAACAAGTCCCCAACAGCTAGTGAGATCCGAATCCGAATCTCTTTCTTTCCTCGCACGTCCTAACCTTAACGGTTATACCGGAAGGAGTCAGGCCACCGCCATGCCCAAACCGGACAAAACATTCCCCCTCCTTATCCTCCCGGTGCTCCCCAGCCTTCATAACCCTGGGGTTTGAACCGTACAAGTTCAGATTGAGTGACTGCCCACACAGTCTCGTGTGGTTGTACTTATCATGAGTACAGGTAGTGAAGGATGACAAACCGGTCCTTATATGAGGGGACAATCCTTCTGCTCATGCCTAAACCAGCTGAGCCATCACCTTAGGCCCTCCCCTAAACCAGGGAGTCCCTGATCATCCCTACTCAAAGGCGATAAGGTGAAAACCCTTCATCATACACATTTTGAAAAGCATTTTCTTTTGAAAACTCACACCTTTTCTCAAATCATTTGTAACAAATATATCAAGGATTGATTGCGGCAAGCGGCTGGGTGGCCATAATAACTTGTCTCAAAATCATATCATGCATAAAATAACAGGCTGAGGGTTGTGGTTAAAAAATCATAGGTAATTTGTGCATCAAAGGGATCCAGTGAGCTTGTCGTGCTTATCCGGCGAAGGGGGAAGGGGAGCTCGCGGAACTGGCTTCTAGCTCCATTGCCTAGCGTAGACTTGCAGATCTGGCCTCCACAAGACGGCAAGAACGCTCCGATAACTATGCAACATGAATAAGCAAACATACAAACCAACAAGTATACCAACAAATATTTAGTATAATGGTCAGAATAGCGATATATGGATGGGCAGAGTCTTGAGTAGAATATGTGTCATGTGGTGTTGAGATACTACTAGTGGTGGAGCAGAGGTGCTTACCAGGAGGGTGGACTGGAGGCAAAGCGACACTATGTGTGTAGTCGGCAGAGCAGAGTAATTGAGTGGGTGGGGTGTTTGCCTTAGCTTAGGGTGTTGAGTGTGTGGAGAGGGAGAGGGTAGCTGGGTGTATTTATTGCTGGGTGTATGTGGTGTAGCACAGTAAGGTTCACTGTTGGTGAGAATAGTGACGAATGAATCGTCTGACTTAGTATGAACAGGAGAGTTATAGGCAGACTATGGGACAAGAGTATTTTGGGAGTTTTCTGGAATATGAACCATGCTTAAGGGATGACATGGTTGGATAGGGAATAATTCGATAAGAATTTAGAAACAAGAATTATTGGAATCTGAGTTTGGAAGCCTGGTTCGAAGGAATCTCAAAGTTAAACGTGCTCAACTTGGAGAAACCTGGGATGGGTGACTAGATGGGAAGTTCCCTACTGGAAGGAAAATCACAGTCACCAGAGTTTGTATGACTGGAATATGGGTCTGGCTGGTCTTAAGTGGACTGGACAGCATGATGGATGAGTAGTTGAAATTTGGGGGTGATCGGATGAACGATGAATAGTAACGATGAATAGTAATGATAATGAATAGTAACGGTGAATAGTAATGGTAAATAGTGATGTGAATAGTTCATATGAACGAACAATGAACGATGAATAGTGGCTATGAACGAACGATGAACGATGAATAGGAACTATGAACGAACGGACGAACGATCGAATGATCGGACGAACGAACGATCGGAATTTCGGTAGCATAACGGCAGGACAAAGATTATCTAGAAGAACGATGAATAGGGACTATGAACAAACGATAAACAATGAATAGGAAATATGAACGAACGATGAACGATCGAATAGGAACTATGAACGAACGATGAACGATCGAATAGGAACTATGAACGAACGATGAACGATCAAATGATCGAACGAACGAATGATCGAAATTTCGGCAGCATAACGGTAGGACAAAGATTATCTGGAAGAACGATGAATAGGGGCTATGAACGAACGATGAACGATGAATAGGAACTATGAACGAACGGACGAATGATCGAATGATCGAACGAACGAACGATCGGAATTTCGGCAGCATAACGGCAGGATAAAGATTATTTGGACGGACGAACGGACGAACGATCGAACAATCGGACGAACGGACGAACGAACCATGAACGATCGGACGAACGAACGAACAAACTAAGAACAGGGGGACGAACGATCGAAGAACGACCGAACGATCCTTGTGCTAGTGTGTGCTTGTGTGGAACATGGAGTGGGTGGGTGTGGGGGGGGGAGAAGAGTTGCCATGAAATGGCTTGGGGTGGGATGAGAGGAGGCCCTTGCCCCTCTATTTATAGCCATGGTGGGGGGATTAGGGGAGAGGATGAGAGGATTAGTGGGAGGACGAGAGGATTAGTGGGAGATTAGCATGTATTTGAATTGTATAAGTGAGATTAGCTTGTAGAGCTCACCGTATGACACCGAAGGCATACGTATACGTATGAGCATGAGGAAAGTTATGAAGAAAATATTTGTGGGGACTTGAAAAATGATTCTGAAAGTATTTCTTTAGGAAGAAAATACTTGGAGATATATCGGTGGAATATCTGGGCAATATTTCTGGAAAGAACTTGAAGGGGATTACTCGGGAAATATCTGGGCAGTATTTCTAGAAAGAATTTGAGGGGGATCACTGGGGAAATATTTGTAGGATATTTTGAGGAGGATTTTAGAGAGAATATAGACCACTATACTTTATTTGTTGATATCAACTCGCAAACAAACATTTTTAAATGAAATTTGAAATTCATTTTGAATTTAGAGCGAGTTTGAGAAAATTTCAAGATTTGAATTTTTGGGATGCTACAGCTGTCCCCGTATTTCAAAACGCGCTCCATTACTTTACGTACCCCTAGGCATGCCACCATATTTTGATGGTGAAGATTATTGCATGTGGAGTGATAAAATGAGGCACCATCTAACCTCAGTCCACGAAAGTATTTGGGATATTGTTGAGTTTGGAGCACAGGCACCACAGGTGAGGGACAAGGACTACGACTCGGACGAGGACGCCCAAATTAGGCACTTCAATCCCCAAGCAACTTCGATACTCCTTGCCTCCTTGCGTCGAGAGGAGTATAATAAAGTGCAAGGGTTGAAGAACGCAAAATTTGGGATGTCCTCAAAACCGTGCACAAAGGGGACGAGGTGACCAAGATCACCAAGCGTGAAACGATCGAGGGAGAACTCGGTCGATTCGTCCTCAACAAAGGGGAAGAGCCACAAGCCATGTACAACTGGCTCAAGACAATGGTAAACCAAGTGCGCAACCTCGGGAGCACCAAGTGGGATGACCATGAGATGGTCAAGTTTATTCTTAGATCACTTGTTTTTCGTAATCCCACTCAAGTGCAACTAATCCGTGGAGACCCTAGATATAAATAGATGTCTCCCGAGGAAATGATTGACAAGTTTCTGAGCTTTGAACTTATGATCAAAGACTCCAAACACATTGTTAACTTGGAGCAAGGCGCCACCTCTACACCCGAGGTGCAACCCGGTGCATTCAAATCAATGGAAGAAAAGTAGGAGTCTACACCAAGTAGGCTCCTAGTCGACGCCTCCAAGCTCGACAACGAGGATATGGCGCTCATCATCAAGAGATTTCGCCAAATCCTCCAGCAAAGGAGGGGAAGGACTAGAAGCCCCGCTCCAAAAGGGTGTGCTACCGGTGTGGTAAGTCCGGTCACTTTATAGCTAAATGTCCATATTCTAGTGAAAGTGATAGGGACGACGATAAGAAGGGGAAGAAGAAAATGGAGAAGAAGAAGTATTACAAGAAGAAGGGCGGCGAGGCGCACATGGGACAGGAATGGGACTCCGATGAGAGCTCCACCGACTCCTCCTCCGGTGACGACAAGAAGGGGAGAAGAAAGGAAAAGAAGAGGTCCCACAAGAAGAAGGGCGGCGATGCTCATGTGTGCCATGAGTGGGACTCCGACGAGAGCACCACCGACTCCTCCTCCGACGAGGACGCCGCCAACATCACCGTCAACAAGGGACTTCTCTTCCCCAACGTCGGCCACAAGTGTCTAATGGTTAAGGATGGCAAGAAGAAGAAGATATACTCTAGAGCCACCCCCAAATATACTACATCCGATAATGAGGGTAGCTCTAGTGATAATGAGGATGATTTAATTTCTCTCTTTGCCAACCTTAACATGGACCAAAAGAAAAAATTGAATGAATTAATAGAAACCATTAACGAGAAGGATGATCTCTTGGAATGCCAAGAGGACTTGATCGTTAAGGAAAACAAAAAAATGTCAAATTGAAAAATGCTTATGCTCTAGAAATAGAAAAATATAAAAATTTGTCTAAGGAGCTTAGCATATGCAATAATTCAATTTCATATCTTAGAAATGAGAATGCTAGTTTAAATGCTAAGATTGATGAATTGAATGTTTGCAAACACTCTACATCTTCTGTTGAGCATGTTACTATTTGTACTAGATGTAGATATATTAATGTTGAAGCTATTGATGATCACATTGCTATGTTTAAAGAACAAAATGTTCACATAGCTAAATTAAATGCTAAAATTGCCGAGCATAAGCTAGAAAATGAAAAGTTTAAATTTGCTCGAAGCATGCTCTATAATGGGAGACGCCCTGGCATTAAGGATGGGATTGGTTTCCAACAAGGGAGCCAAAACAACACCAAACTTAATGCCCCTAAGAAATTATCTAACTTTGTAAAAGGCAAGGTTCCCATGGTTCAGGATAGAGAGGGCTATATTTTATATCCTGCAAACTATCTTGAACACAAGATTAGGAAAATTCATGCTAGAAAACCTCAAACTGTTTCACATCATGCTTTTATGTATAAGAATGAGGCTTCTAGCTCTAGACATTCCACTCATGTTAAAATGCCTAAAAAGAAAATTCCTAATGCATCAAATGAGCATAACATTTCTTTTAAGACTTTTGATGCTTCTTATATGCTGACTAACATATTAGGCAAAGTAGTTGCCAGATACGTTGGGGGCAAAGGCTTGTGTTTGGGTACCCAAGGTGCTTGTTTCTAATGTCAAAGAACCCAAGACTGTTTGGTTACCTAAGAACAAGGCCTAAACATGTGTTGTAGGTTTATGCATCCTGTGGATCAAGTTGGATAATCGATAGCGGGTGCACAAACCACATGACAAGGGAGAAGAGGATGTTCTCCTCATATGAGAAAAATGAAGATCCCCAAAGAACTATCACATTCGGGGATAGAAATCAAGGTTTGGTCAAAGGTTTGGATAAATTGCTATATCTCCTAACCATTTCATTTCTAATGTTTTTCTCGTAGATTCTTTAGATTACAATTTGCTTTCTGTTTCTCAATTATGCAAAATGGGCTACAACTGTCTATTCACTGATGTAGTTGTTACTAACTTTAGAAAAAGTGATTATTCAATAGCATTTAAGGGATTGTTAGATGGTCAGCTATATTTAGTTGATTTTAATGATAACCAAGTTGAACTAGACACTTGCTTAATTGCTAAGACTAATATGGACTGGCTCTGGCATCGCCGACTTGCCCATATTACGATAAAGAATCTTCATAAACTTCTAAAGGGAGAACACATTTTAGGACTAACAAGTGTTCATTTTGAGAAAGACAGGATTTATAGCATATGTCAGGCAGGGAAGCAAGTTGGAGTCCATCATCCACACAAGAACATCATGACGACTGACAGGTCGCTCGAGCTGCTCCACATGGACCTATTCGGCCTGATCACTTACTTAAGCATCGTCGGGAGTAAGTACTGTCTAGTTATTGTGGATGATTATTCTCGCTTCACTTGGGTATTCTTTTTGCAGGAAAAATCTCAAACCCAAGAGACCTTAAAGTGATTCTTGAGATGGGCTCAAAATGAGTTCAGATTAAGAATCAAAAAGATTAGAAGCAACGATGGAACGGAGTTCAAGAACTCTCAAATTGAAGGATTTCTTGAGGAGGAGGGCATCAAGCATGAGTTCTCTTCTCCCTACACACCTCAACAAAATGGTGTAGTGGAAAGGAAGAATAGAACTCTATTGGACATGGCAAGAACCATGCTTGATGAATACATGACACCAGATCAGTTTTCGGCCGAGGCAATTAACACCGCCTGTTACTCCATCAACCGGTTATATCTTCACCAAATCCTCAAGAAGACATCTTATGAACTCCTCACTGGTAAAAAGCCCAATGTTTCATATTTTAGAGTTTTTGTGAGCAAATGCTTTATTTTTATTAAAAGAGGTAGAAATTCTAAATTTGCTCCTAAAGCTATAGAAGGCTTTTTACTTGGTTATGGCTCAAACACAAGGGCATATAGAGTCTTCAACAAACCAACTGAATTAGTTGAAGTTTCTTGTGATATTGTGTTTGATGAGACTAATGGCTCCCAAGTGGAGCAAGTTGATCTTGATGAACTAGATGATGAAGAGGCTCCATGCGTCGCACTAAGGAACATCTCCATTGGTGATGTGTGTCCAAAAGAATCCGAAGAGCCCCCATAAGCACAAGATCAACCGTCATCTTCTATGCAAGCATCTCCACCAACCCAAGATGAGGACCAGGCTCAAGAAGAAGAGGATGAAGATCAAGACGATGAGCCACCTCAAGAGGAGGACATTAATCAAGGGAGAGATGATGGTAATGAAGACAACGAAGATGAACAAGAGATTCAGGATCAAAGACCGCCACACCCAAGAGTCCACCAAGCAATTCAAAGAGATCACGCTGTCAACTCCATTCTTGGTGACATTCACAAGGGAGTAACCACTACATCTCGAGTTGCACATTTTTGTGAACATTACTCCTTTGTCTCCTCTATTGAGCCACACAGGATAGAGGATGCACTAAGAGATCTGAATTGAGTGGTGGCAATGCAAGAGGAGCTCAACAACTTCACAAGGAATGAGGAATGCCATTTAGTTCCATGTCTTAACCAAAATGTTGTAGGTATCAAGTGGGTATTCCGCAACAAGCAAGATGATCATGGTGTGGTGACAAGGAACAAAGCCCGACTTATTGCCAAGGGTTATTCACAAGTCGAAGGTTTGGATTTTGATGAAACATATGCACTTGTAGCTAGGCTTGAGTCAATTCATATATTACTTGCCTATGCTACTTACCATGGCTTCAAGCTTTATCAAATGGACGTGAAGAGTGTCTTCCTCAATGGCCCTATCAAGGAAGAGGTATATGTTGAGCAACCTCCCGGCTTTGAAGATAGCAAGTACCCTAACCATGTCTATAAGCTCTCAAAGGCGCTTTATGGGCTCAAGCAAGCCCCAAGAGCATGGTATGAATGCCTGCGAGACTTTCTTATCACTAATGGCTTGAAAGTCGGAAAAGCTGTCACACCCGGTTTTGGAAGGCAAACCAAGTGCGAACTATGTACGTGCCAGGATCAGAACTCACGTACACAGCGATTACATAAATGAACATCAATGCACATTGCTCGAATAATAACTTAAAAGAGTATTAACTTATTACATCACAGAGTCATAGTCATCCACATAGTCATCAACTTAACAGTTAAATCAAAGTGCTAGCGAAACGCAGTAAAGATAGGGCCTTCACAGGCAGCTGACTGGGGGTTGCCGCCAACCCACACCTAGAATTCGTCGTAGTCTTGGAACTCCTGGAGGTCTCCTTCCACGGCTTCGCCTTCTCCTGAGCAGTGGTTACAATGCGGACAACCTGGTGTTTTGTGGTAAAGCAAGGATGAGTACACATCAACGTACTCAGCAAATGTCCCGTTTGGCTGAAGTGGACTAGCTCTATGTGGGGTTAGGCTCAAGCAGTTGCTTTTAGTTGGTCAGGTATTTATCATTAGTAGAAGCCAGATTTTAGCATTAACCAACCCATGAACCATTTCCTCATCGAGGAGCAACATCATCATATTCGAACCAAAACCATAACATAATCCTTGTATCTCGAACCATCTGTATCTCTAATCAAAGAGGATCCCAAGGCTGCTCTTAACCGTGAGCACGGCTGATATATCAGTTTCACTATCCTCTGCAGAGGTCGCACACTTTACCCATGAGTCATGATTCCCTTTCTGCCCGGGGAGAGCTAATCCCCATTGACCACTACCTAGGTGGTCCGGCAGGGTATCACTACGTAGCTTTTACAAAGATTCCCTAGAGATCGTAGCCGCCCGTTAGGTTTCTCCAGTTTGATAAACACAGTACTCCTCCCCGCAGGAGAGTGACTAACAAAAGCAAAACGAAAGAACCTCGGCACTCAGCCTCGGCAGAGCAAGCACTGTGCCTGGACCCCATTGACGGCACGACGGCGAAGCAACTACACCTCTAGTTCCTCTAATTAATTAGCTAAGGGCACCCCATTTCACCCTCATGGTTGCACTGTTATCCCGGGTTGTCACTCAGCAAACAGGTCCTTATGGAGAGGTACTCAGGAAACAGCCTGAGCCCCCTAGAGTATCACAAGATCATCAACATCATCAGGATAACAGTATCATAAATAGTCACATCATGTTCATTGATTAAGTTAAGGCAATAGCAGAATGCTAACCATAACAGCCCATAAGGTCATCAAGGATAAAGTAAAGTGTAAAGCTAGTCAATCCTTAGGTTTCAAGTAAGTAATGCGGGGTAGTAAGTTATAAATGAATAGGACATAATGGGTCAGAGGACACTTGCCTTCACCAAACTGTTGATCAGGAACTTCCTCTGCAACTTCCTCGGAAAACACAGACCGTTCGTTGTCTACGTAAAGTAATCATTCACACTATGGACTTGGGAAGTAACAAACAAAAGCAATATACCAAACATAT
Organism: Zea luxurians; assembly: GCA_029449295.1. Taxonomy (NCBI): domain Eukaryota; kingdom Viridiplantae; phylum Streptophyta; class Magnoliopsida; order Poales; family Poaceae; genus Zea; species Zea luxurians. Next base: position 150,833,137 of record JAOPSE010000007.1, read on the forward strand.
GCAGCAGAGAGATCACAAGTTCACAATAGAAAAGGATTGGTACTCTGGTATTCCCTAGGTCTAGGGTGGAGGACTATACCAAGTGATTCACTATTCACTAATCAGATCTAAGTCAGTGGTGGGGGTTAAATCAGTACATAGCTTTAAGTCCATAAACTTAAGTGCTCCAACTTTTATTAAAGTCTACTATCTTTTATTTATCTCAAATAGGGTTCCCATAACATTAATTTTACCCTAATGATCAACTATTAATTGGGACATAGAAACAGCAGGGAAACATTGCTTAAACAGATAGATAATAATATTATGAACATTTTGCAATTTGAAGCACCTAATTTGGAGTTCATATGACAAAGTTATGAATTTTACAAGGTTAGGGATTAAAAATATACCCTAAATACTTATTTTGGATTAAATAAAAGGTCCGAGGACCTAACTGTGAAAATCCAGGGACGGTGGGTTAATTCTCAGAAAACCGGGGGTCTCTTTAAGAAAACGTGCGGGCGAAGGGGTATCGGGCTCCTACGGCCGTCGGATCTCAGATCGACGCGCAGGATTAGATCCGCGGGCGGGCGCGCGAGCGCGCGACAGCCTGAGTGGCTGACAGGCGGGGCCAGGCGGGCAGCGCGAGCGCGGGGCGGGCTGACAGGCGGGGCCGGGCGGCAGAGCGGGCGAGGGGCGGGCTGACAGGCGGGGCCGGGCGGCAGAGCGGGCGCGGGGCGGGCTGACAGGCGGAGCCGGGCGGCAGAGCGGGCGCGGGGCGGGCTGACAGGCGGGGCCAGGCGGCAGAGCGGGCGCGGGGCGGCTGACAGGCGGGGCCCGATTGACAGGAAGGCGGGGTGCGGGGGGGAACGGCCCTGGGCCGTCGGATCTCAGGCGGACGGCTGAGGTTGGGTTCGGGCTATTTGAAATAGGGCCGTCCGATCTAAGATGGACGATGGAGATCTGGCGGCTGGCTTCTATCTTCCCCTCCGGCTAGCAGAGGCGGCGGCGCCTGCTCCCGCGGCGGAGAACTCGCCGGAGACGAGGGGCGTGGGGGCTCTGCGGGTCCTTGGGGCGACCTGAATGGCCGGGGAGGTTGGGGAGGGCGCGGGGAACCTTTTGGTGGGGACTAGGTCGGGACAAGGGCACCGGAGGAGGGCGGTCCACGGTGAAGTGGCTCGGCGGCGGCGCTATGGGACTCCGGCGAGCGATTAAGCGCAGCAGAGTGCAATAGAGGGGAAGGGTGGGGGCATGGGAGGTTCCTTACCTCAAGGCGAACTCCGGGGACTCCTCGGTGGCGGCAATGGCGCGACGACGGCCCGGGTCGACGGTGGCGGACCTCGGCGGCTGCGCAGCGAACGGCGGGTGAGCGCGGGCAGAGGAATTCGGGGAGGGAGAGGGAAAATTGGGGCGTGTCCCGGGTTGCGGACGTCGGGGCGAAGCTCACCGTGGCAGAAGGCACGGCGGGGCTCCAACGGCGACGGAGAAACGAGCTCGGGCGGCGGTGGTTAATGGCGGCGGCGCCTTGGCGTGTGAGCAGCGAGGGGAAGGTGAGAGAGAGGCCTGCAGGTGCGCAAATGAGGGAGGGGGAGAGGGCGAGTGGGGTTCGGGGCTCAAGTGGCCGAGGCGAGGTGGTGGCGAGCTCCACGCGCGACATGGGCGCGGAGTCCGCGGCACGCGCGGCTCAGGGCGGCGGTTACGCGGAGACGGCGGAGCTGACAGCCCGGGCCCGCGAGCAGAGAGAGCGGGGGAAGCGGGCGCGCGCGGAGGGGGAAAGCGGCTGCGCTGACGGGTGGGCCCGCCAGGGCAGAGAGAGAAGAGGGGGGGAGGAGGCGCGCGCGCGGGTTTGGGCCGACTGGGCCGAAAGGCCGAGGGGGGCGGGGGTATGGGCCTTTTTCCCTTTTTCTTTTATTCCAGCAATTGTTTTCCCTTTTCTTTTTATTTTCTCTATTTGATTCAAATTCAAATAAGCCACCAATTCAAATTAGACTTTCTAAGAATTATGCACCAAATAAAAGTGAAATCTAGGGTTCAACATGATGCAACAATTCATACTCCCTTGGAGTTTGAGCTAATAGACTATAGTTACAAATAAAATAACCACTTTTCTCCTATAGAAATGAGAAAGAGAAGATTGGGGAAGGATGAGAAAAGGGAAGTAACACCTGAATTTGTGAATATGAGCAAAGAAATTTTATACCCCCAAATTCAGGGTGTTACAAACCTATCCCCCTTAAAAGAATCTCGCCCCGAGATTCAGGGTTGGTCAGCAAAGAGTTCAGGGTATTTGGCTTTCAGATCATCTTCTCGTTCCCAGGTTGCTTCTTCCTCCGAGTGGTGACCCCATCTGACTTTGCACATTCTGATGGTATTCCTCCGGGTGACTCTGTCTGCAAACTCCAGAATCTGCGTTGGCTTCTCTATGTATGTCAGATCCTCTTGGACTTCCAAACCCTCCACTGGCAACTGTTCTTCTGGTACTCGCAGACACTTCTTCAATTGCGACACGTGGAACACGTTGTGCACTGCTGACAAGCTCTCTGGTAGGTTGAGTTGGTAAGCCACTTCTCCACGCTTTGCTTGAATCTGATATGGTCCAACGTACCGGGGTGCTAACTTGCCTTTAACTCCGAACCTTCTGACTCCCCTGATAGGTGACACCCTCAGATAGACGTAATCTCCCACTTCAAAACTCAGTTCTCTTCTCCTTCGATCCGCATAGCTTCGCTGTCTTGACTGGGCTATCTTTAGGTTCTCCCGAACCATTTTGATATTCTCTTCGGCTTCAAGCAGGATGTCGGGGCCAAACACCTGTCTCTCTCCAGGCTGGTCCCAATGCAGCGGAGTCCTACAACTCCGCCCATAGAGTGCCTGAAACGGCGACATCTTCAAGCTAGCCTGATAGCTATTGTTATAGGAGAATTCTGCATAAGGTAACCTTTTGTCCCATCCTGACTTGTCTTGCAACGCACAGGCTCTCAGCATATCTTCTAGGATCTGGTTAGTTCTTTCAGTCTGACCGTCTGTCTGTGGATGATAAGCCGAGCTGAAGTTCAAATGTGTGCCCAAAGCTTCTTGTAGCTGCTGCCAAAAATGAGAGGTGAACTGCGTTCCTCGATCTGACACTATCTTCTTCGGCACACCATGAAGGCAGACTATCCGTGACATGTATAACTCAGCTAACGTTGCTCCGGTGTATGTGGTCTTCACAGGTATGAAATGGGCCACCTTTGTTAAGCGGTCCACAACCACCCAGATGGAATCATAGCCGGCCCGGGTACGAGGTAGGCCAACTATAAAATCCATCCCGATCTCATCCCACTTCCACTGAGGAATCCGCTATGGCTGCAACAATCCGGCGGGCCTTTGATGCTCTGCTTTGGTTCTTTGACAGCTATCACAGATGGCGACATATTCTGCGATTTCTCTTTTCATGCCATACCACCAAAACCTCCTTTTTAAATCCTGGTACATCCTTTCACTTCCCGGGTGTATGGAGTAGGCTGTCTCATGAGCTTCCTTTAGGATCAGCTCCCGAATAGGTTTGAGGTCGGGGACACACAATCGGTCCTTGAACCATATTACTCCCTCTTCATCCTCTCGAAAGTCTTTGCCTCTTCCTTCTAAGATTAGCTGCCGGATCTTGTTGATGCTTTCATCATCCTTCTGCCCTTCTTTGATCTCCCGCTCTAGGGTGGGCTCTAATTCCACTGTTACTCCTTGCGTACTGTTCAGGAAACCGAGGCTCAGCCTGTCGAACTCCTTGGCTAACTCATACGGCATCGGGTACGTGGCCAACATATTGACTTGACTCTTCCTGCTTAGAGCATCTGCAACCACATTGGCTTTGCCTGGATGGTAATGTATCTCCAACTCATAGTCCTTGATCAATTCCAACCATCTTCGCTGTCTCATGTTTAACTCTGACTGGGTGAATATGTATTTCAGACTTTTATGATCTGTGTAGATGTCGCACTTCTGCCCATACAGGTAATGTCTCCAGGTCTTCAAAGCATGAACTACTGCTGCCAACTCCAGGTCATGTGTGGGATAATTTTTCTCATGGATCTTCAGCTGTCGAGATGAATATGCTACAACTCTTCCTTCTTGCATTAGCACACATCCCAATCTGGTGTAAGAAGCATCGCAATACACTGAGAATGGCTTGTGAACATCAGGCAGGACTAACACCGGAGCTGTAGTCAATCTATTTTTCAGTTCTTCAAATGCTTCCTGACACTTTTGGGTCCACTTAAACTCAACTTTCTTCGCTAGTAACGCTGTCATTGGTCTAGCAATCTTTGAGAAGCCTTCGATGAAACGCCTGTAATACCCAGCCATTCCAATGAAGCTCTTGATTCCACGAACATCCTTTGGTGCTTTCCAGTTCAGGATATCTGCCACTTTCTTTGGATCCACTGCCAACCCATCTTGATTTATGATGTGACCCAGAAATAAGACTTCATGAATCCAGAACTCGCATTTGCCCAGCTTGGCATACAACTGATGCTCTCGAAGTCTTTGCAATACCATCTTCAAATGCTCTACATGATCTTCCTCACTTCGAGAGTATATGAGAATATCATCGATAAACACTACCACAAACTTGTCCAGATAATCCATGAACACACTGTTCATCAGGTACATAAAGAAGGCTGGCGCATTTGTCAAACCAAAGGACATAACTGTGAATTCATATAACTCGTACTTGGTGATGAATGCTGTCTTCGGTATGTCCGAGGGTCGGATTCTGAGTTGATGGTAACCTGATCTCAGATCTATCTTCGAGAATACGCTGGCACCTCTGAGCTGGTCGAACAAATCTTCTATCCTTGGCAGGGGGTACTTGTTCTTGACAGTGACTTCATTCAAGGCTCTGTAATCTATGCACATCCTTTTGGTACCATCTTTCTTCTCTACAAACAACACCGGAGCGGCCCAAGGCGAGGTACTTGGTCTGATGTAACCCTTCTCTAACATCTCATCTATCTGCTTCTTGAGTTCCACCAATTCCGGTCCAGACACTCGGTAGGCTCTTTTGGAAATGGGGGCGGTACCAGGGATAAGCTCTATGGCAAATTCAACTTTTCTCTCGGGTGGCATGCCCGTTAGCTCCTCGGGGAAATATGTCCGGAAAGTCCGACACAACCCTGATAGCCTCGAGCGGGTTGGGCTCCTTACTATCAACTGAAATCTGGTGACAGACACCCTCCGCTGAATTAGGCATCCTTAGCTCGGCCACTACCTCTTCTCCTGACGGGGACTTCAATGTTACGGTCCTTTTGTCACAGCTAACATTCGCTTCATACTTCATTAACCAATTCATCCCTAGAATGACATCTATCCCAGGGGTGTCTATTACTATTAGATCACTGGGGAACCCTATCCCCCTTATTTCCACCCTTATATTTGAGCATATTTTATCTGTTTGCACCTTGCCACCAACCGAATTAATCCTCATGGGCGGCATCATTGCCTCTACTGAGATGTTATGCAATTCTACCCAGGTTGCAGTGACAAATGAATGAGTTGCACCAGTATCAAATAGCACTTTCGTGGGATGAGATTCGACTGAGAACATACCTACTGCCACATCTGGTGCATCCTGGATCGCTTCGGCCTCCAAGTGGTTCACCTTTCCACGGTTGTACGCTTGGCTACGATTGCCTGCTGCCGGCTGCAGTACACCTTGCCTTGTTGGAGCATTGGGGTTGGTCTGCTGCTGCGCCATCTTCTTCGGGCATTGCATCGCCCAGTGGCCTTGTTCTCCACGGTGGAAACATCCTCTGCCTCCTCCTTGTGCTGGGGCTGCTTGGTTGCTCTGGTTTGCTGCTGGGGCAGGAAGGCGAGGTGCCTGGTTGTTCTGCTTCTGATACTGATTACCTCCCTGCTGGCTGTGCTGACGATACTGCTGCTGCTGCTGTGGGTACTGCCTCTGAAACTGCTGCTGATGCGGACGCTGGTTCTGATTCTGATATCCTTGTGGGTGACCAGGCCTGCCTTGCTGAGATGAACTGCCTGAGAAACGTGGACGGCTGATGCCTCCGGTCTGGGGTCCACTCATCTTACGCTTCCGATCTTCCATATCCTTACGCTTCTTCTCAGTCATAACTACCCTATCGATCAGGTGCTGGAAGGTGGGGAAGGTGTGATTCATCAGCTGGTAATGCAGGGGATCCACCAAACCCCTCATGAACCTGTACTGCCTTTTAGCATCAGTGTTGACATCCTCAGGTGCATAACGAGATAGCTGCAGAAACTTGTCTCTGTACAGACACTAACAGACAGGGGTCCCTGCCTCAGAGCCAGAAACTCCTCCTTCTTCACGATCATCAGTCCCTCTGGCACATGGTACCTGCGGAAACTCTCGCTGAATTCTTCCCAGGTGATGGCTTCGGGGTCAGCATGGGTGGCGAGGTAGGACTCCCACCAGAACTGGGCTGCTCCCCTTAGCTGACGGGGACCATACAGAACCTTCTCCTGTCGTCACATTGGGCGGTGCGCAGTTCTCTTTCCACTACGCGTAGCCAGTCTTCTGCATCCATGGGGTCAGCAGAATGGGCGAAGGTAGGAGGGTGCCCTCTCATGAACTCACCACGCTTATCTCGTGGCATCTGGGGCATCTGCACTTGCAATTGGGGTTGGGGTTGCTGTTGAGCCTGCTGCATGGCTGCCAGAGTCTGCCCAATGGCCTGCACTGCCTGAGTCTGCATCAAGAACATCTGCTCCACTGACATCGGGGGTGGCGGGGGAGGCTGCCTCTGTTGTTCCTCCTGCTGGTCATGCTGCTCTTGCTGAGCACGCCTGTGGCATCGGCGCCTGTTGTCAGACATCTGTGGAAGACATTCATACATCAGCGTTGATCTTACAACCCTTCAGCATAAGAAAAGAGAATACAGAATTCTTCATGACACTGAGTGAACAAAGAGCTTCACTGATCCTCATTATAATTCAACACAGCCTCTCAGATAAGAAGGAAAGTAGAAGTAAATGGCTTCCCAACTAAATAACTGACTTCATTAACATTACTAGCTAGGCCAAACTGCAGGGGAAACCCACAGGTTGGCAACAGTCATTACAAAGATTCGAATCCAGCACAAGTTCATCATAACAAGCATGAAAGCAACTGATAAGCAAACTAAACTAAATGGAAGCAACTGATAAGCAAACTAAACTAACTATCTAAGACTGAGACATCTGACTTAAGAGTTATTACAAACTTCGACGCTAACGATCTAAGGATCCAGATCTATCCTGGTCTTACAGGCAGGGGAACCATAAGTGTGGTGACCACGTGGCGGTGAGCGGTAAGGGTGCTGAGTCCCAACAAGAGCGGGAGAATCACCCTCCTGGTGATGGCGCTCTGCCAGCTCAGCACGCAACTCCGCAATCTCCGTTCGAGCCCTGCTCAGCTCGTCCAGAGAGTGATCCAGCTCAGTGTTAAGCACTGCGACTAGGTTGACTGTGCTGCTCAACCTAGGGTTAGCCTCACCAACAGGTGAGACAACCACACTCTCTGTGCTGCCAGTAGGGCGGCGGGGGTAGTACCGAAGGTTAAGACCGTCGGCCACCCCACCGAACAAAGAACAGTACTGGGAGAGTGCACGTCGTGCTGCATCCTGCATAGCCGCCTCTGCAGTGTCCCTTTCGGAGATGGAATAGTGCTCCGAAACGGCCTCCGCACCCCAGAGGTCATCCTCCGGACGGCGAACTAGGCAGGTAGCCTCCCAGCGGTCCGGGTACCTCCCGCGGCTGTGCTGGTAGACTACACAACGATACTCGATCGACCAGGTGTGCCGGTCGAAAGCCTGGCGCAGCAAGGTGTCGAGTGCGTCGTGGAAGTGACAACCGCGAGCGGCGTCACGGGTGATGGGTCGGGCGACCCATCCTTCCGCCTCCTGCGGCTCAGAAGACTCCGTGCTGTGGTCTGAGTCGTCGTCGTCGGGGTCCCCTCCAGGACTTCCTCCGGTAGCTCCTCCAACAGCCGAGGCGTCCCACGGTGGTGCAGGGGGCGCCTCCAGCTGGGCAACAGAGGAACGGGGCCTCACGGACTCCACCTCCTGCTGGGGTGGGGAGGAAGAGCCCTGCTGCTCTCTGTGCTGGCGCCGGCGTTCCTGCTCCTCACGCAGGCGGTGGTGCAGTCTCTCCAGGTGACTCGACTGACCAGACACGGTGCGGCGCAGAGGACGCTCCGCAAGTCGAGACGGCAGGAAAGGAATCACCGACTTACGTGCAGTGTGTCTAAGACGAGCCATCTACAAAAGACACCGTAAGCATAAGAGTAAGAGCAGAACTAATATGACAAGTGAATAAACCATAGACAGAACAAGATAAAAATTTTAACAAGGTATAATATAGTATATATATATGTAGTAAAACATAGGGTTGGTCGAGGTGACCGACTTTTGAAGTAACATCAGAGGTCAAGGTGAGGGGGAAGGTCAATAGTCCTTAGTACGACCAGTGCTACTCTAGGTCAGCGGTCCTACAGTCAGCACGGCTTTGATACCACTTATGTCACACCCGGTTTTGGAAGGCAAACCAAGTGCGAACTATGTACGTGCCAGGATCAGAACTCACGTACACAGCGATTACATAAATGAACATCAATGCACATTGCTCGAATAATAACTTAAAAGAGTATTAACTTATTACATCACAGAGTCATAGTCATCCACATAGTCATCAACTTAACAGTTAAATCAAAGTGCTAGCGAAACGCAGTAAAGATAGGGCCTTCACAGGCAGCTGACTGGGGGTTGCCGCCAACCCACACCTAGAATTCGTCGTAGTCTTGGAACTCCTGGAGGTCTCCTTCCACGGCTTCGCCTTCTCCTGAGCAGTGGTTACAATGCGGACAACCTGGTGTTTTGTGGTAAAGCAAGGATGAGTACACATCAACGTACTCAGCAAATGTCCCGTTTGGCTGAAGTGGACTAGCTCTATGTGGGGTTAGGCTCAAGCAGTTGCTTTTAGTTGGTCAGGTATTTATCATTAGTAGAAGCCAGATTTTAGCATTAACCAACCCATGAACCATTTCCTCATCGAGGAGCAACATCATCATATTCGAACCAAAACCATAACATAATCCTTGTATCTCGAACCATCTGTATCTCTAATCAAAGAGGATCCCAAGGCTGCTCTTAACCGTGAGCACGGCTGATATATCAGTTTCACTATCCTCTGCAGAGGTCGCACACTTTACCCATGAGTCATGATTCCCTTTCTGCCCGGGGAGAGCTAATCCCCATTGACCACTACCTAGGTGGTCCGGCAGGGTATCACTACGTAGCTTTTACAAAGATTCCCTAGAGATCGTAGCCGCCCGTTAGGTTTCTCCAGTTTGATAAACACAGTACTCCTCCCCGCAGGAGAGTGACTAACAAAAGCAAAACGAAAGAACCTCGGCACTCAGCCTCGGCAGAGCAAGCACTGTGCCTGGACCCCATTGACGGCACGACGGCGAAGCAACTACACCTCTAGTTCCTCTAATTAATTAGCTAAGGGCACCCCATTTCACCCTCATGGTTGCACTGTTATCCCGGGTTGTCACTCAGCGAACAGGTCCTTATGGAGAGGTACTCAGGAAACAGCCTGAGCCCCCTAGAGTATCACAAGATCATCAACATCATTAGGATAACAGTATCATAAATAGTCACATCATGTTCATTGATTAAGTTAAGGCAATAGCAGAATGCTAACCATAACAGCCCATAAGGTCATCAAGGATAAAGTAAAGTGTAAAGCTAGTCAATCCTTAGGTTTCAAGTAAGTAATGCGGGGTAGTAAGTTATAAATGAATAGGACATAATGGGTCAGAGGACACTTGCCTTCACCAAACTGTTGATCAGGAACTTCCTCAGCAACTTCCTCGGAAAACACAGACCGTTCGTTGTCTACGTAAAGTAATCATTCACACTATGCACTTGGGAAGTAACAAACAAAAGCAATATACCAAACATATGCAGCAGAGAGATCACAAGTTCACAATAGAAAAGGATTGGTACTCTGGTATTCCCTAGGTCTAGGGTGGAGGACTATACCAAGTGATTCACTATTCACTAATCAGATCTAAGTCAGTGGTGGGGGTTAAATCATTACATAGCTTTAAGTCCATAAACTTAAGTGCTCCAACTTTTATTAAAGTCTACTATCTTTTATTTATCTCAAATAGGGTTCCCATAACATTAATTTTACCCTAATGATCAACTATTAATTGGGACATAGAAACAGCAGGGAAACATTGCTTAAACAGATAGATAATAATATTATGAACATTTTGCAATTTGAAGCACCTAATTTGGAGTTCATATGACAAAGTTATGAATTTTACAAGGTTAGGGATTAAAAATATACCCTAAATACTTATTTTGGATTAAATAAAAGGTCCGAGGACCTAACTGCGAAAATCCAGGGACGGCGGGTTAATTCTCAGAAAACTGGGGGTCTCTTTAAGAAAACGCGCGGGCGAAGGGGTATCGGGCTCCTACGGCCGTTGGATCTCAGATCGACGCGCAGGATTAGATCCGCGGGCGGGCGCGCGAGCGCTCGGCAACCTGAGTAGCTGACAGGCGGGGCCAGGCGGGCAGCGCGAGCGCGGGGCGGGCTGACAGGCGGGGCCGGGCGACAGAGCGGGCGCGGGGCGGGCTGACAGGCAGGGCCGGGCGGCAGAGCGGGCGCGGGGCGGGCTGACAGGCGGGGCCGGGCGGCAGAGCGAGCGCGGGGCGGGCTGACAGGCGGGGCCAGGCGGCAGAGCGGGCGCGGGGCGGCTGACAGGCGGGGCCCGATTGATAGGAAGGCGGGGTGCGGGGGGGGGAACGGCCCTGGGCCGTCGGATCTCAGGCGGACGGCTGAGGTTGGGTTCGGGCTATTTGAAACAGGGCCGTCCGATCTAAGATGGACGGCGGAGATCTGGCGGCTGGCTTCTATCTTCCCCTCCGGCTAGCAGAGGCGGCGGCGCCTGCTCCCGCGGCGGAGAACTCGCCGGAGACGAGGGGCGCGGGGGCTCTGCGGGTCCTTGGGGCGACCTGAATGGCCGGGGAGGTTGGGGAGGGCGCGGGGAACCTTTTGGTGGGGACTAGGTCGGGACAGGGGCACCGGAGGAGGGCGGTCCACGGCGAAGTGGCTCGGCGGCGGCGCTATGGGACTCCGACGAGCGAATAAGCGCAGCAGAGTGCAATAGAGGGGAAGGGAGGGGGCATGGGAGGTTCCTTACCTCAAGGCGAACTCCGGGGACTCCTCGGTGGCGGCAATGGCGCGACGACGGCCCGGGTCGACGGTGGCGGACCTCGGCGGCTGCGCAGCGAACGGCGGGTGAGCGCGGGCAGAGGAATTCGGGGAGGGAGAGGGAAAATTGGGGCGTGTCCCGGGTTGCGGACGTCGGGGCGAAGCTCACCGTGGCAGAAGGCACGGCGGGGCTCCAACGGCGACGGAGAAACGAGCTCGGGCGGCGGTGGTTAATGGCGGCGGCGCCTTGGCGTGTGAGCAGCGAGGGGAAGGTGAGAGAGAGGCCTGCAGGTGCGCAAATGAGGGAGGGGGAGAGGGCGAGTGGGGTTCGGGGCTCAAGTGGCCGAGGCGAGGTGGTGGCGAGCTCCACGCGCGACGTGGGCGCGGAGTCCGCGGCACGCGCGGCTCAGGGCGGCGGTTACGCGGAGACGGCAGAGCTGACAGCCCGGGCCCGCGAGCAGAGAGAGCGGGGGAAGCGGGCGCGCGCGGAGGGGGAAAGCGGCTGCGCTGACGGGTGGGCCCGCCAGGGCAGAGAGAGAAGAGGGGGGAGGAGGCGCGCGCGGGGTTGGGCCGACTGGGCCGAAAGGCCGAGGGGGCGGGGGTATGGGCCTTTTTCCCTTTTTCTTTTATTCCAGCAATTGTTTTCCCTTTTCTTTTTATTTTCTCTATTTGATTCAAATTCAAATAAGCCACCAATTCAAATTAGACTTTCTAAGAATTATGCACCAAACAAAAGTGAAATCTAGGGTTCAACATGATGCAACAATTCATACTCCCTTGGAGTTTGAGCTAATAGACTATAGTTACAAATAAAATAACCACTTTTCTCCTATAGAAATGAGAAAGAGAAGATTGGGGAAGGATGAGAAAAGGGAAGTAACACCTGAATTTGTGAATATGAGCAAAGAAATTTTATACCCCCAAATTCAGGGTGTTACAAAAGCCAATCCTACTCTCTTCACTAAACTATTGCAAAAGACTTGTTTATATGCCAAATTTATGTTGATGATATTATATTTGGGTCTACTAACAAGTCATCTTGTGAAGAGTTTAGTAGGATTATGATACAGAAATTCAAGATGTCTATGATGGGGGGAGTTGAAGTATTTCCTTGGATTCCAAATCAAGCAACTCCAAGAGGGCACCTTCATCAGCCAAACTAAGTACATTCAAGACATACTTAAGAAGTTTGGAATGAAGAATGGCAAACCCATCAAGACACCCATAGGAACTAATGAGCATCTCGACCTCGACACGGGAAGTAAATCTATAGATCAAAAGGTATACCGGTCGATGATAGAATCTTTACTCTACTTATGTGCATCTCGACCGGATATTATGCTTTCTGTATGCATGTGTGCAAGGTTCTAGGCAAAACTAAGGAAGTTCACCTTAGGGCCGTGAAAAGAATCATGAGATATTTAGTTTACACTTCTAAGTTTCGGCTTTACTACCCTAAGGGATCTACCTTTGATTTAATAAAATATTCTGATGCCATTTAATACAAGGTGTAAAATCGATAGAAAGAGCACATCAGGGACTTGTCAGTTTCTAGGGAGATCCCTGGTGTCTTGGGTTTCAAAGAAACAAAACTCAGTAGCTCTTTCCACCACCGAAGCCGAGTACATTGCTGCAGGCCATTGTTACGCGCAATTACTTTGGATGAGGCAAACCCTTAGGGACTACGGCTACAAATTGAGCAAAGTCCCTTTCTTATGTGATAATGAGAGTGCAATCCACATGGCGGATAATCCCGTTGAGCACAGCCGCACTAAGCACATGGACATTCGGTATCACGTTCTGAGAGATCACCAACAAAGGGGATATCGAGATTGCTTATGTTAATACCCACAACCAATTAGCCAATATCTTTACCAAGGCACTAGATGAAAAGACCTTTAGCAAGCTTAGGAATGAGCTAAATATACTTGATTCTTGGAATTTTGATTGAAACATTGCACACATAGCTATTTCATATACCATTGATCATGTCTCTTTCATTTGGTACAAATGCATATTTTTATTCTTCTTATACCAAGGCTAAGACTAACGTGTTTTCGAGTATATCTCTATGATTAGTCTTAGATTGAAAGGGAAATAGAGTATTTGGCAAAGACAAGGCTTCCACTCCAACTCTGACGGTATCATTTACCCTTTGCTGTTACTCACGTAACTCTCCATTTGGTATGACCCTTCACTCATACTTATTTTACTATTTGGAACAAAATGTTAAATGTTAGGCCCCAAAGGGGGAGAAAATGCTAAAGGGCTCTCAAGTTCTCCGTTTTGTTGATTAATACCAAAGGGGGAGAAAGTAATAAGCCCAAAGCAAAAGGACCGCACCACCAAAGCAAAAGGACCACACCACCATTTTAAAATTTTAGTGTATATTTCAAATTGGTATCAAGATTTTTCAAAAGGAAATGTTTATTTCAATTGGTATTTGAGTTAACCTCAAAATGAATTTTCAATTAGTATTTTAAAAAATCATTTTAAATTGGTATCTATTTCAAAAACCCTCTTGAAAGCTAGGGGGATTTAGGGGAGCTTTTATTTAGTCAAAGGAAAAGCATTTGAAGCTGGGGGAGGAATTTCAAAAATGCTTCTTGCAATCATATTCTTACACCTTTGACTATTTGCAAACGAATTTGAAAAGATTTTTTCAAAAGATTTGCAAAAACAAACAAGGGGTGCAAATGTGGTCCAAAATGTTAAATAAGAGAAAAGCAATCCATTTATTCTTAGACTTACGTATAAATTCTTTCATTGGTTTTAATTCTAAGTAATCTATGCACATCTATTGCAAACTAGTTACATTTCTATACTTCATATTTGCTTTGGTTAGTGTTGGCATCAATCACCAAAAAGGGGGAGATTGAAAGGAAAATGGACTTAATCATTTCCCATAATCGATTTTTGTGGTTGAAGTCCAACACAAACCATGTGGACTAACTAGTTTGTCTAGATATCATTTATCTCAGGTGCATAAGGTTCAACACAAACCAAGAAAGAAATTCAGTTAGGGACACAATCAAATTTGGAGCAAAGGACTTAGAGAGTGCTGCCAAGTGGCGCACCGGACACTGTAGTGTCCGGTGCACCAGTCCAGGCAGCCACCGAACCAGCCACTCTCAGGTTTCTTCTAGGCGCGCTCCACTATAATTCACTGGACTGTCCGGTGTGCCACCGGACTGTCTGGTGAGTCAGCGGAGCAACGGCTCCCTGTGCCAACGGTCGACTGCTCAGATGAACAGTGATGAACAGTGCCACAACAGAAGTCAGAGCGCAGAAGTCAGAGGTCACCGGACTATCCGGTGTGGCACCGGACTGTCTGGTGCAGCAAAAAGACAAATGGCTCCAACGGTCAATAGCTCCAAACCCTAACGGACGCGCTGATGTGGCGCGCACCGGACAGTGAATAGTGAATGTTCGGTGCACCACCGGACTGTCCGGTGTGCCCATCGACAGCAGACTTTGCCAACGGCTAGGAAGTGATTGGGGGCTATAAATATCCCCCAACCACCTCATTCATTGGAATCCAAGTGTTCTGAATTTAACATTCAATACAAGAGCAATAGACTCCACTACAAGACACATTCAATAGATCAAAATCCTCTCCAATTCCCAAAATCCACTCCACTACTTAGTGACTTGAGAGAGAGAGAGAGAGAGAGTTTTTCTGTTCATTTGCGTTTTTGTTGCTTGGATTGCCTTCTTCCTTTCCCATTCCAATTCTTGAGTGCTTTGTAAAGCTAAGCAAGAGACACCAAGTGTGTGGTGGTCCTTGCGGGGTCTTAGTGACCTATGTGATTGTCGGTACCCCGAAACTAGGATACCCCCTGCTACTATACAAAGGCGAGGAACCCACGCGGCTATCCCTTAGTCGTGTGGCAAAAGGGCCATGCGGGGGCCCAAGAGCGGCTCACCCTAGGCACGGGCGGCTGCTTAGGGCCCACGGCAACACTTGACTCCGCCACGTGGACGGCCCCGAGGACGCCACATGGCCAGAAGAGGTGGTATACTCCAGGATACCATCAGTGGGCACCGGACCCCTGTACGCACAACCCAGACCTCCGAAGTACGGTCCAGGATCCCCAAGTAAGCAAGCCAGACCCCTTGGATGGGATTCGGACCCCCCTGAGTGAGGTCCGGGCCACCCACAGCAAGGTCCCGGGACAGGGAATACCCTGGCCTAGATCAAGGACAGGCAAGGGACCGGTACTGACACGTGTCCAGGCTTTATCTTGTGCTAACGCTGCCCACTCAGGCGGAGGCCCGATGCTGCCACGTGGCCTATCGCCCGTGACATAAGCCAGCGGGCGGAGCCTGATGTAAGGCCTTTGGGCCACGCTGCCTCTGCATTTATTGCGGAGAAGATGAGCCGCCTGTCTATCCCGCTGACGGGCGATGTGCTCCTTCAGCATTTAATGTGCCCTGTCCACTCCGCTGGCAGGCAGCGACCAGGCCATCTTGCAGGCGGCGTGCCTGTCCGTTCCGCTGGCAGGCAGTATGCCCGAGCTGTGGCGCGCACTATGCTCATCATCACTCACACGTTGCCAGGAAGGCTTCCGTTGTACTCCAATACTACACAGGCTGTGGATATCAGGACGCAAGGAGATTGCACTGCCGACTAGCATTAGTTGCTCCAAGTATTACATCCGTTATGTTCCTGGGCCCACATGTTGGGGCTCAGCACCCTTGTACGTGCCCCCTTTGAGCTATAAAAGGGGAGGCATGCAACGTTACAACATAGATTCACACAGGCCAACTTAGATTCTCATCTCTCAAGCTCTCTTAGGAATACAACACAGTGGAGTAGGGTATTACGCTCCGGTGGCCCGAACCAGTCTAAATCTTTGTGTTCTTGTGTGTTCATCCCCCAATCTCGTAACAGGCAAAACGCTTAGGCCCCTCCTCATCTTAGGATTTAGGGCGGATGCATTCCGCCACCCGCCCAGAGATTTCCTCTCCGACATTTGGCGCCAGGTAGGGGCCTTTGCATTAGGTTTTTGCTTGCTTTCTTGCTCAGCATGATGGTGCAAATCGTTGAACAACGCGCCGAGACTTTAGAGGATTTCCTGGTGGAGGAGGAAGCTGCTTCTTCCACACCACGGGTTTCCAACCGCCTAGTGCCGGGCAGTACCGCGCACGTTGCACAACAGCACACAACTACGCAGACATGCTGGACTCCGTCGAAGGCTGTCCTGGGGGCGTTGTCTGCAGCCAGGGAGTTGCTGTGCCACCCTCCAAGCTCCACGGCCTTATCGGGGGCCATGAAGCAGTGGCGTGACGACGTCGACCGGCTGCTCAGCATGGCACATTCTACCTCGACCAGGTCCAAGCCTCGGTCATCCGGTGCCAACGTGAGGCAACGGCGTCCGTGCGCTCACCCTCAGTGAGGGGTGTGCAGACCGACGACCTCCGGGCAGAACTCAACCGCAGGCGTGCGGGAGAGGATGCCCGGATCTCTCTAGAGAGGACGCGTGAGTGCCGGCAAAACATCGAGGGTTGCAACCTCAATCAAGACTTCGCTGCGGTAGCACCGCAAATCACGATGGACACCCGGATCTTGACGGGTGTCCCGTTGGCCGGCGTGGGCTGTGCAGCGCTCACGAATCATCTCCGCGTGGCAACGTGGCCGTCCAAGTTCTAGCCACACCTGCTAGAAAAGTGCGACGGTACGAAAAATCCATCGGAATTCTTGTAGATATACGTCACCGCCATCATGGCAGTAGGTGGAGACACCACCGTGATGGCAGCATACTTCCACGTAGCTTTGTCTGGGCCAGCCCGAACCTGGCTCATGAACCTTGCCCAGGATCAATCTACTCCTGGGAAAAGCTCTGCGCGCGGTTCACTGTGAACTTCGCCAGCGCTTATCAACAGCATGGCGTGGAGGCACACCTCCATGCGGTGAGGCAGGAACCCAGGGAAACTCTCCGGGCCTTCGTCTCCCGCTTCACCAGGGTACGTGGGACTATACCCCGTATCTCTGGTGCTTCCATCATCACTGCTTTCTGCCAGGGGGTGCGTGATGAAAAGATGTTGGAGAAGTTGGCCACGCACGACGTGGAAACTGTCACCACACTCTTCGCTCTGGCCGACAAGTGCGCCAGGGCCACCGAGGGCCGTGCATGGCACTCGGCACCATAGACCGGGGTTTCCCAGATGGGCGGCTCCGGTACCGTCACCTAGGACGGTAAGAAGAAGAAGAACCGTGGCAACGAGAAGCTGCATTCTACCGCTCTGGTCGTTGCAGCTGTGACTGGGGGCTGGGGCGACCGCAACAAATGCCCACGGCCGCAGAGGGGTAACAGCGGCTCATGCCCTGTGCACACCAACAGTTGCCACAGTGCCGCGAAGTGTCACGAGATCATCGACCTCGCGAAACGTGTCAGTGAGCGGCGAGCAGTCTTCTAGGGACGGCTCCCCACCTCGTCCCTGACCTGGCAAGGAAAGGGTCGACGACGACAAGGTGGCCGCGGCTGAACGGGACCCCAGGTATGAGTCACCCGAGGGGGACCTGAAGGATGTTTTCGCCGGAGGCTCCGCCTTCGGTGACGACAGCTAGACGGACCACCGGGGGGGCCCCGTACTCCCTGGTCTATGGGGCCGAAGCCTGCCTTCCCCCGGAAACCCTTATGGACTCACCACGTGTCCAGTCTCTTGAAAATGTTGTGCAGGAGCAGCCACAACGTAAGGACATGGACTCCATCGACGAACGCAGATGGCAGGCAGCGACCTGAAATGCACGTTGCAACCAGGCCCCAGTCGCTACTAACGGTTCGTGCGTAGTAGGGAGCCCAGGCTCGGGACCTAGTCCTACAGCGAGTACTGAACCAAGAAGGGCTCCACAAATTCTCCCCTAGCTGGGAAGGACCCTTAAAGGTGACGGAAATATGCCGACCCAGGGGTGACCACCTTGCTACAACTGAAGGAGTACCTCTTCCTAACCCTTGGAGCATCTCTGTAAGTTCTATACATAGGAGCAAGTCTGAGGGGTTGAGTTTTTCTCCCTTTTGTAACTAGGTTGTGCATACGTGTACGCCAGCCCGGTGAGGTCCGCCCTCATAAGCCCGGCCTGTTGGTCGGCACCCAAGCATGCCAAGTTATAAAGAGAAGATTTACCCCCTCAGATGTGTTTCTATGATAGTTTTGTCCTCGTGCCTCCATGGTTTAATTCTGCAGTTTCCGGATAATACTTTTTATCTAACCCACCCGTACAGTTCCCATCTGTCCTGACATGACGACATCCGAATTGAGTACCCAGGCTTGCAGTATAGGACCCCTCTATGAAAGCAGGGGGGTCTGATAGCCTGGGGGCTGGTTCTAAAGATCGGGACCTCGTTCCATGGGGTGGTCCGGAGCGGTGTAACCGCTTAGCCTGGTTCCGTACCTAAAGCCTGCACACTCCACCACTCTGTGATGGGTACCCTAGTATTTGGAGCTATAGTCCTGTGGGTCCGACAACCTAGGGTCCGGCTCTAGAGAACGGACACTTGTCTCCTGGGATGGTCCGGAGCCGTGTAGCCGCTCAGCCTGGTCCCGTACCGTGAGCCTGCACGCTCCACCACTCTGCGATGGGTGTCCTAGTATTTAGAACCGCGGTCCAGGGGGTCCAGACGCACAACTTGGCTTCCCAGACTAGATCCTGTAGGTCCCGTGCATGTGTCAAAGGATGGCTAATGTCAGATGAGGGGTCCTATGGGTGTGCTACTAACGCTCCCTAGCCGAAGCTGTGTACAGGTCCAGGTCCCAATCGAGGCTACCTCCTGGGGGCCGTTGTCAACTCTTTCTTAGGTATGCTGGTATCCAGCCTCGACACGTTGAGCCTTCAACCCAAGGGGCCAGGTACCAGGGAGGAGTCAGTAACGCCAGACACAAATAGTATACAGATAAGTGCTAGTACTGATTGATAAATAGTACTCAAAAGCATCTTACAAAAAGCAAAAGTTATTACATCGCCTTCAAGCGGAGCCCTAGCTCCATCTCTATAGGTGTAAACTACTCGACGCCAGCAGGGTCGCGCTGGAAGCTCGTGGCCACCGTCTTCATGGAATCCTTTCGGGCGGCTTGCCAGCGGTGGTGGCCACCTCAACGCGTGCGCCATTGCGAAGAGGCCCTCGCCCCCGTCTTCCTACGGGGGTGACGACGAGGCTATTAAAGCCAAAGAATTGGAAGCACGGCGGCAGATGGTGCTTGTGGTCTGGCCGTTGCGACGTAGCCGGAGCCCGACCAGTTCATGGAGGCAGGCCACCAGTTCATGCGAAAGATGGAGCCGCAGCTCAGCTCGCTCTCCGCCCCTGCAAGGCTGATGAACATCCTTGATGCTAAGCACCGGCGGAAGGGCGCCACCCCCACGAGGCCGTGCACCTCCAGCAGCAAGAAGAAAGGCGAGATCAGCAGCGCCAACACGCAGGAGACAAAGAGCACGAACTCCCTGGTGGCGAGTTTGCCATGGGGGATGGCGTCGGCGCGAATCCTTCCACCGAACGCCAGCGCATTCCATCCAAGCAGGCGGCACACCATGTCGAGCACCCACTTAGTCTGGACACGCTCGGGATGAACTAACAAGGCCATGGCAAACTACGGCGGCATAAAGCAGAAGCCTTGAAGGCAAAGGGGCGAGAGAGCTCGGAGGCGAAAGGGCACAGCAAGTGGGAGAGAAGTTAGGGCATGACTGCTACTCGTGGGTTCAACCCCTTTTAAAGGCACACTCTCCCGCTTGCGCCTCGAAACGCCACGGAAAATCTCCCCTGATGCACACCGGTGCACCCAACCTATGACACGGGGGCCCGGCCCCACAAGTCAAGCAGCCAATGCACTGGTCTCCGAGTGCGGAGAAGGCGAACCGCCACGCATGGAGCATGCTACCGACCCGCGGTAGTGCACCTCTCCATCTCCGCCGAAAACAGCGGCCCAGCCTCTGGCATGGGGGCCTAGGCCCACATGTCATATACCTGGTGTGCCGGTTCCTGGGTGCGAAGAAGGCAAACCGCCGCGCAAGGAACATGTTGTTGACCCGTGGTAGCGCGCCTCTTCATCTCCGCCGCGACCAACGACCCAGTCTCTGACGCGGGGGCCTAGGCCCACGAATCATTCTCTCTGGGCGCCGGCCCCTGGGTGCAGAGAAGTCGTACCGCTGATATTGCGTCTCCTCGGGGCTGCCGCAAAAGACAAAAAGGTGATTTTTTTAAAAAAGCACTGGGATCGAGGTGCCTCGCGCGTGGCCTAGCGAAGCCATCAAGTATTGGGGCCTCACGTCTATCGACCGCGGACATGGCAGATGGCGTGACCGAAGGTGGGTCAGCAACGACTATGTCAGCAAGTACCCAAAAGCAGCACGCCAGTCACTATTCAGGCTTTGGCCCCACCTGCAGGCTCGTACCCTCCCCTGAGGTGGGCCCGGGGGCCACTGTCGGTACCCCAAAACTAGGGTACCCCCTGCTACTATACAAAGGCGAGGAACCCACGCGGCTATCCCTTAGCCGTGTGGCAGAAGGGCCATGCGGGGGCCCAAGCGCGGCTCGCCCTAGGCACGGGCGGCTGCTCAGGGCCCACGACAACACCCAACTCTGCCACGTGGACGGCCCCAAGGACACCACGTGGCCAGAAGAGGTGGTATACTCCAGGATACCATCAGTGGGTCCAAACCTCCATGAGAAAGCGTCGGACCCCTGTACGCAAAACCCGGACCTCCGAAGTACGGTCCAAGATCCCCAAGTAAGCAAGCCGGACCTCTTGGATGGGATTCGGACCCCCTGAGTGAGGTCCAGGCCACCCACAGCAAGGTCCCGGGACAGGGAATACCCTGGCCTAGGTCAAGGACAGGCAAGGGTCCGGTACTGACACGTGTCCAGGATTTATCATGTGCGCTACCGCTTCCCGCTCAGACGGAGGCCCGATGCTACCACATGGCCTATCGCCCGTGACGTAAGCCAGCGGGCGAAGCCTGACGTAAGGCCTCTAGGCCGCGCTGCCTCTGCATTTATTGCGGAGAAGACGCGCCGCCTGTCTATCCCGCTGACAGGCGACGTGCCCGTTCAGCATTTAATGTGCCCTGTCCAATCCGCTGGCATGCAGCGACCAGGCCGTCTCGTAGGCGACGTGCCTGTCCGTTCTGCTAGCAGGCAGTACGCCCGAGCTGCGGCGCGCACTGTGCTCATCATCACTCACATGTTGCCAGGAAGGCTTCTGCTGTACGCCAATACTACGCAGGCTGCGGATATCAGGACGCAAGGAGATTGCACAATGGGGGGTGTAGCAGAGTGCTACGTGTCTAGCGGAGGAGAGCTAGCGCCCTAAGTACATGCCATCGTGGCGGCCGGAGAGATTTTGGCGCCCGGTTTGTGTGATGTCGTGGCCGTCGGAGGAGCGCTGGAGCCTGGCAGAGGGACAGCTGTCGGGGTCGTCGAGTCCTTGCTGACGTCCTCTTGCTTCCGTAAGGGGGCCGAGAGCTGCCATCGTCAGGGAGCGTGCGGGGCACCATCATTGCCTATCTGGCGGAGCGAGCCAGATGGGACGCCGGTCTTGTTCCCCGTAGCCTGAGTCAGCTCGGAGTAGGGTAATGATGGCGCCTCCTGTTGACGTGGCCGGCTTGCGCCCTAGGTTGGGGCGATGTGGAGGCTCCTCCGAGGTCGGGGTCGAGTCCGTCTTCCATGGCCGAGGTTGAGTCCGAGCCCCTAGGTCGGGCGAGGCGGAGGCCGTTGGCTGAGGCCAGGGCGGAATTGGAGTCCTGGGGTCGGGCGAATTGGAGTTCGTCATCTTCTGGGGCTGAGCCCAAGTCCGAGCCCTGGGTCGGGCGGAGCGGAGTTCGCCGTCTTCCGGGGCTTAGCCCGAGTCCGAGCCCTGGGTCGGGCGGAGCGGAGTTCGCCGTCTTCTGGGGCTGAGCCCAAGTCCGAGCCCTGGGTCGGGCGGAGCAGAGTTCGCCGTCTTCCGGGGCTTAGCCCGAGTCCGAGCCCTGGGTCGGGCGGAGCGGAGTTCGCCGTCTTTCGGGGCTTAGCCCGAGTCCGAGCCCTGGGTCAGGCGGAGCGGAGTTTGCCGTCTTCCGGGGCTTAGCCCGAGTTCGAGCCCTGGGTCGGGCGGAGCGGAGCTTCCTATGGTGCATGCGGCTGGGCCTGACTGCCTGTCAGCCTCACTCTGTCAAGTGGCACCGCAGTCGGAGCGGCGCAGGCGACGCTGTCTTTCTGTCAGACCGGTCAGTGGAGCGGAGAAGTGACGGCGGTCACTTCGGCTCTGTCGGCTGAGGGGCGCGCGTCAGGATAAAGGTGTCAGGCCACCTTTGCATTAAATGCTCCTGCGATTTAGTCGGTTGGTGCGGCGATTTGGTCAGGGTTGCTTCTTGGCGAAGATAGGGCCTCGGGCGAGCCGGAAATATGTTCGCCGCTGGAGGGGGCCTCGGGTGAGGTGGAGATCCTCCGGGGTCGGCTGCCCTTGTCCGAAGCTAGGCTCGGGCGAGGCGTGATCGAGTCCCTCGAATGGACTGATCCCTGACTTAATCGCACCCATCAGGCCTTTGCAGCTTTATGCTGATGGGGGTTACCAGCTGAGAATTAGGAGCCTTGAGGGTACCCCTAATTATGGTCCCCGACAGTAGCCCCCGAGCCTCGAAGGGAGTGTTAGCACTCGCTTGGAGGCTTTCGTCGCACTTTTTTGCAAGGGGACCAGCCTTTCTCGGTTGCGTTTTGTTCCGGTGGGTGCGCACGAGCGCACCCGCCGGGTGTAGCCCCCGAGGCCTCGGAGGAGTGGTTTGACTCCTCCGAGGTCTTAACGCCTCACGCAATGCTTCGGCTGGTCTGGTCGTTCCCTCATGCGAGCTGGCCGTAGCCCGGGTGTGCGGTCGGGTCCCAAGTTCTCGGGCTGGTATGTTGACGCTGTCAACGGTTTGGCCGGAGCCGGGTTTGCGAGAGCAGCCCCCGAGCCTCTGCACAGGGCGAGAGGGCGATCAGGGACAGACTCGACTTTTTTACATACGCCCCTGCGTCGCCTTTCCGCAAGGAGGAGGGGGGGAGAGCGCCATGTTGCCCTCGGCGGGCGCCGAACATGGTGTCTCCGGTGAGCTGCAGGCGGGTGATCCGAGCGGACGTCCGTGCCCCATTCGTTAGGGGTCGGCTAGAGGCCCAGAGGCGCGCCCAAAACTACCTGCGGGTGATCTGTCGGACCCGGTCCCCTGGCGACGGGGTCCGAGGGCTCGATGCCTCCCTCTGATGGGATTCCGTTACAAGATCGTTCCCTCTGGTCTCGGAAATGTCCTAGGGTACCTCGGGAGCGCAGCCCGAGCCTTGGTTATGTATCGAACGTACCCATGGTCATCCCTCGCTCTGTGTTTGAGGCGGTTGTGAACCCTTCGGGGGCCAGCCTTCGAACCCCTGATCAGTAGTGGGCGCGGAGCCCGGGTAGCCTGAGGCGGCCGTTGAACCTTTCCGAGGGGTCGGCCTTCGAACCTCTGACCAGTAGTGGGTGTGGAGCCCACGTGCTCTGAGGCGGCTGTTGAACCCTTCCGAGGGGCCAGCCTTCGAACCTCTGATCAGTAGGGAGGCTCGGAGCCTGGTTCCTTCACGGGGAAGGATCCTTTTCGGGGTATCCCCCTTTCCCGGTCCCTGTTGCAAGAGAGAGAAAGAGGAAAAAAGGAAAAGGATACGAAATTGAACGACGCGGCGTACCTTTTTTTTGACGTGATCATTATGGCGAAGGCGAAGCGTTGCTCGCTTCTCCTGCCAGAGGCGCCGCCTGTCCCGCCATGGAGTTAATGCGACGGGGCGAGTGGTTCGCGGGGCAGCCATTGCGCGTGCGCGAGCCGTTCGAGGAACGGAACACGGGCGCGTTGTCTTCACGCCGTGGGAGAGGGCTCTCTCGTTGCCCCCGGATGGGACGTAAGCTTGGCTGACGACGTGACCGCTGCTCCTGCCCGCCTGCCACCACCATTACTGCCGGCCCATTTTTTGGCCGCATTGACCGTCGCGCCAGGCTGGCGCCGCTGGGTCGTGCGCTGGGTCGCCTCGAGTCGCGGTATTGGTTCCGCAGTCGAGGAGGCGCGGTGGTGGTGCAAGTGGCGGTGCAGTTGCATGCACGAAGCATTCGGCGCGCCGGTTGCATGACGCGTGGGCCTGGGCCTCCATGCTGGGCGTGTTGGGAGTCGGAGAAGTGCGCCCACTTGGCGCGGTTGCATGCCGCCTGCATGGCTGCCCTCCCTTTCGCCCGCTGGTCTGGGCAAAAGTGGAGAGTCGCTTGTAACCGCTGGGCGGTTGCACGCGCCGCGCACGGTGGTTTGGCTTCTTCTGCTCTGGGCCGGCTTGCATGACGTGTGGGACCCAGCCCCCGCGCCGTAGGAGAGGACCTTGGAGCATGTTGGAGAAGACTCGACCCACGACGGCTGGGGACGCAAGTAGGGAGAGTCGCCTTTAAAAGGAGGGTGACCCTCTTGGAAGCGACCGTGTCTTCGCGCTCCCTTATGCATCGTGTCTTTCCACCTTCCAAGCCCCCGGATGGGGGATATCCGCTGTCTTTCCGCTTCGTCGTTGGAGGAACGCAACTCCGCGGGAGTTGGTACCTTTCAGCCGTCGTTCGGCTTCAAGGATTTTCATCAGGCAGCCCGGCTGCATCCCCTCGCCGGCGGTCACCCAAGACGGTGACCACCAGCTTGATGGTGGGGAAAAGCGGACCAGGCTGCTGCCTCCGCCCCGCCCTCAGCTTCAAGGATCTTCATCACCCTTGCTGGGGCGGAGGGTGAGGTGAGTCGGGAGGCCCCCTCCACGTGGGTCGGTAACCCTTTTCTTCCCCCGGCGTCTGGGGGAGAAAGGCATCTCCCAGCTCCACGGAGGGTTCCCTCAGCCATGCCGGGGTAGGCGGACCGCCGCTGCTCAGCCAGGGTGCAGCATTCCGTCCTCCGTCTGGATGATGGTTGCGCCGCGTGCGGGCCGGCCATGTCCAGGCCTTCCTCGCGCCGACAGCCGCATCAGTGGGTCGCCCAGCACGTCGTGTGCCGCGAGGGCGGCGCTCATGTTCTGGGCGGCTCCGGCGAGGGCGAGGACCTGCCGGTGCGCTTTGAGGCATCTGGCGCCCGCTGGCGCGGTGCTGAGGTGGTGGCCGCAAGCCCCTGAGTGTATTTCTCGGAGGAGTTCCTGACCTTCGGTGGTGGAGATGCATCGCTGGAGGATGCCTGAAGGGCTGCGGTGGTAGAGCTCCTTCCCTTCTCCCAGCAAGACGAACGACTTGGCGCGCCGCGCCAACCGCCGAGCTTCGGCTCGGTCGAGGGGTAGCTCTCTTCGGTGGAGATATTGCAGGTACGGGGTCTGCCAGTTTTGATCAGGCGTGACCCCGCTTTGCTCCCCCTCGACGTGCAGCGTCTCGCCCGCGGGGGCCGAGGGTACCTCGGGCCGAACCGAGGGTGCCTCGGGCCGAGCCCAGGGTGCCTCGGACTGTGCCGAGGGTACCTCGGGCTGGGCCGAGGGTGCCTCAGGCTCGGGCGTGTCGTCGATCTTGACGGAGGGTTGATGCAGATCTCGGGAGAAGACGTCCGGGGGAATCGTTGTTCGCCCCGAGGCTATTTTAGCCAGCTCGTCCGCAGTCTTATTGTAGCGCCGAGCGATGTGGTTGAGCTCGAGCCCGTAGAACTTGTCTTCCAGGCGTCGAACCTCATCGCAGTAGGCCTCCATCTTCGGGATGCGGCAGTGGGAGTTCTTCATGACTTGGTCGATGACGAGCTGCGAGTCACCGCGAGCGTCGAGGCGTTGGACCCCTAGCTCGACGGCAATCTGCAACCCGTTGACCAGAGCCTCTTACTCAGCTACATTGTTGGACGCCGGGAAGTGGAGGCGTAGCACGTAGCGTAGGTGCTTCCCGAGGGGTGAGATGAAGAGTAGGCCTGCGCCGGCTCCTGTCTTCATCAACGACCCATCGAAGAACATGGTCCAGAGCTCCGGTTGGATCGGAGCTGTTGGTAGCTGGGTGTCGACCCATTCAGCCACGAAGTCCGCCAAGACCTGGGATTTGATGGCCTTCCGAGGGGCGAACGAGATTGTTTCGCCCATGATTTCCACCGCCCACTTTGCAATCCTACCCGAGGCCTCTCGGCAATGGATGATCTCCCCCAGGGGGAAGGATGACACCACAGTTACCGGATGAGACTCGAAGTAGTGTCGCAACTTCCGTCGTGTCAGGATCACCGCGTACAGCAGCTTCTGAACTTGTGGGTAGCGGATCTTGGTTTCGGACAGTACCTCGCTGACGAAGTAGACTGGCCTCTGAACGGGCAATGCATGCCCCTCTTCTTGCCTCTCGACCACAATCGCGGCGCTAACCACCTGAGTGGTCGCGGCGACATAGACCAAGAGGGCTTCTCCGGCAGCTGGGGGCACCAAGATAGGCGCCTTCGTGAGGAGCGCCTTCAGGTTCCCGAGGGCTTCCTCGGCCTCAGGGGTCCAAGTGAAGCACTCGGCCTTCCTTAAGAGGCGGTACAGAGGTAGACCTCTTTCGCCGAGGCGTGAGATGAAGCGGCTCAGAGCCGCGAGACATCCCATGACCATCTGTACGCCTTTCAAGTCCTTGATGGGCCCCATGCTGGTGATGGTTGCGATCTTCTCCGGGTTGGCTTCGATGCCCCGCTCGGAGACGATGAACCCCAAGAGCATGCCTCGGGGCACCCCGAAGACACACTTTTCGGGATTGAGCTTGACGCCTTTCGCCTTGAGACATCGGAATGTCACTTCAAGGTCGGAAAGGAGGTCGGAGGCTTTCCTCGTCTTGACTACGATGTCATCGACGTAGGCCTCGACCGTGCGGCCAATGTGTTCGTCGAACACATGGTTCATGCACCGCTGGTACGTCGCGCCCGCATTCCTCAAGCCGAACGACATGGTGACATAGTAGTACATGCCGAAGGGTGTGATGAAAGAAGTCGCGAGCTGGTCGGACTCTTTCATCCTGATTTGGTGATACCCTGAGTAGGCAACGAGGCAAGACAGGGTTTCGCACCCAGCAGTGGAATCCACGATTTGATCGATGCGAGGCAGAGGGTAGGGAACCTTCGGACATGCTTTGTTCATACCAGTGTAGTCTACACACATCCGCCATTTCCCCCCTTTCTTTCTCACAAGCACAGGGTTGGCAAGCCATTCGGGATGGAATACCTCTTTGATGAACCCTGCCGCCATTAGCTTGTGGATCTCCTCGCCTATGGCTCTGCGCTTCTCCTCGTCGAATCGGCGCAGAGGCTGCTTGACGGGTCGGGCTCCGGCTCGGATGTCTAGCGAGTGCTCGCCGACATCCCTCGGTATGCCGGGCATGTCCGAGGGACTCCATGCGAAGACGTCGGCGTTCGCGCGGAGAAAGTCGACGAGCACTGCTTCCTATTTGGGACCGAGCCCGGAGCCGATCCGGACTTGCTTGGAGGCGTCGCTGCTGGGGTCGAGGGGGACGGACTTAACCGTCTCCGCTGGCTCGAAGTTGCCGGCATGACGCTTCACGTCTGGCACCTCCTTAGAGAGGCTCTCCAGGTCGGCGACGAGGGCCTTGGACTCGGCGAGGGCCTCGGCGTACTCCACGCACTCCACGTCGCATTCGAACGCGTGTTTGTACGTGGGGCCGACGGTGATGACCCCGTTGGGGCCCGGCATCTTGAGATTGAGGTAGGTGTAGTTGGGGACGGCCATGAACTTCGCGTAGCATGGCCTCCCCAATACCGCGTGGTAGGTTCCTCGGAACCCGACCACCTTGAACGTCAGGGTCTCCCTTCAGAAGTTGGAGGGTGTTCCGAAGCAGACGGGAAGATTGAGTTGTCCGAGGGGCTGGACGCGCTTCCCGGGGATGATCTCATGGAAAGGCGCAGCGCCCGCCCGGACCGAGGACAGATCGATGCGCAGAAGCCCGAGGGTCTCGGCGTAGATGGTGTTGAGGCTGCTGCCTCTGTCCATGAGGACCTTGGTGAGCCTGACGTCGTCGATGACGCGGTCGACTACGAGCGGGTATTTCCCCGGGCTCGGCATATGGTCGGGGTGGTCGGCTTGGTCAAAGGTGATGGGCTTGTCGGACCAGTCTAGGTAGACTGGTGCCGCCACCTTCACCGAACAGACCTCCCGGCGCTCTTGCTTGCGGTGCCAAGCCGAGGCGTTCGCCGCTTGCCCGCCGTAGATCGTGAAGCAGTCGCGGACCTCGGGGAACTCTCCTGCCTGGTGATCTTCCTTCTTGTCATCATCGCGGGCCCTGCCACCCTTCGCGGGTGGCCCGGCCCTGTGGAAGTGGCGCCGAAGCATGACGCACTCTTCAAGGGTGTGCTTGATGGGCCCCTGGTGGTAGGGGCACGGCTCCTTGAGCATCTTGTCGAAGAGGTTGGCACCTCCGGGGGGTTTCCGAGGGTTCTTGTACTCGGCAGCGGCGACAAGGTCCGCGTTGGCGGCGTCGCGTTTCGCTTGCGACTTCTTCTTGCCCTTCTTCCTGGCGCCGCGCTGAGTTGACGCCTCGGGGGCATCTTCCGATGGGCGGCCCTGGGGCTGCTTGTCCTTCCGGAAGATAGCCTCGACCGTCTCCTGGCCGAAGGCGAACTTGGTGGTGATGTCCATCAGCTCGCTCGCCCTGGTGGGGGTCTTGCGACCCAGCTTACTCACCAGGTCGCGGCAGGTGGTGCCGGCGAGGAACGCGCCGATGACATCCGAGTCGGTGATGTTGGGCAGCTCGGTGCGCTGCTTTGAGAAACGCCGGATGTAGTCCCGTAGAGACTCTCCCGGCTGCTGTCGGCAGCTTCGGAGGTCCCAGGAATTCCCGGGGCGCACGTACGTGCCCTGGAAATTGCCGGCGAAAGCTTGGACTAGGTCGTCCCAGTTGGAGATCTGCCCCGGAGGCAGGTGCTCCAACCAGGCGCGAGCGGTGTCGGAGAGGAACAGGGGGAGGTTGCGAATGATGAGGTTGTCATCGTCCATTCCACCCAGTTGGCAGGCCAGACGGTAGTCCGCGAGCCACATTTCCGGTCTCGTCTCCCCCGAGTACTTTGTGATAGTAGTCGGGGGTCGGAACCGGGTCGGGAACGGTGCCCGTCGTATGGCCCGGCTGAAGGCCTGCAGACCGGGTGGTTCGGGCGAGGGACTCCGATCCTCCCCGCTGTCGTAGCGTCCCCCACGCCTGGGGTGGTAGCCTCGGCGCACCCTCTCGTCGAGGTGGGCCCGACGGTCGCGGTGATGGTGCTCGTTGCCGAGGCGACCCGGGGCCGCAGGCGCTGTGTTGCGCGTGCGCCCGATGTTGACCGAGGCTTCCCGCATGAATCGGGAAGTCGCGGCATGATGTTCCGAGGGGTACCCCTGCCTTCGGGAGGCGGAGCTCTCGGCCCGCCGGACCGTGGCGCCTTCCAGGAGATCCTTGAGCTCTCCCTGGATTCGCCGCCCCCCGGTGGTTGATGGCTTCGGCATCACGCGGAGGAGCATTGCTGCTGCAGCCAGGTTCTGGCCGACCCCACTGGATGCGGGTGGCGGCCTGACCCTGACATCGTCGGTGATGCGGTGCTGGAAGCCCTGGGGTAGATGACGCATTTCTCCGGCCGGAGGTTGGCCCGCCCATGCCTGCACGACGTCCCGGCGGATTGGCTCAAGCGCTCCTGCTCCCTCGTCGTGCCTGGCCTGCACCCCGCGGATTTGCTCGAGCTGCGGGTCGTGACCCCCCGCCGGAACGGGGACCACAGCTAGCTCCCGTGGGATGTCAATGCGAGGCACCGGCCTAGGGAGATCACCGTCCTCCGGCATGCCGAGATGGTTGCCTTCGGAGGGACCCCCTAGGTCGACATGGAAACACTCGTGGCTCGGGCCGCAGTTTTTGTCGCCGAGGCTACGGCTACCGTCGGAACAGTCGGAAAGGCAGTAGTCGCATGCAGTCATGAAGCTCCACATGGCACTGGGGTTGCCAAGTCCGGAGAAATCCCAACAGAAGCTGGGCTCGTCGTCTTCCTCGGACCCAGAGGGCCCGTAGGTCGAGACGTCCGTCAGCCGGTCCCAAGGTGACCACATACGAAACCCCAGAGGGTTCGGATTCGCCTCTGCGAGAGCGTCCGCCAAAGCGGAGCCGCTAGGCGGGTCGAGGCTGAATCCGAAAGGCATGGGATGGGAATCGGTCGGTACCTCTTGGTCGACGGGCGGTGATGAAGTCACGTCGGGGACTGACTGCACCGTCGTCTCGGGTACGAGGGTGACACCCAGCAAGCCTTTCGCGAGCGTGCTGGCATCGTCCGTTTGCTCGGGATTGGCGTGTCGCGGGGAGACAGCGCTCGTCTTCATCTCAAGCGCGAGGTCGATGCCCGGCGCGCCCCCCGTTGGAGTGCTGGCGTTGTCGACTCGCTCGACGGCCGACGAGGCGCCGCCTCCTGCTTGGCCTTAGTTGCCCCGCCTCCTTCTCCGTCGGCGGGGAAGAGGACGGGGCGAGCTCGAAGGTTGTTCTTCCACCACGCGGGGAAGACGTCGTCGATCCCGCCGCCAGCGGGCGGACTGTCGGCCGCCGTTGTCGTTGTCGCCCGTCGGTGGAAAGAGTATCATGTCGTAGCTGCCGTCAAGGGACATGAACTCAAGGCTCCCGAAACGGAGCACCGTCCTGGGCCGGAGAGGTTGCTGGAGACTACCCATCTGGAGCTTGACGGGAAGCTGTTCGTCAACATGCAGCAGGCCCCTACCTGGCACGCCAACTGTCGGCGTTTCGAGACTGGGGGGTCCCTAAGCCGACAAGTGAAGTGTCGCCGCGTGCCCCAGCCCAGATGGGTCGGCGCGAGGCCGAGCGCGAAGGGGGGAAGTGAGGTGGCCGGAGGCGTGCGTGAGAGAGGTGGAAATCCTGCGGCCTTCGTGTTCGTCCCGCGCCCAGGTCGGGTGCGCTTGCAGTAGGGGGTTACAAGCGTCCACACGGGGGAGGGAGCGAGCGGCCTCACGCGAGCGCCTGTCTCGTCCTTGTCCCCGCGCGGCCAACCTTCTCTAAGAGGGCCCTGGTCCTTCCTTTTATAGGCGTAAGGAGAGGATCCAGGTGTACAATGGGGGGTGTAGCAGAGTGCTACGTGTCTAGCGGAGGAGAGCTAGTGCCCTAAGTACACGCCATCGTGGCGGCCAGAGAGATTTTGGCGCCCGGTTTGTGTGATGTCATGGCCGTCGGAGGAGCGCTGGAGCCTGGCGGAGGGACAGCTGTCGGGGCCGTCGAGTCCTTGCTGACGTCCTCTTGCTTCCGTAAGGGGGCCGAGAGCTGCCATCGTCAGGGAGCGTGCGGGGCGCCATCATTGCCTATCTGGCGGAGCGAGCCAGATGGGACGCCGGTCTTGTTCCCCATAGCCTGAGTCAGCTCGGAGTAGGGTAATGATGGCGCCTCCTGTTGACGTGGCCGGCCTGCGCCCTAGGTTGGGGCGATGTGGAGGCTCCTCCGAGGTCGGGGTCGAGTCCGTCTTCCGTGGCCGAGGTTGAGTCCGAGCCCCTAGGTCGGGCGAGGCAGAGGTCGTTGGCTGGGGCCAGGGCGGAATTTGAGTCCTGGGGTCGGGCGAAGTGGAGTTCGTCGTCTTCTGGGGCTGAGCCCAAGTTCAAGCCCTGGGTTGGGCGGAGCGGAGTTCGCCGTCTTCCGGGGCTTAGCCCGAGTCCGAGCCCTGGGTCGGGCGGAGCGGAGTTCACCGTCTTCTGGGGCTGAGCCCAAGTCCGAGCCTTGGGTCGGGCGGAGCGGAGTTCGCCATCTTCCGGGGCTTAGCCCGAGTCCGAGCCCTGGGTCGGGCGGAGCGGAGTTCGCCGTCTTCCGGGGCTTAGCCCGAGTCCGAGCCCTGGGTTGGGCGAAGCGGAGTTCGCCGTCTTCCGGGGCTTAGCCCGAGTCCGAGCCCTAGGTCGGGCGGAGCGGAGTTCGCCGTGTTCCGGGGCTTAGCCCGAGTCCGAGCCCTAGGTCGGGCGGAGCGGAGCTTCCTATGGTGCGTGCAGCCGGGCCTGACTGCCTATCAGCCTCACTCTGTCAAGTGGCACCACAGTCGGAGCGGCGCAGGCGGCGCTGTCTTTCTGTCAGACCGGTCAGTGGAGCGGCGAAGTGACGGCGGTCACTTCGGCTCTGTCGGCTGAGGGGCGCGCGTCAGGATAAAGGTGTCAGGCCACCTTTGCATTAAATGCTCCTGCGATTTAGCCGGTTGGTGCGACGATTTGGTCAGGGTTGCTTCTTGGCGAAGACAGGGCCTCGGGCGAGCCGGAAATATGTTCGCCGCTGGAGGGGGGCCTCGGGCGAGGCGGAGATCCTCCGGGGTCGGCTGCCCTTGTCCGAGGCTAGGCTCGGGCGAGGCGTGATCGAGTCCCTCGATTGGACTGATCCCTGACTTAATCGCACCCATCAGGCCTTTGCAGCTTTATGCTGATGGGGGTTACCAGCTGAGAATTAGGAGCCTTGAGGGTACCCCTAATTATGGTCCCCGACAGGCGGCCCGAACCACTCTAAATCTTTGTGTTCTTGTGTGTTCATCCCTCAATCTCGTAACAGGCAAAACGCTTAGGCCCCTCCTCATCTTAGGATTTAGAGCGGGTGCATTCCGCCACCCAGCCGGAGATTTCCTCTCCGACAATATTGATTTGAGTTTGCTCCCAAACGCCATCCGCATCATTTGAGCAACTCGTGGCAAGAGAAACAATTTTCTGCCTCGGTTTTAATTCTAACGCTAACCCCAACCTTAGTGTGTGTTTAAGTTTATAATTTTCAGGTTTCACCTATTTACCCCCCCCTCTTTAGGCGACTTTCCATAGGGATGTTCTGTGCAAACCGATATAAATATTGCGTCCATTGAGCACACGATCCAGATTGGGAACACGCACACACAAATTCACTTGTCGGAGCTGGTTCGAAACACCGATTAGGTAGGGCCTTGCGTGTTCTACACGTCTTTTCCCCAAGATCCGGATGGAAGTCGGTAACAACCTCCCAGAAGGCATCATCGTGGGGGATGAACATCCCCCGAGTCATCATGACACGGTTACGCTTAATGGGCTGCCCATAAGGCCCCCGATGGGTCATCCATATGATGCGTTGTGGGCCTCAGCATGATGTAACCTAAGCCGAATTAAGAGGGCACGTGTCGATTCAAGGGGATCCTGAAAGGCATGTCCCGTGCATGTAGCCCCACGCAAGCTCATGAGAAGCTAGCTGAACTCTGGAGGACGTGACACATCTATAGTAGAAGTGAGTATATATGTATAGGATTCCGATCTATACAGGGTTATCACTTTAGTCGGCTATATAAGGTTGAAGAGGTACCCCTATAAAAAGATTAGACCTCGCTAGACTCACCACCTAGGATAGAGCGCCAATAGGGCACACTACAGAAGATACCCCGGCAACTGGCCAGGTGGTTAACCAAGCCACCATGCCACCCCAGCGTGATGGGACAGGCAGACCATTTCGTGACCTCTCAAGCCGCCTGTGCCGAGCGGTGTCATGATGATCACCCCCTTCACCATGCTACAGCAGTAACTATACCACACCATCCAGGTAAAAAACTTGATCTCACCTGAAATTATCACGCAGAGCGAGGGCTGGACCAAGCAAGCTCCTAGTGAGCCGCACGCTACATGATCGGCCCATAGGTCATTTGCTTGCATCCATGTCTAAGGCCGAGCCTCACATTCTCCTACTGAAACTCAGCTGTCATGGTGGCCACGAGGCCCCTCTTTGGTTGGACAGATCGACCAAAGGACCGAGACAGGATTGAATAAGGAAGGAGTAAATGAGATGCCTCAAGCAGGTCGAGCCCCCCAGTGGGACCACTCGCCGAAACCAAACCAACCAAAGGGTGGTCGAATCTCACTTGGATAACCCATTTGGAGCTCGACAACCACTTTCCCCGCATCGACTAGGTCGGTGGAGGGCGGCCCTTCCCTCGGAAAGAACCACATGAGAGCTTCCGAGGGGAGAAGCATGTCAATTAAGCATCGAATACTCAAGGAATGATCGGCCCAAAAGGTAATCGCTAAAGACTGCGCACGGCTCCAACGCGCTGTGGACCCACACTAAGTGCGTGACGACCACTTCAGGCAGGGTCCGTCCCTAAACTATGCAATAAACCCAAGCAATTCACATGAATTTCTCGAGGGCTATATCTAGTAGATGTGCTTGCTCGCACCTAAGATTTCGACCATCGGTAATAACCGAGCGAAAAGTGGACCCACGCTCAGTTCACGATGACCTTCGCAGACAAGGTCTATCCCTAAACTGCTAATGAACCCCCAAACAATTCACAAGAATTGCTCGGGGGCTTGGAGGCTGCCGTTAGGTACCTAAAATAAGCCCTATAAAACCTTCTTGACCGAGTGAGGTCACCCTGCTGAGCAAATCCATGAGGTAGGGTGACCACCCAGTCCCCACCGAGCAAGTTTCACGAGGTAGAGCGGCTGACTAGGTCCCTGCCGAGCAAGATAGCAAGGCAAAATGACCACCTAGGTCCATACCGAGCGAGTTCGTGAGGCGGAGCGACCAACAAGGTCCCTACTGAGCAAGAAAGTGAGGCAGGGCAACCACCCACATCCCATCCGAGCAAGTCCGCGAGACGGAGCAACCGACCAGGTTCCTATCAGCAAGTCTGCGAGGGGAGCGCGCGACCAGGACCTGTCGAGCAAGTCCACGAGGCAGGACGACCACCCTAGGTCCCAACCAAGAAATAGAAGCAAGGCGGAAACACAAGTCAAACGTCATGAAGTCCATGTCAACTAAGACAAGACATGACACCGTAGGCTATGGTCAATCACCCGAACGACAGGCCGAGAGCACACCGAGTGGCCACTATTAACATGACCACGCCTCCCAAAGTACGGCCCTAGACGCACCCACAGCCTCGAGAGGTCGGATGACCCTATTCATAAAGTACCTCAGCATCGGAGCTTCTACAGTGACCCGAATACAGGATAGTGGGTGAAAATGGGTCGGGTATACCCGTCGGGTACCGGGTATGGGTAGTGTAAATACCCGTTTTTTCATATACGGATTCGGGTATTTTTATATTCAGGATGGATACGGGTAATACCTGGGTACTATAGCTTCGGATTCGGGTCGGATACGGAACGAGAACTACCCGGTAAATACCTGGATATTCGGGTCGGATACGGGTACCCAGAATTCGGGTACCCATTTTTTCTGTTTCTACATAATAATATAGTAATAAAATCATAACTTTTACATATGAAATCGGAAGAAGATAAAGTTTATATGAAAATTATAGAGCTCGAAGGGATCTATAACTTTGTAGTACATCAATTTTTTTGTTTAAACGTATATTTAGGCCAAAATCATTAAAATTATGTCCAAATTTATATCAAATTAATATACTTTATCATTTTATGTGGGAGGCTTAAGGTTATCTCCACGTGGGAACTTAAGGTTATCTTTGTATAGACTATTTATTAGTATTGGTAACTTATTTGTAATTTTCGGTCGACGCGATGGATTTAATTGTATTTGATGATTTTCTACGATAAGAAATTAATAATATATAAATAGCCTCAAAAAATCATAAAATTTTACGGAGGCACAACATATATTCATATATAACCATAAAAAATGTTTGGATCGTAAAATCTATAAGATGTCCGCGTTTCTTCCATTTCACGTTCACCTATTTGTATGAGTTACATGTGAAATCACTATAAGTATCTAAATTTCAACATAATCAATAATTTACTTTATCATTTTCATATGAGGACTTGAGTTATATTCGTATAAAATGTTTATTTGTTTTTGTAACTTATTTTCAATTTTTGAGTGAAACTAGAATATTTTATGAATTTTTAATATTACGGTGTTGGTTCTACAATATCATTGTAATTAGTAACTTTGAACTACATGATGTCAATTTTACGGTTTCCTTTCCTGATTTTGATCTATCATATACATGATTGTGTATTGCTTAATTTATGTATTTGTTGGGTGGTTGGACAATTAATATCATCGAGACGAACTATCCGACAATTATCCGGTACCTAACCGAGTAGTATCTGTTATCCGTTTCTTACCCGCCCGGATTATTACTCGGTCTCGTCCTATATCTGTCCCGAATCTTAACTACCCGTAACCGGTCTCGTATCCAAGAGAAATACATTAGGGTAGGATATGGGATTACCTGTATTCGGCCCGTTTTCATCCTTACCCGCGCACTACCACGAGGATGTTAGCACAAGACGCGCTAAAGGGACCCGTACGAGGAGCGGACGGGATAGTACACCATGATGAGAGTACGACTACGCACGACCCTAAAGACAACATCAGACTAGCCCTTGAACTATAAAAGGGAAGGACTCCCTGTTTTTCTGAACACACGAGCACAACAATTGTAACACGTCCCAGAGCAATACTACGATCAACACTACACTAGACTAGGGTGCAAGCCTGAACTAGTATAAACCCATCGTCTCAAATCCATCACTGGAGTCCCCAACGACTCACCATTTAGAGTGAGTCCACACTAACTTCCTCTTCGAACACAAATCTTACTACTAATGGTTTTCGAAACCACGACAAGTTGCACCAAATTGAACCACTCATATACTCAAGTACTATCTTTTCTAAATTATTTAGTTTTAGTTTTTGTTCTATCAATAATATAAAAGGGTGTTTGTGTGGCTCCGCTACACTCTAGAGCAGCTCTGCTTTAAAACTGTGGGTGGAGCAACTCTACTCCAAAGTTTAAATTTCTTTCTACTGCCTCCTGGTTGTTTTTAATCGTGTACCTGCTCTTAAAACTCTTTAGAGTTTGCACTCGGTTCGGGTGTTTGGCTAAGACCCCCTAAGTTGAGGAAACACACTTGCATGCTTGACGACGTTTTGCAGGGCAATACCTCCGAGAAACCCGAAATAGATTCCTCATCGTCACATGCTTTTTCTTCTTCTCAATATCTCACATCGACGTAATGCTACCGTAAATGCTATTGGATTCTTCTGGCCGTCAATCACCGGGATGCCCGTCAATTTGTGCATCCACTTGATGTTTATGGTTCATTATTCATAATACTCTCTCCCTAAAAGAAAATTCGTTTTGGTGAATTAGTAGATTTATACAACACTTAATTTATATATTATATATATGTATCTAGTTTCGTTATCAACTATTTGAATAGACATAAAAACTAAGAGCTAAACAACAACTATTTCGAAATGAAGAAATTATAATGCAATATAACAACAGATAGATAATTGATGAAATCAAAATAAACTGAAAGGAAGCAAATTAGGCACGGGCTAGAGCGGTACATATACAGAGAGCTCATGATTGGCGTTTGGGATACGAAGCTTAGAGACGGATGAGAGACACAGTTTAGGGCGTGACGTGATTGGTTTGTTTCTTAAATGAGCCTGGCTCCAAAAAAAAAATGAAATCTGTTTTTTCGAGTCTAGCTCCGCGAGAGATGTTGCATCCAGCCGTGTAAGGTCCGCTAGATACACGTTACAAGCAATCAAATAAACGAACATTGTATCTCACCAGGTTGGCCCATATACAGGCTATCAATCAGGCACTTAAGATATCTCTATCATTTTATCTCTTATCTCAAATCTCAATTATAAAAAAAATACAATATACGATACAAAATAATACAAAACAATGTTTTATGCTGTCACTAGGATTCTTTTACCCTATGCGTCGAGACTCTCCATCATGCAACGCACATGTGACCGCATCGGTCAGGTGGACCTAACGACTTCCACATGCAGAGAGGGACGGTCGGTCGGTCGGAGTTGACCATATTCCCCGTGCCGGCGGTGGGGTGCCGTGGGAGTGGCGGGGCCCGGAGCAGAGTGGTGGCCCAGAGGCGGCCGCACGCTCGCGTCGTCGTCGTCGTGCGGAGCCGAGGTAGAGCGGCCGCCGCATGCGTCGCACGGAGCCGAGCCAGAGCGGCCACCGCATGCGTCGCACTCGCGCTCGCACCGCACAGCACAGACACTGTTCACGAAAGCAGGTTTTGTTTGTTTGCTCGTTCCGGGGAGAACCCGTACACGCTACCTCTTGGCCGCGACCACGACCGCGACCGTGGCATGGCAGGCTGCATCATTGGCACACGGGAAGTGCACGCTGCTGGTTGCACGAGCGGGGGGCGACGAGTGGGTGTCCGCCGTCCAGGACGGCGCGCACGATCGAGGCGGTCACGATCTCGCCGTGCGGCGCAAGGAGCCAAGGACCGCAAGTCCGGAGCCGTGCCGCCCGGCCCGTGCGCGGCAGTCAATGCCCCAAGAATTGACTGCGCCGCGCGTGCTCGCTATCCGCTATTTCCACCCATGGCAGCCACGCTTCGCCTTCGCTTCGCTTCTCTTCTCTTCGATGCGAGCGATATGAGAGAGAGAAACAGAGCTCCCCGAGGTGTGTATAAATGCCAGGTCGGCGCGTTAATTCTTTCTACTCCCCGCTCCCCATTCACGCACTCTCACTCTACCTCTCTCCCTCCCTCGCCGGCGCCGCGCGTGCTCCCACGGGATGCTGCGTGCGGCGCGGTACCTGCTGGGGTCGCCGGGCGCGAGCGGGTTCGGGTCCAGGTCGACGGCGGAGGAGGTGACCCCGGACCTGGGCGCGACGACGGCAATCATCACGGGCGCCACGTCCGGGATCGGCGCCGAGACGGCGCGCGTGCTGGCGAAGCGCGGCGCGCGCGTGGTGATCCCGGCGCGGAGCGCCAAGGCGGCGGAGGACGTGCGCGCGCGCATCGTGGCCGAGTGCCCCGCCGCCGCCGTCCTCGTGCTCCCGCTCGACCTCAGCTCGCTCGCGTCCGTGCGCGCCTTCGCCGACAGGTTCCTCGCGCTCGGCCTCCCGCTCCACCTCCTCATGTACGTACGTTCGTCGATCGGGCCGCCGCCGCCGCCGCCCTCGTCCAAGTCCACAGTACATGTATGTATGCGTATGTGTGTGATGCCTGTGCGCTTGCGCGTGCAGAAACAACGCCGGCAAGTTCTCGCACGGGCAGCTGGCGCTCTCGGAGGACGGCGTGGAGATGACCTTCGCCACCAACTACCTGGGCCACTTCCTGCTGACGAAGCTGCTGGCGGGGCGGATGGCGGAGACGGCGGCGGCCACGGGCGTGCAGGGCCGCATCGTGAACGTGTCGTCCAGCGTGCACGGCTGGTTCGCCGGCGACTGGGCCGAGTACCTGCACCTCGTCACCCGCCGCAAGATGTGAGTGCCTGGCGACTGGCTTCTCCTCTGCACTGCTGTGTGCTGTGCTAATAGAACATCTCGTCAACCTGACAAACAACCTTGCATTGTCTTGGGCGCAATGGCATGTGGGCTGGCAGACCCTACGACGCGACGCAGGCGTACGCGGTGTCCAAGCTCGCCAACGTGCTGCACACCCGGGAGCTCGCCGCGCGCCTGCAGGTCCGTGCCGTGCGTCCCTATCGGCTTCCGCCATGACCATGCATGCATGTGCACTGCCACTGACTGACCGGTCGGGTTCCGTTTCGCCAGGAAATGGGCGCCAACGTGACGGCGAACTGCGTCCACCCGGGCATCGTCAGGACGCGCCTTAACCGCGACCGCGACGGCGTCCTCACCGGTGAGGGAACTGACAGCGCGCAGTCAGCTTGCTGACTCGTTCGTCTGAAATCTGAATGGAGTGATGAGTTAAATAAATGTCTGTGTTCGCAGATCTGGTGTTCCTGCTGCTGTCCAAGCTGCTGAAAACAATCCCTCAGGTGATTAATTAACCTACCCGTCCACCAAATCCCTTTAAATTTATGCCCTGCTCCATGTGTTGGGTCCCGTGCGCGCGCGCGCACACGGTCTCCGTCTGTCTCTAGTCTCTACCTCTAAGCTCACCTCCTCCGTCCCACTGGCCACTGCGCGCGCATGCAGGCTGCGGCGACCACGTGCTACGTGGCAGCCCACCCGAGGGTGGCCGGCGTGTCCGGCTGCTACTTCGCCGACTGCAACGAGGCGCTGCCGTCGCCGGCCGCCACCGACCGCCACGAGGCCGCGCGCCTCTGGCGGGTCTCCGAGGCCATCGTCGACGGCTGCACCAACAGCCAACCCCAGCGGGACTGCACCACTGCTTCTCTACCACGATTACTGCCGGCCCAGACGCAGTCACAGTCGCCGACAGGAGCTTCTTCGTCGCCTCGTCGTCGAGCTTGCTGAGCTGATCCGGCCGTCCACCTCCAGTTCCAGTATATCCGTCCCTTTTGTTCTCGTCCAAGCGAGATGCGTGTACAATACCTAGACATTATATGTATATCCGATCGATTATCCCCGGCCGTGTCCTAGCAGCATTATAAATACAGCATATACTCCTTGTCCCATATATAACAGGCACTAGCATGCAGTAGCCAACGTAGTGCAGTAGTAGTTCTGTGTTTGTGTGTGTGTCTCAAGTCTGGACTCTCTCTGAACATTGAAGCTGTACTGTACCATTATTACATGGCCTGTGCTGCGTACTTTGGTGTCGACCGGTGGCGGAAGGAACAGTACTCTCTACGGACGCTAGCTACGACGTGCGCTTGCCTTTTGTCCTCCTGCACCACCACAGCAGTATGTCACCAGCATGGCATGCCCATCATATGCACTGGTGTCGGTGAGATACGCGTGCTCTGCGGCTCTGCTCCGTCCACCGTCTCCGTCGCCGGGCGAGGCTCTAGTTTATTATCCGCTGGTGTCACCAAACATGCACGGCGCACTGGCAGCATGCAATGCAAGTACCAGCACGCACGAGTTGAGTGGACGAATTGTCTTGTTCCGTTGGATGCATCGACCAGGAGGACACAGGCCCCGACTAAAAGGAAGAGCGGGTACCATGACTGAGTGGGCGATCCTTCCCTTCCATCCCATTCTTATGAGTTTCTGGTCTCACGGGCGGGGCGATGACCATGACCCCCGCCCGTCCCAATCATTGCCAGGCATTTGGATCCTGACCCTTGGATGGGTGCCCGTGTCTCCAGGAACTCGCTGCTTGGCTTTGTGGGACACCGGGACGGATGGAGAGCGTGCCGCCGCTATCTGCAATTCTTCCTTCCTCTTGTTGTGTTTGTGCATGATAACCACACCCTATCTACCACACAAAAAAAGGTGATAATCATGCATTCTGCATCGGGCAGCGGCTAGGCGGTCTATCAAAATGACTGAACACCTATGCTTGCACGATACAAAAGGCCTTCTCTGCTAATTATTTGAGAGCTACATATACTATACACGGGTCTGCTCAAACCTAAGCTAAGCGCCACCGCTACCACCACCAGAAATGGACAGGGTAACATATAATATAGGACAAGTGTTTTAGGTTCAGCTTGATCGATCTACTTCGATTCGATCCTATCTTTTCCTAACACCAAGACGCGTACGACTTGGTTGCGGGAGTCGAATTTCCATTCCACACAGCAAAAAAAAAGGGGTCAAACTTACTTCCCAAATCTAGCAAGTGTCCAGATAGATAATCCCCCTAAATAAACTAGTGACTGGTTCAATTTACATCCAAAGTTTATTATGTGTCATATCGGATGTTTGAATAACAACTATGAGTATTAAACATAGTTCAATTACAGAACTAAAAAAAATAGATGAAGACTAAATAATGAGACAAATTTATTAAGTCTAATTAATCTATGATTAGGAAATGTTTAATATAGCATCACATGTGCAAATCCTGGACCAATTAGATTTAATATAGCATCCCAATTAGACAATATTTAATAATTTTAAATAGCATCCAAATATTCGATGTGATGGGACTAAAATTTAGTAGTGTGATCCAAACAACCCCTAATTCAGTTGCTCTAATTTACACCATAACAACATTCATATTTTTTGTTTCTCTACGTACATGTCCTGTTTAAACCAAGATCTTTTGTGAGATGATGAAGAGCATTGCA
The DNA here is from genome assembly GCA_029449295.1 of Zea luxurians. Taxonomy (NCBI): domain Eukaryota; kingdom Viridiplantae; phylum Streptophyta; class Magnoliopsida; order Poales; family Poaceae; genus Zea; species Zea luxurians. The sequence continues at coordinate 150,875,137 of JAOPSE010000007.1, forward strand.
TTTTGTGTTAGAACCAAATATAATATAAATATGATAGTCAAGATCTGCATCTAGTTAGCACTAAACATTACTTGGCTACATTTGTCGGAAGTAAATTTTTTCCACTTGAACTAGAATATTCACCTTATATTTAAAATATATCATTGGGAAACTAGTTTTTCGTAATGTGTATCCTGGTGTCATTTTTGTGTTGTTAATCTATACAAAACTATAGATAATGATCAAAGTTAAAAAAAAGGTTTGAATGAGTGTTAGGACAAAACTATATGGGTGATTACCACGTGTTTGGATCATCTAGACCTAAATATTAAGTGGAGTAAGTTTAGTTTAGTCGGTGTTGTTTAATTAGATACTAGGACTGAAAGTGAAGTAGTTCTCTTGCAAAAGGGCTCCTGTGTTTCTTTTAACCCATATTGGTCCATATTTGTCAAGTACTGAACTCATGGCTAGTTCGGTTTTAGGACCTACAAATTAGTTCACTTTTACTTCATCTATTTGGGTACTAAGCTGTGCTTCCAGTTGCGTTATAGGAACTGGGGTATCCAAATAGGCTTGCCCTTAAACTGGGGTGTCGGGGTTAACCTCACAGTATGAAACCAAGAGAGGAGAAATGGAGATTAGAGTAGGAACTTCAATATAGAATACCTTCTGCAGAGTGGAGAACGAGTGTTACCCACTAGGTGAGTATGCCAAGCTGTGCATGGCCCACATCTTCCAGGCCTTCAGAACACCTTCTGCAGAGTGGAGACCGAGAGTTATCCACTAGGTGAGTATGCCAAGCTGTGCATGGCCCACATCTTCCAGGCCTTTAGACCAGTAAAGGCCCAATAGGCAAAAAGGGACCACTGTCCAAAGACGAAACCAGAGAAGGCCTTCACAGTCGTTTTTTAACGAACCCACCATTAACAACTTGCAGCTCAGACTTGCTGTTGACCTCAAACATCTGCTTTATGCCCAAACATGTCCCTTGCATGCTTTGCAAAAGTGATGAGCCATGACTTATGTTTGGCACCGCCACAATACCAGATGGAGTAGAGAGAGGGAGGAAGAAAAGGCTGCCAAAAGTCCTCGATGCAAAAGCTGAATATCCAATTTAACAGCCACCTTTGACCTCTCCAATCAGCCGCAATGGAGTAGCATTTTGACTGGCCTTCAAAGGTGACCATGATTATCTATTCCTCTCGAGTGCCAGATGATTGAGACGCGGTAGTAGTCAAGATGAACCAATAGTCATTCGGTCCCCCGTGACAAGTTCTAGATTTGGCATCAACACTTACGCTTTGCAACTGGGTGGGGCCTCAGACAAAACATGGCTGCGACAGTTCACTACCATTTACTTTTGCAACGACATAATGCCATTAGCACGCTTTCATCTGGAACTGTTCATAATCAGGAGCCCACTGCCCACTGCAGCCAAAGGGTTCTTTCGGTGATCAATATGTGTTTATTGCTCGGCAGTCTGCACTGTTAGATAAAAAGGGCAGATCATGTGGTGTGTCTGCCTGACGGTTTTTGCAGGATAACAGCAATCAGCTTTGATTTCCAAGACCACATTCATGACTTGCGCAGCGGACCTGAAGTTCTCCAACCATCCAACGGCTTGTTCTCAGCACATCGTTGCAATTGCAAGTGTAGACACAGCTTTAATGCTTCCCATGGAATATGCTGGTAGTTTATTAAAGCCAACACATGCTGTCTCTGCATTCTGCTCACACAGATAACTGCCAAAGCAACAACGTCAGCAAACTGGCAAAGTACATAAAGGTCCATGGAGAAAAGAAGAGTTATCAGTTAAGACCTTATGCACAAAAACAAGCACGAGTGGCAAACACGAGCCACGCTCATCTTCAAACAAATCTCAAGACCAACGGCTTTGACAAACATGAATAGCCACAGCCTGCTTTGACTCCTTCCTAAATACCTTACAGTCTTTATCTTCTATATTTGAGGGTAACAAAAAATAACAAATCCCTGAGATTACAAAGCATTCCCAATATATAAATGTATGACTATGAAAAGGCCTCTCAAATATACATAATGATATACACCTAACATTTCAAATGATATGAAAACACAGAAGAATCATGATAGTCTAGTTACCAAGAGAAGCTCACAAATAAAGTTTTTGCAGCAGCTTAAGGACTAACTTTTACTGCCATCCAATCGTTGGATCCATCATCCTTTTGTCTTCTTGTAAAGATCAACCTTCGATTGCTTTTCAGATTCAAATAATCAACCTAAGCACAATAATAAAATGGCAATTAGATGATTAACCATACAAAAACTCATGTGTATCAGATAATAGCAGGTAGACTCTTGATTTCCAATTGTTTGTGCATTTTGGATGCAGTAACAATGGAAGTAGTAATAAAAGCACAAATTCTGGAATTCATAAAGTTAATAGACCACTGGTAGTTGGTGATAACCAAGTACTTATTCCTAGCTGATTACTGCGAAATAACTATTTCCAAGTGGAACTGCGTTTTCCTCCTTTTCTGAACACAAAAAACAACAGTAACCTACTGCAATTTGACAGGATTTTCTGATAATTTTGGCACTTAATGGCAGTGCCCATTTAGCAGGGAACAAAATAAATATGAAATTGAGATGGGGATGCTATTAAATCTGAGTATTATCTGCCATGTATATTGAAACCTGTGGGCGGATTGAGTACAATAAAAGGAACAATAACCTATCTCCATTGCTATTTAGCACCAAACTCATCATTTTCTCACACTATCTCCCCAGTGTTACAGTTTTATGCTTGCGGACAGCACACCTGATTACAGAATCATATCACCAACCAAGGAACTTAAAATAATTCCCAAAATAAATTCTGAATCTAAACATTTTCGCAGGATTATGTTTGTTTTCATTTTTCGTGGTAGCTAAACCAAAATTTTAGGTTTGTCCTCTGAATAAAAACAGTGAACACAGCACTTTTCTCTAATATAAACAGCATATGTGGTAGTACAATACATGAGAGCAACAACAGGAAAGTGAAAAAAAGGCTGCCTAACCTTTTCCGGATCAAGAACCAGAAGGCAAAAGGCATCTACTGGGCCAGCTAAAGGATCGAGATGAACGTCCTTAACATGCTCATCATCTAGAACCGGAATGCCTGGCTGTGGTCCTAAGTACTGCGATCTCGACTTCACTGAACTTGAAAACCATGCTTTCTCCTTGTGCTGTGAAAGAAGTGACAACCATTGTTTACCATAGATTTGAATAGAAAGCTATATATTACATGAGAATACAACAAGATAAGCGATAGGGCTATTCTAAGCAGCATATACAAAAGCTTTGACAGGCTGATAAGGTGACACAAACATATGGTTGAACCTGATAAACGAACAAAACCCAGGTATGAACTTGAAGTAAAGCTACACTAATTTAAACTAGTAGAACAAACAACCGGCTGTGTGCTCAAAGCGTTACCAGACCAGTGCACTCTATAAAGCACGTAGGTGAAATGCAGCAGTAATCAGCTCTCAGGTCTAACCTGGAGCTTGGCAGGGTCTGTAGTAGAAGCATCAATCACATCTATGCTGCCACTGATACGGAATTGCTCCCAGCTATCTGTGAAGTACCAACAAATCTGCAGGGTTACACAAAAGTTCAGGGGCAGTGCTAAATCAACTTGCCATCTTGAGTGATGTACATGTGGCAGTTCTAGTGTTCTACACAGCACACCTCACCAAAGGGGCAGCTCTTGATCTCACCAATCTGTTGAATCAAAATGACACATGGAATCAGCGAGCAGAAAAAAAAATGTCAATCGGCGCAGAGCACAGAAACCCCCACCTTGTTGGTTCGGGCGTCCGTGTTAATCTGAATCTTATCACAGAGTTCCTGAAAACCCCTAAAAAAGTAAACCCCACGTCAGATCAAAACTGGTAAATGGTAATCAAACTGGAGAGAGATGGAGAGGAACGGGCACAGAACCGTGCGCTCCAGGATACCTGAACACGACGGTGCGGTTCGCCGGCCTGCCGGCGGCGCCCACCGTAGCCTGAAACGAACGGGCAGTTGTGAGCAAACCTCGTTTCCCCCAATCCGGAGGAAGGCAAACAGGCGATCGAAGCGTACGAGTTGGAAGTAGGTGGAGTGCCTGAGGTGGGCGTTGGCGTCCAGCGCTCGCTGGAGCAGCGCCCTCCAGGGGCTTGAAAGCGCCGACGCGGCGGGGCCGCCTCCGGCCATCTGCTCGTCGCCGACTCCGCCCCTCTCGTCGACGCGCGGCTTCGCCAACGCCGGATGGGAGGGAGAGGCCGGTGCAGATTAACGGACCCGATTCGCTAGACTCCCATGTGGCCCACGCGTCAGTGGTAGGCAACCTCTGTGGGGCCACAGACCAGTGGTTCAAGCCTGCAGCAGGTAGCTTAACCTCGCATAATATATAGAATAATAATACTCTCTGGTCAGAATAATACTACAAAAATAGATAGACAATGTTTACGTACTTAATGTGGGTAAAAAGTATGATCAATTTATGCAGAACACGGTCGTGATGGCATTGCAAGTCATGAAATGTTTAGTTTGATTTTGTAAACTACAAATTTCAATACTATAGTATCTTCAAAAGTACAGTATTTTCAGAGTTTTGGAAGTTTTGGCTCAGACGCGTCTTCCCTGGCACACCCTTCACCCTACTGGGTTGTTTCAATAGAACCGGACAACCAAACAACATACAGTTTTAAAAAACATCACGATTTAACTCGAGTAAACTGAAACTATGGTATTTATGTTATGTGCAATTACAAATTCCACAAACTGTAGTATTGAAAACCTCCCTACCAAACAAGTATACGGAGAAGGATATCTTTAGTCGGTCACATAAATGGCAACCTAAGTTGAATGTGTTATAGTTTTAGAGAAATAAGGGACATACTTTCATCATATTTAAATATATTAAATATTTTAATTCCAAATAAAACAAGCATATAACTCAAATAAATATCATATGTAAATATTATAGCAATGAACAGTAGCAATTATAGTCATGTAAACATGTAAAATATCTACTCATGTTTATTTCAACAATAAATATGGCTAGTGGATGAAGAAGACAGATTTTGCACATAAACATTATTATTTATCTTTTGAAATCGCTCTCAAAATAGCGGGTTGCTGCATTAGACAGCCCTCTAACGCTAAATGATGATCAGAGATTCTCGACTAACGTGACAGTCCTATCTTACGAAATCAGGGTTTTAGATAAAATGTAAAAAGCCTAGTAATCAAGCATGAATACAAATAGTTAGGATCTGTGATCTAAATAAAATAACAGAATTTAACACAGGTAAACAGTCTCAACAAATAGAAATATAATTAGGCACAAATATGTACGTGATGCTAAAATTAACAACACACTAAAACTTAGACTGTCACGTTGTCTCACTACACCGCTATCATCATTGAGCATACAAATCCACCCAAAATAGTGCAATCACACCTAAGTATATAATACTACCAGATTGCACAAAATTAAACAGTAAATAAAGTGAGGCAACGGATAACTCACAGCACATAGATTGTCTACGTGGGAAGACCAACTCAGCGAACACGAAGTTCTGTCCCAGAAAACCAATTCTGCCGCCCACGTCCGGGCTTGCACAGCGGGAGGTTGACGGAGATACTAGAGCCGCTGCTGAGGCCGTGGGAGACGTCCGCAGCACCAGTTTGAGAAGACGAACACTGCGCAGCAGGAAGCCCAAGCACCAGGCCACGGTGGACAATAATCAGACGAACACAGCACCACATAGGCGCACAAGAGGAGCACTGGAAAACGGCAGAAACACACTGCACACGAGCATCAATTCCTTCTTTCTTCTTTCAATCACCACCAGCGAGCCAAACAAGAATGCCAGGACCAAAATAGATCAATCCGATTGGAACAGAGAGTAGCAGAGAGGAACCAGGAACCGGTGTTTTATAGTGTGTCGCTCAGAGATTGACTGCCCATCCTTTAAGGAGCCGAGAAACGAAGGAGGCAAACGGATTAGCGAGAATAGCGGAAGATCGAGCCGTAGAAATCGACGTACGCCGCCGCTGCTGCTCCCTCCTACTGCCGCCGCCAGCCCCTCTCAGTTTCGTAAGCCAACCCAAGGCACCAAGATGCCCTAACTACTCACTAGCCGGCTGGGCTGCTTGGCTTTGGGTCTTGAAGTGACCTAGTTCGGCTAGCCACACATTTTTTTTAATAAAGAGGAAAACCCCAAATGAACAGTAGAATGTCCCGCTCAAAACATTTTAAATCTTAAGTTGTGTTTGAAAAATTCTTGGATGTTATTCCAAGGGCTAAGTTTGTGTAAGCAAAACTCGTTTTGTTAACCTTAGGATAAAACAAAAATATTTCTTTTTCCAAAAAAAAACACTTCATTTCCCAGTCTTCCTAGCTTTTGATTGTTCACTTGCCACCTCTTCTGTTGGATCGTTGTTAATCGAACAATTTTCAAGTAAAAAAAGTTTCGAGTGAAGAATCAAGTAACGCTCGCTCTTACATCTTTGGCAGCTTGCATCGTCATTAGACACAAAAGTTTCGGGAATGGTAGCTGCATTTGAGCCTTGAATCCGTAATGAAACAGTTATTTATGCTCGATATGTCTGTAGGTTAATCCCACTGTCCCAGAGCCAAGATGCTTCTATCTTGTATGATTTGGCATTCTCTAATGAAATATTCTTAGAATCACGATTCCCTAAAGTATCCGCGAATCTAAATGGGAGACAGAAACAAGACAAGCAACAGATGTTGCACTGCTGGAACTGGAATTCCGCAAAAGCTAAGGAGCGCATGCTCCTATACCCGTAGCAGACATGGCCACCTGCCCGACGGGGCATGGCATCACGCATTCACGCAGCAAAGATCCTATCATGTCGAGCATGGTGGCATCAAGTACGCCCAAACAGTGGCACACATCAGCATCACAGGACGGGACCAAAGAGGGAAACCGAGTGCGTACAAGTTCCTCTTCTCATCTCTTGTACGAGCTGCATGCAGCAGCGGCTTTCCCTTTCCGCAGTGGATTGCAGATGATGCACAGTGGAGGCCACTGCCCACCCATGGCGATGCGACCTGGGGAGGATAAGGAATCGGGGCCCGTACGGCTGCCTGCTGTGCGCCTGTGCATCGCATGGCTCTTGACACCTCAAATCGGAAACGCGCAAGGGCATCTGAGCACAGCATGGAACGAAAGCACACGCAAGTTGAACCGGCCCATCACGCACCTCTGGCCATGGCCATGGCGACGGGTCCTCTCCCTCTCCCAGATTCCTCGTGGCACGGGGACGCCATCGCCGCCAGGCAGGCCATCATCAGTTCAGTTCTGGTGCAGCAGGAGTTGGGTGCCGGGCGTGTACTGATGACTGTCGCGTCGCGTGCGTCTCTCAATGAAAACTGAAGGGGTCACGCCACGGCATGGGGATCCATCGCCTCTCCCCCGATCCCCAGCACGTACTGTCACTGGAACCACACCATCTGCTGGATAAAACGAGACAGGCCGTGGGCCAGCATCCAGATTAGATTGGTGATGATGATGATCATTTCGTTTCATCCACCGAGCTGGGCACGGCATGGGCATCTGTGCCATGCCATGCCATGCCACCACCGTGTGGGCAACTCCTGTCAGAATCAGCACGCGTCATGGTAACGGGGGTGTACCACCCACCGCAAAGCTAACTTCTTGCGGCAAAATGGAAAAAAAAAAGGAAAGAAAGAGTGAAATTATACGATGTCAACTTCTTGGCCGACGCAAAGATGCGGAGGATCTAAGAAAAGGAACAGAACGACGCAGGAGCGTAAAAGGCCAAGATCTGGGCACATGGCCCCCAGCCAGCTCTGAAACAGCCATGGCCATGAGTTCCCCCATGTTCCCACGCCCAGGCCGCTACGCTCCCTGGCGCTAGGAGGAAAACCCATCACGACCAACTGCACCAGCCCTATCCAGAAAGGCCTGCACTGCACAGAGGTCCCCCCCACAGGCCACAGCCACCTGACCATGTCCAGATGCCCTCCACCGCAAGGCAAAGCAGCAATGGGGCAATGGCGTGAGTCTCAACACAGGGAAAATGGAAGCATCAGCTGTGCACAGCTCCGCTGACATAAAGGCAGGCAGGCAGGCAGGCCATGATATGAAATTATGAATGGTGGCGGCGGCATGTGATGTGATGAACAAATGAAATGAATCCAGTATGTGCATCCCTATCCAACAGTGAACTCAACTACCTCCCCGCTCGCCTTGCATCAGGGCGAGGGGAACTCAATCGAGCAAACAAAATATGTTTATCCATCCACTCTATATATATTTACTGCAGATCCCCCCTCAGGGAGGCCGAAACAAAGAAAAGCAGCAAACAGCAATGCAATGAAATTGCAGCCAGACAACCACTCTTCGCGCAAAGTTAGTTTGGTCTGCGAGGGGATCCATCTTCCCCGGCCCTTCTCTCACAATGTGCCGCCGAGATCTCGCAGGACCACTGGACTACATACAACTTCTGGTCCACGAGCAACACAGCACAGCCACACACCATGTAAACTCTTTGTACTGTAACCATAATCTGGACGGGGCGTCGCCCTTCAGCAAACCAAGTTCCTGGAGGCGTAAAAAGTTCCGCAAGCGACTTCTCGTCTGCCATTCCTGGGATACCCACTGACCAAGCAATTAGCGAAGAGATGCATGCCTTGTACCATGTGTCACACTTGCATAGGTAAACCATAGTTCTGGAACGACCTGATGTTTCCATCCCAACCTGCAGTGACTATGACCTGGCCCCAGGCATGCGTGGCGGCACTCTGGCAAGAAGTCTTCAGGAACTTATACTGAGATTTACGCAAAGCAGACGACGACGACGGTGTCACTGAATCAGATGATGGCAGCTGCTCTTCTGGCCATGTTGCTTTCCCCCTTGGTGCCAACTCCGCGGAGAATGCATTGCTAAGAGTGAAATTGCCGGATGGCAGCCGGCACGAGCTATCAGCTTTAGGTGAGTCTTCAGCACTGCAGCATGACACGGACTCTTGCGAGTTGTGGAGCTCCTCAGAGACCTCTTGCCGTGAAAGGGGGATGTTGCAAGCAAGAGAAATAGAACTCCTAGCAGGCAAGGCGTTCCATGGTATTGCAACGGACACGTCATTGCAGAAGAAGTGCTCATATGACCATACGGTTTTCACACGGCTCGTGACTGGGGCAAGTTGGTTTGCATAATTCCACATATAGATACTAGAGTCGTCGCTAGCAGCAATAATGTGATCTCCATCTGGTGTAAATGCTGCAGGGACTTGACTTGGACTTCGTAATCCTGAGAACAACGAAAAAGTAAGGGCATGTTAACTTAATGTGTCAACAATTAATTCAGGAGTAATCTTAGAAGAGCTGCATAGTACCTTTGTAGCTGGAAATGACATGAGCCCCATCGAGAATGCGAACTTGTGAGTCACCAGATGTCACCATCAGTTTCTTTGGATCAGATGGGCAATACTGTTCATGCCAGAAATAAAAAAGGCTATAAGAATCGGTGGCCATAAAGATACTCATAAATCCTGAATAAGAAATTTGGGTTTATAAGAGTCGACAAGGTCAATAGATCCATACCTGGAATCCAACTATTCTTTTAAGTGGAGATTTCTTTCTGCCATACAGGGGGACTTGTGACTCCAGTGCTAGATGGTTTTCTGAATAATCCGATAGACAATGAATTAGAAATTTGATATGCATAGGCTTTGATAAGCATCATACTTCAGCCAACTAAACAAATCAACAGCTAAGTTAGTTATGATTCTCATAGTGCACACACAAAAAGGAACAGTTCAACAGTTGTTTACAATTATGCCTTTTTTAGTCATTTAAATAAGTTTACTATTTCCCAAATACACTAATCAGTAACTTACTGATATAACAGCTTAAACGTTAATCTTAATGGTAACAAAAGGGCAGATAATATAAGGTGCTACTTGTTTCTTACGAGCAGGACAACTTTGGCTATGATTTATGACTACTAAGGGGCCTTAAATAGTATTGCCTTGCATTTAATTTTATCCAAAAATATCATACAAACTTTTCACTAATGAGTTGCACATTCATATTTCTGGCATTGATACAGGGATATCAATTTCTAAATAAACAGGTTTTACAATTTTACCGTAGCTGTTATATCTGAACATTTAAAAAAATGCCTCAAACGCTAATATTTCTCCAGTAGGATGAAACTGCAACATGGCTGCTACAGATCTTAGAGACCGAGACAATAGAAGTAGCAAATTAGCAACAGTTCGACCATCACTATCTCATACCGAGACGAACTATAAGATATCACCATCATTGGCAAATTGCATATGCATCTTTAGTGCCCACATGAAAGCAAATGATATTGACATATCAACAAACAAATGATGTAGTTGTTTGCAGCTACTTCTCTACAGACATTAGCTTCCTAATGATCACAAAGTGCACAAACATCTAGTATCTTGAACAGAATAACAAATGATCACCTGATGCGTCATAGCAATGGCAGTTTCCTGTTATTGTCCCAACCACTGCACCCTGAATGACCAGCACAAGTATGAACTATTAGCATTCAGGAGCATAAAAACAAATTGGTAAATTTTGATCATCACAAAGGTATTCGGATGAACCTTTCCATCAGGACGGTAACAAACTGCTGTAATTATCTCTTTGCTGTCAGCCCAGTCCACAACTAGGCATCTAGGAACATCCCAAATACGTACCATCCCGTCAATACAACCACTGATGAAATAATTGTCATTGGTAGGTTTAAACTGTACACATGTCACTGCATAGTAGAAATAACAAACATGTCAGCATCGGATGGTAAAGAGCCAAACAGTGTAATCAAGCAGTAAACAGGGAAGAGAAGATGGTTTACCATAGTTATTATGGGAGAAAACCTTCAGGCAGCTATCGCACCCAACTTTCCATAATCGAACAGTTTTGTCCTTGGACGCAGAAAGCAATTCCTGCATAAATAAAGCGAGTAGAAGTTAGATGACCAAAACAGGCGCAGGCAACAGGTACATAGGCACACACAGTTTAACTTCAACTGACCCTATTTTTTGACCATGAAAGATCCAAGATGGCATCATGGTGCCCACGGAATTCATGCACAGGGTCCTCGGATAGCGCAAAGGTCTGGTGAGGAATCACAACACAAGCTGGATCAGTAGCCACCTTTGAGCTGTTGTTGTGCTTGCCCTTACCCCCTTCGCAGGAATTGATGGGAGCCAATTCAGAATTTTCATTGACAGTGAAGAACACACATGAAGGATCATCCTCAACAAAATGACGGTCATCAGGCCTCTTGCCTTCCACCACCCGCCAAACACGAACAACCCCATCCTCACCTCCAGTAGCCAGCAACTGGCCATCGGAGCTGAACTTCATGGTCACAATAGCACCTTCATGTGCCTTGATGACTTGGCCCTTGTACACTGCAGATAATTCCTTTGACCGCTTCTTGTAAGGTCTCACCTTGACCCTATCAACCTTCCTAGAGCAACCCCGGGAAGAAGTGGAGGATGTCGAATTGACCTCATCGTCTTCCTCCTCTGCGTCGGCGTCGACAACACAGACACCGATGCCCAGCCTTCGTAGCCACCCAATCCGCCGCCGCCTCCTTCTCCTCACCACAGTCTTCTCCGGGGTGGAGGGTTCGTCGGAATCGTCCACCCTCCTCATCAGCTCACGGATGAAAGGTGATGAGCCAAAGGCCTGCTCGAATTCTGCAGCTGTTACTGTCCGGTTGGAGAGCCTCTCCCTGAGGCTCCGGAAGCTCCCGTCCTTCCCCATCTCGTCGACCACGAACACTGTGCCATCGTCCAGGTTCTTGAACACGCACTCCGGCTCCTCTTCCGTGCCAGCGCCGTCGCCGCCGGAGGCTGTCGGCTCCCCTCCCATGCTCGCAAAGGTAGGGACGGCCGAGAACAGCTCGGCGCTGGGGCTTGCCGGTAGGATTTCTTCTCTGGCCTCAGGCCTCGAGCACGTCTCCTCGCCGGGCCGCGCGCCGTGGGGGCTCGGATCCATGAGGCCGAGGGACTTGACGAACCTCTGGCGGCGCTCGTGGACGCTGACCGGGTCCCTGACCCAGACCTCGAGCAGCTGCTGGGCGAAGAGCCACCCGCCGTCGTCGTGGCGACCGGAACTCGACGGCGACGACGAGACGGACGCCGGCGACAGCACCTCCCTGGAGTCAAAGAACTCTTCTTGCTCCTCTCCGGCCGCCATGGACACGTATCCGCTCCGGGCTCTGGCTGGCGACGGGGGCAAGCGGATCTCGCGGGTCTTGGATCTCGGGAGAGTCGCGTGCGTGCGTGCGCCCCCCGCTCCGCTTGTGGCGCGCCCACTGCGGCTGGCGTCCTCGCCCTCTCCGTCCCTTGCCTCTCTGTGTGTGTGTGTCGTCGCCTTGGGGGTGGGTTCTCGCAACTCGCAAGAAGGGAACCAACCAACAACAACCAAAAGCTAATGAGTGGAGAAGAGTAATAAAAAGCAGAGGACGACGAGGGGGACGGAGGAGAGAGAGAGGCGGGGCCGGGCGATGGCGGATGGGTGATGATGGTGGGAGTGGGATGGATGGGGGGGACCGCGAACTCTGGGATCGGTTGGGGGCAGGAGGATTTGGAGGCTCGCCAGGGAGGGACAGGAAGGGGAGGCAAAGCCGCGACGAGGGCCGAGGAAGACGACTGGAATTGCTCGCCCCGTCCACGGATCTCGTTTTGACATGCTCTACAGCGCAAAGGCGCGGGTACATGCTACATTTTCCGTTCTTGGCAACGCTTCTGCTGACAAATTCACCTGACCCTCTCTACGGCTGTCCGGACTGGGAGCAACTATTACCATAATCATCGCGAGTTCTAGCTAGACCTTGAATGGAACCAAAATTCAGCGTTTTCTTGTATACGCGCATCATGCCAGTTTTTGACTTGCGCGCGCCACCACTTGGTTCTTTCTTTTTGCGCACCGGACAAGCCTGCGCGAATAGAGCATGCGGTGGTGACTTCTAAGATGGTGTGGACTGCTTGAAACCTGTTGGAGACCGAAAAGAGCAGCACGGACAGTCCGGCCTCAGGGCCGGACGGTCCACGGTCCGGACAGTCCGCGGTAATAGCGCGGACGGTCCGCGCGTGCGCAGAGTCAGTTAGGGTTCCTAGTTTTTCGCTGGATTTGTTACCTAAAACCGCAGGATTAACTCGGAAATCAGTTTGAAACGGATCCAGACCTCCCCTTTATATAGACGAAGGGCTACGGCCGATTGAACCCCCAACAATCGATCAAATCCAGTTTATTACTCGTTTTTACCTTATGCATTAGGAGTAGTTCTAGTCTAATTCTAGTTTAGCCCTAGTTTAGTACTAGGTGAGTGCCCGTGCGTTGCAACGGAAACACATAATAACCTAACGTGGTCTGAAACAGATATTGTGGTCTGAAACAGATATAGAGCTGCAAAGATGGGTCCAGGAATTGAGGCGAACACAGATCCGAATTTCCCAAGATAGTGAAAATGACCCATGATTATTATAGAAAACATAAGTATTCATATTCTGAGATATAAAATAGCATAAGAGTGGAACGAGGGCGTCCACACTGTCCGTGGCCCCGCCCCTACTCCATCTCATGGGCCTCGCTCCTGCCGCTCAAGCACGAAAGAAGCCCAGGCGTCGCGTTCTGGCCCTCGACGCCATCCGCGATATGACCTTCCACTTCCTCTACCGAGCGTGCTTGTTCCTAGCTTCCCTCCCGCCTCCGCATCGGATTCCCGTGCTGAGGCTGGAAAGTTATACCGTGAGCTTAGCTTCCCCCTCGACGTACCATCCGCGTCCTCCGACCGGTCGCGCGTGGAGTTTCTGGAACCTCGGGTGCATCTGGCTTCCGCGCAGGCCACATCCCGTCCGTCCAAGGTTCGTAAGGCTTCAACCTAGAAAGCAAGCAAAAAACCCAATACCTTACAATATTGGAAATAGAATGGAATAGAATGACCAAATTTATACCTTATTCATGAAGTGTGCTTCAGCTCTAGCGTACTAACCTCCTGCATAAAGCTACCATTGTAGAAACCACCACAGCTATTTCCGTTCTGCATGGGAGAGTTCCTTTATACATTTCAAATCTAAGTAGTGTGCCAATTATGTTGCTGAAACCTTCACAAGTTCACATGCATGCAGCTTCAAGTTCGGACCGTCTGAATAAAGTTATCCCTGCATAAACAGGGGGTTAGAGAAGTGGATCCACATGTTCAGTTTCTGTATTGAAGCAAACAGTATTCTGGTGACCTTGAGCATATGCAAAGCACTGTAGCAAAGTGAGCACTGAAACAAAAATGAATAGCAAAACATTATCACATCAAGCAACCTTCCATGGTGGTGCTCTGCAAGCGCCTGCTTAAAGTGGTTGCAGAAAACGACTTAATAGTACAATTAAATATGCCTACTTGATGGCATTGCTCAACATTGTTTATACACCATCAGGCAATTGTTGGCATTCGTAGAAAAAAAGGTGTTATCACTGTATATGTACGTTCTTCAGTATGCACACATGTTGACTTTCTTCAAGCATGTCAGATTATAATGCTAATAAACTACAACCAGCAATTACAAAAGACCTAGGAAATCCACAGTACCTCGCCCAATGATCTATCCTTGGCCTTGTCTCCAGTAATGTGATTCGTCATCCCTAGTGGACCACAAACATGAATAAACAAAAATTATGAAACATATGCTATTAACAATCCAAGAAATGAAGATGATGTTGTAGATCACAAGCAACTTCATGAGCATCTCTAGGAGTTCCCTATCCAAACTTTTATAGTCAAAATATAGGTTTATGCAACAAAAATCACCCTCCAACAACACCCCTATCCAACATCCTATATTTAATCGTATCCTAAGTCACCCTCACTTTCCCTCAAATATGGTGTCGAGAAACTGTTGGAGGAAACATTTAGGAAGGGATTTTTTTATCAGGATGCACCTATACGATGACATAGGGGAATTAAGTTTACATTAACAAAATTAATCAAACTTACTTTGTGAAAAACAAAAATATAAAGAAGGAACAACTCTGCAGATATATTATACATGTCATCACTACTGCACAACAGAGGATATGCTAAGTAAATTTGTCATCACTACTACACAACAGAGCATTGACTTCTCTTTCGTCTTTGTCACTTGGAGGTGTGAATAGTTCAGATAGATCCTGCAATAATCAAGTTTTAAGATATATTATACATCACTGATATTATATTATACACATGAAAAGTTGTTATAACAATTCAAACAACAGGAAATTAATAAGCTATTGAACACATCTGACTGAACTGAATGCTTTATATATGCTCTCTACAAAACATTCAACATTTGAGAGCGCAGCGAAACATTCAACATTTCTGAATTACATGTCATTTCTGAATTTTGGGTTCCTCCCCCGTCCCTCTCATCCAATAGGCCGCTCTGCTGTGGGGAGGGTGGCAACGAGCCAACCAGGCACCAAGGGAAGTTATTGCCCGGGCACCACCGCGCACAGAAACGAACAAATCAAGCATGGGGGCAGGTCAAATGCCGCAGATCATCAGGGAGCTGGGCTGAGCTGAGCTTATCCTGATAGGGAGGAGAGAAATAAACTGCCAGCCAGAGGGAGACATGAGACCAGCTGCTGCAAGAGCTAGCCTGAGTGGAAGAATATACCTGCTGCACTGCTGGCAGAAGCGCATCTCGCGGCCGGCGACGACGACGATAGGTGTCTTGGAGTGCGCCTCGTAGACCTTGTGGCGACGGTGGTAGTCGCGACACTTGCTCTGGTCGGCCTTGCAGCTGTCCACCGCACACGACGGGCACTGCGCCCCTCCGGCGCCGCCGGGCCCCGAGTGCGGGCGCTTCATCGGGCTGGCGGACGACATTGCGGTTGCAGACGCCGGCTCCTTCGTGGTCGTGTCGTCCACCGCCCCAAACTCGCCTAGCCCGCCGAGCTTGAGGTCGACGGAGCACTCCGCCCGGCTCGGCGCCGTCGTGGGGGAAGGACCTGGAAAAATGATTGGATACTTAAAACCAAGAAAATGGCATCAATCCAACTAAAATACATAATCGAATAGACCACCAGCAGTGTGGATGATAATTCAAGGCAATACTACCAGAATGTAGTTTTCATGTTACCAGGACAAAAACAAATGTCAATTAAAGTTGTGCTTACCTGGGGGAAGAGATTGCTTCAACTTGTTTGCCTTCTCAACACTAAAGACACAGAGGGTGTACAAGTACTTGGAGCAGCGCACCTTGAACTTGACAACATCCTTGCTCCTCTTGATCTTCACGGAATGGGCATCATTCCTCCTCGCTGTGAGAAGGAAGTCCTTGATCTCGTGGATCTACTTTGGTCGCAAGTTTATTTCACAAACAATTAGACAAACAAAAGAGATAGGTATATACTTGAAAATCAACTACAAAATACTAACATGGTAGCAAAAAAGAAAAACTAATTGCCACTACTAAGAAAACAAGCACCCACACACATGATACACAACTTACAGTGGTAGTTTATATATAATAGTACAATGCTAGTGTGTTGCGACTATTAGTGCATAACTATCCTGTAATTAAAAATGGAAGCTCAAAGATTATCAAGAGATTGTTAGCAAACTGTTAAAATGGAACTACAAGAATCATCAAGACGCCATTCATAGCATCTGAGCATCATTTCGTATGGAAATAAAGGAAAACCACACTCACAGATGGGATCCAGGGACCTGAGGGCTTGCTTACAGAGTAGTAGTGGATGGTGTAGTGGAGGCGCATCTAAGAGTGCAATTACAACTAACTTGGATGAATATTTTGGTGGCCATAAGTCACCAATCAATAACTGTACCTTACATTTGTGATGAAGGTAACTGGACCATCTATCCAGGACCTGAGGGCTTGTTTACAGAGAAATTTGACTTAGAACAAAGCTGAAGCACCTTACATTTTGGACAAAGGGAGTACCTGTTAAGGAATTTGTTTATCATAAGATCTAAATGCTTACCTGCTATCCATTGTCTCCAACACGATGAATTAGAATTTTCCCAATTTTTATTACTTTACAACAAGCACGCAATGTGTTCTCCATACTCTCACCACTGCAATGAGATGAGGTATAAATAAAGCTAAAATCACTCCATACATCTATTAATATATTAAAATTGTGCACACGATTGACTGCAAAAATGCATACATTCAGGGGAGGGAATTTGGGACATGATGCATATGAAGGATCCTAACATGATTTTTTTAAACAATAACATGAAATTTTAGAACACGTTGCTTGCACAGAAGTTAAACATGAAAATAATGAGTACCAAGTAGTCATAGTGATTCATGATGGTAAAGTATGAATGCTAAAAGGAATGAAGTACTCATAAAAGAAGAGTATACAGACAAAGCAGGAGGAAATGTTCCACATAGTTAGTCTGTTTTATTTCCAAAACTATGTTGCAAGAGCATGGAAAATACAAAAAGCAGAAGCTTCTACATGCCAAGACATAACGCGAAATTCTATACATAACAAATCTTCCTGTACATTCTTGTTTAACATCTATCATGAGCCATAGTTAATTCAGAGTGTGTCCAACTGTCCATCATTAAGATCCCTGCTTCCTCAAATGTTTGTGCTTGTGTGTTTGTGTAGACAACAACTTTATTTTGCATACCTTCGCACAATAGAGACTCCACAGAGCTTCTTACAGAAGTCAACTCCCATATAAACAGATCCTAAACCCAGACAAACATGACATGAGATAATGTTCAACCACAAGCATAGTATTTTTAATTCTCAATGTAAAGATACACCTAAGCAAAAAAATGACAAAAAGAAGAGATAAAACTGTCTGAAATGAGAAGGATCATCAATAAGATTTTTTTTACTTTGCCTTTCCAAAGATATTTCAAACATAATAAAATCAAACCTTATCTAGATACTTGTTTTATAGCCAGCCACATATTGCCATTTCAATGAGGTACTGATGTTATCAGGAAACAAGAATGAAAGTCACCTTGCTACATAACAGTGTGGCACAATATCCATTACTGTTGAGGTGGCCAAGTTTCTCAGCAACTGTAGCATCCCAAAAATCCTAATCCAGGTTTGAAACCCTAATCTACCTTTTTCCCCTCCCTTCATCCTCTAATTCTAAGATCTCCACTAAGTTTTCTTTCATCTTATGCATACATTTTGTTTGATCACGAAGCACCTCACTTAGATTCTATTTGCTAAACACTTAGAGTATTCACAAAATATTTTGTTCAAAAGAAAAAGGGACAAAATGGGAAATGGGAATTGAAAAGTAAAAAGAAAAAGGGGGAAAACCCTCTCCTCTCCCTGTTGGACCGAATCTCGGCCCAACACCCGCAACCCCCCCTTCCCACGCGCCCGCACTCCTCCGCATTCGGCCCGTTTTCGGCCTGCTTCCGCGCGCGCGCCAGCCCGCTCCATGCCCCGCCCTCCTCTCGCTGACAGGGCGTCCCCACCCGTCAGCCACCCGCTCTCTCGCGCGCTCGCTCCCTCTGACCAAACGGCCCCGCGGGTCAGTTGCTTCGTCGTCCGTCCGCCGTCCCCTCACCGAAGTCACCTCCGGCCGTCGCCTCCGTCCTCCCCTCTGCCATCTCGCCGCACAGGGAAGTTCGGCACCGCTCCGTCCTCCTCCCCGTGACCCGCGTCCTCGCCGGTACCATCCCCGCCGTGGAGTCTCGTCGGTGACGCTGTGCGGCATTAATGCCGGCACTGTGAGGCTCACCGGCGTCCGCCGAGCTCCACCGCCCCCCTCCCCTCGGGCGCCTATAAAAGGGTCGCCCCGAGCTCCTTCTTCCTCGCACCAGCCTCGGCCATCCCTCTCCTCCCCTTCCCCGAGCACAATTCGCAAAGCGCCGGCTGAAAGGGAATTAGGCTTACACCTAGTTCCTAATTAATTTTGGTGGTTGAATTGCCCAACACAAATATTGGACTAACTAGTTTGCTCTAGTATATAAGTTATACAGGTGCCAAAGGATTCACAC
Organism: Zea luxurians; assembly: GCA_029449295.1. Classification (NCBI taxonomy): domain Eukaryota; kingdom Viridiplantae; phylum Streptophyta; class Magnoliopsida; order Poales; family Poaceae; genus Zea; species Zea luxurians. The sequence goes on from JAOPSE010000007.1 coordinate 150,894,161, forward strand.
TTAGCCAATAAAAAGACCAAGTATTGGGTTCAAACAAAGGAGCAAGAACCAACCGAAGGCACCTCTGGTCTGGCGCACCGGACTGTCCGGTGTGCCACCGGACATGTCCGGTGCACCAGAGGACTCCGACTTCAAACTCTTCACCTTCAGGAATTCTCGGAAGCCGGCGCGCTATAATTCACCGGACTGTCCGGTGTACACCGGACAGTGTCCGGTGCTCCAAGGATGAGCGGCCTCGCGAACTCGGCAGCCTCGGGAATTCACTTCGGCTGCTCCGCTATAATTCACCGGACTGTCCGGTGTACACCGGACTGTCCGGTGTGACAGCGGGGCAACGGCTACTTCGGCGCCAACGGTCACCTGCAGGCGCATTAAATGCACGCCAGAGCGCGCAGAATTCAGGCACGCGCGTCATGGCGCACCGGACACTCTACAGTACATGTCCGGTGCGCCACCGGACATCCAGGCGGGCCCAGCAGTCAGAGCTCCAACGGTCAGAACCCTAACGGTCGGGTGACGTGGCTGTCGCACCGGACATGTCCGGTGTGCACCGGACTGTCCGGTGCACCATGCGACAGACAGCCTTCACCAACGGCTAGTTTTTGATTGGTGGCTATAAATACCACCCCAACCGGCCACTTCAAGGTGTGGGAGCCCAAGCAACATTCCAAGTCATATAGTTGACATACTCAAGCCCTCCCAACCACATATATTCATTGATCCATCCTATACACAAGATTTAGACCACTACAACCAACACAAGTGCCACAAAAGAGAGAGCAAGCAAAAGAGAGCTACTCATTTGAGTTTAGCACTAGTGCCTTGTGAGATTCATCGAGAGATAGTGTGTGCTTCATCTTTGTGTTCATTTGCGCGTGGAGTTTTGACTCCCATTGAACTTCCTCCAAAGTTTTGGAGGCTTGTAAAAGCTAGCAAGAGACACCAAAGATTGTGGTGGTCCTTGTGGGATCGAGAGTGATCCTTGAGAAGAAGAAGAGCTCACCGATCCTTGTGTGATCGGGGGAGAGAGGGAAAGGGTTGAAAAAGACCCGTCCTTAAGTGGACTCCTCAACGGGGACTAGGCCTTCGAGGGCCGAACCTTGGTAAAACAAATCACCCGTGTCCATTGTGTTTATTGTTTGTGATTTGTTTGTGTTCCCTTGCTCTAAGTTTTCTTGCATCTTTATTTACTAATATCATTTGGTGTTGCTTCAAGTTAAATTCCCATTTAGTGAAGCAACACGTTGCAAGAAAGAACTTGTTCTAGTGCTCTTCTCATCTAAGGGTTCTTGCTTTGTTATTCTATAACTTATTAGTTGTATTGATTTATCTCTCCCGCATTATTTAGCAATACTCCTTTCAAGCAAGAACTTAGTTTCTATTCTCCGATATTTGTATATCTTGTTCTAACCACTAATCAAGGGATCTAGTTGGGGGATAAAGTTTTAATTTTCAGGTTTCGCCTATTCACCCCCCCTCTAGGCGACTTTCAATTGGTATCAGAGCTAGGCACTTCATCTTGAGTCTAACAACTCGAAGTGATGGCTCGTAGAAGATTCCAAAAGAACAAGAAGACCCAGGAGAACAAGGAGGTAACTCTTGAGATATTACTTTCTGATTGTTCTAATTATGTTTCTTGGTCTACTAGAGTAATAAATGCTTTTAGAACCATAGATCCACAACTAGAACAAATTTTAGACAAGAGTATCTTTCCACCTAGTTTTAATGGAAAAATTATCTCAGAGGAAGATCAAAGATGTTTTCGCTTAAACTACCTAGCTTTTGACATCTTAAGCAATTCTCTTAGCAAAGAAGATTATCGTGCCTTCATATCAAATTATGACGAATCCGTCCATGATGCGCATGATATTTGGACTAGAATTAGAAGCAAATTTAATGAGTCCAAACATGATAGTTCATTTTGTGCTTCTACTTCCTTTGGTATTTGTGATACTAACCCTTGCAAGGAAGAAGAAGAAAATGAACGATGGAGACCAAACGATGAATCCACCTCTCCAAAAGGTTTGTCTTCCCATTTCGATTCCCACATGTGTTGTGTGGCTAATGCAAATGATAGCGGAAGGACAAATGAGGATGAGGAGGAAGAAAGAAGCTTCTTGCATCTCTACGCTCGCCTAAGCCAAGAAGACAAGGCGGTCATGCTCAAACTTCTAGAAAGAGCGAGAGAGCAAAGCGAAGCTCGTCAAAGGCTAGAAGATATTCTCTCCATAAAAATGCTACACTTTGACGAGTTGACTAAAGAACATGAGGAGCTAAAGTGCTCTCATGTTGATTTGGTCCAAAGGTATGAAACTGTTTCAATTGAGCATGATAACGCTTTACATTGTATCGCTCAATTAGTAAATAGGAATACCTTGCTTAAGGACCAAGTAGAAAAGCTAAAAGTTGAAAATCTAGCTTTTCAAGATAAATATGATATGCTTCTATGTTCTCATAAAAATCTTATGGATGATCATATCATATTAAACATTGCTCATGAGGTTGTGATAGAAAACTTAAAATCCCAACAACCTCACTCATGCACATGTATTCAAATTAATACTATATTACCATGTGCTAATGCTTGTTGTCCGTCGACAAGCAAATCTTCTCTTGAGCCAGAACTTGCAGGAACAAATGATGATACATATCAAAAGCTCAAGGAAGAAAATGAGAGGCTAAAGGTGAGCTTGACACAACTTAAAGGGAAGGGCATTGCTCAACCTTCTCAAGATAACCGTGATCATATGGTGAAGAAGCTTGAGACGGGAACAACCGTGGCATGCACTAAATCCCTTGAAGAAAATGTCAAGGACTTGAGGATGGCCAAGAAGAGGGAACTAAAGAAGAAAATCAATACCTCTTCCAAAAGCCTCAACCATGCCTCCATACAAGGTAACATCCAAGGTAATGATCAAGCCACACTTCACATTAAGAGGTGTAGTGAATGCTTTGAAGAGGGGCACTTGATTAGGTCATGTCCCTACATTAAAAATGGCTTGATTATTAACAAGGATGATAGACATTGTTTTAAATGCTCCAAGAAGGGACACTTACTTAGATCTTGTCCCCATTTAAAACAACAAGGCATAGGGTTAGAAAAGAAAGTTTTTACTAACCATGTAGCAAGGAACAAACAAGGAAAGAAGAAAGCTTCAAAACTTGAAAAACGCCTATGCTACACATGCCGAAAGAAGGGACATCAATGCAAGGATTGTCCCATTGGTAACAATTCCACTCTTAGCTTGTCAATTAATTCTCATGTAACTAGGCAACCCAAAATTGCAACTTGTGCTAGAAAGGTAATGAGTTTACCTAGTGCTAACACAAAGGACTTTTGGGTTTCTAGATCTTTGTTGACTAACCGTGATGGACCCATCAAGCGATGGGTACCAAAATATGCTTGACAAGATTTGTAGGAGAAGGAGATGATATGAAGCCTTGGGATGCTTGAGAGAGTCCATTCAATTCTTACCAACTCAAACTATCAATCTTCAATGATCTATATACATGATTGACCCAAGGTTATTTTTCAAATTGCTATGTCTTAAACTCATATCATCTCGAGGAAGATATTATATGTTGTAGGAAGTGAACAGATATCATATGCGAAAAATCAAGGCCTACAGCATGGAGGAAAGCCAAAGGATGGTAACACTTATCTTTTAAAGTGCAAGTATTTAAAATATCATTTCTTATGTGTCTTGTGTAGTCACATAGAAAAATTGAAGCACTTCAAATGTCTTTAAATTGATATTACCATTCTTTGAAGAGTTTCCTCTCATATGGTAGATTGCACATTCATCATTTCCATACTATGGCAATCTACATGCTTTAATTTGTTGCAAGTATGTCATGGCATATTCTTCCTCTAATTATCTTGTTATTGCCATGATTCTAGATATAGAGAGATATTTCATGTTCTTAAAAGAATAAGGTGTCATGTAAGGAATTCAAATCCTTAGGACACTTGTAAAAGGAAAACTCTCTATAACTAGAATAGTGAGACTAATAATTTTATCTAAGTAACCCAAATAGTCTCACTTGTAGAGAATAAGTTTCTCTTTGGAAGCATGTAATCTAACATGAAAAGAAAAATCAATCCAAATGTTTTATGAAGTATTTTTACTTATTGGATATGATTCTTTTACTTTTATCGCTTTCCAAATCATGAATTAGATTTATTCCTAATCTCAAAAGATTATTTATGCTTGTTTTATGAGTTAAAATTGAGCATAACATCATCTATGGATAATCTAGTTCATACTGTGGAGTTTCCATGTTTTGGTAATCTAGCTTCTCATTCCTTATCAAAATGATTACAAAAATGGAAACTAGTGCTTGTGTTGCTACTAACATTTCTCTTAAGTTCAATTATGAAAATCTACAAGAGAGAAAGTGCACAAGCCTCATGGGTTGATCTTCACCCAAAGGAAGAAAGGTAAAAGCAAAGGTATGAGAACTCATCTTCTTAAGTTTGGTTCCCATCTCAATGGGTATTTAATCTAAATTATCATATTCTACCCTTGTGAGGAATAGATTCTTTATTGGACCGAAATTAACTAAGTATGCATTCAATATCATTTTCATAAATGCGCTTGTCCATTAGAATCTAATTCATGCCTTTGCTATATCCATTCTCATATTGATGCGCTTCTAAGTCATGATAATAAATTCAATATGAAAAAGTAAAATTCCTTTGATTGATCAAAAATGATTAAAAAGGTGCTCATTCCTCTTTTCTGTTAATGTGCACTAACGTTAAGGAATTTACTTCATGTCTATGTGACTCATGGATGATGAATTATGCTTATTTCCTATCTAAAAGAAATCATCCATCATTATATACTCCCTTGTATTACTAACATTCTTCTTGAGTATTTTCAATAAGTTTGAAAGGAAAAAGAAGCCACTGCAAAGGGAGGACTCTCAAATGAAAGAGGAGAACATCAAGAACAACACCACCTACTTCTACGAAACAATCAATGGTGTGGTTGTGAGTATTCTAAACCCTTTCATATTGAGAATACTAGGCTCAAGTTGTTTATTACAAGTTTAATGAGCCTTGATCAAGATGTATAATGCTTCTCCCTATTTGTCTTTAAAGTAAATGCATCCATTCAATTCATTCAAATACTTGATGCATATCTTTAGGGGGAGCCTTTTTATCTTGATTATATTGAGACTATTGCTTTATCTCGGTAATTTCATATAGTCTCTTGCATGAGAATAAGTTCCTCATGGAGTATGCTACTACTTTAAATTCTTGTCTTTCACTCTAAAGTAGCATATTTGCTGGATTCTCCTACTCTAAGCTTAATTGATAATCTAATGCGTATGTTGTTCTTTTGATCACATCTGTTATTTGTTTGATCATTGAATGACTTCAATCAACAATCATGCTTCTTAGTGCCGTATATACTTTCAATTGATATCTTGATATGCACTAAGTTAAAAGGAGAATTCATGATACATTTATGCAACTTGTGATCCATTTTGATATATGCTAACAATAACTTGAAAAGATCACTAGTTGTAGAACTCTCTCTTGTGCAAAATATTTCCATATATTGTCATTAAGAATAGGTCTTAAGCATCTAAGACTAAGGACAAAGCACAATGGAGAGAGCGTCCCTATGTAAAGGTACAAAAAGGTAAAACTATCTCCTTTCATTTAAACTTGTACCTAAATCTTCCTTTTCTATACTCTCTTTACATATCTTGTTTAAAAGGAAGAGAAAGCATGTCCATGCATATCCCTGCTTCATATCTAGTTTAACTTCTCAAAAATTCATTCATGCTTTAATGCATCTTTGTTGAAACTAGATGAAGTGATTTAATTGTCAAAGAGCTTAAAGCTTAACCTTGTAACGAGGATAAGCTGCCTTTATTCCAAAGGTGGATGGTCCTTAAGCCTCTTTGAAATCCTTAAGGGAAAATGCTTGAAATGTTTCAACATGCTTTCATAAGTGCATAAACTGTCATGAGCATCACACTTATAGTATGACACACTGCACTTCACATTCCGTATAATATAGATATGTTATATAGAATTATGATCATGCTTAATTTGACATATCCTTTTGATCATATCTCTTTTATGTCTATGACTAATGTCTTTTCAAGTATATTCTCATGCTTAGTCATAGGATTGAAAGGGAAATGGAGTATTCGGCAAAGACGACGCTTCCACTCAACTCCATCGGGGGAGAGAAAGAGAAGGGCTTATATCTCACTCAAAGTATCCATTTTTGGCGATTCATGCCAAAGGGGGAGAAAGTATGAGCCCAAAGCAAAAGGACTGCACCACCACCCTAATTTTAAAATTAATGATTTTCAATTGGAAATTTCAAATTGGTATCTCTTTGTGTTCTAAAGGGGGAGCAAGTAGTATTTTTCAAAACTTGATATCTTAAAACCCTCTTGAACACTAAGAGGAGAATTTATTTGAGGGGGAGTTTTGTTTAGTCAAAGGAAAAGCATTTGAAACAAGGGGAGAAAATTTTAAACTTGAAAATGCTTTGCAAAAATCTTATTCATTTACCTTTGACTATGTTGCAAAAAGGACTTTGAAAAGGATTTACAAAAAGAATTTGCAAAAACAAAACATGTGGTGCAAGCGTGGTCCAATATGTTAAAAATGAAGAAACAATCCATGCATATCTTGTAAGTATTTATATTGGCTCAACTCCAAGCAACCTTTGCACTTACATTATGCAAACTAGTTCAATTATGCACTTCTATATTTGCTTTGGTTTGTGTTGGCATCAATCACCAAAAAGGGGGAGATTGAAAGGGAATTAGGCTTACACCTAGTTCCTAATTAATTTTGGTGGTTGAATTGCCCAACACAAATATTGGACTAACTAGTTTGCTCTAGTATATAAGTTATACAGGTGCCAAAGGATTCACACTTAGCCAATAAAAAGACCAAGTATTGGGTTCAAACAAAGGAGCAAGAACCAACCGAAGGCACCTCTGGTCTGGCGCACCGGACTGTCCGGTGTGCCACCGGACATGTCCGGTGCACCAGAGGACTCCGACTTCAAACTCTTCACCTTCGGGAATTCTCGGAAGCCGGCGCGCTATAATTCACCGGACTGTCCGGTGTACACCGGACAGTGTCCGGTGCTCCAAGGATGAGCGGCCTCGCGAACTCGGCAGCCTCGGGAATTCACTTCGGCTGCTCCGCTATAATTCACCAGACTGTCCGGTGTACACCGGACTGTCCGGTGTGACAGCGGGGCAATGGCTACTTCGGCGCCAACGGTCACCTGCAGGCGCATTAAATGCACGCCAGAGCGCGCAGAATTCAGGCACGCGCGTCATGGCGCACCGGACACTCTACAGTACATGTCCGGTGCGCCACCGGACATCCAGGCGGGCCCAGCAGTCAGAGCTCCAACGGTCAGAACCCTAACGGTCGGGTGACGTGGCTGTCGCACCGGACATGTCCGGTGTGCACCGGACTGTCCGGTGCACCATGCGACAGACAGCCTTCACCAACGGCTAGTTTTTGATTGGTGGCTATAAATACCACCCCAACCGGCCACTTCAAGGTGTGGGAGCCCAAGCAACATTCCAAGTCATATAGTTGACATACTCAAGCCCTCCCAACCACATATATTCATTGATCCATCCTATACACAAGATTTAGACCACTACAACCAACACAAGTGCCACAAAAGAGAGAGCAAGCAAAAGAGAGCTACTCATTTGAGTTTAGCACTAGTGCCTTGTGAGATTCATCGAGAGATAGTGTGTGCTTCATCTTTGTGTTCATTTGCGCGTGGAGTTTTGACTCCCATTGAACTTCCTCCAAAGTTTTGGAGGCTTGTAAAAGCTAGCAAGAGACACCAAAGATTGTGGTGGTCCTTGTGGGATCGAGAGTGATCCTTGAGAAGAAGAAGAGCTCACCGATCCTTGTGTGATCGAGGGAGAGAGGGAAAGGGTTGAAAAAGACCCGTCCTTAAGTGGACTCCTCAACGGGGACTAGGCCTTCGAGGGCCGAACCTCGGTAAAACAAATCACCCGTGTCCATTGTGTTTATTGTTTATGATTTGTTTGTGTTCCCTTGCTCTAAGTTTTCTTGCATCTTTATTTACTAATATCATTTGGTGTTGCTTCAAGTTAAATTCCCATTTAGTGAAGCAACACGTTGCAAGAAAGAACTTGTTCTAGTGCTCTTCTCATCTAAGGGTTCTTGCTTTGTTATTCTATAACTTATTAGTTGTATTGATTTATCTCTCCCGCATTATTTAGCAATACTCCTTTCAAGCAAGAACTTAGTTTCTATTCTCCGATATTTGTATATCTTGTTCTAACCACTAATCAAGGGATCTAGTTGGGGGATAAAGTTTTAATTTTCAGGTTTCGCCTATTCACCCCCCTCTAGGCGACTTTCACCGGCGTCGTTCCCCTCTCCGGTGAGTCCTTTCCTCCTCCTCCCTCTCCTTCTCTGTTGGTCCGGCAAGGAATTGAGTGAGCCGAGCAGTTCCCTCACGTAGCCACGAACCGAAGCACCCCCCTTCCAGCCCCCGTCCCCCACCCAGAGCCCACCGGCGGCGATCCCCGCCGCGGAGCTCCGCCCCCTCCCCGTGGGCAGCCCCCTCTGGTCAAATTGAACCTACCGTTGGAATCACCAACTTCCGCCCGTGCTAAACCACCCCCCCTCGGACCAGGAACCGGGCCACCGGCGGCAAGCCGCCGTCAAGCTTCCCCGGCGACCGGTTCCCCCCCCCCCGCGCTCGGCCGGTTCGCCCGCCGTTTGGCCGCAACGCCGTTTCTTCCCCCCCCCCTCTCGCTGGCAAGTGGGCCCTCAAGCGACGCCGTCACCCTCGCGGCCGCGCCGTTTCCCCTCGCTCGTGGGTCGTCGCTGGGCCGAAAGCGCCTCAGCGCGCGCGCTCGCGCCCGGAGTGGGCCGAAAGCCGTGTCCCCGGCCCAGAAGAGAGGAATTCTCTTTTCTTTTTCTTTTCCACCCTTTTTCCCATTTAAATAGTTTTCTCAATAATTTATGCACAAAAGATTATCAAAAAGGATTTCCAGGGTCACATAAAATAATGTTGTTAGAAAATGGCACACTATGATTGATGAACTACTGTTGATGTATTGTTTTACTGTATGTTTCCTAGAAGAAGCGGGAATGAAAGTCGCCTAGAGGGGGGGGGGGTGAATAGGGCGAAACTGAAAATCTCAAAAATAATCACAACTACAAGCCGGGTTAGCGTTAGAAATATAATAGAGTCCGCGAGAGAGGGCGCAAAACAAATCGCAAGCGAATAATGAAGTGAGACACGCGGATTTGTTTTACCGAGGTTCGGTTCTCTCAAACCTACTCCCCGTTGAGGAGGCCACAAAGGCCGGGTCTCTTTCAACCCTTCCCTCTCTCAAACGGTCCCTCGGACCGAGTGAGCTTCTCTTTCTCAAATCACTTGGGAATCAAACTTCCCGCAAGGACCACCACACAATTGGTGTCTCTTGCCTCAATTACAAGTGAGTGTTTGATCACAAGAAAGAATGCCAAAGAAAAAAAAAGCGATCCAAGCGCAAGAGCTCAAATGAACACTACAAATCACTCTCTCTAGTCACTAGGGCTTTGTGTGGAGTTGGGAGAGGATTTGATCTCTTTTGGTGTGCTTTGCAATGAATGCTAGCTCTTGTATAGTGGTTGGAAGCTGGAAAACTTGGATGCAATGAATGATGGGGTGGTTGGGGTATTTATAGCCCCAACCACCAAACTTGACCGTTGGTGGAAGCTGTCTGTCGTATGGTGCACCGGACAGTCCGGTGCACACCGGACATGTCCGGTGCGACAGCCACGTCACCAAATAGCCGTTGGGTCAACCGTTGGAGCTCTGTCTCTGGGCCCGCCTTGATGTCCGGTGGCGCACCGGACATGCACTGTAGAGTGTCCGGTGCGCCTGCTCCCGCGTGACTGACGACTGCGCGCTTCTGGCGCGCATTAAATGCGCCTGCAGGTGACCGTTGGCGCGAAGTAGCCGTTGCCCCGAGGTTGCACCGGACAGTCCGGTGTACACCGGACATGTCCGGTGAATTATAGCGGAGCAGCCTTTGCGAATTCCCGAGACTGGCGAGTTCCTGAGCCGCGTCTCAAATGAGCACCGGACACTGTCCGGTGTACACCGGATAGTCCGGTGAATTTTAGAGCGCTGGCTCTGGAAATTTCCCGAGGGCGACGAGTTTGAGCTGAAGTCCTCTGGTGCACCGGACACTGTCCGGTGGCACACCGGACAGTCCGGTGCGCCAGACCAGAGGAGCCTTTGGTTGCTCCTCTGCCCTTTTGTTGAACCCAACACATGGTCATTTTATTGGCTAAGTGTGAACCTTTTGCACCTGTATAACTTATACACTAGAGCAAACTAGTTAGTCCAATATTTGTGTTGGGCAATTCAACCACCAAAATTATTTAGGGACTAGGTGTAAGCCTAATTCCCTTTCAATCTCCCCCTTTTTGGTGATTGATGCCAACACAAACCAAAGCAAATATAGAAGTGCATAATTGAACTAGTTTGCATAATGTAAGTACAAAGGTTGCTTGGAATTGAGCCAATATAAATACTTACATGATGCGCATGGATTGTTTTCTTTGTTTTTGACATATTGGACCATATTTGCATCACAAGTTTTGTTTTTGCAAACACTTTTGTAAATTCTTTTCAAAGTCCTTTTGCAAGATAGTCAAAGGTAAATGAATAAGATTTTGCAAAGCATTTTCAAGTTTTGAAATTTTCTTCCTTTGTTCCAAATGCTTTTCCTTTGACTAAACAAAACTCCCCCTAAATGAGATCCTCCTCTTAGAACACAAAAAGATACCAATTTTGAAATTTTTCATCCGATTGACAAACATTAGTTTTAAAATTAGGGTGGTGGTGAGGTCCTTTTGCTTTGGGCTCATATTTTCTCCCCCTTTGGCATGAATCGCCAAAAACGGAATTATTAGAGCCCAATGAAGCACTTTCTCCTCCTTTGGTCATAAAATAAATGAGTGAAGATTATACCAACGTTGGAGAGTAGAGCAGAGCGACGGCGAAGGATGAGTAGTAGAGTGGAGTGGAAGCCTTGTCTTCGCCGAAGACTCCAATTCCCTTTCAATATACCTATGACTTGATTTGAAATACACTTGAAGACACATTAGTCATAGCATATATAAAAGAGATATGATCAAAGGTATACTTGTGTGCTATGTGTGCAAATTAGCAAAAGAAATTCCTAGAATCAAGAATGTTAAGCTCATGCCTAATTCTGGTAAAAGATTGTTCATCAAGTGGCTTGGTAAAGATATCGGCTAATTGATCTTTAGTGTTAATGTATGAAATCTCGATATCCCCCTTTTGTTGGTGATCCCGAAGAAAATGATACCGAATGGCTATGTGTTTAGTGCGGCTATGCTCAACGGGATTATCCGCCATGCGGATTGCACTCTCATTATCACATAGAAGAGGAACTTTGGTTAATTTGTAACCGTAGTCCCGCAGGGTTTGCCTCATCCAAAGCAATTGCGCGCAACAATGGCCTGCGGCAATATACTCAGCTTCGGCGGTAGAAAGAGCGACCGAATTTTGCTTCTTTGAAGCCCATGACACCAAGGATCTTCCCAAGAACTGGCAAGTCCCCGATGTGCTCTTCCTATTAATCTTACACCCTGCCCAATCGGCATCCGAATAACCAATCAAATCAAAAGTGGATCCCCGAGGGTACCAAAGCCCAAACTTAGGAGTATAAGCCAAATATCTCAAGATTCGTTTTACGGCCGTAAGGTGTGATTCCTTAGGGTCGGCTTGGAATCTTGCACACATGCAAACGGAAAGCATAATGTCCGGTCGAGATGCACATAAATAAAGCAATGAACCAATCATCGACCGGTATACCTTTTGATCCACGGACTTACCTCCCGTGTCGAGGTCGAGATGCCCATTTGTTCCCATGGGAGTCTTGATGGGCTTGGCATCCTTCATTCCAAACTTGCTTAGAATGTCTTGAGTATACTTTGTTTGGCAAATGAATGTGCCCTCTTGGAGTTGTTTGACTTGAAATCCTAGAAAATACTTCAACTCCCCCATCATAGACATCTCGAATTTCTGTGTCATGATCCTACTAAATTCTTCACATGTAGATTTGTTAGTAGACCCAAATATAATATCATCAACATAAATTTGGCATACAAACAAATCATTATCAAGTGTTTTGGTGAATAAAGTAGGATCGGCTTTGCCGACTTTGAAGCCATTTGCAATAAGGAAATCTCTAAGGCATTCATACCATGCTCTTGGGGCTTGCTTGAGCCCATAAAGCGCCTTAGAGAGCCTATAAACATGGTTTGGGTACTCACTGTCTTCAAAGCCGGGAGGTTGCTCAACATAGACCTCCTCCTTGATTGGTCCATTGAGGAAGGCACTCTTCACGTCCATTTGATAAAGCTTGAAGCCATGGTAAGTAGCATAGGCTAATAATATGCGAATTGACTCAAGCCTAGCTACGGGTGCATAGGTTTCACCGAAATCCAAACCCTCGACTTGTGAATACCCCTTGGCCACGAGTCGAGCTTTGTTCCTTGTCACCACACCATGCTCGTCTTGCTTGTTGCGGAAGACCCACTTGGTTCCTACAACATTTTGATTAGGACGTGGAATTAAATGCCATACCTCATTCCTTGTGAAATTGTTGAGCTCCTCTTGCATCGCCACCACCCAATTCGAATCTTGAAGTGCTTCCTCTACCCTGTGTGGCTCAATAGAGGAAACGAAAGAGTAATGTTCACAAAAATGTGCAACACGAGATCGAGTAGTTACCCCCTTATGAATGTCGCCGAGGATGGTGTCGACGGGGTGATCTCGTTGTATTGCTTGGTGGACTCTTGGGTGTGGCGGCCTTGGTTGTTCATCCTCCTTGTCTTCATCATTTGCATCTCCCCCTTGATCGTTGCCATCATTTTGAGGTGGCTCATCTTCTTGATCTTCTTGTTCAACATCTTGAGCCTCATCCTCAATTTGAGTTGGTGGAGATCCTTGCATGGAGGAGGATGATTGATCTTGTGCATGTGGAGGCTCTTCGGATTCCTTAGGACACACATCCCCAATGGACATGTTCCTTAGCGCTATGCATGGAGCCTGTTCTTCACCTATCTCATCAAGATCAACTTGCTCTATTTGAGAGCCGTTAGTCTCATCAAACACAACGTCACAAGAAACTTCAACAAGTCCTGAGGACTTGTTAAAGACTCTATATGCCCTTGTGTTTGAGTCATATCCTAGTAAAAAGCCTTCTACAGTTTTAGGAGCAAATTTAGATTTTCTACCTCTTTTAACAAGTATGAAACATTTGCTACCAAAAACTCTAAAATATGAAATATTTGGCTTTTTACCGGTTAGGAGTTCGTAGGATGTCTTCTTGAGGATTCGGTGAAGATATAACCGGTTGATGGCGTAGCAAGCGGTGTTGACCGCTTCGGCCCAAAACCGATCCGGTGTCTTGTACTCATCAAGCATGGTTCTTGCCATGTCCAATAGAGTTCGATTCTTCCTCTCTACCACACCATTTTGTTGTGGAGTGTAGGGAGAAGAGAACTCATGCTTGATGCCCTCCTCCTTAAGGAAGCCTTCAATTTGAGAGTTCTTCAACTCCGTCCCATTGTCGCTTCTAATTTTCTTGATCCTTAAGCCGAACTCATTTTGAGCCCGTCTCAAGAATCCCTTTAAGGTCTCTTGGGTATGAGATTTGTCCTGCAAAAAGAACACCCAAGTGAAGCGAGAATAATCATCCACAATAACTAGACAGTACTTACTCCCGCCGATGCTTATGTAAGCGATCGGGCCGAATAGGTCCATGTGTAGGAGCTCCAGTGGCCTGTCACTAGTCATGATGTTCTTGTGTGGATGATGAGTGCCAACTTGCTTCCCGGCTTGGCATGCGCTACAAATCCTGTCTTTCTCAAAATGAACATTGGTTAGTCCTAAAATGTGTTCTCCCTTTAGAAGCTTGTGAAGATTCTTCATTCCAACATGGGCTAGTCGGCGGTGCCAGAGCCAACCCAAGTTAGTCTTAGCAACCAAGCAAGTATCGAGTTCAGCTTTATCAAAATCTACCAAGTATAGCTGACCCTCTAACACTCCCTTAAATGCTATTGAATCATCACTTCTTCTAAAGACAGTAACACCTATATCAGTAAATAGACAGTTGTAGCCCATTTGACATAATTGGGATACGGAAAGCAAATTGTAATCTAAAGAATCTACAAGAAAAACATTGGAAATAGTATGGTCAGGTGATATAGCAATTTTACCCAATCCTTTGACCAAACCTTGATTTCCATCCCCGAATGTGATAGCTCGTTGGGGATCTTGGTTTTTCTCATATGAGGAGAACATCTTTTTCTCCCCTGTCATGTGGTTTGTGCACCCGCTGTCGAGTATCCAACTTGAGCCTCCGGATGCATAAACCTACAAAACAATTTTAGTTCTTGACTTTAGGTACCCAAACGGTTTTGGGTCCTTTGGCATTAGAAACAAGAACTTTGGGTACCCAAACACAAGTCTTGGAGCCCTTGTGTTTGCCCCCAACAATCTTGGCAACTACCTTGCCGGATTTGTTAGTTAAAACATATGATGCATCAAAAGTTTTGAATGAAATAGCATGATCATTTGATGCATTAGGAATTTTCTTTCTAGGCAACTTAGCAGGGGTTGGTTGCCTAGAACTAGATGTCTCACCCTTATACATAAAAGCATGATTAGGGCCAGAGTGAGACTTCCTAGAATGAGTTCTCCTAATTTTGCTCTCAGGATAGCCGGCAGGATACAAAATGTAACCCTTGTTATCCTGAGGCATGGGAGTCTTGCCCTTAACAAAGTTAGATAAATTCTTTAGAGGGGCATTAAGTTTGACATTGTCTCCCCTTTGGAAGCCAATGCCATCCTTGATGCCAGGGCGTCTCCCATTATAGAGCATACTTCTAGCAAATTTAAACTTTTCATTTTCTAAGTTATGCTCGGCAATTTTAACGTCTAATAATGCTATATGATCATTTTGTTGTTTAATTAAAGCCATGTGATCATGAATAGCATTGATATCAACATCTCTACATCTAGTGCAAATAGAAGTGTGCTCAACGGTAGATGTAGATGGTTTGCAAGATTTTAATTCTACAACCTTAGCATGCAACATATCATTCTTAGTTCTAAGGTCGGAAATTGTAACATTGCAAACATCTAATTCTTTAGCCTTAGCAATTAATTTCTCATTCTCATTTCTAAGGCTAGCAATAGAAACATTCAACTCATCAATTGTAGCAAGCAAATCAACATTATCATTTCTAGGATAGGAAGTTGAATCAATACAAACATGAGAATCAACCTTAGCAATTAAATTAGCATGTTCATTTCTAAGGTTGGCAATAGTGTCATGACATGTGCTTAGCTCACTAGATAATTTGTTACATTTTTCTACCTCTAGAGCATAAGCATTTTTAATCTTAACATGTTTCTTGTTTTCTTTAATTAGAAAATCCTCTTGGGAATCCAAAAGGTCATCCTTTTCATGAATAGCACTAATCAATTCATTTAATTTTTCCTTTTGTTCCATGTTAAGATTGGCAAAAAGGGTAAGCAAGTTATCCTCCTCATCACTAGCATTATCATCACTAGAGGATTCATATTTTGTGGAGGATTTAGATTTAACCTTCTTCCTTTTGCCGTCTTTTGCCATGAGGCACTTGTGGCCGACGTTGGGGAAGAGAAGTCCCTTGGTGACGGCGATGTTGGCGGCGTCCTCGTCGGAGGAGGACTCGGTGGAGCTCTCGTCGGAGTCCCACTCTCGGTACACGTGGGCATCGCCGCCCCTCTTCTTGTGGTACCTCTTCTTTTCTCTCCTCTTTCCCTTCTTGTCATCGCCCCTGTCACTGTCACTAGACATAGGACATTTCTCAATAAAATGACCGGGCTTACCACATTTGTAGCACACTTTCTTGGAGCGGGGTTTGTAGTCCTTCCCCCTCCGTTGCTTGAGGATTTGGCGAAAGCTTTTGATGATTAAAGCCATCTCCTCATTGTCGAGCTTGGAGGTGTCAATTGGTTGTCTACTTGGTGTAGACTCCTCCTCCTTCTCTTCCGTTGCCTTGAAGGCCACCGGTTGCGCCTCGGACGTGGAGGGATCATCAAGCTCGTTGATCTTCTTTGAGCCCTTGATCATACATTCAAAGCTCACAAAATTCCTGATAACTTCCTCGGGGGTCATTAGTGGATATCTAGGATTACCACGAATTAATTGAACTTGAGTAGGGTTAAGGAAAATAAGAGCTCTTAAGATAACCTTAACCACCTCGTGGTCGTCCCATTTTTTGCTCCCGAGGTTGCGCACTTGGTTCACCAAGGTTTTGAGCCGGTTGTACATATCTTGTGGCTCCTCCCCTTGGCGAAGACGAAAGCGACCGAGCTCCCCCTCGATCGTTTCCCTCTTGGTGATCTTGGTGAGTTCATCACCCTCGTGCGCCGTCTTGAGTAGGTCCCAAATCTCCTTTGCATTCTTCAACCCTTGCACTTTGTTGTATTCCTCCTTGCTTAGAGAGGCGAGGAGAATGGTTGTGGCTTGGGAGTTGAAGTGCTCGATTTGGGCCACTTCGTCTGTATCATAATCCTCATCCCCTACAGAAGGTACCTGTGCTCCAAACTCAACAACATTCCATATACTTTTGTGGAGTGAGGTTAGATGAAATTTCATTAAATCACTCCACCTAGCATAATCTTCGCCATCAAAAGTTGGCGGTTTGCCTAATGGAACGGAAAGTAATGGAGTATGTCTAGATGTACGGGGATAGTGTAAGGGGATCTTACTAAACTTCTTGCGCTCTTGGCGCTTAGAAGTTACGGACGGTGCATCGGAGTCGGAGGTGGATGTTGATGAAGTGTCGGTCTCGTAGTAGACCACCTTCCTCATCCTCTTGTGCTTGTCGCCTTTCTGATGCGACTTGTGAGAAGAAGATTTTTCCTTCTTCTCTTTGTGGTGAGAAGAGGAAGATCTTTTCTCCTTCCGTTTGGAGGAGTCCTTCTTCTTCTCCCTCCTCTTGGTGCGGGACTCTTCCAATGAAGTGCTCCCTTGGCTTGTAGTGGGCTTGTCGCCGGTCTCCATCTCCCTCTTGGTGTGATCTCCCATCATTACTTCGAGCGGTTAGGCTCTAATGAAGCACCGGGCTCTGATACCAATTGAAAGTCGCCTAGAGGGGGGGGTGAATAGGGCGAAACTGAAAATCTCAAAAAATAATCACAACTACAAGCCGGGTTAGCGTTAGAAATATAATAGAGTCCGCGAGAGAGGGCGCAAAACAAATCGCAAGCGAATAATGAAGTGAGACACGCGGATTTGTTTTACCGAGGTTCGGTTCTCTCAAACCTACTCCCCGTTGAGGAGGCCACAAAGGCCGGGTCTCTTTCAACCCTTCCCTCTCTCAAACGGTCCCTCGGACCGAGTGAGCTTCTCTTTCTCAAATCACTTGGGAATCAAACTTCCCGCAAGGACCACCACACAATTGGTGTCTCTTGCCTCAATTACAAGTGAGTGTTTGATCACAAGAAAGAATGCCAAAGAAAAAAAAAAAGCGATCCAAGCGCAAGAGCTCAAATGAACACTACAAATCACTCTCTCTAGTCACTAGGGCTTTGTGTGGAGTTGGGAGAGGATTTGATCTCTTTTGGTGTGCTTTGCAATGAATGCTAGCTCTTGTATAGTGGTTGGAAGCTGGAAAACTTGGATGCAATGAATGATGGGGTGGTTGGGGTATTTATAGCCCCAACCACCAAACTTGACCGTTGGTGGAAGCTGTCTGTCGTATGGTGCACCGGACAGTCCGGTGCACACCGGACATGTCCGGTGCGACAGCCACGTCACCAAATAGCCGTTGGGTCAACCGTTGGAGCTCTGTCTCTGGGCCCGCCTTGATGTCCGGTGGCGCACCGGACATGCACTGTAGAGTGTCCGGTGCGCCTGCTCCCGCGTGACTGACGACTGCGCGCTTCTGGCGCGCATTAAATGCGCCTGCAGGTGACCGTTGGCGCGAAGTAGCCGTTGCCCCGAGGTTGCACCGGACAGTCCGGTGTACACCGGACATGTCCGGTGAATTATAGCGGAGCAGCCTTTGCGAATTCCCGAGACTGGCGAGTTCCTGAGCCGCGTCTCAAATGAGCACCGGACACTGTCCGGTGTACACCGGACAGTCCGGTGAATTTTAGAGCGCTGGCTCTGGAAATTTCCCGAGGGCGACGAGTTTGAGCTGAAGTCCTCTGGTGCACCGGACACTGTCCGGTGGCACACCGGACAGTCCGGTGCGCCAGACCAGAGGAGCCTTTGGTTGCTCCTCTGCCCTTTTGTTGAACCCAACACATGGTCATTTTATTGGCTAAGTGTGAACCTTTTGCACCTGTATAACTTATACACTAGAGCAAACTAGTTAGTCCAATATTTGTGTTGGGCAATTCAACCACCAAAATTATTTAGGGACTAGGTGTAAGCCTAATTCCCTTTCAGGGAACCGCAGATCCGGATCCCGTAGCTCCGGAAGAAGGGTCGGAGCCCGAACTTCCGGAAGTAGATCTTCTGTGCCAAGAGAGCTTCAACGAAGGCAAGTCCATCTTTCCCTTGATGCATAAATTACCTATTCTCTCTACCACTGCCTAGGCCGGGAATCATGGGGGAATATTGCATTGTGAGTGAGAGATGGCCTGCATTAACATATTATTTCCGGTTACGAAATGTGGATCTGGAAGTAGGGCAACGTGCTTCTCCAAATAAAACCTCTTTTTGAAAAGATATGCGATGAAGGGTACTCACCCTCATCACCCTGAGAGTGGGATGATCAGGGACTCCCTGGTTTAGGGGAGGGCCTAAGGTGTTGGCTCAGCTGGTTTAGGCGTGAGCAGAAGGATTGTCCCCTCATATAAGGATCGGCTTGTCATTTTCACTACCTGTACTCCTTTATCGTACAACCACTCGAGACTGTGTGGGCAGTCACTCAATCCGAACTCGTGCGATCCAACCCCAGGGTTAAGAAGGCTGGGGAGCACCGGGAGGATAAGGAGGGGGAAAGTTTTGTCCGGTTTGGACATGGTGGTGGCCTGACTCCTTCCGGTATAACCGTTAAGGTTAGGACGTACGAGCAAGGGGAGAGATCCGGCATTCGGGTCTCGCGACGGTGAGATCGCAGAAACCGGACTAGTGGGTAAAGTGTACACCTCTGCGCAGAGTTGAAACCTATTCGAATAGTCCGTGTCCACTGGTATGGACGAGTCTGGTATGGTATGGCAATTAGAGCTTTTTCACTAAGTTTCTTGGCAAGGGAAAGGTGTGATTAAATGGGGGTTGAAAAAGAAAATAAGGCCACAGGAGCGGGAAGCTCAGTGGTGGTTGAGTTTTTGGTTACTTTTAAGACCATGGGAAAACCTTCAAGCAACTGCCTTTCTCTAAGAAAATGATGAGTGACATCAACTCCACCAAATTGAGCATGTACATCATAGGTCTCTTTCTCTCTACGGGAGCGGGGTGGGCTTGCGGAATACCTAGTGTATTCACCCAGATTTATTTATGTTTTTCAGCAGCCGAGGACTTCTTTTCTGCTATGCTTGATTAAGAGGGCTGTGTCTGCACCCAGTTCTGCCTGTGGCTTGGGCTAGTGTATCTTCTTACCGTGCCTCTCTATTTGGCTCTCTCGAGCTTGTACCCCGGTATTGTAATAAATTTATCTAAACTCTGTACTATTTGAAGTAAGGAATGTGTTTACTAGCCTCCTGGGACTAGTAATTGTTTCACATTTGAGTCCCAAGGGATCGGGACGCTTCAGGTGGTATCAGAACCATAGGACTGGCCGTAGGTCGCAGCCCTG
Organism: Zea luxurians; assembly: GCA_029449295.1. NCBI lineage: Eukaryota > Viridiplantae > Streptophyta > Magnoliopsida > Poales > Poaceae > Zea > Zea luxurians. The sequence continues at coordinate 150,914,043 of JAOPSE010000007.1, forward strand.
ACCCTAAAACTTACCCTAAAAAGAAAATACCTCTTACCTCAAGAAAAGTTTTCTCTTCTCTTCCCCGATTTTAACAAGACCCTTCTTTTCCCTATTCCAGATGGAAGACTCTCTGGCCATTAGGACATCCTACTGCTCAGAGGTGGAAGGGTTCCCGCATCTCTTGCGAAGCTGCGCGCTTCGCATGGGAATCCACAAAAAGCCGGAATGCGTCTGGACGGAGCATGTCGAAGGCGGAATAGAGAAATGCTCTATGGCAGTCTACCTGGGAGAAAGCCGAAACTACCCAAACCATCCTTCCTTCCAAGTCACTTTTGCCGGATATCGTTTTTCAGATACCTGTCAGAATGTTGCCCGATCAGCCCTCCGTCAACTATGCCAGAACTACAGCAGGGTGATCTTTGAAACCCCCCTTCGCTACTTCCCACCCAGCAACAAGAATACCCCCACCTGGAGGAGAAGACTTCAGGCCCTCTCAGGAGGAGATCCTATTGAGAATGATCCTACCATCGTCTACATGGCTGGATACCTTCACACCCTTGATAACCAATATGATGACCTCGCCCTCCATTGCACCTACCTAACCTCCCGGGTGGAAAGTCTGGAGCAAAAAGTCAGGGAACTTTCAGAAGAGAAGGCGTCCCTTCAAGAGAGCCTCGCAATAGCTGAAGGCGAGGAAACCAATACCCGAGAGGCCTACCGCACCTTAAAGATGGACTACGACAAGAAACTGAAGAAGCTCGCCCCCGCTAGAAGAATCCGCAAGAAGACCAAAAGCCAAGGATGCCAGACGGAGCAGAAGGAAGAAAACCCTCCAAGGAACCCGTCCGACACCGAAGAAATGTCCCTGGCTAGCCTTGATGACCTTCTCAAGGAATTTGGGGACACGTTAGAGAAGGAGTTCGGGAGTACCCTAGATAGCACTCGTATGTGACGAACTTATGGTAGCAGGGTGTTGTGTCATGTAATGGCTTGATGTAATGAATAAAATAACCAGTTAAAAAAATGGCATGTGCATAATAGTGACTCTCTTCCCATGGCAGATGGCTTCGGATAAAACCACGCCTACCGCCTCCGGGATTGGAGCAGGTTTTCCCTTAGGAGCAGAAGGAGGAGCCGGTGGAGAAGGGGATGGGACCCACCTCCCCGCACCTCCGGAACTACCACTAGATCTGGCCCAAGTTCTAGCCAATCAAACCCGACTCATTGAAGTCCTCACTCGAAGTCTGGAAAACCAACGCCCAGGTGGTGGAAGGCCGCAGGACAGGATGGGAGAATTTTTGAGACTCAAGCCTCCCACGTTCGCAGGATCTAGCAATCCCCTCGATGCTGATGACTGGCTTCGCACGATCAAGAGGAAGCTGGAAGCCATCGGATGCCCCGAGAATCAGCGTGTTCATCTGGCAGCTCATCAGCTTTCAGGAATGGCTTTAGCATGGTGGGACACTTTCAGTGAAGCCGTCAGAGATGCTACCTGGGCAGAATTCGAAACAGCTTTCCGTGAGCACCATGTACCCCAGGGGATAGTTCAACTCAAGGAGGATGAATTCCGGGAGCTAACCCAAGGCGGGAGAACAGTCAGTGAGTATGTGCACAAGTTCACAGAGCTGGCCCGCTACGCGCCTGAGGATGTCAGCACCGAATCCAGAAAAATGGCCCGTTTCCTGAAAGGGTTAAGACCCGAGCTTAAGACCATCCTCGCCAGCCAAGACTTCCACAGCTTCTCTCACCTCTCCAACAAAGCTATTCAAGTGGAAAGAGCAAAAGAGGAAGAAAAAGGGCACATCAAGAGGAAATTCCAGGTCCTCCGAGCGCAACAGCAAGAACGTCACCAGAGAGCTCGACCCTTTGGGCTTCCACCCAGGGGTCCAAGTTTCGATAAACAATCTGGACCCACTCCATCACACTATAGTCAACAGAATCAGAGCTCCTTTCAGGCCCCCTCTGTTGCAAGCAACCAGCCGCCAGTAAACGCCTGTTGGCACTGCGGAGACCCCAGGCACTTCAAGAACAACTGCCCTCAGCTGAAAGCACCCGGACCAACCTACTCCAACTCGGTGAATGGCCCCAAGATTCCATCAGCACCTACCTCCAAGGCACTCCCTTCAAACAGCCAGCAGAGCAGGACTCAGTATCAGGGCAGAGCCCGGGTCAACCACGTCGACGCTCAAGAAGCCCAGCAAGCCCCGGGAGTAGTGCTCGGTGAGTTCCTTGTTGAATTTACTCCCGCTTCTGTGCTTTTTGATTCGGGAGCATCCCATTCATTTATAGCCGCTAAGTTTGTGGAGAAGCATGGCATACCCTCTACACCCCTAGCTATCCCTTTGGTCACCCGGACCCCGGGATCAGACCTCTTGTGCAAACTCAGGTGTTCCCAAGTCAGAATTCTTTTAAGTGAGGTAGTGTTCCTGGCAGACTTAACCATCTTGCCATCCCAAGGAATTGATGTAATCCTAGGGATGGATTGGCTAGCTAAGCACAAGGGTGTTATCAGCTGCGCAAGCAAGACTGTTCTTCTCATAGATCACCAAGGAAAGGCAGTTTCCTGTCAAGCCCAACCGCCCGCAAACGATCCAATGATGTTTGGCCTAACAGCGAAGAGCATGCCTGTAATCAAGGAGTTTGAGGATGTATTTCCGGAAGAGTTGCCCGGGATGCCACCAGAAAGAGGAGTAGAGTTCTATATAGACCTCATTCCCGGCACTGCGCCCATCGCAAAAAGACCATACCGCATGGCCCCCACTGAATTGGCAGAATTGAAACTTCAGATTTCAGAACTACAGCAAAAAGGGTACATCCGTCCCAGTTCGTCTCCCTGGGGAGCACCCGTTCTTTTCGTTACCAAAAAGGATGGAAGTATGAGGATGTGTATTGATTATCGATCCTTGAACGAAGTTACAATCAAGAATAAGTACCCTCTCCCTCGGACCGATGACCTCTTCGACCAACTACAAGGAGCCAAATACTTCTCCAAAATAGACCTCAGGTCTGGATATCACCAACTAAGGATTAAGGAAGCAGATATTCAGAAAACTACATTCGTCACCAGATATGGGCAATATGAATTCACAGTGATGCCATTTGGGCTAACGAACGCACCCGCCTTTTTCATGAACCTCATGAATAAGGTATTTATGGAAGAGCTAGATAAGTTTGTCGTGGTCTTTATCGACGACATCCTCATATATTCCAAGAGTCGCAAGGACCATGAGCATCACCTTCGAATCGTCCTCGGAAGACTCAGAGCACATCAACTTTATGCCAAACTCAGCAAGTGTGAGTTCTGGTTAGAAAAGATAGCTTTCCTGGGGCATATCTTGACTGCAGAAGGGGTAGAAGTGGACCCATCTAAGGTAGAAGCCGTTTCAAATTGGAAGCAACCATCCAACGTCAGTGAAGTACGAAGCTTTCTAGGAATGGCAGGGTATTACCGCCGTTTTATCAAGGGATTCTCCGGCATAGCAAAACCCATGACCGAACTCCTCAAAAAGGACAATAAGTTTGTATGGACTCCCAAATGCGAAGGAAGTTTCCAAATCATCAAGGAGAAACTCACAACTGCACCAGTCCTGACTCTGCCAGACATACACCAGGATTTTGTCATCTTCTGTGATGCTTCCAAGCAAGGCTTAGGGTGTGTCCTAATGCAAAATGAGAAAGTCATTGCTTATGCATCTCGCTTACTCAAGCCGCACGAACAGAACTACCCTACCCACGATCTGGAATTGGCAGCCATCGTCCACGCTCTAAAAATATGGAGGCATTATCTGATTGGGAACAAATGTGTTGGCTGAGCTTGTTCTCAAATGCTTCGGATTAAGAACAAGGCAACATAAAAAATGTTAAATGATAAGGTCCTTCGTCCTTTGAAACATTATTTCCCTTCGGGATATAACGTGCACCGGACGAAGGTCATAAACAATATATCTTCGTAAGCACGATAAGTTACGACGAAGATCTTATGCATAACCTAAAAAGTAATGTAAACATTTAAATTTTGTCACAATGTCATTTCTATTTTATTCTTATATAGCAATAGAAATGACTTTAAATTACAAATGTACCTTCGGATTGCAGGAAGGCAAAAGTACAAAGATGACGCAAAAGCAAATGCCAAGTCAGCGTGAACAGTACGGGAGTACTGTTCATCTATTTATAGGCGTGAGACGCAGCCCACGTAAAATTACATTCATGTCCATTACATTTGCCAATGACTTATGGAAATCTGTCAAGGCCCAAGTAGTCTTTTCATCTTTAAGTCGGTTCCCCTCTCTGCTATCGCGACGAAGCTCTCCTGCGCACAGCTTCGGCTGTGCACCATCCTTCGTGGAGCTTGGAAATCAGCCCGTCCTCCATTTCAATCCCCCTTCGTCTGGTTGAGGCTTCGTCCTGACCGTACTTCATGTTCATAATTCTGAGTCCGAAGATACCTGTTCATATAATCCACTTGGAAAACATTGTCAAATCATGTTTTTGAGGACCTTCGGAGGACGAAGGCCCCCAACAGTAGCCCCTCACAATATTAATTTGTTAATGATAAATTCAGATTGCGATATGGACGAAGGCCTTGAGCCGAAGGTCCGAAAAAAACACCTTCCCTTTGCTAGAATAGCAACATTCACTGACAAGCGGGGTCTTTCAATTTTCAACGCCCTGGGCGTATAAATAAGATCATACTGCAAACTCATTTGGTACGCACACTTGCCATCTGCTTCCGCCCACTAAATTTTTAGCTCTTGTGCACTAAGATTTGCTGATCTTCTTGATTTTGAAGCTTCGGCCTTGAAAACAGTTTTTTAGTGTTTCCGAAGATGTCTGAAGGTAAGAAGGTCCCTGCTGAGATGAAGCTGAGTCTCGACGAAGAGAAGAACTTGGGGTTCCTTATAGCGATGGCGGAGACCAATACGGAGAAAATCACCAAAGAGATTCTGGAAGGTTTGTCTGAAGATACTGGTGACAGCGACAGTTATGACGTAGAAAGTGGTGAGGAAGAGTCCGAAGATCGACCATGGCGACCAAGTCACACGGTTTTCAGGAAAACCACTATTAAGCAGAGTCACATTGACAATATGAGAGGGAGATATTTTCGAGATATATCTATTGTGAGGGCTGATGCTGGAGAAAAAACTTCTCCCACTCCCGAAGAAGATGAAGTCGTAATCTTCCGAAGCTTTCTCAAGGCTGGGCTTCGATTCCCCCTAAGCAGCTTTGTTGTCGAAGTCCTGAAGACATTTCAAGTCTACCTTCATCAAATTACTCCCGAAGCTATCATAAGAATGGGGATGTTTGTCTGGGCTGCGAAAAGCCAAGGTTTAGAACCAAATGCTAAAAGCTTTTGCAACATTCATGAGTTGTTATATGAGACGAAGCCCTGGGGGAAAGAACAATATCACAACAACTTTGGGTGTTACAGCTTCGGTGCCCGCTCCGGGTCAAGCCGCCCTGTGCCAACCTTTCGGAAGAGGTGGCCCGGAGCCTGGATGACAGAGTGGTTCTATGTAAAGAATGACTTAACAGCGCAGGAAGATGTTAAGAATATCATTATGCGCCCCATCTGGCAACGCTTCGGACTTCGAAGGCCGAAGGTTGAAATGGATGAAGCAGCCGAGGAATGCCAAAGAGCCTTCGGCGTAATCTGCTCTTTTATTGGGACACGGGACTTGGTCCAAGAGCATATTGCCTTCAGGGTGTGGCCACTTGCAGGAAAGTGGGAAATGCCGAAGGAGATCATCAAAGAGTCCGACGAAGGCGGACTGGTCAGACTGAAATACACATTCAAATACGGGGATAAGTTTGTTGAACCTGATGACGACTGGTTGAAAAGCATTGAAACATTAAGTGACGAACTGCTTGGGGCATATTCGAAGACCGAGAACACTGCGTTATCAGCAGCCTTCGGAGGCCGAAAGAAGAAAAGGCTCAACCGGGTATTTGACGCAGTCGGGTTTGTCTACCCTGACTATCACTATCTGGTATTGGGCCGCAAAAGAAAAAATACTTCTCCTGCGACAGAAGCTACCACGAGTGCCACTAGTGAGCCAGCACCGCAAAGGAAAAAGATGAAGGTGCTCACCCACCGGGCGCGTTTTATTGAGCCGGCCACAGTGCCAGAATTTATTGGTGAAGTCTCTTTAGCCTCTGAAGCTACAGAACCAGCTCCAGTGCCGAAGATAGAAGAGAAAACTGAAGCGCCTTCAGCAGAAAAGGCAGAAAAACCGAAGATTGAAGGACCAAAAATATCGGAAATCTTAAGTCCTTCAGCAAATGTTGAAACAATAAAAAATCAAAAGGGCCCATCGGTGACCCCAAAAAGAAAAAGAATGGTGAACGTGCTAGATGTCTTGGAGACAATTAAGTCTTCAAGCACAACTCCAAAGAAGACTGTTGAACTTGCTGAAGCGTCTACTGAAGCTTCGAAGCAACAACCTGAAGCTGAAGCTGGGCCTTCAGAGCCCACCAAGGAACAATCTTTGGAAACCGAAAAAATAAAAATATCAGAACCAGTTTTGGTTGAAGAAATTGACACTGCCGCCCCCGAAGCCCCTTCCAACATATGCGATTACATCGTGCGACATGCTTCGGGGAAGAAATTATCTGAAGAAGAGACTTATGAAGCCAATCACTATGCTAGAGAGTTAAAGTATCCGAAGGGGGCAGTAGTGTTCAATGGGACAAATGAAGATGACTTCCTATACTGCCTCCCTGATAACAAAGAATTATCTGTCTGCCGGGAGATGGCTAGAAGTATGGGTTTCCCGAAGCTCGAAGCTGGATTATGTGCTATGACGAAGGAGGATCTCGCGGACAGTCTTGCGTACAATAGCCTAAAGGTATGGGAATTAAGCGCTTGAAAATTTTTTAATTCGTAACTCATTCTTTTATTCTTATACCAACTTTTTTACATATAGGGTTTAATCCTAAGCAACACATTAAGAGCACAAAAGAGTGCCGAAGATGAGAGCTATGAAATTGCGTTCAACAACCTTCGATCAGAAGTTATTAAACTGAGAAACGAAGCTCTGGAAAAGGATAAAATTCTGCTTACATTGGTAGATAAGGTAAAAAAGGACGAAGCTGCCTCAAAGGTCCAGGCCGAAGCCCAAAAACGTGAAATTAAAGATCTTCAGAAACAGCTAGCTAGAGCGAAAGAGGAACGTGTGCTTGAAGAAACAAAACGAGAGCTTAGTGATCAGTTGGTCAGTCATTTAGAGTTAAGTGTTAAGGAGCTTCGTGCATCCCAGAGGAAATGCTATGTTAAATCTATAGAATGCGTCAAAAAGATAAAATCCAGCTTCGCCAGCGTTGGCGCATTTTCTAGTGAAGAGAATTTCTCAAGAGGCAATCCCGAAGGTCCACTGGATTGGATCAGTCACGAAGCAGAAGCCTTCGAGGAAATCCTGAGTAGTCGTGGTGACATCTGTGCTTTTTCGGGCGCCAGAGGAGTTGCTACTGTTTTGGAGAAGAAAGGTTGCGAGCATGTAAAATCCTTAGCTCAGTCCGAAGCTGCCTTGTCCTCCGAAGACATCAAAGACCCCTCGACCGAAGCAAGCATGGTTGGCGGTAAATTCTTTACTGATATCTGGGACAACGGCGGCCGAGAAATGGCGCAAGAAATTATTCAAAGGAGTGAAAAAGGCATCCATGATGCTAGGAAAGTGACAGAAGTTGCCGAAAAATGTTCAGAGCCTGTAATACTCAAAATTCTAAATAAAGAATATAGAGAGATCTTCTCATTTTATGTGCCTTATTTGCATCATAAAAAGAGCACATATAATTAATAGTACTTGATTAAAAACAAATGATACAAAAATAAAATAAAGTGCATCCTATTGGAGTTTTTGTTTGTGCACTTAATAAAATAATAACATGGATAAGAGTATAAAAAAAATGAAAATAAGTGGAGGTTGGGCTAAAACATAAATTGAGGTTGGGATATAAAAATGGTAAAGGGGAGGAATATAAATATAAGGAAATTTATATATTTCCGAAATTTATACTTTAAAAGTCACAATATAGATTGAGAATAAACTTGAAATTTATTTGAAGTTAAAATAGAAATTAGAAAGTCAAAAAAAAATGACAAAGGAAAAGTTCATGAAACCCTTTTATTCCTCCCATGAATAAAAGGGAAAAGAATGAATCATAATATTTTAAAACACTAAAGTTATATTCACATTAAAGAATATTTGGCTCTTGGAATTTGAAACTCAAACAAGGATTCGAATTTGAGTTCAAAGTGAATTCAAAATGGAATACAAACAGAAAATTAGAAAAGAAAAAAAGGAGAACTGTTCGTGGGCTGAAAGTCAACCTGGCCGGCCCACTTCATCCAAGACACATAGCCCATCTACTCCCCCGCTCCCGAGTCACCTACAGGTGGGCCCCACTGGCCGGCGCCTCACTGCGCACGCACGCACACCCTGTTATGTTCCTCTGTCGGTGGGGCCATCCGGTCAGCGCCGTCTCCATCCTCGCGCGCGCGGCGGAGCTCAACAAGCCGGGAGCAAATTCCGCGCGGATTCCTCCAACCGATCCCCCCAAATCAGCGCTAACTTCGGAATCCGATCCATCGTCGTGCTATAAAAGCTGGGCCTTGCCCCCTGGAACCCGCGCATTGCTCGTCGCCATGGGCGAACCGGGAGCTTGCGCAGTGTGTGAGAGAGATTGCCGCCACCGAGGATTGCCACCAATAGCACAAATCGAACCCAAGTCTTGGCGCCCGAGGCTTGGGGAGCTCAGGAGGAAGGCGTACGCGGGCGCAATCGTGGGGTGGTGCCCTGGGATCCCTGGAATTCCTCACCGGAGTTGGTGATCCGCCGCAAACTCGGATAGCACCGTGGTCGGGGTTCAGCGCCGCGTAACTACCGGTGAGAACGCTACCTCATTTCTTGCCTTCACCTTCGCTCCGTATATCGCCCTTCGGATTGGAGTTCTGCGCTTAGGATCAAAAAGCAGGGGGGGCCCGTCGATGGCGCCGCCGTGGGGAAGAGCGCGCCGCCGCGCGATTCGATCGGGAGAGAGAGAGAATAACCTCGGCCGTTGGTTTTACCCTCAACGGCGCAGATTAAATCGTCTGGATACCGGTTCGGTGGACTTGATCTGACCGTAGAATCTTGGATCGATGGTCCGGATCGGAGTAGGTGCGCGCCGTTAGATGACGATCGGGTGGCCAAGATTGCATACCGGTTCATGCGTTGGATCTTTTAATCCGGGCCGTCGGTGTTAGATCGAAGGGCCCATGTGGCGTGATACCCCTTCGCCGTGGCCACTTTCTAAAAGAGACCCTGCCTTTTCTTGGAATAAACCCGCCATCCCCGTTTAACTGTTTCCTGTGTCTCGGGAATCTTGCGCCGAGAACCCTGTGCTTCCCAGTAATTGAGGCCCAGTCCAGTGATCGTTTAAATTGAATAAATAAAATAGAAAATAGATTTTTAATATGAAAATAATTGCTAGAACTTAGATAATTCATAGAAAATTCATTGTAGGTCCAAATTAGCCCATTCCAGTTCCTATAATTTTGTAATATTATTGTTTATCATTTAGTGCCACTGGTTTTACATAAAAGTCACATTAAAATTGTTATCTTAATTAATCTTGTAATAAGCACATAGAATCTTTGGAAATTCATAACTTAAAACCTATAACTCCAAAATTAATAATTCTTGTTCCTGTGATCATATTTCATCATGTAGATGTTTAATATGTATTTTGCATATATGTTTGGTGTAATGTTAATTTTGCCTACACACTGTGTGTTTGTAATTCTACGACTAGCGTGAGGACACGAGTCACCTGAAGATCATCGTGGTACCTGGAATCTCAAGGCCCAGGCAAGTTGTGCCCTTGATCACTTCTTTTCACCTACTCATGTTCTAATTAATCATAATGATCTGCATAGGTTAATTTTGATGGGACCCAATAGGTTACCCTAGTTTGTCTATCTTTATACCTTGTTTACCACTGAACTTTCTGGGTAGTACTTGCTAGTGCTATATGTGGTTTTGGGTATGAAGATTACACTATTCATGATTATACTTTTGTTATCAGTTGTTATTTATGGTTCATGTTAAGATCATTATGTTAATTGGAACATGGAGAACCACCCGGGAAAACAGTGCTACCACAAGGGTGGAATGGGACGCCCTTGGCTGATTAATTAGGAAAGCTAGTGGAAGACTACCTTACCCGAAAGGGGCAAGGGCAGTAGGGGAGTGGTCAGTGTAGGGAGGCCCTCGGGAGGATTTTGCTGCGATGGCGGTCCTGCAAGGGATTCCTGCACTGGAACTTCCTATAAACTGTAGCGGGTTTTCTGAAGCTAGTGGAACTTTGTAAAGGCCTCGTAGTGGTACCCTGCCTCGCTTCCTAGGTAGAGGTGTATGGAGTCTGATCAACTCTGTGGCAAATGGGTAACACGACTTGTGGGTAAAGATGCGCAACCTCTGCAGAGTGTAAAACTGGTATACTAGCCGTGCTCACGGTCATGAGCAGCTCGGACACTCACATGATTAATTTATGGAACTAAATTCAATTTGTCATATGCATTGCATTGCAGGTGATGTTGTTATTACTTCTGTTCTACTATTTAATTGGGTTGGTATTTGCTTATACTTAGTAATTGCTAATAAAATTTTGACCAACATTAAAAGCAGTGCTCAGCTCTAACCATCCTTTTTGGTAAGCCTTACACTTCACGTGAGCTCCCACCTTTGGCGAGTTCATGCACATTATTCCCCACAACTTGTTGAGCGATGAACGTATGTGAGCTCACTCTTGCTGTCTCACATACCCCACAGGTCAAGAACAGGTACCGCAGGATGAGGCGCTTGGAGGATGCCGTGATGTGTTCGTGAGAGGTCTAGGTCGTCGTCTCCCAGTCAACTTTGGGTTGCTGGACCGTTGTCTCCTTATAATGTAATTATTTATTTTGTATAGAACTCCTGTTATATATAAAGATGTGACATTCGATCCTGTGCCATGATTCATCATATGTGTGAGACTTGGTCCCAGCACACCTGGTGATTATGTTAGCACCCGGGTTTTGGACCCCTAAAATCCGGGTGTTACAGAAGTGGTATCAGAGGAATGTTGACTGTAGGACGAAACCTAGATAGAACTGGACAACCATTACTACTTACCTTTCCTACTCTGATTCTTTTCTAAACTTTTCTTAATCTTTTCTCATCTATTTCCGCTTTACTCTGAATACTCTTACCTTTTCACTTCTAAAGACAAATTTGGATTTCACACTTTGAGATCCGGTGCCTAAAGTGACTTTAGGAATAGGAGACCTAATCTTAGGAACAAAAACAAAACTATTTTCTTGAATGTTTGTTCTTATGAAACCTGCTTGATTTGGATCTTTGATTGAGTGTGATGAGTTGTGGAGTAATGTCCACAATTACATCTGCATATACGTATAGGCATAAATAGAATTCATAAGATAACTAAACAACTTAGATTATCCTCCACTAAAAGGTATCTATCTCGTAGAAGTTCTTCTTATCTTAAAAGACACTCTCTTATCTTAATAGATCCATCTTATCTTACAAGATACTCTCTTGCCTTAATAAATTCATCTTATCTTGAAAAGATTTTGTTATCCTAATAGATCTAATTTACCTCAAAAGATTATACCTTATCCTTATGAATTCATCCTACCCTAATTAGCATATTTATCCTAGTCTAAAATATCAACCATGATCTAATTCAAAGTAATTAGATATTGTCTAGACTAATCCGGTGATACCAATCTAGATCCCATCTAATCTAATATGATCCAATCTAAAGTGAGTTATTTAATAAATTAGTTAGTACTAGTGAAATGGATTAGACCTCACTCCTATAAAAATGATTTAAGCTAAATTGATGCCCTAGATTAACTTGACCATATACATATGCAACTACCTTACCCATCCGATAGTTGCATAATCCCTCTGTGTTAACCTAATAGAGCTTCTGACCTACCTACACCGTATACCCCATCCTATCTCAAAAGATTCTAACATATCCTAACAAGATATATCTTACCTTGATAAATCTATCTAATTTAAACTAGTCTAATCTAGATCATATCTAATTTAATATGGTCTAATCTAGTGTGAGTTACTTGATGCTGGTGGAAAGGATAAGGCCATACTCCTAAATCACTTAAGCCTAATTTGAAGACTTATATCAACTTGGCCATACACAACAACCCGGCCTATATAACAAGTTACATAACTTACCCAATCAATAGAGTCTTAATGGATTGCATAATCTATCAACCAACACCTGACATCAAACCAGATTTTGGCCTACATCATGTAGTCCATCTCACCCATAACTATTCTAACCATATTTCCCTCAACTCCGATAATATACACTAACTCCTAATCAAAGAGACAAGACCGAAGAATATGATCAACTTCATCAAGAAAGGATGAGCACCAACTCAAGTCTTCAAGGATCAAGTGAGGTCACCAAGATGAGTCAAGATCCACAATCTTGGATGGAGTCTTTCTTTACCCCACTCTTTCTTGCCCAAACCTATATAGGCTTTAAAAGATATCTTTTATCCTGCATAATAAAGTGTCTATAACCATATATACCTATGCTCTCCTAATAACTAACTAATAAAAAAAAGAGACTCTTGATTTTGAACTAATTAGAAACTAAAAGCTAGATTTCAAATCACTCTTCCTATATCCTCTTTCTTACAAATCTCGAGGGCGAGATTATTTTTAAGGGGGGTAGGATTTGTAATACTCAAAATTCTAAATAAAGAATATAGAGAGATCTTCTCATTTTATGTGCCTTATTTGCATCATAAAAAGAGCACATATAATTAATAGTACTCCCTCCGTTTCTTTTTATATGTCGCTGGATAGTGCAATTTTGCACTATCCAGCGACATATAAAAAGAAACGGAGGGAGTACTTGATTAAAAACAAATGATACAAAAATAAAATAAAGTGCATCCTATTGGAGTTTTTGTTTGTGCACTTAATAAAATAATAACATGGATAAGAGTATAAAAAAAATGAAAATAAGTGGAGGTTGGGCTAAAACATAAATTGAGGTTGGGATATAAAAATGGTAAAGGGGAGGAATATAAATATAAGGAAATTTATATATTTCCGAAATTTATACTTTAAAAGTCACAATATAGATTGAGAATAAACTTGAAATTTATTTGAAGTTAAAATAGAAATTAGAAAGTCAAAAAAAATGAGAAAGGAAAAGTTCATGAAACCCTTTTATTCCTCCCATGAATAAAAGGGAAAAGAATGAATCATAATATTTTAAAACACTAAAGTTATATTCACATTAAAGAATATTTGGCTCTTGGAATTTGAAACTCAAACAAGGATTCGAATTTGAGTTCAAAGTGAATTCAAAATGGAATACAAACAGAAAATTAGAAAAGAAAAAAAGGAGAACTGTTCGTGGGCTGAAAGTCAACCTGGCCGGCCCACTTCATCCAAGACACATAGCCCATCTACTCCCCCGCTCCCGAGTCACCTACAGGTGGGCCCCACTGGCCGGCGCCTCACTGCGCACGCACGCACACCCTGTTATGTTCCTCTGTCGGTGGGGCCATCCGGTCAGCGCCGTCTCCATCCTCGCGCGCGCGGCGGAGCTCAACAAGCCGGGAGCAAATTCCGCGCGGATTCCTCCAACCGATCCCCCAAATCAGCGCTAACTTCGGAATCCGATCCATCGTCGTGCTATAAAAGCTGGGCCTTGCCCCCTGGAACCCGCGCATTGCTCGTCGCCATGGGCGAACCGGGAGCTTGCGCAGTGTGTGAGAGAGATTGCCGCCACCGAGGATTGCCACCAATAGCACAAATCGAACCCAAGTCTTGGCGCCCGAGGCTTGGGGAGCTCAGGAGGAAGGCGTACGCGGGCGCAATCGTGGGGTGGTGCCCTGGGATCCCTGGAATTCCTCACCGGAGTTGGTGATCCGCCGCAAACTCGGATAGCACCGTGGTCGGGGTTCAGCGCCGCGTAACTACCGGTGAGAACGCTACCTCATTTCTTGCCTTCACCTTCGCTCCGTATATCGCCCTTCGGATTGGAGTTCTGCGCTTAGGATCAAAAAGCAGGGGGGGCCCGTCGATGGCGCCGCCGTGGGGAAGAGCGCGCCGCCGCGCGATTCGATCGGGAGAGAGAGAGAATAACCTCGGCCGTTGGTTTTACCCTCAACGGCGCAGATTAAATCGTCTGGATACCGGTTCGGTGGACTTGATCTGACCGTAGAATCTTGGATCGATGGTCCGGATCGGAGTAGGTGCGCGCCGTTAGATGACGATCGGGTGGCCAAGATTGCATACCGGTTCATGCGTTGGATCTTTTAATCCGGGCCGTCGGTGTTAGATCGAAGGGCCCATGTGGCGTGATACCCCTTCGCCGTGGCCACTTTCTAAAAGAGACCCTGCCTTTTCTTGGAATAAACCCGCCATCCCCGTTTAACTGTTTCCTGTGTCTCGGGAATCTTGCGCCGAGAACCCTGTGCTTCCCAGTAATTGAGGCCCAGTCCAGTGATCGTTTAAATTGAATAAATAAAATAGAAAATAGATTTTTAATATGAAAATAATTGCTAGAACTTAGATAATTCATAGAAAATTCATTGTAGGTCCAAATTAGCCCATTCCAGTTCCTATAATTTTGTAATATTATTGTTTATCATTTAGTGCCACTGGTTTTACATAAAAGTCACATTAAAATTGTTATCTTAATTAATCTTGTAATAAGCACATAGAATCTTTGGAAATTCATAACTTAAAACCTATAACTCCAAAATTAATAATTCTTGTTCCTGTGATCATATTTCATCATGTAGATGTTTAATATGTATTTTGCATATATGTTTGGTGTAATGTTAATTTTGCCTACACACTGTGTGTTTGTAATTCTACGACTAGCGTGAGGACACGAGTCACCTGAAGATCATCGTGGTACCTGGAATCTCAAGGCCCAGGCAAGTTGTGCCCTTGATCACTTCTTTTCACCTACTCATGTTCTAATTAATCATAATGATCTGCATAGGTTAATTTTGATGGGACCCAATAGGTTACCCTAGTTTGTCTATCTTTATACCTTGTTTACCACTGAACTTTCTGGGTAGTACTTGCTAGTGCTATATGTGGTTTTGGGTATGAAGATTACACTATTCATGATTATACTTTTGTTATCAGTTGTTATTTATGGTTCATGTTAAGATCATTATGTTAATTGGAACATGGAGAACCACCCGGGAAAACAGTGCTACCACAAGGGTGGAATGGGACGCCCTTGGCTGATTAATTAGGAAAGCTAGTGGAAGACTACCTTACCCGAAAGGGGCAAGGGCAGTAGGGGAGTGGTCAGTGTAGGGAGGCCCTCGGGAGGATTTTGCTGCGATGGCGGTCCTGCAAGGGATTCCTGCACTGGAACTTCCTATAAACTGTAGCGGGTTTTCTGAAGCTAGTGGAACTTTGTAAAGGCCTCGTAGTGGTACCCTGCCTCGCTTCCTAGGTAGAGGTGTATGGAGTCTGATCAACTCCGTGGCAAATGGGTAACACGACTTGTGGGTAAAGATGCGCAACCTCTGCAGAGTGTAAAACTGGTATACTAGCCGTGCTCACGGTCATGAGCAGCTCGGACACTCACATGATTAATTTATGGAACTAAATTCAATTTGTCATATGCATTGCATTGCAGGTGATGTTGTTATTACTTCTGTTCTACTATTTAATTGGGTTGGTATTTACTTATACTTAGTAATTGCTAATAAAATTTTGACCAACATTAAAAGCAGTGCTCAGCTCTAACCATCCTTTTTGGTAAGCCTTACACTTCACGTGAGCTCCCACCTTTGGCGAGTTCATGCACATTATTCCCCACAACTTGTTGAGCGATGAACGTATGTGAGCTCACTCTTGCTGTCTCACATACCCCACAGGTCAAGAACAGGTACCGCAGGATGAGGCGCTTGGAGGATGCCGTGATGTGTTCGTGAGAGGTCTAGGTCGTCGTCTCCCAGTCAACTTTGGGTTGCTGGACCGTTGTCTCCTTATAATGTAATTATTTATTTTGTATAGAACTCCTGTTATATATAAAGATGTGACATTCGATCCTGTGCCATGATTCATCATATGTGTGAGACTTGGTCCCAGCACACCTGGTGATTATGTTAGCACCCGGGTTTTGGACCCCTAAAATCCGGGTGTTACAGAAGTGGTATCAGAGGAATGTTGACTGTAGGACGAAACCTAGATAGAACTGGACAACCATTACTACTTACCTTTCCTACTCTGATTCTTTTCTAAACTTTTCTTAATCTTTTCTCATCTATTTCCGCTTTACTCTGAATACTCTTACCTTTTCACTTCTAAAGACAAATTTGGATTTCACACTTTGAGATCCGGTGCCTAAAGTGACTTTAGGAATAGGAGACCTAATCTTAGGAACAAAAACAAAACTATTTTCTTGAATGTTTGTTCTTATGAAACCTGCTTGATTTGGATCTTTGATTGAGTGTGATGAGTTGTGGAGTAATGTCCACAATTACATCTGCATATACGTATAGGCATAAATAGAATTCATAAGATAACTAAACAACTTAGATTATCCTCCACTAAAAGGTATCTATCTCGTAGAAGTTCTTCTTATCTTAAAAGACACTCTCTTATCTTAATAGATCCATCTTATCTTACAAGATACTCTCTTGCCTTAATAAATTCATCTTATCTTGAAAAGATTTTGTTATCCTAATAGATCTAATTTACCTCAAAAGATTATACCTTATCCTTATGAATTCATCCTACCCTAATTAGCATATTTATCCTAGTCTAAAATATCAACCATGATCTAATTCAAAGTAATTAGATATTGTCTAGACTAATCCGGTGATACCAATCTAGATCCCATCTAATCTAATATGATCCAATCTAAAGTGAGTTATTTAATAAATTAGTTAGTACTAGTGAAATGGATTAGACCTCACTCCTATAAAAATGATTTAAGCTAAATTGATGCCCTAGATTAACTTGACCATATACATATGCAACTACCTTACCCATCCGATAGTTGCATAATCCCTCTGTGTTAACCTAATAGAGCTTCTGACCTACCTACACCGTATACCCCATCCTATCTCAAAAGATTCTAACATATCCTAACAAGATATATCTTACCTTGATAAATCTATCTAATTTAAACTAGTCTAATCTAGATCATATCTAATTTAATATGGTCTAATCTAGTGTGAGTTACTTGATGCTGGTGGAAAGGATAAGGCCATACTCCTAAATCACTTAAGCCTAATTTGAAGACTTATATCAACTTGGCCATACACAACAACCCGACCTATATAACAAGTTACATAACTTACCCAATCAATAGAGTCTTAATGGATTGCATAATCTATCAACCAACACCTGACATCAAACCAGATTTTGGCCTACATCATGTAGTCCATCTCACCCATAACTATTCTAACCATATTTCCCTCAACTCCGATAATATACACTAACTCCTAATCAAAGAGACAAGACCGAAGAATATGATCAACTTCATCAAGAAAGGATGAGCACCAACTCAAGTCTTCAAGGATCAAGTGAGGTCACCAAGATGAGTCAAGATCCACAATCTTGGATGGAGTCTTTCTTTACCCCACTCTTTCTTGCCCAAACCTATATAGGCTTTAAAAGATATCTTTTATCCTGCATAATAAAGTGTCTATAACCATATATACCTATGCTCTCCTAATAACTAACTAATAAAAAAAAAGAGACTCTTGATTTTGAACTAATTAGAAACTAAAAGCTAGATTTCAAATCACTCTTCCTATATCCTCTTTCTTACAAATCTCGAGGGCGAGATTATTTTTAAGGGGGGTAGGATTTGTAATACTCAAAATTCTAAATAAAGAATATAGAGAGATCTTCTCATTTTATGTGCCTTATTTGCATCATAAAAAGAGCACATATAATTAATAGTACTTGATTAAAAACAAATGATACAAAAATAAAATAAAGTGCATCCTATTGGAGTTTTTGTTTGTGCACTTAATAAAATAATAACATGGATAAGAGTATAAAAAAAATGAAAATAAGTGGAGGTTGGGCTAAAACATAAATTGAGGTTGGGATATAAAAATGGTAAAGGGGAGGAATATAAATATAAGGAAATTTATATATTTCCGAAATTTATACTTTAAAAGTCACAATATAGATTGAGAATAAACTTGAAATTTATTTGAAGTTAAAATAGAAATTAGAAAGTCAAAAAAAATGAGAAAGGAAAAGTTCATGAAACCCTTTTATTCCTCCCATGAATAAAAGGGAAAAGAATGAATCATAATATTTTAAAACACTAAAGTTATATTCACATTAAAGAATATTTGGCTCTTGGAATTTGAAACTCAAACAAGGATTCGAATTTGAGTTCAAAGTGAATTCAAAATGGAATACAAACAGAAAATTAGAAAAGAAAAAAAGGAGAACTGTTCGTGGGCTGAAAGTCAACCTGGCCGGCCCACTTCATCCAAGACACATAGCCCATCTACTCCCCCGCTCCCGAGTCACCTACAGGTGGGCCCCACTGGCCGGCGCCTCACTGCGCACGCACGCACACCCTGTTATGTTCCTCTGTCGGTGGGGCCATCCGGTCAGTGCCGTCTCCATCCTCGCGCGCGCGGCGGAGCTCAACAAGCCGGGAGCAAATTCCGCGCGGATTCCTCCAACCGATCCCCCAAATCAGCGCTAACTTCGGAATCCGATCCATCGTCGTGCTATAAAAGCTGGGCCTTGCCCCCTGGAACCCGCGCATTGCTCGTCGCCATGGGCGAACCGGGAGCTTGCGCAGTGTGTGAGAGAGATTGCCGCCACCGAGGATTGCCACCAATAGCACAAATCGAACCCAAGTCTTGGCGCCCGAGGCTTGGGGAGCTCAGGAGGAAGGCGTACGCGGGCGCAATCGTGGGGTGGTGCCCTGGGATCCCTGGAATTCCTCACCGGAGTTGGTGATCCGCCGCAAACTCGGATAGCACCGTGGTCGGGGTTCAGCGCCGCGTAACTACCGGTGAGAACGCTACCTCATTTCTTGCCTTCACCTTCGCTCCGTATATCGCCCTTCGGATTGGAGTTCTGCGCTTAGGATCAAAAAGCAGGGGGGGCCCGTCGATGGCGCCGCCGTGGGGAAGAGCGCGCCGCCGCGCGATTCGATCGGGAGAGAGAGAGAATAACCTCGGCCGTTGGTTTTACCCTCAACGGCGCAGATTAAATCGTCTGGATACCGGTTCGGTGGACTTGATCTGACCGTAGAATCTTGGATCGATGGTCCGGATCGGAGTAGGTGCGCGCCGTTAGATGACGATCGGGTGGCCAAGATTGCATACCGGTTCATGCGTTGGATCTTTTAATCCGGGCCGTCGGTGTTAGATCGAAGGGCCCATGTGGCGTGATACCCCTTCGCCGTGGCCACTTTCTAAAAGAGACCCTGCCTTTTCTTGGAATAAACCCGCCATCCCCGTTTAACTGTTTCCTGTGTCTCGGGAATCTTGCGCCGAGAACCCTGTGCTTCCCAGTAATTGAGGCCCAGTCCAGTGATCGTTTAAATTGAATAAATAAAATAGAAAATAGATTTTTAATATGAAAATAATTGCTAGAACTTAGATAATTCATAGAAAATTCATTGTAGGTCCAAATTAGCCCATTCCAGTTCCTATAATTTTGTAATATTATTGTTTATCATTTAGTGCCACTGGTTTTACATAAAAGTCACATTAAAATTGTTATCTTAATTAATCTTGTAATAAGCACATAGAATCTTTGGAAATTCATAACTTAAAACCTATAACTCCAAAATTAATAATTCTTGTTCCTGTGATCATATTTCATCATGTAGATGTTTAATATGTATTTTGCATATATGTTTGGTGTAATGTTAATTTTGCCTACACACTGTGTGTTTGTAATGCTACGACTAGCGTGAGGACACGAGTCACCTGAAGATCATCGTGGTACCTGGAATCTCAAGGCCCAGGCAAGTTGTGCCCTTGATCACTTCTTTTCACCTACTCATGTTCTAATTAATCATAATGATCTGCATAGGTTAATTTTGATGGGACCCAATAGGTTACCCTAGTTTGTCTATCTTTATACCTTGTTTACCACTGAACTTTCTGGGTAGTACTTGCTAGTGCTATATGTGGTTTTGGGTATGAAGATTACACTATTCATGATTATACTTTTGTTATCAGTTGTTATTTATGGTTCATGTTAAGATCATTATGTTAATTGGAACATGGAGAACCACCCGGGAAAACAGTGCTACCACAAGGGTGGAATGGGACGCCCTTGGCTGATTAATTAGGAAAGCTAGTGGAAGACTACCTTACCCGAAAGGGGCAAGGGCAGTAGGGGAGTGGTCAGTGTAGGGAGGCCCTCGGGAGGATTTTGCTGCGATGGCGGTCCTGCAAGGGATTCCTGCACTGGAACTTCCTATAAACTGTAGCGGGTTTTCTGAAGCTAGTGGAACTTTGTAAAGGCCTCGTAGTGGTACCCTGCCTCGCTTCCTAGGTAGAGGTGTATGGAGTCTGATCAACTCCGTGGCAAATGGGTAACACGACTTGTGGGTAAAGATGCGCAACCTCTGCAGAGTGTAAAACTGGTATACTAGCCGTGCTCACGGTCATGAGCAGCTCGGACACTCACATGATTAATTTATGGAACTAAATTCAATTTGTCATATGCATTGCATTGCAGGTGATGTTGTTATTACTTCTGTTCTACTATTTAATTGGGTTGGTATTTACTTATACTTAGTAATTGCTAATAAAATTTTGACCAACATTAAAAGCAGTGCTCAGCTCTAACCATCCTTTTTGGTAAGCCTTACACTTCACGTGAGCTCCCACCTTTGGCGAGTTCATGCACATTATTCCCCACAACTTGTTGAGCGATGAACGTATGTGAGCTCACTCTTGCTGTCTCACATACCCCACAGGTCAAGAACAGGTACCGCAGGATGAGGCGCTTGGAGGATGCCGTGATGTGTTCGTGAGAGGTCTAGGTCGTCGTCTCCCAGTCAACTTTGGGTTGCTGGACCGTTGTCTCCTTATAATGTAATTATTTATTTTGTATAGAACTCCTGTTATATATAAAGATGTGACATTCGATCCTGTGCCATGATTCATCATATGTGTGAGACTTGGTCCCAGCACACCTGGTGATTATGTTAGCACCCGGGTTTTGGACCCCTAAAATCCGGGTGTTACAGAGCCCGAAGGGCAAATAGGTATTAATTAGTCGTTCTTGTTGTGTTGTAATTTTTATTTCAAACTTTGTTCGCGGTTTGTGATAGTAATGTAGACATATTCCCTTCCCCCAGAACCTACTGGATCGTCTGCTGACCCTCACACGAAAGAGGATGACGAAATTAAACAAATGGCCGAAGCTATCATGGATAAAGTTGTTGAACAACTTCTAAATGAGGCTGCCGAAGTAGTACTAAGAGAAGACTAGATGGTAGTAGAAAAAACATCTGGAATGTGATCTGTGTAATATTTTGTACATTTGAATGTAACATATAAATTTCTTTTCATTATTCAATTCTTTACGATGCATGAAACTTTACATACGTACCGTTTTTAAGCCTTCGGCGAAAAAACACCTTCCCTTCTTTTCATGCTTCGTGAAGATAGAAGAACTTTTATGCATCACAAAACCCATAGCACTCTGATGAAAAATATCCAAACTTCGTGAGAACATTTTCCGAAGCTATATTCCGAAGATTTTTACTTTCTCAAAGCATTCTTCCGAAGGTTGATACTATCCTCGCTTCTTTTTCCATATGCAATATGATGTATGATGCTTATGCTATGCAAAATGATGTGATGATGTTATGTTATGTAGATGAATTTGATTCCGAAGATACGCACATATCCCCGTGAAACACACAATCTTTTTATATCAGCGCTGACTTTTCGCTGTAAGCTCTGCATTCCCTTAGGAACGTCTTTGGAGCTTCTTCGCCTTTTACTTAGGCGGTATCAGCGTTGACTTTTCGCTGTAAGCTCTGCATTCCCTTTGGAACGACTTTTGAGCTTCTTCGCCTTTTACTTAGGCGGTATCAGCGTTGACTTTTCGCTGTAAGCTCTGCATTCCCTTTGGAACGACTTTTGAGCAGAAAACTTACACTGCGCTCCCTTTGGAACGGCTTTTTGTGACTTCAGCAACTTACTCTGCGTTCCTTAGAACGACTTTCTGTTGCTTCGAAGGATTTTTAATAATTCGAAGGTCCTCCTTGTTAAACGTAAATTTTTAAGCTTCAGCAACTTAAGCCTGTGGAGAAAATAGGTTTTCCTCGTGGGAAACAACGAAATTATTACATGAAAACTAACAATGTTCTTTGTTACACAGAAAATAGAACTGAATAGAAAAAACTGCTATCAAAGGTAGGATATGTGTCAATAAATGTGCTTCGACTCTGGCACAGTGCTATTGACTGTGCGAGCTTCGGATTGTTCTCTGAAGTCCCTTTGATGTGGGGCATATTGGCTCCCTTCTGGCTGTTGGCCTTGTTGTAGTGGAGGTGGAGGCGGAGGCTGTTGCCAGGAAGCTTGAGGTTGACTTGCCGAAGCTACAGAAACTGCAGGGTGGTTGTCTATGTATTGTGGGATGTAGGGCGGATGGTACGAAGCAGTATGCATGACCTGCTTCGGCTGAGCTTGTTGCGCTGCAGCTTCGGCTATTTCCTTTTGCTTCTGGATTGTAACATGGCACATCCTGGTGGTATGGCCCTTGTTTTCTCCACAGAACAAGCAAAACATTTTCCTTGGTTGATCTCCAAATCTTCCGCCGAAGCCCCTGGCACTTCTGCCTCTTGGAGCTGGTGGCCGGAAGAAGCTTTGCTGTTGCCCCGAAGCCTGTGAGGAGCACTGCGGCCTGTTCTGCTGACTTCCCTTATCATCATTTTGAGTAGAGTTGTGGATGGACCTGACATGCCTCGGATAAAATCTTCCTCCGAAGCCCCTGGTCATTTCAGAAAATCTGAAAGCCTCCTCCCTTCTTTGGCGAAAATCATTGTCGGCACGAATGTACTCGTCCATTTTCTGGAGTAGCTTCTCCAAAGTCTGAGGAGGCTTCCTAGCGAAGTATTGAGCTGAAGGTCCAGGTCGAAGCCCCTTGATCATGGCTTCGATGACAATTTCATTGGGCACCGTTGGTGCCTGCGCCCTCAAACGTAAGAATCTTCTGACATACGCCTGAAGATATTCTTCATGATCCTGAGTGCACTGGAACAAGGCCTGAGCAGTAACCGGCTTCGTCTGAAACCCTTGAAAGCTGGTTAACAACATGTCCTTCAGCTTTTGCCATGAAGTAATCGTTCCCGGTCGAAGGGAGGAATACCAGGTCTGAGCGACATTCCTGACAGCCATAACAAAAGACTTTGCCATGACTGCAGCATTGCCACCATACGAAGACACTGTTGCTTCGTAGCTCATCAAAAACTGCTTCGGGTCTGAATGGCCATCGAACATGGGAAGCTGGGGTGGCTTATAGGACGGAGGCCAAGGTGTAGCCTATAGCTCAGCGGACAGGGGAGAAGCATCATCGAAAACAAAATTTCCATGATGGAAATTGTCATACCAGTCATCTTCGTTGAAGAAGCCCTCCTGATGAAGGTCTTTTTGTTGAGGCCTTCTGTTCTGCTCATCGTGAGTAAGATGGCGAACTTCTTCAGAAGCTTCGTCTATCTGCCTCTGCAGCTCAGCTAGCCTGGCCATCTTTTCCTTCTTCCTCTGCACTTGTTGATGAAGCATTTCCATATCTCTGATCTCTTGGTCTAGTTCATCCTCCTGAAGCGTCGGGCTGACGGCCTTCCTTTTCTGGCTTCGGGCCTCCCGAAGAGAGACGGTCTCCTGGTTGGGGTCCAGCGGTTGCAGTGCTGCAGCCCCAGTCGCTGAAGCTTTCTTCGGCGCCATAGCGAGGGTCTATGGCTTCCGAAGGTGTTCAAAAAACTCAAAGTGGAAGTGAGTTCACCGGAGGTGGGCGCCAATGTTGGCTGAGCTTGTTCTCAAATGCTTCGGATTAAGAACAAGGCAACATAAAAAATGTTAAATGATAAGGTCCTTCGTCCTTTGAAACATTATTTCCCTTCGGGATATAACGTGCACCGGACGAAGGTCATAAACAATATATCTTCGTAAGCACGATAAGTTACGACGAAGATCTTATGCATAACCTAAAAAGTAATGTAAACATTTAAATTTTGTCACAATGTCATTTCTATTTTATTCTTATATAGCAATAGAAATGACTTTAAATTACAAATGTACCTTCGGATTGCAGGAAGGCAAAAGTACAAAGATGACGCAAAAGCAAATGCCAAGTCAGCGTGAACAGTACGGGAGTACTGTTCATCTATTTATAGGCGTGAGACGCAGCCCACGTAAAATTACATTTATGTCCATTACATTTGCCAATGACTTATGGAAATCTGTCAAGGCCCAAGTAGTCTTTTCATCTTTAAGTCGGTTCCCCTCTCTGCTATCGCGACGAAGCTCTCCTGCGCACAGCTTCGGCTGTGCACCATCCTTCGTGGAGCTTGGAAATCAGCCCGTCCTCCATTTCAATCCCCCTTCGTCTGGTTGAGGCTTCGTCCTGACCGTACTTCATGTTCATAATTCTGAGTCCGAAGATACCTGTTCATATAATCCACTTGGAAAACATTGTCAAATCATGTTTTTGAGGACCTTCGGAGGACGAAGGCCCCCAACAAAATGCCACATCTTCACTGATCACAAGAGTCTAAAGTACATCTTCACGCAACCGGACCTCAACCTCCGTCAAAGAAGGTGGCTCGAATTGATCAAAGATTACGACCTCGAAATCCACTACCACCCCGGGAAGGCCAACGTGGTAGCAGACGCCCTCAGCCGAAAACCTTTCGGGGTTAAAGGAACAAACTTTCTGGAAGATTGGAAGAAGGAATCCGCTCAGCTAAATGCATGTCTGGGAGACGACGGTGGCCTGGAAGTCAAGCCAAATCTAGAAGATCTCATATGCAAGGCCCAACGCCTCGACGCAGAGACAACCAGGCTTATGGAAAGAACACGCAAGGAGCAACTTCCGGATCTTAGAACAGACGAGCAAGGAATCCTCTGGTTCAAGAACCGCCTGTGCGTGCCAATTGGAAAGACACGGGAAACCCTGCTCGATGAAGCCCACAACTCAGCTTACTCTATCCACCCAGGGACCACCAAGATGTACCTAGACCTCAAAACCAGATATTGGTGGAAAGGGATGAAGAAGGAAATAGCACAGTATGTAGCCCGATGTGACACCTGTCAGCGAGCAAAGACCGAACATCAGAAGCCGGCAGGCCTACTTCAACCCCTCCCAATACCCGAATGGAAGTGGGAAGAAATAGGCATGGATTTCGTAACCGGACTGCCCAGATCACAGAGAGGAAATGATTCCATATGGGTAATAATCGATCGTCTCACCAAGGTGGCCCATTTCGTTCCAGTAAAGACCACTTTTGGAGGAGCAGCCCTTGCCCGAATATACCTTAAAGAGATAGTCAGGCTACATGGCATTCCACGGAAGATAGTATCAGATAGAGGAACGCAGTTCACTTCAAAATTCTGGAAGGGCCTTCAGCAAGCAATGGGCACCAAGCTAGATTTCAGCACTGCTTATCACCCCCAGTCAGATGGTCAAACCGAAAGAGTCAACAAGGTCCTTGAAGATTTACTCAGAGCCTGCGTATTAGCCTTCGACAGAGATTGGGAGTCCAGTTTGCCGTACGCCGAATTCTCGTACAACAACAGCCATCAGGCCAGCATCAAAATGTCACCATTCGAAGCACTGTATGGAAGAAAATGCCAGACTCCCCTAATGTGGTCCAATGTAGGGGAAAGGACACTAGAAGGACCCGACTTTGTTAAAGAAGCCGAAGAAAAAGTTGCTTTGATCCGCAGAAGGTTACTTGAAGCTCAGAGTCGACAGAAGAGTTACGCAGACAATAGGCGAAGGGAACTCAGATTTGAGGAAGGAGATTTGGTTTATCTCAAGGTTTCCCCAATGCGTGGTGTCAAAAGGTTCCAGATGAGAGGAAAGCTAGCACCCCGTTTCGTCGGTCCTTACCCTGTCATTTCCCGAATAGGACCCGTGGCATACCGTCTTGAGCTACCAGAATCCATGTCAGATATTCACAATGTGTTTCATGTGTCTCAACTCCGCAAATGCCTAAAAGTACCAGAAACCCGTATCGAGGCAGAGACAATTCAGATTCAAAAAGATCTCCAGTACCGGGAAAAGCCAGTGAAGATTCTCGACTCAGCAGTCAGAAGGACCCGCAATTCGGAAGTGAGACTCTGTAAGGTTCAGTGGAGCAGAGATGGAGAAGAGGAAGCCACCTGGGAAAGTGAGGACTCTCTGAGGAAGGAATACCCTTACCTTTTCTCGAGCCCCTTCTGAATCTCGAGGGCGAGATTCCTTTAAGTGGGGTAGGTTTGTAGCATCCCAAAAATCCTAATCCAGGTTTGAAACCCTAATCTACCTTTTTCCCCTCCCTTCATCCTCTAATTCTAAGATCTCCACTAAGTTTTCTTTCATCTTATGCATACATTTTGTTTGATCACGAAGCACCTCACTTAGATTCTATTTGCTAAACACTTAGAGTATTCACAAAATATTTTGTTCAAAAGAAAAAGGGACAAAATGGGAAATGGGAATTGAAAAGTAAAAAGAAAAAGGGGAAAAACCCTCTCCTCTCCCTGTTGGACCGAATCTCGGCCCAACACCCGCAACCCCCCTTCCCACGCGCCCGCACTCCTCCGCATTCGGCCCATTTTCGGCCTGCTTCCGCGCGCGCGCCAGCCCGTTCCATGCCCCGCCCTCCTCTCGCTGACAGGGCGTCCCCACCCGTCAGCCACCCGCGCGCTCGCTCCCTCTGACCAAACGGCCCCGCGGGTCAGTTGATTCGTCGTCCGTCCGCCGTCCCCTCACCGAAGTCACCTCCGGCCGTCGCCTCCGTCCTCCCCTCTGCCATCTTGCCGCACAGGGAAGTTCGGCACCGCTCCGTCCTCCTCCCCGTGACCCGTGTCCTCGCCGGTACCATCCCCGCCGTGGAGTCTCGTCGGCGACGCTGTGCGGCATTAATGCCGGCACTGTGAGGCTCACCGGCGTCCGCCGAGCTCCACCGCCCCCCTCCCCTCGGGCGCCTATAAAAGGGTCGCCCCGAGCTCCTTCTTCCTCGCACCAGCCTCGGCCATCCCTCTCCTCCCCTTCCCCGAGCACAATTCGCAAAGCGCCGGCGTCGTTCCCCTCTCCGGTGAGTCCTTTCCTCCTCCTCCCTCTCCTTCTCTGTTGGTCCGGCAAGGAATTGAGTGAGCCGAGCAGCTCCCTCACGTAGCCACGAACCGAAGCACCCCCCTTCCAGCCCCCGTCCCCCACCCAGAGCCCACCGGCGGCGATCCCCGCCGCGGAGCTCCGCCCCCTCCCCGTGGGCAGCCCCCTCTCAGCCCCCTCTGGTCAAATTGAACCTACCGTTGGAATCACCAACTTCCGCCCGTGCTAAACCACCCCCCCTCAGACCAGGAACCGGGCCACCGGCGGCAAGCCACCGTCAAGCTTCCCCGGCGACCGGTTCCCCCCCCCCCCCGCGCTCGGCCGGTTCGCCCGCCGTTTGGCCGCAACGCCGTTTCTTTCCCCCCTCTCGCTGGCAAGTGGGCCCTCAAGCGACGCCGTCACCCTCGCGGCCGCGTCGTTTCCCCTCGCTCGTGGGCCGCCGCTGGGCCGAAAGCGCCTCAGCGCGCGCGCTCGCACCCGGAGTGGGCCGAAAGCCGTGTCCCCGGCCCAGAAGAGAGGAATTCTCTTTTCTTTTTCTTTTCCACCCTTTTTCCCATTTAAATAGTTTTCTCAATAATTTATGCACAAAAGATTATCAAAAAGGATTTCCAGGGTCACATAAAATAATGTTGTTAGAAAATGGCACACTATGATTGATGAACTACTGTTGATGTATTGTTTTACTGTATGTTTCCTAGAAGAAGCGGGAACCACAGATCCGGATCCCGTAGCTCCGGAAGAAGGGTCGGAGCCCGAACTTCCGGAAGTAGATCTTCTGTGCCAAGAGAGCTTCAACGAAGGCAAGTCCATCTTTCCCTTGATGCATAAATTACCTATTCTCTCTACCACTGCCTAGGCCGGGAATCATGGGGGAATATTGCATTGTGAGTGAGAGATGGCCCGCATTAACATATTATTTCCGGTTACGAAATGTGGATCTGGAAGTAGGGCAACGTGCTTCTCCAAATAAAACCTCTTTTTGAAAAGATATGCGATGAAGGGTACTCACCCTCATCACCCTGAGAGTGGGATGATCAGGGACTCCCTGGTTTAGGGGAGGGCCTAAGGTGTTAGCTCAGCTGGTTTAGGCGTGAGCAGAAGGATTGTCCCCTAATATAAGGACCGGCTTGTCATTTTCACTACCTGTACTCCTTTATCGTACAACCACTCGAGACTGTGTGGGCAGTCACTCAATCCGAACTCGTGCGATCCAACCCCAGGGTTAAGAAGGCTGGGGAGCACCGGGAGGATAAGGAGGGGGAAAGTTTTGTCCGGTTTGGACATGGTGGTGGCCTGACTCCTTCCGGTATAACCGTTAAGGTTAGGACGTACGAGCAAGGGGAGAGATCCGGCATTCGGGTCTCGCGACGGTGAGATCGCAGAAACCGGACTAGTGGGTAAAGTGTACACCTCTGCGCAGAGTTGAAACCTATTCGAATAGTCCGTGTCCACTGGTATGGACGAGTCTGGTACGGTATGGCAATTAGAGCTTTTTCACTAAGTTTCTTGGCAAGGGAAAGGTGTGATTAAATGGGTGTTGAAAAAGAAAATAAGGCCACGGGAGCGGGAAGCTCAGTGGTGGTTGAGTTTTTGGTTACTTTTAAGACCATGGGAAAACCTTCAAGCAACTGCCTTTCTCTAAGAAAATGATGAGTGACATCAACTCCACCAAATTGAGCATGTACATCATAGGTCTCTTTCTCTCTACGGGAGCGGGGTGGGCTTGCGGAATACCTAGTGTATTCACCCAGATTTATTTATGTTTTTCAGTAGCCGAGGACTTCTTTTCTGCTATGCTTGATTAAGAGGGCTGTGTCTGCACCCAGTTCTGCCTGTGGCTTGGGCTAGTGTATCTTCCTACCGCGCCTCTCTATTTGGCTCTCTCGAGCTTGTACCCCGGTATTGTAATAAATTTATCTAAACTCTGTACTATTTGAAGTAAGGAATGTGTTTACTAGCCTCCTGGGACTAGTAATTGTTTCACATTTGAGTCCCAAGGGATCGGGACGCTTCAGCAACAAGATGGCACAAAGTATTAACTTATTCTAGACAGTTACAGAAGATATTCCTCGGAACCTAAACCTGCAAGTCAAACATTCTGGATGGAACAAAATAGGGGAAAAATACTCATAAGGTGCACAGCTAAGCAGCTACAAGATATAAGGTGCCACTTGCAAAATACCTGTTGGGGTAATAACCTACTTTTCTGTAAATGGCAAATGTCCAAGACCATGCTCCACTACCTTAAACAACAAATCCATAAATCAACTAAATGAATTAAATCGGTCTTGAAGTTGAGAAGGGAAATAAAGACAATGAAATAAAGTAGTACCAAACGGATCAATCGATCTGAATAAAATACAAAGTCAGGTGTGGTGATGTCCCTATCACGAATAAGAGTATGCATTCCTCGGATCTATCAAATTCATCATTACAAAAGGCAAGAAATTACAAAATTGGCAAAATAAGAAACCATCGATAAAGATTTCTAGATTTACCTGAAAAGTTGATTGAACAACATGAACATTTGGATAGATTTTGCACAAGTCATGCTGACCAAGTTTTGTATGGATGTGTTGAACAATCAGATCAACTGCTACACGGTTATCACCACCTCGAGGAATGATCACGTCAGCATACTTCTTTGAAGGCAAAACAAAATCATCGAGCTTCTAAAATCCTAATTCTATGTCCAATGGATTTGTGATCAGAGAAAGTAGTGTGTACAATTTCCGAACATATACAGTTTAAACAATGCTACAAGATAGATGGTGATTCACTACCTTCTCCCTACTGGGGGTCTCTCCATAAGATGGTTTGTAGGTGGTTCAGTCGCCAATGCAAGGGCACCCAAAGTATCCATAATTAGGTTAACCCACAGCAAATGTCAGCCAAGGGAGAAAATTATAATTCCACCAAACACATCTTTTTAGAAATACTGTTTGGACATGCACAAAACTGAAGAAATTGCAGTTTTTACAAGTTAAATGATGATAAACAATGCAACTACCAATAGATCTCAGAGCTGAACTCAAACCTGAACAGCATTCAACGGCACGTTTCCAGAACTGACAGCAGCAACTACATTGATTATCAGAGCTGCGATGTTGACCGTTAGTTGGAATTGTATAAACTTCACATCTTGTGTAGACCTAACTAATTTAGATTAAATGAATTTAAGTGTTGAAGACTTAACATATTGTTAGAAAATAAAAATGCAGATTTTAGGAGATAATCCTGCGGTGCAAAGCATGTCATCAGACTCAAGCTCAAATTATGTTGAGATTTATAATTCGAAGAGGTCTTTCCATCCTGGCTTCAAGGTTCACGACAAGAAAATAGTTTACATGTATCATCCTGGCTCCTGCAAGGTAAAAGGATCTTCTCAACCAGATAGCAAGTAGTCCAAAGAAAAGTGATAATTTTACAAGATGTGATTAAGCCTAAGTCTTTCGACAAATATCAAATTCGATATATAACCTTTGCATTTCTATGCCAGAACAGAAGTTTAACAGAACAGTTCAGTTACGTGAGAACAAGAGAAAATGAAGTCATATTTTTAGGTCTTTCTAATGCTGTTATTGACAAACATAACAGAAAAAAGTAGGCAAATGATCAGACACCTAATTGCACACATGCGGCCTTACTATACAAATAGATTATAGGGCACACTTTAATCAAGAAAGTCATCTTTGAGGTATACTACATGACAAAAATAAGCACCAAAAGATTTTTTAAACTTTAAACTACAGGGTCCCCCTCCCTCCACAAAAACAAAACACAAGAAATTTTTATAGCGAAAAATATAAAGGTCTTGAATTTTAAGAGAAATCAATATGACCTATCCCTCAGAATGCCAGGTCTCTACAGTGTACTCACGTATATTGGTTCCTTCAATCTCCCATCAAAGTGATGAGGAAGGAGCACCAACTGAATGGGCACTCAGATTACTAAAATGTTCATCACAGGAATGGATATACAATAATCACATAGAAAGCAAACAAGAGCCAAGTTGAAGGGAAAACCGATATCCTGCCAACATGTCACAATGCAACTGATATGCAGCTGTAAGAAAAATATTCTAGAGCAACCAATATACATCTCTATCAGCTTGCTGAGAAACCATTTCCTCGGTTATAAATCGAGAATTTCCAAATGATTTATAAATCAAGAAACCAATATAGTTGTCTAAGGTTCGAATCAATAGGGTTCAAGTTAGTATGCTTATAAGATAAATTGTTTACTCACATTTGCATTATGTTTTAACGTGCACCGACCCGATGCCCAATCGCGCTCCACGCATCCTGGACCCATCCGCTCCTTGCATGCCGCACCCGCCCGCCCGCCCGCGAGCCGACCTATCGCCGTGCCCGCCCGCCAGCCGCACTCCAAATCCCACAAACACATTATTTCTAGGTGCAGAACTGTGAGTTATCATATTGTTAAGGGCCTAAAATCATTGTATCATAACCACTAAAACTATGAGTTACCATCTTAAGTGAACCAAAGAACCACTAAAACTTGCCTCAAGTGGTATCTATCAGACATAAGACCATCCCCAGTTGTCATCACATGAAGATAGTAATCAATATCCAGCTCCCAAGATGTGATGACAGAACAAAAGGGAATGATGTCTATTTCTGGTTGGTTAGCTAGTGCCCAATAGCGCCGGTGATGCACTACACTGCAGCACCAGGGAGGCATCATCACTTGGCAGGGGCCAATAGAAGACGTTTTTGTTAAAAGCTTGCGTCTAAAAGACAATATAGGGTTTTAGTATGTTTAATAGGTTCCCTGACATACAAAGAAAATTTTACAATAAGTGAGCACATGCCTAGCAGAACCTCAGAACGCATTGGTGCATGAACAAACTTGACTGATACTAATCTGATTCAGAGGAACATGAGGTTTCCTGAACAGAACTGAACATGATGACAATATAGGGTTTTTGGAGCATGTTCTATGCAATTCAGTAATACCCACATTGTATGCAGAAATTTCACCTGGTGATCTAGTCTGGATGGATCAAAGTAAACCTTCATGCTATCCTTCAATCTCTGAAGCCTTTCTTCCTGCAAATTACCAGTAATTCAGAATAGAATAATAAGTGGTTTCAGTCTCATTAAGCAGCTTCCTATAAAGTCAGTAGCCTTACTTCTTTTAACCTGATATGTGATACGGATACAGAAACACTGCAATTAAGATTTTTCCCAAAAATCTTCATGCATACAAAAAGACATTCTTCAGATATTTTTTTGAGCAGGACCACCTATTTTGCCATGTCTATCATTTAGAGTTTAAATTGTACTACATTAAAGGAAAAGCCCTTGAAAATTCTTTTGAGTGGTCACTTGCCAAGTTGCCATCATAGAAACTCTCACATAACAATTCTAATAATTAGGTGTTAGTCTGCTACCTGCACTGGTGTGAGGTTCATGCATATCTCTACTACTCTACCACATGATGTTTCATCTGTACAAGGACAATCATATTACATCTCATAACCAGTGACATGAAACGTGAATTTCTCATAGTATCTAATCCAAAACCAGCTGTACATATATCACGAACTTAAAACCATCTATATATGTACTGGACTAAAAGTAAAAACAAAAAAATAACATGAGCTAAGACAAGAGGAGGAATATCAGAACATGCCATTTTGGCCCATGGTGCTGGCTGCCCCAACATCCCGGAACCAAAAATTCCTCAGGGCTAGGGATTTCAGAGGAGGAATATCAGAACTTGCCATTTTGTCGTGGAATCCTCCAAGAACCTGTGCGTTGCTAAATTACCGTTTACTCTAATTTTTATTTTCCTTTTTGTCCTGAAATTGTTGGCAGGGGGTGATGGCCATCCTTGGTATCCAGCTCAATGCAATTTCTGTTGTAAACCTTGTTATGTCGATAGGAATTGTTGTCGAGTTCTGTGTTCATATCACGCATGCCTTTATGGTAGGTTCATTGTACATTTGGAAATATCAGTCCCAATTCTTTGATTTTTGCTGAGTTATGTGATCATTGGAAAGTTCTAACCCTAACATCTTCGTACTGCATTTGAAGAATCTAAAAGGTTTGGCATGAAGATGCCACACTTTTCAGTCCATTTCCTCTGTACTTTGTTTCACACAATTTCACTTGTCATGAAACCTGTCGAGCAGTATTTGCATTTTAATTAAATATATTTTGTGACTTTGTGTACAGTCTGCATAAGTTCTCATAGCAAGGAACAAGATAATTCTAATGCTACACAATCCATTCAAACAGAACTGCATAGTTGTTTGGTTCTGATACAATTACAAATGTCCTTCTAAACAAATATATATTTACCTTAAGTGTCTGTGGGTTGTTCTTTTCCACAGCACACACACACCATTACTTAACACTTAGTTTCTCTTATTGTTTTATAGATTGGCATTGGGGACAAAGAAACTCGTGCAAGGCAGGCTCTATCCACGATGGGTGCGTCTGTATTCAGGTTAGAGATTGCATTCTCCTAAGGAAATAAGAAACATGAAGAAGATTAAGCTTTAATCAGTGGAATATTTTAATTGATTTTACAACTTATCCTTGGTTGATTGAATTTTCATGTGCATCGGCAATTGTTTTGAACAACAACTCTTAGATGTTAAAATTTGACTGTTTTGACTGTCATCAACTGGGGCTTGGGATTTCAGAGGAGGAATATCAGAACTTGCCATTTTGTCGTGGAATCCTCCAAGAACATGTCGCCGACGAGCTCCTTGAGCAGGGCTACACGTCGCTCTGCATAAGGCTAGAGCCCTTGAGATGCTTCACGCGCACACCACGTCCTTGCCTCCCATCTTGACCCCGTCGATGACATGAGTCCCAGACTTGTCGATGAACCTGCAGGGAGGGAGCTAGCAGCAACATCAGTTTTCGAGACCCAACACGACTCACCGCCGCTGGGTCGGTCGTACTCGGTGAGCTACCGCAACCTGCTCGACTCCGCGGACTGCAGGGAGGAACAGCGGTGAGGCCGGAGCCAGAAGCGGAAGCTGAAGCGAGGGACCCAGGCACCGGCACTGACGCCGGTTCAACTCACTTGCGGAGGACCTAGGAACGGCGGTGGTGGTGAGAAAGAGGACCTGGGGAGCAAATCAGTTGTGCTCGGAATGGGGAAGCCCGTCGACGTGGAGCTCGGCGTCGGCGGCGACGGCGCGGGCGGTCTCGAGATCGCTAGAGACGGAAGCGACGGCGGCGGACGGATGTTGCCGACGCCTGCTCCTTTCTCCCTGCAGGGCGCAGCATAGCGGACCGACGTCGCGCCGACGGGTGACGACGAACGACGGTGAGGCGGGGGCACCCGAGGACCGGTGGGGGTGTAGGGGGTGCTAGAGGCGCAGAGCGCGGAGGTGAGGTGAGGCCGTCGGGGACGAGCAAGTAGGGCAAGCCGGAGGTGACGGCTGGTGGGAGACGAGGGATCGTGGGCGGGTGGGCGTCGGGGGAGAGAGCGCGCTAATCGGACGGAGGAGAGCTTCACGTGACATTGGACGGTTGAGATTGATAGAAGGCAGAACACAAAAAGGCAGGCTACTATTGCTAACTTAATAAGTAGTAGAGATTCCAATCCCCAAATTCTCCGCCTCTCCTCGACTCTACGTCGATTAGAGGAGTCTAGGTCGGCCTGCCCGAGCCTAGACAACTCCTAGGATCTCTGCTCCCCGACGGGGTCCCTCACGGGAGCGAGATCCAGGCGCCGCCGACGATCCTCCGCCGCCCCTGCGCACGCGCGGACCGTCCGGCCCCAGGGTGCGGACCGTCCGGCCGTCAGGCAGGGAACCCGTGCTCCTGCGCCAGGTCGCGGACCGTCCGGCCCTGTGCCGCGGACCGTCCGCGCCTGACTAGAGAGCACCTCCGCCTCACGCCAGGCCGCGGACCGTCCGGCCCTGTGCCGCGGACCATCCGCGCCTGGCCAGAGAGCACCGCCGTCGGTTCTTGTTGAGTAATTGGCGCCTCCAAAAGGGTGTCAACATACTTTTTGGCGACTCCGCTGGGGACAGGTGTTTAGATCTACTAAAAATCAGGCCCTCAAATGGTCGGTTCTAAAGATCACACCGATATCTCCCCAGATAATATCCTGAAGACGGCTGTCGAAAATCTAACAGCCGATGAGCAACAGCAATACGAGGACTACATGCGCCAAGCGAAGGAGAAATTCTTGTCGCAATACACGGTGGATCGCCACCAGAAGGTTATCAAACATGGAGAGACTGACGTTGCATCTCTTTTGTCTTCGCTTCAAGTCCCCAACGTAAGTAAACCCGACGATATCCAATCTATTAAATATTATGTAGATCAGCAGCAGGATCAAATGAAACAACAGATTGTAGGGTTAGAAGAGTCAATTAGAAAATTAACGCGTACGCTGGAGAAGTCTGTTGCTCCTAGTTTTCCATCATATGAGACTAGTAACATGATATCTATGTCTAATACATCGGCAACAAATGGGGATTTGCAGCTCCAGCCATTATATGGTATGCCGATGAACTCATATACAGGGCAAGTACCACCACCGCCATCCCTGCTTGGCAAATCGGCGCCCCTGAACACGGTCGGACCGTCCGAGCTTCTGCCCGGACCGTCCGGCCCATATGCAGACCGTCCGGCTTGCTCTGCCGGACAGTCTAGGGCCGTCCTAGGACCACCGCCGTCCCTGCTTGGCAGATCGGTGACCCTGGACGCGGTCGGACCGTCCGAGCTTCTGCCCGGACCGTCCGGCTTTCCCTGCCGGACAGTCCGGGCCCGCACCAGGACTACCACATGGTGTCCCGATAATGGCGAACGCAACCGGTCAGTTCGGATTTACCACCGGACAAACTGGATACGCATACGCAGAACCTGTTGTTGCACACCATGTACCAAATTATTACACACCACAACAGCAGTATGTTTCGCCCTCTACATATTTAAACCATAACGTACCATACAACCACAGACCGATCAACACTATCGATCGGTCACGGCAAGAAGGTCGGTATACTAATACCCGACCAAATGAGCCCCACAGCCCGGGATCCGGTGGTCTGTCACCAGGTGCAATGGAAAAAATTAGGGAAGAGATGACTGAATTATTTCGAGATAAGTTTGGAGTTAGTGTAGCCAGAGTAGGGCAATCATACCAAAAGCCGTATAATCACCGGTTTGACACTGTCCCATATCCACAAGGGGCAAGGATACCAGAATTTTCTAAGTTTTCTGGTGAGAATGGGAGAAGCACACACGAACACATAGGCCAGTTCCTAGCACACCTAGGTGAATTGGCCGATGGAGAAGCATTTCGTGTTCGGTTATTTTCTTTATCCCTTACTGGTACCGCTTTTGCATGGTACGCCGCCTTGCCTCCTAATTCCATTAATTCCTAGAATGAGTTAGAAAGTAAATTTCATGAACATTTCTTTGCCAGGGAATATGAATTAGGGCTAGCTGACTTAGCTTCAGTCCGCCAAGGACGCGAAGAATCGGTTAATGACTATATCCGGAGGTTCCGGGACACTAGAAACCGATGCTTTCGGATCCATGTTGCTGACAAAGAGCTAGCAGGGTTAGCTTTTAATGGGTTGCTATCCTACTTAAGAGACAAATTAGATGGGACCCATATCTTTTCGATAGCCCAGCTACATCAGCGGGCTTTAGCCTGTGAAAGCCGATTTAAAGAGACATCAAAATCGGCCGCCCGTACTATACATCTGATAGAGCGTGATAATTCAGATGATGAATCCGCAGATGTATATACCGCTGAGTTTATTTGGCCAACAAAGGCCAAATCTTCAGCATGTTCTTCCTTACAGCCGGTTCAAAAGAATCGACAAGAAGAGATTAAATTTACCTTTAATGTTGCCAAATGTGATAAGATATTTGATGAGCTACTTAAAAATGACAACATTAAATTAACTCATACTATCCCTCCTATAGATGAATTAAAGAGACGTGCTTATTGTAAGTGGCATAATTCTTTTTCTCATGCCACCAATGATTGTAATGTTTTTCGTCGACAGGTACAATCGGCCATAAATGAGGGCCGGTTGGCTTTTCAGGATATGCAAGTGGACACACAGCCATTTCCTGTTAATACAATAGATATCGCATGCAAAAGGATCTTAGTTCGGCCCGAAATGCCCGATAAAGGCAAAAGCAAAGACATCATCATTGGCAGTCCTCGTATATCACAAAAGGAGATTGCTCAAAAGGCTCCGAACGATAAGGCTAAAAAGTCCGGAGGCACCGGGGGGGGGCAGGCACAATTAATGAGCGAAGCACGACAACCTGGCCTGAACACCACAAACGGTATGGCACCTACGTGCGGACGATCCGGTGCTCAGACAGACAGTTCGGCTAACTCTGTCGGACAATCCGCCTATGGCCAAAGGCGTCAGCCTCCACACAAAACCTTAAAAGGTAAGGAGACACAACGACAAAGCACAAATGGTCGGTTGATCAAAGCTGACTCTACTGTTGATCAGTTGCTATCTAAGAATACTTGCGAGAAGACCGTTCTACGTGATCGGTCAACGAAGAAATCTCGGTCACCTGCTAAAAAGAAATGGGTAAACAAAATGGCGACACAACAAGCATCGCCTATTCATCCTATGAGACCAGGGTACTTTCCACCCGTTTACTCATCGTCGGTATATTATCCTGTTCAAACATGGAATGGTACGATGATGAATCCATGGTATATGTATAGTCCATTTGTCTATCCATACTGGGGGGCACCACCTCCATTCTATTCCTTTTGATCCATTGATCAAATGGTCATGGCCGACAAAGATAAAATCTAAAACGGCCTTTATACATTGGTGCTTT
The DNA here is from genome assembly GCA_029449295.1 of Zea luxurians. Classification (NCBI taxonomy): domain Eukaryota; kingdom Viridiplantae; phylum Streptophyta; class Magnoliopsida; order Poales; family Poaceae; genus Zea; species Zea luxurians. Next base: position 150,952,192 of record JAOPSE010000007.1, read on the forward strand.
ATTAAATGATCTCCATATTGAAAAGCCAATGACTTACATCAGGTTTAGTTCATATACTTTTGGTTCGTCAACCTTCATCAAAAGGCAGGGGGGCATATGTTGGAGACCGAAAAGAGCAGCGCGGACAGTCCGCGGTGGTGGCGCGGACGGTCCGCGCGTGCGCAGAGTCAGTTAGGGTTCCTAGTTTCTCGCGGGATTTGTTACCTAAAACCGCGGGATTAACTCGAAAATCAGTTTGAAACGGATCCAGACCTCCCCTTTATATAGATGAAGGGCTACGGCCGATTGAACCCCCAACAATCGATCAAATCCAGTTTATTACTCGTTTTTACCTTATGCATTAGGAGTAGTTCTAGTCTAGTTCTAGTTTAGCCCTAGTTTAGTATTCCAATCCCCAAATTCTCCGCCTCTCCTCGACTCTACGTCGATTAGAGGAGTCTAGGTCGGCCTGCCCGAGCCTAGACAACTCCTAGGATCTCTCCTCCCCGACGGGGTCCCTCCCGGGAGCGAGATCCAGGCGCCGCCGGCGATCCTCCGCCGCCCCTACGCACGCGCGGACCATCCGGCCCCAGGGTGCGGACCGTCCGTCCGTCAGGCAGGGAACCCGTGCTCCTGCGCCGGTCGCGGACCGTCCGGCCCTGTGCCGCGGACCGTCCGCGCCTGACTAGAGAGCACCTCCGCCTCACGCCAGGTCGTGGACCGTCCGCGCCTGGCCAAAGAGCACCGCCGTCGGTTCTTGTTGAGTAATTGACGCCTCCAAAAGGGTGTCAACAAAACCAGTGTTAATTAGCAATGGGGGGGGGGAAAAACATTGGAGTTTCTGAGGTCTAATTCTCCCTCGCCCTTCTTGATACTGTCATAGTCATGGTTCGTCGCCTTCCTTTTCTCGTCTGTGTCGCGGTTTACTGTTTTCCTTTCTTTCATCTCAAACGTTCATTCCAGAAAGGGGCGTGTTCTTGATTCTTGAACAATGGAAGGATCTGCGCGCATATGTATTCTGAGCTCTGGATCTTTTTCTTCTTCTTTGATATATGATCACGCTCATAGTTGTTCTTCCCGTCACCCGTCTCTGTCATGGACGCTATTGTTGTTTGCTATAGGAGTGTCAAGGCGCAAACCAATCGAAAATAATTATTAAACCACCTTTTTGTTTTGGAAGCAACGACGAACTGTGCTCCGTTTGTTTTGAGCCGGAAAAGAAAATGAACAAAACGAATTAAGGTCCTCAATGGTAAGCTGCTGCCTGGTCCACAAAAAGAAAAAAAAGAAACAGTAGCTTTCGTTAGTTTCAGGTATATTACGAAGGAGATGGACATGCATGTTCAGAATGGTTCTGACCATATAATAACAGGCTCGTAATTATTGTTGCTAATATATATAAAAAAAGTCATGGGTTACATATAGCGTATTTATTTAGTTTAAGGGGGTGTTTGGTTTCTAGGGACTAATGTTTAGTCCCTTCATTTTGTTCCATTTTAGTATATAAATTGACAAATATAGAAACTAAAATAGAGTTTTAGTTTCTATAATTGATAATTTTGTAACTAAAGTGGAATAAAATTTAGAGACTAAAAATTAGTCCCTATAAACCAAACACACCCTAATTTGTGTGGCTAACGAAAATCACCAGGTGCAGGGTCGTCGCAACTGGTCCAAGTCAATCAACGGAGGTGGTGGCGCGTCCATCTTACAATTATGCTTTACACATGCCTAACCTTCATCATTATGCTTTGCAACGTTGCCCAATTTATATAGATCGCCCGGATCCTCTGTGGCGTAATACCTGATGCTCTACAGTGCGCTGATGATCCCACCACGCTGCACATAGTGCCGGTGTGTAGACCTGCTGGTAGTTAGCTTAAATTAAGAAGCGGAAATGCTAGTTTTATCCCTGATTGCAATGCTAGCTACTGAAACATTATTTGCATTATTAGTCACTTGCATTAGTTACCTGATGTCCGCTTCCAGGTTGTATACCTAACTACTAACAGTATAGTACGTACTCACTGCTACTGCTGGCCGATTCGACTTCAACCTAACTAACGCAGCTCATGATTTGATCCCCGATAAATGTAGTTCCTGGTGTTTTCGGGATTGATTAATAAGTATTCTCTCTCTCTCTCTTTATTTGATATATGTTTTTGTGAGCATATTAATTAGCTAAAAGAGAAACACCGGATATAGATATAGCAAGGACAAATGTTTCACTTCACTTCAATGATTCTTTTCTATTCTTAATATAAAATATATAGGATTAGAACCTAGGTTGCATAACTCTTTTTAAGATAGCAACATATAAACTAAACCTTGTATACACATTCTAGCTTGATTATTTATATAGGTTTTGTTTTATAGATTTATTTGTGACGTAGTTTAGAGATGGTTTTTAGAAGTCATAATTTACCCTCTTTTAGATGTCACCATTTTCTACATTCGACTTCGGTCAAACTCGACCATTATAATTTGAAACTTAGACTCTTCAACTTCGAACCTCCAACAATCAACTCCGAAGCTCGAGATGGGTGTTTTGTAAGTGCAATCAAGGTCTAATTAGAGTTTTGATTTTGATGACCACCAAATTAATAGACTAATGAGATTTATCGAGATGACATGTAGGGAATCAAAAAGGAAGGATGTTGTACACGTTGGAGGACCCCTCAATTACCTATGGTGGATCCGTTGACTCATGGAGTTTTAAACTCTTTTATATTAGATTTTTGAGTTTAGGAAAAGCCATACTATTAATAAGGGGAACTCAAGAAATATTAGTCAACTGGTTGAATCAAATGCTCAAAATCCATGATTGACATCTCATACCCCAACCAAATCAGCCACCAAAATCCCATCTACTATCTTCTGATTTGGCTAGGGCAGTAGTGCGCCGACCATAACATGGCTATTGGAATCCTTGGTATTTATACCCTTCAGCTTGACCCTAACGGCCAGAGCTTCTTCCTCGTCGCATCACACTGTTACATAACATACGAAAACTCAGGTCTCTCTTTCATTGTTTCCTCTCCCGCTCCCAAGCAAATCTTTAATTCCCATCATCAATTCGGTCACTAAAAACTTAGTGGCATGTTTACTTCTTTTTGTTTATATAGTTTTCTTCTTTTAACTTGTATCATGTATTAATATGAAACTTGCATTCTATGTAACACTAGTTTCAGTTGTGCTTGATTTTGTCACGTGGTTTTTTTTTGCTCCATCATGAATTCTCGTCATGCATTCGCTACCGGTCATGCTATGTGACTATTAGAAAATTTACGTAGACGATACTACTAGCTATATCCTATAGGTATATATACCCAACATAACAAGGGCTACAATCATTTTTGGCAGCCATCGTTATTTTCGACATAGCATGGCCGCTGAAAACAAAGACTTATTTTCGGCGACCAGGACGCGGCCGCCGAAAATAATCTATTTTCGATGGCTATGTCAGTTGCCGCCGAAAATAAAGACTTATTTTCGGTGACCGGCTCACAAGCCGCCGAAAATTAGTGTTTGTTTTCGACTATTTTTTTGGCAGCCAGAAACTGCCAAAAATAGACCTAAAACCGTCGAAGATATGTTATTTTCGACGGCAAGTGACTTATTTTCGGTGGCTCCTCGCCGCCGAAAATGAGCTATGTCAATATTCATCATCAGGGAGCGAAGCTGCTGTTTTTATATATATGTGTGTAACGTACGTTATTAGTCGGTAAGCAGCACTGTCAGTTGCTCTGGCTCTTTCTTTCACAAGGGCCCGGCGAGATAGCGAGGCTCGCTTTATTTGCATATTGTATGGTTAGTTAGGTGTTAGCAGGTGAACGCTGGCAGTCACCGATGGTTAAGATCCGCTAGCTCCCTCTAAAAACTCTAGAGTATAGCTATAGCTCGTTTTTTTGATACCTAAACTCACTCTTTAATACAAAATAAGCTAAAGTCTAGAACTGACTTTATATACTGTATGTCACCTATTTTAAAGCTTTAGCTGTAAAGAGTATAGAGGAAAAAAATCTAACTAATTAGACTTTAATTTGTAGAGCTTATATACATGGTAGTATGTAGCTAATGGAAGATATTCTGGGCAATTAATTTTTTACGCATGCACGCATGACAACGACATGCATGAGAGTTGATCACATGGAGTCAAAGTATACAAATTTGTCTCTTCCCGCTGGACGTCTGAGAGAGATAATAATTGATCAAACAAGCTAGAGGAAATTAGAGCTGATAGAAATTGGGGTTAGTTTGGTTGGATATGCATGGCACGCGTGGAAGCTAGGACCTCGGCGCGCGCGACCATGTGGTGGCGGCACGCAAGGAGCTAGCTAGCAGCGACGTCTTGTACCCGCGTGCGTACGTTGCCGAAGACCATCGTAGCGCTGACGGGTAGGGTGATGTGGTGTGGTGGTGCGCGCGCCACGCCCTCGGCCGCGTGGTGGTCGTGGTCATCGCTCTCGCCGCAGAGTCGCTCTGCCGGTCGCCGGTCAGCCGCGCGTGTCCGGCCTCGTCGTGCCTAGGAGGGTTAGGTTACGGTAGCCCACCAATCATCGTCTAGGACTCCGTACTTACGAGACACGAGGGAGTTCGTCCGGGCGCGCGAGGCTACAGAAAGACGTCGTCGCCGGCATCACGTTAAGGTGCTAGCTGGAGATTCTTCTTTCTCGAGATCACTCGGCGGCCTTTCCATGGCGATCCACCGCGACCGTACACCATGCGTGCTGCTGGTCGAGCGAAAGTAGCTAGCTGGAGCAGGACGAGCTAGCGCTAGCTAGTGCCGGCCGGGTCAAATGCGGAGACATGGCACTACTGATCTTCTTTGTTTGGAAGCAGTGCACACTCAGGGCCGGCAGAGGTGGTGGTTAGCTACCTGTTCGCTAGCTCCCTGTTTGCTCGTCAGACTTTGAATGTCGATCGTAGGAGTATCATGTATGAGCGGAAGACGACAAAGACAGCACCCAGGATTAGAGGGATCTCGATCCAATGGATCAGGGATGAGATGATTTGACCTCCCAATATGACCAGATTGTTTTATTGATTCATTCATAAATAAATAATCATAGTAGCACGCATGCAGCAAGCTATATACATATAGTACTTCAACAGTTGCCCTGAATCCTGACGACGATGACTGCATTTTGACTCGTCTCAAAGCTGCAGGGTGCGGTTAAGGACACATGACATGCATAATCACCACCAACCAAACAATTGTGTCGGAGAAACTTCCTGCACACCTAACTACTCCACATAGGTCCCCTGTCTTCAATCAAACAAAAACTTAGACCTGATTCTTCTTTTTTTCCTTAGCTTTCTTTCAGCACGGCTTTCCAAATTAGCATGCCCCCCTGCTGTTGTTTATTCTCGTTAAGCTTTCCTGCTTTCACACCGGAAGTTTCAGAGCCAGACTGCTTTGCGAAACCATAATTAGGGTAATGGGTGGTTGACTGCGCTACGCATAGGGATAGCAACGGGCTAGGTTCGGATCGGGTGGACCAAAAACTCGCACACGGCCTCACCCGTGGAGTCTATCTAAACCAGCCCACGATCTCACCCACGGGAGCCACTTCAAACCCGCACCTGAACCCGTCGGGTTTTATTTAGCGCACACTTTTAAACAATAGTTTAGCTATAAGCAATCAAATAGCAGCAACAATTAAGTTATATGTACGGATTTTTAAGCCTTTTCACGTTGAACAACAATAACACATTTCATAAATTATTAGCAAAGATACTTATTCAAAACAATCGATATTTTCTCTTAATCATTTTTGCGTAAAACAAAGAATGAACCAAGTTTAGGGTCGGGTGCCGCAGGTTAAAATAGAAACCCACACCCACGAAACTTCGGGTCAATTGCGGGTACACCTGTGGGTCCAAATCTTCACCCATAACCAAACCCGTCCGGTTTTCCGGTCTGAGGGTTGAAATTGTCATCCCTAGCTACACACATCATCTACCTTCTCTCTGTGTTTATTCTCACATCACATGCAGTTTCTGTAGCTGAATTAGTTAACAATCTTTTTGACACGTTGATATATGCACATATGATTTCATTGTATATTCTTTGTTCGGGACTCCACGGTTGCGTTGATGATAGGCGTCGATGGAAAGCATGCATGTGAGTGATTTTATTTAACTGAGTTGGAGCCGACGAGGATATGATATTACTGATTTCTCCTTCCGATGCACTCGCTAATTCTCTAACCGTTACGTAAGGTCCAATGATTCCAGCTCGAACATGACAATTAAATTTAGAGATGAGTTCATCTTTATATGGTCTTTTAATTGGTTTTGAGAGCTCATTGCTAAACCAACGAGGATATCCAAGGCCGGTCGAAGGACTAGTAGTCCATTTTGAATTTTAGTCTGCATTGGCCTTCAAGGCCAATCGACATTAAAACATACGCTCAAAAAACATACGAACTTCATCTTTGATGGTCCAAATCTAGATGAAATTAAAAGCACCATCAAAGACCATTCGGTTTAATTCCCTTCATTCAATGAGTCTGGTGCTTGGGTCTAACGACCCCTATTCTTTAGATGATTTAGGGTTGGCTTTAACCGTATGGTCCAATGCTCCCTCATCCTCAAAATGGTCTGACACATTGGTCAAATGCCCTATAAACCCTTTCTTTATTTTGTTTTTAAATCTTTGCATTTGTTTTGGTTTCATCTTATGTCTTATTGTACTCGTATATCATGTTGTTGTATATCTTCAATGAGTCTTCTAATATCTTTTTTGAGATGTTGATGATTTTGATCACCGCTTTTGTCTTTGTTGTCCAATTCCATGTTATATTCTTTTCTATAAAATTGATCAAGTATAAATAAGCTATAAGATGAATTGTTTGATTGGTGGACAGATGATGGAGGGAGTCGATCACACCACGTGAAAAAGAACATCATACTAGATCCGTCTAATTAACAAGTAAACACGTAAAAACACGCGGCCTCACCGGCATCCACGTTTTTAGTGAGGTGGGTCTTCGTGCTTTTGTCTCATGGGAGCAATCATACGTTGCTGCCTAGTGCCTACACCACAGTTGACAGTTCTAGGTACCACGCTTTTTCCCAGGAAAAAGAATAGTGGATAGTGCCTTGTGCTCTAATCAAGGCCGTGTGATGGTGATGCTAACACGAGCGAGCGAGATACTTAATTAGGCAGGAAACACCCAAACAGGTGCTACGTAACATGGCACCTTTCTTGTTGGGCGCAGAGCTAGGATTTTAGTAATAGATGACCCAATTTTTTTTTTATAATTATTGGAAGTGATAATTAGGGGTACCCAGATTATCCCTCTGAAAAACACACTCAAGAGAGGTTAAGACATAAACTTCTGAAGGGAACCAACCGAGATACCTCCCAACCCGAGGCATCTCCCCGAGGGTCTCCAACCTCAAGCAAATCTCCACCTCGCCCGAAATCACCACCGCTTCGTCCGTCTCGCTCGAGCTGATCCCAGACAGATAAGACAAAGACGTCCAAAAACTGGTGGGGAACAACACTCACATTTAATGCACACATCTATCCCACGCCGTGGCACAGGAGCACAATGGCTAACAAGACAACAGTCGCGTCCGAGCTAACAACATGATTACACCCCCTGCTACAGTACGCGCACGCCGCCTGCCATCCCTCCGATGGGACATCTAATATGACGGGAGAAGCAGACCGCCCCTCGGGCGCAAATCTCCGCCTCGCCCGACGCTGAGTCTGGACCTCGGGCGCAAACTTCTGCTTCGCTCGACGCTAAGTTCGGCCTCGGGTGATTTCTCCGTCTCGTCCGAGCTCGGCCTCGGCTACCTGCTCCACTGCGAATCCCACGGGCGGCCACTCTGCCAACGGTGGCACACTTCAGAGATGACTCAACCAACGCCTCGGTAAGACTTCTGCCTCGCCCGAGCAGGGCTTTGACCTCGATAAACGCAACAAAGAATCACGAAGTCACCCAGCACAGGGACGCTGACGCACCCCGTAAGCAGGCTTTTATCCATACCACGACGCTGTTACAACTACGGTATGGGCAACCCCTCCCCCGAGGGCTCGGGCATACGACCAACCCCTCTGCCTCTGCCTCGGCTCTCAGCAGGAAATCAACGGTCAAGTCAACAATGTGAAAGGAAAATAGGGTTAACCTTTTCCTAATATTAATTTTGGTGGTTCAATGCCCAATACAAATATTGGACTAACTAGTTTGCTCTACATTATATATTCTACAGGTGCATAAAGGTTCAACACAAACCAATAAAAGATCAAAGTTAGGGTTCAAAAGAAAGGAGCAAAAGGAACCGAAGAGCACCCTGGTCTGGCGCACCGAACTGTCTGGTGTGCCACCGGACAGTGTCCAGTGTACCAGGGCCGTACCAAGCTGAACTTGCCACCTTCTGGTTTCAGAAAAGCCGCTCCGCTATAATTCACCGGACTGTCCGGTGTGCCACCGGACTGTCCGAGGCACCAAGCGGAGCAACGGCTAATAGCGCAACGGTCGGCTGCAACGATCGCCTGCAGAGCTACAGTGCGCGGACAGTTCGCGCAGAAGTCAGAGCAACTGCCAGAGGCTCACCGGACAGTGCACAGTACCTATCCGGTGCGGCACCGGACTGTCCGGTGCCACAAGAAGACAAAGCTCCAACGGTCAAACCCTAACGGTTGGGTGACGTGGCTGGCGCACCGGACTGTCCGGTGCGCCCATCGACAGCAGCCTGCCCCAACGGCTGAATTGGTGGTTGAGGGCTATAAATACCCCCAAACCACCTCCATTCCAACCATCCAAGCATTCATCACACTCCATTCAATACAAGAGCAAAACACAATACTCCAAGACACAAATCAAAGCCTTTGATCCGATCAAAGTCCCCAATTCAATTCTAGTCTTTAGGACTTGTGAGAGGATCGTTCTTGTGTTTATTTGTTGCTCTTGTCGCTTGGTTGGCTTTCTTCTTCCTCACTCTTGTTCTCTAAGTGACTTGTAATCAAAGCAAGAGACACAAAGTGTGTGGTGGTCCTTGTGGGGTCTAAGTGACCCGGTTGATTAAGGAGAAAGCTCACTCGGTCTAAGTGACCGTTTGAGAGAGGGAAAGGGTTGAAAGAGACCCGGTCTTTGTGACCACCTCAACGGGGACTAGGTTCTTTGGAATCGAACCTCGGTAAAACAAATCACCATGTCATCCGCTTTACTTTCTTGGTTGATTTGTTTTCCCTCTCTCCTGAACATGGTTTTTATTCTAACGCTAACCCCGGCTTGTAGTGTGTTTAAAGTTGTAAATTTCTGTTTCCGCCTATCCACCCCCTCTAGGCGACTTTCAATTGGTATCAGAGTCCGGTACTTCATTTAGAGTCTAACCACTCGAAGTGATGTTGGGAGGATCCGCCAAGAGGGAGATGGAAATGGGCACAAGCCACGGGAAGCTCCATCAAGGGAGTCTGGCGCCAAAGGAAGGGAGGAATCACCTCGCCACGTCAAGTCGCATCGGAGTGGCGACAAGAAGAAGAAGATGAAGAAAGTGGTCTACTATGATACCGACTCTTCGTCGCCCTCCACCTCCGGTTCCGACGCCGTGTCCATCACTTCTAAGCGCCATGAGCGCAAGAAGTTTAGTAAGATCCCCCTACGCTATCCCTGTATTTCTAAACGCGCTCCTTTACTTTCCGTTCCATTAGACAAATCACCAGTTTTTGATGGTGAAGATTATTCTATGTGGAGTGTTAAAATAAAAGGTCATCTAACCTCACTCCATGAAAGCATATGGGATGTTGTTGAGTATGGAGCGTAGGTACCCCAGGTGGGGGATAAATACTATGACTCAGACGAAGTCGCCCAAATACGACACTTTAACTCCCAAGCAACTACTATACTCCTCGCCTCTTTAAGTCGAGAGGAGTATAACAAAGTGCATGGGTTAGAGACCGCCAAAGAAATTTGGGACGTTCTCAAAACCGCACACGAAGGGGATGAGGTGACCAAGAATCCAAGATCACCAAAAGGGAGACGATCGAGGGAGAGCTCGGTCGATTCGTCCTCAACCATGGGGAAGAGTCGCAAGCCATGTACAACCGGCTAAAGACCATGGTGAACCAAGTGCGCAACCTCGGGAGCACCAAATGGGATGACCATTAAATGGTCAAGGTTATTCTAAGATCACTCATTTTTTCGCAATCCTACGCAAGTTCAATTAATACATGGTGATCCTAGTTACAAGCCAATGTCTCCTGAGGAGGTTATAGGAAAGTTTGTGAGCTTTGAATTGATGATCAAAGGCTCCAAACAAATTGTCAACTTGGAGCAAGGCGGCACCCTCACACCCGAGGTGCAACTCGTCACATTCAAAGCGACGGAGGAGAAGAAAGAAGAGTCTACATCAAGTAGGCTCCCCATCGATGCTTCCAAGCTCGACAACAAGGAAATGACGCTCATCATCAAGAGCTTCCGCCAAATCCTCAAGCAAAGGGTGGGGAAGGACTACAAACCCCGCTCCAATAGGGTGTGCTACAAGTGTGATAAGCCCGATCATTTTATCGCTAAATGCCCTATGTCTAGTGATAGTGACAGGGACAACGACAAGAAGGGGAGGAAGAAGGAAAAGAAGAAGTACTACAAGAAGAAGGGCGGCGATGCCCACGTGTGTTGGGAATGGGACTCCGACATGAGCTCCACCGACTCCTCCTCCAACGAGGATGCCGCAAACATCACCGTCAACAAGGGACTTCTCTTCTCCAACGTCGACCACAAGTGCTTCATGGCAAAGGACGACAAAAGGAAGAAGGTAAAATCTAGAGCCTCCACTAAATATACAACATCTAGTGATGGGGGTAGCTCTAGTGAAGATGAGGATAATTTACTTACCCTTTTTGCCAACCTTAACATACAACAGAAAGAAAAATTGAATGAATTGATAGGTGCTATTCATGCGAAGGATGAACTCTTGATAGCAAGAGGAATTCCTTATTAAGGAAAACAAAAAGCATGTTAAAGTTAAAAATGCTTATGCTCAGGAAGTTGAAAAATGTGAAAATTTGACTAAGGAGCTTAGCATTTGCCATGACACTATTTCCAACCTTAGAACTGAGAATGTTAGTTTAATTGCTAAGGTTGAAAAATCAAATGTTTGCCATGATTCAATTGCCAATCTTAGAAATGAAAATGCTAGTTTAATTGCTAAGATTGATAAATTGGATGAATCAATTTCTAGCCTTAAAACTGAAAATGCTAGTTTAATTTCCAAGGCTAGAGATTTAAATGTTTGCAATGAATCTATTTCCTATCTTAGAGATAAAAATGTCATGCTAAAATCTAAGATTGATGAATTAAATGTTTGCAAACCTTCTACATCTAGTGTTGATCATGTTACTATTTGTACTAGTTGTAGAGACATTAATGTTGATGCTATTAATGATCACCTTGCTTTAATTAAACAACAAAATGATCACATAGCTCAACTAACAGCTAAAATTAATGAGCATGAAATTGAAAATGAAAAATTTTAATTTGCTAGAAGCATGCTCTATAATGGGAGACACCCTGGCATTAAGGATGGGATTAGTTTCCAACAGGGAAGCAATGTCAAACTTAATGTCCCAAAAGATTGTCTAACTTTGTTAAGGGCAAGGCTCCCATGGCTCATGATAACGAGGGTTACATTTTATATCCTACTGGTTATCCTGAACACAAGATTAGGAGAATTCATGCTAGGAAGTCTCATTTTGTTTCCCACCATGCTTTTATACAAGAATGAGGAATCTAGCTCTAGACATTCTACCCTTGTTAAAATGCCTAAAAAGAAAACTCCTACTGCATCAAATGAACCTAATATTTCATTTAAGACTTTTGATGCATCTTATGTTTTAACTAACAAATCAGGCAAAGTAGTTGCTAAATATGCTGGGGGCAAACACAAGGGTTCAAAGACTTGTGTTTGGGTACCCAAGGTGATTGTTTCTAACGTAAAAGGACCCAAGACTATTTGGGTACCTAAGAACAAGGCCTAAAACTGTTTTGCGGGTTTATGCATCTAGGGGCTCAAGTTGGATCATTGATAGCGGATGCACAAACCACATGACAGGGGAGAAAAGGATGTTCTCCTCCTACGAGAAAAATGAAGATCCCCAAAGAGCTATCACATTCGGGGATGGAAATAAAGGTTTGGTCAAAGGACTTGGTAAAATTGCTATATCACCTAACCATTCCATTTCAAATGTTTTTTTATAGATTCTTTAGATTACAATTTGCTTTTTGTCTCGCGGTTATGTAAAATGGGCTACAACTGTCTTTTTACGGATATAGGTCTTACTGTCTTTAGAAGAAGTGATGATTCTGTAGCATTTAAGGGAGAATTAGAGGGTCAGCTATACTTGGTTGATTTTAATAGAGCTGAACTCGATACTTGCTTAATTGCTAAGACTAATATGGGTTGGCTCTGGCATCGCCGACTAGCCCATGTTGGAATGAAGAATCTTCACAAGCTTCTAAAGGGAGAACACATTTTGGGACTAACAAATGTTCATTTTGAGAAAGACAGGGTTTGTAGCGCATGTCAAGTAGGAAAGCAAGTTGGTACCCACCATCCACACAAGAACATAATGACAACGGACAGGCCACTGGAGTTACTCCACATGGATCTATTCGGCTCGATAGCTTACATAAGCATCGGCGGGAGTAAGTACTGTCTTGTAATTGTGGATGATTATTCTCGCTTCACTTGGGCATTCTTCTTGCAGGAAAAATCTCAAACCCAAGAGACCTTAAAGGGATTCTTGAGACGAGCTCAAAATAGTTCGGATTAAGGATCAAGAAAATAAGAGGCGACAACAGGACAGAGTTCAAGAACTCTCAAATTGAAGGCTTTCTTAAGGATGAGGGCATCAAGCATGAGTTCTCTTCTCCCTACACACCTCGACAAAATGGTGTAGTGGAGAGGAAGAATAGAACTCTACTGGACATGGCGAGGACCATGCTTGATGAGTACAAGACTCTGGACCGGTTTTGGGCTGAGGCGATTAACACCGCCTGCTACTCTATCAACCGGCTCTACCTTCACCGAATCCTCAAGAAGACATCTTATGAACTCCTCACCGGTAAAAAGCCCAATGTTTCATATTTTAGAGTCTTTGGTAGCAAATGTTTTATTCTTATCAAAAGAGGTAGAAAATCTAAATTTGCTCCTAAGGCTGTAGAAGGCTTTTTACTAGGATATGACTCAAACACAAGGGTATATAGAGTCTTCAACAAATCCACTAGATTAGTTGAAGTTTCTTGTGACATTGTGTTTGATGAGACTAATGGCTCCCAAGTGGAGCAAGTTGATCTTGATGAATTAGACGTTGAAGAGGCTCTGTGCGTCGCGCTAAGGAACATGTCCATTGGGGATGTGTGTCCTAAGGAATCCGAAGAGCCCACACAAGCACAAGATCAACCGTCATCTTCCATGCAAGCATCTCCACCAACTCAAGATGAGGATCGGGCTCAAGACAATGAAGATGAAGATCAAGAGGATGAGCCACCTTAAGAGGAGGACAATGATCAAGGGAAATATGAAAATGATCAAGACAAGGAAGTTGATCAAGAGATACAGGGTTAAAGACCGCCACACCCAAGAGTCCACCAAGCGATACAAAGAGATCACCCCGTCAACTCAATTCTTAGCGATATTCATAAGGGGGTGCAAGACCCCGAATTTTGGAGTTGAATTTTTTTCTTTTCTTCACTCGCCAAATTTGGGCGTTACCCTTTCCTTTTTCTTTTCCCCTCGCTAAGCCTTGATCTTTTCCAAAGTTATAGCGGGATTCGGCTTGAGATCTCGTGTAAAGCAAAACCCTAAAATACTTTATTTTGTTTGCTGCACCATGCCGAACCATACATTTATTTTGATTAATTGAAATTGTGAAAGCATTCATCTAGAAAATGGGTTTTAGAAAAAGGAAAACCTTTTTCTTTTTCTCTTCCCCCCTCTCCTCCCTTTTTGGCCCAGCCCCCCCCCCCTCGCGTGGCCCAGCTGGCCCAGCCGGCCTTTCTCCCCCCTCTCTCTCCCCTTCCCCCGCTGTGGGCCCCGCGGCGGCCCAGCGCGGCCCAGCCGCCCCCCACTCCCCACGCCGCCCCCTGCGGGCCCCACCCGTCAGGCTCTCCCCCTCCCCAAACCCCTCTCTCTCCTCCCCTGCCCGACCCGCCCCGCTCCTCTGCCCCGCTCGCCGAACCACCGCCGCCGGTGCTCGCCCCCGCGCGGTAAGCCCCTTCCCCCTCCTCTCTCCTCTCCCCTCCCCCTCCTTCCCCAGCGCTCGCCGGTGCCCTCCCCATGGTGCGGTCGCGCCCGCCCGCGGCGTCCCGGCGCGGCCCCACCCCGCCCTCGGCGCTCGCCGGCCCCGCCCGCCCCCGGCAGCCTGCCCCGCCCGACGCGCCTCTCCCTCGCGCGGCCGTGGCCCGGCCATGGCGCCCCAGCCCGGTGCCCCTCGGCGCTGCCCCCCTCGGCGCGCTCCCCTTCCCCCGCCTGGCGCGGCGCCTTCCCCACGTGGCTCGCCTGGTCGGCCATGGCGGCTCGACCCCGCCCGCCTTGGCGTGCCCCGTCCCTGCCCGGCGCGACCGCGGCGTGCTTGCCCGGTGCGGCCTTGAGCTCGGCCAGCGCGCGGCCCCGCACGGTCGGCCTCGGCATGGCCCCGTTGTCGCCCGCGGCGCGCAACACAGCGCGTGCGCAGCTCGGCCCTAGCGTGTGCGCGACCCGTTCGCGACGCGTCAGCGCGGCCGTGCGTGTGCGTGCTCGCGTGGTGCGCACAGTGCTTTGGCATGGCTCGCCGAGCCCTTGACGCGCTTGTCTACCCCCTAGACGTGCCCGTCTACCCCCGTGTGTATTCCATGTGTAGTGATCGCGTTATTTAATTAATAAATGGAAACTCAAGTTGGAAATTGGTTACGTTAGGTAATTCATGTAGTTAATCATCTACCTTATTTAATGTTGATCAACTAAAAATGGTTATGATTCTATTAGTGCATGTGACTAATCCTTTTTGTTAGAGCTAAGTGGAACTAGAGCACATAATGATTAGTTATGCGTCTACCCGTAATACGCCTCGAGTATAAACTTTAACCCCTGCGAGATCTCCCCCCGTCTCTTTCTAACCATGGCCAATGCAATATCGTATGTCATACTCTATGCATATTTAATCTATTTGTTCTCTTGTATGGTGTACTGTTTGTTTTCTAATTCGAATTGATGGATGTATGTATGTTTGCGCTCGCATAGAGAACGATCTGGTTGAGGAGTCCGAAGAACTCGTAGGAGAAGCCCCTGAGCAGCAGTCGGTTGGTGGAGGCAAGTGTCCCTTGACCTATCTCTGTCCTATACATACTTTAATTCACCTCCCGCATTACACATTTATACCTAAGGATTGACTAGCTTTTGTTATCCATGTCCTTGTTTACCTATTTGGGTTGGATTATTATTGCTTAGTCTTATGTTATTGCTCAACTCTAATCAATGAACATGATGGGAATTATCAATGATACGCTGTTTCCCCTCTTTTATTATGATGTTATGCTTGTGACCTTCAAGGGGGCTCGAGCGGTTTCTTGAGTGCCTCTCTGTAAGGACCTGTTCGTTGGATGACCGCCCGGGAAAATAGTGCAACCATGAGGGTGGAGTGGGACGCCCTTAGCTGAGTAATTAGAGGAACCGGGGTTTAGTTCGCTTAGCCGTCGTGCCATCAATGGGGCTCGGTGTATGCGGCTCGCCCTGCCAAGGTTGATTTATCCATTGGGGAGGAGTGCGGTACATTTAGGAAACCTAACGGGCAACTACAACCCCGGGGAATCTTTGTAAAGGCTACGTAGTGAGACCCTGCCTGCTCACCTTGGGAGTGTTCAAGGGTCCGTAAAACCCGAGGCAAAAAGGGAATCACGGCTCATGGGTAAAGTGTACAACCTCTGCAGAGTGTTAGAAAACTAATATATCAGTCGTGCTCGCGGTTATGAGCGGCCAAGGGAGCTCCAATGGTTAGTGATACTTGATCAGAGATGTTCGGATTACAGGTGGCAATGAGATTGATGGTTCTTGGTATTGACTCTGGTGATGGTAAGTGGTGCTCTTTCCATTTGGAAAGGAGTACGCTTGGGTTAATAACGTGGGTTAATCCTAAAACTTGGCTTTCTCTACTAGTAATAATAATCTGACCAACTAAAAGCGACTGCTTGACTTACCCCCCACATAAAGCTAGTCCACTACAGCCAAACATGATACTTGCTGAGTATGTTGATGTGTACTCACCCTTGCTCTACACACCAACTCCCCCCCTCCCCAGGTTGTCCGCATTGCAACCACTGCTCAGGAGAAGATGAAGCCATGGAAGGAGACTTCCAGGAGTTCCAAGACTACGACGAGTTCTAGGTGTGGGTTAGCGGCAACCCCCAGTCGGCTGCCTGTGAAGGCCGCGTTTATCTACGTTTCATTTCCGCACTTTGATTATTGTAAGGACTATGTGGATGTCTCAGACATATGATGTAATCGACTATTATTCCCCTTTTTAATACTATTTGAGCACTGTGTGATGATGTCCATGTTATGTAACTGTTGTGTACGTGAATTGCTGATCCTGGCACGTACATGGTTCGCATTCGGTTTGCCTTCTAAAACCGGGTGTGACATAGGTGGTATCAAAGCCGTGCTGACTATAGGACCGCTAACCTAGAGTAGAATGGTCGTTCTAAGGATTATAGACCTCTGTCCCTGCCTTGACTTTGATATCCCTTCAAAAGTTGGTCGTATCGACCAAACCTATGTTCTACTATATATTATACCTTGCTGAAAATTGTGTTTTATTCTAATCCTTCATTTATTTATGGTTCATTACTTGCTGGTCATATTAGTTCTGTTCTCACTCTTATGCTTATGGTGTCTTTTGTAGATGGCTCGTCTTAGACACACCGCACGGAAGTCCGTCATCCCCTTCTTACCCTCCCGTCTCGTGGAGCGTCCGCTTCACCGTCCCGTGACCGGCTAGTCCAACCACTTGGAGAGGCTGCACCACCGCCTGCATGAGGAGCAGGAGTGTCGATGATAGGAGCAGCAGGGCTCTTCTTTCTCGCTCCAGCAGGAGATAGAGTCTGTGAGGAGCTGCTCCCCTGTGCTTCCCCTGGAGGCGCCCCCTACACCACCACTGAGCGCCCAGCCCCTGGAGTAGCTGCTGGAGGAGACCTAGACGACGGAGGAGGCGACAGTAGCTCGAGCCACGACACCGACTTTTCTGCTGACCAAGAGCCGAAAGGATGGGTTGCTCGACCCATCACTCGTGACGCTGCTCGCGGGTGTCACTTCCACAATGCGCTCGACACCCTACTACGTCGGGCACTTGACCAACGTACTTGGTCTATCGAGTATCATTGTGTGGTCTTCCAGCACAGTCGCGGGGTCTACCCGGACCGCTGGGAGGCGACCTGCTTGGTGCGCCATCCGAAGAACAGTCTCCGGGGTGCGGAGGTCTGCTCAGAGCACTATTCCATCTCTGAGCGGGACTCAGCTGAGGCGGCCATGCAAGATGCCGCACGGCGTGCGCTTTCGCACTACTGCTCGGTTCTCGGCGGGGTAGCCGACGGTCTCAACCTGAAATATTACCCCCGCCATCCATCTGGCAGCACAGGAGGCGTGATTGTCTCACCTGTTGGTGAGGACAATCCTAGGTTGAGCAGCACAGTCAACCTAGCCACCATGCTAAACACGGAGCTGGACCATGCATTAGACGAGCTAAGTAGGCCTCGTGCTGAGATCGCCCAGCTGCGGGCTGAGCGCGCGGAACGTTGTTACCTGGATGATGGTTCCCTCGCTCCCGTCGGGACTCAACACCCGTACCGCTCACCTCGGCGTGGACACCAGTCTTATGGCAACCCCGACTGCAAGAACAAGATAAATTTAGAACCATAGATCGTCAGAGTCGGATCTTGTAATTAATACGAAATATATACACAGAAGTTATAGTCTTAGCATTAGTCTTGCTTTTAGTTAGTCTTAGTTAGATAGGGTAGTTTGCTATATCCTGTGCATTTATGTTTGTCATGATGAACTATGTTTGATTTGGATCTTTGTAATGATTGTCACCAGAGTGTGGGCATCCCCTGCATTTTGGTTTACCTGTTATATATTAATGGAGTTAGCTATTTAGTTGGGAAGCCTTTTATTCCACTTTCCTCTTTATCCGAGAAGCTGTGTTGGTCTGTGTTGGAGATCAGTGAAGATGCTCATCTGTTCAGTGTTGTGGAGAATTCTATACTCTTTTCTTATGCTGCAAGATTTGCAAGATCAGTTCTGATGTGTGGTTGCATTCTGCAGATGTCAGAAAACAGGCGCAGAGGAGGAAGGCGTGCTCAGCAGGAGCAGGCAGCTCAGCAGGATGAGGTACCCCAGCAACAGCAACTGCCGCCCCCGCCCCCACCCCCGATGTCCATCGAGCAGATGTTCCTAATGCAGACTCAGGCAGTTCAAGCCATCGGTCAGACTCTGGCCGCTATTCAGCAGCAGCAGCAACAGCCACCACCTCAGCCTCAGATGCCTAGGGACAAGCGTGCTGAATTCATGAGAGGTCATCCCCCAACGTTTGCTCATTCTTCTAACCCCATGGATGCTAAAGACTGGCTGTGCACAGTGGAGCGGGAGTTGCATACCGCTCAGTGTGATGACAGAGAGAAAGTTCTGTATGGTCCCCGTTTGTTGAGAGGAGCAGCTCAGTCATGGTGGGAGTCTTATCTCGCCACCCATGCCAATCCCGACACCATCACCTGGGAAGAATTTAGAGGTAGCTTTCGTCAGTACCATGTTCCTGCAGGTGTGATGACGGTGAAAAAGGAGGAGTTCCTGGCCCTCAAGCAAGGGTCATCGTCTGTCAGTGAGTACCGGGACAGGTTTCTGTAGTTGTCTCGCTATGCACCTGAAGATGTCAACACCGACGCCAAGCGACAGTATCGTTTCCTGAGAGGCTTGGTTGACCCTCTACAGTATCAACTGATGAATCATACATTCCTGACATTCCAGCACCTGATTGACAGAGCAATCATGACAGAGAGAAAGCATAAGGAGATGGAGGATTGCAAGCGCAAGATCAGTGGACCCCAGCCTGGAAGCAGCAATCGTCCTCGTTTCTCAGGCAATCAACCTCAGCAGTTCAGGCAGAACCAGCGTCCACCTCAGCAGCAGCAGTTCCAAAGGCAGTATCCTCAGCACCAGTATCAAAATCGCCAGAACAATCAGTCAGGAGGAGGACAGTTCCAGAGGCAGAATCAGCAGACACCTCGTCTTCCTGCCCCAGCAAACCAGCAGAACAGTCAGGCAGCACCAGCTCAGGTTGGAAACAGAGCATGTTTCCACTGTGGAGAGCAAGGCCATTGGGTGATGCAATGTTCGAAGAAGGCAGCCCAGCAGCAGTCAGGCCTCAATGCCCCAGCAAAGCAGAATGTGTCTCAGCCTGGAGCAGGCAACCGCTCTCAGCCGCGCTATAACCATGGAAGACTGAACCACTTGGAGGCTGAAGCAGTTCAGGAGATCCCCGGCATGATAGTAGGTATGTTTCCAGTCGACTCCCATATTGCAGAAGTGTTATTTCATACTGGAGCAACGCATTCATTCAAATTGACTCAGCCGGTGGTAGAATTCGAGCCGATAGCATTTGTTTGAATGTAAGTATGGAAATAAGGGGGATAGCGTTTCCCGCTAATCTCATAGTAATGGGTACTCAGGGAATAGATGTCATCCTAGGGATGAATTGGCTAGATAAGTATGAGGTAGTTATCAGTTGTGATAAGAGGACAATCAAGTTGGTGTCCCCACTAGGAGAGGAAGTGGTGACCGAGTTAGTCCCGCCTGAGCCAAAGAAAGGAAGTTGTTATCAGATGGCTGTTGATAGCAGTGAAGTAGACCCAATTGAGATTATCAAGGTTGTGTCCGAGTTCCCAGATGTGTTTCCAAAGGACTTACCAGGTATGCCACCAGAGCGGAAAGTTGAGTTTGTTATAGAGCTTCTTCCTGGAACCGCCCTATCTTTAAGAGAGCTTACAGAATATCCGGACCAGAGTTGGTTGAGCTTAAGAAGCAAATTGATGAGCTGTCAGAGAAAGGTTACATTTGGCCAAGCACCTCGCCTTGGGCCACCCCTGTCCTATTTGTGGAGAAGAAAGATGGCACCAAAAGGATGTGTATCGATTATCGAGCTCTGAATGAGGTCACGATCAAGATTAAGTATGCCTTGCCCAGAATAGAGGATCTGTTCGACCAGTTGAGAGGAGCCAGCGTGTTTTCAAAGATAGATCTGAGGTCAGGTTATCATCAGCTTAGAATCCGACCTTCAAACATTCCGAAGACGACATTCATTACCAAGTATGGGTTGTATGAGTTCACTGTGATGTCTTTCGGTCTAACCAATGCACCAGCCTTCTTCATGAACTTGATGAACAATGTATTCATGGATTATCTTGATAAGTTTGTGGTGGTATTTATTGATGACATTCTGATATATTCTCAAAGCGAAGAAGAGCATGCAAGTCATTTGAGGATGGTATTGCAGAGATTGCGAGAGCACCAGCTGTATGCAAAGTTGAGCAAGTGTGAGTTCTGGATCAGTGAAGTTCTATTCTTGGGTCACATAATCAACAAAGAAGGATTGGCTGTGGATCCGAAGAAACTAGCAGACATTCTGAACTAGAAAGCGCCAACAGATGCTCGAGGAATCAAGAGCTTTATTGGAATGGTCGGATATTATCAGCGATTCATTAAAGGGTTTTTGAAGATTGCGAAACTAATGACAGCTTTGCTAGGCAACAAGGTTGAGTTCAAGTGGACCCAGAAATGTCAAGAGGCCTTCGAAGCGCTAAAAGAGAAGTTAACTACAGCGCCTGTCTTAGTCCTGCCTGATGTGCACAAGCCCTTCTCGGTGTATTGCGATGCTTGTTACACCGATTTGGGATGCGTGTTGATGCAGGAGGGAAGAGTTGTGGCTTACTCGTCCCGACAACTGAAGGTTCATGAGAAGAATTACCCAATCCATGACCTAGAGTTGGTAGCAGTGGTTCACGCATTGAAGACATGGAGGCACTATCTGTATGGACAGAAATGTGATGTCTACACAGACCACAAGAGTCTGAAGTACATATTCACTCAGTCAGAGCTGAATATGAGGCAACGAAGATGGTTAGAGTTGATAAAAGACTATGAGTTGGAGACTCACTACCATCCAGGCAAAGCGAACATAGTGGCAGATGCTTCGAGTAGGAAGAGTCAAGTCAATCTGATGGTCGCTCGTCCGATGCCTTATGAGTTGGCCAAAGAGTTTGACAGGTTGAGTCTCGGATTTCTGAATAATTCGCGAGGAGTCACCATTGAGTTGGAACCTACCCTGGAGCGGGAAATCAAAGAAGCGCAGAAGAATGATGAGAAAATCAGTGAGATCCGGCGACTGATTCTAGATGGCAGAGGCAAAGATTTTCGGGAAGATGCAGAAGGTGTGATATGGTTCAAAGACCGCTTGTGTGTTCCCAGTGTCCAATCTATTCGGGAGTTGATTCTCAAGGAAGGTCATGAGACAGCCTGTTCGATTCACCCTAGAAGTGAGAAGATGTATCAGGATCTGAAGAAGAAATTCTGGTGGTACAGAATGAAGAGGGAAATCGCAGAGCATGTGGCTATGTGTGATAGTTGTCGAAGGATCAAGGTAGAGCACCAGAAACCAGCTGGATTGTTGCAACCGTTGCAAATTCCTCAGTGGAAATGGGATGAAATCGGTATGGACTTCATAGTCGGATTGCCTCGCACTCGAGCCGGCTACGATTCCATTTGGGTAGTGGTGGACCGCTTGACCAAGTCAGCCCACTTCATACCTGTCAAGACCAACTACAGCAGTGCAGTATTGGCAGAATTGTACATGTCCCGGATCGTTTGTCTTCATGGTGTGCCAAAGAAGATAGTGTCAGACAGAGGAACGCAGTTCACCTCTTATTTCTGGTAGCAGTTGCATGAAGCCTTGGGCACACATCTGAATTTTAGTTCAGCTTATCATCCGCAGACAGATGGACAGACTGAAAGAACCAATCAAATCCTCGAAGACATGTTGAGAGCCTGTGCGTTGCAAGATCAGTCCGGATGGGACAAGAGATTGCCTTAAGCAGAGTTCTCCTATAACAACAGTTATCAGACCAGCTTGAAGATGTCACCATTTCAGGAGCTTTATGGAAGGAGTTGTAGAACTCCATTGCAATGGGATCAGCCTGGAGAAAAGCAAGTGAGCTGAAGAGAACATCAAGATGGTTCGAGAGAATTTGAAGATAGCGCAATCAAGACAGCGAAGCTATGCAGACACAAGAAGAAGAGAGCTGAGTTTTGAGGTTGGAGATTTTGTCTATCTGAAAGTGTCACCGATTAGAGGAGTAAGAAGATTTGGAGTCAAAGGCAAGCTAGCACCCCGCTACATCGGTCCATATCAGATTCTCGCAAGGCGTGGAGAAGTGGCCTATCAGCTCAGTTTGCCAGAAGGTTTATCCGCAGTGCATGATGTCTTTCATGTATCTCAGTTGAAGAAGTGTTTGCGTGTGCCAGAAGAGCAGTTGCCAGTTGAAGTTCTGGAGGTCCAGGAGGACTTGACCTACACAGAGAAACCAGCGCAAATCCTTGAGACTGCAGATAGAGTCACCCGAAGGAATACCATCAGAATGTGCAAAGTCAGATGGAATCATCACTCTGAGGAAGAAGCAACCTGGGAGCGCGAAGATGATCTGATGGCCAAATACCCTGAGCTCTTTGCTAGCCAACCCTGAATTTCGAGGGCGAGATTCTTTTAAGGGGGATAGGTTTGTAACGCCCCGAATTTTGGAGTTGAATTTTTTTCTTTTCTTCACTCGCCAAATTTGGGCGTTACCCTTTCCTTTTTTCTTTTTCCCCTCGCTAAGCCTTGATCTTTTCCAAAGTTATAGCGGGATTTGGCTTGAGATCTCGTGTAAAGCAAAACCCTAAAATACTTTATTTTGTTTGCTGCACCATGCCAAACCATGCATTTATTTTGATTAATTGAAATTGTGAAAGCATTCATCTAGAAAATGGGTTTTAGAAAAAGGAAAACCTTTTTCTTTTTCTCTTCCCCCCTCTCCTCCCTTTTTGGCCCAGCCGCCCCCCTCACGCGTGGCCCAGCTGGCCCAGCCGGCCTTTCTCCCCCCCTCTCCCCTTCCCCCGCTGTGGGCCCCGCGGCGACCCAGCGCGGACCAGCCGACCCCCCCACTCCCCACGCCGCGCCCTCGGCACGGCGGTTGGAAACCACCGCCGCCCCCCTGCGGGCCCCACCCGTCAGGCTCTCCCCCTCCCCAAACCCCTCTCTCTCCTCCCCTTCCCAACCCACCCCGCTCCCCTGCCCCGCTCGCCGAACCGCCGCCGCCGGTGCTCGCCCCCGTGCGGTAAGCCCCTTCCCCTCCTCTCTCCTCTCCCCTCCCCCCTCCTTCCCCAGCGCTCGCCGGCGCCCTCCCCATGGCGCGGTAGCGCTTGCCCGCGGCGTCCCGGCGCGGCCCCGCTCGCTCGTGGTGTCCCGGCGCGGCCCTGCCCCGCCCTCAGCGCTCGTCGGCCCCGCCCGACGCGCCTCGCCCTCGCGCGGCCATGGCCCGGCCATGGCACCCTGGCCCAGTGCCCCTCGGCGCTGCCCCCCCGGCGCGCTCCCCTTCCCTCGCCCGGCGCGGCGCCCTCCCCTCGCGGCTCACCCGGCCGTGGCTCGGCCCGGTTCGCCGGCCATGGCGGCTCGGCCCCGCCCGCCTTGGCGTGCTCCACCCCTGCCCGGCGCGGCCGCAGCGTGCTGGCCCAGCGCGGCCCCGCGCGGTCGGCCTCGGCATGACCCCGTTGTTGCCCGCGGCGCGCAACACAGCGCGTGCGCAGCTCGGCCCCAGCGTGTGCGTGACCCGTTCGCGGCGCGTCAGCGCGGCCGTGCGTGTGCGTGCTCGCATGGTGCGCACAGTGCTTTGGCACGGCTCGCCGTGCCCTTGCCGCGCTTGTCTACCCCTTAGACGTGCCCGTCTACCCCCCGTGTGTATTCCATGCGTAGTGATTGCGTTATTTAATTAATAAATGGAAACTCATGTTGGAAATTGGTTACGTTATGTAATTCATGTAGTTAATCATCTACCTTATTTAATGTTGATCAACTGAAAATGGTTATGATTCTATTAGTGCATGTGACTAATCCTTTTTGTTAGAGCTAAGTGGAACTAGAGCACATAACGATTAGTTATGCGTCTACCCATAATACGCCTCGAGTATAAACTTTAACCCCTGCGAGACCTCCCCCCGTCTCTTTCTAACCATGGCCAATGCAATATCGTATGTCATACCCTATGCATATTTAATCTATTTGTTCTCTTGTATGGTGTACTGTTTGTTTCCTAATTCGAATGGATGGATGTATGTATGTTTGTGCTCGCATAGAGAACGATCCGGTTGAGGAGTCCGAAGAACTCGCAGGAGAAGCCCCTGAGCAACAGTCGGTTGGTGGAGGCAAGTGTCCCTTGACCTATCTCTGTCCTATACATACTTTAATTCACCTCCCGCATTACACATTTATACCTAAGGATTGACTAGCTTTTGTTATCCATGTCCTTGTTTACCTATTTGGGTTGGATTATTATTGCTTAGTCTTATGCTATTGCTCAACTCTAATCAATGAACATGATGAGAATTATCAATGATACGTTGTTTTCCCCTCTTTTATTATGATGTTATGCTTGTGACCTTCAAGGGGGCTCGAGCGGTTTCTCGATTGCCTTTCCGTAAGGACCTGTTCGTTGGATGACCGCCTGGGAAAACAGTGCAACCATGAGGGTGGAGTGGGACGCCCTTAGCTGAGTAATTAGAGGAACCGGGGTGTAGTTCGCTTAGCCGTCGTGCCGTCAATGGGGCTCGGTGTATGCGGCTCGCTCTGCCAAGGTTGATTTGTCCCTTGGGGAGGAGTGCGGTACATTTAGGAAACCTAACAGGCAACTACAATCCCAGGGAATATTTGTAAAGGCTACGTAGTGACACCCTGCCTACTCACCTTGGGAGTGTTCAAGGGTCCGTACAACCCGAGGCAAAAATGGAATCACAGCTCATGGGTAAAGTGTACAACCTCTGCAGAGTGTTAGAAAACTGATATATCAGTCGTGCTCGCGGTTATGAGCGGCCAAGGGAGCTCCAGTGATTAGTGATACTTTATCAGAGATGTTCGGATTACATGTGGCAATGAGATTGATGGTTCTTGGTATTGACTCTGGTGATGGTAAGTGGTGCTCTTTCCGTTTGGAAAGGAGTACACTTGGGTTAATAACGTGGGTTAATCCTAAAACTTGGTTTTTGAGAGCACCTAGAGGGGGCGGGGGGGGGGGGGTGAATAGGTGATCCTGTAAAAACTTGAAACTTAATCCACAAAACTTGATTAGGAGTTAGCACAATAAAGCCAAGTGTGTAACACCCCTGGTGTTACTGTAACTAAAACTTGAGCATGACATCATAAGCATTGACATTGCATATGTTTGATACACCTAGAGTGCATTCACTAGGTAAAAATTTCAAACAAGTTGTATTGTTTAAAGTGTTTTTGCAAATAGGACCCTAGATAGGGGACCTAACCCATAATCAGGCTCAAAGGGGCAAGACCTAACCCAAGATGAGAAAACCTAAAGGCTTTAGGGAAAGAGTCATAAAATATCCCCAAAAACAAAGTGGAATCACATTTATGCCCCTGGGACATCAAGAATCTCAATTAGAACCCTGAAAAACCCTAAAACCAAACCCTAGGGACCTATGTGCAAAATTAGTCCACTTTTGGGCTAAAGTGCAAAAACCAAGTCAAGTAAGTATTTTAAGTCATTTGGTTCACAAATATGTGGACTTGAAAGCCAAACCCTAAGTTTTGGACTCATTTGCAAAAAGGACCCCAATTTTGATTCTTATGCTAAGTCTGAAATGAGGGTTATAGGCCCAACTTTGGGGCTATGTAGCTTTCAAAATAGTGAGAATTCATATTAGGTCACCACAGCAAAATTGTAACCTGATTATAGAAGAACAACTTTGCTTAAGGTGGTAAACTCACTTGTTAAGAAAAATCCAGAGATAATTGGGCCTGAAGTTGGACTGTCAGACTGCTTGAGGTTTGAAATTCAGAGTAACAGTGTTATGAGATGAACTTTGAGCTCGATTTTGAGTAGGATCCAGTGACTTTTTGTGGGAGCACATTGTAGCAAAGTTATAAATGGATTATAGCTCTATAACTTTGCTGCAGAAAGTTGGCATAGGTTTCACACAAAATCAGGAGTAAATTGAGCTCCAAGAAGCTCTGTCAGGTCGACTGACTGAAGGAGCACCATGGTACAGTGCTCAGATTGGGATAAGGCTGCCAGCACCGGATGTTCACCGCCGGCGACCGATTGCCGCCGTGATTCGTGCGACAGCCGGTCCACGTTGTTCTCGGGGTAAGTGGGTAACACCGGTGTACGCCGCCGTGGATAACTCCGGCCATAAACAAGTCCGGCCACCGTACATGCGTCACCGTGGCGGAGATCGATAAGAACGCCGGTGAACGACGCCTCCCGACCGTGCGCCGCGTGGCCTAGCCTCTCTGCAGCACCGCCGTGACACCTTAAGGCTGTCCCATCGTCGCCGGGGAGCCTGCCACGGCAATGGACACGAAATCACCGCGCCCCGGTTTTTACTTATCTCCGACCGCCACACGTCGCCGTTAAAATTCCCGGCCACCGCCGAAGCTGCCTATAAATTGAGCCCTCCCCTAGCTGCGTAGCATCATCACCCACCCAGCCCCCAGCAATTGTTAGCAGTCGTGCCTCCGAGAGCTCGAATTTGGATTTCTCCCCAAAACTGTTTCCGCCACCGTGAACTCGCCTCACCGCGGCTAGCCCCTCTCCCGGTCAGTACACCTCTTCCTCTTCCTCGTTCAAGTTTTCCCTTAAGCCTACGATGCTTGCCGAGCCACTGAATTGAACTAGGAGTCCATTAATCGCCGGGAACACGTCAAGCTAACCGCCATGCTTTCGGTCACCGTGGCTAGAGCTCCATAGTTAGTCTTAGATGCAATTAGTTTGGGGAAAATACTCCCCTGGTCATGAATTTGGGTTAGTCTTAGTCTCGACGCCGGTCATCGCCTCAATCGGCCGGTCCAGGACCTCGCTGGAGTTTCTCCGCGCGAGAACGCCGTCGTGGACCTCCCACTGCAAAGAAATAGAACCTGGGGGGTTTATTTGCAAAGCGTCAGTGACTTGAACAAATAGTAAAAGAATTCGTTCTCAGTTAACCAAAAACCTGAGGCCCTTTTTGCAAAGCCGCCAGGGCGCGGGCGCACGCGCGCGTTTTCCCTGGGTACTGGGCCATCTGGGCCAGATGTTGCCCAGTACTATTCCTAAGTTTTTCTTTTTCTTTTTACTCCAGAGCCAAAACAATTATAAAAAAATGTAGAAAAATGGTAAAATTATGAAACCAATTTTCCTAGGTTCATTATTTTCCCTAGAATTTAACAAAAATAGTTTTGTGATTTTTAGGTTAAATAAGGAATTTTAAGGCATTTAAAGTAGTTCTAAGTAGTAGTTTTGGATTTTTAAAAGATAAGTTGTAATCCCAAAAATGCTCAAAATTTTTATATGAGTTCCTCATATTATTTAGAAGCCTTGGGTAGAATTTGGGTTGATTTGGACTTTGTTTGATTACCAAACCCCAAAACACCCCCCTGCCCTATGAACTCCTTTACTGACTCCGGAAACCCTAGGTTCTCGGAGTACCGTGAAGGAAAGTTGTACTCAAGACTTAAATAATAAGTTTATATTATCTTTGCACCCTCATGAGCATCCCATGGCATCCATTCTTATACATCTGCATGGTTATGATTAGAACGTGAAGAAGAAGAGGAAATCACCGAAGAAAGGACACCACCACCCTCGGATTCTCAAGCAGGCAACTGCTTCTACTTTGATATTTGCGGATCCGAGCCAGACTCACCTGTTAACAAAGGCAAGCCCCGGTGCATGCAACCCTTTTCCTTGTGTTTTTAAATACTTTTCGCACACCTTAAGTCAAGTGAAATGTGCATTAGGTTCATAGGAATTGCTTGGAACCCTTTGATGCATTGCTTTCCTTGATATCCACACCTTTATAAATACTTCTGGTGAAGTATCAAAATTTGATTTACAAAAATGCTTAGCCCTGCTTAGATCTTGTGGATAGAGGTTGTCTTTTGCTATACTGCCAAGCTCAGGGGTTACCCTGAGGAAAGATGACTTCTACCTGCAAGAATACTTTCATTGAGAGCGTGGTGGGATCTTACTGCAAAGTTCCCTGTGATGCTCTTTTCATCCTAAGGAACAGAAACAATCCTAAGGATGGAAGTACTTAAATCAAAACTTGGGTCAGGAACAGGTGATGTTCTACCCAGGTTGATTAAGGATTGAATGTGTATGTAGGCGTGCTGATCGAGGACCCTTTAACTGGTCACATGCCTCGTCATGGGTAAGCCTTGCCTCGGGCAGACTAAGGCCAGAATAAGATAACACGAAATGGGCGTGGAGCGGTGGCGAGAGTAGCGTGTACCCACCGTGGCAAGAGGCTGGACGGTGGTGTATCTGTGCTCTCGGTTTGCGTGAACCTGATCTGGTCTTAAGAACCCCGGTGGCGGGTTGACATATGCAAGGGTTAAGTGCTACATATGTCGTGTGATTGGAGATCCTCAGCTGAGTATAATCGATTCGGATCGCCGTACCTTCGCGGTTATGAAGACTTGGTCACTTCCCTGCAACCTAAGTCAGGATGTGAACATTATGAATAAAAGGGATGTTGTACTGATGAAATGATGAAATTAGACTAGAGGCAAACAGAGTCTATTAATACTTAACATGGCATTAAAAGATTGAAAGTAAGGACTCACCTTAGTAAGCTATTTCTGCAAAGGTATCTAAGTTGATTTTTGCTAAAGCCTCTCCCTGATTCCTACTTATCCAGCATACCCTTGAGAGTCTTTTCCTTAGTCGGGTAAGACTTGCTGAGTAATTCCATACTCAGGGTTTATCCCCTTGTTGTTTTTAGGTGAGGAAGCAGCAAATTTCTGTTGCTTCTGTACCAAGGTGATTCCTAATGAAGAAAAGCAAGAGTGAAGTACGGGAGGAAAGGATCCTCCATTAAGACTTCTTGTGTAATAACTGCCGGGAGGAGTTTTTACCTCCCTTGGTATGTGTAATAATATTACTCTGCACTCGTTTATATTCCTGGTCTGTAATAAACAACCTGATCTTACTTTTTAATAAATGTAAGTTATGTTATCGCTTCCGCATTTCTTTATCTCCGATGTTCTGTAATGTCTGCAAGACGGGTGAGACGTTCCTGGAAAGGTAAGGAAAGATACCGAGCTTGTCAAGTAGTTCAGGGGCACCTATAGGGTTGTCTGAGGTCCGTTAGACAAGGACAACTGTAGGTGGGCCTAATTACTTGGGAGGTTCCGTCATAGCTGGTATCGGAGCGTAGCCCTTCTTGACAGATATTATTGTGACATCTTCAAAAGAATTTCCTAAGACTTATATAGAAAATTGCTTCTCTTCTTACCTAAGTATTTCTGAAGAGTTTATTTCGAAGACCTGATAGAAAGAGTGCAATGTATAGAAGGTTGAATCAACTAAGGTTGATTCTGTACTTATTCATGCATTATGCTAAGAACTGTACTAATAAATTTTCCCCCTTAGCAAATGCCGCCACGTACAAGGAAAACGACACGTAAGCATACTGGACCCATCGGTGTGCCTCGGCATCAACTTGCCCCACGAGAGCAAGACATCAGTAGTGGGAGCAACGATCCTATTGGTGATCTCGAAGCTCGCGTGAATCAACTTCAAGCGGAGTTGCAACGCAGGACTAATCTATGGGTTGCGGACGGTGACCGAATAAATGATTTAAGAAGTTACATCCGCACCCTGCAAGATCAACTAGCTAACCGAGATTTGGCGCTTGACTGGGCAGTACAATCTCGCTCAGTAGCTTTAGCTAAGGAAGCAAAGGCTCGAGCATGAGTCAACGATCTTAGCGTTGCTATTGATAACTTGCAGGTATATTGCAATACTTTACATGAAGAAGTTCATGTACTGTATTCGCAATTACACCCAAATGTCCCTGCGGATCCCGTCAGGTCTGAAGCCGGAACCTCGCATACTGCGGGAGAAGCGCTTGGTGGGGAGTTAGACCTTTTTAGGCCCCCTCCTTCTTTGAGGCTGGTCGACGTATGGTCTCCCACCCCTGACGATGAAGCTACCAAGAACAATCAAAAGCAGGAGTAGTAGTGTAGCTTGTAGAAGTTGAAGTAGTATGTGCATGATAGGTTGAACTTTTGTATAATGGGTAATGTGTCCTGTTATGTAATATCGAGTCTGTATCATTACTTTTTATAGTAATGTAAAATGGAAGGTTTCTCTGGCATATTATGTTTACTTCAAATGTTCTTTGCCTCAGATGCCGACCAGGACTCGAGGACAGGACGCAGCAGGAACTTCTGGGGGTAGGGATGTTACCCCAAACCCACCTCCGGTTCCTCCCACATTGGCCGAGGCGATTGCCGCCTTGGTAAATGCCACCGCAGACAATACCCGCTTTCTTAGGGAAATGGTGGGTCAACAGCAATTCCAGTAGCAGGCAGGAAGGGGTTATCAGCAAGGCCCCCGTAAAACCACCTATCTGGACTTCTCTGAAACCCGTCCACCCCTATTCGTCAAGGCAGAGGACCCGTTGGAAGCCGATGAGTGGATACGGGTTATTGAACAAAAGTTTGGTCTTCTCCGTTGTTCAGAGACGCAGAAGCCGTTATTCGCAGCACAACAACTACGTGGCCCTGCCAGTACCTGGTGGGGAAATTTTGTGGCTATTCAACCTGTCAACCATCAAATCACCTGGGAAGAATTTAAAGCAGCCTTCCGTGAGCACTACATACCTGAAGGTGTGCTGCATATGAAACAAGAGGAATTCATGAAGCTGAAACAAGGAGGAGATACCGTCAATCAGTATCTCAACAAGTTTAATCACTTGTCGCAGTATGCCATCGACTAGGTGAATACTGATTTAAAGAAAAAGAACTGCTTCATGAGGGGTCTAAATGACCGGTTGCAGCAAAAGATGGCCACATGTATAGATCTCACGTATGGAAAGGCTGTCAGTACAGCCTTATCTGTTGAAGCAAAATACGCAAGTTCTGGGAAGAACAAGGGATTCGGTGGTGAGAGGCCTAATCAGGGCCAGGCGAAGAGGCAACGGTTTGTGATCCGGCCTTCTAGCCAAAATCGCACTTTTTCTCGTCCACCTGCATTCCCTTTCAAGCAGCCAATCATTATTCGCCCCAACAATACCCCCACTCCCCCAAATCAGCCGGGTGCCCCAGGCACTCGATTCCCTGCTTTGCCCAACTCTTCAACCGGGTGTTTCAATTGCGGCAAGTCGGGACATTTCATCAAAGACTGCCCATATTCCAAGCAAAATCAATCAAATGCTCAGCAAGGATCTGGGAAATCAACTCAGCCTAAGGGAAATACTGTGGGGGAAGAATACAAAGAAGACGGGACGTGTATACTACACCCAAGTGGCCACTACACCGGAAGGAGAGCCGGTGATGATGGGTACGTTTCCCGTGGCCAGTCACCCTGCAATTATTCTTTTTGATTCTGGTGCTTCGCATACATTCATTAGCAAGAAATTTGTGGAGCAACATCACATTGCATGCCATGAATCAAAAGAGGGATTTAAAATTCATTCACCTGGGGGACATATTTTTACTCGAGAAGTGGCCTATGAAGTGCTAGTAACAATGGCCGGACGGAACTTTCCTGCTAACATGATTGTTCTGAAAGGCCAGGATATAGATGTAATTTTGGGTATGAATTGGTTAACCCAACACAAGGCAATTCTCAACACTGAACTCAGAACTGTCAGGTTGAGCTATAATCAAGAAGAGATTCTTTTGTCTCTCCCCGTAACCAATCCAGCCAAAGCTTCTGGTAGAATATATGAAGCCATTGTACCAGAGATCAAGAACATTCCGGTAGTATGTGAGTTTCCAGATGTATTTCCGGAAGATTTGCCTGGACTGCCCCCTGAAAGAGATGTAGAATTTGTAATTGAGCTAAAGCCCGGTACGGCTCCCATCTCTCGAAGATCGTACCGTATGCCCATCCGGCCAAGCTCGTCTCCATGGGGTTGCCCCGCCATTTTTGTTAAAAAGAAGGATCAGACCTTGCGAATGTGCGTGGATTATCGACCCCTGAATGAGGTCACCATCAAGAATAAGTACCCTCTTCCAAGGATCGACATCTTATTTGATCAACTGACTGGGGCGAGGGTATTTTCCAAAATTGATCTCAGGTCGGGCTATCACCAAATCCGTATTCGGCCCGAGGATATACCGAAGACCGCGTTTACTACGCGGTACGGATTGTTTGAATACCTGGTAATGTCTTTCGGGCTCACAAATGCTCCTGCCAACTTCACCTATTTGATGAACTCGGTGTTCATGCCCGAGTTGGACAAGTTCGTGGTGGTCTTCATCGACGATATCTTGATATATTCTAAAAATGAAGAGGAGCATGCTCAGCATCTACGGATTGTATTGACGCGCCTGAGGGAACATCAGTTGTATGCCAAATTCAGCAAGTGCGCGTTTTGGCTGGAGGAAATTCAATTTTTGGGGCACGTGTTATCGGCCAAAGGAATTGCGGTAGATCCTAGCAAAGTCAAAGATATTCTGGAGTGGAAACCCCCAACTACTGTTCACCAAGTCCGGAGTTTTCTTGGACTAGCTGGATATTATCGCAGATTCATACCAGATTTTTCTAAGCTTGTGAAGCCAATCACAAGTTTATTGAAGAATGACATTAAGTTCAATTGGTCTTCTAAGTGTAATGAAGCCTTTGAGCAATTGAAGACATTATTAACCACTGCTCCGGTATTGGCTCAACCGGACATCACTAAGCCTTTTGATGTATATTGTGATGCGTCAGGCAGTGGACTCGGCTGTGTATTAATGCAAGAGGGCCGAGTAATTGCATATGCTTCAAGGCAGTTGCGCCGACATGAGGAGCATTACCCAACTCATGATCTGGAGCTAGCTGCTGTGGTTCATGCCCTGAAAATTTGGCGTCACTATCTGCTGGGGAATATCTGTCATATATATACAGATCATAAAAGCTTGAAGTACATCTTCACCTAGTCAGAATTAAATATGAGGCAAAGACGATGGCTTGAGCTTATTAAGGACTATGAACTGGAGATCCATTATCACCCAGGCAAAGCCAATGTGGTGGCAGATGCACTAAGCCGTAAGGCTTCCTGCCACTGTCTTGTGGTGAAGACCTCTGACAACACTTTGTGTCAAGAGATGGAAAAGTTAAACCTGGGGATGATCCAACAAGGGACTCTGAATCAGCTAAAGCTTGAGTCGATCATTTTGCAAAGGATAATTGATGCTCAAAAGGATAATCTGGGTATGAAGCACATACGAGAGAAGATAAGGGCTGGAACAGCCAAATGTTTCAAGGAAGATGATCAAGGTGTGATATGGTTTAAAAACCGCATAGTAGTGCCAAAGAACGAAGAACTCCGCCAGCAAATTCTTGATGAAGCACATCTTAGTCGTTATTCTATTCATCCCGGAAGCACTAAGATGTACCAAGACTTGAAGCAACATTACTGGTGGACAAAGATGAAGATCGAAATTGCACGCTATGTGGCTAAGTGTGACACTTGCAGACGTGTCAAGGCCATACACATGAAAACTGCTGGTCCATTACAATCTTTGCCAATCCCAACATGGAAATGGGAAGACATATGTATGGACTTTATTGTGGGACTGCCCAGGACGGCCGAAGGGTATGATTCTATTTGGGTTATCGTTGATCGACTCACAAAGATTGCCCACTTCTTACCCGTCAGGGCCAAATATACAGTAGCCACTTATGCAGCATTATATATTGGTCGTATTCTCAGTTTGCATGGTGTTCCAAAAACTATAGTGTCGGATCGTGGACCTCAGTTCGTATCCAAGTTTTGGGAAGAATTTCATAAATCCTTGGGTACCAAATTGCTCCACAGTTCGGCCTATCATCCTCAAACAAGTGGACAGACTGAGAGGGTCAATCAAATACTTGAGGATATGCTGCGGGCATGTGTTCTGGACTTCTCACAGAAATGGGATGAATGTTTGCCCTTAGTGGAGTTTTCATACAATAACAGCTATCAAGAAAGTATCAAGATGGCACCTTTTGAAGCTTTATATGGGTGACGGTGTCGAACTCCGCTAAATTGGTCTGAACCTGGAGAAAGGTACTTCTTTAGGCCTGATATGGTGAAGGAGGCCGAAGAAAAGGTTCAGAAAATTATTCATAATATGAAGAAAGCTCAGACTCGACAAAAGAGTTACGCAGACCGACGACAACAACCCTTATGTTTTCTGGTGGGCGATTATGTCTACTTGAAAGTTTCACCAATGAAGGGTGTATCGCGTTTCGGGGTTAAAGGGAAACTTGCACCCAGGTACATTGGTCCATTTCCTATACTTGAGCAATGTGGACCAGTGGCATACCGACTCCAGTTACCCGAAATTCTCTCTGCTATCCATAATGTGTTCCATGTGTCGCAATTGAAGAAGTGTCTTCGGGTTCCCGATCGAACCGTTGAAGTGACAGATGTTGTCCTGGAACCAGATTTAACATACTCGGAACATCCTATTCGAGTTCTGGATCAAAAGGACAGGGTTACCCGGAGAAAGACTCTCAAGTTCTACAAGATACAATGGAACCAACATGCTGAGGAAGAGGCTACGTGGGAAACTCAAGACTTCTTGAATAAGAATTTCCCAGGCTTTCTAGCCTCATGTAATTTGTAAAGTGTATATAGTTATTGCAATAAAGGAGTGAACCCCCACACCACCCCTGCCTTGTACCAGAAATAAGGAAATAAAAATGTGACACATTTCCTTTTCCATTACTCACCCTAGGACTTTAAATCTTGGGACGAGATTCTTTTATGGGGGGAAGGATGTAACACCCCTGGTATTACTGTAACTAAAACTTGAGCATGGCATCATAAGCATTGACATTGCATATGTTTGATACACCTAGAGTGCATTCACTAGGTAAAAATTTCAAACAAGTTGTATTGTTTAAAGTGTTTTTGCAAATAGGACCCTGGATAGGGGACCTAACCCTTAATCAGGCTCAAAGGGGCAAGACCTAACCCAAGATGAGAAAACCTAAAGGCTTTAGGGAAAGAGTCATAAAATATCCCCAAAAACAAAGTGGAATCACATTTATGCCTCTGGGACATCAAGAATCTCAATTAGAACCCTGAAAAACCCTAAAACCAAACCCTAGGGACCTATGTGCAAAATTAGTCCACTTTTGGGCTAAAGTGCAAAAACCAAGTCAAGTAAGTATTTTAAGTCATTTGGTTCACAAATATGTGGACTTGAAAGCCAAACCCTAAGTTTTGGAATCTTTTGCAAAAAGGACCCCAATTTTGATTCTTATGCTAAGTCTGAAATCAGGGTTATAGGCCCAACTTTGGGGCTGTGTAGCTTTCAAAATAGTGAGAATTCATATTAGGTCACCACAGCAAAATTGTAACCTGATTATAGAAGAACAACTTTGCTTAAGGTGGTAAACTCACTTGTTAAAAAAAATCCAGAGATAATTGGGCCTGAAGTTGGACTGTCAGACTGCTTGAGGTTTGAAATTCAGAGTAACAGTGTTATGAGATGAACTTTGAGCTCGATTTTGAGTAGGATCCAGTGACTTTTTGTGGGAGCACATTGTAGCAAAGTTATAAATGGATTATAGCTCTATAACTTTGCTGCAGAAAGTTGGCATAGTTTTCACACAAAATCAGGAGTAAATTGAGCTCCAAGAAGCTCTGTCAGGTCGACTGACTGAAGGAGCACCATGGTACAGTGCTCAGATTGGGATAAGGCTGCCAGCACCGGATGTTCACCGCCGGCGACCGATTGCCGCCGTGATTCGTGCGACAGCCGGTCCACGTTGTTCTCGGGGTAAGTGGGTAACACCGGTGTACGCCGCCGTGGATAACTCCGGCCATAAACAAGTCCGGCCACCGTACATGCGTCACCGTGGCGGAGATCGATAAGAACGCTGGTGAACGACGCCTCCCGGCTGTGCGTCGCGTGGCCTAGCCTCTCTGCAGCATCGCCGTGACACCTTAAGGCTGTCCCATCGTCGCCGGGGAGCCTGCCACGACAATGGACACGAAATCACTGCGCCCCGGTTTTTACTTATCTCCGACCGCCACACGTCGCCGTTAAAATTCCCGGCCACCGCCGAAGCTGCCTATAAATTGAGCCCTCCCCTAGCTGCGTAGCATCATCACCCACCCAGCCCCCAGCAATTGTTAGCAGTCGTGCCTCCGAGAGCTCGAATTTGGATTTCTCCCCAAAACTGTTTCCGCCACCGTGAACTCGCCTCACCGCGGCTAGCCCCTCTCCCGGTCAGTACACCTCTTCCTCTTCCTCGTTCAAGTTTTCCCTTAAGCCTACGATGCTTGCCGAGCCACTGAATTGAACTAGGAGTCCATTAATCGCCGGGAACACGTCAAGCTAACCGCCATGCTTTCGGTCACCGTGGCTAGAGCTCCATAGTTAGTCTTAGATGCAATTAGTTTGGGGAAAATACTCCCCTGGTCATGAATTTGGGTTAGTCTTAGTCTCGACGCCGGTCATCGCCTCAATTGGCCGGTCCAGGACCTCGCTGGAGTTTCTCCGCGCGAGAACGCCGTCGTGGACCTCCCACTGCAAAGAAATAGAACCTGGGGGGTTTATTTGCAAAGCGTCAGTGACTTGAACAAATAGTAAAAGAATTCGTTCTCAGTTAACCAAAAACCTGAGGCCCTTTTTGCAAAGCCGCCAGGGCGCGGGCGCACGCGCGCGTTTTCCCTGGGTACTGGGCCGTCTGGGCCAGATGTTGCCCAGTACTATTCCTAAGTTTTTCTTTTTCTTTTTACTCCAGAGCCAAAACAATTATAAAAAAATGTAGAAAAATGGTAAAATTATGAAACCAATTTTCCTAGGTTCATTATTTTCCCTAGAATTTAATAAAAATAGTTTTGTGATTTTTAGGTTAAATAAGGAATTTTAAGGCATTTAAAGTAGTTCTAAGTAGTAGTTTTGGATTTTTAAAAGATAAGTTGTAATCCCAAAAATGCTCAAAATTTTTATATGAGTTCCTCATATTATTTAGAAGCCTTGGGTAGAATTTGGGTTGATTTGGACTTTGTTTGATTACCAAACCCCAAAACACCCCCTGCCCTATGAACTCCTTTACTGACTCCGGAAACCCTAGGTTCTCGGAGTACCGTGAAGGAAAGTTGTACTCAAGACTTAAATAATAAGTTTATATTATCTTTGCACCCTCATGAGCATCCCATGGCATCCATTCTTATACATCTGCATGGTTATGATTAGAACGTGAAGAAGAAGAGGAAATCACCGAAGAAAGGACACCACCACCCTCGGATTCTCAAGCAGGCAACTGCTTCTACTTTGATATTTGCGGATCCGAGCCAGACTCACCTGTTAACAAAGGCAAGCCCCGGTGCATGCAACCCTTTTCCTTGTGTTTTTAAATACTTTTCGCACACCTTAAGTCAAGTGAAATGTGCATTAGGTTCATAGGAATTGCTTGGAACCCTTTGATGCATTGCTTTCCTTGATATCCACACCTTTATAAATACTTCTGGTGAAGTATCAAAATTTGATTTACAAAAATGCTTAGCCCTGCTTAGATCTTGTGGATAGAGGTTGTCTTTTGCTATACTGCCAAGCTCAGGGGTTACCCTGAGGAAAGATGACTTCTACCTGCAAGAATACTTTCATTGAGAGCGTGGTGGGATCTTACTGCAAAGTTCCCTATGATGCTCTTTTCATCCTAAGGAACAGAAACAATCCTAAGGATGGAAGTACTTAAATCAAAACTTGGGTCAGGAACAGGTGATGTTCTACCCAGGTTGATTAAGGATTGAATGTGTATGTAGGCGTGCTGATCGAGGACCCTTTAACTGGTCACATGCCTCGTCATGGGTAAGCCTTGCCTTGGGCAGACTAAGGCCAGAATAAGATAACACGAAATAGGCGTGGAGCGGTGGCGGGAGTAGCGTGTACCCACCGTGGCAAGAGGCTGGACGGTGGTGTATCTGTGCTCTCGGTTTGCGTGAACCTGATCTGGTCTTAAGAACCCCGGTGGCGGGTTGACATATGCAAGGGTTAAGTGCTACATATGTCGTGTGATTGGAGATCCTCAGCTGAGTATAATCGATTCGGATCGCCGTACCTTCGCGGTTATGAAGACT
Organism: Zea luxurians; assembly: GCA_029449295.1. NCBI lineage: Eukaryota > Viridiplantae > Streptophyta > Magnoliopsida > Poales > Poaceae > Zea > Zea luxurians. The sequence continues at coordinate 150,990,523 of JAOPSE010000007.1, forward strand.
TGGTCACTTCCCTGCAACCTAAGTCAGGATGTGAACATTATGAATAAAAGGGATGCTGTACTGATGAAATGATGAAATTAGACTAGAGGCAAACAGAGTCTATTAATACTTAACATGGCATTAAAAGATTGAAAGTAAGGACTCACCTTAGTAAGCTATTTCTGCAAAGGTATCTAAGTTGATTTTTGCTAAAGCCTCTCCCTGATTCCTACTTATCCAGCATACCCTTGAGAGTCTTTTCCTTAGTCGGGTAAGACTTGCTGAGTAATTCCATACTCAGGGTTTATCCCCTTGTTGTTTTAGGTGAGGAAGCAGCAGATTTCTGTTGCTTCTGTACCAAGGTGATTCCTAATGAAGAAAAGCAAGAGTGAAGTACAGGAGGAAAGGATCCTCCATTAAGACTTCTTGTGTAATAACTGTCGGGAGGAGTTTTTACCTCCCTTGGTATGTGTAATAATATTACTCTGCACTCGTTTATATTCCTGGTCTGTAATAAACAACCTGATCTTACTTTTTAATAAATGTAAGTTATGTTATCGCTTCCGCATTTCTTTATCTCCGATGTTCTGTAATGTCTGCAAGACGGGTGAGACGTTCCTGGAAAGGTAAGGAAAGATACCGAGCTTGTCAAGTAGTTCAGGGCACCTATAGGGTTGTCTGAGGTCCGTTAGACAAGGACAACTGTAGGTGGGCCTAATTACTTGGGAGGTTCCGTCACAAAGTGGCTAGAGAAAAGTTCTTGCACAACACGATAACCACAAGAAGATCAACACAGAGATGGCACAGTGGTTTATCCCGTGGTTCGACCAAGTCCAACACTTGCCTACTCCACGTTGTGACGTCCTAATGAACGAGGGTTGCACTCAACCCCTTTCAAGCGGTCCAAAGACCCACTTGAATACCATGGTGTTTTGCTTTCACTTTACTATATCCTGCTTGCGAGGAATCTCCACAACTTGGAGCCTCTCGCCCTTACACTTTGATTATCACTAAGAAGCACAGAAGTAAGGATGGGATGAGCAACGCACACAAGACACAAAATCAGAGCAACAACACGCACACAAGTCACAACACGAGCTCTCAACACAACTCAAAGAGTTCTCTACTCAAATGGAGCTCTAATTGCTATCACAAAGAATCGAATGCGCGGAATTGAAGTCTTGGTGCTTAGAAATGCTTAGAGAATGCTTGGTGTTTTCCTCCATGCGCCTAGGGGTCCCTTTTATAGCCCCAAGACAGCTAGGAGCCGTTGAGAGCATTACAGGAAGGCAATTCTTGCCTTCTGTCGACTGGCGCACCGGACAGTCCGGTGCACCACCGGACACTGTCCGGTACGGATTTCTTTCCTTCTGTGGCGCAGCCGACCGTTGAAGATCCAGAGCCGTTGGTGCACCGGACACTGTCCGGTGCACACCGGACAGTCCGGTGCCCCCTTCTGACCGTTGGCTCGGCCACACATCGCGTGCGGATTACGCGGCCGACCGTTGGCCCGGCCGACCGTTGGCTCACCGGACAGTCCGGTGCACCACCGGACAGTCCGGTGATTTATAGCCGTACGCCGTTAATCGCTTCCCGAGAGCGACGACTTCGCCTGTGAATGGCTCACCGGACAGTCCGGTGCACCACCGGACAGTCCGTGATTTATAGCCATACGCCGTTGATTGCTTCCTGAGAGCAGCCAGTTGACAGTCGCCAGCCTGGCGCACCGGACACTGTCCGGTGCACCACCGGACAGTCCGGTGCACCCAGACTGCGCAGAGTCTTGGCTGCTTAGCCAAGTCTTTTCCAAATTGGTCTTTTCATGTTTCTAGCACTTAGACACAATACATTAGTCTCCAAAACAATGTACTAAGTCTTAGAAACATACCTTTATTCTTGATTTGTACTTTGTCCGTCAATTGGCATAGATTAACACTTAAGCACTTGTGTTGGCACTCAATCACCAAAACACTTAGAAATGGCCCAAGGACACATTTCCCTTTCAATCTCCCCCTTTTGGTGATTTATGCCAACACACAAAAAGCAACTAACGAAGTGCAACATCAATGCAAATGAGAACACAAATTTGTTTTGATTCAAATTTGGCATATTTGGATCATTCTTTGCCACCACTTGGTTTTGTTTTTGCAAATCAACCTCAATTTCCTATCTCTAAGTCAAACACACTTGTTGAGGCATAAAGAGAGTTGTTCCAAGAGAAATTGATCAAAGATTTCAAAAACTCCCCCTTTTTCCCATAATCAACTATTCTCCCCACAAGACGCCAACTTTTGACAAAAGAGACAACAAGAGAGTTTTGACGAACCAAAAGCTCTATTATACTATTTTCAAAATTCTCAAGTGGTAGCTGATCCATTTATTGCTTTGGCCTTATTTTCTCCCCCTTTGGCATCAAGCACCAAAACAGGATTGTTGGGGACTTGTTCTCAAATGCTATGAATCAAGAACAAGGCAACACGAAGATGTTAAATATTAAATACCCTTCGTCCGCTGAAGCATTATCTCCTCAGGGATTTAATGAACTTCGGACGAAGGATATAAACATAATATTACGAAGGTGACGAAAATGACATAAAACGATGTAAAGTGTAAAACATTAAAGATAGATATGTTGGAGATAAATGACACCATTCACCTATTTATTTTTAATACAATGTTTAAGGTATGATTATACCTTCGCCTTGACAAGCAATAATTCCCGAATGATGCCTTCGCAATTACAGGAATGCGTGAACAGTGAAGGAATACTGTTCACTATTTATAGACACAGGACACAGCCTGTGAATAATTACAATCATACCCCTCATAAAAGTTTACAACATCGACTCAAACTCTTATGGACTAAAAGGTCATTCTATCTTTAAGTCGGTTTGTAACTCCGAAGCTTCATGGGCGACACCCTTCGGCATTACGTACAGACAGCTTCAACCGAAACTGTTTCTTCCTTCAGGACCTTCGGCGACGAAGCATGGTCCCAACAGTAGCCCCTTCGCGGTGCTAGATCGTTTTTCGTAACGAGCTTGATCCGTGAAAAAAGTCTCTCAGGCTTCAGGAAGCCGAAGGTCCGAAAACACCTTTCCTGAGCTCGTTGTCGAGAAACGATACAGCTTTCGAGCGCGTAGCGATTCCACCATGCGAGTTCACTATTCTGGCTTTTGCGGTCCACCGTTCAGCGGGTGCGAGCAACCGCTTGCCTGGTGTAAAAATTCCCGACGATTCACCTTCCTTCCTGCAACACTATATAAACAGACTGGTAGGTGTAAAGTTACCACAGCATTCATTGCTATTACACTGTTTTGCTGCCAAAATTTTTAACCATAGCCTAAGCTCGACTCTCGGATTCAGACGAAGCTCCGATTTGGTGTCTGCTTCGTCAGAAGAGAAGCTTCGTCAGAAGAAGAGGTTATTTAGTTCCCGAGAAATCTTTCAAGAAATTTAAAATTGAATGGCCAGGTTGCGCTCTACTGCTAGAGTTGAGCGTGAGGGAGGCGAAGTCGAAGGTGCAGAGACTATCCCTATCTCTGAAGCAATGCAACGATCCGGATTGGTGACTTCGGAAAGAATTCCTACTGCCGAAACAGAACAAGCTGCTGCCGAAGCAGAACGAGGAGATATTGAGGAAGCTGGTTCTGACGATGATTACCATATCTTAGTACCGAGCAAGCCTAGTCATTTGGACTTCGGGAAATCGATTATTTCCAAGGCGGATTTCTCCAAGATGGTGAAGGCGGGCTATTTCAGAGAAGATGAGAAGAAGCTACTTCGATTCGGGGGAGAGGGGACTACCCCGAAGCCAGAAAAGGATGAAATAGTTATTTTCAAGAGTTTTTTAAAGGCTGGATTGAGATTTCCTTTGAATAGGATGATTTCTGATGTGCTGCAAAGGTTTGGGATCTATTTTCACCAGTTGACCCCCAACGCCATCGTCAGGCTTAGCGTTTATATCTGGGCTCTCCGAAGCCAGGCGGTGGAGCCGTTTGCCGACAGCTTCTGTCGAGTACATGAGCTGCATTACCAGACAAAGGCCAGGAAAGATGGGTTGCACGAAAATTTTGGTTGTTACAATTTTGCCTATCGGAAGACCACAAAATTTCCTGTGATTAGCTACCGAAGCAAATGGCCGGCAGGCTGGAAGTCAGAATGGTTTTATGTTAAAGTTGACGAAGATAGGGAGAAGCTAGTACAGAGCCCTCTTGAACTGATCTTCGAAGAAACAAGACCTCGTTGTAGAATGACAACTGAAGGTCCAACTTGGGCCGCACTAGCTGAATTCAAAATTATTGCAGAACACATTGGCACTAGAGATCTAGTGCAGGAATTTCTGGCCTTCAGAGTATTTTCGACCATGAAGGAGTGGACTATGCCGAAGCTTAAAGGAGAAAAGAAAGAAGGGGAGCTTGTCCGACTACCCTATCATTATAAGTTTAAGAAATACTTTAAAATGCCCTGTCAAGAATGGCTTGATACAATTGAAGTAATGAGTAACGAAATCCTTGGAAATTACTCCAAAAAAGAGGACCAGCTAATGACAGCAGCCTTCGGCACTCGGCCGAAGCGAAGGCTGAACAGGGTGCTCGATGCCATAGGCTTTGAATATGTTGATTATGATCGCCTGGGCAGAGATACTGGAGGCCCAAAGCGAAAAAGAATTTCTAGCACTGCTGACGAAGAGGTCGCCAAGGTAACTAAAAAGAAAAGGGGAGATTCTGAAAAACTTAGCCCTGAAGAATTGAATCCTGAGCCGAAGGTGGCCACTGGAGGAAAGAGGAAAACTGCATCTCCAGAACCAAGATCGTTGGTTCGAGAAGAAGATACTCCTGCAACGCCTTCTGCTGTTGAAGTAGAAGAGATTATGAAGGTAATGACTGAACCCTTGCCTGTGAAGCTAAGTCCGCTGTCGTTGGAACTGACGAAGTTTTTTCAGAAGGACAAGGCAGCTTCGGCAGAAGAAGGTCCTGCACTGCCGAAAAAACGAAGGATTATTCAAATAGCAGATGTAATTCATGGGACACCATTGCCGACACCGGCATCAAGAATTGCTATTGACCAGACTGCCGAAACTGCCGAAGCTAAGGGCGCCACAGCCGAAACCACCACCAGAGCGGAAACCTTCGAAGCTAAAACTGGCGCAGCCGAAGCTGCCGGAGTTGAAACTGAAGCCGCAGAAGATCTGAACCTGGACGAGACACTTGAAGTTATTGATAACATACTCTTAAAAATGACTGAGGAAGAATCTGCTGTGGCCGCGGCGAGCACAGGCACTGAAAAGGGGAAAAAACAAGCTGAAGACATTTTGGAGGGTGAAGATTTTGAATTTCAAGATCTACTTGGGCAAGAGCTGACAGACGCTGAAAAAGCAGAGCTTAAAAGATGTGCCATAGCCTGCGGATATAAGCCAGGGGCTACACTATTTGGTGGGGTTAACGAAGGAAAGCTGAGGTGCCTTCGAAACCGCAACGAAGCTAAAATTGTTAGAACTCTCTGCAAAAACATAAGCTTGCCGAAGCTGGAAGTGGACCTCTGCCGTTACCAACGACACCATATCGCCGAAAGTTTGCTTTATGCTAACTTCAAGGTAACAAATATTTTTGCTATTTTATTATTATCTTTTAGGTCGTTTTCTAACAAAGATTTTTTCGACAGAGCATACTGTTAAGTAAAGTTCTAAAAATGCAACAAGATCTCGAAGAAGAGAAGAACAAAGCCGTCATCCAAAATTTGGCTGAAAAAGTTGAAAACTACAAAGCTGATTTGAAAAAGAAGGATTTCACCATCCAAGATCTTGAAATGATGGTCAAAGAGCACGAAGGTGCATTAGAAAAGAAAGATTTTGTTATTCAGTCTATGGAGGGTTCTTTGGCTGAAATCCAAACTGAGAATAACAGCTTAAAGAATGAATTGCTCCAACAGTCAGAAAAATTTGAGCAAGAAAAGAAATATCTCGAAGCAAGGCTGAAAACTGAGGTGGATAAAAATTCAATTTTGCAGAAATCCTTTAAAGAACTTCAAGAGAAATGCCTTAGCTTCGGCAGCCGATGCGTGCAACGGCTGAAGGATGTGTTTCATTCTGTCGGAGCTAGCTCTGCAAAATTTACACCTTCAGCTGATAATCTGCCCAGCACGTTAGAATATATTGAAGGCGAGGTTGATGCCCTTGACGAAGTTAATGGTGGGCACGCTGACTTCTGCGCCCTGGTAGCTTCTCGAGGCACAGCCACCGCTTTTCTGAAGGCTGGCTGCACGCATGGAAATATTGTGAACAGACCAAACTTCAGCTTGTCAGCATCAGATCTGATAAATATCCCAAGCCTAGCCCGAAGCATTGGGAATAGATTCATGACCCAGATCTGGGTAGGTGGCGGGCGAAAGATGGCGGGTGACGAAGCTCGAAGTCAGCTTAAGCCTGTAAGAAACCTACTTTTGTTACTTTTACCTTCTCCTTGAAATTTGCACCTTTCTTATTTTGCTGTTTGATGTACGCAGGATGACGAAGCTCAAGTCTGACAAAGTTGAAGTTTGACGAGGCCTAGCCTGAAGCTTGATAATTGTTTATAATGTACTGTCCTGCAAAAATTCTGGAGAAACTTTTGTAATATAGTTATGGAACAACTTATGTAAATTTGTACATACCTTATAATATATTTTGTTTCTGCTGTCTGCGTACAATGTGCTTTGCTGTGGACGAAACTTCTCTTTTGAGCCGAAGGCGAAAAACACCTTCCCTTCTTTTCGTACACAACGAAGCATAAAAATTTTCCTTCGAGTTTTTCCTCATCGCCGAAGCATCTGTGTTTTTATGCGGTACAATGATGATTCTATATATGTCTAAATGCATGTTTATGAATGCAAATGACATGATGAGATGCATTGTGCAAATGAATATCAAAATACATAATCATAGTCCTTCAGCGTTGACTTTTCGCTGTAAGCCTCCCTTAGGAGCTTCTTCGCCTTTTACTTTCAGCGGAATCAGCGCTTGTTTTTCGCTGTAAGCCTCCCTTAGGAGCTTCTTCGCCTTTTACTTTCAGCGGAATCAGCGCTTATTTTTCGCTGTAAGCCTCCCTTAGGAGCTTCTTCGCCTTTTACTTTCAGCGGAATCAGCGTTTATTTTTCGCTGTAAGCTCTGCATTCCCTTAGGAACGACTTTTGAGCTTCTCCCTGTTTCCTTTTCTTTTTCCTTTTGCATTTACATTTACATTTTTTGGGGGATATCACTCTCATAAAATTGAAATAAGGAAAATTACATGTTGTGGCCCCATTAAAAACCTTTATCCCCCTTTGGAAAGGAAAAGGGTACCACGAAAAAGGATATATAAAAAATTACATCAAGCTAAACATAATATCGTCGAAGCTCATCCGCATTCCATGATCTAGGAATGTCGTTGCCGTCCATATCCTTCAATTTGTAGGAACCGGGTCTTGACGAAGATACTACCAAAAAGGGGCCTTCCCACTTCAGCTGTAATTTGCCTGCTGTCTCAGGGTTGGCTACTCTTCGAAGTACCAAGTGTCCTGGTTCAATGTTCTTCAGCTTGACTTTTCTGTCACGCCATTTTATTGTTTCAACTTGATATTTATTGATGTTTTCTACAGCTTGAAGTCTGATCCCTTCAATAGCATCTTTTTCTACAGAGCAATCAGCTTCGTCTTTGCCCTCTGCCGAAGCTACTACCCTTATTGATCCTGCTTTGGCCTCTTCTGGGGTTATTGCTTCGTCACCGAACAATAGTTTAAAGGGCGTAAAACCTGTTGACCTTGACATGGTTGTATTATGGCTCCATACCACTTTGATTAACTCGTCAGGCCATTTTCCCCTGGGCTGATTGAAGATTGACTTCATTATTCCTGTCATTATGATCCCATTAGCTCTTTCGACAAGTCCATTTGACTCTGGGTGTCGAACTGATGCAAAATGGATCTTCGTGCCAATTTGATCACAAAAATCTCTGAAAGCTTCAGAATCAAACTGTGTCCCATTGTCCACAGTAATGGCCTTCGGCACTCCGAAGCGACAAACAATGTTCTGCCAGAAAAACTTTTGAATAGTAAATGAAGTTATTGTGGCTAAGGGCTTTGCCTCAATCCATTTGGAAAAATACTCCACTGCCACTACCACATATCTTAAGTTCCCCTGTGCTGGTGGTAATGGGCCTAGCAAATCAAGGCCCCACCTCTGCAACGGCCAAGTGGGTTGTATTAATTGAGTTAAAGACGAAGGTTGTTTTTGATCTCTTGCACATTTCTGACAACCTTCGCACTTTTGGACTATATCCACTGCATCCGAAGCTGCCTTTGGCCAATAAAATCCTTGACAAAAAACTTTCCCAAGCAAGGGCCTAGATTCAATGTGAGATCCACACAGGCCTGCATGTATTTCCTTCATTAATTCTATACCTTCGGATCTGGATAAACACTTGAGCAATGGGGAACAGACCCCACGCTTGTATAACTCCCCTTCTATTATGACATATGGTCGAGCTCTTGCTTCTATTCTCCTGTTATAAGCTTCGTCGTCTGAAAGAAAATTACCCTGAAGGAAAGAAACGATCTCAGTTCTCCAATCCTCGCTATAAACAGGGGATATATTAAGGATTGCTCTTTCAAGAAGCTCGACCGAAGGTGCTTTTATTGTTTCGAAAAATACTTCTGAAGGTATAGGCAGCCCCTGTGCTGCTGACTTGGCCAATAGATCAGCGTATTCATTTTCTCCACGAGGAATATTTTTGACAGAGAAACCTTCGAAGGAAGCCTCAATCCTTCGGACTGTATCTAGATACTTTTCAAGCTTCGGGTCTCTTGCTTTATAGCTCTTGTCAACATGACCAGAAATAACTTGAGAATCAGTTTTAAGAATGGCCCTTCTGATTCCCATTGCCTTTAACTTCCGAAGACCCAAGAGCAGAGCTTCATATTCAGCGATATTATTTGTGCAACTAAAATCAAGTCTTGCCGCATAACAAGTTTTAACTTTGGAAGGTGAAACCAACATAGCAACCGCTCCTGCTCCGAAGGTTCCCCAAGACCCATCGTAAAACACTGTCCATGCTTCAGCATCTTTATTTGTTTCTTCCTCCTTAGCCCCTGGCGTCCAGTCAGCAATGAAGTCTGCTAACGCCTGGGACTGAATCGAGGATCTATGAACATAATCAATACAAAATTCATTGAGCTCTGCAGCCCATTTTCCAATCCTTCCAGTAGCTTCTCGGTTTCTCATAATATCCTTCAGAGGTTGTGAAGAAGGAACAATTATGTTGTAAGCTTGAAAATAATGCCGAAGCTTCCTGGAGGCCATCAAAACAGCATACAGTACCTTCTCCAATTCTGTATAATTTTTCTTCGACAAACTAAGAACCTCGGATACGAAATATATTGGGGCCTGCCTCTTAACTTGGCCTTCAAGCTTCTCCTGGACAAGTGCTGCACTTACCGCTGAGTGCGAAGCTGCCACATATAATAACAAAGGAGCCCCTGGCGTTGGTGGAGTTAATGTTGTTAGATCTATCAAATATTGCTTCAACTCCTCGAAGGCTTTCTGCTGGATTGGTCCCCATTGAAAGACTTCGGCTGACTTCAGCACTTCGAAGAATGGTAAGTTTCTCTCTGCCGATCTGGATATGAATCTGTTGAGAGATGCCAGCCTTCCCGTCAATCTTTGAGCCCCCTTTTTTGTGCTTGGTGGTTCCATTCAAAGTATAGCTTCGATTTTACTTGGATTAGCCTCAATTCCCTTTGTTGAAACTAGGCAACCAAGAAATTTCCCCTTCTTTACTCCGAAGACACATTTTTCTGGATTCAGCTTTAAACCAGCCTGTCTAAAATTAGCGAAGGTCTCCTACAAATCAGCAATGTGGTTATCTTGCTTCGTGCTTTTTACAATGATGTCATCAACATAAGTTAGTACATTCCTGCCTATCTGAGAATGGAGAACCTTCGCTGTCATTCTGCTGAAGCTTCCTCCAGCATTTTTAAGCCCCTCAGGCATCCGGAGGTAGCAATATGTCCCGCTAGGGGTTATGAAGCTGGTTTTCGGTTCATCCTCCTTCTTCATCCAGATTTGATGATAGCCTGAATAGCAATCCAGCAAACTCATAAGCTCTGATGAAGCTGCTGCATCGACTAAGGAATCTATCCTTGGCAATGGAAACTCGTCCTTCGGACAAGCCTTATTGAGGTCAGTAAAATCAATACACATTCTCCATTTACCATTGGCCTTCTTCACCATAACAGTGTTAGCCAACCATTCTGGGTATTTCACCTCTCTAATAACTCCAGCACTGAGGAGTCTTTTCACTTCATTCCGAGCACCTTCGGCCTTGTCATCAGACATCTTCCGAAGTCTCTGCTTTCTGGGTCTGAAGGATGGGTCAACATTGAGCGAGTGCTCAATAACATCCCTGTTAACTCCGCAAAGATCATTAGCTGACCAAGCAAAAACATCTTTATTGTGGAACAAAAACCGTATCAAGGTTTTCTCCTGTTCTTCGGACAATTGAGATCCCAATAGCACCTTCTGCTCTGCTATGTCCTCACATAAGAGCATGGGTTTCGGCTGATCAGCCGAAGCAGCTTTTTCCCTTCTGTACTTGTACTGCTCACAAGCTTCAGCTCCATCTATGTTATGAATCGCTTTTGAATCTGTCCAATTTCCTTCGGCCCTTCTGGCAGCTTCCTGACTTCCATGAATAGCGATGGGCCCTTGGTCCGAAGGTATCTTCATGCAAAGGTAAGTTGGATGAAGAATTGCTTCGAAGGCATTGAGAGTACCGCGACCAATGATAGCATTGTAAGGATACTCCATGTCAACAATATCAAACACAATTTGCTCAGTCCTTGTGTTGTTAACAAATCCGAAGGTTACTGGCATGGTAATCTTCCCAAGTGCTACAATTTGCCGTCCTCCGAAGCCACAAAGAGGATGTGTAGCATCATGGATCTTGTCTTCGGGCTCTTGCATTTGTCTGAAAGCTTTAGCAAATATGATATCAGCTGCGCTGCCTGTGTCAACCAAAACATTATGGACCAGAAATCCTTTGATCACACAAGAGATAACCATAGCATCATTGTGTGGGTAATCCTTGAGTTGAAGATCCTCTTGGGAGAAGGTAATTGGAATGTGAGACCATCTTGACTTGATGAAGGGTCCTTGCACCCCAACATGCTGTACCCTTCTCTGTGCTTCCTTCTTCTGCTTTTTGTTGGCTGGCTCTGAGCATGAACCACCTGTTATCGGGAGCAGCAGCTTCGGGGCCGAAGCAGCTCCTGCTTGATCGTTGAACGAAGCCATCAGCTCAAAAAAGTGGAAGTGTGTTGACCGGAGGTGGGCGCCAATGTTGGGGACTTGTTCTCAAATGCTATGAATCAATAACAAGGCAACACGAAGATGTTAAATATTAAATACCCTTCGTCCGCTGAAGCATTATCTCCTCAGGGATTTAATGAACTTCGGACGAAGGATATAAACATAATATTACGAAGGTGACGAAAATGACATAAAACGATGTAAAATGTAAAACATTAAAGATAGATATGTTGGACATAAATGACACCATTCACCTATTTATTTTTAAAACAATGTTTAAGGTATGATTATACCTTCGCCTTGACAAGCAATAATTCCCGAATGATGCCTTCGCAATTACAGGAATGCGTGAACAGTGAAGGAATACTGTTCACTATTTATAGACACAGGACACAGCCTGTGAACAATTACAATCATACCCCTCATAAAAGTATACAACATCGACTCAAACTCTTATGGACTAAAAGGTCATTCTATCTTTAAGTTGGTTTGTAACTCCGAAGCTTCATGGGCGACACCCTTCGGCATTACGTACAGACAGCTTCAACCGAAACTGTTTCTTCCTTCAGGACCTTCGGCGACGAAGCATGGTCCCAACAGGGATCAATCTTGGCCCAAGAACCCCATTGCCTCACCAAAATCTTCAATTAAGAGTAAAAAAGGCACTAAGAGCATGAAGATGAACTTGGAATAAGTTACCCTCTCATCGGAGTGCAGTGGAAGTCTTGCATGGTCCAAGTCCACTTTTTCCCTTTCAATCCACCTTTGAGACTAAATCAAGCAAACTCAAGCAAACGGTTAGTCTCAAATGGTCAAGTTGTAGCACATCTCCCCCTAAATATGTGCATCACTCACACATGGACTTTTGAGGTCCCGGGAGTGTTTGTACAACTTGAGCACCATAAATAAACAACAAAATGCATAAGGAACATGATCAAAGCATAAGACACATGTATGCTACACATCAATCCAAGTTCCGCGAATCTAAGACATTTAGCTCACTACGCAGCCTGCAAAAGGTCTTCTCATCTAAAGGCTTGGTAAAGATATCGGCTAGCTGGTTCTCGGTGCTAATATAAAACATTTTGATATCTCCCTTTTGCTGGTGGTCTCTCAAAAAGTGATGCCGGATGTCAATGTGCTTTGTGCGGCTGTGCTCAACAGGATTATCCGCCATGCGGATAGCACTCTCATTATCACATAGGAGTGGGACTTTGCTCAGATTGTAGCCAAAGTCCCTGAGGGTTTGCCTCATCCAAAGTAGTTGCGCGCAACACTGTCCTGCGGCAACATACTCGGCCTCAGCGGTGGATAGGGCAACGAAAGTTTGTTTCTTAGAACTCCATGACACCAGGGACCTTCCTAAGAATTGGCACGTCCCTGATGTACTCTTCCTATCGACCTTACATCCAGCATAATCGGAGTCTGAATATTCAATTAAGTCAAAGGTAGACCCCTTTGGATACCAGATCCCGAAGCAAGGCGTAGCGACTAAATATCTAAGAATTCGCTTCACGGCCACTAAGTGACACTCCCTTGGATCAGATTGAAATCTAGCACACATGCATACACTAAGCATAATATCAGGTCTACTAGCGCATAAATAAAGCAAAGAACCTATCATGGACCGATATGCTTTTTGATCAACGGACTTACCTCCTTTGTTGAGGTCGACGTGTCCATCAGTTCCCATCGGAGTCTTTGCGGGCTTGGCGTCCTTCATCTCAAACCGCTTTAGCAAGTCTTGCGTGTACTTCGTTTGGGAGATGAAGGTGTCGTCCTTGAGTTGCTTCACTTGGAACCCAAGGAAGTAGTTCAACTCGCCCATCATCGACATCTCGAATTTCTGAGTCATCACCCTGCTAAACTCTTCACAAGACTTTTGGTTAGTAGAACCAAATATTATGTCATCGACATAAATTTGGCACACGAATAAATCACCATCACAAGTCTTAGTGAATAAAGTCGGATCGGCTTTCCCAACCTTGAAAGCATTAGCAATTAAAAAGTCTCTAAGGCATTCATACCATGCTCTTGGGGCTTGCTTAAGTCCATAGAGCGCCTTAGAGAGCTTACATACGTGGTCGGGGTACCGTTTATCCTCGAAGCCAGGGGGTTGCTCCACGTACACCTCCTCCTTGATTGGCCCGTTGAGGAAAGCGCTCTTCACATCCATTTGGAACAACCTGAAAGAATGGTGAGCGACATATGCTAGCAAAATACGAATGGACTCTAGCCTAGCCACAGGAGCAAAAGTCTCCTCAAAGTCCAAACCTGCGACTTGGGCATAACCTTTTGCCACAAGTCGAGCCTTGTTCCTTGTCACCACCCCGTGCTCGTCTTGTTTGTTGCGGAACACCCACTTGGTTCCCACAACATTTTGCTTGGGACGAGGCACCAGTGTCCAAACTTCATTTCTCTTGAAATTGTTGAGCTCTTCTTGCATGGCCAACACCCAGTCCGGATCTAGCAAGGCCTCTTCTACCCTGAAAGGCTCAATAGAAGAGACAAAGGAGTAATGCTCACAAAAATTAACTAATCTAGAACGAGTAGTTACTCCCTTGCTAATGTCACCCAAAATTTGGTCGACGGGATGATTCCTTTGAATCGTTGCTCGAACTTGGGTTGGAGGTGCCGGTTGTGCTTCTTCCTCCATCACATGATCATCTTGTGCTCCCCCTTGATCACACGCCTCCTCTTGATGAACCTGTTCATCATCTTGAGTTGGGGGATGCACCATTGTTGAGGAAGAGGGTTGATCTTGCTCCTTTTGTTCCTGTGGCCGCACTTCTCCAATCGCCATGGTGCGTATTGTGGCCGTTGGAACGTCTTCTTCATCTACATCATCAAGATCAACAACTTGCTCTCTTGGAGAGCCATTAGTCTCATCAAATACAATGTCGCTAGAGACTTCAACCAAACCCGATGATTTGTAGAAGACCCTATACGCCTTTGTATTTGAGTCATAACCTAACAAAAACCCTTCTACAGGTTTGGGAGCAAACTTAGAATTTCTACCTTTCTTTACTAGAATGAACATTTGCTCCCAAATACACGAAAGTAAGACACATTGGGTTTGTTACCGGTTAGAAGCTCATACGAAGTCTTCTTGAGGAGGCGATGAAGGTACACCCGGTTTATGGCGTGACAAGCCGTGTTCACGGCTTCCGACCAAAATCGCTCGGGCGTCTTGAATTCTCCAAGCATTGTCCTCGCCATGTCAATAAGCGTCCTATTCTTCCTCTCTACCACACCGTTTTGCTGTGGTGTGTAGGGAGCGGAGAACTCGTGCTTGATCCCTTCCTCCTCAAGGTACTCCTCCTCTTGAAGGTTCTTGAACTCGGACCCGTTGTCGCTCCTTATCTTCTTCACCTTGAGCTCAAACTCATTTTGAGCTCTCCTTAGGAAGCGCTTGAGGGTCCCTTGGGTTTCAGATTTATCCTGCAAGAAGAATACCCAAGTGAAGCGGGAAAAATCATCAACTATAACAAGACCATACTTACTTTCTCCTATGCTTAGATAGGCGACGGGTCTGAAGAGGTCCATATGAAGCAACTCCAAAGGTCTTGATGTGGTCATCACATTTTTGGTATGATGAGAGCTTCCCACCTGTTTACCTACTTGACAAGCTGCACAAGGTCTATCTTTTTCGAAAGTAACATTTGTTAGACCTATCACATGTTCTCCCTTTAGAAGTTTGTGAAGGTTCTTCATCCCCACATGTGCTAAGCGGCGATGCCACAGCTAGCCCATGCTAGTCTTAGCAATTAAGCATGCATCTAGACCGGCCTCCTCTTTTGCAAAATCAACTAAATAGAGTTTGCCGTCTAATACACCCTTAAAGGCTAATGAACCATCACTCCTTCTAAAGACAGACACATCTACATTTGTGAATAAGCAGTTATATCCCATATTACAAAGCTGATTCACAGACAACAAGTTATATCCAAGCGACTCAACTAAAAACACATTGGAAATGGAGTGCTCGGATGAAATAGCTATTTTTCCTAACCCTTTCACCTTGCCTTGATTCCCGTCACCGAATATGATTGAGTCTTGGGAATCTTTGTTCTTGACGTAGGAGGTGAACATCTTCTTCTCCCCCGTCATGTGGTTTGTGCATCCGCTGTCGATAATCCAGCTTGATCCCCCGGATGCATAAACCTGCAAGGCAAATTTAGGCTTGGGTCTTAGGTACCCAACTCTTGTTGGGTCCTACAAGGTTAGTGACAATATCCTTAGGGACCCAAATGCAAGTTTTATCTCCCTTGCGTTTTGCCCCTAATTTCCTAGCAATCACCTTTCTATCCTTTCTACAAATTGCAAAGGAAGCATTGCAAGCATGATAAATTGTAGAAGGTTCATTGTTTACTTTCCTAGGAACATGAGCAACATTTCTCCTAGGCATATGATGAATGACATTTCTCCTAGGCATATCTCTACCATGCACATAGGAAGAACTTAAAGCAAACATTGCATTTGAATCATAAGCATTACAACTTCTATCATGATGAACATTTCTAGAAAATTTTCTATCATAAATAAATGCATGATTCTTTTGAGCACTATTAGCCATAGGGGCCTTCCCTTTCTCCTTGGTGGAGATGGGAGCCTTATGACTTGATAAGTTCTTGGCTTCCTTCTTAAAGCCAAGCCCATCCTTAATTGAGGGGTGTCTACAAATAGTGTAGGCATCCCTTGCAAATTTTAGTTTGTCAAATTCACTCTTGCTAGTCTTAAGTTGGGCATTAAGACTAGCCACTTCATCATTTAACTTTGCAATAGAAACTAGGTGTTCACTACAAGCATCAACATTAAAATCTTTACACCTATTGCAAATCACAACATGTTCTACACAAGAGTTAGATCTATTTGCTACTTCTAGTTTAGCATTTAAATCATCATTAACACTTTTTAAACTAGAAATTGTCTCATGGCAAGTAGATAGTTCACAAGAAAGCATTCAATTCCTTTTAACCTCTAAAGCAAGAGATTTTTGTGCCTCTACAAATTTATCATGTTCTTCATACAAAAGATCCTCTTGCTTTTCTAACAATCTATTCTTATCATTCAAAGCATCAATCAATTCATTAATCTTATCAATTTTAGATCTATCTAAGCCCTTGAACAAACTAGAGTAATCTATTTCATCATCGCTAGATTCATCCTCACTAGAAGAAGCATAAGTAGACTTTCGAGTACATACCTTCTTCTCCTTCACCATGAGGCATGTGTGACGCTCGTTGGGGAAGAGGGATGATTTGTTGAAGGCTGATGCGGCGAGTCCTTCATTGTCGGAGTCGGACGACGAGCAATCCGAGTCCCACTCCTTGCCAAGGTGTGCCTCGCCCTTAGCCTTCTTTTAAGCCTTCTTTTTTCCCCTCTTCTTATCTTGTTCCTGGTCACTATCATTATCGGGACAATTAGCGATAAAATGACCAATCTTACCGCACTTGAAGCAGGAGCTCTTTCCCTTCGTCTTGTTCTTTTTGGGATGCTCCTTGCGGCCCTTTAGCGCCGTCTTGAAGCGCTTGATGATGAGGGCCATCTCTTCCTCATTTAGCCCCGCCGCCTCAACTTGTGCCACCTTGCTAGATAGCGCCTCCTTGCTACTCGTTGCCTTGAGAGCAATGGCTTGAGGCTCATGAATTGGACCACTCAATGCCTCATCGACGTATCTTGCCTCCTTCATCATCATCCGCTCGCTTACGAACTTTCCAAGTATTTCTTCGGGCGACATCTTGGTGTACCTAGGATTCTCACGAATATTGTTTACAAGATGTGGATCAAGGACAGTAAAAGACCTTAGCATTAGGCGGACGACGTCGTGGTCCCTCCATCGCGTGCTTCTATAGCTCCTTATTTTGTTGACGAGGGTCTTGAGCCTGTTGTATGTTTGGGTTGGCTCCTCCCCCCTGATCATTGCGAATCTCCCAAGTTCGCCTTCCACCAACTCCATCTTGGTGAGCATGGTGACGTCATTTCCCTCATGAGAGATCCTGAGGGTGTCCCATATCTGCTTGGCGTTATCCAAGCCGCTCACCTTATGGTACTCATCCCAGCACAATGAGGCTAACAACACAGTAGTAGCTTGTGCATTTTTATGAATCTGTTCTTTGATAAACAAAGGACTATCCGTGCTATCAAATTGCATTCCATTTTCTACTATCTCCCATATACTCGGATGGAGAGAGAACAAGTGACTACGCATTTTGTGACTCCAAAATCCGTAGTCCTCCCCATCAAAGTGTGGAGGTTTGCCAAGAGGAATGGAAAGCAAATGTGCATTTGAACTATGCGGAATACAAGAATAATCAAAAGAGAAGTTTGAATTAACCGTCTTCTTTTTCTCATAGTTGTTGTCGTCCTTTTGGGAAGAGGAAGATTCGTCGCTGTCGTAGTAGACTATCTCCTTGATGTGCCTTGTTTTCTTCTTCTTCCCGTCTTTTCTTTTATGGCTCGAGCCCGAGTCAGTAGGCTTGTCATCTTTCGGCTCGTTGACAAAGGACTCCTTCTCCTTATCATTGACCACCATCCCCTTGCCCTTAGGATCCATCTCTTCGG
The DNA here is from genome assembly GCA_029449295.1 of Zea luxurians. Classification (NCBI taxonomy): domain Eukaryota; kingdom Viridiplantae; phylum Streptophyta; class Magnoliopsida; order Poales; family Poaceae; genus Zea; species Zea luxurians. The sequence goes on from JAOPSE010000007.1 coordinate 151,008,386, forward strand.
GCGATTAGTCCCTTCGTGAAGAGAACGGCTCTGATACCAATTGAGAGCACCTAGAGGGGGGTGAATAGGTGATCCTATAAAAACTTGAAACTTAATCCACAAAACTTGATTAGGAGTTAGCACAATAAAGCCAAGTGGCTAGAGAAAAGTTCTTGCACAACACGATAACCACAAGAAGATCAACACAGAGATGGCACAGTGGTTTATCCCGTGGTTCGGCCAAGTCCAACACTTGCCTACTCCACGTTGTGGCGTCCCAATGGACGAGGGTTGCACTCAACCCCTTTCAAGCGGTCCAAAGACCCATTTGAATACCACGGTGTTTTGCTTTCACTTTACTATATCCCGCTTGCGAGGAATCTCCACAACTTGGAGCCTCTCGCCCTTACACTTTGATTATCACTAAGAAGCACAGAAGTAAGGATGGGATGAGCAACGCACACAAGACACAAAATCAGAGCAAGAACACGCACACAAGTCACAACACGAGCTCTCAACACAACTCAAAGAGTTCTCTACTCAAATGGAGCTCTAATTGCTATCACAAAGAATCGAATGCGCGGAATTGAAGTCTTGGTGCTTAGAAATGCTTAGAGAATGTTTGGTGTTTTCCTCCATGCGCCTAGGGGTCCCTTTTATAGCCCCAAGGCAGCTAGGAGCCGTTGAGAGCATTCCAGGAAGGCAATTCTTGCCTTCTGTCGACTGGCGCACCAGACAGTCCGGTGCACCACCGGACACTGTCCGGTGCGGATTTCTTTCCTTCTGTGGCGCAGCCGACCGTTGAAGATCCAGAGCTATTGGCGCACTGGACACTGTCCGGTGCACACCGGACAGTCCGGTGCCCCCTTCTGACCGTTGGCTCAGCCACGCGTCGCGCGCGGATTACGCGGCCGACCGTTGGCTCACCGGACAGTCCGGTGCACCACCGGACAGTCCGGTGATTTATAGCCGTACGCCGTTAATCGCTTCCCGAGAGCGATGACTTCGCCTATGAATGGCTCACCGGACAGTCCGGTGCAGCACCGGACAGTCCGGTGGTTTATAGCCGTACGCCGTTGATCGTTTCCCGAGAGCAGCCAGTTGACAGTCGCCAGCCTGGCGCCCGGACATTGTCCGGTGCACCACCGGACAGTCCGGTGCACCCAGACTGCGCAGAGTCTTGGCTGCTTAGCCAAGTCTTTTCCAAATTGGTCTTTTCATGTTTCTAGCACTTAGACACAATACATTAGTCTCCAAAACAATGTACTAAGTCTTAGAAACATACCTTTATTCTTGATTTGCACTTTGTCCATCAATTGGCATAGATTAACACTTAAGCACTTGTGTTGGCACTCAATCACCAAAACACTTAGAAATGGCCCAAGGGCACATTTCCCTTTCAGCTTTCTCTACTAGTAATAATAATCTGACCAACTAAAAGCAACTGCTTGACTTACCCCCACATAAAGCTAGTCCACTACAGCCAAACAGGATACTTGCTGAGTATGTTGATGTGTACTCACCCTTACTCTACACACCAACTCCCCCCTCCCCAGGTTGTCCGCATTGCAACCACTGCTCGGGAGAAGATGAAGCCGTGGAAGGAGACTTCCAGGAGTTCCAAGACTACGACGAGTTCTAGGTGTGGGTTAGCGGCAACCCCCAGTCGGCTGCCTGTGAAGGCCGCGTTTATCTACGTTTCATTTCCGCACTTTGATTATTGTAAGGACTATGTGGATGTCTCAGACATATGATGTAATCGACTATTATTCCCCTTTTTAATACTATTTGAGCACTGTGTGATGATGTCCATGTTATGTAACTGCTGTGTACGTGAATTGCTGATCCTGGCACGTATATGGTTCGCATTCGATTTGCCTTCTAAAACCGGGTGTGACAGGGGGTAACAACTCGATTTCGAGTTGCTCATTTTTGTGAACATTACTCTTTTGTGTCCTCTATTGAGCCATACAGGGTGGAGGATGCACTAAGAGATTTGGATTAGGTGTTGGCAATGCAAGAGGAGCTCAACAACTTCACAAGGAATGAGGTATGACATTTAGTTCCACACCCTAATCAAAATGTTGTAGGTACCAAGTGGGTATTCCGCAACAAGCAAGATGAGCATGGTGTGGTGACAAGGAATAAAGCCTGACTTGTGGCCAAGGGATATTCACAAGTCGAAGGTTTGGATTTCGGTGAAACCTGTGCACCCGTAGCTAGGCTTGAGTCAATTCATATATTACTTGCCTATGCTACTTATCATGGCTTTAAGCTTTATCAAATGGACGTGAAAAGTGCCTTCCTCAATGGACCAATCAAGGAAGAGGTCTATGTTGAGTAACCTCACTGCTTTGAAAATAGTGAGTACCCTAACCATGTGTATAAACTCTCAAAGGCGCTTTATGGGCTCAAACAAGCCCCAAGAGCATGGTATGAATGCCTACGAGATTTTCTTATCACTAATGGCTTCAAAGTCAAAAAAGCCGATCCTACTCTCTTTACTAAAACAATTGCAAAAGATTTGTTTGTATGCCAAATTTATGTTGATGATATCATATTTGGGTCTACTAATAAATCTACTTGTGAAGGGTTTAGTAGGATCATGGTACAGAAATTCGAGATGTCAATGAGAGTACCTAGAGGGGGGGTGAATAGGTGATCCTGTAAAATTTAACAACTAATAGCCACAAAACTTGGGTAAGTGTTAGAATGGCTAAGTAGCGAGCTCTTGCGAACACACAAGTATCACAGAAAACAATCACACAAGACACGCGAGTTCATCCCGTGGTTCGGCAAGTATAACACTTGCCTACCTCCACGTTGTGGCATCCCAATGGACGAGGGTTGCACTCAACCCCTTTCAAGTGATCCAATGATCAACTTGAATACCACGGTGTTCTTCTTGCTTATCTCTTTTCCTGTTTGCGAGGAATCTCCTCAAGTTGGAGTCTCTCGCCTTTACAACAAAGATCAAAGTGAAAGCACTAGAGTAAGGGTGGGAAGCAACACACACAAATCCGCAGCAATACGCACACACAGAGCCAAGACTTGAGCTCAAATGAATCGCAACAAGTTCACCACTAGAACGGAGCTCAAATCACTAACAAAGTCAATCAAGTGCGTGGAGACGGAGGGTGAAAGACTTAGAATGCTCAAAATATGCTTGTGTGACTCCTCCATGCGCCTACGGGTCCTTTTTATAGCCCTAAGGCAGCTAGGAGCCGTTGGAGGCAACTTTGGAAGGCAAATCTTGGCTTCTGTCGGGTGGCGCACCGGACAGTCCGGTGCGCCACCGGACAGTCCCTATAGCTGTCCGGTGCGCGATCTCCTTCCTTTTCTGGCGCATCCGACCGTTGCAGATTTGCGGCAGTTGGCACACCGGACAATGTCTGGTGCACACCGGACAGTCCGGTGCCTCCTGCCGACCGTTGGCGCGCCCACGCGTCGCGCGCGGATTGCGCGACCGACCGTTGGCTCACCGGACAGTCCGGTGCCTCACCGGTCAGTCCGGTGAATTTTAGCTGTACGCTGTTGAACGTTTCCCGAGAGCGACGACTTCGCCGCGGACGACTCAGCAGACAGTCCGGTGCACCACCGGACAATCCGGTGATTTTTAGCCGTACGCCGCCATCGAGTCCTGAGAGCGGACTGTTCACCGAGACTGGTCCTGGCGCACCAGACACTGTCTGGTGCACCCAGACCGAGCAACAGTTGGTTGTACACAGCCAACTCCTTTCTAATCTATTTTCTCCTGTTTCTAGCACTTAGACAAAATATGTTAGTACTCAAAACAATGTACTAAGTCTAGAAACTTACCTTATAACTCGATTTGCACTTCTTGAATCTTTGACACAAATTAACAATTAGAGCATTTTTGTTGGACACTTAATCACCAAAACACTTTAGAAATGGCCCAAGGGCACATTTCCCTTTCAATCTCCCCCTTTTTGGTGATTTATGCCAACACATCAAAAAGCAACTAAAAGAAGTGCAACATCAATGCATTTGAGAATAAGAATTGTTTTCGATTCAAATTTGGCATATTTGGATCATCCTTTGCCACCACTTGGTTTGTTTTTGCAAATCAAATTCAATTTCCTATCTCTAAGTCAAACACACTTGTTGAGGCATAAAGAGAGGTATTCCAAGAGAAATTGATCAAAGATCCAAAACTCCCCCTTTTTCCCATAATCAAACATTCTCCCCACAAGAGATCAAATTTTGACAAAAAGAGTATATTGACAAATCAAAAAGTTCTAACTCTACTCTTTTCGAAATTTCACAAGTGGTAGCTGATCCATTTGCTTTGGCCTTAATTTCTCCCCCTTTGGCATTAAGCACCAAAACGGGATCATTCTTGGCCCTTTAACCCCATTGCCTCACCAAAATTGTCAATTACGAGCAAAAAGGCAATAAGAGCATAGATATGAACTTGGAGTCATTACCGGAGTGCAGTGGAAGTCTTTGCATGGTCCAAGTTCACCTTTTCCTTTCAATTCACCTTTGAGACTAGATCAAGAACTCAAACACAAAGGTTAGTCTCAAAGGGTCGAGTTATAGCATGCCTCCCCATAAATAAGTGCATCACTTGCAAATGGACTTGTGAGGTCCGGGGATCATGTTTACAACTCTTTTGTTGAGGTCGACATGTCCATCGGTTCCCATTGGTGTCTTTGCGGGCTTAGTGTCCTTCATCCCAAACCGCTTGAGCAAGTCTGGCGTGTACTTCGTTTGGGAGATGAAGGTGCCGTCCTTGAGTTGCTTCACTTGGAACCCAAGGAAGTAGGTCAACTCGCCCATCATCGACATCTCAAATTTCTGAGTCATCACCCTGCTAAACTCCTCACAAGACTTTTGGTTAGTAGAACCAAATATTATGTCATCGACATAAATTTGGCACACAAATAGGTCACCATCACAAGTCTTAGTGAAAAGAGTTGGATCGGCTTTCCCAACCTTGAAAGCATTTGCAATTAGGAAATCTCTAAGGCATTCATACTATGCTCTTGGGGCTTGCTTAAGTCCATAGAGCGCCTTAGAGAGCTTACACACATGTTCGGGGAACCGTTCATCCTCAAAGCCAGGGGGTTGCTCCACGTACACCTCCTCCTTGATTGGCCCGTTGAGGAAAGCGCTCTTCACATCCATTTGGAACAACCTAAAAGAATGGTGAGCGGCATAGGCTAACAAAATGCGAATAAACTCTAGCCTAGCCACAGGAGCAAAAGTCTCCTCAAAGTCCAAACCTGTGACTTGGGCATAACCTTTTGCCACAAGTCGAGCCTTGTTCCTTGTCACCACCCCGTGCTCGTCCTGTTTGTTGTGGAACACCCACTTGGTTCCCACAACGTTTTGCTTGGGACGTGGCACCAGGGTCCAAACTTCATTTCGCTTGAAGTTGTTGAGTTCTTCCTACATGGCCAACACCCAGTCCGGATCTAGCAAGGCCTCTTCTACCCTGAAAGGCTCAATAGAAGAGACAAACGAGTAATGCTCACAAAAATTAGCTAGACGCGAGTGAGTTGTTACTCCCTTGCTTATATCACCCAAAACTTGATCGACGGGATGATTCCTTTGAATCATCGCTCGGACTTGAGTTGGAGGGGCTCGTGGTGCTTCTTCCTCCACAACTTGGTCATCTTGTGCTCCCCCTTGATCACACGCCTCCTCTTGAGGAACCTGTTCATCATCTTGAGTTGGGGGATGCACCATTGTTGAGGAAGAAGGTTGATCTTGCTCTTGATGTTCCTGTGGTCGCACAACTCCAATTGCCATGGTGCGAATGGTGTCCGTTGGAACATCATCTTCATCTACATCATCAAGATCAACTTGCTCTCTTGGAGAGCCATTAGTTTCATCAAATACAACATCGCTAGAGACTTCAACCAAACCCGATGATTTGTTGAAGACTCTATACGCCTTTGTATTTGAGTCATAACCTAACAAAAACCCTTCTATAGCTTTGGGAGCAAATTTGGAATTTCTACCTTTCTTCACTAGAATATAACATTTACTCCCAAATACACGAAAGTATGAAACGTTGGGTTTGTTACCGGTTAGAAGTTCATACGATGTCTTCTTGAGGAGGCGATGAAGGTAGACCCGGTTTATGGCGTGGCAAGCCGTGTTCACAGCTTCCGACCAAAACCGCTCGGGCGTCTTGAATTCTCCAAGCATCGTCCTCGCCATTGTCTATAAGCGTCCTGTTCTTCCTCTCTACCACACCATTTTGCTGCGGTGTGTAGGGAGCGGAGAACTCGTGCTTGATTCCTTCCTCCTCAAGGTACTCCTCCACTTGTAAGTTCTTGAACTCGGACCCGTTTTCGCTTCTTATCTTTTTCACCCTGAGCTCATATTCGTTTTGAGCTCTCCATAGGAAGCGCTTTAGGGTCCCTTGGGTTTCTGATTTATCCTGCAAGAAGAATACCCAAGTGAAGCGGGAAAAATCATCAACAATAACAAGACCATACTTACTTCCCCTGATGCCGAGGTAGGCGACGGGTCCGAAGAGGTCCATGTGAAGTAGCTCCAGAGGTCTTGATGTGGTCATCACATTTTTGCTGTGATGAGCACTTCCCACTTGTTTACCTGCTTGACAAGCTGCACAAGGTCTATCTTTTTCAAAAAATACATTGGTTAGACCTAACACATGTTCTTCCTTTAGAAGTTTATGAAGGTTCTTCATCCCAACATGTGCTAGACAGCGATGCCACAGCCAGCCCATGCTAGTCTTAGCAATTAAGCATGCATCTAGATCAGCCTCCTCTTTTGAAAAATCCACTAAGTAGAGTTTGTCGTCTAGTACACCCTTAAAAGCTAATGAACCATCACTCCTTCTAAAGACAGACACATCTACATTGGTAAATAGACAATTGTATCCCATGTTACATAGCTGACTGACAGATAATAAATTGTAGTCGAGCGATTCAACTAAAAACACATTTGAAATAGAATGCTCGGATGAAATAGCTATCTTCCCTAGTCCTTTAACCTTGCCTTGATTCCCATCTCCAAAGATGATCGAATATTGGGAATCTTTGTTCTTGACGTAGGAGGTGAACATCTTCTTCTCCCTCGTCATGTGGTTTGTGCATCCGCTGTCGATAATCCAGCTTGAGCCCCCGGATGCATAAACCTGTAAGACAAATTAGGCTTGGGTTTTATGTACCCAACTCTTGTTGGGTCCTATGAGGTTAGTTACAATAGCCTTTGGGACCCAAATGCAAGTCTTGTGTCCCTTGCATTTGGACCCCATCTTTCTAGCAACCACTTTTTCATTTTTACATGAAAGTACATATGTAGTGTTGCAAGCATGAAAAACAGTGGTAGGTTTATTACATACTTTCCTAGGAGCATGAGACACAAAGTTTCTCCTAGGCCTACCATTAAAGTTAGAACTTGAAGCAATCATAGCATGAGAATCAAAAGCATTACAACTCCTATTATAATGAGAATTTCTAGAAAATTTTCTATCATTATACATGAAAGTATGATTCTTTTGACTACTACTAGCCATAGGGGCCTTCCCTTTCTCCTTGTTGGAAATGGGAGCCCTTTGACTTGTTAAGTTCTTGGCTTCCTTTTGAAAGCCAAGTCCATCCTTAATTGAGGGATGTCTACCAATGGTGTAGGCATCCCTAGCAAATTTTAACTTATCAAAGTCATTTTTGCAGTCTTAAGTTGGGCATTAAGACTTGCCACTTCACCGTTTAATTTTGTAATAGAGGTAAGGTGCTCAACACATGCATCAACATCAATATCCTTACACCTATTACAAATGACAACATGTTCTACACAAGATCTAGTTTTATTAGCTTCTTCTAACTTAGCACTTAAATCATCATTAATGCTCTTTAAATTAGACACAGTTTCATGACAAGCAGACAATTCAGAAGAAAGCATTTCATTTCTTTTAACTTCTAAAGCAAGAGATTTTTGTACACTAACAAATTTATCATGCTCTTCATACAAGATATCCTCTTGCTTTTCTAAGAGTCTATTCTTTTCATTTAAAGCATCAATCAATTCATTGATCTTATCAACTTTAGTTCTATCTAAACCTTTGAATAAACTTGTGTAATCTACTTCATCATCACTAGAGTCATCATCACTTGAAGTAGTATACTTAGGAGTATCTCGAGCGCTTACCTTTTTCTCCTTTGCCATGAGGCAGGTGTGGCGCTCGTTGGGGAAGAGAGATGACTTGTTGAAGGCCGAGGCAGCGAGTCCTTCGTCGTCGGAGTCTGACGAAGAGCAATCCGAATCGCACTCTTTGCCAAGGTGTGCCTCACCCTTCGACTTCTTGTAGGCCTTCTTCTTTTCCCTCTTCCCGCTCTTTTCTTGTTTCTGGTCATTAGTATTATTGGGACAATTTGCTATGAAATGACCAGTCTTACCACATTTAAAACAGGAGCGCTTTCCCTTTGCTTTGCTCTTGTTGGGATGCTCCTTGCGTCCTTTTAGCGCCGTCTTGAAGCGCTTGATGATGAGGGCCATTTCATCTTCATTTAGCCCGACAGCTTCAACTTGTGCCACCTTGCTAGGTAGCGCCTCCCTGCTGCTGCTTGTTGCCTTGAGTGCAACGGGTTGGGGCTCATAGATGGGCATTGGGCCATTCAATGCATCATCAACGTATCTTGCTTCCTTGACCATCATACGCCTGCTCACAAACTTCCTGAGTATCTCCTCGGGCATCATCTTTGTGTACCTAGGATTCTCACGAATTATGTTCACAAGATGAGGGTCAATGACAGTAAAAGACTTGAGCATAAGTCGGATGACGTCGTGGTCCGTCCATAGCTCCTGATCTTGTTGACCAGGGTCTTGAGCCTGTTGTACGTTTGCGTCGGCTCCTTTCCCCTGATCATGGCAAACCTTCCTAGCTCGCCTTCCACCAACTCCATCTTGGTGATCATGGTGGCGTCGTTCCCCTCATGCGAGATCTTGAGGGTGTCCCATATTTGCTTGGTGTTGTCCAAGCCGCTCACCTTGTTATATTCGTCCCTGCACAATGATGCTAACAAAATAGTGGTAGCTTGTGCATTCTTATGAATTTGTTCGTTGATAAACACAGGGTTATCCATACTATCAAATTGCATTCCATTCTCAACTATCTCCCAAATACTAGGATGAAGAGAGAAAAGGTGACTACGCATTTTGTGACTCCAAAAAGCGTAGTCCTCTCTATCAAAGTGTGGAGGTTTACCAAGAGGGATAGAAAGCAAATGGGCATTGGAATTATACGGAATACGAGAATAATCAAAAGAAAAATTTGAGTTAACTGGTTTCTTTTTCTCGTCATAGTCGTCGTCTCTTGGGGAAGAAGAAGACTCGTTGCTGTCGTAGTAGACGATCTTCTTAATGGGCCTCTTCTTCTTCCCGTCCTTCTTCTTATGACTCGAGCCAGAGTCAGTGGGCTTGCACTCAACCCCTTTCAAGTGATCCAATGATCAACTTGAATACCACGATGTTCTTCTTGCTTATCTCTTTTCCCATTTGCGAGGAATCTCCACAAGTTGGAGTCTCTCGCCCTTACAACAAAGATCAAAGTGAAAGCACTAGAGTAAGGGTGGGAAGCAACACACACAAATCCGCAGCAATACGCACACACACAACCAAGACTTGAGCTCAAATGAATCGCAACAAGTTCACCACTAGAACGGAGCTCAAATCACTAACAAAGTCAATCAAGTGCACGGAGATGGTGTGTGGAAGACTTAGAATGCTCAAAGTATGCTTGGGTGACTCCTCCATGCGCCTAGGGGTCCCTTTTATAGCCCCAAGGCAGCTAGGAGCCGTTGGAGGCAACTTTGGAAGGCAAATGTTGCCTTCTGTCGGGTGGCGCACCGGACAGTCCGGTGCGCCACCGGACAGTCCCTGTAGCTGTCCGGTGCGTGATCTCCTTTCTTTTCTGGCGCATCCGATCGTTGCAGATTTGCGGCAGTTGGCACACCAGACACTGTCCGGTGCACACCGGACAATCCGGTGCCTCCTGTCGACCGTTTGCGCGCCCACGCGTCGCGCGTGGATTGCGCGGCCGACCGTTGGCGCAGTCGACCGTTGGCTCACCGGACAGTCTGGTGAATTTTAGCCGTACGCCGTTGAACGTTTCCCGAGAGCGACGACTTCGCCACGGACGACTCACCGGACAGTCCGGTGCACCACCGGACAGTCCGGTGATTTTTAGCCATACGCCGTCGTCGAGTCCCGAGAGCGAACTGTTCACCAAGACTGGTCCTGGCGCACCAGACACTGTCCGGTGCACCACCGGACGGTCCGGTGCACCCAGACCGAGCAGCAGTTGGCTGTACGCAACCAACTCCTTTCTAATCAATTTTCTCCTATTTCTAGCACTTAGACAAAATATGTTAGTACTCAAAACAATGTACTAAGTCTAGAAACTTACCTTGTAACTCGATTTGCACTTCTTGAATCTTTGGCACAAATTAACACTTAGAGCATTTTTGTTGGACACTTAATCACCAAAACACATTAGAAATGGCCCAAGGGCACATTTCCCTTTCAGTCAATGATGGGGGAGTTAAAGTATTTTCTAGGATTTCAAGTCAAGCAACTCCAAGAGGGCACTTTCATCAGCCAAACCAAATACATTCAAGACATACTTAACAAGTTTGGAATGAAGGATGCCAAGCCCATCAAGACACCCATGGGAACAAATGGGCATCTCGACCTCGACACGAGAGATAAATCCATAGATCAAAAGGTATACCGGTCGATGATAGGATCTTTACTCTATTTATGTGCATCTCGACCGGATATTATGCTTTCCATATGCATGTGTGCAAGGTTCCAAGCCGATCCTAAGGAAGTTCACCTTATGGCCATGAAAAGAATCATGAGATATTTAGTTTACACACCTAAGTTTGGCCTTTGGTACCCCAAGGGATCCACTTTTGATTTAATAGGATATTTAGATGCTGATTGGGCAGGGTGTAAAATTGATAGGAAGAGCACATTGGGGTCTTGTCTGTTTTTGGGAAGATCCCTGATGTCTTGGGCTTCAAAGAAACAAAACTCAGTAGTTCTTTCTACTGCCGAAGCCGAGTATATTGCCGCAGGTCATTGTTGTGCGCAATTACTTTGGATGAGGCAAACCCTCAGGGACTATGGCTATAAATTGAGCAAAGTCCCTCTCCTATGTGACAATGAGAGTGCAATCTGCATGGCGGATAATCCCGTTGAACACAGCCGCACTAAGCACATAGACATTCAGTATCACTTTTTAAGGGATCACCAACTAAGGGGGGATATTGAGATAGCTTATGTTAGCACCAAAGAACAATTAGCCGATATCTTTACCAAGCCTTTAGATGAGAAAACCTTTAGCAAACTTAGGAATGAGCTAAATATACTTGATTCTAGGAATTTTGATTGGAACATTGCACACATGGCTCTTTTATATACCTTTGATCATATCTCTTCCATGATTATGACTATTGTGTTTTTTAAGTGTATTTCTATGCTAAGTCGTATATTGAAAGGGAAATGGAGTCTTCGGCAAAGACAAGGCTTCCACTCCACTCTACCGGTATCATTTACCCTTCGCCACCACTCCACTTCACTCTCACATTGGTATAATCTTCACTCATATTTTATTTGTACCAATGGAAGAGAAAATAAATAAGGGCTCTCAAAAGACTCCGTTTTTTTGGCGATTAATGCCAAAGGGGGAGAAATAATAAGCCCAAAGCAAAAGGACCGCACTGCCAACCTCAATATTTTCGAAATGATGATTTATGTTTGTCTTTTCAATTGGTATATTATGACAGAGATTTCTTCAATTGATATGATATTTTCAATTAGTATATTTAAAGATGGAATTTCAAAACTAGTGGCTAAAGTATAAGTTCCAATTGGTATCTATTAAAACCCTCTTGAAAACTAATAGAAGAATTTCATTCAAGAGGAGTTATGTTTAGTCAAAGGAAAAGCATTTGAAACAGGGGGAGAAATTTCAAATCTTGAAAATGCTCAAAATCTTATTCATATACATTTGACTATTTTCAAAAAGACTTTGAAAAGATTTTCAAAAAAGAATTTGCATAAACAAAAGAAGTGGTGCAAATGTGGTCCAAAATGTTAAATAAAAGAAAGCAAACCATGCATATCTAGTAAAAGTATAAATTGGTTTAATTCCAAGTAACCTATGCACTTACCTTATGCAAACTAGTTCAATTCTGCACTTATATATTTGCTTTGGTTTGTGTTGGCATCAATCACCAAAAAGGGGGAGATTGAAAGGGAAATAGGGTTAACCTTTTCCTAATATTAATTTTAGTGGTTGAATGCCCAACACAAATATTGGACTAACTAGTTTGCTCTAGATTTTATATTCTACAGGTGCATAAAGGTTCAACACAAACCAATAAAAGATCAAAGTTAGGATTCAAAAGAAAGGAGCAAAAGAAACCGAAAAGCACCCTGGTCTGGTGCACCAGGGCCGTACCAAGCTGAACTTGCCACCTTCGGGTTTCAGAAAAGCTGTTCCGCTATAATTCACTGGACTGTCCGATGTACCACCAGATTGTCCGATGCACCAAGGGAGCAACGGCTAACAGCGCAACGGCTGCAACAGTCGCCTGCAGAGCTACAGTGCGTGGACAGTTCGCGTAGAAGTCAGAGCAGCTGCCAGAGGCGCACCGGACAGTGCATAGTACCTGTCCGGTGCAGCATCGGACTGTCCGGTGCCACAAGAAGACAAAGCTCCATCGGTCAAACCCTAACGGTTGGATGACGAGGCTGATGCACCGGACAATGTCCGATGGCGCACCGGACTGTCCGGTGCGCCCATCGACAGTGGCCTGCCCCAACGGTTGAATTAGTGGTTGAGGGCTATAAATACCCCCCAACCACATCCACTCCAACCATCCAAGCATTCATCACACTCCATTAAATACAAGAGCAAAACCCAACACTCCAAGACACAAATCAAAGCCTTCGATCCGATCAAAGTCCCCAATTCAATTCTAGACTTTAGGATTTGTGAGAGGATCGTTCTTGTGTTTATTTGTTGCTCTTGTCACTTGGTTGGCTTTCTTCTTCCTCACTCTTGTTCTCTAAATGACTTGTAATCAAAGCAAGAGACACCAAGTGTGTGGTGGTCCTTGTGGGGTCTAAGTGACCCGGTTGATTAAGGAGAAAGCTCACTTGGTCTAAGTGACCGTTTGAGAGGGAAAGGGTTGAAAGAGACCCGGTCTTTATGACCGCCTCAACGGAAACTAGGTTCTTTGGAACCGAACCTTGGTAAAACAAATCACCGTGTCATCCGCTTTACGTTCTAGGTTGATTTGTTTTCTCTCTCTCTCGGACTTGTTTTTTATTCTAACGCTAACCCCGGCTTGTAGTGTGTTTAAAGTTGTAAATTTCAGTTTCCGCCTATCCACCCCCCCTCTAGGCGACTTTCACAATGCAGTGCATCGTCATATCAATCACAGGACGCCAAAACATCTTCCCTTGGAATACGACGGCCTTTGGCTTCACGGCATACATCTCCTAGGTGTATAAATAGGACAGTGTAGTTCTTCCGAAGGGCAAGCAGACACGCAGGCAAACAATCAGTCGTTTTCCACAAAGTCTTATGATATTGTCACTTGCCTCAATCAGTTCCAGGGACCCGGGGACTTCCCTTCTCCCGCTGTGCTTGTAATTCCTACTGCAGGCACTTAGGTGCGAGTAATATAAGCCTCATCCCTCTCTGCTGGAATTAGGACTTTGCATTGCCCGAACTAGGATAAAACTGCTTGTGTCAACTCGCACACCATCTAGATTCTGGGCACGCGACATTATTTATTAGTTGGTTAGAACCCTTAGTCTAGACACCGACAATAATATAAATGCAATAGTCAACAAATATGTATGTAATAAAAAATACCAAATATAATATAGTCAAATAAAAAAGTCGTATAATCATCTAACATTTTAGAATAAAAAGTATAAAAGTCCTCTGGCATATTAACAATAAAAAACAACAACATCATCAACATTAACATAGCCTTTTAGTCCCAAGCAAGTTGGATATGCTAGAGTTAAAACCCAATGAGATGTCACCAAAAAGATAAAGAGAGAGAAAGGGGAGGAGAAAATCTTTTGAGAGCACTAAAAGGAAAAAAGACCTAATCACGGTTCGGGCACGTGGATAGCTTTTTTCCAAGCACTTGTATCCAAACACAACTCAAATTAGTAAATATAATATAATGGTAATATTTTTTAACAGAAAGGGGAAACCCCCTATTTCATTAGGAAATAGGAATAAAGTTCGATAGACTCCAAGACAACTAGCTACTTATTACAAGACTTATCCCATTAGGCTAAAAACAGGAACTAGACATCCAAAACAGTTTTGGATCTAAAAGTTCACAAACTACCATTCAGACGTCACAGACATAAACCTTCGCCCACAGAAAGCCGACAACTACCAAAAGTTTTGGTAAAGCCCATCTGTTTTTACAACCAGAAATTCTAAGACCATGGTGAACAAAAAGACTGAAAAACAATATCTGGCAGGAAACAAGCTAGCAGACATCAGAAGCATTCATTCATCACAAAAAAACTTTAGTTGCACAACCGCTTGTCCACCGGCGCCCACCCAAATCTTCGGTTGAAAATTTCTTTAGCCATTTTTCTGAGACGGGAGCTTCTTTCCAGCAGGATCTTTTTTGACGTTTCTTTCTGGAGAATAGCCCAAGCATCCAACCAAGAGCAGCAAAGAAGCAAAATGTTAGCAGTATTAGAAAGATTGATGCTGTTAAAACAACAGTCGTTTCTAGTTTTCCAAAGAGACCAAAGCACCACACTACAACCAATAGTGATCAAATTTCTTTCATGCACTTTGAAGCTACATAATCACTTCCCAAACATATCATTAGAACTCTTGGGAAGGGATATAGGACCTAAAACCATCTGAATCACCTTCCAAGTGAAAGAAGCCACCTGACAATCATAAAAAATATGACTAGTTGTTTCAAGGCAGCCACACTAATCACATTTTGCATTACCTTGCTAGTGTCTTTTGCTTAAGTTTTCTTTTGATAAGATCTTATCATTTAGGGTCATCCAAAGAAAAACTTTAATTCTCTGGGGAATTTTTGCCTTCCAAATAAACCAATATGGAGTTCTGGCCATATCATGTTTAAAATGTTTATACATCGACTTCACCGAGTATCCTTTCTTATCCAACAACCATGAGGGCTTGTCATCCCTATCCGTAAGCCAGTATAATTCACAATTATTGTTCAAATCTTCTAATTGTTTAGCCCCTTTTCCAAATAACCTTCTTCTAAAGGTTAATGAATTACAGTTACCACTCAAAACCCAATTCACATTTATCTCTTTGTTAAGAGATAGCTCAAACAATCTCTTATATTTTATTGACAAAGGGACCTCGCCACACCAAATATCGCTCCAGAAACTGGTAGAGTGACCATTCCCAATTTCCAATTTTCTATTATTGCAGTACGTATCCTTACAATAAAGAAGACCTCGCCAGAATTGTGAGTCCCCTTGCTTTTTCTTTAAAATACATAAAGGCTTGCCTTTCATGTATTTTTGTTTAACAATTGTTTGCCAAAGACCCTCATCCTTTTCAAGTTTCCATAACCATTTAGTAAGAATGCTTATGTTCATGCATCTTAGATTTAAGATGCCAAGCCCCCCCCTTATTTTTATCCGTGCAAACAGAATCCCAATTCGCCAGATGATATTTTTTATTATTATTTCCTCCATACCACAGTAATCTCCTTCTAAAGATATCCATCTTCTTCAAAACAGAAGATGGTGCCAGATACAAAAAAAGCATGTAAAGGGGAATGTTGGACAAGCTACTATTAATAAGAGTCAATCTCCCTCCAAGACTCAGATACCTTCCTTGCCAAACACCCAATTTTTTTTCAAATTTCTCTTCAGTCTTAGCCCACTGAGAAGTGCTCAGCGTTTTATGATCAATAGGCACTCCAAGATAGCTCATGGGAAGGTTTTTAATTGGACAAGTAAAAAATCTCTGCATAAGCATCCTTATTATTGTTAGCATTACCAAAACAATAAACCTCACTTTTTTGAAAATTAATCTTAAGGCCAGACATTTTTTCAAAGAGAATCAGGATAAATTTTAGGTTCCTTGCGAAATCAAGATTATCTTGAAGTAACAGAATTGTATCATCAGCATACTGAAGATACGCACATCCATTTTTTATAATATGGGGAATTAAACCTGTAATAAGTTTATTTTCTTGTGCTTTTTCAATGAGACACGCAAGGCCATCAGCTGTAATGTTAAATAGTAAAGGCGAAAAAGGGTCGCCCTGTCTAACCCCTTTATACGTTGGAAAGAAAGGACCAATCATACCATTAGTTCTAATGGCAACCTTCCCTCCTTTCACCGTTTCCATCACCCAATCTCCCCATTTATCTCCAAAACCCTTCTGTTGGAGCATACTATATAAAAAATGCCAGTTAACTTTGTCATAAGCCTTCTCAAAGTCAATTTTGAAAATAATCCCATTTTGTTTTTTCATTTTAACTTCATGTACTATCTCATGCAAAGCTACAGCACAGTCCAAAATATATTTCCCTTTGACAAAACCAAATTGATTTTCACTAATGATTTTGTGAATGCATGTAGATAACCTATTATTCAGGGTTTTGGTAATTATTTTGTAGCAAACATTCAATAAACATATAGGTCTAAACTTTTTAATTTCCATAGCATTATCCACTTTTGGAATTAAAGTGATCAGACCATAATTGAGTCTTTCAATGTCCAAATTCCTTTACTGAAATCATCACACAAGTTCCAAATTTCTTTTTTAATAATGTCCCAAAAATCCTGAAAAAATCAGCTGGAAGACCATCAGGGCCTGGAGCACTGTTATGTTTGAGGTCAGAAACAACCTTGTGGATCTCTTCAAGACTAAAAGGAGTAGTAAGGGACTCTCTGTCTTCATAACTAAGTTTTTTCATATTCATATCATTCATATGAATGGTCAAAATATTTGAGGGCCCAAAAAGATCTTTATAGTAATCAGTGGCAAGCTTATTGATCTCGTCCTCGTTCTCAACGAGTCTATCATTATCATACAGAGCATGAATTTTCAGACGTCTTCTACTTCCATTTGCTTTTAGATGAAAATATTTAGTATTCTCATCACCTGCAGTGATATTTTTTTCTCTGGCAATTTGCTTCATCTTTGTTTCTTCTTCAGAAAGTAAATTTTTAAGTTGAAATTCATATTCCAACTTCTCTTCTTTGTCCTTTTCAGAAAGAATACTAGTCTCATTTTGAATATCCAATATGTTTATATTTTGTTTCAAAATATTTATTTCCCTCCTTTTTTCCTTCTTCATTAATATTCCAACCTTTAAGAACTTTCTTCAATCTTTTAACTTTTTCTTTCCAAACATCAATACTTTTTTTACTTCTAACTGGAAGAGACCAGTTATTGACCACAATGTCCCTAAAACCTGGCCTCAATTTCCAGTTGAGTTCATATTTGAACTCATGAGAACACTTTTTTTCCTCAGTTTGAAGAAGAGGCACATGATCAGAGAGAGATCTATCAAGACCTCTTACCATGGCATTATGAAAAAGTAAGTCCCATTCTGGGTTTACCAAAAACCTGTCCAGTTTTTCAAAAGTGGGGTTACCTCTATTATTTGACCAGGTATAAAGCCTATCAGAAAGTTCTAACTCAATAAGACCATACATTTCTATGATCGAGTTGAAGAGGTTACTCCATTTACTCAAAATACCAGGTTTGTTTTTCTCTTCATTAGTTCAAATGACATTAAAATCACCACCAAAGATGGTCGGGCCTTTACATTTTGAACAAATATAAGAGAACTCACTAAGAAATCTGTCTTTATTTTCAATCTGGGCCGCACCATAGACATTAATGAAATTCCATGAAATGTTTTTATATTTATGATGGATCAAACAAGTAATCATAAACTCACTTATGTCCTGACTAATAATATTAAAGATATTTGTATTAAACCCAACCAAAAGCCCACCAGATCTACCATTAGGAGGGGAGGAAACCCAAGTGAAATTTTTTTGGGGATTCAAAGCCTCAAACCAACTTTTCTCAAAACTCTTCTTCTTGGTCTCTTGAAGACCAATAAAGTCCACTTTGTATTTTGTAATGAGTTCCTGCATAAACTCAAACTTTCCCGTTTTCACCAGTCCCTGACAATTCCAAATGACTCCTATCATTATGGAACTATTAGATCTGCAACCTCTTTTCTATCAAACTTTCCCATTTTCACCAGTCCCTGACAGTTCTTTTTCTTTTTTTCCTCAGAGAATATTTTTTTCTCTTCTCATATCCTTTTTCCTATTGAGAGCCATCATTTTTTCTTTATCAGACTCACTATCCAATAATTCCTGAACCATTTTATCTATAGAAGCAGCAATCTCATGTTCATTTTCAGCATCAGAAATGTTCACTTCTTTTTCAAGATTAGAATTGGAATCACAAATAATAGATCTTTCAATTTCAACCCTTTAAATTTCATCAAGGTTCAACTTAATTTCATCCTTATTCTTTCTTAGACTAACTTTAAGCAGATCAGCAATTTCAATTAAAGTATCATCATTAGAATTTAAAAACAGAAAAAGGATTGGATGACATACCTTTGTTTAGAAATGCGTCTTTAGCTGCCGCCCTTGATATAGCTTTATCTGTTATCTTGATGTCTTCATTCGCCTCCAGTCTGGTGCTTTTTCTAGTACCTTCCACTATATCAGCTCCTTTTCCTTTGTTTTTCTTATTTTTATCATCTACAATCCCTTCCATCTTTTCTGAATCTACCTTTTCATTCAGCATTTCATCCTTCGAGTTTATAACACCCATTCCCATATCTTTGACCAGCACATCAAGTTCTTGAGAGCTGAGTAAATCATCTTCACTTTCGTTAAAATCCACATCTCCTTCACTCCCTTCTTTTACACCACCATCCTTTGCCACATCTGATAATTTATCAGATTTTCCAGAAGTAATCAAGGACCCAATCATTTTAGAAGTCGATCCAGAATGATATTCAATGATCATATCATTTTCCTCTGTCTCAAAATCTTCATTTTTAGCTTTTTTCCCACTTTTCTCCATCACTGTTTTTCCAGATCTATGAACATCAACCGAGGCCCTTTTTCCCAAGCTGACAGAATCATCATTCCATCCTTCTGCATCAATATTCTCTATTTTAAAGAATATGTCATACAAATATGGTTTCACCCCAACTTCTATAACTTCTAGAATCATATCAATACTTTTGACATGAACTTTAAACCTAACCATGTCTTTAGATTCAAGAGAATTCAGATCTATTTCCTCAATAGCCCCAATTGTTGAGCCAAGTTCACATATAGCCTGGTAATTAAGCAATTCCTCTAGAACATTTTCAGCCACAACGCAAGTAGTATGAAGTCTAGATTTGGCTTTCGCTTGAGAAGACCAAGGTATAACACTGATTTTAACTCCAGATATTTTCATTTTTAATTCTAGAAAGTTCATAACCTCATCCAATCTTTCTTGAGAAGGAAACTGCATTAAAGAACCAGAAGGACATTTGGTGGCTTTCCAAGTTCTGCCCCATGGAAAATGGAAGCTAAAATCCTGTTCCAGATCCTCACATCTAACCTCACCCTCAATCACTTTCACCAAACCTAAAAAACTTTTTCTAGCTTTTTAGCAGCATTTTTAGCAACTGAGAAGCATAAAACCCTAATCCATCGACCGCCATACCCACTATTGGCATAGTCGGTTTGCTTTGCTTAGGCCAAACACATTTAGCAGTGACATGAGTTTTTTCCTACAAATCTCACACCAAAGAGGTTTGAAACATTCCCTGGCATCATGCCCTTCATCGCCACATTTTTGAGTTTTGACAAAAAGACGACGACCAAGATCTAGATCCATGGCAACAGGGGGGTAGGATGATTCTTGTTACCTGGATCAGCACCCTCTCCAAACGATGAGATCTGAGAATCATTCTTTATCTCCGTATTCACCTGCGGGGGTCTCAAACGCCAACTTAAGTTTCAGTGTCTTCCCCAGGGAGGTGAATTTTGTCTCTACGACTTAGGGTTTGGACGATCCCACTTCGTGTTTTTCCCTTTTGGATCCATTATCTCCGAGTTTCTAGGGATTTGGAAACCAATCCCTACTCTCGACCACGGATCCGAAGAGGGAAGAGGACGGATAGGGGCAGATCTCCAACCCCCACAGAAACTAGACTTCACTTTGGTCGGCAGCCGCCAAAGCGCAGAGAGGAAAGTGTGACGGAACCTCCCAAGTCATTAGGCCCACCTACAGTTGTCCTTGTCCAACGGACCTCAGACAACCCTGCAGGTGCCCCTGAATCACTTGACAAGTTCGGTATCTGCTTACCTTTCCCAAGAGCGCTTCACCCGTCACGCAGACATTATCAACATCGGAAATACGAAAATGCAGAAGTAGTTACATTAACTTACCTTTATTAAAAAGTAAGACAAAGTTTTATAGTTACAGACCAGAAATATAATATATGAGTGCAGAGTATTATTATTACAAACCATGGGAGGCAAAAACCCCTCCCGATAAGTATCAAACAAAAGTTTTATGGAGGATCCTTTCCTCCCGTAGCTTTACACCTGGTGTTCTTCCTTTGGTACCACCTTTGAACAGAAGCAATTCCTCACCTAAAAACAACATGGGACAAAGCCCTGAGTATGGAATTACTCAGCAAGTCTTACCCGACTAAAGAAAAGACTCTCAAGGGTATGCTGGCCTTCAGGGAGTCAAGGTAAGGCTTAACAATAGTTAATGACTCTGTTTGCATAAATGCTTACTAAGAGTGGATCCTTAAAAATCCAGTTTTGTTGTCCGGTTAAGTAGAATTACCTGTAACTAGAGTTCATTCTACCCTAGTTCAATCACATGACCCGCACTAGCCAATTTCTTAACAACCCTTCATCTTTACTAGATTGCTACGTGTAAGTCAGTGACCAAGTCTTCATAACCGCGAAGTTACGGCGATCCGAATCAATTATACTCAGCTGAGGATCTCCAATCACACGACATATGTAGCACTTAACCCTTGCATATGTCAACTCGCCACCGGGGTTCTTAAGACCAGATCAGGTTTACGCCAACCGAGAGCACAGATACACCACCGTCCAGCCTCTTGCCACGGAGGGTACACGCTACTCTCGTCATCTCTCCACTCCCATTGCGTGGTATCTTATTCTGGCCTTAGTCTGCCCGAGGCAAAGCTTACCCATGACGAGGCATGTGACCAGTTAAAGGGTCCTCGGTTAGCAGGCCTACATCGAGAAGGTCCTTAATCGACTTAGACGGAGACACTACATCGAAACTTTCTTCTCGTGCAAGTCACCCGTCCGGTCTCGGCTTAATCATTTCAACCCAAAGTTTGGTACCTGGCAGAAGTACATCTTTTCCGATGTTGAACCCATCATGGCCATGATGGATCCACCATCAAGTTTTGTTTTTGAAAACATCCCACCCACTTTGCAACATCATCTTTTGAGAAAACAAAACCTTTTGTTTTTCTAAAGCAAAGCTAAGGATAAGAAAACTTTTTGTAAAATAGGGATTAAGGAAATAATCCAAGGAAGGGAATGCAGGAATTGGTTTAGCACACAACTCCTACCACCTAATGCATCAAGTCAGTGAGAAAGATTTTAAAAGGAACAAGGAGGTGGCAAATGCACCGGGGCTTGCCTTGTTTTACTGGTGAATCAGGCTCAGATCCGTAGATATCAAAATAGAAACAGTTGCCTGCCTGATGTTCCTCAGGTGGTGGTGGTGAAGTCTTCTCTTCTTCGACTCCTACTTCTTCGTTTTCTAAACATAACCATACATAATAATGAATGCTCATGTAATGCTCATGAGAGTGCAAAGATAATAAAAGTTTATTATCTAAAGTCTTGAATACAATTTTCCTTCACGGATCTCCGAGAACTTAAGGTTTCCGGAGTCAATAGTGAAGTTCACAGGGCAGGGGGCTAGGGTTTTGGGTTCTAAGTATCAAACATGGCCCAAATCATACCAAACTTTACACAAGGCTTCTAAATATTATTTAAAGTTTACCCTAAAAATTTAGTGAATTTTGGATTTACTATTTATTCTCTAAAAATCCAGAAACATGATCTTAGACTGCTTTAAATACTCTATAATTTCTCTTTTGGACTAAAAATCATGAAACTATTTTTATTAAATACTATAAGAAATTAGAAACCCAACAAAATTGGTCTGGTATTTTTAGGATTTTTCTACAATTTTCTACAGTTTCTTTAGCTCTAGCAGAAAAGGAAAAAGAAAAAGCATGAACAGTGTTGGACCTAAACTAGCCCAGTCGGCCCAGTCTGCACAGGAAACAAGGACGCGCCCACGCGTGCGCGTCCGCGATGGTAGGTTTGCACCGAGACCCCCGCTGTTGTGAATATCCGTTAAGAATCCCTAGTTACTATTTAACGTCTCACTAACATTCACAGAAAAACCCCTGCACTTCTAATTCTTCACCACCCGGAGTCCTCGACGGCGAACGACGTCGCGCTGAGCTCCGGCGAGCCCGTATACCGGCCGACTCACGCGATGACTGGCGCCTTGCTTTGACCGAGACCAAATTCAAGACCTCATAATCGTTTCCCCCAAATCAATTTCTGGATTACAGCCCTACAGCGCCCTGCCCCCGGTGACCGCAAGCACTACGGCCAACCCAACGCGTTCCCGGTGTTCTATGGAGTCTTAACTTAATTGACCGGGTCGAGAAGCATCACCAGCACACAAGGATGCTAAAACAAGAGCAAGGAGGGCATGATCGAACCTGTGATGGGCTGACCGCGGCGAGCCCAAACACACGGTGTTCTTGACCAAATTGGGGGAAATTCCAAATTGGGGAGTTGTGGGGAACAATTGGAGGTAAGAGCTGGTTTACTAGACGCGCAATTACCTAGCGGAGCTCTAGGAGGCTTCAATTTATAGAATGCAACAGCGGTGGCACTCAATTTGGCAGAGAAGTGCTGGCGGCCGGAGAGAGGGGAGATTACTGGTGCAGTGGATTCGTGTCTTCCGTCGTGGCGAACTCACCGGCGATGAGTAACTATCGCAAGCCGAGCTACTGCGACGTGGTAAAGTGCTTAGCACGTGGCGCACGGCAGTGATCGGCCAACAGCGGCGAGGTTTATCCCGATCAGCCGGTGAGCAAGTGGTATGGGGAACCTAGCCGCGGCCGGACCCAAGCCGATCCGGGCGCCACGATCTTTACTCGTTCACCGTTATCCACAAGTCACAACGCACGAATCACGGCGACTAACGTGAATCACGGTGTGACGGTCGTCGGCGGTGAAGGGGAATGAACTGGGTATCTTCTTCAGTTACTGTACCATGGCATTCATCTTCAGTTGACCTGACAAAGCAACTTGAAGCTGGATTTTCTCCTAAATTTACTTGGCAACCTACTGATCGACCAGTATGAAAGTTGTCATCATATGATCCATCTACAAACCAACTGTAGTCACCATACTCAAACACCCATGGAATCATCCTCAAAATAGCCCCCAAAGTTCATCCCATAATACAGAATATCCAATTTCAGGCTTTAGACAAACTGACAGCCTAACTTTGGGTGTATTTTTCTTCACATTTTTCATAACAATAGTGTTGAATCCCTTAAACAAAGTTATTCTCCTTTGATAGATCTACAAAATTGATGTGGTGACCTAGGGCAAAATCCTTTTTGTTTGGAAGTTACAAGGCCCCAAAGATGAACTCATTACACTGAAATTCAGACTTAACCAAAAGAGTTCAAGTGTGGCTCTTTTGCAATTAAGTCCAAATCTCAAGGTTTGGGTTGCAAATCTTCATAATTGTGAACCATATGACTTAAGACACCTTATTATCATGGTTTTTGCACTTTAGTCCAAAAGTGTACTAATTTTGCACTTACCCCCTAGGGTTTAGGTTTAGGGCTTTCCAAGGTCCTTTTTAGGGTTTTTTGACTTTTCAGGGGTCTGGATGTAACTTAGGTCTATTCTCAGTAACATTTTATGACTATTTCAATTAAGCTTTAGATTTTTCTCTATTTGGACTTTGTTTTACCCTTATGATCCCCATTTAGGGTTAAGTACCCTATTCTAGGGTTTTATCCACAAAATGTCATACCAATACAACTTGTTTGAAATTTTTGCCTAGTGAATGCATTCTAGGTGTGACAAACACATGATATGCTATGCTTATGATGTTATGCTCAATTTTTAGTAATAGTAACACCAGGGGTGTTACATCCTTCCCCCATAAAAGAATCTCGTCCCGAGATTAAAAGTTCTAGGGTAGGTAATGGAAAAGGAAATGCTTCACTCTTTTATTTCCTTATTCTTGGTACAAGGCAGGGGTGGTTTGAGGCTCACTCTTTTATTACAAAAATTGTATACACTTTACAAATTACATGAGACTAAAAAGCCTGGGAAATTCTTTTCTAAATAGTCTCGAGTTTCCCATGTAGCCTCATCTTCTGAATGCTGGTTCCACTGTATCTTGTAAAACTTTAGAGTCTTCCTTCGGGTAATTCTGTCCTTTTGATCCAAGACTTGAATGGGATGCTCCGAATATGTCAAGTCTGGTTCTAGGGCAACATCTGTTACTTCAATAGTTCGATCGGGAACCCGAAGACACTTCTTCAATTGCGATACGTGGAACACATTATGTACAACAGACAAGGTTTCGGGTAGCTGAAGTCGGTATGCCACTGGTCCATATCTTTCAAGGATAAGAAAAGGGCCAATGTATCGAGGTGCAAGCTTCCCTTTCATCCTGAAACGTGTTATACCCTTCATTGGGGAGACTTTCAAATAGACATAATCTCCCACCAAAAAATACAAGGGCATCCGTCATTTTTCTGCATAACTTTTCTAACGAGCTTGAGCTTTCTTCAAATTATGAATTATTCGTCGAACTTTTTCTTCGGTATCTTTTACCGTATCTGGCCTGAAGAAACTTCTTTTACCAGGTTCAGACCAATTTAGCGGAGTACGACACCGTCGCCCATATAAAGCTTCAAAGGGTGCCATCTTAATGCTTTCTTGATAGCTATTATTATATGATAATTCCGCTAATGGTAAACAATCATCCCATTTCTGTGGGAATTCTAGAACACAAGCTCGTAGCATATCTTCCAGTATTTGATTTACCCTCTCAGTTTGACCACTGGTTTGAGGATGATAGGCCAAACTGTGGAGCAATTTAGTACCCAAGGACTTGTGAAGTTCTTCCCAGAATTTTGACACAAATTGAGGTCCACGATCCGACACTATAGTCTTCGGAATACCGTGCAAACTAAGAATACGAGCAATGTATAATTGGGCATACACAACAACTAGGTGATCTGTCTTGACTGGCAGAAAATGAGCAGTTTTCGTAAGCCGATCAATTATAACCCAAATAGAGTCATACCCTTTTGCTATTCTGGGCAATCCCACAATGAAGTCCATACTTATATCTTCCCATTTCCATATAGGGATAGGTAAGGATTGTAATGGACCCGCAGTCTTCATATGTATGGCTTTGACACGTCTGCAAGTGTCACATCTTGCCACATAGCGTGCAATTTCAATCTTCATCTTTGTCCACCAATAATGTTGTCTTAGATCATGATACATCTTAGTGCTTCCGGGATGAATAGAATAGCGACTAAGATGTGCTTCATCCATAATTTGTTGGCGGATTTCTTCATCCTTTGGCACAACTATGCGGTTGTTGAACCATATAATGCCTTGATCGTCTTTTCTGAAACATTTGGCTCTTCCGGCCTCTATTTTCTCACAGATGTGCTTCATACCCTCATTATCCTTTTGAGCATCCATTATCCGTTGTAAAAGGACCGACTCAAGCTTTAGTTGATTTAAAGTTCCACATTGGATCATTCCCAGGTTTAACTTCTCCATCTCCTGGCATAACGTAATGTCAGAAGTCTTCATCGTTAGACAATGGCAGGAAGCCTTGCGATATAATGCATCCGCCACTACATTAGCCTTGTCTGGGTGGTAGTGAATTTCCAATTCATAGTCCTTAATAAGCTCGAGCCATCGCCTCTGTCTCATGTTTAACTCTGACTGGGTGAAGATATACTTCAAGCTTTTATGATCTGTATAGATGTGACAGATACTCCCCAGCAGATAATGACGCTAGATTTTTAGGGCATGAACCACTGCAGCTAACTCCAGATCATGAGTGGGATAGTGTTCCTCATGTCGGCGCAACTGCCTTGAAGCATAAGCTATTACTCGGTCTTCTTGAATTAAAACACAGCCGAGATCACTGCCTGATGCGTCACAATACACATCAAAGGGCTTCTCAATATCCGGTTGAGCCAATACCGGAGCAGTGGTTAATAATACCTTCAATTATTCAAAGGCTTCATTACACTTTGAAGACCAAATAAATTTAGTATCATTCTTCAATAAACTTATCATTGGTTTCACAAGCTTGGAAAAATCTGGTATAAATCAGCGGTAATAGCCAGCTAGTCCAAGGAAACTTTGGACTTGGTGTACAGTGGTTGGGAGTTTCCACTCCAAAATATTCTTGACTTTGCTGGGATCCACCGTAATCCCCTTGGCAGATAATACATGTTCTAGAAATTGGATTTCTTCCAGCCAGAAGGCGCACTTACTGAACTTAGCATATAATTGGTGCTCTCTTAAGCGCGTCAACACGATCCATAAGTGCTGGGCATGCTCCTCTTCATTCTTGGAATATATCAAGATATCGTCAATGAATACCACCACAAACTTATCCAGCTCGGGCATAAATACTGAGTTCATAAGACATGTGAAATGGGCAGGAGCATTTGTTAGTCCGAAAGACATAACCAAATATTCAAACAAACCATACCGCGTAGTGAATGTGGTCTTTGGTACATCTTCGGGTCGGATACGGATCTGATGATAGCCCGATCGGAGGTCAATTTTAGAGAAGACCCTCGCTCCAGTTAGTTGATCAAATAGAATATCAATCCATGGAAGAGGGTACTTATTTTTGATAGTAACCTCATTCAGGGGTCTATAATCCACGCACATCCGTAGTGTTTGATCCTTCTTCTTAACAAAGATGGCTGGATAGCCCTAGGGTGATGAGCTTGGCCGGATGAATCCCTTCTCCAATAGATCTTGTAATTGGGTCTTGAGCTCTGCCAGTTCATTTGGAGGCATTTGGTACGACCTTCTGGAAATAGGAGCCGTACCAGGCTTTAACTCAATCACAAATTCAACATCTCTTTCCGGAGGCAATCCGAGCAAATCTTCTGGAAAAACATCTAGGAACTCACATACTACCGGAATATCTTGGATCTCCGGTATAATAGCTTCATATATTCTGCCAAATGGTTTAGCTGGAATGGCTATGGGGATGGTCAAGAGAACCTCTTCTTGGTCATAACTCAATTTAATAGTTCTCAATTCAGTATTGAGAATAGCTTTATGTTGGGCCAACCAATTCATGCCCAGAATTACATCTATGTCTTGGCCTTTCAGAACAATCATATTAGCAGGAAAGTCCCGTCCAGCCAATGTTACGGGCACTTGGTAAGCCACTTCTTTAGTAAATATTTGTCCCCTAGGCGAATGAATTTTAAACCCTTCCCTTGATTCATGGTATGTAATGCAATGTTGCTCCACAAATTTCTTGCTTATGAAAGTATGCGAAGCGCCAGAATCAAAAAGAATAATTGCGGGGTGATTGGCCACTAGAAACGTACCCATCATAACCGGTTCGCCATCCGGTGTTGTGGCCACTTGAGTATAATAAATTCGTCCTGTTTTCCTTGTATTTTTGCCCGCGGTATTGTTTGCCGCATTTCCCTTTCCTTGAGTGGAATTCCCAGAACTCTGTTGATTACTTGATCAATTTTGCTTCTGATATGGGCAGTCCTTGATAAAGTGTCCAGACTTTCCACAGTTGAAACAGCCAGTTGAAGAGCTGGGGAGGGCAGGGAAACGAGTGCCAGGGGCACCCGGCTGATTTGTTGGTGTAGGGGCAGTGGCGGGACGAATGAAGACCGGTTGCTTGAAAGGGTAGGAGGGTGGACGTGGGGAAGAATGATTAGGATTGAAAGGTCGGATTACCAACCTTTGCCTTTTCTCAGACCCCTGACTAGGTCTGTCGCCTCCGTAACCCTTGGATTTTCCGGAACCTGCATATTTAGCCTCAACTGCCAGCGCTGTGCTGACAGCCCTTCCGTAAGTAAGGTCGATGCAGGTGGCCATCTTTCTTTGCATTCGATCATTCAGGCCTCTCATGAAGCAATTCCTTTTCTTCAAATCTGTGTTGACTTGATCGATTGCATATTGGGATAAGTTATTAAATTTATTGAGATACTGGGTAACAGTATCCCCGCCTTGTTTCAACTTCATGAACTCCTCTTGCTTCATGTGGAGCACCCCTTTAGGTATATAGTGCTCGCGGAAAGCCAACTTGAACTCATCCCAAGTTATTTGATGACCAGCCGGTTGAACGGCTACAAAATTTCCCCACCACGTACTGGCAAGGCCACGCAATTGTTGTGTTGCGAATAGGGGCTTTTGAATCTCTGAACACCGAAGGAGCCCGAACTTCTGTTCAATAACGCGGATCCACTCATCCGCTTCTAGAGGGTCCTCTGCTTTGACGAACAAGGGAGGGCGCGTCTCGGAGAAATCTAGATAGGATGTTTCACGGGGGCCTTGCAGATATGCCCGCCCGCCTTGTTGTTGTAATTGTTGACCTGCCATCCCCCGCAGGAAGCGGGTATTGTCGGCCGTAGCGTTAACCAGGGCAGCGATGGCCTCGGCTAATGTGGGAGGTACTGGAGGTGGGTTTGGTGTTACTTCCCTCCCAATGGAGGTCCCTGCTCCATCCTGTGAATGAGTCTTGGAAGGCATCTGAGGCAACAAACATTGAAAAGAATATAATATGCCAAAGAAAACCATCCATTTTACATTACTAAAAAGGGTAATGTTACAGACTCGAATTTACAACAGGATTACATTACTTATTATACATTATTACTACTTCTACCCTATACTACTCTGGCTTCTTGTCACTCTTAGTAGCCTCGTTGTCGGGAGTAGAAGACCATTCATCCACCAACTTCATAGAGGGAGGAGGCTCGAACAAGTCCAGTTCACCACCGAGTGCTTCTCCCGCTACTCCAGAAGGTCCGGCTTTAAGGAACAAAGCCAGGTGCATCTCATACATGCGCCAAGAAGACAACATATATAATAACAAAGTGTATAGAGATAAATGTCATAAAACATCAGAGTATTTATTACATAGCGGAAGACTTATTACAAAATAAAATAATAAATATAAAACGAACTAAGGATCGTCGGTGCCAATGTCAACTGAGAAACGCCACCTAGATCAGATCATACTCCTCGCCTTGTGGCTCCTCCTGAACCACCTGCTCTTCTCCTGTGGGGAGGTGTGAGACAGCAAGGGTGAGCTCACACATGATCATAGCTCAACAAGTTGTCGGGAACCAGTGGACATGAACTCACAAAGGTGGGAGTTCATGTGATGTGTAAGGCTAATCAATGACAGGGGTTAAAGCTGAGCATTGCTTTTAAGTAGTTGGTCAAAATTTTATTAGCAGTTACTAAGTGCAAGTAAATACCAAACCTTAAGTAAAGTAATAGAACAAAATTAATAATAATCCCATGCATATGCGAATGACAAATTGAATTTAAGTTCCATAATTTAATCATTAGAGAGTCCTGAGCTGCTCATGACCGTGAGCTCGGCTAGTATACCAGTTTTACACTCTGCAGAGGTTGTACCCTTTACCCACAAGCCGTGTTTCCCATGTCGCCAGGGTTAGCTAGACCCTTAGACACTACCAAGGTGAATGGCTAGGGATCCACTATGAGGCCTTTACAAAGTTCCACTAGCTTCCGAAACCCCGCTACAGTTTATGGGAAGAGCACTTGCAAGAATCCCCCGTCTGACCTCCATCGCAGCAAAATCAACCCGAGAACCTCCTTGCATGCAACTCCCCTATTGCCCTTGCCCCTTTCGAGTAAGGTAGTCTTCCACTAGCTTTCCTAATTAGTTAGCCAAGGGGTCCCATTCCTCCCTTGTGGTGGCACGTGTTTCTCAAGTTAAGCTCCATGTTCCAATTAACAATAATATAATGATCTTGACATGAACATAAATAAAATAACAAAATAACTGGAACATGGATATAAAATATTAACCCAAAATCATGTAAAGCAATAGCAAAAACTACCCATGTGATTCAGGGGTAAACAAGGTAATGAGATAAACAATCTAGGGTGACCTATTGGGTCCCATCAAAATTAAGCCTATGCATGGTAAATGATTATAAAGAACATTATTGGGTAACAAAAGTGAATCAAGGGCACAACTTGCCTAGCACTTGAGATTCCAGGAACCAACTTGCTTTTCAGATGACACGTGTCCTCGCGCTAGTCATAGCAATACAAACAAACATGGTATAGATAAAATTAACATCACACCAAACATAAGTACAAACTGAATAATAATAGTCTACGCGACGCTACGAGATCGTGGGAACGAGAACCACTAAAATCGGAGTTAGGGTTAATAAGTTATGATTTCCTGAAGTTATTTAATGCCTAGAATAGAGTTATTCATGTGGATAATTTTAAATCAAGCTTCATGGTTAGAAAAAGATACCCAATAATAAACAATATTTAAATAAAATAAATGCCATTGGAATGAATCAATTTGGAGTTATATATTTTAAATTATGAATTTCTGATGGTTTTATGTGCTTGAAATAATATTAAATGAGAGATTAATTTTCTTACTGTTTTCATGACAAACAGAGACACTAAGTATTACACAATATTAATACAAAACTATAGGAACTAGAATGGACTAATTTGGACTTCATATGAATTAAATATGAATTATACAAGTTTCTGACATTACTTTTATACCAAAAATTCATTTTCTAGTTTAATTCTGAATAACCTAAGGTTTCTGGACTAGGCGTCAATTACTGGAAAAGACAGGGGCAACTGCGCAAAATTTCCTAGACACAGAGCGTACAACGCTAGGACGGCGGGTTGATATGCCAGAAACGGAGGGGCTTTCTTGCAAATACGCATGGCCAAAGGGTATCGGAAACTATGGGCCACCCGATCACTTCAACGGCCCAGATTAAATCCTATCTAAAGTGAAGCGGTACGATACTATAGCCGTTTGATCAGCGATCGGCGGCACGGATTTAAAACTCTCCTGATTCACCCTGACCCGCACGATTCATGATCAACGACCCGATCGCTTTTGTAAATCGAAGGGGTACGCGATTTTAATCTCGACCGCATAACTAGATCCAACGGTCGCAAGCACGCCACCAACCTCCCTGCCTCACTAGAGCACGGCAATGCCCCGCCACCGCGTGGCGAACGAGACGATGATCGCCTTACCTGGCTACCCGCAACCCACTGCACAATCGCCATCATCGGAGGGACCAACAGAATGCAGACATCAAACCGAAAAGGATTAGGGACACCATACCATTGAAGGCACCCTGGTGAAGCCGCCACGCGACAGATAGCGGACCTTTGCGGCAGGGACTGCTCCGGTGAGCAATTGGGACGACGCAGATGACCAATCCACCACGGTGGAGAGCGGTACTGGCGGCACACGAGGACGACGGCGAGGAATCGACGGCGTTCTAGTGGATCCCGCGCCTAGAGCTTCCACCATTCGCTCGCGGCCACGACTTCTTTCTCTGTGCTATTGTTCCATAGCGGTGGACAACGCGAGTCCCTGGAAGGCGACGGCACGCCAGATAGAAGCTCGATGGCCGGTGGTTGGGCGAGATGGAAAGAACGGCCATGCACTGGATGATTCGCTGGCTAATATGGTTGGGCCAGAGCGCATCTCGGATCTCGGCCACGGCGAGACCGCCATTGCAGCTGGTACAGAGGGAGCTAGAGAGGCAACACTGCCATCGCGGCAGTAGACACGGAAGAACAGCAGTGGAGTCGAGCAGAGGGGCAGGGTACGACGGAGGAGCTTTCCATGGGAACAGGGAGGTTCGGCCTTCGATTTTATACTCCGGAGACGAGGCTGGCGACCCGGTCTAGATTGATGCGAGGATCACGGCGGCTTCGATGGTCAGCGCGCGCACCCGAGGATGGCGAATGGAAGAGGAATAGTGGATGTGGGGCCCGCGCGTCATACTCACACGAAAACGATGGCCGGCAGCAGTGGAGGTTAGACTGGCATGTGGCCCATACGCGCCCGAGAGTGGGTGATGAGCGGCTGGCAGTGGCTGGATGATGGGGCCCAGATGGCAGTCACAGGATTTCTCTCCACTGGGCCGCGTGATGGAGGTTGGGAAGTGGGCCAAGACACGCTGATTCCAGCCCAACAGTCTCATTTCCTTTTCCTTTTCTTTTACATTTTCTGTTCTGTTTTCCCTTTTTATTTTTTCGAATTCCAAATTTCAAATTCAAATTTTTGTGGCAAGTTTGTTCTCAGATCAAATATGAAATTTTGAATATTCTAGTATGGGATGAATCCATTGTTTATAAATTTATTTTTTTGCATCGTTTAGTATTTTTTTCCCTTTCCTTTATACTATTTCCAATTTTCTAAGATTTGAATTAGGTTTTAATCCCTAATTCCCATTCTTAAAGTAACCCTATTAATATTATCATTATTATTAAATGCACAAACAATTAACTTCAGCATGATGCATGATTTATTTTATAGGTGGTTGGCTAATCAATCATTTTAAAGATGGTTGTTCACATGTTTTAAGAAATAGAAACATATCACATAAGAGGATTAATCCCTTTAATATGATTTAAAAACTTGGGTATTACAAATTCTACCCCCCTTAAAAAGAATCTCGTCCTCGAGATTTAGGAAGGACTAGGGAAAAGATGGGAAGAATCTATGCGAAGCTCTTCTCCTCTTTCTCATGTTGCTTCATCTTTTCCATGGTGACTCCATTGCACTTTGCACATCATTATCACCTTATTTCTTGTAACTCGAGTCAAAGTATCAAGAATCTTGATAGGATACTCCGTGTAAGTCAAATCACCCTGAACACTGAGCCCTTCCATTGGTAACTGTTCCTCACGGACACGGA
Organism: Zea luxurians; assembly: GCA_029449295.1. Classification (NCBI taxonomy): domain Eukaryota; kingdom Viridiplantae; phylum Streptophyta; class Magnoliopsida; order Poales; family Poaceae; genus Zea; species Zea luxurians. The sequence goes on from JAOPSE010000007.1 coordinate 151,041,509, forward strand.
GACACTTCTTAAGTTGAGACACATGGAATACATTATGCACATCAGATAGATTTTCGGGTAGCTCGAGTTGATAGCCATCTCTCCAACTCACCTAAAAACTCTGAATGGTCCAATAAAGTGAGGGAACAATTTGCCCTTAACTTTAAATCTCCTCATTCCACGAAGTGGTGACACCTTGAAGTACACATGATCACCTTCCTCAAATTCCAGTGGTCTTCTTCTATTATCCGCGTAGCTCCTTTGTCTGGTCTGAGCTACCCTCCAATTCTCTCGAATTATATGAACTTGTTTTTTTGCCTCTTGAATAAGTTCGGGCCCAAAGAACTGTCTTCCTCTAGTCTGGTCCAAAAATAGAGGAGTCCTGCATTTCCTATCATATAGAGTCTCGAACGGTGACATCTTCAGACTGGCCTGGTAACTATTATTATATGAGAACTCAGCATAAGGTAGACTCTTGTCCCAACTACTATCATGCTAAATGGCACAAGCTCTCAACACGTCCTCCAATACTTGGTTAGTCCTTTCAGTCTGTCCATCAGTATGAGGTAGGCCGAACTAAAATTCAACTTCGCATCCATATTCTCATGAAAACTTTTCCAAAATCTTGGGGTAAACTGTGATCCTCTATCCAAAATGATCTTCTTCGGTACACCGTGTAGAGACATAATCTGAGTCATATATAACTCTACCAATTGAGATCTCTTATAAGTAGTCTTGAACGGAATGAAATGAGCCACTTTGGTCAGTCTATCCATAATAACCCATATCGAATCATATCCTTTTCGAGGTGCGAGGCAATCCAGTAATGAAACCCATACCAATCTCTTCCCACTTCCATTTGGGTATCTTTAATGGGTATAATAGTCCAGTTGGTCTTTGGTGTTCTACCTTAACTCTTTGACACACATCGCACATAGCCACATGTGCAGCCACATCTCTCTTCAATCCATACCACCAATATTTCTGCTTCAAATCCTGATACATCTTAGTACTACCAGGATGAATAGAATAATCTGAGTCATGGGCCTCCTTCAATATAGTCTCACGAAGGCATTCAATATCAGGAACACATATCATGTCCTTGAACCATATGGTGCCTTGCTCATCTTCCGTGAATTCCGGACCTCGACCTTCAGTAATAAGATCCTTGATCTCTTATATCTTAGCATCACCAATCTATCCTTTGCGGATTTCTTGCTCCAAGGTAGGTTCCGCGTCAATAATAACTCCTTCAATGTGAGCAACTATCCCCAGGTTAAGTCTCCTGAAATCCTCAACAATCTCATCGGGTAGCTGGGCAACAACAGCTGAATGAACATGCTCCTTTCAACTCAAGGCATCTGCAACCAAATTCGCCTTGCCCGGGTGATAGTGAATCTCCAAATCATAATCCTTAATAAGCTCCAACCAACGGCATTGCCTAAGGTTGAGATCCTTCTGAGTGAATATATACTTCAAACTCTTATGATCCGTGTATACTTGACACTTGGTTCCCATAATATAATGTCTCCCAATCTTAAGCGCATGCACAATGGCTGCCAGTTATAAGTCATGAGTGGGGTAGTTCAATTCATGTTTCCGCAACTGACGCAACACGTAGGCAATCACATGTCCTTCTTGCATGAGCACACATCCCAAGCCTTGGCCACCTGCATCACAATAAATGTCAAATCCCTTCTGTAGATCTGGCATAACCAACACTGGTGGTGACATCAATCTCTTCTTTAATTGATCGAAGCTATATTGGCACTTCTCGTCCCACTTAAATTCTTTTCCCTTCTCCAGAAGTGAGGTCATAAGCTTAGCAATCTTAGAAAATCATTCAATAAATCTCCGATAATATCCTGCAAGTCCCAAGAAACTTCGGTCCTCCGTAACCGTAGTGGGTATGCTCCACACCACTATCTCCTTGACTTTAGCAGGATCCACTGATATCCCTCCATTAGAAATGATATGTCCAAGAAATGGCACCTCGCCAATCCAAAACTCGCATTTACCGTACTTGGCGTAGAGTTGATTATCTTAAAGCTTTTGTAGTACCAATCACATATGTTCCTCATGATCACTATCACTCTTGGAATAAATAAAAATATCGTCCATGAAAATCACGACGAATCTGTCCAGATCATGCACCTTATTCTTCAGATCCATAAAATAGGTTGGTGCATTAGTTGGTCCAAATGACATAACGGTAAACTCATATAAACCATATCGGGTCGAGAAAATTCGCCTTGGGAATATCCGATGGCCTAATCTTCATTTGATGATAACCCGATCGAAGATCAATCTTCGAGAATACCCTTGCACCACTCATCTGATCAAATAAATCTTTAATGCGGGGTAATGGATACTTGTTCTTCACAGTTACATCATTAAGGGTCCTATAATCCACGCACATCCCTTGTGATCCATCTTTCTTCTGTATAAATAGAACCGGCGCTCCCCCAAGGTGAGGAACTTGGATGAATGTACCCAGCTTCTTGTAGTTCCATTAATTGCTTCTTAAGTTCCTTTAGTTCTTCTACGGACATTCTGTATAGCCGTTTAGAAATAGGAGCAGTCCTAGATAAGGGATTAATGACCAACTCAACTTCCATATCTGGTGGCATCCCTAACGACTCCTCTAGAAAGACATCCGGAAAAATCTCTAACTGCACAGATGTTGTCACCCACAAACTTCTCATCTTCTAAGAATGCCGCTAGTCTGATGGTGGTAGTTACTGCAACTTCAACTTCAAATCTTTGTCCTTTGGAACTGGTGAGTTCTATGGTTCCCTTAGCACAGTGTATAAACTGCCTTTGCCTTTCTTAACCATGACATACCAAGGATCACGTCTATAGTGCTCTCTTCTAACACTATAGGGGTAGCCCATCTGGGTTAGAAACATAGGGTAAGAAAGGGAGAATTGTAGACAAGGCGAGTAATTATGAGGAATGTTACTGCGGGGGATTTATTAGCTAAGTAGATTAGTGTGTCACCTACTAACGCTAATACATTACCTTATGGTGGTACATGCTAAGATGCCCGTCTATACTATTTCAATCAATCAAAGAAGCAAATCAGGCATTGATCATCAGAACAATCAACCAACATTTTTAATAGAGAAAATAATTTTAATTTCATCTTAGGTTCCCTATCTCTGAAAAAGTTCATAGTTGTAGGATTCCAAGGTGTGAAACCCATCTTGTCTTAAAGTAGAAAAGATAAGAATGGTCAGAGTGGAACAATAGAAGGTGAGACAGGATCAAGATAAGTATAGAAAGAATCAGAGTAAGGTAAGTAGGTAAGGGTTTGTCTATTTCTATCTAGGTTTCGTCCGACAGTCAACATTTCCTCTAATACCACTTCTGTCACACCCGGCTTTAAGAACAAAGCCAGGTGCATCTCATACATGCGCCAAGAAGACAACATATATAATAACAGAGTGTATAGAGATAAATGTCATAAAACATCAGAGTATTTATTACATAGCGGAAGACTTATTACAAAATAAAATAATAAATATAAAACGAACTAAGGATCGTCGGCGCCAATGTCAACTGAGAAACGCTACCAAGATCAGATCATACTCCTCGCCTTGTGGCTCCTCCTGAACCACCTGCTCTTCTCCTGTGGGGGGTGTGATACAACAAGGGTGAGCTCACACATGATCATAGCTCAACAAGTTGTGGGGAACCAATGGACATGAACTCACAAAGGTGGGAGTTCATGTGATGTGTAAGGCTAATCAATGACAGGGGTTAAAGCTGAGCATTGCTTTTAAGTAGTTGGTCAAAATTTTATTAGCAGTTACTAAGTGCAAGTAAATACCAAACCTTAAGTAAAGTAATAGAACAAAATTAATAATAATCCCATGCATATGCGAATGACAAATTGAATTTAAGTTCCATAATTTAATCATCAGAGAGTCCTGAGCTGCTCATGACCGTGAGCTCGGCTAGTATACCAGTTTTACACTCTGCGGAGGTTGTACCCTTTACCCACAAGCCGTGTTTCCCATGTCGCCAGGGTTAGCTAGACCCTTAGACACTACCAAGGTGAATGGCTAGGGATCCACTACGAGGCCTTTACAAAGTTCCACTAGCTTCCGAAAACCCACTACAATTTATGGGAAGAGCACTTGCAAGAATCCCCGTCTGACCGCCATCGCAGCAAAATCAACCCAAGAACCTCCTTGCATGCAACTCCCCTACTGCCCTTGCCCCTTTCGGGTAAGGTAGTCTTCCACTAGCTTTCCTAATTAGTTAGCCAAGGGGTCCCATTCCTCCCTTGTGGTGGCACGTGTTTCTCAAGTTAAGCTCCATGTTGCAATTAACAATAATATAATGATCTTGACATGAACATAAATAAAATAACAAAATAACTGGAACATGGATATAAAATATTAACCCAAAACCATGTAAAGCAATAGCAAAAACTACCCATGGGATTCAGGGGTAAACAAGGTAATGAGATAAACAATCTAGGGTGACCTATTGGGTCCCATCAAAATTAAGGCTATGCATGGTAAATGATTATAAATGTAATACCCAAAAGCGTAAAAGTGAAGATAGAGATGAACTCAGTATTTTGTGACCTTTATGCACCATCACATGTGAACACCATATTTAAAAAACAAATAATTAATAAGATATATGTCCCTAAATTATGCATCCTGCCGGTTTTTCATTTTCGTGTGCATCTTGTGACAATATAAACATCATATGAAAAGAAATATATTAAAGTTCCAAAGTAAAATTTAGAAATTAAAAGAAAATCTAGAACTTAGCAGTGGAGAAAGAAATACTATAAAACACAAAATACATCTATAATTAAATAAATTCATTCCACTAGTATGTTCAAAGTTAATATTTAAATTGAGTACAAATTTTGCTGCGGGATTTGAATTCAAAAATTCGGATTTGAAGATAAAAAGGAAATACTATGCAAAATAGAAAAAAAATGGAGAAATAAAGAAAATTTATCCATACTATGTTCAGAGGAGTTGAGCATATAAATGTGAAGACAAATTTGCCACGAACTTTGAATTTCAATAGGAATTGGAAATTGAAAACCAAATTCAAATTGGTAAAGGGAAATTCAAATAGAATAAAAGAAAAGGGTAATTAACCTAGCTGGGCCTTCGGCCTGCATTTTGGCCCACCTGTGCTCCTGCGTGCGGCACAACTCTGGGGGATACTGGCTAGCCAGTGGGGCCCTGGCGCAGCCGCACTCCCTTCCGAAGCGTAGACCGGGCACTGTTTATCTTCTATAGCGCGTATGCGTCGTGGGTTGTTGCAACCACCTCATCCCGATAGCGCAGGGCCAGCTAGACCAAGCCCTCCGTCTCCATCTCCTTCACCGCTAGAACCCAAGCGCAACCGCATAACATAAATACCGATCGTGTCGTTGCCTCGCGAGGGAGAGAGAGCTCGTGCCCTAGCCGTTGCAGTACTCGCTAGGGAATCGCTTGGCTTCGCCGTATCCACCGTCCACCAGACCCCGGCGCGCATCGGCAAGCAGACCGAAACTTCGCCCCGCGTCACCGTGCGCCTGTGCGTGGCATCAGCGTTCATGTGTCTGTCGGGGAGGTCCCTAGAAGTGCACCGTCATAGCGTGTAACCTCGGCGAGCGCGGTGGCAGGTGGATGCATCCGTAGACTGTCACCGGGTCGGAGCTCCATCGCCGATCAGTGCCGCTGCCAGAAACTCTGCCGTGGGTCCGGTCGCGGGTGAGAATTGAGCTTGTCCACAACTTTCACGCGGTGCCAGACAACAGCGCATCCTTGCACTACGCGAGGATTCGCCCACGGGGAGTCACCGTCGTGACAGCAAGTCCTTGCCATCATCCCGCTCGACCACGAACCCGCCCAGCGACGACACCAGAGAATTCAACTGAAATCTGCGCGGTGAGAACGCCATCGTGACATTCGCTTTTATGATGACTGCGTGTAGAGCTTTTCGGGGTGGTGTATCGGGCATCTGGCACCGACTTGGTTGCACGCCGGTGGTGCCCGCCGAGGGAGGCTGGCGGCGCCGCCGTCGGGATGGGTAGAGGAAAGATGATGACCTTCGGACCGTTGGATTTAGATGGGCGGTCCGGATTGGATGTGACCATATCCCTTCGTCTAGAAGCCGTGCACCGTCCGATCTTCTGGCAACGCATGGGATCAGAGTGCATACCCATTCACTTAGGTGGGGCGCGGGCCATTGGGTGAGTTGTGGACGCCTTAGATTAGTCTAGCGCGTTCCTCCTCGGGGAGTTAATCGGATCCCTTGATCCGAGGGCGTATGGCCTGGATAAGTTCGTGGCGTGGTCATGGATCGAGTCGTAGATCCGAAATCCTGGGGCTCTGAGTGATTACCGGTTCGAGTCTTATTATAATCTAATCGCAACCGTAGCATACAGATCCAACGGCCGATCTTGCCTTGTAACCCTTCGCCTTGTCACAGTTGCTAAAGAGACCCTGAAGTTTTAGAATAATAACCCGCAGTCCTGCGCAGGATGGCTCTGTGTCTTAGGAAGTTTTACACCAGGGCCCCTGCACTTTCCAGATTTCTTGCGCGCAGGCCAGAAGTAGAGAAATTTATTTCAGAATTGATTTTTAGTGTAAAAATAATTATTAAAACTTGTATAATCCCTAGAAAATTCATATGTTGTCCAAATTAGTTCATTCCAATTTCTATAATTTTATAAAATCATTGTTTATCATCTAGTACCACTGTTTTGACATGAAAGTCACATTAAATTTTGTATCCTATTTAATATCGTATCAAATACATAAAACCTTAGGAAATTCGTATCTCCTCCGTTTTAAATCCGATTTGACTCGTTCAAGTTGCATTAGTCTCATAGCAACGTGTAGATTATTATTATTCAGTTTGTTCTTATGTTTGGTGTGATGTTAATTTTATCTATACCATGTTTGTTTGTATTGCTACGACTAGCGCGAGGACTTGTGTCATCTGAAAAGCAAGTTGGTACTGGAATCTCAAGTGCCAGGCAAGTTGTGCCCTTGATTCACTTTTGTTACCCAATAATGTACTTTATAATCATTTACCATGCATAGGTTTAATTTTGATGGGACCCAATAGGTTTCCCTAGTCTGTCTATCCTGTTTACCTTGTTTACCCCTGAATCATATGGGTAGTTATGCTATTGCTTTACATGGTTTTGGGTTAATATTTTATTATTATCCATGTTCCAGTTATTTTGTTATTTTATTTATGTTCATGTCAAGATCATTATGTTATTGTTAATTGGAACATGGAGCTTAACTTGAGAAACACGTGCCACCACAAGGGAGGAATGGGACCCCTTGGCTGACTAATTAGGAAAGCTAGTGGAAGACTACCTTACCCGAAAGGGGCAAGGGCAGTAGGGGAGGGGTCAGTGTAGGGAGGTCCTTGGATGATTTTGCTGCGATGGCGGTCAGACAAGAACCCTGCATTGGAACTTTCTATAAACTGTAGCGGGTTTTCGGAAGCTAGTGGAACTTTGTAAAGGCCTCGTAGTGGATCCCTAGCCATTCACCTCGGTAGTGTCTAAGGGCCTAGCTAACCCTGGCGACATGGGAAACACGACTTGTGGGTAAAGGGTACAACCTCTGCAGAGTGTAAAACTGGTATACTAACCGAGCTCACGGTCATGAATGGCTCAGGGCTCTCCGATGATTAATTTATGGAACCTAATTCAATTTTGTCATTTGCATTGCATGGGTTATTATTAATTTTGTTCTATTACTTCATTTAAGGTTTGGTATTTACTTACACTTAGTAACTGCTAATAAAATTTTGACCAACTTATTAAAAGCAATGCTTAGCTTTAACCCCTGTCATTGATTAGCCTTACACATCACATGAACTCTCACCTTTGTGAGTTCATGTCACATTATTCCCCACAACTTGTTGAGCGATGAACATGTGTGAGCTCACCCTTACTGTCTCACACCCCCCACAGGAGAAGGACAGGTGGTTCAGGAGGAGCCACGTATCGAGGAGTTCGATTCAATCTAGGTGGCGTTTCTCAGTTGACATTGGCGCCGACGATCCTTAGTTCGTGTTATATTTATCTTTTATTTTTATAAGTCTTTCGCTATGTAATAAATACTCTGATTATTGTGACATTTATCTCGATACATTCTGTTATTATATATGTTGTCTTCTTGGCGCATGTATGAGATGCACCTGGCTTTGTTCCTTAAAGCCGGGTGTGACAGAAGTGGTATCAGAGGAAATGTTGACTGTAGGATGAAACCTAGATAGAAATGGACAAACCCTTACCTACTTACCTTACTCTGATTCATTCTATACTTATATCATCTTGATCCTGTCTCACCTTTTGCTTCCATACTCTGATTACTCTTATCTTTTCTGTTCTAAGACAAGATGGATTTCACACCTTGGAATCCTACAACTATGATCTTTCTAAGAGATAGGGAACCTAAGACAAAATTAAAATTATTTTCTCTATTAAAAATGTTGGTTGATTGTTCTGATGATCAATGTGTGATTTGCTTCTTTGATTGATTGAAATAGTATAGACGGGCATCTTAGCATGTACCACCATAAGGTAATGTATTAGCTTTAGTGGATAACACACTAATCTACTTAGCTAATAAATCCCCCGCAGTAACATTTCTCGTAATTACTCGCCTTGTCTACAAATCTTCTTCCTTACCCTGTGTTTCTAACCCAGATGGACTACTCCTATAGTGTTAGAAGAGAGCACTATAGACGTGATCCTTGGTATGTCATGGTTAAGAAAGGCAAATGCAGTATATACACTGTGCTAAGGGAACCGTAGAACTCACCAGTTCCAAAGGAGAAAGATTTGAAGTTGAGATTGCAGTAACTACCACCATCAGACTAGCGGCATTTTTAGTAGTTGAGAAGTTTGTGGGTGACAACATCCACGCAGTTAGGGATTTTTCGGATGTCTTTCCAGAGGAGTTACCAGGGATGCCACCAGATAGGGAAGTTGAGTTCGCCACTGATCTCTTACCTAGGACTGCTCCTATTTCTAAACGGCCATACAAGATGTTCGTAGAAGAACTAAAGGAACTTAAGAAGCAATTAATGGAATTACAAGAGGCTGGGTACATTCGTTTGGATTCTTCACCTTGTGGAGCGCCGGTTCTATTTATACATAAGAAAGAAGGATCGAAGGGATGTGCATGGATTATAGGTCCCTTAACAATGTCACTGTGAACAACAAGTATCCATTACCCCGCATTGAAGATTTATTTGATCAAGATGAGATGTGCAAGGGTATTTTTGAAGATTGAACTCCGACCGGGTTATCACTAAATGAAGATTAGGCCATCGGATTTCCCAAGACGATTTTATCGACCCGATATGGTTTATATGAGTTCACCATTATATCATTTGGACTAACCAATACACCAGCCTATTTTATGGATCTGAAGAATAAGGTGTTCATGATCTGGACAGATTCGTCATGGTTTTCATCGACGATATTTTTATTTATTCTAAGAGTGATAGTGATCATGAGGAACATCTGAGATTGGTGCTACAGAAGCTACGAGACAATTAACTCTACGCCAAGTACAGTAAATGCGAGTTTTGGATTGGCGAGGTGCTATTCCTTGGATATATCATTTCTAATGGAGGGATACCAGTGGATCCTGCTGAAGTCAAGGAAATAGTGGCGTGGAGAGTACCCACTACAGTTACGGAGGTACGAAGTTTCTTGGGACTTGCAGGATATTATCGGAGATTTATTGAAGGATTTTCTAAGATTGCTAAGTCTATCACCTCACTTCTGGAGAAGGAAAGAGAGTTTAAGTGGGACGAGAAGTGCCAAGTGTACACGGGTCATAAGAGTTTGAAAAATATGTTCACACAGCAGGTTCTCAACCTTAGGCAACGCCGTTGGTTGGAGCTTAGTAAGGATTATGATTTGGAAATTCACTATCACCCGGGCAAGGCGAATTTGGTTGCAGATGCCTTGAGTCGAAAGGAGCATGTTCAATCAGCTGTTGTTGCCCATCTACCCGATGAGATTGTTGAGGATTTCAGGAGACTTAACCTGGGGATAGTTGCTCGCACTAAAGGAGTTACTATTGATGTGGAACCTACTTTGGAGCAAGAAATCCGCAAAGGACAAATTAGTGATGCTAACATACAAGAGATCAAGGATCTGATTACTGAAGGTCGAGGTTCGGAATTCACGGAAGATGAGCAAGGCACAATATGGTTCAAGGATCGGATATGTGTTCCTGATATTGAAAGCCTTCGTGAGACTGTTTTAAAGGAGGCCCATGACTCGGATTGTTCTATTCATCCTAGGAGTACCAAGATGTATCAGGATTTGAAGCAGAAGTACTGGTGGTATGGATTGAAAAGAGATGTGGCTGCACATGTGGCTATGTGCGATGTGTGTCAAAGAGTTAAGGCTAAACACCAGAGGCCAGTTGGATTATTGCACCCGCTTAAGATACCCAAGTGAAAGTGGGAAAGAGAAGAACTTCGCATAGATTTTCCCACCTTTTCCCCAGTCCTTCCTAAATCTCGAGGACGAGATTATTTTTAAGGGGGGTAGGATTTGTAATACCCAAAAGCGTAAAAGTGAAGATAGAGATGAACTCAGTATTTTGTGACCTTTATGCACCATCACATGTGAACACCATATTTAAAAAAACAAATAATTAATAAGATATATGTCCCTAAATTATGCATCATGCCGATTTTTCATTTTCGTGTGCATCTTGTGACAATATAAACATCATATGAAAAGAAATATATTAAAGTTCCAAAGTAAAATTTAGAAATTAAAAGAAAATCTAGAACTTAGCACTGGAGAAAGAAATACTATAAAACACAAAATACATCTATAATTAAATAAATTCATTCCACTAGTATGTTCAAAGTTAATATTTAAATTGAGTACAAATTTTGCTGCGGGATTTGAATTCAAAAATTCGGATTTGAAGATAAAAAGGAAATACTATGCAAAATAGAAAAAAAATGGAGAAATAAAGAAAATTTATCCATACTATGTTCAGAGGAGTTGAGCATATAAATGTGAAGACAAATTTGCCACGAACTTTGAATTTCAATAGGAATTGGAAATTGAAAACCAAATTCAAATTGGTAAAGGGAAATTCAAATAGAATAAAAGAAAAGGGTAATTAACCTAGCTGGGCCTTCGGCCTGCATTTTGGCCCACCTGTGCTCCTGCGTGCGGCACAACTCTGGGGGATACTGGCTAGCCAGTGGGGCCCTGGCGCAGCCGCACTCCCTTCCGAAGCGTAGACCAGGCACTGTTTATCTTCTATAGCGCGTATGCGTCGTGGGTTGTTGCAACCACCTCGTCCCGATAGCGCAGGGCCAGCTAGAGCAAGCCCTCCGTCTCCATCTCCTTCACCGCTAGAACCCAAGCGCAACCGCATAACATAAATACCGATCGTGTCGTTGCCTCGCGAGGGAGAGAGAGCTCGTGCCCTAGTCGTTGCAGTACTCGCTAGGGAATCGCTTGGCTTCGCCGTATCCACCGTCCACCAGACCCCGGCGCGCATCGGCAAGCAGACCGAAACTTCGCCCCGCGTCACCGTGCGCCTGTGCGTGATATCAGCGTTCATGTGTCTGCCGGGGAGGTCCCTGGAAGCGCACCGTCATAGCGTGTAACCTCGGCGAGCGCGGTGGCGGGTGGATGCATCCGTAGACTGTCACCGGGTCGGAGCTCCATCGCCGATCAGTGCCGCTGCCAGAAACTCTGCCGTGGGTCCGGTCGCGGGTGAGAATTGAGCTCGTCCACAACTTTCACGCGGTGCCAGACAATAGCGCATCCTTGCACTACGCAAGGATTCGCCCACGAGGAGTCACCGTCGTGACAGCAAGTCCTTGCCATCATCCCGCTCGACCACGAACCCGCCCAGCGACGACACCAGAGAATTCAACTGAAATCTGCGCGGTGAGAACGCCATCGTGACATTCGCTTTTATGATGACTGCGTGTAGAGCTTTTCGGGGTGGTGTATCGGGCATCTGGCACCGACTTGGTTGCACGCCGGTGGTGCCCGCCGAGGGAGGCTGGCGGCGCCGCCGACGGGATGGGTAGAGGAAAGATGATGACCTCCGGACCGTTGGATTTAGATGGGCGGTCCGGATTGGATGTGACCATATCCCTTCGTCTAGAAGCCGTGCACCGTCCGATCTTCTGGCAACGCACGGGATCAGAGTGCATACCCATTCACTTAGGTGGGGCGCGGGCCATTGGGTGAGTTGTGGACGCCTTAGATTAGTCTAGCGCGTTCCTCCTCGGGGAGTTAATCGGATCCCTTGATCCGAGGGCGTATGGCCTGGATAAGTTCGTGGCGTGGTCATGGATCGAGCCGTAGATCCGAAATCCTGGGGCTCTGAGTGATTACCGGTTCGAGTCTTATTATAATCTAATCGCAACCGTAGCATACAGATCCAACGACCGATCTTGCCTTGTAACCCTTCGCCTTGTCACAGTTGCTAAAGAGACCCTGAAGTTTTAGAATAATAACCCGCAGTCCTGCGCAGGATGGCTCTGTGTCTTAGGAAGTTTTACACCAGGGCCCCTGCACTTTCCAGATTTCTTGCGCGCAGGCCAGAAGTAGAGAAATTTATTTCAGAATTGATTTTTAGTGTAAAAATAATTATTAAAACTTGTATAATCCCTAGAAAATTCATATGTTGTCCAAATTAGTTCATTTCAATTTCTATAATTTTATAAAATCATTGTTTATCATCTAGTACCACTGTTTTGACATGAAAGTCACATTAAATTTTGTATCCTATTTAATATCGTATCAAATACATAAAACCTTAGGAAATTCGTATCTCCTCCGTTTTAAATCCGATTTGACTCGTTCAAGTTGTGTTAGTCTCATAGCAACGTGTAGATTATTATTATTCAGTTTGTTCTTATGTTTGGTGTGATGTTAATTTTATCTATACCATGTTTGTTTGTATTGCTACGACTAGCGCGAGGACTTGTGTCATCTGAAAAGCAAGTTGGTACTGGAATCTCAAGTGCCAGGCAAGTTGTGCCCTTGATTCACTTTTGTTACCCAATAATGTTCTTTATAATCATTTATCATGCATAGGTTTAATTTTGATGGGACCTAATAGGTTTCCCTAGTCTGTCTATCCTGTTTACCTTGTTTACCCCTGAATCATATGGGTAGTTATGCTATTGCTTTACATGGTTTTGGGTTAATATTTTATTATTATCCATGTTCCAGTTATTTTGTTATTTTATTTATGTTCATGTCAAGATCATTATGTTATTGTTAATTGGAACATGGAGCTTAACTTGAGAAACACGTGCCACCACAAGGGAGGAATGGGACCCCTTGGCTGACTAATTAGAAAAGCTAGTGGAAGACTACCTTACCCGAAAGGGGCAAGGGCAGTAGGGGAGTGGTCAGTGTAGGGAGGTCCTTGGATGATTTTGCTGCGATGGCGGTCAGACAAGAACCCTGCATTGGAACTTCCTATAAACTGTAGCGGGTTTTCGGAAGCTAGTGGAACTTTGTAAAGGCCTCGTAGTGGATCCCTAGCCATTCACCTCGGTAGTGTCTAAGGGCCTAGCTAACCCTGGCGACATGGGAAACACGACTTGTGGGTAAAGGGTACAACCTCTGTAGAGTGTAAAACTGGTATACTAACCGAGCTCACGGTCATGAGCGGCTCAGGACTCTTCGATGATTAATTTATGGAACCTAATTCAATTTTGTCATTTGCATTGCATGGGTTATTATTAATTTTGTTCTATTACTTCATTTAAGGTTTGGTATTTACTTACACTTAGTAACTGCTAATAAAATTTTGACCAACTTATTAAAAGCAATGCTCAGCTTTAACCCCTGTCATTGATTAGCCTTACACATCACATGAACTCTCACCTTTGTGAGTTCATGTCACATTATTCCCCACAACTTGTTGAGCGATGAACATGTGTGAGTTCACCCTTGCTGTCTCACACCCCCTCATAGGAGAAGGACAGGTGGTTCAGGAGGAGCCACGTATCGAGGAGTTCGATTCAATCTAGGTGGCGTTTCTCAGTTGACATTGGCGCCGACGATCCTTAGTTCGTGTTATATTTATCTTTTATTTTTGTAAGTCTTCCGCTATGTAATAAATACTCTTATTATTGTGACATTTATCTCGATACATTCTGTTATTATATATGTTGTCTTCTTGGCGCATGTATGAGATGCACCTGCTTTGTTCCTTAAAGCCGGGTGTGACAATAAAGAACATTATTGGGTAACAAAAGTGAATCAAGGGCATAACTTGCCTGGCACTTGAGATTCTAGGAACTAACTTGCTTTTCAGATGACACGTGTCCTCGCGCTAGTCGTAGCAATACAAACATACATGGTATAGATAAAACTAACATCACACCAAACATAAGTACAAACTGAATAATAATAGTCTACGCGACGCTACGAGATCGTGAGAACGAGAACCACTAAAATCGGAGTTAGGGTTATTAAGTTATGATTTCCTGAAGTTATTTAATGCCTAGAATAGAGTTATTCATGTGGATAATTTTAAATCAAGCTTCATGGTTAGAAAAAGATACCCTGTAATAAACAATATTTAAATAAAATAAATGCCATTGGAATGAATCAATTTGGAGTTATATATTTTAAATTATGAATTTTTGATGTTTTATGTGCTTGAAATAGTATTAAATGAGAGATCAATTTTCTTACTGTTTTCATGACAAACAGAGACACGAAGTATTACACAATATTAATACAAAACTATAGGAACTATAATGGACTAATTTGGACTTCATATGAATTAAATATGAATTATACAAGTTTCTGACATTACTTTTATACCAAAAATTCATTTTCTAGTTTAATTCTGAATAACCTAAGGTTTCTGGACTAAGCGTCAATTACTGGAAAAGACAGGGGCAACTGCGCAAAATTTCCTAGACACAGAGCGTACAGCGCTAGGACGGCGGGTTGATATGCCAGAAACGGAGGGGCTTTCTTGCAAATACGCATGGCCAAAGGGTATCGAAAACTATGGGCCGCCCGATCACTTCACTTCCCAGATTAAATCCTATCTAAAGTGAAGCGGTACGATACTATAGCCGTTTGATCAACGATCAGCGGCACAGATTTAAAACTCTCCTAATTCACCCTGACCCGCACGATTCATGATCAACGGCCCGATCGCTTTCGTAAATCGAAGGGGTACGCGATTCTAATCTCAACCACATAACTAGATCCAACGGTCGCGAGCACGCCACCAACCTCCCTGCCTCACCAGAGCATGGCAGCGCCCCGCCACTGCGTGGTGAACGAGATGGTGAGAGCCTTACCCGGCTACCCACAACCCAGTGCACAATCGCCATCATCAGAGGGACCAACAGAATGCAGACATCAAACCGAAAAGGATTAGGGACACCATACCGTTGAAGGCACCCTGGTGAAGCCGCCACGCGAAAGATAGCGGACCTTTGCGGCAGGGACTGCTCCGGTGAGCAATTAGGACGACGCAAATGACCAATCCACCACGGTGGAGAGCGGTACTGGCGGCACACGAGGACGACGGCGAGGAATCGACGGCGTTCTAGTGGATCCCGCGCCAAGAGCTTCCACCATTCGCTCGCGGCCACGACTTCTTTCTCTGTGCTATTGTTCCATAGCGGTGGACAGCGTGAGTCCCTAGAAGGCGATGGCACGCCAGATAGAAGCTCGATGGCCGGTGACTGGGCGAGATGGAAAGAACAGCCATGCACTGGATGATTCGCTGGCTAATATGGTTGGGTCAGAGCGCATCCTAGATCTCAGCCGCGGTGAGACCGCCATTGCAGCTGGTACGGAGGGAGCCAGAGAGGCAACACTGCCATCGCGGTAGTAGACACGGAAGAACAGCGGTGGAGTCAAGCAGAGGGGCAGTGTACGGTGGAGGAGCTTTCCATGGGAATAGAGAGGTTCGGCCTTCGATTTTATACTCCGGAGACGAGGCTGGCGATCCGGTCTGGATTGATGTGAGGATCACGGCGGCTTCGATGGTCAGCGCGCACACCCGAGGATGGCGGATGGAAGAGGAATAGCGGATGTGGGGCCCACGCATCATACTCACACGAAAACGATGGCCGGCAGCAGTGGAGGTTAGACTGGCATGTGGCCCATACGCGCCCGAGAGTGGGTGATGAGCGGCTGGCAGTGGCTGGATGATGGGGCCGAGATGGCAGTCACAGGATTTCTCTCCACTAGGCCGCACGATGGAGGTTGGGAAGTGGGCCAAGACACACTGATTCCAGCCCAACAGACTCATTTCCTTTTCTTTTCCTTTTACATTTTCTGTTCTGTTTTCCCTTTTATTTTTTTGAATTCCAAATTTCAAATTCAAATTTTTGTGGCAAGTTTGTTCTCAGATCAAATATGAAATTTTGAATATTCTAGTATGGGATGAATCCATTGTTTATAAATTTATTTTTTTGCATCGTTTAGTATTTTTTTCCCCTTTCCTTTATACTATTTCCAATTTTCTAAGATTTGAATTAGGTTTTAATCCCTAATTCCCATTCTTAAAGTAACCCTATTAATATTATCATTATTATTAAATGCACAAACAATTAACTTCAGCATGATGCATGATTTATTTTATAGGTGGTTGGCTAGTCAATCATTTTAAAGATGGTTGTTCACATGTTTTAAGAAATAGAACATATCACATAAGAGGATTAATCCCTTTAATATGATTTACAAACTTGGGTATTGCAGGCTTCCATCCCGACAGGATCCGCAGGTATGTTGGGGTGCAGTTGGGAATACAATACATGAACTTCTTCATGTAGAGTATTACAATAAACCGGCAAGTTATCTATGGCTGAACTAAGCTCCTCCACGCGAGCTCGAGCTTTTGCCTCCTTAGCCCAAGCAAGCGAACAAGAGTTAACCACCCAGTTGAGCGCTAGATCTCGTTTCGCGAGCTGATGTTGCAGGTAGCGGATGTCTGCTCTTAATTCGTTTATTCTTTCGCCATCTGCGACCCATATGTCGTTCCTGTGATGGAGTTCTATTCGAAGTTGATCCACTTAGGCTTCTAGATGCCCAATTGGACCGTTGCTACCACTACTGCTATCTTCATGTCGTGGGGCAAGTTGATGACGGGGTACGCCAATTGGCCCGGTTGACTTGCGCGCGGTCTTTCTTGTGCGCGGTGGCATTTCTTAAAGGGGAAAATCTTATTAGCATAGTTTTTAGCATGATGCATGTGTAATTACAGAATCAACCTTAGTCGATTCACACCTTCTATACATTGCACTCTATATCTGGTCTTTCAAATAAGTACTTCAGAAGGAAGCTAGATAAGAAAGAAAGATATTTTCTAGGTAAGTCCTAGAAAATTCTTTTTGAAGATGCCTCATAACTTCTGCAGAGATGGGCTTCGCTCCGATACCAGCTGTGATGGAACCTCCCAAGTCATTAGGCCCACCTACAGTTGTCCTTGTCCAACGGACCTCAGACAACCCTGCAGGTGCCCCTGAATCACTTGACAAGTTCGGTATCTGCTTACCTTTCCCAAGAGCGCTTCACCCATCGCGCAGACATTATAAACATCGGAGATACGAAAATGAAGTAGTTACATTAACTTACCTTTATTAAAAAGTAAGACAGAGTTATATAGTTACAGACCAGAAATATAATATATGAGTGCAGAGTATTATTATTACAAACCATGGGAGGCAAAACCCCCTCCCAATAAGTATCAAACAAAAGTTTTATGGAGGATCCTTTCCTCCCACAGCTTTACTCCTGGTGTTCTTCCTTTGGTACCACCTTTGAACAGAAGCAACAAAAGTTGGTTGCTTCCTCACCTAAAAACAACATGGGACAAAGCCCTGAGTATGGAATTACTCAGCAAGTCTTACCCGACTAAAGAAAAGACTCTCAAGGGTATGCTGGCCTTCAGGGAGTCAAGGTAAGGCTTAACAATAGTCAATGACTCTGTTTGCAGAAATGCTTACTAAGAGTGGATCCTTAAAAATCCAGTTTTATTTGTCCGGTTAAGTAGAATTACCTGTAACTAGAGTTCATTCTACCCTAGTTCAATCACTTGACCCGCACTAGCCAATTTCTTAACAACCCTTCATCTTTACTGGATTGCTACGTGTACGTCAGTGACCAAGTCTTCATAACCGCAAAGTTACAGTGATCCGAATCGATTATACTCAGTTGAGGATCTCCAATCACACGACATATGTAGCACTTAACCCTTGCATATGTCAACTCGCCATCGGGGTTCTTAAGACTAGATCAGGTTCACGCCAACCGAGAGCACAGATACACCACCGTCCAGCCCCTTGCCACGGAGGGTACACGCTACTCTCGCCATCTCTCCACTCCCATTGCGTGGTATCTTATTCTGGCCTTAGTCTGCCCGAAGCAAAGCTTACCCATGACGAGGCATGTGACCAGTTAAAGGGTCCTCGGTTAGCAGGCCTACATCGAGACGGACCTTAATCGACTTAGACGGAGACACTACATCGAAACTCTCTTCTCGTGCAAGTCACCCGTCCGATCTCAGCTTAATCATTTCAACCCAAAGTTTGGTACCTGGCAGAGGTACATCTTTTCCGATGTTGAACCCATCATGGCCATGATGGATCCACCATCAAGTTTTGTTTTTGAAAACATCCACCCACTTTGCAACATCATCTTTTGAGAAAACAAAACCTTTTGTTTTTCTAAAGCAAAGCTAAGCATAAGAAAACCTTTTGTAAAATAGGGATTAAGGAAATAATCCAAGGAAGGGAATGCAGGAATTGGTTTAGCACACAACTCCTACCACCTAATGCATCAAGTCAGTGAGAAAGATTTTAAAAGGAACAAGGAGGTGGCAAATGCACCGGGGCTTGCCTTGTTTTACTGGTGAATCAGGCTCAGATCCACAGATATCAAAATAGAAACAGTTGTCTGCCTGATGTTCCTCAGGTGGTGGTGGTGAAGTCTTGTCTTCTTCGACTCCTACTTCTTCTTCGTTTTCTAAACATAACCATACATAATAATGAATGCTCATGTAATGCTCATGAGAGTGCAAAGATAATAAAAGTTTATTATCTAAAGTCTTGAATAGAATTTTCCTTCATGGATCTCCGAGAACTTAAGGTTTCCGGAGTCAATAGTGAAGTTCACAAGGCAGGGGGCTAGGTTTTGGGTTCTAAGTATCAAACATGGCTCAAATCATACCAAACTTTACACAAGGCTTCTAAATAACATTTAAAGTTTACCCTAAAAATTTAGTGAATTTTGGATTTACTATTTATTCTCTAAAAATCCAGAAACATGATCTTAGACTGTTTTAAATACTCTATAATTTCCCTTTTGGACTAAAAATCATGAAACTATTTTCATTAAATACTATAAGAAATTAGAAACCTAGCAAAATTGGTCTGGTATTTTTAGGATTTTTCTACAATTTTCTACAGTTTCTTTAGCTCTGGCAGAAAAGGAAAAAGAAAAACCATGAACAGTGTTGGACCTAAACTAGCCTAGTCGGCCCAGTCTGCACAGGAAACAGGGACGCGCCCACGCGCGCGCGCCCGCGATGGTTGGTTTGCACCAAGACCCCTGCTGTTGTGAATATCCGTTAACAATCCCTAGTTACTATTTAACGTCTCACTGACATTCGCAGAAAAAAACCCCTGCACTTCTAATTCTTCACCACCCGGAGTCCTCGACGGCGAACGGCGTCGCGCAGAGCTTGTGACGGAACCTCCCAAGTAATCAGGCCCACCTACAGTTGTCCTTGTCTAACAGACATCAGACACCCTGTAGATGTTCCTAAGTTACTTGATAAGTTCGGTATCTTTCCTTACCTCACCAGGAACGTTTCACCCGTCTTGCAGACATTACAGATCATCGGAGATAAAGATATGCGGAAGCGAATTACATAAACTTACATTTATTTCCAAAAGTAAGCTTAAGTTAATATATTACAGACCAGTCTAAAAGTGAGTGCATAAAAGTAAATAATTATACAAACCAGGGAGACACAAACTTCTCCCGAAAGACTATAAACAGAAGATCCTAGATGGAGGACCGAGTCCTCCCGCACTTCAGTCTTGGCTTTCTCCCTTGGGAACCACCTTAGCACAGAAGCAGCAAAAGTCTGCTACTTCA
Source organism: Zea luxurians (assembly GCA_029449295.1). Classification (NCBI taxonomy): domain Eukaryota; kingdom Viridiplantae; phylum Streptophyta; class Magnoliopsida; order Poales; family Poaceae; genus Zea; species Zea luxurians. The sequence goes on from JAOPSE010000007.1 coordinate 151,061,637, forward strand.
CCACCTAAAAACAACAAAGGGATAAACCCTGAGTATGGAATTACTCAGCAAGTCTTACCCGACTAAGGAAAAGACTCTCAAGGGTATGCTGGTTATATGGGAGTCAAGGTAAGGCTTCCAATAGTCAAAGACTCTGTTTTGCAAAGATGCTTACTAAAGTGGATCCTTAAAAATCCAATTTTATTTGTCAAGTTAGGTAAAATTACCTGCACTAGAGTTCTTTCTACCCTAGTTCAATCACTGGTCCTGCACTAGCCAATTTCTTTAACAAAAACCCATCATCTTTAGTGGAATGCTACGTGTAAGTCAGTGGCCAAGTCTCCATAACCGCGGAGGTACGGCGATCCGAATCGATTATACTCAGCTGAGGATCTCCAATCACACGACATATGTAGCACTTAACCCTTGCATATGTCAACCCGCCACCGGGGTTCTTAAGACCGGATCAGGTTCACGCAAACCGAGAGCACAGATACACCACCGTCCAGCCTCTTGCCACGGAGGGTACACGCTACTCTCGCCACCGCTCCACTCCCATTTCGTGTTATCTTATTCCGGCCTTAGTCTGCCCGAGGCAAGGCTTACCCATGACGAGGCATGTGACCAGTTAAAGGGTCCTCGGTCAGCAGGCCTACATCGACAAGGTCCTTAATCGACTCAGACGGAGACACTACACCGAGACTCTCTTCTCGTGCAAGTCACCCGCCCGGTCTCAGCTTAATCCTTTTAAACCCAAAGTCTGGTACCTGGCAGAGGTACATCTTTTCTGGATGTTGAATCCATCAAGGCCTTTGACAGATTCACCATCAAGTTTTATTTTTGGAAACATCCCTCCCACTTTGCCAAACATCTTTTGTAAAACAAATCCTTTTGTTTTTCTAAAGCAATACTAAGCATAATAAAACCTTTTTGTAAAAACAGGATTTCAAGGAGGGTAATCGAGATCAAGGAAGGTAATGCAGGAATTGTTTAATCAATCAACTCCTATCACCTAATGCATCAATCAAGTGAGAAAGATTTTAAAAACATCAAGGAAGGTGGCAAATGCACCGGGGCTTGCCTTTGTTATCAGAGGTGTCTTGCTCGGATCCACAGATATCAAAATAAAAGCAGTTATCCGCTTGAGGATCAGAGGTGGGTGGTATCCCTTCTTCAAAAACTTCTTCTTCTTCTTCTTGCTGTAATATAATCATATACATGCATAAGAATGGATGTCATGGAATGCTCATGAGGATGCAAAGGTAACATAAACTTATTATTTATGTCTTGAATACAACTTTCCTTCACGGAGTTCCGGGAACTTAGGGTTTCCGGAGTCGGTAAAGGAGTTCATAGGGCAGGGGGGGTGTTTTGGGGTTTGGTGATCAAACAAGGTCCAAATCAAGCCAAACTCTACCCATGGCTTCTAAATAATGTGAAAAGCTCACATAAAAAGTTTGGGGAATTTTGGACTTATTATTTATTTTCTAAAAATCCAGAACCATTGGTTTAGGCTATTTTAAATACCCTAAAATTCCCTATTTAATCTAAAAATCATAAAACTATTTTTATTAAATACTATGGAAAATAACAAGCCTAGGAAAATTGGTCTCATAATTTTAGCATTTTTCTACATTTTTCTACATATTTCTAAAGTTTTTCTGAAAAAGAAAAGGAAAAGGGTTAAACAGGACTGGGCCGGATTCAGCCCAGCAGCCCAGGTCCAGAGGGAAATCGCTCGCGCCCGCGCGCGCGCACTGGCGGCTTTGCAGAAAAGCCCTCGGGGTTTGGCTAATTGGAAAACGAGCTTCTTCACTGTTACACTGTGTCGCTGACAAACTACAGAAACGCCCTCGGGTTTCTAATCCTTCCCAGAGGGAGGTCCACGACGAGGAACAGCCCTCGCCGCACCCCAGCGAGCCAATTCCGGCCGACCAACGCCATGGCTGGAGCTCCCGTGCGACAGGGACACAATTAAACTCCTACCGAACACTTCCCCTAAATCAATTTCACCAATGGCGCACTACAACGTCCCGGCCACGGTGACAGTGCGGGTGATCCAAAGAACAACGCGTTCCCAAAGATTGGTGGCAGTATAATTCAATTGGGTGGGTCGGTGAGCATCACGGGGTTGTGGAAGCATTCAAACGAGAAGGCATAGGAGATGAACTGACCAGGATTGTGCTGGCCGCAGTACGGTTGTTTTCACGGTGGCGGAGACTGGATTTGGGGGGAATTAGAAATTCGCGCGTGCTGGTGGAGGATTGAGGGTGGGAGCGGGTGCTATAGCTTCGGGATGGCTTAGCGCAGCTGCCCAGGGGCTCAATTTATAGTGTTCGCGGGCGGTGGTGCTCAATTTGGATGAAGATGAGCGGCGGCCGGAGATAGGGAAGAACGCAGGTGCGGTGAATTCGTGGCTACTGCCGTGGCAAGCTCCCCGGCGATGATGGGACAGGTAGAGGGAGTCATGGCGACGCGGTGGAAAGGCTTGGACACGCGGCATAAGGCCGGGAAGCGGCGGTCACCGGCGAGGTAATCCACATCCGTCGCGGTAACGATGGTACGGTGGCCGGAGTTGTTTAATGGCTGAAGTTTATCCCCGGCGGTGAGCTCCAAGCGCTATCCACACTGTCCGCACGAATCACAGCAACGGATCGACCACCGGCGACGACTTACCAGCGACGAGCCCGCCGCGCTGGCAGCCTGATCCGCTCGGTCTACTGTACCATGGGAATACCGGTTCAGAGTGACTGACAGTCCAACTTAGAGTCCATTTTTCTCAAATTTTTGTGTAAAAGCTAAGCCAACTCTCTGTAGTAAAGTTTTAGAGCTACAAACCAGCTACAATCCAACTATAGGACTTGAACACATTTGAGCACAGGATCCAAATCAAAATCGAGCTCAAAGTTCACCTCATAGCACTGCAACTCTGAAATTCAGCTTCAAACAGTCTGACAGCCCGTTTTGGACTGGGTTTTTCTCCAAATTTCTCATAACAACTATGCTTGCACCCTTTAGCAAAGTTGTTCTCCTATTATTGGTCTTCAACTTCGATGTGGTGACCTAGGGCAAAAACTCTATATCCAGAAAGATACAAAGCCCCAAAGTTGAGCCAATTTACTAATTTTTCAGACTTAGAGTAAGACTCAAATAAGGTCCATTTTGCACTTAAGTCCAAAACTTAGGGTTTGGCTTGCAAAATCACATATTTGTGATCCAATTGACTTAGAACACTTATTTGACTTGGTTTTTGCACTTTAGCCCAAAAGTGGACTAATTTTGCACTTAGGTCCTTAGGGTTTAGTTTTAGGGTTTCCCAGGGTTCTAATTAGGGTTTTTAATATCCCAGGGGTATAAATGTGATTCAACTTTATTGTTGGGGTCACTTTATGACTTTTACCCTAAAGCCTTTAGGTTTTCTCAACTTTGGTTAAGTTTTCCCCTTTAACCACTATTTAGGGTTAAGTTCTTTAACCAGGGTCCTATTTGTAAAACTTTAAAACAATACAACTTGTTTGAAATTTTTGCCTAGTGAATGCACTCTAGGTGTGTCAAACATATGCAATGCCCATGCTCATGATGCCATGCTCAGGTTTTAGTTATAGTAACACCAGGGGTGTTACATCCTTCCCCCCATAAAAGAATCTCGTCCCGAGATTTAAAGTCCTAGGGTGAGTAATGGAAAAGGAAATGTGTCATGTTTTTATTTCCTGATTTCTGGTACAAGGCAGGGGTGGTGTGGGGGTTCATTACTTTATTACACAGCTATACAAACTTTACAACTTACAAGAGGCTAGAAAGCCTGGGAAATTCTTATCTAAGAAATCTTGGGTTTCCCATGTAGCCTCATCTTCTGAATGCTGGTTCCACTGTATCTTATAAAACATGAGAGTCTTTCTTCGGGTAACCCTGTCCTTTTGATCCAGAACTCGAATGGGATGTTCCGAGTATGTTAAATCTGGTTCCAGGACAACATCAGTCACTTCAACGGTTCGATCGGGGACCCGAAGACACTTCTTCAATTGTGACACGTGGAACACGTTATGCACGGCAGACAATGTTTCGGGGAGCTGAAGTCGGTATGCCACTGGTCCACATTGCTCAAGTACCAGGAATGGACCAATGTACCTGGGTGCAAGTTTTCCTTTAATCCCAAAACGCGATACGCCTTTCATTGGTGAAACCTTTAAGTAGACGTAATCTCCTTCCAAAAAGTATAAGGGCATTCGCCGTTTGTCTGCATAACTTTTCTGACGAGCCTGTGCCTCCTTCATATTATGAACTAGTTTCTGAACCTTTTCTTCGGTTTCTTTTACCATATCAGGTCTAAAGAAATATCTTTCACCAGGTTCAGACCAATTTAGCGGAGTTCGACACCGTCGCCCATACAAAGCTTCAAAAGGTGCCATCTTGATGCTTTCCTGATAACTGTTATTATATGAAAACTCCGCCAAAGGTAAACATTCATCCCATTTCTGCGAGAAATCCAGGACACATGCCCGTAACATATCTTCAAGTATTTGGTTCACTCTCTCAGTCTGTCCACTGGTTTGGGGATGGTAGGCCGAACTGTGGAGTAACTTAGTACCCAAAGATTTGTGAAGTGCTTCCCAAAACTTGGCTACAAATTGAGGTCCACGATCCGACACTATGGTCTTTGGGACACCATGCAGACTAAGAATACGAGCAATGTACAATTGGGCGTAGACAGTAACCGGGGAATTTGTCTTGACCGGCAGAAAATGAGCAACCTTTGTAAGTCGATCAACAATCACCCAGATAAGAGTCGTACCCTTTTGCGGTCCTAGGCAATCCCACAATGAAGTCCATGCTGATGTCTTCCCATTTCCATGTTGGGGTTGGCAAAGATTGCAATGGACCAGCAGTTTTCATGTGTATGGCTTTGACACGTCTGCAAGTGTCACACTTAGCCACATAGCGTGCAATTTCAATCTTCATCTTCGTCCACCAGTAGTGCTGTTTTAGGTCGTGATACATCTTAGTGCTTCCTGGATGAATAGAATAGCGACTAAGATGCGCCTCATCTAAGATTTGCTGGCGGAGCTCTTCACTCTTCGGCACTACTATGCGGTTGTTAAACCATAACACACCTTGATCATCTTCCTTGAAACATTGGGCTGTTCCAGCCCTGATCTTCTCTCGTATGTGCTTCATGCCCAGATTATCCTTTTGAGCATCAATTATCCTTTGCAAAATGGTTGACTCCAGCTTTAGTTGATTCAGAGTCCCATGCTGGATTATCCCCAGGTTTAACTTCTCCATTTCTTGACATAAAGTGTTTTCGGAGGTCTTTACCATAAGACAGTGGCAGGAAGTCTTGCGACTCAATGCATCTGCCACCACATTGGCCTTGCCTGGGTGATAATGGATTTCCAGTTCATAATCTTTAATGAGCTCAAGCCATCGTCTTTGCCTCATGTTTAACTCTGACTGGGTAAATATATACTTCAAACTCTTATGATCTGTATATATGTGGCAGATGTTTCCCAGCAGATAGTGACGCCATATTTTTAGGGCATGAACCACAGCAGCTAGCTCTAAATCATGTGTTGGATAGTGCTCTTCATGTCGGCGTAACTGCCTTGAAGCATACGCAATTACTCGGCCTTCTTGCATCAGCACACAGCCGAGTCCACTGCCTGACGCATCACAATATACATCAAAAGGTTTAGTGATGTCCGGTTGAGCCAATACCGGAGCAGTGGTCAATAGTGTCTTCAGTTGCTCAAAGGCTTCATTACATTTAGAAGACCAATTGAACTTAATATCATTCTTCAATAAACTTGTGATTGGCTTCACAAGCTTAGAAAAATCAGGTATGAATCTGCGATAATATCCTGCTAGTCCAAGAAAACTCCGGACTTGATGAACAGTCGTTGGAGGTTTCCACTCCAGAATATCCTTGACCTTGCTAGGATCTACCGCAATTCCCTTGGCTGACAACACGTGCCCCAGAAATTGAATTTCCTCCAGCCAAAACGCGCACTTGCTGAACTTGGCATATAGCTGATGTTCCCTCAGGCGCGTCAATACAATCCGTAGGTGCTGAGCATGCTCCTCTTCATTTTTAGAGTATATCAAAATATCGTCGATGAAGACCACCACGAACTTGTCCAACTCAGGCATAAACACCGAGTTCATCAAATAGGTGAAGTGGGCAGGAGCATTTGTGAGCCCGAAAGACATTACTAGATATTCGAACAATCCATACCGCGTAGTAAATGCGGTCTTCGGTATATCCTCGGGCCGAATACGGATTTGATGATAGCCCGACCTGAGATCAATTTTGGAAAACACCCTCGCCCCAGTCAGTTGATCAAATAAGATGTCGATCCTTGGAAGAGGGTACTTATTCTTAATGGTAACCTCATTTAGGGGCCGATAGTCCACGCACATGCGCAAGGTTTGATCCTTCTTCTTCACAAAGATGGCAGGACAACCCCACGGGGACGAGCTTGGCCGGATAAATCCCTTATTCAGCAGATCTTGTAATTGAATCTTCAATTCTGCTAACTCATTAGGGGGCATACGGTACGACCTTCGGGAAATGGGAGCCGTACCGGGCTTTAGCTCAATTACGAATTCTACATCTCTTTCAGGGGGCAGTCCAGGCAAATCTTCCGGAAATACATCTGGAAACTCACATACTACCGGAATGTTCTTGATCTCCGGTACAATGGCTTCAAAGATTCTACCAGAAGCTTTGGCTGGATTGGTTTTGGGGAGAGACAAGAGAATTTCTTCTTGATTATAACTCAACCTGACGGTTCTGAGTTCAGTGTTGAGTACTGCCTTGTGTTGGGTTAACCAATTCATACCCAGAATTACATCTATATCCTGGCCTCTTAGAACAATCATGTTAGCAGGAAAGTTCCGTCCGGCCATAGTTACTGGCACTCCATAGGCCACGTCTTTAGTAAAAATGTATCCCCCAGGTGAATGAATTTTAAAACCCTCTTTTGATTCATGACATGTAATGTGATGTTGCTCCACAAATGTCTTGCTAATGAAGGTATGCGAAGCACCAGAATCAAAAAGAATTAGTGCAGGGTGGCTGGCCACAGGGAACGTACCCATCAGCACCGGCTCTCCCTCCGGTGTGGTAGCCACTTGCGTATAATATACTCGCCCCGTTTTCTTGGTATTCTTGCCCGAAGTACTTCCCTTGCCTGGAGCTGAATTTCCCGATCCTTGCTGATTATTAGCCTGATTTTGCCGAGGATAGGGACAATCTTTAATAAAGTGCCCAGATTTGCCACAGTTAAAACATCCAGTTGAAGAACTTGGCAGTGCAGGGAATCGAGTGCCTGGGGCACCCGGCTGACTTGAGGCAGTAGGGGCTTTGTTGGGATGAATAATTATAGGCTGCTTGAAAGGGAAAGATGGTGCACTTGAACGGTTCTGGTTAGAGGGCCGGAGAATAAACCGTTGCCTCTTTACCGGGCCCTGATTAGGCCGATCACCACTGAATCCCTTACTTTTCCCAGTATTTGCATATTTGGCCTCCACAGATAAGGCTGTGCTGACAGCCTTTCCATAAGTAAGATCAATACATGCAGCCATTTTCCGCTGCATCCGGTCGTTCAGACCTCTCATAAAACAATTCCTTTTCTTCAAGTCTGTGTTCACCTGATCAATTGCATATTGTGACAGGTGATTGAATTTGTTGAGATACTGGTTAACAGTATCTCCCCCTTGCTTCAATTTCTTGAACTCTTCTTGCTTCATGTGCAGCACTCCCTCAGGAATATAATGCTCGCGGAATGCTGCTTTGAACTCATTCCATGTAATTTGATGGTTGTCCGGTTGGATGGCCACGAAGTTCCCCCACCAAGTGCTGGCAGGGCCTCGGAGTTGCTGCGCCGCAAACAACGGCTTCTGGGTTTCTGAACAACGTAGAAGGCCAAATTTCTGTTCAATGACCCTTATCCATTCGTCGGCTTCGAGCGGATCTTCTGCTTTGACGAAGAGAGGCGGACGAGTCTCGGAGAAATCCAGATAAGTGGTCTCACGGGGACCCTGTTGAAATCCTCTTCCTGCTTGTTGCTAAAGCTGTTGCTGACCCGCCATCTCCCTCAGGAAGCGGGTATTGTCGGCTGTAGCATTTACCAAGGCAGCGATTGCCTCGGCAAGCGTGGGTGGAACGGGAGGTGGATTCGGGGTAGCATCCCGACCCCCGGATGTTCCAGCTGCATCCTGTCCACGAGTCCGGGTCGGCATCTGAGGCAAAAACATTTGAATAAACATAATGTGCCAAAGAAAACCTTCCGTTTTACATTACTGTAAAGAGTAATGGTACAGACTCGACATTACACAACAGGATACATTACCCATTTTACAAAAGTTTAACCTATTATACAACCGTACACCCTACAATACACTACTCTAATATAACAGTACACCCTACAATACACTACTCTACTCTTATTACACCACTAGTCCTGTTTTCCATTGCTTTTGGCGGCTTCATCATCAGGTGTGGGAGTCCAGACGTCAACCAACCTCAAAGAAGGAGGAGGTTCATATAGGTCTAATTCCCCACCCAACGCGCGTCCCGCGACGTGAGAAGGTCCGGCTTCCGCCTCAGCAGGGGGTGTAGGCTCACTAGGGTGTAGTTGCGAGTAGAGCACATGGACTTCCTCATGTAATGTATTGCAGTAAACCTGCAGGTTATCGACAGCTGTGCTGAGTTCTTTCACTCGGGCCTGAGCCCTTGCCTCCTTGGCCCATGCCAATGAACGAGATTGAACAGCCCAATCGAGTGCCAAATCCCGATCGGCCAGCTGGTCTTGTAGATGGCGAACGTCTCTTCGTAACTCATTTATACGGTCACCATCTCCAATCCATATAGCTGTCCTGCGGCGGAGTTCCAATTGGAGCCTGCTTACTTCTGCTTCCAGATCCCCTATAGGATCATTGCTCCCGCTACTACTATCTACATCTCGCGGAGCAAGTTGATGTCGAGGCACTCCAAGTGGTCCAGTCGACTTACGTGCGGTCTTTCTTGTGCGCGGCGGCATTTTCTAAGGGGGAAATTTATTAGTATAATTCTTAGCATGATGCATGAGTAAGTACAGAATCAACCTTGGTTGATTCAACCTTCTATACATTGCACTCTTCCTAACTGGTCTTTAAGATAAACTCTTCAGAATACTTAGGTAAGAAGAGAAAAGAATCTTTAGGTAAGACTTTTGAAAATCTTTTTGAAGATGCCTTAATATCTGCAAAGAAGGGCTACGCTCCGATACCAGCTGTGACGGAACCTCCCAAGTAATCAGGCCCACCTACAGTTGTCCTTGTCTAACAGACATCAGACACCCTGTAGATGTTCCTAAGTTACTTGATAAGTTCGGTATCTTTCCTTACCTCACCAGGAACGTTTCACCCGTCTTGCAGACATTACAGATCATCGGAGATAAAGATATGCGGAAGCGAATTACATAAACTTACATTTATTTCCAAAAGTAAGCTTAAGTTAATATATTACAGACCAGTCTAAAAGTGAGTGCATAAAAGTAAATAATTATACAAACCAGGGAGACACAAACTTCTCCCGAAAGACTATAAACAGAAGATCCTAGATGGAGGACCGAGTCCTCCCGCACTTCAGTCTTGGCTTTCTCCCTTGGGAACCACCTTAGCACAGAAGCAGCAAAAGTCTGCTACTTCACCACCTAAAAACAACAAAGGGATAAACCCTGAGTATGGAATTACTCAGCAAGTCTTACCCGACTAAGGAAAAGACTCTCAAGGGTATGCTGGTTATATGGGAGTCAAGGTAAGGCTTCCAATAGTCAAAGACTCTGTTTTGCAAAGATGCTTACTAAAGTGGATCCTTAAAAATCCAATTTTATTTGTCAAGTTAGGTAAAATTACCTGCACTAGAGTTCTTTCTACCCTAGTTCAATCACTGGTCCTGCACTAGCCAATTTCTTTAACAAAAACCCATCATCTTTAGTGGAATGCTACGTGTAAGTCAGTGGCCAAGTCTCCATAACCGCGGAGGTACGGCGATCCGAATCGATTATACTCAGCTGAGGATCTCCAATCACACGACATATGTAGCACTTAACCCTTGCATATGTCAACCCGCCACCGGGGTTCTTAAGACCGGATCAGGTTCACGCAAACCGAGAGCACAGATACACCACCGTCCAGCCTCTTGCCACGGAGGGTACACGCTACTCTCGCCACCGCTCCACTCCCATTTCGTGTTATCTTATTCCGGCCTTAGTCTGCCCGAGGCAAGGCTTACCCATGACGAGGCATGTGACCAGTTAAAGGGTCCTCGGTCAGCAGGCCTACATCGACAAGGTCCTTAATCGACTCAGACGGAGACACTACACCGAGACTCTCTTCTCGTGCAAGTCACCCGCCCGGTCTCAGCTTAATCCTTTTAAACCCAAAGTCTGGTACCTGGCAGAGGTACATCTTTTCTGGATGTTGAATCCATCAAGGCCTTTGACAGATTCACCATCAAGTTTTATTTTTGGAAACATCCCTCCCACTTTGCCAAACATCTTTTGTAAAACAAATCCTTTTGTTTTTCTAAAGCAATACTAAGCATAATAAAACCTTTTTGTAAAAACAGGATTTCAAGGAGGGTAATCGAGATCAAGGAAGGTAATGCAGGAATTGTTTAATCAATCAACTCCTATCACCTAATGCATCAATCAAGTGAGAAAGATTTTAAAAACATCAAGGAAGGTGGCAAATGCACCGGGGCTTGCCTTTGTTATCAGAGGTGTCTTGCTCGGATCCACAGATATCAAAATAAAAGCAGTTATCCGCTTGAGGATCAGAGGTGGGTGGTATCTCTTCTTCAAAAACTTCTTCTTCTTCTTCTTGCTCTAATATAATCATATACATGCATAAGAATGGATGTCATGGAATGCTCATGAGGATGCAAAGGTAACATAAACTTATTATTTATGTCTTGAATACAACTTTCCTTCACGGAGTTCCGGGAACTTAGGGTTTCCGGAGTCGGTAAAGGAGTTCATAGGGCAGGGGGGGTGTTTTGGGGTTTGGTGATCAAACAAGGTCCAAATCAAGCCAAACTCTACCCATGGCTTCTAAATAATGTGAAAAGCTCACATAAAAAGTTTGGGGAATTTTGGACTTATTATTTATTTTCTAAAAATCCAGAACCATTGGTTTAGGCTATTTTAAATACCCTAAAATTCCCTATTTAATCTAAAAATCATAAAACTATTTTTATTAAATACTATGGAAAATAACAAGCCTAGGAAAATTGGTCTCATAATTTTAGCATTTATCTACATTTTTTTACATATTTCTAAAGTTTTTCTGAAAAAGAAAAGGAAAAGGGTTAAACAGGACTGGGCCGGATTCAGCCCAGCAGCCCAGGTCCAGAGGGAAAGCGCTCGCGCCCGCGCGCGCGCACTGGCGGCTTTGCAGAAAAGCCCTCGGGGTTTGGCTAATTGGAAAACGAGCTTCTTCACTGTTACACTGTGTCGCTGACAAACTACAGAAACGCCCTCGGGTTTCTAATCCTTCCCAGAGGGAGGTCCACGACGAGGAACAGCCCTCGCCGCACCCCAGCGAGCCAATTCCGGCCGACCAACGCCATGGCTGGAGCTCCCGTGCGACAGGGACACAATTAAACTCCTACCGAACACTTCCCCTAAATCAATTTCACCAATGGCGCACTACAACGTCCCGGCCACGGTGACAGTGCGGGTGATCCAAAGAACAACGCGTCCCCAAAGATTGGTGGCAGTATAATTCAATTGGGTGGGTCGGTGAGCATCACGGGGTTGTGGAAGCATTCAAACGAGAAGGCATAGGAGATGAACTGACCGGGATTGTGCTGGCCGCAGTACGGTTGTTTTCACGGTGGCGGAGACTGGATTTGGGGGGAATTAGAAATTCGCGCGTGCTGGTGGAGGATTGAGGGTGGGAGCGGGTGCTATAGCTTCGGGATGGCTTAGCGCAGCTGCCCAGGGGCTCAATTTATAGTGTTCGCGGGCGGTGGTGCTCAATTTGGATGAAGATGAGCGGCGGCCGGAGATAGGGAAGAACGCAGGTGCGGTGAATTCGTGGCTACTGCCGTGGCAAGCTCCCCGGCGATGATGGGACAGGTAGAGGGAGTCATGGCGACGCGGTGGAAAGGCTTGGACACGCGGCATAAGGCCGGGAAGCGGCGGTCACCGGCGAGGTAATCCACATCCGTCGCGGTAACGATGGTACGGTGGCCGGAGTTGTTTAATGGCTGAAGTTTATCCCCGGCGGTGAGCTCCAAGCGCTATCCACACTGTCCGCACGAATCACAGCAACGGATCGACCACCGGCGACGACTTACCAGCGACGAGCCCGCCGCGCTGGCAGCCTGATCCGCTCGGTCTACTATACCATGGGAATACCGGTTCAGAGTGACTGACAGTCCAACTTAGAGTCCATTTTTCTCAAATTTTTGTGTAAAAGCTAAGCCAACTCTCTGTAGTAAAGTTTTAGAGCTACAAACCAGCTACAATCCAACTATAGGACTTGAACACATTTGAGCACAGGATCCAAATCAAAATCGAGCTCAAAGTTCACCTCATAGCACTGCAACTCTGAAATTCAGCTTCAAACAGTCTGACAGCCCGTTTTGGACTGGGTTTTTCTCCAAATTTCTCATAACAACTATGCTTGCACCCTTTAGCAAAGTTGTTCTCCTATTATTGGTCTTCAACTTCGATGTGGTGACCTAGGGCAAAAACTCTATATCCAGAAAGATACAAAGCCCCAAAGTTGAGCCAATTTACTAATTTTTCAGACTTAGAGTAAGACTCAAATAAGGTCCATTTTGCACTTAAGTCCAAAACTTAGGGTTTGGCTTTCAAAATCACATATTTGTGATCCAATTGACTTAGAACACTTATTTGACTTGGTTTTTGCACTTTAGCCCAAAAGTGGACTAATTTTGCACTTAGGTCCTTAGGGTTTAGTTTTAGGGTTTCCCAGGGTTCTAATTAGGGTTTTTAATATCCCAGGGGTATAAATGTGATTCAACTTTATTGTTGGGGTCACTTTATGACTTTTACCCTAAAGCCTTTAGGTTTTCTCAACTTTGGTTAAGTTTTCCCCTTTAACCACTATTTAGGGTTAAGTTCTTTAACCAGGGTCCTATTTGTAAAACTTTAAAACAATACAACTTGTTTGAAATTTTTGCCTAGTGAATGCACTCTAGGTGTGTCAAACATATGCAATGCCCATGCTCATGATGCCATGCTCAGGTTTTAGTTATAGTAACACCAGGGGTGTTACAGAGCTCCGACGAGCCCATATACCGGCCGACTCACACGATGACTGGCGCCTTGCTTTGACCGAGACCGAATTCAAGACCTGATAATCGTTTCCCCCAAATCAATTTCTGGATTATAGCCCTACAGCACCCTGCCCCTGGTGACCGCAAGCACTACGGCCAACCCAACGTGTTCCCGATGATCTATGGAGTCTTAACTTAATTGACCAGGTCGACAAGCATCACCAGCACACAAGGATGCTAAAACAAGAACGAGGAGGGCATGATCGAACCTGTGACGGGCTGACCGCGGCGAGCCCAAACACACGGTGTTCTTGACCAAATTGGGGGAAATTCCAAATTGGGGAGTTGTGGGGAACGATTGGAGGTAAGAGCTGGTTTACTGGGCGCGCAATTACCTAGCAGAGCTCTAGGAGGCTTCAATTTATAGAACGCAATGGTGGTGGCGCTCAATTTGGCAGAGAAGTGCTGGCGGCCGGAGAGAGGGGAGATTACTGGCGCAGTGGATTCGTGTCTTCCGTCGTGGCGAACTCACCGACGATGAGTAACTATCGCAAGCTGAGCTACTGCGACATGGTAAAGTGCTTAGCACGTGGCGCACGGCAGTGATCGGCCAACGGCGGCGAGGTTTATCCCGATCGGCCGGTGAGCAAGTGGTATGGGGAACCTAGCCGCAGCCGGACCCAAGCTGATCCGGGCACCACGATCTTTACTCGTTCACCGTTATCCACAAGTCACAGCGCACGAATCACGACGACTGACGTGAATCGCAACGCGACGGTCGGCGGCGGCGAAGGGGAATGAACTGGGTATCTTCTTCAGTTACTGTACCATGGCATTCATCTTCAGTTGACCTGACAGAGCAACTTGAAGCTAGATTTTCTCCTAAATTTACTTGGCAACCTACTGATCGACCAGTATGAAAGTTGTCGTCGTATGATCCATCTACAAACCAACTGTAGTCACCATACTCAAACACCCACGGAATCATCCTCAAAATAGCCCCCAAAGTTCATCCCATAATACTGAATATCCAATTTTAGGCTTCTGACAAACTCACAACCTAACTTTGGGTGTATTTTTCTTCACATTTTTCATAACAATAGTGTTGAATCCCTTAAACAAAGTTATTCTCCTTTGATAGATCTACAAAATTGATGTGGTGACCTAGGGCAAAATCCTTTTTGTTTGGAAGTTACAAGGCCCCAAAGATGAACTCATTACACTGAAATTCAGACTTAACCAAAAGAGTTCAAGTGTGGCTCTTTTGTAATTAAGTCCAAATCTCAAGGTATGGGTTGCAAATCTTCATAATTGTGAACCATATGACTTAAGACACCTTATTATCATTGTTTTTACACTTTAGTCCAAAAGTGTACTAATTTTGCACTTAGCCCCCTAGGGTTTAGGTTTAGGGCTTTCTAGGGTCCTTTTTAGGGTTTTTGACTTTTCAGGGGTCTGGATGTAACTTAGGTCTATTCTCAGTAACATTTTATGACTATTTCAATTAATATTTAGGGTTTTCTCTATTTGGACTTTGTTTTACCCTTCTGATCCCCATTTAGGGTTAAGTACCCTATTATAGGGTTTTATCCACAAAATGTCATACCAATACAACTTGTTTGAAAATTTTGCCTAGTGAATGTATTCTAGGTGTGACAAACACATGATATGCTATGCTTATGATGTTATGCTCAAGTTTTAGTAATAGTAACACCAGGGGTGTTACAGAAAGCGGCAAGGTGGGGAAGGGGGCGATCTCCAACTAAGTCATTGGGAAACCCTAGCGATTTTCTCTGCGACACCGAACTGGGGGAGAGGGAGAACTGCGACGAGAGAGAGGAAATGTTACCTGCACGAGGCGTTGTGGACGCAAAGCAGACCGGGCTATCTTCTCTTTCTGCGTGACTCCCCTTCACGATCTGGGTCGGCTCAACTCCGGATGTCCATCCTCACCAACTGCCCACACGAGGAGCGGCCCATTCCTGTACGTACCTGGGCTTCAGCCTTTCGTCTTTTGGAATGGAGGAGAAAACAGCTTCCCGCCATTGGAGTTTTTTCTGTGGTAGGGTTGTATGGGAGGAGGGCGACCGAGAGAAAGGAGGGGAGAGAGACGAGCCATCTCTGTTATAATGGTAATATACTGCACACATACATATAATTGTATGAGAAATGACCGATGAGTGTTATCGATTATATTTATGGTATCCGTATGTTGAGCGCGAGCTTCTCCTACCTAAGTGACTTGGTGCGAACGACGAGTATGCAAAATGCCGTATTGAGCCTGGAACACGTCCGAGGCGTAATCTACATCTGCTTGGCGTAGTCCACATGTGCGTGGAAAGCTTGTTTTATAACCAGATAGCCATATGGTGCAGCTGCAAGCCTAGGAGTCAATTTCACATGTTGTGGTGATGCGTTGTGCCGTCGCCGTGTACGCGTCAAATAAATAAAAAGATTCTGCTTAAGAGTAATATTTTTATACCTAATACCTATAGGTTAGACCTAGTTTGGAAACCCTATTTTTCCATGCGATTTTTATTTTTCTAAGAGAAATTAGTTTATTTTTCTTTGAGAAAATATGAATCATTTGGAAAGATGTAGTTCTCAAACTGGGCTTTAATGGGTTTTTGGGCTAGGGTGGTCCGCCACTGGTTGGCCGGTGAGACTAGCTTAATAACTAAGTTTCGCAAGGACTATATAAATAAAATAACGACGAGATGCTAAGGACGCTAAAGAAACCCTGGTGGGAGCGCAAGTACGGAACCGTCAGTAGCTTTAGTTCAGCTGGTTCCCAGACCATATACAAAAGCGCAAGTGTTGCGAGAGTGGCTTTCGGTTCCTCGGATCATTTCCATTAGTTAAACAAGCCGCTTAATTAACTAGCTAGGCGCGCGACGATACAGCTGTACCTGTACTAGAGATGCAGTAGTTCTGCTGTAGTGATGCCGGTGGTCTGCTGTCATGCATGCATGCATGGGCAGCACATGCGTGTAGATAGCTAAGCACATTCAGATGAACTATCTTAACAAAGCAGACAAAGCTAGCTAGTCTCCGACCGTCGGAGCACATTTAATTTCGTAAATCACATAGGAGTAGTGAGCTAGTAATAATCCTACTAGGAGAACACATTTAATTTCGTGGAACGTTAGGGATTATTTGGTTTTTAGGAACTAATCTCTATTTTATTCTATTTTAGTCTCTAAATTATTAAATACGGATTTTAATTTTCATATTTAATAATTTAGAGACTACAATGTAATAAGATAGAGTGACTAAAAATTAGTCTCTAAAATCAAACACCCGCTTACTGCCAATCGAATTGTTTATCGCCGCGCTGCAGGTGTAGTTGTGTATACCACACCAATTACTGCATGGGTCTTATTATTAGGGGGGTACATGTCCTCTCCTCTCCTCTCCTCTCCTGGTTGATGATTGGGCCTGCGTGCAGCTTCGTCTCCATTATAACCCCAAACTTCTGTACGGAAGTGTTGAAGGCTAAAATGAGCCTTGCGGACAGTCCGGCCCTGAGGCCGGACGGTCCGCGGTCCGGACGGTCCGCGGTGGCGGCGCGGACGGTCCGCGCGCGCGCAGAGTCAGTTAGGGTTCCTAGTTTCTCGCGGGATTTGTTGCCTAAAACCGCGGGATTAACTCGGGAAACAGTTGGAAACGGATCCAGACCTCCCCCTTTATATAGATGAAGGGCTACGGCCGATTGAACCCCCCAACAATCGATCAAATCAAGTCTATTACTCGTTTTTACCTTATGCATTAGGAGTAGTTCTAGTCTAGTTCTAGTTTAGCCCTAGTTTAGCCTTCCAATCCCCAAATTCTCCGTCTCTCTTCGACTCTACGTCGATTAGAGGAGTCTAGGTCGGCCTGCCCGAGCCTAGACACCACCTAGGATCTCTCCTCCCCGACGGGGTCCCTCCCGGGAGCGAGATCCAGGCGCCGCCGGCGACCTTCGCCGCCCCCTGCGCACGCGCGGACTGTCCGGCCTTAGGGCGCGGACCGTCCGGCCGTCAGGCAGGGAACGCCAGCCCCTGCGCCAGGTCGCGGACCGTCCGGCCCCTGGCCGCGGACCGTCCGCGCCTGACCAGAGAGCACCGCCACCGGTTCTTGTTGAGTGTTTGGCGCTCCAAAAAGGCGTCAACATACTTTTTGGCGACTCCGCTGGGGACAGGTGTTTAGATCTACTAAAAATCAGGCCCTCAAATGGCCGGTTCTAAAGATCACACTGATATCTCCCCAGATAATATCCTGAAGACGGCTGTCGAAAATCTAACAGCCGATGAGCAACAGCAATACGAGGACTACATGCGCCAAGCGAAGGAGAAATTCTTGTCGCAATACACGGTGGATCGCCACCAGAAGGTTATCAAACATGGAGAGACTGACGTTGCATCTCTTCTGTCTTCGCTTCAAGTCCCCAACGTAAGTAAACCCGACGATATCCAATCTATTAAATATTATGTAGATCAGCAGCAGGATCAAATGAAACAACAGATTGTAGGGTTAGAAGAGTCCATTAGAAAATTAACGCGTACGTTGGAGAAGTCTGTTGCTCCTAGTTTTCCATCATATGAGACTAGTAACAGGATATTTATGTCTAATACATCGGCAACAAATGGGGATTTGCAGCCCCAGCCATTATATGGTATGCCGATGAACTCATATACAGGGCAAGTACCACCACCGCCATCCCTGCTTGGTAGATCGGCGCCCATGAACACGGTCGGACCGTCCGAGCTTCTGCCCGGACCGTCCGGCCCATATGCAGACCGTCCGGCTTGCTCTGCCGGACAGTCTGGGGCCGCCCTAGGACCACTGCCGTCCCTGCTTGGCAGACCGGTGACCCTGGACACGGTCGGACCGTCCGAGCTTCTGCCCGGACCGTCCGGCCCTTACACGGACCGTCCGGCTTTCCCTGCCGGACAGTCCGGGCCTGCACCAGGACTACCACATGGCGTCCCGATAATGGCGAACGCAACCGGTCAGTTCGGATTTACCACCGGACAAACTGGATACACATACGCATAACCTGTTGTTGCACACCATGCACCAAATTATTACACACCTCAGCAGCAGTATGTTTCGCCCTCTACATATTTAAACCATAACGTACCATACAACCACAGACCGATCAACACTATCGATCGGTCACGGCAAGAAGGTCGGTATACTAATACCCGACCAAATGAGCCCCACAGCCCAGGGTCCGGTGGTCTGCCACCGGGTGCAATGGAAAAAATTAGGGAAGAGATGACCGAACTATTTCGAGATAAGTTCGGAGTTAGTGTAGCCAGAGTAGGGCAATCATACCAAAAGCCGTATAATCACCGGTTTGACACTGTCCCATATCCACAAGGGGCAAGGATACCAGAATTTTCTAAGTTTTCTGGTGAGAATGGGAGAAGCACACACGAACACATAGGCCAGTTCCTAGCACACCTAGGTGAATTGGCCGATGGAGAAGCATTTCGTGTTCGGTTATTTTCTCTATCCCTTACTGGTACCGCTTTTGCATGGTACGTCGCCCTGCCTCCTTATTCTATTAATTTCTGGAATGAGTTAGAAAGTAAATTTCATGAACATTTCTTTGCCGGGGAATATGAATTAGGACTAGCTGACTTAGCTTCAGTTCGACAAGGACGCGAAGAATCGGTTAATGATTATATCCGGAGGTTCCGGGACACTAGAAACCGATGCTTTCGGATCCATGTCGCAGACAAAGAGCTAGTAGGGTTAGCTTTTAATGAGTTGCTATCCTACTTAAGAGACAAATTAGATGGGACCCAGTTCTTTTTGATAGCCCAGCTACATCAGCGGGCTTTAGCCTGTGAAAGCCGATTTAAAGAGACATCAAAATCGGCCGCCCGTACTATACATCTGATAGAGCGTGATAGTTCAGATGATGAATCCGCGGATGTATATACCGCTGAGTTTATTTGGCCAACAAAGGCCAAATCTTCAGCATGTTCTTCCTTACAGCCGGTTCAAAAGAATCGGCAAGAAGAGATTAAATTCACCTTTAATGTTGCCAAATGCGATAAGATATTTGATGAGCTACTTAAAAATGGCAACATTAAATTAACTCATACTATCCCTCCTATAGATGAATTAAAGAGACGTGCTTATTGTAAGTGGCATAATTCTTTTTCTCATGCCACCAATGACTGTAATGTTTTTCGTCGACAGGTACAATCGGCCATAAATGAGGGCCGATTGGCTTTTCAGGAAATGCAAGTAGACACACAACCATTTCCTGTTAATACAATAGATATCGCATGCAAAAAGATCTTAGTTCGGCCCGAAATGGCCGATAAAGGCAAAAGCAAAGACATAATCATTGGTAGTCCTCGCACGTCGAATATATCACAAAAGGAGATTGTTCGAAAGGCTCCGGACAATAAGGCTAAAAAGTCCGGAGGCACCGGGGGCAGGCACAATTAATGAGTCAAGCACGACAGCCTGTCCTGAGCATCACGGACGATCTGGCACCTACGAGCGGACGGTCCGGTGTTCAGATAGACGGTTCGGCTAACTCTGCCGGACAGTCCGCCTATGCCCAAAGGCGTCAGCCTCCACACAAAACCTTAAAAGGGAAGGAGACACAACGGCGAAGCACAAATGGTCGGCTGATCAAAGCTGACTCTACTGTTGATCAATTGCTCTCCAAAAATGCTAACAAAAAGATCATTCAACGTGATCGGTCAACAAAGAAACCCCGGTCACCTACTAAAACGAAACGGCCGAACAAAATGGCCCAAAAGGTGACGCGACAAGCATCGTCTGTTCATCCTATGAGACCAGGGTACTTTCCACCCGTTTATTCATCGTCGGTATATTGTCCTACCCAAATGTGGAATAACATGGTGATGAATGCATGGTACATGTATAGTCCCTTTGTCTATCCAGGCTGGGGGGCACCTCCATTCTATTCATTTTGATCCATTAATGAAATGGTCATGGCCGAGAAAGATACAATTCAAAACGGCCTTTATACATTGGTGCTTTATTGAATGATCTCTATTTTGAAAAGCCGATGACTTACATCAGGTTTAGTTCATATGCTTTTGGTTCGTCAACCTTCACCAAAAGGCAGGGGGGCATATGTTGAAGGCTAAAATGAGCCTTGCGGACAGTCCGGCCCTGAGGCCGAACGGTCCGCGGTCCGGATGGTCCGCGGTGGCGGCGCGGACGGTCCGCGCGCGCGCAGAGTCAGTTAGGGTTCCTAGTTTCTCGCGGGAGTTGTTGCCTAAAACCGCGGGGTTAACTCGGGAAACAGTTGGAAACGGATCCAGACCTCCCCCTTTATATAGATGAAGGGCTACGGCCGATTGAACCCCCCAACAATCGATCAAATCAAGTCTATTACTCGTTTTTACCTTATGCATTAGGAGTAGTTCTAGTCTAGTTCTAGTTTAGCCCTAGTTTAGCCTTCCAATCCCCAAATTCTCCGTCTCTCTTCGACTCTACGTCGATTAGAGGAGTCTAGGTCGGCCTGCTTGAGCCTAAACACCACCTAGGATCTCTCCTCCCCGACGGGGTCCCTCCCGGGAGCGAGATCCAGGCGCCGCCGGCGACCTTCGCCGCCCCCTGCGCACGCGCGGACCGTCCGGCCTTAGGGCGCGGATCGTCCGGCCGTCAGGCAGGGAACGCCAGCCCCTGCGCCAGGTCGCGGACCGTCCGGCCCCTGGCCGCGGACCGTCCGCGCCTGACCAGAGAGCACCACCACCGGTTCTTGTTGAGTGTTTGGCGCTCCAAAAAGGCGTCAACATACTTTTTGGCGACTCCGCTAGGGACAGGTGTTTAGATCTACTAAAAATCAGGCCCTCAAATGGCCGGTTCTAAAGATCACACTGATATCTCCCCAGATAATATCCTGAAGACGGCTGTCGAAAATCTAACAGCCGATGAGCAACAGCAATACGAGGACTACATGCACCAAGCGAAGGAGAAATTCTTGTCGCAATACACGGTGGATCGCCACCAGAAGGTTATCAAACATGGAGAGACTGATGTTGCATCTCTTCTGTCTTCGCTTCAAGTCCCCAACGTAAGTAAACCCGACGATATCCAATCTATTAAATATTATGTAGATCAGCAGCAGGATCAAATGAAACAACAGATTGTAGGGTTAGAAGAGTCCATTAGAAAATTAACGCGTACGTTGGAGAAGTCTGTTGCTCCTAGTTTTCCATCATATGAGACTAGTAACAGGATATTTATGTCTAATACATTGGCAACAAATGGGGATTTGCAGCCCCAGCCATTATATGGTATGCCGATGAACTCATATACAGGGCAAGTACCACCACCGCCATCCCTGCTTGGTAGATCGGCGCCCATGAACACGGTCGGACCGTCCGAGCTTCTGCCCGGACCGTCCGGCCCATATGCAGACCGTCCGGCTTGCTCTGCCGGACAGTCTAGGGCCGCCCTAGGACCACTGCCGTCCCTGCTTGGCAGACCGGTGACCCTGGACGCGGTCGGACCGTCCGAGCTTCTGCCCGGACCGTCCGGCCCTTACACGGACCGTCCGGCTTTCCCTGCCGGACAGTCCGGGCCTGCACCAGGACTACCACATGGCGTCCCGATAATGGCGAACGCAACCGGTCAGTTCGGATTTACCACCGGACAAACTGGATACACATACGCAGAACCTGTTGTTGCACACCATGCACCAAATTATTACACACCTCAGCAGCAGTATGTTTCGCCCTCTACATATTTAAACCATAACATACCATACAACCACAGACCGATCAACACTATCGATCGGTCACGGCAAGAAGGTCGGTATACTAATACCCGACCAAATGAGCCCCACAGCCCAGGGTCCGGTGGTCTGCCACCGGGTGCAATGGAAAAAATTAGGGAAGAGATGACCGAACTATTTCGAGATAAGTTCGGAGTTAGTGTAGCCAGAGTAGGGCAATCATACCAAAAGCCGTATAATCACCGGTTTGACACTGTCCCATATCCACAAGGGGCAAGGATACCAGAATTTTCTAAGTTTTCTGGTGAGAATGGGAGAAGCACACACGAACACATAGGCCAGTTCCTAGCACACCTAGGTGAATTGGCCGATGGAGAAGCATTTCGTGTTCGGTTATTTTCTCTATCCCTTACTGGTACCGCTTTTGCATGGTACGCCGCCCTGCCTCCTAATTCTATTAATTCCTGGAATGAGTTAGAAAGTAAATTTCATGAACATTTCTTTGTCGGGGAATATGAATTAGGACTAGCTGACTTAGCTTCAGTTCGACAAGGACGCGAAGAATCGGTTAATGATTATATCCGGAGGTTCCGGGACACTAGAAACCGATGCTTTCGGATCTATGTCGCAGACAAAGAGCTAGCAGGGTTAGCTTTTAATGGGTTGCTATCCTACTTAAGAGACAAATTAGATGGGACCCAGTTCTTTTCGATAGCCCAGCTACATCAGCGGGCTTTAGCCTGTGAAAGCCGATTTAAAGAGACATCAAAATCGGCCGCCCGTACTATACATCTGATAGAGCGTGATAGTTCAGATGATGAATCCGCGGATGTATATACCGCTGAGTTTATTTGGCCAACAAAGGCCAAATCTTCAGCATGTTCTTCCTTACAGCCGGTTCAAAAGAATCGGCAAGAAGAGATTAAATTCACCTTTAATGTTGCCAAATGCGATAAGATATTTGATGAGCTACTTAAAAATGGCAACATTAAATTAACTCATACTATCCCTCCTATAGATGAATTAAAGAGACGTGCTTATTGTAAGTGGCATAATTCTTTTTCTCATGCCACCAATGACTGTAATGTTTTTCGTCGACAGGTACAATCGGCCATAAATGAGGGCCGATTGGCTTTTCAGGAAATGCAAGTAGACACACAACCATTTCCTGTTAATACAATAGATATCGCATGCAAAAAGATCTTAGTTCGGCCCGAAATGGCCGATAAAGGCAAAAGCAAAGACATAATCATTGGTAGTCCTCGCACGTCGAATATATCACAAAAGGAGATTGTTCGAAAGGCTCCGGACAATAAGGCTAAAAAGTCCGGAGGCACCGGGGGGCAGGCACAATTAATGAGTCAAGCACGACAGCCTGTCCTGAGCATCACGGACGATCTGGCACCTACGAGCGGACGGTCCGGTGTTCAGATAGACGGTTCGGCTAACTCTGCCGGACAGTCCGCCTATGCCCAAAGGCGTCAGCCTCCACACAAAACCTTAAAAGGGAAGGAGACACAACGGCGAAGCACAAATGGTCGGCTGATCAAAGCTGACTCTACTGTTGATCAGTTGCTCTCCAAAAATGCTAACAAAAAGATCATTCCACGTGATCGGTCAACAAAGAAACCCCGGTCACCTACTAAAACGAAACGGCCGAACAAAATGGCCCAAAAGGTGACGCGACAAGCATCGTCTGTTCATCCTATGAGACCAGGGTACTTTCCACCCGTTTATTCATCGTCGGTATATTGTCCTACCCAAATGTGGAATAACATGGTGATGAATGCATGGTACATGTATAGTCCCTTTGTCTATCTAGGCTGGGGGGCACCTCCATTCTATTCATTTTGATCCATTAATGAAATGGTCATGGCCGAGAAAGATACAATTCAAAACGGCCTTTATACATTGGTGCTTTATTGAATGATCTCTATTTTGAAAAGCCGATGACTTACATCAGGTTTAGTTCATATGCTTTTGGTTCGTCAACCTTCACCAAAAGGCAGGGGGGCATATGTTGAAGGCTAAAATGAGCCTTGCGGACAGTCCGGCCCTGAGGCCGAACGGTCCGCGGTCCGGATGGTCCGCGGTGGCGGCGCGGACGGTCCGCGCGCGCGCAGAGTCAGTTAGGGTTCCTAGTTTCTCGCGGGATTTGTTGCCTAAAACCGCGGGATTAACTCAGGAAACAGTTGGAAACGGATCCAGACCTCCCCCTTTATATAGATGAAGGGCTACGGCCGATTGAACCCCCCAACAATCGATCAAATCAAGTCTATTACTCGTTTTTACCTTATGCATTAGGAGTAGTTCTAGTCTAGTTCTAGTTTAGCCCTAGTTTAGCCTTCCAATCCCCAAATTCTCCGTCTCTCTTCGACTCTACGTCGATTAGAGGAGTCTAGGTCGGCCTGCCCGAACCTAGACACCACCTAGGATCTCTCCTCCCCGACGGGGTCCCTCCCGGGAGCGAGATCCAGGCGCCGCCGGCGACCTTCGCCGCCCCCTGCGCACGCGCGGACCGTCCGGCCTTAGGGCGCGGACCGTCCGGCCGTCAGGCAGGGAATGCCAGCCCCTGCGCCAGGTCGCGGACCGTCCGGCCCCTGGCCGCGGACCGTCCGCGCCTGACCAGAGAGCACCGCCACCGGTTCTTGTTGCGTGTTTGGCGCTCCAAAAAGGCGTAAACAGGAAGGAAATAAGAATGTTCCGGTTCTTGTTGAGTGTTTGGCGCTCCAAAAAGGTGTAAACAGGAAGGAAATAAGAATGTTTGTATGGATTGTTTGGTTTGTTTGCATGAGCAGTCAGACGTATCTACCACACTTGTGCGAGGCTGGCACGTGGACAAATTGGGTGTATCGCCACATCCAACAGTCAATCACATGCATCCATTGTATACATAGTACACAGGTACATAGCCAATCAAACATCCATGCATGGCTCAGCCCATATATACAGGACGAACGGTCGAAAAACTCAGCAAACTAAGGGGGTGTTTGGTTACACCCCGCTAAAATTTAGCCCCTGTCCCATCGAATGTTTGAACCTCCGTTTCGGGTATTAAATGTAGTCAGATTATAAAACTAATTTGTCAGCCGAAGATTAAAAGACGAGGCGAATCTAGTCCAGTTGGTTGGGTCTATATTTCATACTCCTATTTAAAAATTTAACGCTTGATGTGACCCGAGCTAAACTTTAGCAGGAGCAACCAAACACCCCCTAATACTGATCTCTATCTTCTATTGTAAATTCTACTATCTATAAACACAGTTTTTACACGTTAATCGCTATTAGACTATTTCTAGACTCATATCATCCTCTCTATTTCAAATTTTACTCTGTAAAAATGCTGTTGATGAAGATGGACTTAGGAGCTAGTATAGAAGCTCACGCCGTGCACTATTGTTGCTTGAGACTGTTCACTGCTCGCGCATGAGCTGATTGCTTCTCTAGCTAGCTCATCGAGGGCATCCATGCATCATGCAATTTTGCATGCGCGCGGCATGCCGGCATGCATGCATGCATTGGCTATAGGTACAAGGTACTACACGACGACGGCACAGTTAGCGCACGCGCGGCTCCTAGCTAGCTAGCTAGGTAAACTGATGCACGCCAGCCGCGCGTGCTTTCTACCCGGGTTTTCAGGCCCTGGTTGCAGCGAGACAGCCATGCATATAATATTGATGAGCTGGCTAGCTAAGAGCAACTCCAATAGTTCTCTCAATAACTCTCTAAATCTTAAATTTAAGAAGTGAACAGAAAAATGCTTCTCCAATGGTTCTCTAAATAGACTTGCTAAATTTACTTAATTGCTATTCAACTCTATTTACTCTCCACATTTAGCAACTCGGTAGGAACTCCCTAAATACAGTTGACGTCAATTTCTTCACACTAGCGTGATTATTTTTCCCTTTCCCACACAGTAAGATAGCCAGGTATAGCACGCTCTTTTTTCATTTTCTAGCATAATGAGGTAGCCAGGTCAAACACGTATGACGCAAGTTTCTCCTTCACCGTCGAACCCAACTTTCTCATAGGTTGCGCCACCGGACCACCACTCATCCATAGTTCATATCAACCGACCTTTTTTCTTCCGCCCTCATATCCTCTGCTCTCAACCTTATTATCAGGCAGATCTCATAGGGGCAGGGCCGCTAAAGCTAGATTCAAAATCGAACTACTTTCTAAATATGAGCAACTATTGGAGACTAAGTTATTTTTTACTTCCACTAGCTATTTAGCAACTTGCTAAACATGATTTTAGCAAGCTATTTTTTAGAGAACTACTGGAGTTGCTCTAAGTACTAGGATGATTCGGGGGATCCATCTTGATCTGTGTGTGTGACGCCCCGCCCCCTGTACTGTGTGTGCACAAGCATGCAAGCCCTATCAAATCGTTCTCCCCTTCATTTCTCGTTCACCCTTTTTTTGTGACATAGACAGGCAGACAGCTCGTAATTTTACCATTATTCGGTACGTATGTTATCTTGAAAAAAAAAATTCAAGATTCTGAAATATAACATCTCTCTATTCTTCCCTTCATCTCTATTTGGCTCGGAGTAGCTAGGCTCCATCGTCTTTCAGTTTCAAGCTTCCTGCGAGAGTTCCATCGATCGGTCGGCGCCTATATACAGACCTACAAAACAATCACTATAACTACTAAACTGTTAGATACAATATTTATTCTGTAGGGTGAATGAAAAATATCGATTCATGAGGAGATGGTTTTTTTTTTTTTTGAAGAAACGTGAAGAGGAGATGTCTGGTCTGAAGGAGCCCGAAAGACTGGGTTTAGCTTGGTTCAAGTTCAACCTCTTGAATCTCGCCCAGGGCCTGCCGAGCTGTAAGGCCCGGAACAAGAACACGTGGGCCTTACTGACCGAGGGCAAGTAACCTGGGCCGGACGGGCTCTCGTTTCGACCTCCTGCACGCACCGACGCACGGTGCATCGCGATGGCCGATGGCGTCACGTTCACGTCGCGCCCCCGCTCACAGTCACAGCACAATCCCCACCGACCGACCGCTAACTGCCTCTGCCCCTAGGGTATTTTTTACCGCACGCGGGCCATTCGCGTTCGCTTCCGAGTTCCGACCCGTCGGCGTCGCTGGAGGTTGGTGCTCATCGCCCTTCCAAACCCAACGCCTTCCCGGTGCTCTCCATACTTGTCACACCCGGATTTTAGGGGTCCAAAATTCGGGCGCGAACATAATCATCAGGTATGCTGGGACCAAGTCTCACACATATGATGTATAGTGACACAGGATTGAATGTCACATCTTTATATATAACAGGAGTTCTATACAAAATAAATAATTACATAATAAGGAGACAACGGTCCAGCAACCCAAAGTTGACTGGGAGACGACGACCTAGACCTCTCACGAACACATCACAGCATCCTCCATGCGCTTCATCCTGCGGTACCTGTTCTTGACCTGTGGGGGTGTGAGACAGCAAGAGTGAGCTCACATACGTTCATCGCTCAACAAATTGTGGGGAATAATGTGCATGAACTCGCCAAAGGTGGGAGCTCACGTGAAGTGTAAGGCTTACCAAAGAGGATGGTTAGAGCTGAGCATTGCTTTTAAAGTTGGTCAAAATTTTATTAGCAATTACTAAGTATAAGTACATACCAACCCAATTAAACAATAGAATAAAAGTAACAACATCACCTGCGATGCAATGCATATGACAAATTGAATTTGGTTCCATAGATTAATCATGTGAGGGTCCGAGCTGCTCATGACCGTGAGCACGGCTAGTATACCAGTTTTACACTATGCAGAGGTTGCGCATCTTTACCCACAAGTCATGTTACCTATCTGCCAAGGGATCGCGACTTCCCATACACCTCTACCGAGGAGGCGAGGCAGGGTAACACTACGAGGCCTTTACAAAGTTCCACTAGCTTCAGAAAACCCGCTACAGTTTATAGGAAGCTCCAATGCAGGAATCCCTTGCAGGACCGCCATCGCAGCAAAATCCTTCCGAGGGCCTCCCTACACTGACCACTCCCCTACTGCCCTTGCCCCTCTCGGGTAAGGTAGTCTTCCACTAGCTTTCCTAATTAATCAGCCAAGGGGTCTCATTCCTCCCTTGTGGTAGCACTGTTTTCCCGGGTGGTCGCTCCATGTTCCAATTAACATAATGATCTTATCATGAACAGTAATAATAAACATATAATAAAAGTGTGATCATGAATAATGTACCTTCATACCCAAAACCACATAAAGCACTAGCAAGTACTACCCAAAAAGTTCAGTGGTAAACAAGGTATAAAGATAGACAAACTAGGGTAACCTATTGGGTCCCATCAAAATTAACCTATGCAGATCATTATGATTAATTAGAACATGAGTGAGTAAAAAGAAGTGTTCAAGGGCACAACTTGCCTGGGACTTGAGATTCCAGGTACCAGGATGATTCTTCAGATCCTCGTGACCTCACTGCTAATCGTAGCAATACAAACAAACATGGTATAGGTAAAATAAACATCACACCAAACATAAGAACAAGCTACGTAATAATACTCTACGCGCTGCTACGAGATCGTAGGAACGAGAGCTACTAAGATCGGAGTTACGGTTAAGGAGTTATGATTTTATAAAAGATCTGTGTGATTAAACTATATTATAAATTGGTTAGTATAAATTATATGAGAGAATATCTTATAAATAATTAACTCACTTGGATCTAAGTTATAAATGGACCATAGATCATATTTTAATAGATTATAATGATAAGCAGATTAACATGGCTATCCAGCATCAGTTAAATACAACTCTAATTATAAAATAATCAGGCATGATATAATAAATGTTGTTATTGCATATTAAATATTTTTACGAGACTAACGCAACTTGAACGGATCAAATTGGAGTTAAAACGGAGGATTTATGAATTTCCTAAGATTTTATGTATTTGATATGAGATTAATTAGGAGATCAATTTTATTATTGTTTTCATATCAAAACAGAGGCATTAGGTGATAAACAACATTATTACAAAATTATAGAAATTGGAATGGACCAATTTGGAGTAAATATGAATTTTATATGAATTAAACAAACTCTAGTCATTATTTTATATTAAAAATAGATTTCTATTTCTTTTTCCTGTATTTTCTATTTACTGGACTGCGCCTACTATTAGCCGAAAACACAGGGACTTAAGCGAAAAGATACTCAGACTCAGCGAAACCTGGACTGGACCACGGGTTATTTTCTATCTATCACAGGGATTCATATGCAAAATGTCTGGCCACGAAGGGGTACTGTCCATTCTGAGCCGTCAGATCACCGATCCGCGACCCACAACAGAACGCGAACCGATATTCTATTTCCGCCCTTGGATCAGAATCCAACCGTCCACGATCGATACACGGATTGCAACGCGGGGCCGGATCCACCCGCTAATTTCTAATCGGACGGTCACGACCCGATGCCACGAAACGGTATTCTGTCGCCGATCCTAGCCGTTGGCTACGCATTCAACGACCCCCGGCCGTCTTCTCCAATCGACCGAACAAACAGCGGCATACACACCCATACGGCGGCGCCATCGCCGGCAGCCCGCACGGTCGGCCCCCCCTGCCCCAACTAGCGCATGACATCACGGAAAATAGAGAGAAAGGTAAGGAGGATCTGATGGGGGTAGACTTACGGGTGATCGAGCAGCGGTGAACTCTGCCCACGCGACACGGCGGCAAGGGGAAGGAATCTCGCCACCGACAAGAAATTGGCGCCCAAGGAATCGATGCTCCCGCCCAAAGAGACAACCGACGTGCACGTGGAACTCTGGCGAATCACACAGGTACCCCAGGATGGTCAAATCCTCCCAGGAATCCCGATATTGCCATGCGTCTGAATCAACCATGGCGGCTCCCCCATTGTTCCCCCTCCCTCTCGGTGATGGTGATGGATCGCTTGATGCACATCGATGAGGAGCCGAGAGACATGGGGTATGCCTTTATACCCCCGTGTTGGTGAGGCGGCTGAGCCATTGGGGTGGTTACGCCAGCTGGGGATTTCTACGGAGATCTTGCGCTCATTCGGTTAAGATGACAGTTACTGGGCACCTAATTTGTTGCCGAGAAAGCAGGGGGAGAAGGAGGGTAAGGGGGCCTGGCGATGGGCGGTTGTCCTGCCCTGTGGGCCCAAGCGGTGGTGGACAGGAGTGCGCGCGTGCCTGCTGCGCCCTGAGAGGCCCTACCTGAAACGCTCCAGCTGCTGGCTTCACGGTCTGGAGAAGGTGAATCTGACGAATGAGCCCCACCTGCCAGCGTGAGAGCGAGGAGGAGTGGACGTGGGGGGTAAACGGGCTGGCGCGGGGTGAAAGCATCCGGGCCGGCTAGCGCGGGGAGCGAGTGGGCCGCGCGGTAGAAGGAGGCGAAGTGGGCCGAAAGCGGAAATGGGTCCACGCGCGAGTTTTCTTTCTTTTTTTCCTTTTCTATTTCCATTTCTATTTCCAATAAAATTCACTTTTGAATCCGAGTTTTGAATTTTCTATCTCAAACAAAATACACAATAAGAATTCAGCATGGTGCAATATTAATTTTATTTATATATTTATTTATTCATTCATTTATTATTCTACATAAGAAATTGCTTTTGAATATGTAGCACCCATGTAATTATTTTAAGAATAATAGTTTATATTGTATGATCTCTAAAAAAATGTTCTCACATTAATACTTATAAACTTCAATAAAGGCTAATTTTATATAAAAATCTTTTTATTGAATTTTTGTTACAAAACTTTTATTTAAGGAGATATGACTTCAAACGTTATGGTAATTCTAAGGAGAGAAAAAAATATTCTAATTCAAGATCTTTTTTTAAATTACTATATTCTCAAAATGAGATTTAGGGTGTTACAAATCCTACCCCCCTTAACAGAAATCTCGTCCTCGAGATTTATAAGAAAAAGGGATACAATAAGTTTGGTCTAGAATTTTAGTTTCTCATTTGGTTCTGGGAATCAAAGTTTTGTTAAAAGTTTTTTTATGGATATGTATGTCTAGCCATTTATTATGTTAGATGAGGTACGGTTATGGCAAGGAAGAGTATAATAAGGAAAGACTTCATCCAGAACTGTGAATCTTGATTCCGCTGGCGATTCAACTTGATCTTGGAAGACTTGAGTTGATGCTTTTCCTCTCTTGACGTGGTTGGTCTTCTTTGGTCTTTCTTCTTGAAGTTGACATCCGAGTTAAGGACATATAGTTAGGATAGTCGGGGTACACGAGATAGATAGGTTTGAACAGAGTTGTATTTTGCTTTTGGAACAAATGGACTAGGTAGCCTGTGATGTAGGTTATATTGTGGTTTACAGACAAGTTGGTATATGACATTAATTTAGGTTAGGTTATGTTTGTTGAAGCAGTGTCTAACCCATATCACCAGATTAACTAACCTGTTAATAGCTCACTTTTGATTGGATCATATTGGATTAGATGGTGATCTAGATTAGATTGGATATAACTAGATTAGACTAGTTAAGATCTACTTAATTTATTTTGGACTAGATCATGGTTGTTACACTAGTGTGGGATAAATATGCTAATTAGGGCAAGATGGATCCCTAGGGATAAGGTAGATTCTTTTGAGGTCAGTTAGATCTATTAGGATGAGATAAAATCTTTTCACGATATGATGAATCTATTAAGGTAATAGAGTATTTTTTAAGATAAGATGGATCTATTAAGCTAGATATATGTTACTTAAGATAGGTTAGGATCTTTTGGGATAAGATGGATCTGTGAGTGTAGGATAGAATCTTTTAAGATAAGATGAATATTGTTAGGCTAGATACTTTAAAGAGGGATAATCTAGTGTGTCTAGTTATTTTTATAAGCATTTTTTCTATATGTATATGCAGATGTAATTGTGGACATTACTCCACAACTCATCACACTCAATCAAAGATCCAAATCAGACAAGTATCATAAGAACAAACATTGCAGCACATAGATACCTATAAAAAAATAGTTTTGTTTTTGTTCCTATGAGTAGGTCTCCTATCCCTAAAAGTTACTTTAGGCACAGGATTTCAAAGTGTGAAATCTACATTTGTCTTTAGAACGAAAAGGTAAGAATAATCAGAGTAAAGCGGAAATAGATGAGAAAAGATTAAGAAAAGTTTAGAAAAGAATCAGAGTAGCAAAGGTAAGTAAATATTGGTTGTCCGGTTCTATCTAGGTTTCGTCCTACAGTCAACATTCCTCTCATACCACTTCTGTCACACCCGGATTTTAGGGGTCCAAAACCCGGGCGCGAACATAATCACCAGGTATGCTGGGACCAAGTCTCACACATATGATGTATAGTGGCACAGGATTGAATGTCACATCTTTATATATAACAGGAGTTCTATACAAAATAAATAATTACATAATAAGGAGACAACGGTCCAGCAACCCAAAGTTGACTGGGAGACGACGGCCTAGACCTCTCACGAACACATCACAGCATCCTCCATGCGCTTCATCCTGCGGTACCTGTTCTTGACCTGTGGGGGGGGTGTGAGACAGCAAGAGTGAGCTCACATACGTTCATCGCTCAACAAGTTGTGGGGAATAATGTGCATGAACTCGCCAAAGGTGGGAGCTCACGTGAAGTGTAAGGCTTACCAAAGAGGATGGTTAGAGCTGAGCATTGCTTTTAAAGTTGGTCAAAATTTTATTAGCAATTACTAAATATAAGTAAATACCAACCCAATTAAACAATAGAATAAAAGTAACAACATCACCTGCGATGCAATGCATATGACAAATTGAATTTAGTTCCATAGATTAATCATGTGAGGGTCCGAGCTGCTCATGACCGTGAGCACGACTAGTATACCAGTTTTACACTCTGCAGAGGTTGCGCATCTTTACCCACAAGTCATGTTACCCATCTGCCAAGGGATCGCGACTTCCCATACACCTCTACCGAGGAGGCGAGGCAGGGTAACACTACGAGGCCTTTACAAAGTTCCACTAGCTTCAGAAAACCCGCTACAGTTTATAGGAAGCTCCAATGCAGGAATCCCTTGCAGGACCGCCATCGCAGCAAAATCCTTCCGAGGGCCTCCCTACACTGACCACTCCCCTACTGCCCTTGCCCCTTTCGGGTAAGGTAGTCTTCCACTAGCTTTCCTAATTAATCAGCCAAGGGGTCCCATTCCTCCCTTGTGGTAGCACTGTTTTCCCGGATGGTCGCTCCATGTTCCAATTAACATAATGATCTTATCATGAACAGTAATAATAAACATATAATAAAAGTGTGATCATGAATAATGTACCTTCATACCCAAAACCACATAAAGCACTAGCAAGTACTACCCAAAAAGTTCAGTGGTAAACAAGGTATAAAGATAGACAAACTAGGGTAACCTATTGGGTCCCATCAAAATTAACCTATGCAGATCATTATGATTAATTAGAACATGAGTGGGTAAAAAGAAGTGATCAAGGGCACAACTTGCCTGGGACTTGAGATTCCAGGTACCAGGA
The DNA here is from genome assembly GCA_029449295.1 of Zea luxurians. Taxonomy (NCBI): domain Eukaryota; kingdom Viridiplantae; phylum Streptophyta; class Magnoliopsida; order Poales; family Poaceae; genus Zea; species Zea luxurians. The sequence continues at coordinate 151,095,121 of JAOPSE010000007.1, forward strand.
TGATTCTTCAGATCCTCGTGACCTCACTGCTAATCGTAGCAATACAAATAAACATGGTATAGGTAAAATAAACATCACACCAAACATAAGAACAAGCTACGTAATAATACTCTACGCGCTGCTACGAGATCGTAGGAACGAGAGCTACTAAGATCGGAGTTACGGTTAAGGAGTTATGATTTTATAAAAGATATGTGTGATTAAACTATATTATAAATTGGTTAGTATAAATTATATGAGAGAATATCTTATAAATAATTAACTCACTTGGATCTAAGTTATAAATGGACCATAGATCATATTTTAATAGATTATAATGATAAGCAGATTAACATGGCTATCCAGCATCAGTTAAATACAACTCTAATTATAAAATAATCAGGCATGATATAATAAATGTTGTTATTGCATATTAAATATTTTTACGAGACTAACGCAACTTGAACGGATCAAATTGGAGTTAAAACGGAGGATTTATGAATTTCCTAAGATTTTATGTATTTGATATGAGATTAATTAGGAGATCAATTTTATTATTGTTTTCATATCAAAACAGAGGCATTAGGTGATAAACAACATTATTACAAAATTATAGAAATTGGAATGGACCAATTTGGAGTAAATATGAATTTTATATGAATTAAACAAACTCTAGTCATTATTTTATATTAAAAATAGATTTCTATTTCTTTTTCCTGTATTTTCTATTTACTGGACTGCGCCTACTATTAGCCGAAAACACAGGGACTTAAGCGAAAAGATACTCAGACTCAGCGAAACCTGGACTGGACCACGGGTTATTTTCTATCTATCACAGGGATTCATATGCAAAATGTCTGGCCACGAAGGGGTACTGTCCATTCTGAGCCGTCAGATCACCGATCCGCGACCCACAACAGAACGCGAACCGATATTCTATTTCCGCCCTTGGATCAGAATCCAACCGTCCACGATCGATACACGGATTGCAACGCGGGGCCGGATCCACCCGCTAATTTCTAATCGGACGGTCACGACCCGATGCCACGAAACGGTATTCTGTCGCCGATCCTAGCCGTTGGCTACGCATTCAACGACCCCCGGCCGTCTTCTCCAATCGACCGAACAAACAGCGGCATACACACCCATACGGTGGCGCCATCGCCTGCAGCCCGCACGGTCGCCCCCCCCTGCCCCAACCAGCGCATGACATCACGGAAAATAGAGAGAAAGGTAAGGAGGATCTGATGGGGGTAGACTTACGGGTGATCGAGCAGCGGTGAACTCTGCCCACGCGGCACGGCGGCAAGGGGAAGGAATCTCGCCACCGACAAGAAATTGGCGCCCAAGGAATCGATGCTCCCGCCCAAAGAGACAACCGACGTGCACGTGGAACTCTGGCGAATCACACAGGTACCCCAGGATGGTCAAATCCTCCCAGGAATCCCGATATTGCCATGCGTCTGAATCAACCATGGCGGCTCCCCCATTGTTTCCCCCTCCCTCTCGGTGATGGTGATGGATCGCTTGATGCACATCGATGAGGAGCCGAGAGACATGGGGTATGCCTTTATACCCCCGTGTTGGTGAGGCGGCTGAGCCATTGGGGTGGTTACGCCAGCTGGGGATTTCTACGGAGATCTTGCGCTCATTCGGTTAAGATGACAGTTACTGGGCACCTAATTTGTTGCCGAGAAAGCAGGGGGAGAAGGAGGGTAAGGGGGCCTGGCGATGGGCGGTTGTCCTGCCCTGTGGGCCCAAGCGGTGGTGGACAGGAGTGCGCGCGTGCCTGCTGCGCCCTGAGAGGCCCTACCTGAAACGCTCCAGCTGCTGGCTTCACGGTCTGGAGAAGGTGAATCTGACGAATGAGCCCCACCTGCCAGCGTGAGAGCGAGGAGGAGTGGACGTGGGGGGTAAACGGGCTGGCGCGGGGTGAAAGCATCCGGGCCGGCCAGCGCGGGAGCGAGTGGGCCGCGCGGTAGAAGGAGGCGAAGTGGGCCGAAAGCAGAAATGGGTCCACGCGCGAGTTTTCTTTCTTTTTTTTCTTTTTCCTTTTCTATTTCCATTTCTATTTCCAATAAAATTCACTTTTGAATCCGAGTTTTGAATTTTCTATCTCAAACAAAATACACAATAAGAATTCAGCATGGTGCAATATTAATTTTATTTATATATTTATTTATTCATTCATTTATTATTCTACATAAGAAATTGCTTTTGAATATGTAGCACCCATGTAATTATTTTAAGAATAATAGTTTATATTGTATGATCTCTAAAAAAATGTTCTCACATTAATACTTATAAACTTCAATAAAGGCTAATTTTATATAAAAATCTTTTTATTGAATTTTTGTTACAAAACTTTTATTTAAGGAGATATGACTTCAAACGTTATGGTAATTCTAAGGAGAGAAAAAAAATATTCTAATTCAAGATCTTTTTTTTAAATTACTATATTCTCAAAATGAGATTTAGGGTGTTACAAATCCTACCCCCCTTAACAGAAATCTCGTCCTCGAGATTTATAAGAAAAAGGGATACAATAAGTTTGGTCTAGAATTTTAGTTTCTCATTTGGTTCTGGGAATCAAAGTTTTGTTAAAAGTTTTTTTATGGATATGTTTGTCTAGCCATTTATTATGTTAGATGAGGTACGGTTATGGCAAGTATAGGTTGTGGCAAGGAAGAGTATAATAAGGAAAGACTTCATCCAGAACTGTGAATCTTGATTCCGCTGGCGATTCAACTTGATCTTGGAAGACTTGAGTTGATGCTTTTCCTCTCTTGACGTGGTTGGTCTTCTTTGGTCTTTCTTCTTGAAGTTGACATCCGAGTTAAGGACATATAGTTAGGATAGTCGGGGTACACGAGATAGATAGGTTTGAACAGAGTTGTATTTTGCTTTTGGAACAAATGGACTAGGTAGCCTGTGATGTAGGTTATATTGTGGTTTACAGACAAGTTGGTATATGACATTAATTTAGGTTAGGTTATGTTTGTTGAAGCAGTGTCTAACCCATATCACCAGATTAACTAACCTGTTAATAGCTCACTTTTGATTGGATCATATTGGATTAGATGGTGATCTAGATTAGATTGGATATAACTAGATTAGACTAGTTAAGATCTACTTAATTTATTTTGGACTAGATCATGGTTGTTACACTAGTGTGGGATAAATATGCTAATTAGGGCAAGATGGATCCCTAGGGATAAGGTAGATTCTTTTGAGGTCAGTTAGATCTATTAGGATGAGATAAAATCTTTTCACGATATGATGAATCTATTAAGGTAATAGAGTATCTTTTAAGATAAGATGGATCTATTAAGCTAGATATATGTTACTTAAGATAGGTTAGGATCTTTTGGGATAAGATGGATCTGTGAGTGTAGGATAGAATCTTTTAAGATAAGATGAATATTGTTAGGCTAGATACTTTAAAGAGGGATAATCTAGTGTGTCTAGTTATTTTTATAAGCATTTTTTCTATATGTATATGCAGATGTAATTGTGGACATTACTCCACAACTCATCACACTCAATCAAAGATCCAAATCAGACAAGTATCATAAGAACAAACATTGCAGCACATAGATACCTATAAAAAAATAGTTTTGTTTTTGTTCCTATGAGTAGGTCTCCTATCCCTAAAAGTTACTTTAGGCACAGGATTTCAAAGTGTGAAATCTACATTTGTCTTTAGAACGAAAAGGTAAGAATAATCAGAGTAAAGCGGAAATAGATGAGAAAAGATTAAGAAAAGTTTAGAAAAGAATCAGAGTAGCAAAGGTAAGTAAATATTGGTTGTCCAGTTCTATCTAGGTTTCGTCCTACAGTCAACATTCCTCTCATACCACTTCTGTCACACCCGGATTTTAGGGGTCCAAAACCCGGGCGCGAACATAATCACCAGGTATGCTGGGACCAAGTCTCACACATATGATGTATAGTGGCACAGGATTGAATGTCACATCTTTATATATAACAGGAGTTCTATACAAAATAAATAATTACATAATAAGGAGACAACGGTCCAGCAACCCAAAGTTGACTGGGAGACGACGGCCTAGACCTCTCACGAACACATCACAGCATCCTCCATGCGCTTCATCCTGCGGTACCTGTTCTTGACCTGTGGGGGGGGGGTGTGAGACAGCAAGAGTGAGCTCACATACGTTCATCGCTCAACAAGTTGTGGGGAATAATGTGCATGAACTCGCCAAAGGTGGGAGCTCACGTGAAGTGTAAGGCTTACCAAAGAGGATGGTTAGAGCTGAGCATTACTTTTAAAGTTGGTCAAAATTTTATTAGCAATTACTAAATATAAGTAAATACCAACCCAATTAAACAATAGAATAAAAGTAACAACATCACCTGCGATGCAATGCATATGACAAATTGAATTTAGTTCTATAGATTAATCATGTGAGGGTCCGAGCTGCTCATGACCGTGAGCACGACTAGTATACCAGTTTTACACTCTGCAGAGGTTGCGCATCTTTACCCACAAGTCATGTTACCCATCTGCCAAGGGATCGCGACTTCCCATACACCTCTACCGAGGAGGCGAGTCAGGGTAACACTACGAGGCCTTTACAAAGTTCCACTAGCTTCAGAAAACCCGCTACAGTTTATAGGAAGCTCCAATGCAGGAATCCCTTGCAGGACCGCTATCGCAGCAAAATCCTTCCGAGGGCCTCCCTACACTGACCACTCCCCTACTGCCCTTGCCCCTTTCGGGTAAGGTAGTCTTCCACTAGCTTTCCTAATTAATCAGCCAAGGGGTCCCATTCCTCCCTTGTGGTAGCACTGTTTTCCCGGATGGTCGCTCCATGTTCCAATTAACATAATGATCTTATCATGAACAGTAATAATAAACATATAATAAAAGTGTGATCATGAATAATGTACCTTCATACCCAAAACCACATAAAGCACTAGCAAGTACTACCCAAAAAGTTCAGTGGTAAACAAGGTATAAAGATAGACAAACTAGGGTAACCTATTGGGTCCCATCAAAATTAACCTATGCAGATCATTATGATTAATTAGAACATGAGTGGGTAAAAAGAAGTGATCAAGGGCACAACTTGCCTGGGACTTGAGATTCCAGGTACCAGGATGATTCTTCAGATCCTCGTGACCTCACTGCTAATCGTAGCAATACAAACAAACATGGTATAGGTAAAATAAACATCACACCAAACATAAGAACAAGCTACGTAATAATACTCTACGCGCTGCTACGAGATCGTAGGAACGAGAGCTACTAAGATCGGAGTTACGGTTAAGGAGTTATGATTTTATAAAAGATCTGTGTGATTAAACTATATTATAAATTGGTTAGTATAAATTATATGAGAGAATATCTTATAAATAATTAACTCACTTGGATCTAAGTTATAAATGGACCATAGATCATATTTTAATATATTATAATGATAAGCAGATTAACATGGCTATCCAACATCAGTTAAATACAACTCTAATTATAAAATAATCAGGCATGATATAATAAATGTTGTTATTGCATATTAAATATTTTTACGAGACTAACGCAACTTGAACGGATCAAATTGGAGTTAAAACGGAGGATTTATGAATTTCCTAAGATTTTATGTATTTGATATGAGATTAATTAGGAGATCAATTTTATTATTGTTTTCATATCAAAACAGAGGCATTAGGTGATAAACAACATTATTACAAAATTATAGAAATTGGAATGGACCAATTTGGAGTAAATATGAATTTTATATGAATTAAACAAACTCTAGTCATTATTTTATATTAAAAATAGATTTCTATTTCTTTTTCCTGTATTTTCTATTTACTGGACTGCGCCTACTATTAGCCGAAAACACAGGGACTTAAGCGAAAAGATACTCAGACTCAGCGAAACCTGGACTGGACCACGGGTTATTTTCTATCTATCACAGGGATTCATATGCAAAATGTCTGGCCACGAAGGGGTACTGTCCATTCTGAGCCGTCAGATCACCGATCCGCGACCCACAACAGAACGCGAACCGATATTCTATTTCCGCCCTTGGATCAGAATCCAACCGTCCACGATCGATACACGGATTGCAACGCGGGGCCGGATCCACCCGCTAATTTCTAATCGGACGGTCACGACCCGATGCCACGAAACGGTATTCTGTCGCCGATCCTAGCCGTTGGCTACGCATTCAACGACCCCCGGCCGTCTTCTCCAATCGACCGAACAAACAGCGGCATACACACCCATACGGCGGCGCCATCGCCGGCAGCCCGCACGGTCGGCCCCCCCTGCCCCAACCAGCGCATGACATCACGGAAAATAGAGAGAAAGGTAAGGAGGATCTGATGGGGGTAGACTTACGGGTGATCGAGCAGCGGTGAACTCTGCCCACGCGACACGGCGGCAAGGGGAAGGAATCTCGCCACCGACAAGAAATTGGCGCCCAAGGAATCGATGCTCCCGCCCAAAGAGACAACCGACGTGCACGTGGAACTCTGGCGAATCACACAGGTACCCCAGGATGGTCAAATCCTCCCAGGAATCCCGATATTGCCATGCGTCTGAATCAACCATGGCGGCTCCCCCATTGTTTCCCCCTCCCTCTCGGTGATGGTGATGGATCGCTTGATGCACATCGATGAGGAGCCGAGAGACATGGGGTATGCCTTTATACCCCCGTGTTGGTGAGGCGGCTGAGCCATTGGGGTGGTTACGCCAGCTGGGGATTTCTACGGAGATCTTGCGCTCATTCGGTTAAGATGACAGTTACTGGGCACCTAATTTGTTGCCGAGAAAGCAGGGGGAGAAGGAGGGTAAGGGGGCCTGGCGATGGGCGGTTGTCCTGCCCTGTGGGCCCAAGCGGTGGTGGACAGGAGTGCGCGCGTGCCTGCTGCGCCCTGAGAGGCCCTACCTGAAACGCTCCAGCTGCTGGCTTCACGGTCTGGAGAAGGTGAATCTGACGAATGAGCCCCACCTGCCAGCGTGAGAGCGAGGAGGAGTGGACGTGGGGGGTAAACGGGCTGGCGCGGGGTGAAAGCATCCGGGCCGGCCAGCGCGGGGAGCGAGTGGGCCGCGCGGTAGAAGGAGGCGAAGTGGGCCGAAAGCGGAAATGGGTCCACGCGCGAGTTTTCTTTTTTTTCTTTTTCCTTTTCTATTTCCATTTCTATTTCCAATAAAATTCACTTTTGAATCCGAGTTTTGAATTTTCTATCTCAAACAAAATACACAATAAGAATTCAGCATGGTGCAATATTAATTTTATTTATATATTTATTTATTCATTCATTTATTATTCTACATAAGAAATTGCTTTTGAATATGTAGCACCCATGTAATTATTTTAAGAATAATAGTTTATATTGTATGATCTCTAAAAAAATGTTCTCACATTAATACTTATAAACTTCAATAAAGGCTAATTTTATATAAAAATCTTTTTATTGAATTTTTGTTACAAAACTTTTATTTAAGGAGATATGACTTCAAACGTTATGGTAATTCTAAGGAGAGAAAAAAAATATTCTAATTCAAGATTTTTTTTTAAATTACTATATTCTCAAAATGAGATTTAGGGTGTTACAATACTCTACTTCAGTGGAGTTATTAGTCCTCTCGAGTCTCGACCGATCGATTACCCCTTTGTTTTTTTCGCAGCGCTAGCGTCGCCTAGCTCCGAGGGGACAACAAGGGGGTTTTTTTTTTGTTGGGACGGGCGGGGGCAGGTTCAAAGTTCCGTCGCGGAGGAGGCAGCGGAGATACGGATACCATGAGGCCGGTGTTCTGCGGCAACTTCGACCACGACACCCGCCAGTACGGCCCCATCAGCCGGATCGACATGAAGTTAGGTACTTGCCTGGCGCTTACACTAATTCTGCATGTCCTGAGTCTAATCCAAAATGCAGTATCTGGTGGAGTCTGGAGCGATAGTTTGTATTGAGTTTGTGTTTTCAGTGCGCCATGGATATTTGTACCAGACCATCAGTGCAAATGCTTATTTAATAATGAAATGTTAGTTCTGTTTGTCCTGAATCTAATCCTAAATGTGGAACCTAGAGTCAGGAGCACTGGCTTGTATTTGTGTTAATGAGTGTGCCATGAACATTCGTATGCTTGTAGAATCCCCCCCAGCAGTCTTAACGGATCTTGCGCTAGATCTTGCTTGTCCTGTATCTAATCATAAATGCAGGAACCTGGAGTCAGGAGCACTGGTTTGTATCTGTGTAAATGAGTGTGCGGTGAACATTCGTATCCTAGTGGAACCCCCAACCAGTCTCAACCGATCTTGCGCTAGACCTTGTATGGTATATGTTCATAGTGCACTTATCTCCTTGGTCCTTGCTATATCGCAAGTTCGCAACACCTAATCCAGCACATATGTTTTCATGGGACATGTGCATGTTTGCAAATTTGTTGTGTTTTTACTTTTTGCATTGTATTATATACTAGTCAATGTTTTCAAGTCGGATGACTTGCTGGTCGTTCTGGCTGACTGACTTGGGCGATTAATCACGAATAGTCGGACGAGATTAATCACCAAGTAACGTGATTAATCGCGATTAATCTGACAACTTCAAAACATTGATACTAGTAGTTGTGGCGGGGGCAAGGGGAATCATGAAAGTCAATGCTCAGTTTCTCTGTCAATATATCTGTTGTAGGCTACGCTTTCATTCCCTTTGAAGATGAGCGCGATGCAGAAGATGCTATAAGGCGACTTGACAACGTGTCTTTTGGTTATAACAGGCGCTGATTCTCTGTTGGATGGTCCAGGGTAATTCCTTGTCTGTTGCTCTATGCCTGGATGGATATTTTTTGTCACTTCCATTTTGAAAAACATTTATAAATCTGTTAATTGACCCCATTTATATATTTAAATAGTTCAGCAAGTTGAACCGGTGCCAAAGAGCCGTGGTAGACCTACTGGGCATGTAAAGGCAACGAGAACCCTCTTTGTTATCAATTTTGACCCCATACGCACTAAGATTCAAGATATTGAGAAGCATTTCGAACCGTACGACAAGATTGCTAACATTCGCGTTCGAAGGAACTTTGCGTTTGTACAGTATGAGACGCAAGAGGAAGCTAATGCTGCTATCAAGAGCACTGACAAGAGGTATTCTTATCTTATGGCTTGCCATCCTTCTGCCATTACCGTGTTGTTCAGTTGCTGCTGCTCCCAGTCCCATGTAATCATGTTTCCTGCCTCTAGATTATAACTAGTACATTCTTTTATTATCAATATAGGGGATTGTATCCCTCGCTCTTGGAGCTGTACTACTTACCTTGATGATGGTATATTGGTTTCTTATTTGTAAACTAGCCAGTTGCCTGTGCTTTGCTACCGTTGTTATATATCATATAAATAGGTATTGAGATATTTATTCAAATATAATTATTGTTTATTTCTAAACATTAAGGTACGTGTGGTCTGGTGGTTAGCCCCAAATTTCTAGAGCAGGGAGGCGTGGGTTTGCGTGCTTGCTTTGCACTATTTTTTGCGCAGTGGCCAGGGGGTCCACAAGGTAGTAGCTGAGAGAGCGTTACGCGCTGGGCGTGGGGCCCATAGGGCACGACGCCGAGGCGGGGCGTGTGGGGCAGGAGAACCAGTCGGTACTCGTGTGGCGGGCCTAGAGCGTCAGCGCGGAGGGTGAAGCTGTGGTAGCACCAGGTGTCCACATTAGGTTCTTAATAGAGTAGTATAGATGTCACATGAAGTTATGCACACTTACTTTAATAGTTTCCTACGTATTCACATATCTGTTCCATCTAGTAAATTGGGTTATAGTGTCAACATGGAAGTGATAACTACATAGCATCTTCTTATGCCCTCCAGCGTATTTTCATTCTCGGCATTTTCTTTCAAATTAATTTGACAAAAATAGATATGGACATTTTTCCTTTGAAGTGATACTGTTATTCTCTTGCATCTTTTTTACTTATTCTGATAGCACTCACATGAACTGTTTCCTTTCAATGGAATTTAGTTTGTAGGGTCTAATATTTCTTCAAGTTTCCGCAGAAGTGCCTCCATGTTGATTCTTTTGTTACACATCAGAAGTAAGGCCCCGTTCAGTAGAGCTTCTGGAGCTGATTCTCTGTTGAATCTAGCAGGAGGTCTGCCAAACAGTTTTTCAGAGAGAAGTGTTTCTCTCCTTATTATTCTCTGAAATGAACTAAGAGGCTGGGAACTGAACAAAGTAGCTTCAGCTGGTTATGTGAAGTGTTCTCCATCATGACTTTGAGAGTTTATACTCAAGAATCAAAGAGAATCACTTTCGGCCATATAATCACTTCTATTAGAGAATCATAATCAAATATCATGATGAAGCTGTTTTATGGGGTATGGCTGTAGGGGTCGATGAGGCCAGTGCCCCCCTTTCTTGAGGTCTAGTGTGTTTTGAGTGGTTGTGTGTGTTGATGGATTGTTTCATTTTTCTGTGTTTCTGACCTCCATAAGGATACCCTTGTATTTGGTCATCTCAGACCATTTTCCCTTTCTTCTTAATATAACCAGGCACATTTCTTCTGCGTTTTTGAGAAAAATAATAATCAAATAGAGCTCCACCAAATAGGTCCTAAGATAGATTTAGTAGACATGGTGATTCTTTTGGTAATTTTCTGCCTTTTGTCCTTATATTCGTGTTTGCCTCCCTAGCTTGGTGTATCTTAAACTGAGTAGTACTGATTTTTTAAGTGGTGCCTTGTCATGAATTCCTTGCCTACACCATAGTTTAGTTGCACTGAATCTTTTTTGTTTTACAGCTAAAAATTGTCCTAATTGGGTGCTATCTTTTGGTTGCTTACAACACCATATTGGACAGGGTAGTAACTGTTGAATATGCCTTCTGGGATGATGATGGCGAGAGAGATGACAGGTACGGGAGCCCCAAGCGAGGTTCCTTATGACAGGTGTCGCGGCAGTGCCTACATGCGCTCACCTAGCCCAAGGTACCGACAGGAGTACAGTCCAAATTATGATCGGCGCGGACGCTATCCTGGGTATGATCGTCGTGATGGAACAATGTATGAAAGGCGAAGCCCTGTATATGATCGCTACGACAGGGCTTCTGTATATGATCGCTACGACAGGGCCAGAAGCCCTGTTTATGACCGCTATGATAAGAGGAGAAGCCCTGGTTATGACCAATACTAGGTAAGGCAATTCCGTGAAGTTGTATGCTTTAATTGCAGAGTGAATACACCGAAATGTGAAGGAAAATGGACGTTCAGTGGCATAACTTTAAAAGCACATACTTATAGGCTTGCTACATCTGATTCTCAATCATCTTTGAATTCTATTACTTATAATTATAACCATTGCTTTAAATCTTTTGTAGCCAGTCGATTCGGAAGAACCCAGTAGGAGGAAGTGGTAAGCAACATGATTTTGCCGTGCCAAGTGTACCCGGAGCAGCCGTGTGTCGCGTAAGAGTTACTGTTCCGAGTATATGTCTGAGTGCTGTCTTGTAACGTGATGCTGGTAACCGTTGTTGATTGGAACAAAAGTTCTGCATCTCAAAGAAATTGGTTGCATGGATTGCTTGCCATTGACACCTTGCCTGTCTTTTTAAGTATGCCAAGTGACCTGTGCTGCTGATACTTGAAATGTAATGGCTGTCACAAACTTTTACACCGAACCTTTGCATTCCCAGTTTTTAGGCTGGTGAACTGTGATGTATTGCCGGGCTTTCAGCTGTGTTCAGCGTATTTTGTAATGAGATCAAACAAGCATGGAGATAGGAGAGTTAACACATTGCCTTGTTCGTTTCATCCCAATACCATGTGGATTGAGAGGTATTGGAGTGGATTTTGACTATTAGTGGATTTATTCTCTCAATCCACATGAATTTGAAACATAACGAACATTATGTATGGTGCGCAGATCTAGGGCCTATAAAAAACCTTATTTATGGAGTAGCTCCACTGTTTGAATCTAGTTCCTAAACAACATTTCTTCTAAAATGTCATCAAAATGGTGAATCTATTTGATAGTCGCCTAGAGGGGGGGTGAATAGGCGAAACCTGAAAATTAAAACTTTATCCCCCAACTAGATCCCTTGATTAGTGGTTAGAACAAGATATACAAATATCGGAGAATATAAACTAAGTTCTTGCTTGAAGAGAGTATTGCTAAATAATGCGGAAGTGATAAATCAATACAATTAGTAAGTCATAGAATAACAAAGCAAGAAGCCTTAGATGAGAAGAGCACTAGGACAAGTTCTTTCTTGCAATGTGTTGCTTCACTAAATGGGAATTTAACTTGAAGCAACACCAAATGATATTAGCAAATAAAGATGCAAGAAAACTTAGAGCAATGGAACACAAACAAATCACAAGCAATAAACACAATGGACACGGGTGATTTGTTTTACCGAGGTTCGGCCCTCGAAGGCCTAGTCCCCGTTGAGGAGTCCACTTAAGGACGGGTCTTTTTCAACCCTTTCCCTCTCTCCCCCGATCACACAAGGATCGGCGAGCTCTTCTTCTTCTTAAGGATCACTCTCGATCCCACAAGGACCACCACAATCTTTGGTGTCTCTTGCTAGCTTTTACAAGCCTCCAAAACTTTGGAGGAAGTTCAATGGGAGTCAAAACTCCACGCGCAAATGAACACAAAGATGAAGCACACACTATCTCTCGATGAATCTCACAAGGCACTAGTGCTAAACTCAAATGAGTAGCTCTCTTTTGCTTGCTCTCTCTTTTGTGGCACTTGTGTTGGTTGTAGTGGTCTAAATCTTGTGTATAGGATAGATCAATGAATATATGTGGTTGGGAGGGCTTGAGTATGTCAACTAGATGACTTGGAATGTTGCTTGGGCTCCCACACCTTGAAGTGGCCGGTTGGGGTGGTATTTATAGCCACCATCCAATTTTGTAGCCGTTGGAGAAGCTGCTGGCGATGGGCGCACCGGACAGTCCGGTGCACACCGGACATGTCCGGTGCGCCAGCCACGTCATCCTATCCGTTGAGATTGGAGCTGGTCGACCGTTGGAGGCTTTGTCCTCATGTGGCACCGGACAGTCCGGTGCAGCACCGGACAGTCTGGTGCCCCTCTGACTTCTGCTCTGACACTCTGAATTCAACTGTACACTTTGCAGAGTCGACCGTTGCGCGCAGATGACCGTTGCTCCGCTGGCGCACCGGACAGTCCGGTGCACACCGGACATGTCCGGTGAATTATAGCGGAGCGGCTGCCGCGCGTTCCCGAGGCTAACGAGTTCCGGAGGCTGCGCTTCCTCGGAGCACCGGACACTGTCCGGTGTACACCGGACAGTCCGGTGAATTATAGCGCGCTGGCCTGGGAACTTCCCGAAGGTGGCGAGTTTGAGATGGTGTCCTCTGGTGCACCGGACACTGTCCGGTGGTGCACCGGACACTGTCCGGTGGTGCACCGGACAGTCCGGTGCGCCAGACCAGAGGTGCCTTCGGTTGCCTCTTTGCTCCTTTGTTGAATCCAAAACTTGATCTTTTTATTGGCTGTGTGTGAACCTTTTACACCTGTATAACTTATACACTAGAGCAAACTAGTTAGTCCGAATATTTGTGTTGGGCAATTCAACCACCAAAATTATATAGGAACTAGGTGTAAGCCTAATTCCCTTTCAATCTCCCCCTTTTTGGTGATTGATGCCAACACAAACCAAAGCAAATATAGAAGTGCATAATTGAACTAGTTTGCATAATGTAAGTGTAAAGGTTGCTTGGAATTGAGCCAATATTGATACTTACAAAATATGCATGGATCGTTTCTTTGTTTTTAACATTTTGGACCACGCTTGCACCACATGTTTTGATTTTGCAAATTCTTTTGTAAAAATTTTTTTTTAAAGATCTTTTGCAAATAGTCAAAGGTAAATGAATAAGAGTTTCCAAAGCATTTTCAAGATTTGAATTTTTCTTCCCCTGTTTTGAATGCTTTTCCTTTGACTAAACAAAACTCCCCCTAAAATAGATCCACCTCTTAGTGTTCAAGAGGGTTTTTGATATACCCTTTTTGAAATACTACGTTCTCCCCCTTTTGAACACAATAGGATACCAATCGATAAAATTCTTTTGAAACACGAAATTTTTAATTTGGTGGTGGTGCGGTCCCATTTGCTTTGGGCTAATACTTTCTCCCCCTTTGGCATGAATCGCCAAAAACGGATACTTAGAATGAGATATAAGCCCTTTTTATAAGTTGTCTCCCCCTTTGGTAAATAATATATGAGTGAAAGGTTATACCAATGTGGAGAGATAGTATGGAGTGATGGCGAAGGGTAGATAATACCAATAGAGTTGAGTGGAAGCCTTGTCTTCGCCGAAGACTCCATTTCCCTTTCAATCTACGACTTAGCATAGTAATATACTTGGAAACATATTAGTCGTAGTCATGGTACAGGAATTATAGGATATATGCATTTGTACCAAAAATGAAAGAGATATGATCAAGAGATATGTCAATTAAGCATGATCATAGTTCTATATAATATAGATTTCTCCTCCTAAATATGTGCCTTGAGAGGAATACATATTTTGGCCTTAAATGCCAAGGGCACATAATTAGGTTAATGAGAACAAGTCTATATCATAGAGAAAGTGAAGTGCATTGTGTCATAGTATATGTGTGATGCTCAAGACAGTTTGTGCACTTATGAAAGCATGTTGCAAACATTTTAAGCATTTTCCTTTAAAGATTTCAAAGAGACTTAAGGACCATCCACCTTTGGAACAAAGGTAGCTTATCCTCGTTACAAGGTTAAGCTTTAAGCTCTTTGACAATAGAACCACTTCATCTAGTTTTAGCAAAGATGCAATAATGCATGAGTGAAATTTTAATAGGTTAAACTAAGTGTGAAGCAGGGATAAATGCAAAGGACATGCTTTCTCTTCCTTTTATACAAGATATGCAAGGAGTGTATATGAGAGGAAGATTTAGGTACATGTATGAATAAGATTGAATAGTTTTACCCTTTTGTACCTTCACATAGAGATGCTCTCTTCATTGTGCTTTGTCCTTAGTCTTAGTCACTTAAGACCTATACTCAAGATAATGCATGAGAATATTTTGCACAAGATAGAGTTCTACAACTAGTGATCTTTTTCAAGTTATTGTTAGCATATATCAAATGGATCACAAGTTGCATAAATGAATCATGAATTCTCCTTTTTCCTTAGTGCATATCAAGATAGATATCAATTAAGGGCAATTGAAATCAAATTGAAACTGCATGACGCACTAAGAAGCATAAATGATAATTGAAGTTATTCAATGATCTTACAACAGATGCGATCAAAAGAACAACATAGGCATTAGATTTTCAAACATGCTCATAAATAGGAGAATCCGATAAATATGCTACTTTAACATTGAAAGCTACAATCCTTGATAAAAGCGACATTAATTTTACAAGTTGGATTGATGTGTAGTAGCATACTTTATGAGAAACTTATTCTCATCCAAGAGACTATATGAAATTACTAAGATAAAGCAATAGTCTCAACATAATCAAGATATAAGAACAGACTCCCCCTAAAGATGCATGCATCAAGTATTTGAAAGAATTGATTCAATGCATTTACTTTTAAAGACATATAGGGAGAAACATTATATATCTTGATCAAGGCTTATAAAATTTGCAATAAACAACTTAAGCCTGGTACTCTCATAATGAAAAAAGATTTAGAATGCTTACAACCACACCATTGATTGTTGTGAAGACCTTATTGTCCAAGTAGGTGTTGTTGTCCTTGATGTTCTTCCTTTTTCATTTGAGTGTCCTCCTTTTGTGGTTGTCTCTTTTTCCTTCCAAACTTATTGAAAATACTCAAGAGAGAAGTTAATAGCGCAAGGGAGTAAATGATGAATGATGGTTTCTTTAGATAGAAGATAAGAACAATTCATCATCCATAAGTCACATAGACATGAGGTAAATTTCTTGACATTAGTGCACATCAAAAGAAATATGCACTATCTAATCATTTTGATCAATCACAGGAAATTTACTTCTTCATATTGAATTTATTAATCATCACTTGGAGGCAAGTCAATATGAGAACATATATAGCAAAGGCATGAAATAGATTCTAACGGACAAATGCATTTTTAAGAATGAGATTGAATGCACATCTAGTTGATTTTAGGTCCAATAAAGAATCCATTCCTCACATGGATAGAATATGATAATGTAGATTAAGTATCCATTGAGATGGGAACTAAACTTGATTAAGAAGAAAAGTTCCCATACCTTTGCTTTTACCTTTCTTCCTTTAGGTGAAGAGCAACCCACGAGGCTTGTGCACTTTCTTTCTTGTAGATTTTCATAATTGAACTCAAGAGAAATGTTAGTAGCACAAACACTAGTTTCTATTTTTGTAATCATTTTTGATGAGGAATGAAAAACTAGATTACTAAAAGCATGGAAACTTCATAGCATGAACTAGATTATCCATAGATGATGTTATGCTTAATTTTAACTCATAAAACAAGCATAAACAATCCTTAAATCTAATTCATAATGTGGAAAGCGATAGATGTGAAAGAATCAAATCCAATTTTAAACAAGTAGAAGTACATTATAAATCATTGGATTGATTTTTCTTTTCATGTTAGATTACATGCTTTTCCAGAGAGAAACCTATTCTCTACAAGTAAGACTATTTGGGTTACTTAGATAAAAACATAAGTCTCACTTATCTAGTTATAGAGAGAGTTTTCCTATTATAAGTGTCCTAAGGATTTGAGTTCCTTACATGACACTTTATTCCTTTAAGAACATGAAATATCTCTCTATATCTAGAATCATGGCAATAATAGGAACATTAGTGTAAAACATGCCATGGGAAATAGCAACAATTTTAAAGCATGTAGATTGTCATAATATAGAAATGAAGAATATGCAATCTACCATATGGGAGGAGATTCTTGAAAGAATGGTGATATAATTTAAAGATACTTGAAGTGCTTTATTTTTCTATGTGACTACATAAGACACATAAGAAATGATAGTTTAAAATACTTGCATTTAAAAGCATAGAAGTTACCATCCTTTGACTTTCCTCCATGTTGTAGACCTTGATTTTTCGGCACAAGATAATTCTTTATTTCCTACAACATTAATATCTTCCCGAGATGATATGAGTTAAAGACATAGTAATTTGAAGAATAACCTTGGGTCAATCTCGGATATAGGTCATTGAAGATTGATAGCTTGAGTTAATAATAATTGAATGAACTCTCTCAAGCACCCCAAAGCTTCATATCATCTCCTTCTCCTGCAAAGCTTGTCAAGCATATTTTGGTACCCATCGCTTGATGGGTCCATCACGGTTAGTCAACAAGGATCTAGGAACCCAAGAGTCCTTTGTGTTAGCACTAGGTAAACTCATTACCTTTCTAGCACAAGTTGCAATTTTGGGTTGCCTAGTTGCATGAGAATTAATTGACAAGCTAGGAGTGGAATTGTTACCAATGGGACAATCCTTGCATTGATGTCCCTTCTTTCGGCATGTGTAGCATAGGCGTTTTTTAAGTTTTGAAGTTTTCTTCTTTCCTTGTTTGTTGCCTGCTACATGGTTAGTAAAAACTTTCTTTTCTAACCCTATGCCTTTTTGTTTTAAATGGGGACAAGATCTAAGCAAGTGTCCCTTCTTGGAGCATTTAAAACAAAGTCTATCATCCTTGTTAATAATCAAGCCATTTTTAATGTAGGGACATGACCTAATCAAGTGCCCCTCTTCAAAGCATTCACTACACCTCTTAATGTGAAGTGTGGCTTGATCATTACCTTGGATGTTACCTTTTGTGGAGGTGTGGTTGAGGCTTTTGGAGGAGGTGTTGAATTTTATCTTTTGTTTCTTCCTCTTGGTAATCCTCAAATTCTTGACATTTTCTTTAAGGGATGTAGTGCATGCCACGGTTGTTCCCGTCTCAAGCTTCTTCACCATGTGATCACGGTTATCTTGAGAAGGTTGGGCAATGCATTTCCCTTTTAGTTGTGTCAAGCACATCTTTAGCCTCTCATTTTCTTCCTTGAGCTTTTGATATGAATCATCGTTTGTTCCTGCAAATTCTAGCTCAAAGGAAGATTTGCTTGTCGACGGACAACAAGCATTAGCACATGGTAATATAGTATCAATTTGAATACATGTGCATGAGTGAGGTTGTTGGGATTTTAAATTTTCTATCACAACCTCATGAGCAATGTTTAACATGATATGATTATCCATAAGATTTTCATGAGAGCATATGAGCATATCATATTTATCTTGAAAAGCTAGATTTTCAACTTTTAGCTTTTCTACTTGGTCCTTAAGCAAGGTATTCCTATTTACTAATTGAGCGATACAATGTAAAGCGTTATCTTGCTCAATTAAACTAGTTTCATACCTTTGGACCAAATCAACATGAGAGCACTTTAGCTCCTCATGTTCTTTAGTCAACTCGTCAAAGTGTAGCATTTTCATGGAGAGAATATCTTCTAGCCTTTGACGAGCTTCGCTTTGCTCTCTCGCTCTTTCTAGAAGTTTGAGCATGACCGCCTTATCTTCTTGGCTTAGGCGAGCGTAGAGATGCAAGAAGCTTCTTTCTTCCTCCTCATCCTCATTTGTCCTTCCGCTATCATTTGCATTAGCCACACAACACATGTGGGAATCGAAATGGGAAGACAAACCTTTTGGGGAGGTGGATTCATCGTTTGGTCTCCATCGTTCATTCTCTTCTTCTTCCTTGCAAGGGTTAGTATCACAAAGACTAAAGGAAGTAGAAGCATTAAATGAACTATCATGTTTGGACTCATCAAATTTATTTTTAATTCTAGTCCAAATATCATGCGCATCATGGATAGATTCGTCATAGTTTGATATGAAGGCATGATAATCTTCTCTACTAAGAGAATTAGTTAAGATGTCAAAAGCTAGATAGTTTAAGCGATAACATCTTTGATCCTCCTCGGAATTAATTTTTTCATTGAAATTAGAGGAAAAAATACTCTTGTCTATAATTTGTTCTAATCGTGGATCTATGGTTCTAAAAGCATTTATCACACTAGTAGACCATGAATCATAATTAGAACAATCATCAAATAATATTTCAAGAGTTACCTCCTTTTGAGTTACGTTTGATGGAGGAGTCTTCTTGTTCTTTTGGGATCTTCTACGAGCCATCACTTCGAGTTGTTAGACTCAAGATGAAGTGCCTAGCTCTGATACCAATTGATAGTCGCCTAGAGGGGGGGTGAATAGGCGAAACCTGAAAATTAAAACTTTATCCCCCAACTAGATCCCTTGATTAGTGGTTAGAACAAGATATACAAATATCGGAGAATATAAACTAAGTTCTTGCTTGAAGAGAGTATTGCTAAATAATGCGGAAGTGATAAATCAATACAATTAGTAAGTCATAGAATAACAAAGCAAGAAGCCTTAGATGAGAAGAGCACTAGGACAAGTTCTTTCTTGCAATGTGTTGCTTCACTAAATGGGAATTTAACTTGAAGCAACACCAAATGATATTAGCAAATAAAGATGCAAGAAAACTTAGAGCAATGGAACACAAACAAATCACAAGCAATAAACACAATGGACATGGGTGATTTGTTTTACCGAGGTTCGGCCCTCGAAGGCCTAGTCCCCGTTGAGGAGTCCACTTAAGGACGGGTCTTTTTCAACCCTTTCCCTCTCTCCCCCGATCACACAAGGATCGGCGAGCTCTTCTTCTTCTTAAGGATCACTCTCGATCCCACAAGGACCACCACAATCTTTGGTGTCTCTTGCTAGCTTTTACAAGCCTCCAAAACTTTGGAGGAAGTTCAATGGGAGTCAAAACTCCACGCGCAAATGAACACAAAGATGAAGCACACACTATCTCTCGATGAATCTCACAAGGCACTAGTGCTAAACTCAAATGAGTAGCTCTCTTTTGCTTGCTCTCTCTTTTGTGGCACTTGTGTTGGTTGTAGTGGTCTAAATCTTGTGTATAGGATAGATCAATGAATATATGTGGTTGGGAGGGCTTGAGTATGTCAACTAGATGACTTGGAATGTTGCTTGGGCTCCCACACCTTGAAGTGGCCGGTTGGGGTGGTATTTATAGCCACCATCCAATTTTGTAGCCGTTGGAGAAGCTGCTGGCGATGGGCGCACCGGACAGTCCGGTGCACACCGGACATGTCCGGTGCGCCAGCCACGTCATCCTATCCGTTGAGATTGGAGCTGGTCGACCGTTGGAGGCTTTGTCCTCATGTGGCACCGGACAGTCCGGTGCAGCACCGGACAGTCTGGTGCCCCTCTGACTTCTGCTCTGACACTCTGAATTCAACTGTACACTTTGCAGAGTCGACCGTTGCGCGCAGATGACCGTTGCTCCGCTGGCGCACCGGACAGTCCGGTGCACACCGGACATGTCCGGTGAATTATAGCGGAGCGGCTGCCGCGCGTTCCCGAGGCTAACGAGTTCCGGAGGCTGCGCTTCCTCGGAGCACCGGACACTGTCCGGTGTACACCGGACAGTCCGGTGAATTATAGCGCGCTGGCCTGGGAACTTCCCGAAGGTGGCGAGTTTGAGATGGTGTCCTCTGGTGCACCGGACACTGTCCGGTGGTGCACCGGACACTGTCCGGTGGTGCACCGGACAGTCCGGTGCGCCAGACCAGAGGTGCCTTCGGTTGCCTCTTTGCTCCTTTGTTGAATCCAAAACTTGATCTTTTTATTGGCTGTGTGTGAACCTTTTACACCTGTATAACTTATACACTAGAGCAAACTAGTTAGTCCGAATATTTGTGTTGGGCAATTCAACCACCAAAATTATATAGGAACTAGGTGTAAGCCTAATTCCCTTTCACTATTTCCTAATTTATCAATGTAGCTAATCTAATTCAGCTTATTTGTTTCCCTATCAGATTATATAATTCAGCTTATGGATTATATAAGCATCTATGGATTAGATTTGTTTGTGTATTATCATAATCTAAGGTCCCGTTTGTTTCAACTTATAGATTATATAATTTAGATTATAATCTAAATTATATAATCTAGATTATAATCTAGATATATTATAATCTATATGTAGTTGTTTGGTAGTTTAGATTATATAAATGTAGATTATCTATAAAGACAACAATACATTTATTTGTTTGTTTGAGGTGAGAAAAGAAGGATGACATATATTGTAATTTCTATTTATATAACCATGGGTAGTGGGTCTTTTGCCAAAATAATCTCAAATAAGCTACTCTTGAGAATATTATGAGATTATCATAATTTGGAGTTTAGATTATATAATTTGAATCCATAGTCTAGGTGTTTGTTTACCTACTAGATTATTTACGCTGGATTATATAATCTAGAGAGATTATAATCTGAAACAAACAGGGTCTAAGTATCTTGATCACATAATCTACCTAATAATATTTGGATTGTTTGTTTATCATTTAACTTATTTAAGCTGGATTATATAATCTAGAGGGTAAATAAATAGACCCTAAATTTTATAGATCTAAATCGGCTGACTAGTTCTTTTAAAAAAATAGAACTGTTTTTTTGTTAAAATGAACTACATGAAGCCGTAACATACCAAATTACCAAGCACATACTCGCACTCTGCGACGGCACACCGCACACGCCGCTCCGGCGTCCAGCAAATCCACGGCCCTGCTGAATTTGGCCCCGTTTGTTTGGGCTTTTTTCAGCTTTTGGTGGCCAAAAGCTGCTGCGGACTGCCAAACACCTCAGCTTTTCAGCTCGCTTCTATAAGAATCATTTTGGTAAAAACCGTCTAAAATCAACATGAATATAAAATCGGTTGAGTCGTCGCGATAGTAGGAATTCATCGCTTTTTAGATCCTGAAACATTTGAACCACTTCATCTTCCTCCGCACGTAATCCCCACGATACTCAGATTTTTCTCACAGCCAGATTCTCTCCACAGCCGGATTCTCAGAAAAGCTGGTCAGAAAAAACTGAACCAAACAGGGCCAAATTTGTCTCGCCGCACATCGACCCTGTTTCACTATTTGGAACTGAATTATCTCATCCTGCGATTCCAGGCCCCCGTAGCGCCATGAACCTGCCGACGCCGCTCCCGCCCACCAGCTCCCCGGCCGCGGCTCCCCGCGCCAGCCGTGCGCCTGTCCTGCCTGCTGCCCGACGCGGCACCGGCCGCCGGCGTCGGCGGCAGAAACCGTCTTCGTCACCGTCCACCCGCGAGACCGAGGCCGAGTACGAGCAGCCGGACGCCCTCGCCCGCATCCTCCGCACAGAGGCCGCCATCTCGGGCGTCTCCCGCAAGGCTGCGGCCGCGCGGCAGCAGTCCACGAACCTATGGCCCCGCGCCGTCCTCGAGGCCCTCGACTCCGCCGTCGCCGCCTGCCGCTGGGAGTCTGCCCTCGAGGTCCCCTCCCTCCCTCCCTCCGCTTTTCCTCCTTTCCTCCACGCGGAGGGCCTTCCTTTTCCTTCTTCTCTCCTCAACGATTCTTACCTCTCTCTTGCTTTCCTTGCCCCTAGATCTTCGAGCTGCTGCGGAAGCAGCACTGGTACGAGCCGAGGTCGCAGACCTACGCGCGGCTGCTGATGATGCTCGGCAAGTGCCGGCAGCCCGGTCCCGCCGCCGGCCTCTTCAGGGAGATGCTCTCGGAGCGGCTCCGGCCGACGGCAGACGTGTACACGGCGCTTATCGGCGCGTACGGCTACAGCGGCTTGCTGGAGCACGCGCTGGCCGCTGTCGAGCAGATGAAAGGCGCCGCTGACTGCAAGCCGGACGGGTACACCTTCTCCGTCCTCGTTGATTGCTGCGCCAAGTCGCGCCGCTTCGATCTGATCCCTGCCGTTCTCGACGAGATGTCGTACCTGGGGATCGAATGCAATTCGGTTATCCACAACGCGATAATTGACGGGTACGGCAAGGCCGCCATGTTCGAGGAGATGGAGGGTGCGCTCTCCACCATGCTTGAGAGTGGTAGCAATGTGCCGGACATTTACACCATGAACTCCGTCGTCGGGGCGTATGGCAACCACGGAAGAACAGATGAGATGGAGAAGAGTTACAGTGAGTTTCAGCTGATGGGTGTTGAGCCAGATACCAAGACGTTCAACATCATGATCAGGTCCTACGGTAAGGCTGGCATGTATGTCAAGATGATGTCGATATTCAGATACATGAAGAAACGGTTCTTCTCACCAACTGCCGTTACCTTCAACACAGTAATAGAGTGTTTCGGACGTGCTGGCGACATCGAAAAGATGGAGTACTATTTCCGGCTTATGAAAATTCAGGGTGTCAAACCCAACCCCATCACCTACTGCTCGCTGGTTAACGGGTACAGCAAAGCCGGGCTTCTTGATAAGGTTGCGGGGGTCATTCGACAGACCGAGAACACTGATGTTGTCTTGGACACACCATTCTTTAACTGTGTGATAAGCGCATATGCCAAGTCTGGGGATATCAAAATCATGGAGGAGATGCTGCAGCTTATGAAGGAGAAGAGGTGCAAGCCTGACAGAATAACTTATGCCACCATGATTCAGGCATACACTGCACACGGGATGGATGAAGCTGCTAGGTTGCTGGAGATGGAAGCTGAAAGATTTGATAAACGGTTGCTGGTGAGTATCTTTCAGCCTTTCATTGTTGCAAGATCTCATATTTATTATCCCATGTTAATTCACGTGGTCTTGCTCTTGGATTAGGGATCCGTTTCTGACATTGATGGCAAATAATGCATACAACCATTAGTCCTAATCTAAGGCCGGGGAAAAGATATTGCTGCGCAAGAGGTGCTTTTGGTGGAGATAGCTTGGAATCCATCCACAACCGGATCTGAACAAAAGGGTCGGGCCAAATGGATGCAGAGCCATGCAGATAGCAAGGAAAGCAGATATCTATAACCCTTTCTAAATTCCTGGTCCGATAATTAGTTCCATGCTCAGGTAATCCATCTGTTTGGGGTTCATATTTAGGATCACTGTTCAACAAGACATCTGGTCAGTTTGGTCTCTATGTTGTCACCACTGATGTGCTGCATATATTTCTTATTGGCAAACCGAATTCTGTTGCCGGTAAGCATGTCGTCACCGAGTTTGGTCACTACGTTGTCACCAAAAGGCCACACATGCCACTGTGCTGATCCTATTGCCAGTTGTAGCAGCTCCAAGTGAGACTGGGAGGCTGGGGATCGAGAGCATGAAGCAGAAGCAAGCAGCATGGATGACGCTGTCAGCTCACGAACAAATCGCTGGTGGAGGCACTCGCAGGTCATGGGATTTGCGTTGCAGGCTTGGTCCAAGTGAAACGAACTATATAGATCTTCAATGGCTGCAGAAGTGGTAAAACCCTGCACGGAATGCATGTTGGAGTCATCACATTTTTCTGTAGTCACTGAACATTTATGTGCTGATGAAGTGGTAAAACCATGCAGAATGTAGCGTCCGCATTCTGTATCTGTTGTTGATCAATTATGTATTCAGATTTGTTTTTGCGCCTACTTTTGTGCAATGTAAAATAAGCAGAATATCAAGCTATCTGATCAATGCACGTTCACGAACAGAGCAGTGAAGTTGACATGGCCAGAGCCAGAGAAATCCATGAACTAAACCTGGTCATTCCATACAGGTTTATGAGTTTATTATCCCTCTGTACTCGAACCAATAACTTAACACGAAAAGGGGAACATATTATATGAATAATAATAAATGTTGAAAAGGAAAAAATTCACAGCTTGTTCCAGTTTTTTTCTTTTTATACCCTCCTTTTCTTCCTAAATTCTGAGTTTTCACCATAACCATATTGGGATCTTTTTCAGACAAATCCCTACTGAGTCCCGAATTCTGATCTAGTCGTGTATCCCAAGATAAGCAGTTCAGCTCTTCTTCCACTCCTCCGCGGCGCCGTCGGTGCCCGCGAGGTAGGCCTTCTTCCTCCTCTCCGCGCGCGCGCAGGCGCACACGATGGCGAAGCAGGCCGCGTACACGGCGTAGACGCGCCAGTTGGCGCGGGGCGCCTCTCCCGCCGCGGCGCGGTGGAAGACGGCGGCGTAGTAGTGCAGGCCGACGGCGAGGCCCACCACCATCTGCGCAAGGCCGAGCGCCTTGGCGGCGTCCCCGTTGCCGTCGTCCTCGGGGGAGGCGGCGCCTGAGAAGACGGCGACGAGGTCCACCATCTGGAGCACGAGGTAGCCCATGAAGCCGAGGGACTGTGCGGCCTGCGTCCAGGCGTAGGCGGCGGGGGAGGCCGCGTGGAAGAAGCGCAGTGGCTCCAGCCCCGTGGCGGCCGCGGCAAGCGCGAGCGTGGCGAAGTAGATGGCGAGGTACGCCTGCGCCAGCAGCAGCGCGCGGTGGAGGAGCGGCAGGTATGGGCCCATCCGGCGCACCAGCGCGGTGAGCATGAAGAGCGGCAGCAGCAGCACCGCCACCGACGCCGCGGAGGCGGCCACCGCCGCCCACCGGCCGCCCAGGATCGGGCGCACGCCGTCGGCGATCCCGGCGTTCGCCGCGGACAGGTACGCCTTGGAGTGGTGCGAGAGGCGCGCCAGGTCCGGCATCAGCGTCTCCTGCAGCCGACTGGGTAGGTCCCGGAACTCGGAGATGAGATCGTCCGTGCCCTCCCCCGACTCCTTGGCGAACACCACGTCCTCCTCATCCTCCATCTCCACCGTCTCCGTCGCCGCTGACTCCTCCTTGCTCACGACGGTCGCATTCGCCTTCACCTTGGCGTCGGCGACCACCGGAGCCTTCTTGCCGGATTTGGCCGTCTTGGCACCGACATCCACGGTCGAATTTGCCGGCGGCGGTTTCTTCGCCTTCCCAACCGCGGTGGCAGCCTCAGGTTTGGTCGTCTTGGGCGGCTTCACCGCCTTGGCGCCCGTCTTGGAAACCTTGGCAGGCTTGGCCGAATCGGCGCCCTTGGTCTTGGCACCAGCCGCCGCCGCAGTCGCCGCCTTGTCCGGCTTCGGCACCTTGGCCTTGTCCGCCTTGGGGGTCTTGGGGGCCTTGGAGACCTTGGCAATGGCGGCGTCACCACCCGCAGCCGCAGCCGCAGCCGCTTTGCCAGCGGGCTTCTTGGCGGCCCCTTTCGCCGCGGCAGCTGACTCTGGCTTCTTAGCCTTGGCAACCTTGGTCTGGTTCTTGGAAGTGGCGTCGCCGGCGAGCAGCTTCTTTTTGGTCTTCCCCGCCGCGGCGGACTTGCCCGGCTTGGCGGCGGGTACCTCGTCGCCGTCGTCGTCCGCAAGCAGCGCCTTGCGGCTGCCGGAGACCTTGGGCTTGGGCTTGGGTTTCCCCGGTTCGGCGGAGGAGCAGAGCGCGACGTGGGAGCACAGGAGCGCGAGCAGCAGGAGCAGCACCAGCGTCAGCACGGGCCGCCGCGGCCAAGGCGCCATTTTTGCTTTTGTGCAGGCACAGGCTGGCAGTGGCAGGCGGGGAGTACTTCGGCGGTGGAGTGAGAGGGAGAGTGCGGCGCGGCGGCGGTGGATCCGGAGTCAGGAGCCCGGACGGACGGGCCGGCGGCGTGTTATATACGGAGATCTGGGGCGGAAGTTTGTGTGGCGGTGTCAGCGAGCGAGCGAGTGAGTGGGAGGTGAACCACACCACCGGCAGGGGAGAAGAGGGATGGGATGGTCTTGGTTTGGCCCAGTCCCTCCCAGCCCAGCTGGTAGCGTGAGTGGGAGGCGAACCACACCACCGACGGCAGCGGAGAAGCATTGTTTGGTACAGCTAGCTGGTGCAAAACAAGGGCCCTGTTTGGCACAGCTGCTGCTTGTTGAAAAAACAGCTTATCTGATAAGTTGGTAAAAAACAGCTTCTGCTTGTTGGCTGCTTTTAGTTTATTTTGAGAAGCAGCTAAACTGATAAGCTGCTGCAGAAGCTGTCTGTTTGGCTGAACTTCTGCTTAAATTTGTGAAGAAGTTGAAAATAAGTTGTACCAAACAGGGCCAAGGTCACGTGGTGCGTCTCCCTCCGTCTCCGTCATGGGCAAATGCCAAGCGGCCAAACTCTACCGTACCGCCGCTAGCGTGGTAGGATGATGGGTTTGTAAAATAATACTTCGTCCCAACATAAATGTGCATGTCCCATTTCTGATCTCATTTTTTGAGTTACAATTTTAAAAGTTTAACTAAAAAATTAATAACACTATGAATACTTACCTCTAAAAGACAATATTAATATTTATATATTCAAATATATTTTAAAAGTATACTCCATACTCGATCAATCTAATAATATTTATTATACACCATAAGTGTTTGTATATTTATGCACTTCCCCTATATTTTTTAGATGTTTGGTTTTTTAGACGATTTCAGGTAACACTCTCGTACATCTAATTAGTTTAAGTAATGTGTGATTTATTTTTGTATCATAACAATTCATCATTTTTTGTTTTTTTAACTATAAACATATTTTTAAATTGTCTTTGTGCCCACACGAATCAGATTTTGTTGTGTTTGTGATTTTGTCTAATAGATTTTTTTTGTTCTCCATGTCAAACATTACATATTATACCTAAATAAATTTCAACGAACCGAACCTATTATTTTAATCTAAAATATATATAATAACCGTCACCTAAAAAACTAAATTCAGTAACCTAAATTTTAGCAAATATCATATCTACGTATTTTAGAGCCATCTAAAGAGAACACACCCAAAGGAAGATTCTACGGATTTTAGAAAAAAATAATCATTTACGAAAATTTCATTTGTGTTCTTTCCAAACAGAGGATTAAATCCTATAAATTTTTTGTGGATTCCTAAGGTATGTACAAAGCCACATGAATTTTTGGCGGGAAATTAACATGAGTTTGGACCTC
This sequence comes from Zea luxurians, assembly GCA_029449295.1. Lineage (NCBI taxonomy): Eukaryota > Viridiplantae > Streptophyta > Magnoliopsida > Poales > Poaceae > Zea > Zea luxurians. Next base: position 151,122,890 of record JAOPSE010000007.1, read on the forward strand.
ATGAAATATTTTCTTCTATCTCCAACTCTCCCTTAGAAGTTAGAATTCCTGTATTTTTTTCTATGTTGCATCTAAAGATCATAATGAAAAAATCTCTACATTTTGAATGGTAAGTTGCATGTGACCATAATCCTATGTTTTTTCTAATTTATGTTGTCAGAATCCTGCGTTGCGTTTTAGAAGACCCTCGGTAGAGTACGTATCCGTAGCAGAATATATAAATAGAATATATAAATAGATATCAGACACAATTTAGTGTAATGCATGTCCAACCCAATTAAACAAAAAGTCTCTAAGGATCTAAGGGCATGTATAGTAGAGAAACACCGAAATGATTCTCCAAGCACAATAAACGACTAAGAGACTATATTATATAATAGAGTGTACATATATAAATGCAGTCTATTAATAAATACAGAAGTAAATACACTTATACAACATTAGATCGACAGAATAGACGACAAATTCGTACAATGAAAAATGAGACGTTTGTTGCTACTTGGGTTAAGAGGCGGAGACGTCTCTTCACGGAGAGACAACTTCATGATTTTTTTTTTTGCAAATACCCCATTTAGACATCTCAAGAGCCTCTACATCAAACACCATTGTACAAGTCCTAAGGACATATATAACCTCATTTAATATAGGGTACCTTGAGATGTCTCTAAGTGGTTATTTGGAAAAAAAAGTTAGCCTCTTCATGAAAAAACTGTCTCTTCACAAGTCTCCATATATGTTGTCACTTAGCTGTATTTATTATCTAGAGTCTCAAAGTTGTATCATACAGTCGCTTATTTGTTTCTTATATTTGGAAAACCAAACTAGCGTCTTAGGCTTGTACATGCTCGAAGTGAAAAAAAATCTAGAGATAGACTCTTCGCGAAGAGCTTGTCTTTACACGACTCTTCATACATATTATATTTTAACTACATTTATTATCTAGTGGCTTAGAATTGTATCATGCAACATCATAAATATTTTTTTATATTAGGAAAACCGATCCACGGGCTGAGGTTGTACATGCCCTTCGAAGGTGTCTCGTGGTCCACAGCAATAATCATATTTGGTGATTGATTGCGGATGGTAGGATACATATGGTTGATGGTAGTTATGATGGTGGCTATATACATATTATCCATTACACGGTCATACATAATTAATATCTGCTAAACCATCGTGATGCACATAGGCTCGGGAATGGATGACAAAAGAAGAGAGGTTTGAATCGAGTAGAGATAGATGAAGGTTGTATGAGATTAGTAAGTTCCAAGTCTAACTCTTTTTCTTATTGAAATACTCCACCCGTCTAATAAATCAATGGCTAGCTAAGTCAATTTTTAAATTTTGATTCGATCAAATTTATGAAAACAAAAGCGAAAAGTTCATGACACCGAATCACTACTATAAAAAAGTTCTGGTTTCTATTTTTGCCCATCACAATCGTTAGATTTAGTTTTTTTTTATTGAAATTCAAGAACCTAAGAACTCGGCGGCGGGAGATTGCAGCCGAGCATTGAGAGGAGGAATCCAAGCTGGTAGCGCTGTATGGTGGACGCCATCTTCCACGGGTGGCGGTACACGAAGGTGACGACGGAGATGGCTACACAAGCAGATATAAGCGTGAAGTAGGTCGGAAACATCTTGCGCTGCAAGTTGTCGAACATGTGCCTCAGCAGGTTCCCACGAAGAACCCTTAGATTCTGTGGTGACTAGGATCAATTCCTAATCCTCTAAAATGACAATCCGTAACTAAAAATCATCGATGACGAGTAGATTTATTGAGAGGAATAGGGTAACATATCTTTATTGTTGTTGTGTTGGCACACCCGGGTGAGGTGGTGGTGGAGCGTGGTCGCCACCACCGACGTCACCACTATTGCTCTTGCTCTTACAGAGGAACATCAGGCACCGAGATCCGAGCCACCGTTGGTTATCGCTCTTACCGTCACTCCGATACTTAGACGATAGGTCCTCTCTGTGGATTAGGGTTTAGGGCGAGGTACTAGCGTTAGCTTTTTCTGCGACCCCTTAATACTTTATATAGCGTCGTTTGACCAGGGGCTCCAACCGAGGTTAGCGTGAGCCCTACCAATCAAGGGCCCAATTAAGGAGGTGGTTAGTTGGGTTAAGACCAATCCAGTCTCTGATGACCAACTATAGATGACACACCCAACAACTTTTCTTTGTCCTCTACATTCTTTATAATCAACTTTTCTGGATTCCACCCCTTGACAAGTTTACACATAGAGACCAATGCATGACAATGACCGATTAAGTATCACCACACTCATTGACTACAACATGCTCCTATGCTTCGGAACGAAAAGATATTTTATTATGTTGCTATTTGTAGCCCCTATGATTCAAGATCATAGTCACTTCCTTAAACCCATGTCGGCTACGTGTTTGTCGGTGTTTGTACTAAGGGGTCCTAACCAACTAGTAAATAATGTCGCGTGGCCAGATTCTAGATGGTGTGTGAGTAGACACAAGCAATGTATCCTGGATCGGGCAACACGAGGACCTACTTCCAGCAGAGAGGGATGAGGCTTATATTACTCGCATCGAGGTGCCTATAGTAGGGGTTACAAACACGGTGGGAGAGGGAAACTCCCAAGTCCCTAGAAATGATTGAGGCAAGTACCAATATCTAATACCGAGTGGAGAAATGAGTATTCGTCGGTGTGTTGCTTGTTTTCTTCGCCGTCCTTTGGAGGGACTCCACTGCCCTATTTATACACGAGGGGGTTGTCCGCAGTGAAGCCGGGTGTTGTATTCGAAGGAGAGATGCCTTGGCGCCCTGCCAACCGACGTGACGGTGCACTGTGTTGTTGACTTGTGCCTGCTGGTTTCCTATCGAGAGCCGAGGTAGAGGCCGCGACAGAGGCCAAGGGATTGTTCGTATGCCTGAGCCCTCAGTGGAGAGGCTGCCCATACTGTAGTTGTTGTAACAGCGCTGGGGTATGGGCTAAAGGCCTGCTTACGGGGTGCGTCAGCGTCCTTGCGCGGGATGACATCGAGATTCCCTGCTGCGCTTATCGAGGTCAGAGCCCTGCTCGGACGAGGTGGAAGTCTTCCCGAGGTGTTGGACGAGCCATCCCTTGACGTGCGCCACAGTTTTGGCGCAGTGGCCGTCCGCGGGATTCGCAACTGTCGGTACCCTGAATCAGGGGTACCCCTTACTACAGTATGCAAACACGGTTGTAATACCCAATTTGTAAGGAAATATAAGGAGAAATAATGTTTCCTTTATCTATATATGTGTTATCTCTAGTCACCATCCCATGTGAACACCTCACTTAAACAAATAAATAAATAACAAAAAACACCCAAAAATAATACATGTATCATGCTGGGATTTTATTTTGTGTGCATTTTGTGATAATATAAAAAATATTGTAAAAAGAAATAAGTTAAAGTCCAAAGTGGAATTTAAGATCTAAAAGAAATTCAAGAATATAGAAAAGAGAGAAAGAATATTAGGTAATACAAAATAAAGAAATATGTACAAAAATAATTGGACCTTCCAAATTATTAGGCTCAAATTGTACATTTAAAATGAATATAAATTCACATTTAAAATTGGGTTCAAATTTGAATTCTAGAAATTAAAAGAAAAATAAAAGCAAGAGGAAAATAAAAATAAAAAGAAAGTCTGGTATCTGGGCCAAATTCATCTCGCCCGCCCAGAAAGCCCTTTCCTTTTCCCTCTCTACCGACGACCCATAAAGGGGTGAACGCCGTGACCCTCCCTCACTGACCTATGGGACCCACTCGTCAGGATCTCCTCCTTCCTCGCTCGGTCTCGAACAGAGCCGCGGACGTCGGCATGCCGTGGATCTCGTGGGTCGTTGCAACCACCTCCGTGGGTGCGGGCACTCGGGTATAAAGCCTGCTGGCGCCGCACCTCCACTCGCTCCATCAAATCAACGGGGTTGGCCGCCGCGCGATGACCGGAGGGAGAGCACCAGGAAATGCCATAGCTGCCATTGTTGTGAGAGTAAGAGTCTTCGCAGTCAACTCCCGTCGGGACCACCCGTCCGGCCCCGGTTGCAAGTTTGGGAGGAAGAGTCGGGCTCGCTGGTGTGACCTGGGTGAAGTTCCTGTGCGCGCGGGTGGAGAGAAGGCCGATCGGATGGCGCCGCTTCTTCACTGGGCTTGGACTTCAACACCAAATGGTGGCCGACGCACGGAACCTCTGGTCAGAGCAGCCTCCTTGCTTTTTGTTCCATGGCGACGATTTTCCTAGAGCAGCGCAGTAGAGTAGCCTGGGCGGGGTTCTAGCCGTAGGTTTGTGGGCGGGTCCGGCCATGGATTGCCGTCGCGTGACTGCGGGGTCGACACTGGCTGTTGTCCCGGTCGGTCAGAGGTAGAAGAAAATGTTGGCGCCGTCTGATTAAATTTGTGCGGCCACGATTAGAGGTTAGGATGGATGGCCTCTAGCCGTCGATCTCTGGTGAACGATCGGGATCGCTTGAGCGTAACGTTTCGATTCGGCCAATCTAGACCGTTGATTAATGATCCGAGGGGAAAGGGGGTAAAAGAGTGTGCGCTCGCGTGGGCCGTGGATCTGGCATCTAACGGCTCGTATGACGTACCGGTTCGCTTTATAGGAAATCTAATCTGGATCGTTCGCGAATGATCGGATGTATGGGAGCGGCCGATACCCCTTCGGCCAGGAATAAATGCAAATGAGCCCTCGGAGTCTTGGTTATTCAACCCGCCATCCACCACGGGGTAGATCTGTGTCTTAGGGAATTATACGCCAGGGCCCCTGTGCTTCCAGTTATTCATGTGCCGAGTCCAAGAAACTAGAAAATCAAGGAAAATGAATTAGAAAATGATTTTTAATGCAAAAAATGAATGCCATAATTTGTTTAATGCATAGAAAATGCATACTTAGTCCAAATTAATTTATTCCCATTCCTATAATTTTTTAATATTATTGTTTATTAGTTAGTACCACTGTTTTGACATGAAAGCCACTTTAAAATTTATTTCCTAATTAATCTTATATGAAATGCAAAAAACCCTAGGAAGTTCATAACTCCTCCGTTTTAACTCCGATTTGATCCGTTCAAGTTGCGTTAGTCTCATATAAATATTTGCTCTTCCATAACAACATTGATTATATCATGTCTCATACTTTTATAATTAGATATTTATTTATCCTAGGTTAATTGGATTAATCTATGTCTATTGGATTAACCTCTGATCTTATAGTTATAATTTGACTAAATGATCTTTAATCAAATAATGACTTAGATTAAAGTGGATATAATTATTTATAGAATAACATCTCATATGATTTACACTAACCAATTTATAATATAGTTTAGTATTTTAATCACACAGATCTTCTATAAAACCATAACTCCTTAATCGTAACTCCGATCCTAGTAGCTCTCGACCCCACGATTTCGTAGCTTCGCATAGATCATTATTATTCAGTTTGTTCTTGTGTGTAGTGTGATGTTAATTTTATATATACCATGTTCGTTTGTATTACTACGACTAGCAGTGAGGTCACGAGGATTTGAAGAATCACCCTGGTATCTGGAATCTCAAGTGCCAGACAAGTTGTGCCCTTGATCACTTTCATTTGCCCAATAATGTTCATTATTATCACTATTCAATGCATAGGTTTAATTTTGATGGGACCCAATAGGTCACCCTAGTCTGTTTATCCTGTTTACCTTGTTTACCCCTGAATCACTTGGGTAGTTTTGCTATTGCTTCACATGGTTTTGGGATAATATTTTATTATATCCATGTTCCAGTTATTTTTGTTATTCTATTTATGTTCATATCAAGATCATTAATGTTAATTGGAACATGGAGCTTAACTTGAGAAACACGTGCCACCACAAGGGAGGAATGAGACCCCTTGGCTGACTAATTAGGAAAGCTAGTGGAAGACTACCTTACCTGAAAGGGGCAAGGGCAGTAGGGGAGTTGCATGCAAGGAGGTTCTCAGGTTGATTTTGCTGTGATGGCGGTCAGATGAGGGATTCTTGCAAGTGCTCTTCTCATAAACTGTAGCGGGTTTTCGGAAGCTAGTGAACTTTGTAAAGGCCTCGTAGTGGATCCCTAGCCATTCACCTCGGTAGTGTCTAAGGGCCTAGCTAACCCTGGCGACATGGGATACACGACTTGTGGGTAAAGGGTACAACCTCTGCAGAGTGTAAAACTGGTATACTAGTCGAGCTCACGGTCATGAGCAACTCAGGACTCTCTGATGATTAATCTATGGAACTTAAATTCAATTTGTCATATGCATTGCATGGAATTATTATTAATTTTGTTCTATTATTTATTATGGTTTGGTATTTACTTACACTTAGTAACTGCTAACAAAATTTTGACCAACTAATTAAAAGCAATGAACTCCCACCTTTGTGAGTTCATGTCACATTATTCCCCACAACTTGTTGAGCGATGAACATGTGTGAGCTCACCCTTGCTGTCTCACACCCCCACAGGTCAAGAACAGGTACCACTGGATGAGGCGCATGGTGGATGTTGCGCTGGGTTCGTGAGAGGTCTAGGTCGTCGTCTCCTAGTTGACTTTCTGGCACCAAGGATGGATTTTAGATCCTGTTATATTTATCTTTTATTTTATAAGACTTCCGCTATGTAATAAATACTCTGATTATTGTGACATCTATCTCTATACACTCTGTTATTATATATGTTGTCTCCTTTGACGCATGTATGAGATGCACCCGGCTTTGTCCCTTAAAGCCCGAGTGTTACAGAAGTGGTATCAGAGGAAATGTTGACTATAGGACGAAACCTAGATAGAAATGGACAACACCCTTACCTACTTACCTTACTCTGATTCATTCTATACTTATCTCACTCTGATTCTTTCTATACTTATCTTGATCCTGTCTCACCTTCTACTGTTCTACTCTGATTATTCTTACCTTCTTTACTCTAAGACAAGATGGATTACACACTTTGAAACCCTACATTTATGACCTTTTTTAGAGATAGGAGACCTAAAAAAAGAAATTAAAAATTATTTTCTCTATTAAAAATGTTGGTTGATTGTTCTGATGATCAATGCCTGATTTGCTTCTTTGATTGATTGAAATAGTATAGACGGGCATCTTAGCATGTACCACCATAAGGTAATGTATTAGCTTTAGTTGGTAACACACTAATCTACTTAGCTAATAAATCCCCCTGCAGTAACATTCATAGTAATTACTCGCCTTGTCTACAATTCTTCCTTTCTTACCCTGTGTTTCTAACCCAGATGGGCTACCCCTATAGTGTTAGAAGAGAGCACTATAGACGTGATCCTTGGTATGTCATGGTTAAGAATGGCAGAGACAGTTTATACACTGGACTAAGGGAACCTTAGAACTCACCAGTTCCAAAGGAGAAAGATTCGAAGTTGAGATTGCAGTAACTACCACCACCAGATTAGTGGCATTCTTAGAAGATGAGAAGTTTGTGCGTGGCAACATCCGTGTAGTTAGGGATTTTCTGGATGTCTTTCCAAAGGAGTTACCAGGGATGCCACCAAATAGGGAAGTTGAGTTTGTCATTGATCTCTTACCTGGGACTACTCCTACTCCCTAACGGTCATACAGGATGTCTGTAGAAGAGTCAAAAGAACTTAAGGAGAAGTTAACAGAGTTACAAGAGGCTGGGTACATTCGTTCGAATTCTTCACCTTGGGGAGCACCAGTACTGTTTGTATAGAAGAAGGTTGGATCGCAAAGGATGTGTGTGGATTATAGGTCCCTTAATGATGTTATCATGAAGAACAAGTATCCGTTGCCCGTGTTGAGGATTTATTTGATCAGATGAGAGGTGCAAGGGTATTCTCGAAGGTTGATCTCCGATCGGGTTATCACCAAATGAAGATTAGGCCATCGGATATTCCCAAGACGATTTTATCGACCCAATATGGATTATATGAGTTCATCGTTATGTCATTTGGACTAACTAATGCACCAGCTACTTTATGGATCTGAAGAATAAGGTGTTCATGATCTGGACAGATTCGTCGTGGTTTTCATCGATGATATTTTTATTTTATTTCAAGAGTGATAGTGATCATGAGGAACATATGAGATTGGTGCTACAGAAGCTACGAGATAATCAACTCTATGCCAAGTATAACAAATTTGAGTTCTGGATTGACAAGGTGTCATTCCTTGGACATATCATTTATAATGGAGGGATATTAGTGGATCCTGCAAAAGTCAAGGAGATAGTGGCGTGGAGCATACCCACTACAGTTATGGAGATTCGGAGTTTCTTGGGACTTGCAGGATATTATCGGAGATTTATTGAAGGATTTTCTAAGATTGCTAAGTCTATCACCTCACATCTGGAGAAGGGAAGAGAGTTTAAGTGGGACGAGAAGTACCAAGATAGATTTAACCAACTAAAGTTGAGATTGATGTCACCCCAGTGTTGGTTATGCTAGATCTACAGAAAGGATTTGACATTTATTGTGATGCATGTGGCCAAGTATTGGGATGTGTGCTCATGCGAGAAGAACACGTGATTGCCTACGCGTCTCGTCAGTTGCGGAAACAAGAGTTGAACTACCCCACTCATGACTTAGAACTGGCAGCCGTAGTGCATGTGCTTAAGATATGGAGGCATTATATCATGGGAATCAAGAGCCAGGTGTACACGGTTCATAAGAGTATGAAGTATATATTTACTCAGAAGGATCTCAACCTTAGGCAACGTCGTTGGTTGGAGCTTATTAATGATTATGATTTGGAGATTCACTATCACCCAGACAAGGCAAATTTGGTTGCAGATGCCTTGAGTCGAAAGGAGCATGTTCATTCAGTTGTTGTTGCCCAGCTACCCGATGAGATTGTTGAGGATTTCAGGAGACTTAACCTGGGGATAGTTGCTCACACTGAAGGAGTTATTATTGATGTGGAACCTACCTTGGAGCAAGAAATCCACAGAAGGACAGATTGGTGATGCTAAGATACAAGAGATTAGGGATCTGATTACTGAAGGTCGAGGTCCGGAATTCACGGAAGATGATCAAGGCACCATATGGTTCGAGGACAAGATATGTGTCCCTGAGATTGAAAGCCTTCGTGAGACTATTTTAAAGGAAGCCCATGACTTGGATTATTCTATTCATCCTGGTAGTACCAAGATGTATCAGGATTTGAAGCGGAAGTATTGGTGGTATGGATTGAAGAAAGATGTGGTTGCACATGTGGCTATGTGCTATGTGTGTCAAAGAGTTAAGGCTGAACACGAGAGGCCAGCTGGACTATTATACCCATTAAAGATACCCGAGTGGAAGTGGGAAGAGATTGATATGGATTTCATTACTGGATTGCCTCGCACCTAGAAAGGATATGACTATATATGGGTGATTGTGGATAGATTGACTAAAGTGGCTCACTTCATTTCGGTAAAGACTATTTATAAAGGTTCTCAGCTAGCAGAGTTATATATGGCTCGGATTGTGTCTCTACACGGTATATCGAAGAAGATCATTTTGGATAGAGGATCACAGTTTACCTCTAGATTTTGGAAAAGTTTTCATGAGAATATGGATATGAAGTTGAATTTTAGTTTGGCCTACCATCCACAGACTGATGGACAGACTGAAAGGACTAATCAAGTATTGGAAGACATGTTGAGAGCTTGTGCCCTTCAGCATGGTAGTAGTTGGGACAAGAGTCTACCTTATGCTGAGTTCTCATATAATAATAGTTACCAGGCCAGTCTGAAGATGTCACTGTTCGAGACTCTGTATGGCAAGAAATGCAGGACTCCTCTATTTTGGACCGGACTAGAGGAAAATAGATCTTTGGACCTGAACTTATTCAAGAGGCAGAAGAACAAGTCTGTATAATCAGAGAGAACTTAAGGGTAGCTCAGACCAGGCAAAAGAGCTACGCTGATAATAGAAGAAGACCACTGGAATTTGAGGAAGGTGATCATATGTACCTTAAGATGTCACCACTTCGTGGAATGAGGAGATTCAAAGTTGAGGGCAAATTGTCCCCTCGCTTTATTGGACCATTCAGAGTTTTTAGGCGAGTTGGAGAGATGGCCTATAAACTCGAGCTACCTGGTAATCTATCTGGTGAGCATAATGTTTTCCATATGTCTCAAGTTAAGAAGTGTCTCCGTGTCCCTGAGAAACAGTTACCAATTGAAGAGCTCAGTGTTCAGGGAATTTTGGCTTATACAGAATATCCTACCAAGATTTTTGATACATCGACTCGAGTTACAAGAAATAAGGTTATAAAGATGTGCAAAGTTTGATGGAGCCACCATGGGGAAGATGAAGCAACATGGGAAAGAGAAGAAGAGCTTCAGATAGATTTTCCCCATCTATTCCCTAGTCTTTCCTAAATCTTGAGGACGAGATTCTTGTTAAGGGGGGTAGGATTTGTAATACCCAATTTGTAAGGAAATATAAGGAGAAATAATGTTTCCTTTATCTATATATGTGTTATCTCTATTCACCATCCCATGTGAACACCTCACTTAAACAAATAAATAAATAACAAAAGACACCCAAAAATAATACATGCATCATGCTGGGATTTTATTTTATGTGCATCAGACACCCAAAAATAATACATGCATACACGCATCACTCGAACAGAGCCGCGGACGTCGGCATGCCGTGGATCTCATGGGCCGTTGCAACCGCCTCCACGGGTGCGGGCACTCGGGTATAAAGCCTGCTGGCGCCGCACCTCCACTCGCTCCATCAAATCAACGGGGTTGGCCGCCGCGTGATGACCGGAGGGAGAGCACCAGGAAATGCCAGAGCTGCCATTGTTGTGAGAGTAAGAGTCTTCGTGGTCGACTCCCGTCGGGACCACCCGTCTGGCCCCGGTTGCAAGTTTGGGAGGAAGAGTCGAGCTCGCTGGTGTGACCTGGGTGAAGTTCCTGTGCGCGCGGGTGGAGAGAAGGCCGATCGGACGGTGCCGCTTCTTCACTGGGCTTGGACTTCAACACCAAACGGTGGCTGACGCACAAAACCTCTGGTCAGAGCAGCCTCCTTGCTTTTTGTTCCATGGCGACGATTTTCCTAGAGCAGCGCAGTAGAGTAGCCTGGGCGGGGTTCCAGCCGTAGGTTTGTGGGCGGGTCCGGCCATGGATTGCCGCGGCGTGACTGCGGGGTCGACACTAGCTGTTGTCGCGGTCGGTCAGAGGTAGAAGAAAATGTTGGTGCCGTCTGATTAAATTTGTGCGGCCACGATTAGAGGTTAGGATGGATGGCCTCTGGCCGTCGATCTCTGGTGAATGATCGGGATCGCTTGAGCGTAACGTTTCGATCCGGCCAATCTAGACCGTTGATTAATGATCCGAGGGGAAAGGGGGTAAAAGAATGTGCGCTCGCGTGGGCCGTGGATCTGGCATCTAACGGCTCGTATGACGTACCGGTTCGCTTTATAGGAAATCTAATCTGGATCGTTCGCGGATGATCGGATGTATGGGAGCGGCCGATACCCCTTCGGCCAGGAATAAATGCAAATGAGCCCTCGGAGTCTTGGTTATTCAACCCGCCATCCACCGCGGGGTAGATCTGTGTCTTAGGGAATTATACGCCAGGGCCCCTGTGCTTCCAGTTATTCATGTGCCGAGTCCAAGAAACTAGAAAATCAAGGAAAATGAATTAGAAAATGATTTTTAATGCAAAAATGAATGCCAGAATTTGTTTAATGCATAGAAAATGCATACTTAGTCCAAATTAATTTATTCCAATTCCTATAATTTTGTAATATTATTGTTTATCAGGTAGTACCACTGTTTTGACATGAAAGCCACTTTAAATTTTATTTCCAAATTAATCTTATATCAAATGCATAAAACACTAGGAAGTTCATAACTCCTCCGTTTTAACTACGATTTGATCCATTCAAGTTGCGTTAGTCTCGTATAAATATTTGCTATGCCATAACAACATTGATTATATCATGTCTCATACTTTTATAATTAGATATTTATTTATCCTAGGTTAATTGGATTAATCTATGTCTATTGGATTAACCTCTGATCTTATGGTTATAATTTGACTAAATGATCTTTAATCAAATAATGACTTAAATTAAAGTGAAGATAATTATTTATAGAATAACCTCTCATATGATTTACACTAACCAATTTATAATATAGTTTAGTATTTTAATCACACAGATCTTCTATAAAACCATAACTCCTTTATCGTAACTCTGATCCTAGTAGCTCTCGACCCCGCGATTTCGTAGCTTCGCATAGATCATTATTATTCAGTTTGTTCTTGTGTGTGGTGTGATGTTAATTTTATATATACCATGTTCGTTTGTATTACTATGACTAGCAGTGAGGTCACGAGGATTTGAAGAATCACACTGGTATCTGGAATCTCAAGTGCCAGGCAAGTTGTGCCCTTGATCATTTTCATTTGCCCAATAATGTTCATTATTATCACTATTCAATGCATAGGTTTAATTTTGATGGGATCTAATAGGTCGCCCTAGTCTCTTTATCCTATTTACCTTGTTTACCCCTAAATCACTTGGATAGTTTTGCTATTGCTTCACATGGTTTTGGGATATTATTTTATTATATCCATGTTCCAGTTATTTTTGTTATTCTATTTATGTTCATATCAAGATCATTAATGTTAATTGGAACATGGAGCTTAACTTGAGAAACACGTGCCACCACAAGGGAGGAATGGGACCCCTTGGCTGACTAATTAGGAAAGCTAGTGGAAGACTACCTTACCCGAAAGGGGCAAGGGCAGTAGGGGAGTTGCATGCAAGGAGGTTTTCAGGTTGATTTTGTTGTGATGGCGGTCAGACGAGGGATTCTTGCAAGTGCTCTTCCCATAAACTGTAGCGGGTTTTCGGAAGCTAGTGGAACTTTGTAAAGGCCTCATAGTGGATCCCTAGCCATTCACCTCGGTAGTGTCTAAGGGCCTAGCTAACCCTGGCGACATGGGATACATGACTTGTGGGTAAAGGGTACAACCTCTGCAGAGTGTAAAACTGGTATACTAGCCAAGCTCACGGTCATGAGCAACTCAGGACTCTCTGATGATTAATCTATGGAACTTAAATTCAATTTTGTGACACCCCAGTGTCACCTGGGGTTTCTCTCAAATGCCAAACCTAGAACCATTATTTTATGTGAACCAAAGTAAGCATGAGCAACAAAACAATTTAAGTGAGAAAGAATTCACCAAGTACATACTTAAAAGTGTCATGATCAAAGCAATTGAGTCCTTTAAAAGATAAGATTGTGCAACCCTAATTTAAAAACCCTAAATGAGCCCCATGAGCAAAATTCAAGAAAGTAAGAAAAGGGGAGTGAAAAGTTTAAAATCTTGAGTTGAGCCAATTATATAAGTTAAAGTATGTTTATTAAGCAACAAGAAAGATTGAGAAGGCTTAGCCAAAATAATTCAATTAAATCCCCAAATCAGCCCTTAATCTATGAACCCTTGGGAAATTCAGATTTCTGAATTTCTGAATTTCAGACCTCTTTCCAAAGATCATCTGTGTTCTCTACTTTTCAAAACTCAAAGCCAGAAGATCCAAATATCAAAGTCGTGCCAAATTACCTTGAACACATTCTGAGACAGTTTGAACTCAAACCAAATTCATTTGACACGATTTTGGCGCAGCTTAACCTCGGGACCAGGCATTCTGACACTGGCACCTTGGTGACGCTACAACTCCCTGTCCCTAGCCTAAAACCGCACGTCGTCCATACACAAAAGACAAAGCTTGGTCTGGTGAACAAATCCTTCACAGCGATCTTGCCCAAATTCGCGAAGATTTGCTCCCAATCGGCGCTTGAACAGGGGCAGAGGCAACGGGAACACGTGTTCGACCGTGGCTGACACCCCCGGTTCACGCCCGTTCGCGCACCGCGCCTTCCCAGTGCACGCCCGCGCGCACTCGCCGGTCCACGACCGCCCGTGCACCGCGCCGTGCCTATAAAGCCTCCCCAGGCGCACCTCACTTCGCCCCGTACTCACCCTCACCGGCCAGCCACTTTCCCTTAGCTCCGGCGAGCTCAATTCCGCCCGCCATTGCCGCCAGAGCTTCGGCCACCGTGGCCAGCCCACTCCAGCCATCCTTTGGGAAAGCCAGCGCTTCGGCTAGCTCCGCCAGTAGCCCGTGAAGCTTGCCAAACCCTCGGACCCAGCCGGACTTCACTGGAGGCCCGAGATTGACTTCACCGGACTTCGGTCTTCCGCCGCCGCGCGTGGACCGAGCTATCCAGTGAGTCTCCGCCCAATTCCTTGCGCTCATGTCTTCTCTGGCACCCTGTGGTCCTCCCTGACCCATTTGATTGAACTATCTCGCCGTGACCAGGCCGGTCTCCTCGCCGCCGACGAGCATCCCCGCCTGCGCGCGTGGACCGACCGACTCCGGCCATCTCCGACGGCGTTCCGCACACCGTTGTGATCCCCAAGACCTCCCCTTCATCCTCGACCGCTTCACCGGAGTCATCTCGCCGCCGGTAAGCCCCTCCGCTGTAACACCCCTGGTGTTACTATAACTAAAACTTGAGCATGACATCATAAGCATTGGCATTGCATATGTTTGACACACCTAGAGTGCATTCACTAGGAAAAAATTTCAAACAAGTTGTATTGTTTTAATGTTTTACAAATAGGACCCTGGTTAAAGGACTTAACCCTAAATAGTGATTAAAGGGGTAAAACTTAACCTAAGTTGAGAAAACCTAAAAGATTTAGGGTAAAAGTCATAAAATGACTCCAAGAATAAAGTTGAATCACACTTATACCCCTGGAATACCAGAAACGCTAATTGGAACCCTGGGAAACCCTAAAACTAAACCCTAGGGGCCTATGTGCAAAATTAGCCCACTTTTGGGCTAAAGTGCAAAAACCAAGCCAAATAAGTATTTTAAGCCAATTGGTTCACAAATATGTGGATTTGAAAGCCAAACCCTAAGTTTTGGACTTAAATGCAAAATGGACCTCATGTGAGTTTTATTCTAAGTCTGAAAATCAGAGAATGGGCTCAACTTTGGGGCTTTGTAACTTACAAAGTGTAGGGTTTTTGCCCTAGGTCGCCACATCAAAGTTGAAGACCAATTATAGGAGAACAACTTTGCTAAAGAGTGTGAGCTTAGTTGTTATGAGAAATTTAGAGAAAAACCCAATCAAAGTTTGACTGTCAGGCTGTTATAGTCTGAATTTTCAGACTAGCAGTGAACTGACCTCGACTTCAAGCTAGGTTTTGAGCATGATCCAGTGGAAATCTACCTATGATTGCCATAGCAAGTTTGTAGTGGGTACCATACTCTACAAGTTTGCTGCAAGGATTAACTCGTGTTACTATGGAAAATTAAGAGAAAATTTGGCTCTAAACTTGACTGTCAGGCTGTCTGAATACCACTCGCCATGGTACAGTGAATCTGGGGATCAGACCGCCAGCGCAGGGTCCTCGCCGCCGATGACCTTGCGTCGGGGTCGTCGTCGCCGTTGAGATTCGCACTCACGGGTAACTGGATAGCACTCGGAGTCGCGTAAATATCCTCGCCGTGGATAACTCCGGCCATAAACAAGTCCGGCCACCGTACATGCGTCACCGCGGCGGAATTCGATAAGAACGCCGGTGACCGCCGTTTCCCGGCTGTGCGCCGCGTGTCCAAGCCTTTCCACCGCGTCGCCATGACTCCCTATACCCGTCCCATCGTCGACGAGGAGGGTGCCACGGCGGTGGACACGAATTCACCACACCCACGTTCCTCTCCAGCTCCGGCCGCCAGCACGGCCCGGCCGAATTGATCAACACCGCCCGTCCTCCCTATAAATTGAGCCTGTGCCTAGCTCCGCAAGGTCATCAGCTACCCAGCCACCAAGAATTGCTAGCAATCGATCACCAGTGTGCCCGAATTCCTTGTTTCCCCCCAAATCCTTTCTCCGCCACCGTGAAGATCCGTTCGCCGTGGCCAGCCCTTTACCGGTCAGTTCATCCCTCACTCTCACTTGTTCGAGCACTCTTGATGCTCTGTGATGCTTGACGAACCCTCAATTTGTACAGAGTAGCTTTAGATCACCGGGAACACGTACCAATTGTCTTCATCGTCCGCGGTGTACGTGAACAGAGCTCGAGAGCTTACCAAATATGAAATTGATGGGGGGGGGGGGAAATGGTCTTTAGAACTCGAATTTGGTTTAATCCAAAGCTGGGCGCTAGTACTTGTCCCAATCAACCGGTCCAGGACCTCGCCGGAGCGTCTCCGTGCGCGTCGCCGTCGTGGACCGCCCTCTGCGAAGAAATAAAACCTCAAGGGCCTCTGTGCAAAGCGTCAATGACACAGGAAAACAGTAGAAAGACCGGATCCCAGTTAATGAGAACCCCGAGGGTATTTTTGCAAAGTCGCCAGCGCGTGCGGGCGCGGGCGCCTTTCTGCTGTTGTTGGGCCGACTTGGGCTGATTTCGGCCCAAGTCTGTTCATTGTTTTCTTTTTTCTAATTCTAGCGAACTTTAGAAATCTGTAAAAAATTATAGAAAAATCCTAAAAATATGAGACCAATTTTCCTAGGTTCCTTATTTTCCCTAGAATTTAATAAAAATAGTTTCATGATTTTTAGGATAAATAAGGAATTTTAGGGCATTTAAAATAGCTTAAAGAAGTAATTCTGGATTTTTAAAAGATAAATGGTAATCCCAAAAATGCTCAAAATTTTTATGTGAACCTAAACCAATATTTAGAAGCCTTGGGTAGAATTTGGGTTGATTTGGACCTTGTTTGATCACTAAACCCAAAACCACCCCCCCTGCTCCATGAACTCCTTTACTGACTCCGGAAACCCTAGGTTCTCGGAGTACCGTGAAGGAAAGTTGTACTCAAGACTTAGATAATAAGTTTATATTATCTTTGCATCCTCATGAGCATCCCATGACATCCATTCTTATGCATGTATATGGTTATATTAGAGCACGAAGAAGAAGAAGTCTCTGAAGAAGGGATACCACCATCCTCAGATCCTCAAACAGGCAATTGCTTTTATTTCGATATTTGTGGAACCGAGGAGGACTCACCTGATAACAAAGGCAAGCCCCGGTGCATGCAACCCTTTTCCTTGTGTTTTTAAATACTTTTCGTACACTTAAGTCTAGTGAAATGTGCTTTAGGTTCATAGGAGTTACTTGAAACCCTTTGATGCATTGCTTTCCTTGATATCCATACCTTTATAGATACTTCTGTGAAGTATCAAAATTATGATTTACAAAAATTCTTAGCCTTGCTTAGATCTTGTGGATAGAGGTTGTCCTTAATTTAACTCGAGAAGGGACGACTTCTACCTGCAAGAATATTTTCATTTGGAGCAATGGTGGGATCTTACTGCAAAGTTCCCTGTGACGCTCTTTCATCCTAAGGAACAGACACAATCCTAAGGATGGAAATACGTAAATTGAGACTTGGGGTAGGAACAGGTGATGTTCTACCCAGGTTGGTTAAGGATTAACGCGTATGTAGGCGTGCTGACCGAGGACCCTTTAACTGGTCACATGCCTCGTCATGGGTAAGCCTTGCCTCGGGCAGACTAAGGCCAGAATAAGATAACACGAAATGGGCGTGGAGCGGTGGCGAGAGTAGCGTGTACCCTCCGTGGCAAGAGGCTGGACGATGGTGTATCTGTGCTCTCGGTTTGCGTGAACCTGATCTGGTCTTAAGAACCCCGGTGGCAGGTTGACATATGCAAGGGTTAAGTGCTACATATGTCGTGTGATCGGAGATCCTCAGCTGAGTATAATCGATTCGGATCGCCGTACCTTCGCGGTTATGAAGACTTGGTCACTTTTCTACAACCTAAAGTCAGGATGTGAACACTATGGATAAAAATGATGTTGTATTGATGAGATGTTGAAATTAGACTAGATGCAAATAGAGTCTATTAATACTTAATATGGCGTTAAAAGATTGAAAGTAAGGACTCACTTTAGTAAGCTACTTTTGCAAAAGTATAAGTTGATTTTTGCTAAAGCCTCTCCTTGACTCCTAATTATCCAGCATACCCTTGAGAGTCTTTTCTTTAGTCGGGTAAGACTTGCTGAGTAATTCCATACTCAGGGTTTATCCCTTCGTTGTTTTTAGGTGAGGAAGTAGCAGACTTTTGCTGCTTCTGTGCCAAGGTGGTTCCCAAAGGAGAAAAACAAGACTGAAGTGCGGGAGGACTCGGTCCTCCACCTAGGATCTTTTGTTTTTAGCTTCTCGGGAGATGTTTGTGTCTCCCTTGGTTTGTATAATTATTACTTCTCTGCACTCACTTTAGTCTGGTCTGTAATAAAATAACTCGAGCTTGCTTTTGAAATAAATGTAAGTTTATGTAATTCGCTTCCGCATTTCTTTATCTCCGATGTTCTGTAATGTCTGCAAGACGGGTGAAACGTTCCTAGTGAGGTCGGAAAAGATACCGAGCTTGTCAAGTGACTTAGGAACATCTACAGGGTGTCTGATGTCTGCTAGACAAGGACAACTGTAGGTGGGCCTAATTACTTGGGAGGTTCCGTCACAGCTGGTATCGGAGCGTAGCCCTTCTCTGCAGATATTATGTGGCATCTTCAAAAGGATTTTCGAAAATCTTACCTAAAAATTCTTTTCTCTTCTTACCTAAGTACTCTGAAGAGTTTATCTTAAAGACCAGATAGGAAGAGTGCAATGTATAGAAGGTTGAATCGACTAAGGTTGATTCTGTATTTATTCATGCATCATGTTAAGAATTATGCTAATAAATTTTCCCCCTTAGAAAGATGCCGCCACGCACAAGGCTAACAGCACGTAAGTCAACGGGACCAATTGTAGTACCCCGGCATCAACTAGCCCCTCGGCACTAAAGCAGTAGCAGCGGAAAATGGCCACATGTATTGATCTCACATATGGGAAGGCTGTCAGTACAACCTTATCTATGGAAGCAAAATACGCAAGTTCTGGGAAGAATAAGGGATTCAGTGGTGAGAGGCCTAATCAGGGCCAGGCGAAGAGGCAACGGTTTGTCATCCGACCTTCTAGCCAAAACCATACTTTTTCTCGACCACCAGCATTCCCTTTCAAACAACCCATTATTATCCGCCCCAATAATACCTCCACTTCCCCAAATCAGCCGGGTGCCCCAGGCACTCGATTCCCTGCCTTGCCCAGCTCTTCAACTGGGTGTTTCAACTGCAGCAAGTCGGGACATTTTATCAAAGACTGCCCGTACCCCAAGCAAAATCAATCCAATGCTCAGCAAGGAACTGGGAAGTCCACTCAGCCCAAGGGAAATGCTGTGGGGAGGAATACCAAGAAGACGGGGCGAGTATATTACACCCAAGTGGCCACTACACCGGAGGGAGAGCCGGTGATGATGGGTACGTTTCCCGTGGCCAGTCACCCTGCAATTATTCTTTTTGATTCTGGTGCTTCGCATACCTTCATTAGCAAGAAATTTGTGGAGCAACATCACATTGCATGCCATGAATCAAAAGAGGGATTTAAAATTCATTCACCTGGGGGATATATTTTTACTAGAGAAGTGGCCTATGAAGTGCCAGTAACAATGGCCGGACGGAACTTTCCTGCTAACATGATTGTTCTAAGAGGCCAGGATATAGATGTAATTTTGGGTATGAATTGGTTAACCCAACACAAGGCAATTCTCAACACTGAACTCAGAACTGTCAGGTTGAGTTATAATCACGAAGAAATTCTTTTGTCTCTCCCCAAAACCAATCCAGCTAAAGCTTCTGGTAGAATATTTGAAGCCATTGTACCGGAGATCAAGAACATTCCGGTAGTATGTGAGTTTCCAGATGTATTTCCGGAAGATTTGCCTGGACTACCCCCTGAAAGAGATGTAGAATTCGTAATTGAGCTAAAGCCCGGTACGACTCCCATCTCCCGAAGATCGTACCGTATGCCCCCTAATGAGTTGGCAGAATTGAAGATTCAATTACAAGATCTGCTGAATAAGGGATTTATCCGGCCAAGCTCGTCCCCATGGGGTTGTCCCGCCATTTTTGTTAAGAAGAAAGATCAAACCTTGCGCATGTGCGTGGACTATCGGCCCCTGAATGAGGTCACCATTAAGAATAAGTACCCCCTTCCAAGGATCGATATTTTATTTGATCAACTGACTGGGGCGAGGGTATTTTCCAAAATTGATCTCAGGTCGGGCTATCATCAAATCCGTATTTGGCCCGAGGATATACCGAAGACCGCGTTTACTACGCGGTATGGATTGTTTGAATACCTGGTAATGTCTTTCGGGCTCACAAATGCTCCTGCCCACTTCACCTATTTGATGAACTCGGTGTTCATGCCCGAGTTAGACAAGTTCGTGGTGGTCTTCATCGACGATATTTTGATATACTCTAAAAATGAAGAGGAGCATGCTCAGCATCTACGGATTGTATTGACGCGCCTGAGGGAACATCAGCTGTATGCCAAGTTCAGCAAGTGCGCGTTCTGGCTGGAGGAAATTCAATTTCTGGGGCACGTGTTATCAGCTAAAGGAATTGTGGTAGATCCTAGCAAGGTCAAGGATATTCTGGAATGGAAACCCCCAACCACTGTTCACCAAGTCCGGAGTTTTCTTGGACTAGCTGGGTATTATCGCAGATTCATACCCGATTTTTCTAAGCTTGTGAAGCCAATCACAAGTTTGTTGAAGAATGATATTAAGTTCAATTGGTCTTCTAAGTGTAATGAAGCCTTTGAGCAATTGAAGACATTATTAACCACTGCTCCGGTATTGGCTCAACCGGACATCACTAAGCCTTTTGATGTATATTGTGATGCATGCGGCAGTGGGCTCGGCTGTGTACTGATGCAAGAGGACCGAGTAATTGCATATGCTTCAAGGCAGTTGCGCCGACATGAGGAGCATTATCCAACTCATGATCTGGAGCTAGCTGCTGTGGTTCATGCCCTGAAAATATGGCGTCACTATCTGCTGGGAAATATCTGTCACATATATACAGATCATAAAAGTTTGAAGTACATCTTCACCCAGTCAGAGTTAAATATGAGGCAAAGACGATGGCTTGAGCTCATTAAAGACTATGATCTGGAGATCCATTATCACCCAGGCAAGGCCAATGTGGTGGCAGATGCATTGAGTCATAAGACTTCCTGCCACTGTCTTATGGTAAAGACCTCCGAGAACACTTTGTGTCAAGAAATGGAAAAGCTAAACCTGGGGATAATCCAACAAGGGACTCTGAACCAGCTAAAGCTTGAGTCAATCATTTTGCAAAGGATAATTGATGCTCAAAAGGACAATCTGGGTATGAAGCACATACGAGAGAAGATAAGGGCTGGAGTAGCCAAGTGTTTCAAGGAAGACGATCAAGGTGTGATATGGTTTAAAGACCGCATAGTAGTGCCAAAGAACGAAGAGCTCCGCCAGCAAATTCTTGATGAAGCACATCTTAGTCGCTATTCTATTCATCCCGGAAGCACTAAGATGTATCAAGACTTAAAGCAACATTATTGGTGGACAAAGATGAAGATCAAAATTGCATGCTATGTGGCTAAGTGTGACACTTGCAGACGTGTCAAGGCCATACACCTGAAAACTGCTGGTCCATTACAATCCTTGCCAATCCCAACATGGAAATGGGAAGATATAAGCATGGACTTCATCGTGGGATTGCCCAGGACCGCAAAAGGATATGACTCTATTTAGGTTATCGTTGATCGACTCACAAAGATTGCCCACTTTTTACCTGTCAAGGTCACATATACAGTAGCCACTTATGCAGCATTATACATTGCCCGTATTCTCAGTCTACATGGTATTCCGAAGACTATAGTGTCAGATCGTGGACCTCCGTTCGTATCCAAATTCTGGGAAGAACTTCGTAAATCCCTGGGTACTAAGTTACTCCACAGTTCGGCCTATCATCCTCAAACCAGTGGACAGACTGAGAGAGTGAATCAAATCCTCGAGGATATGCTGCGGGCATGTGTTCTGGACTTCTCGCAAAAATGGGATGAATGTTTGCCCCTAGCGGAGTTTTCATATAATAACAGTTATCAAGAAAGTATCAAGATG
Source organism: Zea luxurians (assembly GCA_029449295.1). Lineage (NCBI taxonomy): Eukaryota > Viridiplantae > Streptophyta > Magnoliopsida > Poales > Poaceae > Zea > Zea luxurians. The sequence goes on from JAOPSE010000007.1 coordinate 151,144,929, forward strand.
GCACCTTTTGAAGCTTTATACGGGCGACGGTGTCGAACCCCGCTAAATTGGTCTGAACCTGGAGAAAGATACTTTTTTAGGCCCGATATGGTGAAAGAGGTCGAAGAAAAGGTTCAGAAAATTATTCATAATATGAAGGAAGCTCAGACTCGACAAAAGAGTTATGCAGACCGACGACGACAACCCTTATGTTTTCTAGTAGACGATTATGTCTACTTGAAAGTTTCACCAATGAAGGGTGTATCACGTTTCGGGGTTAAAGGGAAGCTTGCACCCAGATACATTGGTCCATTCCTGGTGCTTGAACAATGTGGACCAGTGGCGTACCGTCTCCAACTACCCGAAACCTTGTCTGCTGTGCATAATGTGTTCCACGTGTCACAATTGAAGAAGTGTCTTCGGGTTCCCGATCGAACCGTTGAAGTGACTGATGTTGTCCTGGAACCAGATTTAACATACTCGGAACATCCCATTCGAGTTCTGGATCAAAAGGACAGGGTTACCCGGAGAAAGACTCTCAAATTTTAAAAGATACAGTGGAACCAGCATTCGGAAGATGAGGCTACATGGGAAACCCAAGACTTCTTAGATAAAAATTTCCCAGACTTTTTAGCCTCTTGTAAGTTGTAAAGTCTGTATAGCTGTGCAATAAAGGAATGAACCCCACACCACCCTTGCCTTGTACCAGAAATAAGGAAATACAAATGTGACACATTTCCTTTTTCCATTACTCACCCTAGGACTTTAAATCTCGGGACGAGATTCTTTTATGGGGGGAAGGATGTAACACCCCTGGTGTTACTATAACTAAAACTTGAGCATGACATCATAAGCATTGGCATTGCATATGTTTGACACACCTAGAGTGCATTCACTAGGCAAAAATTTCAAACAAGTTGTATTGTTTTAATGTTTTACAAATAGGACCCTGGTTAAAGGACTTAACCCTAAATAGTGATTAAAGGGGTAAAACTTAACCTAAGTTGAGAAAACCTAAAAGCTTTAGGGTAAAAGTCATAAAATGACTCCAAGAATAAAGTTGAATCACACTTATACCCCTGGAATACCAGAAACCCTAATTGGAACCCTGGGAAACCCTAAAACTAAACCCTAGGGGCCTATGTGCAAAATTAGCCCACTTTTGGGCTAAAGTGCAAAAACCAAGCCAAATAAGTATTTTAAGCCAATTGGTTCACAAATATGTGGATTTGAAAGCCAAACCCTAAGTTTTGGACTTAAATGCAAAATGGACCTCATGTGAGTTTTATTCTAAGTCTGAAAATCAGAGAATGGGCTCAACTTTGGGGCTTTGTAACTTACAAAGTGTAGGGTTTTTGCCCTAGGTCGCCACATCAAAGTTGAAGACCAATTATAGGAGAACAACTTTGCTAAAGAGTGTGAGCTTAGTTGTTATGAGAAATTTAGAGAAAACCCCAATCAAAGTTTGACTGTCAGGCTGTTATAGTCTGAATTTTCAGACTAGCAGTGAACTGACCTCGACTTCAAGCTAGGTTTTGAGCATGATCCAGTGGAAATCTACCTATGATTGCCATAGCAAGTTTGTAGTGGGTACCATACTCTACAAGTTTGCTGCAAGGATTAACTCGTGTTACTATGGAAAATTAAGAGAAAATTTGGCTCTAAACTTGACTGTCAGGCTGTCTGAATACCACTCGCCATGGTACAGTGAATCTGGGGATCAGACCGCCAGCGCAGGGTCCTCGCCGCCGATGACCTTGCGTCGGGGTCGTCGTCGCCGTTGAGATTCGCACTCACGGGTAACTGGATAGCGCTCGGAGTCGCGTAAATATCCTCGCCGTGGATAACTCCGGCCATAAACAAGTCCGGCCACCGTACATGCGTCACCGCGGCGGAATTCGATAAGAACGCCGGTGACCGCCATTTCCCGGCTGTGCGCCGCGTGTCCAAGCCTTTCCACCGCGTCGCCATGACTCCCTATACCCGTCCCATCGTCGACGAGGAGGGTGCCACGGCGGTGGACACGAATTCACCACACCCACGTTCCTCTCCAGCTCCGGCCGCCAGCACGGCCCGGCCGAATTGATCAACACCGCCCGTCCTCCCTATAAATTGAGCCTGTGCCTAGCTCCGCAAGGTCATCAGCTACCCAGCCACCAAGAATTGCTAGCAATCGATCACCAGTGTGCCCGAATTCCTTGTTTCCCCCAAATCCTTTCTCCGCCACCGTGAAGATCCGTTCGCCGCGGCCAGCCCTTTACCGGTCAGTTCATCCCTCACTCTCACTTGTTCGAGCACTCTTGACGCTCTGTGATGCTTGACGAACCCTCAATTCGTACGGAGTAGCTTTAGATCATCGGGAACACGTACCAATTGTCTTCATCGTCCGCGGTGTACGTGAACAGAGCTCGAGAGCTTACCAAATATGAAATTGATGGGGGGGAAATGGTCTTTAGAACTCGAATTTGGTTTAATCCAAAGCTGGGCGCTAGTACTTGTCCCAATCGACCGGTCCAGGACCTCGCCGGAGCGTCTCCGTGCGCGTCGCCGTCGTGGACCGCCCTCTGCGAAGAAATAAAACCTCAAGGGCCTCTGTGCAAAGCGTCAATGACACAGGAAAACAGTAGAAAGACCGGATCCCAGTTAATGAGAACCCCGAGGGTATTTTTGCAAAGTCGCCAGCGCGTGCGGGCGCGGGCGCCTTTCTGCTGTTGTTGGGCCGACTTGGGCTGATTTCGGCCCAAGTCTGTTCATTGTTTTCTTTTTTCTAATTCTAGCGAACTTTAGAAATCTGTAAAAAATTATAGAAAAATCCTAAAAATATGAGACCAATTTTCCTAGGTTCCTTATTTTCCCTAGAATTTAATAAAAATAGTTTCATGATTTTTAGGATAAATAAGGAATTTTAGGGCATTTAAAATAGCTTAAAGAAGTAATTCTGGATTTTTAAAAGATAAATGGTAATCCCAAGAATGCTCAAAATTTTTATGTGAACTTAAACCAATATTTAGAAGCCTTGGGTAGAATTTGGGTTGATTTGGACCTTGTTTGATCACTAAACCCAAAACCACCCCCCTGCTCCATGAACTCCTTTACTGACTCCGGAAACCCTAGGTTCTCGGAGTACCGTGAAGGAAAGTTGTACTCAAGACTTAGATAATAAGTTTATATTATCTTTGCATCCTCATGAGCATCCCATGATATCCATTCTTATGCATGTATATGGTTATATTAGAGCACGAAGAAGAAGAAGAAGTCTCTGAAGAAGGGATACCACCATCCTCAGATCCTCAAACAGGCAATTGCTTTTATTTCGATATTTGTGGAACCGAGGAGGACTCACCTGATAACAAAGGCAAGCCCCGGTGCATGCAACCCTTTTCCTTGTGTTTTTAAATACTTTTCGTACACTTAAGTCTAGTGAAATGTGCATTAGGTTCATAGGAGTTACTTGAAACCCTTTGATGCATTGCTTTCCTTGATATCCATACCTTTATAGATACTTCTGTGAAGTATAAAAATTATGATTTACAAAAATGCTTAGCCTTGCTTAGATCTTGTGGATAGAGATTGTCCTTAATTTAACTCGAGAAGGGACGGCTTCTACCTGCAAGAATATTTTCATTTGGAGCAATGGTGGGATCTTACTGCAAAGTTCCCTGTGACGCTCTTTCATCCTAAGGAACAGACACAATCCTAAGGATGGAAATACGTAAATTGAGACTTGGGGTAGGAACAGGTGATGTTCTACCCAGGTTGGTTAAGGATTAACGCGTATGTAGGCGTGCTGACCGAGGACCCTTTAACTGGTCACATGCCTCGTCATGGGTAAGCCTTGCCTCGGGCAGACTAAGGCCAGAATAAGATAACACGAAATGGGCGTGGAGCGGTGGCGAGAGTAGCGTGTACCCTCCGTGGCAAGAGGCTGGACGGTGGTGTATCTGTGCTCTCGGTTTGCGTGAACCTGATCTGGTCTTAAGAACCCCGGTGGCAGGTTGACATATGCAAGGGTTAAGTGCTACATATGTCGTGTGATCGGAGATCCTCAGCTGAGTATAATCGATTCGGATCGCCGTACCTTCGCGGTTATGAAGACTTGGTCACTTTTCTACAACCTAAAGTTAGGATGTGAACACTATGGATAAAAATGATGTTGTATTGATGAGATGTTGAAATTAGACTAGATGCAAATAGAGTCTATTAATACTTAATATGGCGTTAAAAGATTGAAAGTAAGGACTCACTTTAGTAAGCTACTGTTGCAAAAGTATAAGTTGATTTTTGCTAAAGCCTCTCCTTGACTCCTAATTATCCAGCATACCCTTGAGAGTCTTTTGTTTAGTCGGGTAAGACTTGCTGAGTAATTCCATACTCAGGGTTTATCCCTTCATTGTTTTTAGGTGAGGAAGTAGCAGACTTTTGCTGCTTCTGTGCCAAGGTGGTTCCCAAAGGAGAAAAACAAGACTGAAGTGCGGGAGGACTCGGTCCTCCACCTAGGATCTTTTGTTTTTAGCTTCTCGGGAGATGTTTGTGTCTCCCTTGGTTTGTATAATTATTACTTCTCTGCACTCACTTTAGTCTGGTCTGTAATAAAATAACTCGAGCTTGCTTTTGAAATAAATGTAAGTTTATGTAATTCGCTTCCGCATTTCTTTATCTCTGATGTTCTGTAATGTCTGCAAGACGGGTGAAACGTTCCTGGTGAGGTCGGAAAAGATACCGAGCTTGTCAAGTGACTTAGGAACATCTACAGGGTGTCTGATGTCTGCTAGACAAGGACAACTGTAGGTGGGCCTAATTACTTGGGAGGTTCCGTCACATCCGCCCTTTCTTCCGCCGCGGTTACTGTTTGAGGTAGAAGAAGGACCTCGGGTTAGGATCTGTAGAACCCGAGGGGTTTTCTGTAATGTCAGAGACTCATGTGAATAGTAGCTTAAGGACTGATTCGCGAAGAAAACTTAGAAAACACGCCAGGGACCCCAGTGCAAAGTGGATTTCCATTTAATCAATTCTGTTATTCTTTTTAAATAACCAGAGAACTTGTAAAATTCATAACTTGATGAATTCCTAATCAAAAGATGTCAAACCAATTTTGCTAGCTCCTGTATATTATAGTCTATCATTTAAAAATAGTAGACCCTATACTTTTTGTTCAAAATTTTAGAGTTAAAAATTAAAAACAGAAACCCACTAAACCTTATTTAATCAAGGAAAATTAGTTTTTCTTCTGTGCTGAACTTAAGAAAAATGGTAGATGATCAAACCTCTTGTAGACACTGTTTAAAAATAGTAGGAACCCCAACATTGGAAATTATGATGTAGTTTCTCATTTAAAGATGTTTTGTCCAAAACTTAGAGAAAATCAGAAAGACATTAGAAATTAATGAACAGTGATTAATATTATTTTTCCTAGTTTACTTATGTAACAGAGAACTTAGGAAAAATACAGAGACCATTAATTTGGACCAGTTTTAAATTAAAATGATTTGTTTAGCCTAAATAAGACTGAAAATCAATTATTAAAGAGGCAAAACTATAACCAAAATGCTTAACAAAAATCCAGTGGACTTATAACCACCAGAGCCCCACTACAAAAATACAGAGCACCTCAGTCCAACTTTTTAAGTAAGGGAAATAAATACAAAGTGATAATAAGGCATTTTCCAATTAAATCATGAACAACCCCAAATAATGTGATAATGGGCAACCAAAAATTAACTAAGTCCATGATGAGGTAAACTACCAGAGAAAAATGCAAACCCATGAAAAGGAAGCAAACTCTTACCAATTGTTAATGATTTAAGAGAAAGGCCATTTAATTCAAATAATGCATACCACCCCTTCCCTTAAGCAAAAAGATGCCAAACTTCAGAATGATTGCTCTTGCACAAAATAATAACCAAGAAAAATGAGAACTCTATTGTTTGATGTTGTTCCAATATAGTGGTAGTAGAAAGCACCCATTTGGCTAGAAACTTGAGAAAAACCATAGAAAAATAATTAAAAGGTATTAATGACTAGAAATTTGTATCAAGTCATGTTATAACACCTAAAAGCCAGCAAAAATAAGTTTTGAAGAATTACCCACTGTTAAATAGTAGTTGTAATTCAAGGCACCCCTTCTGCCCTAGAGTTTAATAATTTTGTACAGAGAAAACTATTCACTTTCTGATCCCCAAATTTTGAGACAGAGAAACACACACCAGTAGCAAGCCACTGTAATTTTTACAGAATTTTTAGGATTTTATAAAAGCAACTTGTAGTTCAAACCTACTCCAAAACATTAAAGAGAATAAAAGAAAAGGAAAGAAGAAATAAACCCCACCTCAATAAATCTAACTTGAGTACTTATCATTTATCCCTAAGACTTAAAAAGAATTCAGTGGAACCCCAAAATTAAACCTACCACTTACCTTAGCTAAATTGGAACCAGTTTACCAAGTATACCACCCAAGGGTCTTGCATAAGTAAAGTTAACTTTGTTTAACTCAAGAAAGATCATACACCTTTAAAGTTGTGATTTCTAAATGCACATATCATATCATGCATATATCTTACGCATTGCATTCATTAGATTGTAATCTTGCCGACGGAGAGTACGTGCTCATCCCCGAGCAAGGATCTGTCCAAGAGGTGGACCAGGAGCAGGCTTCAGAGGCTGCTATCGAGGATCGCCCCGCAGCCCCCGCAATTGAAGGCAAGCCCCGGTTTTATGCATAACCTATTAATTATGCTATTTTACTACACTTAATGCTTGTAGGATTGCAATGTGCACTTAAGTGTAGGAGTTGCTTGAAACCTCTAGTTGCATAAACTTAGGATTCCTTTTTGAGATGAATACTAGTATGCTAGGTCGAGTAGCTGCTTGCTAATCAGGATCTCGGTAGAAGTCGAGTGATTTTTCTAGCACTCGCGCGAGGTCAGGAATTGATTGTATTCATCTTGATAATGGGATATATGTTGGTCTATGGACTTGGATCCAGGGAGGATGCCTTGTCTATGAGACAGGAAAATGAATTAAGGATTAATGTGTGGATACCTGAGTCAAGCTTTTGAACGTACTAAACACATGCCGGGAAAAATGGTAACCGGTAAACCTAGTACCTGAGTGAAGCCGGGCGCGGACTTTATCCCTCATGCGACCTGAGACTGGGTCTCCCATGCTAGCTATGGTGGGTACAAGTGCGGTCACTGCACGGCGGCAGCCGGGGCCAGTGGAGCATTGTATGCCAAGGCGGTGAGGCCTGGACGCGAACGGGGAATCGATGGGGACGGTTGTCATGTGTGGGGTCGGAGTACCCTGACATGTCGTGTGTTTAGGTTTACCTTGCAAGGTTAAAACTCGATTCGAATCGTCTGCTTCTCGCAGCTAATGAGACTGCTTGATTCCTTGTACTGCATCGAGTAAGAAGTAAAATGAGGTTACATGAGATAACTTGTTGTTTGAATTAAATGATTGTTACCATGTATGCTTAGAAGGAGCAAATATAGCTAAGTTAATGATGATAAAATTTGAAAAGCTAAAAATTGATTTTAGTAACAGCTAGTGCTTTGGCAAACCAAACCCCTCAGCCAAACAGCTGCATAGTCTAGAGGTAGAGGAGTAGACTCCTCACACCGGGTAAGTCTAGCTGAGTATTAGTATACTCAGCCTTGCTTGTGGCACCTTTTTTGCAGGTACCATGCAGGATTTGATTGATGGTGTGACTTGGCCTACCACCCTGCCACCGGGTTGGACGGTCGAGTGGGATGTTGCTCCGGCAGGAGAGGAGCATGAGGAGTAGTGGGCTAGGCCTTGCCCATTTCCTCATTACCGACGACATCGATTATCCGCTGCACTTTACTTTATGAACTTTATTTGCTACTCAAGAACTCCGATTTATGTAATAATTCAGTACTTAATTTGAGGTTTCCTGTTTTATTGTATTTCTTCTGTGACTCACCTTCGAGTGAGATTGTGGAATTTGATCCTGGTTAAGTGGCTCTCTTAGACTAGATCTGAAGGACTGATGGGTTATTCCGATTTAAGTGTGTCACGGCCCTTGAGGCGTGAATTAGGCACTTAAGCTGGAATAATTCGGGTGGTTCTGCCACAGCTGGTATCGGAGCAAATTCCACCACAGAGAAGGACAATAAACCATGAATACCAATTTTCAAAATCTAAAACTTGCTTAGAAACTGCTATAGATCGTCAGGACTAGACCGCTAGACCTAGGACGAAGGCCTTAGGCATAGAGGGAGGAGAAATAGGTGGCTAATTAATTAGGCCCCGTGGGCCAATACTTATATTTAAGGATGCCCTAAAAAGGCACCCTATTTTCTTTTTGAGAGGCAACGTTTCTTCCAGCATGCATGCATTATAAAACATAAAGAGGAATTAAAATTTGAGCTAACCCCTTTTTCTTTAAAACCATCCGGGCTCTCTTTTTCTTTTTCCTTCCACCATAATCTTTATCTCTGATTCCCTTCCGCAGATGAATTCACCCACCCCCGCCAGTGGAGGAGACTCTCGTTTCAGTTCTGACTTCCTTTCTCGCGATGGCCTTCCTTCCATCTTGTGGGAAGTGCTTAACTCCGCCGGTTACCCTACGCCCCCTTTGTACACGGTGCAGTTGTATGAGGAGCATCGGGTACCTCGTTGTCGGGTCTGGTTGACTTTGGAGGCTCATCCCCTTCAGCCGGGTTGGCGTTCTCTTGACTCTGAGACGATTGGACTCAGGACGGACGACACCGTTGAGGCAGCAGCCATGAAGACTCTGACGACTTTCTGTGGCTACCATCCCCTGGAGATGGTGATGCACCATTTGGGACTCTTCCCTGCTGAGAGGAAGGATGATCCCATGTGGTGTAACCGCGTGAGCCATGTGAAGGATGTGTGGGCAATGTATCCTGACTTGGTTGGGAGGGTCACCGTTCAGTGCATGAGTGCGCTGTACCGCCTTCAGGCCCTTCAGAGCGATGCTATGACACTTCTTGCTAACACCGCTCAGGCTGCCAAGCTCACTCTCGACAGTCGGGAAGATTTTGTGGTCGACCTATCCACCGAGTTGGTAGAGAAGGATCTGCAGGTGGAGAGGCTGAGCCAGCGTATCGCTACCTTGGAGCAGCAAGTGGAGATCCGAGACAACACTATTGATGTCTTGGAGAACCAGCTTCACGATGCACAGAGGGAACTCGAAGAAGCAAATGACCACTTGGACATGCACCACCTGGAGATGGAGGCCAATGAAGCAGGAAGCGAGGGAGAAGAGGCTTCCGAGGAGTTAGGACCAGCCCCTGGTGCCAATGGGACTACCTCCGCGATGCCCCCTTCACCCGCATCCAGTGTCGCTTCCACCGCTCAGGGTTAAGTAGTCGCTTCGACACTTTTGGGCGGATAGAAACCTATGCGAGCTTAGTTGATGTCAGATTTTGGACTAGGCTTATGGGTACTTTCCCCTGATTGATGTAACCCTGTAAACTTTTGAAATCTGTGGGATCTTTGTCACCATGTTATCTTCATTTCGAACCTAATATTATGATTATGGCATTTTTTCCTTCCATATGAGATGATATCTTGCCGTTCGAAACTGTGAGTTGGGATAACAATGGCGACAATCTCTGTTTTCAGATGGCAGCTAGGCAGCGTCGCGGGCAGAACGAGCAAGTTCCCCCGCCACCTCCTCCAGCTCCCACAGTGCAGGAGCTGATGGCCCAGCAGAATGAGATTCTGCGACAGCTCTTGCAGCGCCGGCCCCACCCCCAGCAGCATGGTGGAGGCCAGCATCAGCGACCTCCGGCTATGGCAACTTACCAGGAGTTTCTGAGCACGCAGCCGCCTTTGTTCACCAAGGCAGAGGATCCGTTGGACGCCGACGTGTGGCTATGCGTCGTCGAGTCCAAGTTTCCCCTCCTCACGGGAGACTGCCCTGATGCTACCAAGACCCGCTTCGCCGCGCAGCAGCTTCGCAGATCTGCTCGGACTTGGTGGGATCACTTCCGTGCTATGCTCCCCGCTGATCGTGAAGTATCTTGGGAGGAATTCAAGACTGCTTTCAGAGGACACCACATCCCAGCTGGCATTCTTGATCGGAAGTTGAATGAATTTCTGGCCCTTAATCAAGGAACCCGCACGGTACTGCAGTATGCACAAGCCTTCAACGACTTATGCCAGTATGCAGGGTACCATGCTGATTCTGATGAGAAGAAGAGGGATCGCTTCCGCAGGGGTCTCAATACCAAGCTGCGGGAACGACTCAACACTGTCCGGGCTGATAGCTTCAATGAGTTGGTCAACATGGCCATCTCCCAGGAGGATTGCATTGTTGCTCACCGGGCAGAGAAGAAGAGAAAGGCACCAATGGCAGCACCATCCGCTCAGGCTCAGAGGTTCCGGATTGTTTCTCACAATCAGAGCAGGGGTTTTCAGCAGCAGGCAGGCAGATGGGTGATCAGGCCACCTCAGCAGCAGCCGGCACCCAACCGCTACCCAGCTCCCGCCCCAAGGAACAATCAGCCTCCGCAGCAGCAGTTCCGCCAGGGCAATGGGAACAAGTGTTTCACTTGTGGCAATGTGGGCCACTATGCCAAGAATTGTCCCAGGAACCAGCAGAGGCAGATGCCAGCACCAAATCAAGACAAGGGAAGAAAGCAGAAGGTGCAAGTCAGGCAAGGGAAGCTCAACTTCACTGCTCTAGAGGAAGTGCCAGAAGGAGCTCCTATCATGACTGGTATCTTTTCAGTTTATAATCAACCTGCTTTAATTCTGTTTGATTCTGGTGCATCTCATAGTTTCATTAGCCAAAAGTTCAGTGCTAATTGCAAACTGCCATTTTCTCACTCAAAAGGGCCATTCATGATAGTCACACCTGGGGGTAAAATTGCAACTAATCAATTAAACCAAAGTGTGCCTATTCAACTGGGAAGCCACATTATCAAAACCACTCTTCTTGTGTTGGGATTGGAAAATGTGGATATTATTCTAGGGGCAAATTGGATGACCTTGCACCAAGTTGTGCTTGATGTAGCCAGTCGTACCGTGGAAGTTAATTCTCCTTTCTGCGGGAACTTCACTTTGATTCTGCCTAGTCAGGGTTCTTCTCAGTCATGTGCTTTCTCTATGACGAAGTTACCCCTGAAGAAGATCCCAGTGGTCTGTGAGTATGCAGATGTCTTCCCTGATGAATTGCCAGGAATGCCACCGGACCGGGATATTGAATTCGCCATCGAGTTGCAACCAGGAACGGCCCCAATTTCCAAGAGGCCCTACCGAATGCCACCCGCTGAGTTGGTAGAGTTGAAGAAGCAATTGCAAGAGTTGCTGGATAAGGGTTTCATTCGCCCAAGCACTTCGCCTTGGGGATGTCCAGCACTGTTTGTGAAGAAGAAGGATGAAAGCTTGAGGCTGTGTATAGATTACCGCCCTCTTAATGCGGTAACTATCAAGAACAAGTATCCTTTGCCTCGTATTGATGTTCTCTTTGACCAGTTGATCGGGGCCAAGGTGTTTTCCAAGATAGACCTTCGCTCTGGCTACCATCAGATCAAAATACGAGCAAGTGATATTCCGAAGACGGCATTCTCAACCAGATATGGGCTATATGAATTCTTGGTGATGTCATTTGGGCTGACAAATGCACCAGCATATTTCATGTATCTGATGAATTCTGTTTTTATGCCTGAATTGGACAAGTTCGTGGTGGTTTTCATCGACGATATTCTGGTGTACTCAAAGAACGAAGAAGAACATGCCGGGCATTTGCATGTAGTGCTTCAACGTTTGCGAGAGCACCACCTTTATGCCAAGTTATCCAAGTGTGATTTTTGGCTAAAGGAAATCAAATTCTTGGGTCACACTATCTCTCAAGCTGGAATAGCTGTTGATCCTGATAAAGTGCAAGAGGTGATGAACTGGAAGCCACCAACCACTGTTCGTCAGATTCGGAGTTTTCTGGGATTAGCCGGTTATTACCGAAGATTTATTTCGGACTTCTCTCGAATTGCGAAGCCTATTACTGAGTTGCTGAAGAAAGAAGTCAAATTTGTGTGGAGTCAGAAGTGCGAGGATGCCTTCCATGCATTAAGGCAGCATCTGACCACAGCACCAGTATTGGCGCAACCCGACAGTAGCAAACCTTTTGATGTATATTGCGATGCCTCTGGCACCGGGCTAGGTTGTGTCTTGATGCAAGACAACCGAGTCATTGCTTATGCCTCAAGAGCACTCAGGCCTCATGAGCAAAATTATCCTACTCATGACCTTGAGTTAGCAGCAGTGGTTCATGCATTGAAGATGTGGAGGCACTATCTAATGGGAACCCACTGCAACATCTTCACTGATCATAAGAGCCTTAAGTACATTTTTACTCAGGCTAATCTTAACATGAGGCAGAGAAGATGGCTAGAGCTGATCAAGGATTATGACCTGGAGGTACATTATCACCCAGGGAAAGCTAATGTGGTAGCTGATGCCTTGAGTCGGAAGTTGCAGTGCAACTGCGTTCTGATGGATTCTCGCATTAACACCTTGTGTGATGAGTTGAGCAAGATGCAAATTGAAGTGATTCCTTCTGGTTCTTTGTCTCACATTTCTGTTGAGCCAGCTTTGCAAGACCAGATTATCATGGCCCAGCTCAGTGACAAGGGAGTGCAGATTATCAAGAAGAATCTCCATCAGAAGATTGAGAAGTATAATTGTTTCCGCCAGGATGAGAAGGGTGTGTTATGGTTCAAAAGCAGATTGGTAATTCCTAAAGACCAGGATCTCAAGAGGAAAATTTTGGGTGAAGCTCATCTCTCCAAATTCTCTATGCATCCAGGAAGCACCAAGATGTACCATGATTTGAAGCCTTTGTACTGGTGGACCAGAATGAAGAGGGAGATAGCCCAGTATGTATCAGAGTGTGACACCTGTCAGAGGATAAAGGCAAGCCACTTGAAGTCAGCTGGAGCTTTGCAACCACTATCCGTACCTTCGTGGAAGTGGGACGACATCAGCATGGATTTCATTGTGGGTCTGCCCAACACCTCTCGTCATCATGATTCAATTTGGGTTATTGTGGACCGATTGACAAAAGTGGCACATTTTCTTCCTGTGCACACCACTGATAAGGCTCAGAGATATGCAGAATTGTATATTGACCGGATCGTGTGTTTGCACGGATTACCTCGGACCATTGTTTCTGACCGAGGAGCCCAATTTGTTGCCAGATTTTGGGAACAATTGCAGGAGTCTTTGGGAACCAAGCTAATCAGGAGTTCAGCTTACCACCCACAGACTGATGGTCAGACGGAAAGGGTAAACCAAATCCTGGAAGATATGCTGAGAGCGTGTGCGATCGATTGTGGCAAGAACTGGGATAAGCACCTCTCCTTGGCAGAGTTCGCTTATAACAATAGTTATCAATCCAGCCTAAAGATGGCACCTTTTGAAGCTCTCTATGGAAGAAGGTGCAGGACACCACTCAATTGGTCTCAACCTGGTGAAAGAGAAGTTTTTGGACCTGATTTAGTGACTGAAGCCGAAAGGAAGGTCAAGCTAATCAGGAAAAATCTAGAAGCTGCTCAGGCCAGGCAGAAGAGCTATCATGATAAAAGAAGGAAACCTCTCCAGTTCGAGGTGGGAAGTTTTGTATACCTCAAGGTATCACCCACCAAAGGAGTGCAGAGATTTGGGATCAAAGGCAAGCTAGCCCCTCGTTACATTGGACCTTATGAGATCATAGAAGCATGTGGGCCCGTGGCATACAAGCTGAAGTTACCTTCAAAGATGTCTGCCATTCACAGTGTTTTTCATGTATCTCAGCTGAAGAAGTGTGTTCGATTGCCGACGGAGATCATAGCAGAGCCAGAATTGGAGATAGAGCCAGATCTATCGTACCAAGAGTACCCCTCCAAGATTCTGGATTGCAAAGAAAGATCAACTCGGGCTAAATCGATCAAGATGTACAAGGTCCAATGGAGTAATCACTCCGAGGAGGAAGCTACTTGGGAAACCGAGGAATTCCTGAGATCCAACTTCCCCGATTGCCTACCTAAGGAAGCTGGTACGTAATCACCCCCAAACCCCTCCTCCTGCCCTTCGAATTTAATCTTCAAAAATATGATCTTAATTCAGAATGAAGTAACTATAAAGTAAAATTTAAAAGGACTTCCTTCTGAAGTTGCAAAGAGAATGACATTCGAAGAGCAGTTTTGCCCTAATAATGGCAATCATCACCCTTTTTCCTATCAGTCTCACCCTTCGCTTCGCCCTGGGAGGACTCTGGCCCGAATCTCGGGACGAGATTCCTTTAAGGGGGGAAGGCTGTGACACCCCAGTGTCACCTAGGGTTTCTCTCAAATGCCAAACCTAGAACCATTATTTTATGTGAACCAAAGTAAGCATGAGCAACAAAACAATTTAAGTGAGAAAGAATTCACCAAGTACATACTTAAAAGTGTCATGATCAAAGCAATTGAGTCCTTTAAAAGATAAGATTGTGCAACCCTAATTTAAAAACCCTAAATGAGCCCCATGAGCAAAATTCAAGAAAGTAAGAAAAGGGGAGTGAAAAGTTTAAAATCTTGAGTTGAGCCAATTATATAAGTTAAAGTATGTTTATTAAGCAACAAGAAAGATTGAGAAGGCTTAGCCAAAATAATTCAATTAAATCCCCAAATCAGCCCTTAATCTATGAACCCTTGGGAAATTCAGATTTCTGAATTTCTGAATTTCAGACCTCTTTCCAAAGATCATCTGTGTTCTCTACTTTTCAAAACTCAAAGCCAGAAGATCCAAATATCAAAGTCGTGCCAAATTACCTTGAACACATTCTGAGAAAGTTTGAACTCAAACCAAATTCATTTGACACGATTTTGGCGCAGCTTAACCTCAGGACCAGGCATTTTGACACTGGCACCTTGGTGACGCTACAACTCCCTGTCCCTAGCCTAAAACCGCACGTCGTCCATACACAAAAGACAAAGCTTGGTCTGGTGAACAAATCCTTCACAGCGATCTTGCCCAAATTCGCGAAGATTTGCTCCCAATCGGCGCTTGAACAGGGGCAGAGGCAACGGGAACATGTGTTCGACCGTGGCTGACACCCCCGGTTCACGCCCGTTCGCGCACCGCGCCTTCCCAGTGCACGCCCGCGCGCACTCGCCGGTCCACGACCGCCCGTGCACCGCGCCGTGCCTATAAAGCCTCCCCAGGCGCACCTCACTTCGCCCCGTACTCACCCTCACCGGCCAGCCACTTTCCCTTAGCTCCGGCGAGCTCAATTCCGCCCGCCATTGCCGCCAGAGCTTCGGCCACCGTGGCCAGCCCACTCCAGCCATCCTCTGGGAAAGCCAGCGCTTCGGCTAGCTCCGCCAGTAGCCCGTGAAGCTTGCCAAACCCTCGGACCCGGCCGGACTTCACCGGAGGCCCGAGATTGACTTCACCGGACTTCGGTCTTCCGCCGCCGCGCGTGGACCGAGCTATCCAGTGAGTCTCCGCCCAATTCCTTGCGCTCATGTCTTCTCTGGCACCCCGTGGTCCTCCCTGACCCATTTGATTGAACTATCTCGCCGTGACCAGGCCAGTCTCCTCGCCGCCGACGAGCATCCCCGCCTGCGCGCGTGGACCGACCGACTCCGGCCATCTCCGACGGCGTTCCGCACACCGTTGTGATCCCCAAGACCTCCCCTTCATCCTCGACCGCTTCACCGGAGCCATCTCGCCGCCGGTAAGCCCCTCCGCCCTTTCTTCCGCCGCGGTTACTGTTTGAGGTAGAAGAAGGACCTCGGGTTAGGATCTGTAGAACCCGAGGGGTTTTCTGTAATGTCAGAGACTCATGTGAATAGTAGCTTAAGGACTGATTCGCGAAGAAAACTTAGAAAACACGCCAGGGACCCCAGTGCAAAGTGGATTTCCATTTAATCAATTCTGTTATTCTTTTTAAATAACCAGAGAACTTGTAAAATTCATAACTTGATGAATTCCTAATCAAAAGATGTCAAACCAATTTTGCTAGCTCCTGTATATTATAATCTATCATTTAAAAATAGTAGACCCTATACTTTCTGTTCAAAATTTTAGAGTTAAAAATTAAAAACAGAAACCCACTAAACCTTATTTAATCAAGGAAAATTAGTTTTTCTTCTGTGCTGAACTTAAGAAAAATGGTAGATGATCAAACCTCTTGTAGACACTGTTTAAAAATAGTAGGAACCCCAACATTGGAAATTATGATGTAGTTTCTCATTTAAAGATGTTTTGTCCAAAACTTAGAGAAAATCGGAAAGACATTAGAAATTAATGAACAGTGATTAATATTATTTTTCCTAGTTTACTTATGTAACAGAGAACTTAGGAAAAATACAGAGATCATTAATTTGGACCAGTTTTAAATTAAAATGATTTGTTTAGCCTAAATAAGACTGAAAATCAATTATTAAAGAGGCAAAACTATAACCAAAATGCTTAACAAAAATCCAGTGGACTTATAACCACCAGAGCCCCACTACAAAAATACAGAGCATCTCAGTCCAACTTTTTAAGTAAGGGAAATAAATACAAAGTGATAATAAGGCATTTTCCAATTAAATCATGAACAACCCCAAATAATGTGATAATGGGCAACCAAAAATTAACTAAGTCCATGATGAGGTAAACTACCAGAGAAAAATGCAAACCCATGAAAAGGAAGCAAACTCTTACCAATTGTTAATGATTTAAGAGAAAGGCCATTTAATTCAAATAATGCATACCACCCCTTCCCTTAAGCAAAAAGATGCCAAACTTCAGAATGATTGCTCTTGCACAAAATAATAACCAAGAAAAATGAGAACTCTGTTGTTTGATGTTGTTCCAATATAGTGGTAGTAGAAAGCACCCATTTGGCTAGAAACTTGAGAAAAACCATAGAAAAATAATTAAAAGGTATTAATGACTAGAAATTTGTATCAAGTCATGTTATAACACCTAAAAGCCAGCAAAAATAAGTTTTGAAGAATTACCCACTGTTAAATAGTAGTTGTAATTCAAGGCACCCCTTCTGCCCTAGAGTTTAATAATTTTGTACAGAGAAAACTATTCACTTTCTGATCCCCAAATTTTGAGACAGAGAAACACACACCAGTAGCAAGCCACTGTAATTTTTACAGAATTTTTAGGATTTTATAAAAGCAACTTGTAGTTCAAACCTACTCCAAAACATTAAAGAGAATAAAAGAAAAGGAAAGAAGAAATAAACCCCACCTCAATAAATCTAACTTGAGTACTTATCATTTATCCCTAAGACTTAAAAAGAATTCAGTGGAACCCCAAAATTAAACCTACCACTTACCTTAGCTAAATTGGAACCAGTTTACCAAGTATACCACCCAAGGGTCTTGCATAAGTAAAGTTAACTTTGTTTAACTCAAGAAAGATCATACACCTTTAAAGTTGTGATTTCTAAATGCACATATCATATCATGCATATATCTTACGCATTGCATTCATTAGATTGTAATCTTGCCGACGGAGAGTACGTGCTCATCCCCGAGCAAGGATCTGTCCAAGAGGTGGACCAGGAGCAGGCTTCAGAGGCTGCTATCGAGGATCTCCCCGCAGCCCCCGCAATTGAAGGCAAGCCCCGGTTTTATGCATAACCTATTAATTATGCTATTTTACTACACTTAATGCTTGTAGGATTGCAATGTGCACTTAAGTGTAGGAGTTGCTTGAAACCTCTAGTTGCATAAACTTAGGATTCCTTTTTGAGATGAATACTAGTATGCTAGGTCGAGTAGCTGCTTGCTAATCAGGATCTCGGTAGAAGTCGAGTGATTTTTCTAGCACTCGCGCGAGGTCAGGAATTGATTGTATTCATCTTGATAATGGGATATATGTTGGTCTATGGACTTGGATCCAGGGAGGATGCCTTGTCTATGAGACAGGAAAATGAATTAAGGATTAATGTGTGGATACCTGAGTCAAGCTTTTGAACATACTAAACACATGCCGGGAAAAATGGTAACCGGTAAACCTAGTACCTGAGTGAAGCCGGGCGCGGACTTTATCCCTCATGCGACCTGAGACTGGGTCTCCCATGCTAGCTATGGTGGGTACAAGTGCGGTCACTGCACGGCGGCAGCCGGGGCCAGTGGAGCATTGTATGCCAAGGCGGTGAGGCCTGGACGCGAACGGGGAATCGATGGGGACGGTTGTCATGTGTGGGGTCGGAGTATCCTGACATGCCGTGTGTTTAGGTTTACCTTGCAAGGTTAAAACTCGATTCGAATCGTCTGCTTCTCGCAGCTAATGAGACTGCTTGATTCCTTGTACTGCATCGAGTAAGAAGTAAAATGAGGTTACATGAGATAACTTGTTGTTTGAATTAAATGATTGTTACCATGTATGCTTAGAAGGAGCAAATCTAGCTAAGTTAATGATGATAAAATTTGAAAAGCTAAAAATTGATTTTAGTAACAGCTAGTGCTTTGGCAAACTAAACCCCTCAGCCAAACAGCTGCATAGTCTAGAGGTAGAGGAGTAGACTCCTCACACCGGGTAAGTCTAGCTGAGTATTAGTATACTCAGCCTTGCTTGTGGCACCTTTTTTGCAGGTACCATGCAGGATTTGATTGATGGTGTGACTTGGCCTACCACCCTGCCACCGGGTTGGACGGTCGAGTGGGATGTTGCTCCGGCAGGAGAGGAGCATGAGGAGTAGTGGGCTAGGCCTTGCCCATTTCCTCATTACCGACGACATCGATTATCCGCTGCACTTTACTTTATGAACTTTATTTGCTACTCAAGAACTCCGATTTATGTAATAATTCAGTACTTAATTTGAGGTTTCCTGTTTTATTGTATTTCTTCTGTGACTCACCTTCGAGTGAGATTGTGGAATTTGATCCTGGTTAAGTGGCTCTATCAGACTAGATCTGAAGGACTGACGGGTTATTCCGATTTAAGTGTGTCACGGCCCTTGAGGCGTGAATTAGGCACTTAAGCTGGAATAATTCGGGTGGTTCTGCCACAAATTTGTCATATGCATTGCATGGGATTATTATTAATTTTGTTCTATTATTTATTATGGTTTGGTATTTACTTACACTTAGTAACTGCTAATAAAATTTTGAGCAACTAATTAAAAGCAATGAACTCCCACCTTTGTGAGTTCATGTCACATTATTCCCCACAACTTGTTAAGCGATGAACATGTGTGAGCTCACCCTTGCTGTCTCACACCCCCCACAGGTCAAGAATAGGTACCACTGGATGAGGCGCATGGTGGATGTTGCGCTGGGTTCGTGAGAGGTCTAGGTCGTCGTCTCCCAGATGACTTTCTGGCGCCAAGGATGGATTTTAGATCCTGTTATATTTATCTTTTATTTTATAAGACTTCCGCTATGTAATAAATACTCTGATTATTGTGACATCTATCTCTATACACTCTGTTATTATATATGTTGTCTCCTTTGGCGCATGTATGAGATGCACCCAGCTTTGTGCCTTAAAGCCCGGGTGTTACAACGGTGTCCACGCGGCTATCTCTAGTCGCGCGGTGAACAGCACCTGACCCCTCCACGTGGATGGCCCCAGGGTTGTCATGTGGCCAGAGAAAACGATACACTCCAAGATACCAACAGTGGGTCTGGACCCCTATGGGAAAGTGCCGGACCCCTGTACATGTAGACCAGACCTCCGGAGCAAGGCCCAGGACCCTCGCGAGTGCAACCCGGATCTCCGGGACGGGTCCCGGACCCCTCTGCGTGGGGTCCGGACTACCCGCAGCCGGGTCCCGGGACTCTTGGGCGGAGAATACCTAGACCTTGCTCAGGTAGGGGTCCGGTGCCGACATGTGTCTAGGCCCAGCCTGGTGCGGACCTGTCCGCATAACGCTACTGCTCCCCGCCCAGGCGGAGGCCCAATGCTGCCACGTGGCCTACCGCGTGACGTAAGCCAGCGGGTGGAGCCTGACGTAAGGCCTCTGGGCCGCGCTGTCTCTGCATTTATTGCGGAGAAGACGTGCCACCTGACTATCCCGCTGACAGGTGATGTGCCCCTTTAGCATTTAATGTGTCCTGTCCACTCAGCTAGCAGGCGGCGTCTAGACCATCCTGCAGGCGGCGTGCCTGTCCATTCCATTGCCAAACAGTATGCCTGTGCTGCGAAGTGCACTGTGCACATCCATCATCACTCGTACGTTGCCAGGGAAGCTTCCCCTGCATGCCAATACTATGCAGATCGCGAATATCAGGGAGCAAGGAGATTGCTCCAACGATGAGCATTAGTTGCTCCAAGTATTACATCCATTATGTTCCTGGGCCCACATGTCGGGGCTCAACACCCTTGTATGTGCCCCCCTTGCGCTATAAAAGGGGAGGCATGCAACGTCACACGGGGACAGACTCACTCAGACCTAGCTCAGGCTCACAAGTTCATACAAGCTCTCAAGCTCAATACATCACACAGTGGAGTAGGGTATTACGCTCCGGCGGCTCGAACCACTCTAAATCCTTGTGTGTTTTTGTGTGTTCATCCCCCAATCTCGTAACAGGCAAAACGCTTAGGCCCCTCCTCATCTTAGGATTTAGGGCGGGTGCATTCCGCCACCCGGCCGAAGATTTCCTCTCCGACATTTGGCGTGCCAGGTTGGGGCCTTGGCATTAGGTTTTTGTTTGTTTTCCTGCTTGACACCATGGTTCACATCGTCGAGCACCATGACTTCATCCCCGAGGACTTCCCCATGGAGGAGGGAGCTGCCTCTTCCATGCCATGGGCCTCCAGCCGCCCTGCGCCCGGTGCAGCTGCTGTTGTGCGCTCTGCGCGGCAGCACACCCCTGCGCAGTCGACCAGGGCATCAAGGGCCGCCCCTGGTGTGCTGTCCACAGCCAGGGAGTTGTTGCGCCACCCTCCTAGCTCCACGGCCTCGCCAGGGGCCATGAAGTAGTGGCGTGATGATGTCGACCGGTTGCTCGGCATGGCGCACTCTGTCTCAGCCAGGCCCAGGCCCTGTTCGTCTCGGCGTCAGCATGAGGTGTCAGCATCGGTGTGCTCGCCCTCTGTGAGGGCTGCGCCGATCGAAGACTTGCGGGCGGAGCTCAGCCGCCGGCGGGCAGGAGAGGACGCCACAACCTCTCTGGAGAAGCCAGACGATCTGCGGGCAGAACTCAACCGCAGGCGTGCGGGCGAGGATGCCCGTGTCTCTCTGGAGAGGGCACGTGAGCGCCGACAAAACATCGAGGGTCGCAACCTCGATTATGACTTCGTTGCAGTAGCACCACATACCCCGACGGGCGCCGGATCCTGACGGGTGTCCCGTTGGCCAGTGTGGGTTGCGCCGCGCTCGCGGATCATCTCCGCGCAGCGACGTGGCCATCCAAGTTCCGGCCACACCTGCCGAAGAAATACGATGGTACATCCAATCCGTCGTAATTCTTGCAGGTTTACGTCACCGCCATCATGGCAGCAGGTGGAGACACCACCGTGATGGCAACGTACTTCCATGTAGCCTTGTCCGGACTGGCCCGGACTTGGCTCATGAACCTTGCCCCAGGATCGATCTACTCCTGGGAAGAGCTCTGCGTGCAATTCACAGCGAACTTCTCCAGTGCTTACCAGCAACATGGCGTGGAGGCCCACCTCCACGCATCGAGGCAGGAGCCCGGGGAAACTCTCCAAACGTTCATCTCCCACTTTACCAAGGTATGAGGCACCATACCTCGTATTTCAGATGCTTCCATCATCACTGCTTTCCGCCAGGGAGTACGTGATGAAAAGATGTTGGAGAAGTTAGCCACGCACGACGTGGAGACTGTCACCACACTCTTCACTCTGGCCGATAAGTGCGCCAGAGCCGCCGAGGGCCGTGCATGGCACTTGGCACCACAGACCGAGGCTGCCCAGACGGGTGGCTCGGGTGCCGTCGCTCACGACAGCAAAAGGAAGAAGAAAAAGAACCGTGGCCACGAGAAGCCGCATTCCGCCGCTTTGGTCGTTGCAGCTGCGACTGGGGGCTGGAACGAGCGCAACAAACGCCCACGGCCGCAGAAGGGTAACAGCGGCTCATGCCATGTACACCCAACAGTCGCCACAGCGCCGCAGAGTGTCACGAGATCATCGAGCTCGTAAAGCGCGTCAGCGAGCGGCGCGAGCAGACCTCCAGGGATGGCTCCCCTCCTTGCCGCCGGCCTGGCAAGGAAAGGGTCGACAACGGCGATGTGGCCGCAGGAGAACCGGACCTCGGGTATCAGTCACCCGAGAGGGTCCTGAAGGATGTTTTCACCGAAGACTCCAACTCTGATGACGACAACTAGACGGGCCACCGGGGGGGACCCCGTACCCCCTGGTCTACGGGGCCGAAGCCTGCCTTCCCCCGGAAACCCCTCTAGACTCCCCATGGGTCCAATCTTTTGATAAGTCTGTGTAGGAGTGGCTGCAGCGTGAGGACATGGACTCCATCGACGAACGCAGAGGGCAAGCAGCGACCCGAAATACACGTTGCAACCAGGCGCCCAAGCGCAAATAATGGTTCGTGCATAGTAGGGAACCCAGGTTCGGGACCTAGCCCTATGGCAAAGTACTGAACCAAGAAGGGTCCCGTAAACTCTCCCCCAGCTGGGAAAGACCCTTCAAGGTGATGGAAATGTGTCGACCCAGGGGTAACCACCTTGCTACAGCTGGAGTACCTCCTCCTAACCTCTGGAGCGTCTCTGTAAGTTCTATCCATAGGAGCAAGTCTGAGGGGTTGAGTTTTCCTCCCTTTTGTAACTAGGTTGTGCATACGTGTATGCCAGCCCGGTGAGATCCGCCCTCATGAGCCCGGCCTGTTGACCTGCACCCATGCATGTCAAGTCATAAAGAGAAGATTTACCCCCTCAGATGTGCTTCTATGATAGTTTTATCCTCTTGCCTCCATGGTTTTATCCTGCAGTTTATGGATATTATTTTTTATCTAACCCACCCGTGTAGTTCCCATCTGTTCCGGCATGATGACATCCGAATTGAGTAGCCAGGCCTGCAGTTTAGGACCCTCTACGAAAGCAGGGGGTCCGGTAGCTTGGGGGCCAGTTCTAGAGAACGGGAGCTCGTTCCATGGGGTGGTCCGGAACTGTGTAGCCGCTTAGCCTGGTTCCGTACCCAAAGCCTGCACACTCCACCACTCTGTGACGGGCGCCCCAGTATTTGGAACTATAGTCTTGTGGGTCCGACAACCTGGGGTCCGGTTCTAGAGAATGGATACTTGTCTCCTGGGGTGGCCCGGAGCCGTGTAGCCGCTTAGCCTGGTTCCGTACCGTAAGGCTACACGCTCCACCACTCTGCGACGGGTGTCCTAGTATTTGGAACCGCGGTCCAGGGGGTCCGAACACAAAACTTGGCCTCCTAAACTAAAACCTGTAGGTCCCGTGCATGTATCAAAGGATGGCTAATGTCAGACGATGGGTCCTATGGGTGTGCTACTAACGCTCCCTAGCCGAGGCTGTGTTCAGGTCCAGGTCCCAGTCGAGGCTGCCTCCTGGGGGTCGTTGCCAACTCTTTTAGGTATGCTAGTATCCAGCCTCGACACGTCGAGCCTACATCACAGGGGGCCAGGTACCAGGGAGGAGTCGGCAGCGCCGCACACAACAGGGGCAAATAGTACACAGATAAGTGCTAATACTGCTTGATAAATAGTACTCAAAAGTACCTTACAAAAGCAAAAGTTATTACATCTGCCTTCAAGCGGGGCCCTAGCCTTATGTCTACAGGTATGACCTACTCGACACCAGTAGGGTCGTGCTAGAAGCGCGCGGTCACCATCTCCACGACGTATGACGTCTTGTACGACCCCTCGGGCGGCATCTTCAGCAGCCAGGCCAGTGGTCACCATTGAAGGCAGCACCGAAGCATCAAAGCTAAAGAGATGGGGGCGTAGCCACAGCTTAGCCCGATGTCCACCTTCACAAGGCTGGTGAACATCCTTCCCTCCAAATGCTGGAGGAAGAAGCGGGAAGAAGCGTTACCCCGACGGGCGGCTTGCCAGCGGCGGTGACCACCTCAACGCGTGTGCCATAGTGAAGAGGCCCTCGCCCCCGTCTTCCTATGGGGTGACAACGAGGCTGTTGCGGCGTCGCCGGGGCGCAGCCGGTCCATGGAGGCGGGCCGTCAGTTCATGCGGGAGATGGAGCCGCAGCTCAGCTCGCTCTCCACCCCCGCAAGGCTGATGAACACCCTTGAAGCTAGGCACCGGCGGAAGAGCACAAACTCCTCGACGGCGAGATCGCCGAGGGGGATGCCGTTGGTACGAATCCTTCCACCAAATGCCGACGCACTCCATCCAAGCAGGCATCACACCATGTCGAGCATCCACTCAGTCTGGACACGCTTGGGATGAACTTACAAGGCCATGGCGAACTACAGCGAAGCAAAGCAGAGACCTTGAAGGCAAAGGGGTGCAGAGGGCTCAAAGGCAAAAGGGCACAGCGAGTGGGAGAGAAGCGAAGGCACGGCTGCTACTTGAGGGATGAGCCCCCTTTTTAAAGGCGGACTCCCCCACTCACGCCCCGAAACGCCACGGGAAGTCTCCCCCGATGCTCACCATTGTACCCAACCTATGATGCGGGGGCCCGGCCCCACAAGTCATACAACTGGTGCGCTGGTCTCTGAGTGTGGAGAAGGCGAACCGCCATGCAAGGAGCGAACCGTCGCGCCTCTTCGTCTCTGCTGAAAGCGGCGGCCCAGCCTCTGGCACAGGGGCCTAGGCCCACGAGTCATACTCCTTGGGCGTCGACCTCCGTGTGTGTTGAAGGCGAATCGCCACGCGAGGAGCACGCCACCACCCACGGTAACGCGCCTCTTCGTCTCCGCTGAAAGCAGTGGTCCAGCCTCTGGCACGGGGGCCTGGGCCCACGAGTCATACTCTTCAAGCGTTGGCCTCGGTGTGTGGAGAAGGCGAACCGCCGTGTGAGGAGCACGCTACCGCCTGCAGTAGTGCGCCTCTTCACTTCCGTCGAAACCAACAGCCTAGTCTCTAACGCGGGGGCCCGGGCCCACGAGTCATCCTCCTTGGGCACCGGTTTCTGGGTGCAGAGAAGTCGAACCGCCGCTCACGCCAGTACCGTGCCTCCTCGGGGCCGCCGCAGAAGACAGGAGGTGAATTTTCAAAACCAATGCAGTGGTATCGAGACACCCTACGCATGGCCCAATAAAGCCATCAAGTGTGGAGGCCATGGGTCAGTCAGCCGCGGAGACAAGCGTGGCAGTTGACGTGACCAAAGATTGACTGGCAGTGATTACGATAGAAGCAGCGGGCCAATCGCCTGTCAAGCTTTGGCCCCACCTGCAGGCTTGTATCCTCCCCTGAGGCAGGCCCGGGGGCCACTGTCGGTACCCTGAATCAGGGGTACCCCTTACTACAGTATGAAGACACGGTGCCCGCGCGGCTATCTCTAGTCGCACGGTGAATAGCACCTCACCCCTCCACGTGGATGGCCCCAGGGTCGTCATGTGGCCAGAGAAAACGACACACTCCAAGATGCCAACAGTGGGTCCGGACCCCCATGGGAAAGTGTTGACCCCTGTACATGTAGACCGGACCTCCAGAGCAAGGCCCTGGACCCCCGCGAGTGCAACCCGAATCTTCGGGACGGGTCCCAGACCCCTCTGCATGGGGTCCGGACTACCCACAGCCAGGTCCTGGGACTCTGGGGTGGAGAATGCCCAGACCTTGCTCAGGCAGGGGTCCGGTGCCAACATGTGTCCAGGCCTAGCCTGGTGTGGACCTGTCCGCATAACGCTACTGCTCCCCGCCCAGGCGGAGGCCCAATGCTGCCACGTGGCCTACCGCGCATGACGTAAGCCAGTGGGTGGAGCCTGACGTAAGGCCTCTGGGCCGCGCTGTCTCTGCATTTATTGCGGAGAAGACGCGCTGCCTGACTATCCCACTGATAGGTGATGTGCCCCTTCAGCATTTAATGTGTCCTGTCCACTCAGCTGGCAGGCGGCATCCAGACCATCCTGCAGGCGGCGTGCCTATCCATTCCATTGCCAAACAGTACGCCTGTGCTGCGAAGTGCACTGTGCACATCCATCATCACTCGTACGTTGCCAGGGAAGCTTTCCCTACAAGCCAATACTACGCAGATCGCGGATATCAGGGAGCAAGGAGATTGCTCGAACGATGAGCATTAGTTGCTCCAAGTATTACATCCGTTATTTTCCTGGGCCCACATGTCGGGGTTCAGCACCCTTGTGTGTGCCCCCCTTGAGCTATAAAAGGGGAGGCATGCAACGACACACGGGGACAGACTCACTTAGACCCAGCTCAGGCTCACAAGTTCATACAAGCTCTAAAGCTCAATACATCACATAGTGGAGTAGGGTATTACGCTCCGGTGGCCCAAACCACTCTAAATCCTTGTGTGTTCTTGTGTGTTCATCCCCCAATCTCGTAACAGGCAAAACGCTTAGGCCCCTCCTCATCTTAGGATTTAGGGCGGGTGCATTCCGCCACCCGGCCGGAGATTTCCTCTCCGACAGCGACATAGTAGGTGGCTGAGGCTGAGCTCGGGCGATGCCGAGAATTCACCCGAGGGCTGAACTCGTCATCGGGCGAGGCAGATAAATCGACTGAAGGCTGGGCCCGAGGTCGGGCGAGGCGGAGATTGCGCCAGTGGGCTGGACTCTGCTTCGGGTGAGGCGGAGATTTTGTGCCCGGGGGCCAATCTGCTCTGCTTGTCGTATTAGGTGTCCCATCGGGGGATGGCAGGCGGCATGCTTGCACTGTAGCGGAGACGTAATCATATTGTTGTGCCCAGATGTGATTGTCGTCCTGTCAGCCACTGTGCTTTGCTACCACAGCGCGGGGTAGGTATGTGCATTAAATGCGCATGTTCCCTACCTGTTTTTGGGCGCTTACGTCTTACCTGCCTGAGATTAGCTCGGGTGAGATGGACGGAGCAGTGGCGACCTTGGGCGAGGCGGAGTTCTGCCTGAGGCGGGAGACTCTCAGGGAGAGACCTCGGTTTTAATAGGTTCCTCGACTGTTTCCCCTCGGGGGCTTTGTTCTTACCTCTCTAAGTGCGTTCTTCGGGGAATAATTCGGTTGTCCCTAATTATTACCCCTGACAGTAGCCCCGAGCCTTCCAAGGAAGTACTTTGGTACTTGTTTGGAGGCTCTGCTACTCACCCACCAGCGTGCTGCTTTGTTGAGGAGTAGGACGTTTTATTTTCCGATGGGTGGGCACGAGCGCACCCATCGGTTATAGCCCCCGAGGCCTCCTCCTTCAGGGGATTTTGTTCTTTGATAGGTCCTGTTTGATCTTCAGTCGATTTGTCAGAACCTTTGGTGTGGTTTGCGAGGACAACCCCTAAGTCTTTGCATGGGGAAAGAGGTCGATCGAGGGATGTCTTGACTTTTGATTTATACGCCTTTTCGTTGCCTCTTCGCGAGGAGGAAGGGGGGAATGCGTCATGCTACCCTCGATGGGCGACAAGCAGGACGTTTCCATTGAGTTGTTACCAGGTAATCCGAGCTGGGGTTCGAGCTCCTTTCGATCGGAGTCGGCTAGTGGTCCAGAGACACGCCCCAAAAGATACCTGCAGGTGATTCCCTTGGTCCCGAACCCGTTTGATGGGGTCCGAGGGCTCGATGCCTCCCTACAACGGGATACCGTCACGAACCGCTCCCGGGGGTCTCGGATATGTCTTAAGGTACCTCGGGTCACAACCCGAACTAGGGCCATGTACGGGCGTACCTATAGTCATTCCTGACTCTATGCTCTGGGCGGTTATGAAGCCCTTCCGAGGGGCCAACCTTCGGACCCCTGATCAGTATTGGGTTCGGGGCCTTGGAGTCCTAAGGTGATTCTTCCAAACCCTACCGAGGGCCGAACCTTCGAACCTCTAAGCAGTATTTTTCCTTGCCTTTTCTCCTCCCGAGATGAGATGCCCGAGGCAGAAGACGACTTCTTTTGGTTCACTGCTCCCTTTTCGATGGAGTGGCCTGAGGCAGAAGGCACTTCCTTCCGGTTAACTACCAAGAGGATAGAGGGTGGAGAGAGTACCTTTCGAGGCAGAATGTGGAAGGGCGCTCAGCGCACTTTTTCTCAGAGGGAACACGACCATTCAATGCAACGGGACGTCCTATCGGTTAGCCGACCGTTTGCGGCGCGTGTGCGCGTGGGATTCGAAATGACCACAGTCCTGCCGTTTATGATTCGCACCTCAGTGGCTCTATCCGTTCCTATATAAAGCTAACCGAGATGGAGGCTCGGACCATTACTGTTTCCGCTTTAGCCTTCTCACTTTCATACGTCGTTTTCGCCTTCTGCAAAAAGAGCCTTTCGTCTTCTTCCTGTTCTCTTCCTCCGTTTCGATGGTGGAAAAGATCACCGTTCTTCCTCCTCGTGACCCATGGCCCATTTCCTCCATCACCGACGAGGATCTAGAGGCAATGGTCGAAGCCTACATGCTCCGCCCCTATTCCACCGGTCCGTAGCCCGAGTGGATCGCGTCGCACGACGAGCAGATGCCAAATCCACTCGCGGGCTACATCGAGAGCTTCACCTCTTTCCATGAACGGGGTTTTGGAGTTCCGGAAAGCCGCTTCAAGCGGGCTCTGATGCATTACTATGGGGTGGAGCTGCACAACTTCAACCCCAACTAAAAGGGAAGTAGGGTTAACCTTTTCCTATAATTAATTTTGGTGGTTGATCGTCAACACAAACACATGGACTAACTAGTTTGCTCTAGAATACATGTTTTACAGGTGCATAAGGTTCAACACAAACTAATAAAAGATTCCAGTTAGGGACTCAATTTGAGATGGAGCAAACATCTTGAGTGTGCTATGGACTGGCGTATCGGACTGTCCAGTGTGCCACCGGACAGTGTCCGGTGCACCAGGACCACACAAGATTGAACCAGCCACTATAGGGAAAACAAAGGCACACTCCGCTATAATTCACCGGATTGTCCGGTATGCCACTGGACTATCCGGTGAGCCAGCGGAGCAACGACTATCTGCATGCAACGGTCGACTTGCCAACTGAACAGTGTAGCTACAGTGCCACGTAGAAGTTAGAGCAGGAAGTCAGAGGGGCACCAGACTGTCCGGTGCCGCAAGAAGACAAAGCTCCAACGGTTGACCAAGCTCCGAACCCTAACGGTTGGGTGACGTGGCGACGCACTGGATACTAAACATTGTCTGTCCGGTGGCGCACCGGACTGTCAGGTGTGCCCATCGCCAGCAGCCTCCCCAATGGCTACCAAGGTGGTTGAGGGCTATAAATATCCCCCAACCACCACAACTTCAAGCATCCAAGTTTTCTGCACATCTCATTCAATACAAGAGCTCTAGCATTCACTCCTAGACACAACTCAAAAGATCAAATTCTCTCCAAGTCCCAAATTCATCTCAAACACTTAGTGACTTGTGAGGGAGAGATTTTGTGTTTATTTATGCTCTTGTTGCTTGGATCGCTTTCTTCCTTTCTCATTCTTGTTCCCAAGTGACTTGTAATCAAAGCAAGAGACACCTAAGTGTGTGGTGGTCCTTGTGGGGTCTAAGTGACCCGTTTGATTAAGGATAAGGCTCACTCGGTCTAGGTGACCGTTTGAGAGAGGGAAAGGGTTGAAAGAGACCCGGTCTTTGTGACCACCTCAACGGGGACTAGGTTCTTTGGAACTGAACCTCGGTAAAACAAATCATCGTGTTCATTCGCTTGTTTCTCACTTGATTTGTTTTCCCTCTCTCTCTCCTGGACTTGAATTTAATTCTAACGCTAACCCCGGCTTGTAGTGTGTGTTTAAGTTATAAAATTTCAGGTTTCACTATTGTCACACCCGGTTTTTAGAAGGTAAACCGAATGCGAACCATGTACGTGCCAGGATCAGTTATTCACGTACACAGCAGTTACATAACATGGACATCATCACACAGTGCTCAAATAGTATTAAAAGGGAAATAATAGTCGATTACATCATACGTCTGAGACGTCCATATAGTCCTTACAATAAATCAAAGTGCGGAAAAGAAACGTAGATAACCGCGGCCTTCACAGGCAGCCGACTGGGGGTTGCCGCTAACCCACACCTAGAACTCGTCGTAGTCTTGGAACTCCTGGAAGTCTCCTTCCACAGCTTCATCTTCTCCTGAGCAGTGGTTGCAATGATGACAACCTGGGGGGGGTTTGGTGTGTAGAGCAAGAGTGAGTACACATCAACATACTCAACAAGTATCCTGTTTGGCTGTAGTGGACTAGCTTTATGTGGGGGTAAGTCAAGCCGTTGCTTTTAGTTGGTCAGTTTGTTAGTACTAGTAGAAAGCCAGGTTTTAGCATTAACCCAAAGTACCCTTTCCAAGCGGAAAGAATACCACTTACCATTACCATAAGCATAATCGTAACCATCCTCATTGCCACCTGTAAACCAAAATGTCTCTGATCAAGTACCACTAATCACTGGAGCTCCCTTGGCCGCTCATAACCGCGAGCACGGCTGATATATCAGTTTTCAAACACTCTGCAGAGGTTGTGCACTTTACCCACAAGCCGTGATTCCCTTTCTGCCCGGAGAGAGCTACTCCCCATTGACCACTACCTAGGTGGTCCAGCAGGGCATCACTACGTAGCCTTTACAAAGATTCCCCGAGGCTGTAGCCGCCCGTTATGTTTCCTAAATGTACCGCACTCCTCCCCAATGGACAAATCAACCTTGGCAGAGCGAGCCGCATACACCGAGCTCCATTGACGGCACGACGGCGAAGCGAACTACACCCCGGTTCCTCTAATTACTCAGCTAAGGGCGTCCCATTCCACCCTCATGGTTGCACTGTTTTCCCGGGCGGTCATCCATAGAACAGGTCCTTACGGAGAGGCACTCGAGAAACCGCTCGAGCCCCCTTAAAAGCCACAAGTATAATATCATAATAAGAGAGGGGAAAACAGCGTATCATATATAATCTCATCATGTTCATTGATTAGAGTTTGAGCAATAGCATGAAGCTAAACAATAATAAACCGACCCAAATAGGTAAACAAGGACATGGATAACAAAAGCTAGTAAATCCTTAGGTATAAATGTGTAATGCGGGAGGTGAATTAAAGAATGAATAGGACAGAGATAGGTCAAAGGACACTTGCCTCCACCAACCGACTGCTGCTCAGGGGCTTCTCCTGCGAGTTCCTCGGGCTCTTCAACCGGATCGTTCTCTATGCGATTGCAAGCATACATACATTCATCCACACATTTAATACAAAATAACAGTACACCATACAATAGAATGAAATAAGTAAACAGACATTCCACGCGGGCTCGCGAGTACAGTTAAGAGAGAAAGAGGAAAAGACAGTTGAGAAACGATCACGTTACATGATTATAAATTAACCACTCACTTAATGGAAGGAAATTTAATGTAGACACTATGTTTAGCGTAAAGTAAAGTCATGTTTCATGTCTAGTCATTATAAGTAGGTGGAGATAAATAACAAGGGTGGTCGCGCGGCGAGACGCGCGACATAGCACTCTAAAACAAATTAAGAAATTGACGACTCGTCACGCGACTGAGCACGTAACGAGACACTTCGCCTTAGTTATGAGGGGACGTAAAACGTCGCGCGACGAAACGCACGACGGCATACGTCGACTAAACTGAGTCCAAAGTGGAACGTCGCATGAATACACACGCGGCGTTACACCTTAAACAACCTGAAATTAAAATGGATCGTCGTGCGACGAAGCGCACGACGCAACACATAGATAGCATCTGAAATTAGACAAATTCGTCACGCGGCGAAGCGCGCGACGTAGCACGCTAACTAACGGAGTTTGACACTAACTACCAACCAAAAATAATCGCAGCGAGCGCGGGCGAGCGGGGACACGGTCGGGCGAGGCCGGGACGGGGCGGGGCGACCGGGCCGGGGCCGGGGCGGTTGAACCGGCCAGGGGCGGCCGGGTCGGCCGGGACGGCCAGGGAGCCGGGCCGAGCGGGCGAGGCGGCCGAGCCGGGGCCGGGCGCGGCGAGGGCCGACCGAGGCCGGGCGGCCGAGCCGAGCGACGAGGGCGGGGCGGAGCGGGCTCGTCGGGGGGGCGGGCTCGCCGGGGGCGAGGCGGGACGGGCTCGCCGGAGCGGCCGAGCCGGGCGGCCGAGCTCGCCGGAGCCGGGCGCGGGGAGGGGCGAGGGCTGGGCGCGGCGGAGGCCGGCGCGGCGGGGCCGGCCGAGGACGGCGCGGGGGCGGGACGGGCGCAGCCGGGGGCGGCCGAGGCCGGCCGAGCCGAAGGCGGCCGGGGACGGCGCGAGGGCGCGCGCCCACGGCGCGAGGGAGGGCGCCGACGGGGGGGGGGGGGGGGGAAGGAGGGAGGGGGAGGAGAGGAGGGAGGAGGGGGCCTCACCGTGGGCGGGAACGTCGGCGCTAGGGCAAGGGGCGGCGGCGCTAGGGTGAGGGAGGGAGAGAGAGAGAGAGATGACGGGCGGAGCCCGCAGGAGGATTTTTGGAAAAAAGAAAAAGGGTGGGGGGCGGCTGGGCCAAAATGGGCCCAAAGCGGGGGGAAGAGGGGGCGCGGCTGGGCCGGCCAGGAGGCCCGCGCGGGGGGGCTGGGCCGAAATGGGAAAGGGAGAGAGGGAGAGAAAAAGAAAAGGATTTTCTTTTTCTAAAATCTAATTTTCTTTGGATGAATGCTTTCACATTTTTAAACAATCAAAAGTATGCATGGTTCGGCATGGTGCATCACCCAAAATAAAGTATTTTAAGGTTTTGCTTTACACGGGGTCTAAAGCCAAAACCCGTCATAACTTTGGAAAAGATCAAGGCTCAGCGAGGGAACGAGAAAAAAAGAAAAGGGTAACGCCTGAATTTGGTGAGAGAAAAGAAGAAAAAATTCTACCCCCAAATTCAGGGCGTTACAACTATTCACCCCCTCTAGGCAACTTTCAATTGGTATCAGAGCCAATGCTTCATTAAGAGTCTAATCAACTTGAAGTGATGTCTGGAGATCACGCCAAGAGGGAGATCGTGACCGGCGACAAGCCCGCAAGCTCGAGGAGGACTCTCTCAAGAGAGTCTGACAACAAGCACAAGGAGGAATCCTCTTCCTCCATCAAGTCCCATCGAAGAGGCGACAAGAAAAAGAAGGTAAAGAAAGTGGTCTACTACGAGACCGACTCATCGTCGCCCTCCACATCAAGCTCCAAGTCATCCGTCGCTTCTAAGAGCCATGAGCGTAAGAAGTATAGTAAGATGCCCCGTCGCTATCCCCGTATCTCAAAGCACACTCCTCTACTTTTCGTTCCCTTAGGCAAACTACCATATTTTGATGGTGAAGATTATTCTATGTGGAGTGATAAAATGAGGCATCATCTAACCTCACTCCACGAAAGTATTTGGGAAATTGTTGAGTTTGGAGCGCAGGTACCAAAGGTAGGGGACAAGGACTACGACTCGGATGAGGCGGCCCAAATTAGGCACTTCAACTCTCAAGCCACGTCTATACTCCTCGACTCCTTGTGTCAAGAGGAGTATAACAAGGTGCAAGGGTTGAAGAACGCCAAAGAGATTTAGGATGTCCTCAAAACTGTGCACGAAGGAGATGAGGTGACCAAGATCACCAAGCGCGAAACAATCGAGGGCGAACTTGGTCGATTCGAACTCAACAAAGGAGAAGAGCCACAAGCAATGTACAACCGGCTAAAGACCATGGTGAACCAAGTGCGCAACCTCGGGAGCACCAAGTGGGATGACCATGAAATGGTCAAGGTTATTCTAAGATCCCTTGTTTTTCGCAATCCTACTCAAGTACAATTAATTCGTGGGGATCCTAGATATAAACTAATGTCTCTCAAGGAAGTTATTGGCAAGTTTGTGAGCTTTGAGCTAATGATCAAAGACTCCAAACACATCATCAACTTGGAGCAAGGCGCCACCTCCACACCCGAGGTGCAACCCGTTGCATTCAAAGCGATGGAAGAAGAGAAGACGGAGTCTACACCAAGTAGGTTTCCAATCGACGCCTCCAAGCTTGACAACGAGGAGATGGCGCTCATCATCAAGAGCTTCTGCCAAATCCTCAAGCAAAGGAGGGAAAAGAACTACAAACCTTGCTCCAAAAGGGTGTGCTACAAATGTGGTAAGCCCGGTCATTTTATTGCTAAATGTCCAATGTCAAGTGATAGTGATAGGGACGATGACAAGAAGGCGTAGAAGAAGGAGAAGAAGAGGTACTACAAGAAGAAGGGCATCGATGCCCACATATGTCAGAAATGGGACTCCGATGAGAGCTCCACCTACTCCGACGACGAGGACGCCGCCAACATCGCCGTCAACAAGGGCCTCCTCTTCCCCAACGTCGGCCACAAATGTTTTATGGCTAAGGATGGCAAGAAAAAGAAGGTACACTCTAGAGCCACCCCTAAATATACAACATCTAGTGACAAGGGTAACTCTAGTGAAAATGAAGATGATTTACTTACTCTTTTTGCCAACATCGGCATGGAACAAAAGAAAAAATTAAATGAATTAATAGAAGCTATTCATGAGAAGGATGAACTCTTGGATAGCCAAGAGGACTTCCTTATTAAAGAAAACAAAAAACATGTTAAATTGAAAAATGATTGTGCTCAGGAAGTAGAAAATTGTGAAAACCTAACTAAGGAGCTTAGCATTTGTCATAATTCAATTTCTAGTCTTAGAAATGAAAATGCTAGTTTAGTTTCTAAGATTAAAGAATTGAATGTTTGCAATAATTCTATTTCCTGTCTTAGAGATGAGAATGCCATATTGAATGCTAAGATAGAAGAATTGAACAATTGCAAACCATCTACATCTACTGTTGAGCATGTTTCTATTTGCACTAGATGTAGAGATATTAATGTTGAAGCTATGGATGATCACCTTGCCATGATTAAACAACAAATGATCACATAGCTAAATTAACTACTAAAATTAATGAGCATGAAATTGAAAATAAAAAGTTTAAATTTGCTAGAAGCATGCTCTATAATGGGAGATGCCCTAGCATTAAGGATGGCATTGGTTTCCAACAGGGGAGCAATATCAAGCTTAATGCCCCTAAAAGATTGTCTAATTTTGTTAAGGGCAAGGCTCCCATGGTTCAGGATAATGAGGGTTACATTTTATATCCTGCAAACTATCCTGAACATAAGATTAGAAAAATTAATGCTAGGAAACCTCATAATGTTTCTCACCATGCATTCATGTATAAAAATGAGGCACCTAGCTCTAGGCATACCACACATGTTAAAATGCCTAGAAAGAAAATTCTTGCTGCATCAAATGAGCATAACATTTCATTTAAGACTTTTGATGCATCATATGTTTTAACTAACAAATCAGACAAAGTAGTTGCCAAATATGTTGGGGGCAAACACAAGAGCTCCAAAACTTGTGTTTGGATACCCAAGGTTCTTGTTTCTAACGTCAAAGGACCCAAGACTGTTTGGGTACCTAAGAACAAGGCCTAAAATTGTTTTGTAGGTTTATGCATCCGGTGGATCAAGTTGGATAATTGATAGCAGGTGCACAAACCACATGACAGGGGAGAAGAGATTGTTCTCCTCCTATGAGAAAAATGAAGATCCACAACGAGCTATCACATTCGGGGATAGAAATCAAGGTTTGGTCAAAGGTCTGGGTAAAATTGCTATATCATCTGACCATTCTATTTCCAATGTTTTTCTTGTAGATTCTTTAGATTACAATTTGCTTTCTGTTTCTCAATTGTGTAAAATGGGCTACAACTATCTTTTTACTGATATAGGTGTTACTGTCTTTAGAAGAAGTGATGATTCAATAGCATTTAAGGGGGTGTTAGAGGGTCAGCTATATTTAGTTGATTTTAAGGAAAACAAAGCTGAACTTGACACTTGCTTAATTGCTAAGACTAATATGGGTTGGCTCTGGCATCACCGACTTGCCCATGTTGGGATGAAGAATCTTCACAAACTTCTAAAGGGAGAACACATTTTAGGACTAACCAATGTTCATTTTGAGAAAGACAGTGTTTGTAGCGCATGCCAAGCAGGAAAGCAAGTTGGCGCTCACCATCCACACAAAAATATAATGACGACGGACAGGCCGCTCGAGCTACTCCACATGGATCTATTCGGCCCGATTGCTTACATAAGCATCGACTGGAGTAAGTACTGTCTAGTTATTGTGGATGATTATTCTCGCTTCACTAGGGTGTTCTTTTTGCAGGAAAAATCTCAGACCCAAGATACATTAAAAGGATTCTTAAGACAGGCTCAAAATGAGTTCAGATTGAGAATAAAAAAGAAAAGAAGCGACAATGGGATGGAGTTCAAGAATTCACAAATTGAAGGTTTTCTTGAGGAAGAGGGCATCAAGCATGAGTTCTCTTCTCCTTACACACCTCAACAAAATGGTGTGGTGGAGAGGAAAAATAGAACTCTATTGGATATGGCAAGGACCATGCTTGATGAATACAAGACACCGGACCAGTTTTGGGCCGAGGCGATTAACACCGCCTGCTACTCCATCAACCGACTCTACCTTCACCGAATCCTCAAGAAGACATCATACGAACTCCTCACTAGTAAAAAGCCCAATGTTTCATATTTTAGAGTCCTTGGGAGCAAATGCTTTATTCTTATTAAAAGAGGTAGAAAATCTATATTTGCTCCTAAGGCTGTAGAAGGCTTTTTTACTTGGTTATGACTCAAACACAAGGGCATATAGAGTCTTCAACAAATCCACTAGATTAGTTGAAGTTTCTTGTGACATTGTGTTTGATGAGACTAATGGCTCCCAAGTGGAGCAAGTTGATCTTGACGAGCTAGATGATGAAGAGGCTCCGTGCATCATGCTAAGGAACATGTCCATTGGGGATGTGTGCCCAAAGGAATCCGAAGAGCCCACACAAGCACAAGATCAACCATCATCTTCCATACAAGCATCTCCACCAACTCAAGATGAGGATCAGGCTCAAGATGATGAAGATGAAGATCAAGAGGATGAGCCACCTCAAGAGGAGGACATTGATCAAGGTGAGACAATGAAGATAATGAAGACAAGGAAGATGAGCAAGAAATACAGGGTCAAAGACCGCGACACCCAAGAGTCCACCAAGCAATTCAACGAGATCACCCCATCAACTCCATCCTTGGTGACATTCATAAGGGGGTAACCACTAGATCTCGAGTTGCTCATTTCTGTGAACATTACTCTTTTGTTTCCTCTATTGAGCCATATAGGGTAGAGGATGCACTTAGAGATCCGGACTGGGTGCTGGCAATGCAAGAGGATCTCAATAATTTCACAAGGAATGAGGTATGGCATTTAGTTCCATGTCCTAACCAAAATGTTGTAGGTACCAAATGGGTATTCCGCAACAAGCAAGATGAGCATGGTGTGGTGACAAGGAACAAAGCCTGACTTGTGGCCAAAGGTTATTCACAAGTCGAAGGTTTGGACTTCGATGAAATTTATGCACCTGTAGCTAGGCTTGAGTCAATTCGTATATTACTTGCCTATGCTACTTACCATGGCTTCAAGCTTTATCAAATGGACGTGAAGAGTGCTTTCCTCTATGTTGAGCAACCTCCCGGCTTTGAAGATAGTGAGTACCCTAACCATGTTTACAAACTCTCAAAGGCGCTTTATGGGCTCAAGCAAGCCCCAAGAGCATGGTATGAATGCCTGCGAGACTTTCTAATCACTAATGGCTTCAAAGTCGGTAAAGCCGATCCTACTCTCTTTACTAAAACTGTTGCAAAAGATTTGTTTGTATGCCAAATTTATGTTGATGATATTATATTTGGGTCTGCTAACAAGTCTACTTGTGAAGAGTTTAGTAGGATTATGGTCCAAAAATTCGAGATGTCTATGATGGGGGAGTTAGGATATTTCCTAGGATTTTAAATCAAGCAACTCCAAGAAGGCACCTTCATCAGCCAAACAAAGTACATTCAAGACATACTTAAGAAGTTTGGAATGAAGGATGGCAAACCCATCAAGACACCCATGGGAACCAATGGGTATCTCGACCTTGACACTGGAGGTAAATCCGTAGATCAAAAGGTATACCAGTCGATGATAGGATCTTTACTCTATTTATATGCATCTCGACCGGATATTATGCTTTCTGTATGCATGTGTGCAAGATTTTAGGCAAATCCTAAGGAAGTTCACCTTAGGACCGTAAAGAGAATCATGAGATACTTAGTTTACACTCCTAAGATTGGGCTTTGGTACCTCAGGGGATCCACTTTTGATTTAATAGGATATTCCAATGTCAATTGGGCAGGGTGTAAAATTGATAGGAAGAGCACATCAGGGACTTGTCAGTTTCTGGGGAGATCCCTGGTGTCTTGGGCTTCAAAGAAACAAAACTCCGTAGCTCTTTCTACCGCCGAAGCCGAGTACATTGCTGCAGGCCATTGTTGTGCGCAATTACTTTGGATGAGGCAAACCCTCAGGGACTATGGCTACAAATTGAGCAAAGTCCCTCTCCTATGTGTCAATGAGAGTACAATCTGGATGACGGATAATCCTGTTGAACACAGCCGCACTAAGCACATAGACATTCGGTATCACTTTCTGAGAGATCATCAACAAAGGGGGATATCAAAATAGCTTATGTAAACACCAAGAATCAATTAGTCGATATCTTTACCAAGCCACTAGATGAGAAAACATTTAGCAAACTTAGGAATGAGCTAAATATAATTGATTCTCGGAATTTTGATTAAAACATTGCACACATTGCTCATTTATATACCTTTGATCATGTCTCTTTCGCTTTGGTACCAATGCATATTTCTTATTATTCTTGTACCCAGGCTAATACTAATGTGTTTTCAAGTACATTTCTATCCTTAGTCTTAGATTGAAAGGGAAATGGAGTATTCGGCAAAGACAAGGCTTCCACTCCAAACTCTGACGGTATCACTTAACCTTTGTCGTTACTCCGCCATCTCTCCCATTGGTATAATCTTTCACTCATATTTATTTTATCAATGGGGGAGAAAATATAATAGGGCTCCCAAGGTCTCCGTTTTTGATGGTTAATGCCAAAGGGGGAGAAAATATTAAGCACAAAGCAAAAGGAGTGCACCACCATAATTTCAAAAAATTTCGAAATGAAGTTTTAATTGATATTTTTCACATTGGTATCTATGTCATGGCAATTTCTCAATTGGTATCTTTGCCTCATTTGATTTGTGAAAGTAAAATTTCAATTGGTATATAATTTGCAATTAATTCAATTGGTATTGTTTTAATTCAAATTGGTATTTATTTCAAAAACCCTCTTGAAAGCTAAGAGGAGAATTTCATTCAGGGGGGTTTTGTTTAGTCAAAGGAAAAGCATTTGAAACAGGGGAGAAATTTCAAATCTTGAAAATGCTTCTTGCAAGTTTATTGATATACCTTTTATTATTTGCAAAAATTTTGAAAAGATTTTCTAAAAGGATTTGCAAAAACAAAACAAGTGGTGCAAATGTGGTCCAAAATGTTAAATAAAGGAAAAACAATCCATTCATATCTAGTAAGATTATCAATTGGTTTAACTCCAAGTAACCTATGCACATTCTAAATGCAAACTAGTTACATTTCTGCACTTATTATTTGCTTTGGTTTGTGTTGGCAACAAACACCAAAAAGGGGGAGATTGAAAGGGAAATAGGGTTAATCTTTTCCTATAATTAATTTTGGTGGTTGATCGTCAACACAAACACATGGACTAACTAGTTTTGCTCTAGAATACATGTTTTACAGGTGCATAAGGTTCAACACAAACCAATAAAAGATTCAAGTTAGAGACTCAATTTGAGATGGAGCAAACATCTTGAGTGTGCTGTGGACTGGCGCACCGGACAGTGTTCGGTGCACCAGGACCGCACAAGATTGAACCAGCCACTCTCCGGAAAAGAAAGGCGCACTCCGCTATAATTCACCGGACTATTCGGTGTGCCACCGGACTGTCCGGTGAGCCAGCGGAGCAACGACTATCTGCACGCAACAGTCGACTCTGCCAACTGAACAATGCAGCTACAGTGCCACGCAGAAGTCAGAGTAGGAAGTCAGAGGGGCACCGGACTGTCTGGTGCCGCAAGAAGACAAAGCTCCAATGGTCGACCGAGCTCTGAACCCTAACAGTTGGGTGACGTGGCGGCGCACCGTACACTAAACAGTGTCTTTCCGGTGGTGCACCGGACTGTCTGGTGCATCCATCGCCAGCAGCTTCCCCAATGGCTACCAAGGTGGTTGAGGGCTATAAATACCCCCAACCACCACAACTTCAAGCATCCAAGTTTTCTGCACATCTCATTCAATATAAGAGCTCTAGCATTCACTCCTAGACACAACTCAAAAGATCAAATATTCTCCAAGTCCCTAATTCATCTCAAACACTTAGTGACTTGTCAGGGATAGATTTTGTGTTCATTTGCGGTCTTGTTGCTTGGGTTGCTTTCTTCCTTTTTCATTCTTATTCCCAAGTGACTTGTAATCAAAGCAAGAGACACCTAAGTGTGTGGTGGTCCTTGCGGGGTCTAAGTGACCCGTTTGATTAAGAAGAAGGCTCACCGGTCTAGGTGACCATTTGAGAGAGGGAAAGGGTTGAAAGAGACCCGATCTTTGTGACCACCTCAACGGGGACTAGGTTCTTTGGAACCGAACCTCGGTAAAACAAATCACCGTGTTCATTCTCTTGTTTCTTACTTGATTTGTTTTCCCTCTCTCTCCTGGACTTGAATTTTGTCGGAGAGAAAATCCTTCGGCCGGGTGGCGGAATGCACCCGCCCTAATCCTAAGATGAGGAGGGGGCCTAAGCGGTTTGCCTGTTAGGTGATTCGGGATGAACACAAGAGCACACGAGGGGTTATAGTGGTTCAAGCCACCGGAGCGTAATACCCTACCTCCACTGTGTGTATGTTGTATTGAGAGTGTGTGTAAGCGTGTGTCTGAGCGCTTGTCCCTTGTCACGTTGTGTGCCTTCCCTTTTATAGTTTAAGGGAGGCACATACAAGGATGCTGAGCCCCGACATGCGGGCCCAGGAGCATAATGGAAGGAATACATTATGTGAGTAACTAATGCTAGTAATGCCTGAGCAATCACTGGGAGTCTTGATGACCGCAGTCCATGCAGCATTGATAGCCGAAACGTGTGAGTAATGATGAGAATAGCACGGCCCACGTATCATGGACTGAGCACGCCACCTGTCAGTGGAGTGGACAGGCGCACGTCTTATCCGCAATGAATGCGGAGGCACGCGTAGCCCAGAGGCGTCATGCTAGGTTCCGCCCGTTGGCTTATGCCACACGCAGTATGCCATGTGGCAGCATCGGGTCTCCGCCTGAGTGGGGAGCAGGAGTGTACGCGGAAAGGTCCGGATCCCACTAGACCAGGTCTGGGCATGTGTCAGCATCGGACCCCCGCCTGAGCCCTGATTATGGCCTGGGTGTGCACTGTCCTGCAACCCTGGGACCCTACTGTGGGCGGCCCGAACCCCATTCGAGGGGGTCCGGATCCCATTCCAGGGGTCCGGTCCGTACACGTGGGGGTCCTGGACCAATCTTGGAGGTCCGGCACTTTCCCATGGGGGTCCGAGTTCACTGTTGACACCTTGGAGTGTATCACTTTCTCTGGACACATCGTGGCTCCGGACCCGCCCATGTGGTGGGGTCAGGCGCTGTTGTGGACCCAGAGTAGTCGCCCGAGGCTGGGGCGAGTCATGTCTTGGTCCCACACATAGCACCTTTACCACGCGACTAAGAGATAGTCGCGTGGGTACTGCGTCTTTATACAGTAGCAAGGGGTACCTTACTTTCAGGGTACCAACAAATTTAATTCAAATGCTAACCCTGGCTTGTAGTGTGTGTTTAAGTTATAAAATTTCAGGTTTCATCTATTCATCCCCCTCCAGGCAACTTTCACTAACTCCATCGCCTAGGCGGCCATCTTCTCCACCGTCTGCGAGGGGTACTTGGGGATCGAGCCCCACTGGGACCTTTGGGTCCACCTCTTCCGCGCGGAGCCATTCTTCCTCCCTAGTGAGGTGAGGAGGGTGCGCCATGCCGTCCGGGCTGGGGGCTACATGCTTCAGCTGCGCTCGGACCAGGCGTAACTATACATCCCTGTCACCCTCACCTTGTTGAATAAGGGGTGGCAGAGTTAGTGGTTCTACCTTCACAACGACGATGGGCGGCTGTCGGCGCTCACGCACTGGGTTGTCCTCAGAGCGGAGGAGCGATGGAGGTGGGGCCTCTCTCGGGAGCTACAAACCCACATGAAGTCGCTGCTGGAGGCCCTGTGGAAGCTTCGAGATCGCTGTCTCACCGCGGCCGGAGTTGTTGTGGCCTTCCACCAGCGGCGGGTTCTGCTGCTAGCCGACCACCGGCTCCGCCTCGACGAGATGACACCCGAGGCCTCTGTGGAAAGCTCCCAGATGGCCTCAGCCACCCTCCCTACTGATGAACTCCTCCGATGAGTGAAGGGAACGGTGGGGAAGGCGGATTACTCCGTCATGGTGCCGATGCGCCCCGAGCAGGGCTACGTGTCCCTAGTGAGTTCCCTGTTTTCGTCTCTATTTTCAGTTTTTCCTCTTCTCGTCTTACCTTCTCATTTCCTTTACAGGAGCTGAGGACTGCCGAACCACCTGAACCCTGGTCCTAGAGGACACGACTGTCCGGGAGGTGCACCGGCTGGCAGCCAAGGAGAAGAAGAGGAAGAAGGACAATGAGAAGAAGCGGACTCGTAAGAAGATGCTGGCCTATGATTCACCGGAGAAGCGCCACAGAGCGCAGGCGAGGGAGGGGCTTCCGCTTGAGGCCTCTCCCAGCACAGAGGAGGAGGAGGACGACAACGACAATGATGATGGGATGGAGGTCCCCGCGGGCTTCAGCCCCGAGGTTGGGCCCATGTCCGCGCCAACCTCGGTGGGCCCCTATGGCGATGCGGTCCCTTCTGCGCAGGGGCCGACAGCGTCCCTATCTAGGGCACATGCGTCAGCTGAGCCTGCCCCTGTCCCTGCCTCAGTGGAAGAGGCAGGGGTCATGGACGGGGAGGGCGCCCCCGTCCCAAGGAAGCCATCATTGCGCCTGCGGGCACACAGGCCAGGTCCCCTCAGCGGCTGCCCACTACGGGGAACACGGAGGAGGGGCCCTTCACCCCCATCATGCAGTCGTCCTGGGGCCTGTAGTGGCCCGGACCATCGTTCTGCCCCCGGTCCCTGCGCCGAGGGTTGCAGAAGAGGGGACCACTGCCCTGCCTACGTTTGTGGTGGGGCATCAGGGGCCAGAGAACCGGAGACCGAGGCCTTCCGCCATGCCTATCTCTGGGTAAGTTGTCGAAATACGAGAATCATCTTATGTGTAAGGTTTTTTCTCTGACTGTCGTTTTTTGTCCTCAGCTCCAAACGCCGAGCCAACACGCCGATCTTTACTGCCACCAAGGCGGTGAAGCGCGTCACTGGGACATCCATGGGGGCCTTGTTCTGTCCCCTTCTGTCTAGGAGCCATCTCAGGAGGGCGTTGAGGTGGCGATGCCCGCTCCAAGGGTGCCGGTCGAGCCCGACACTACTGCGGACGAGGTGGCTCCCGCTCGCC
This sequence comes from Zea luxurians, assembly GCA_029449295.1. Lineage (NCBI taxonomy): Eukaryota > Viridiplantae > Streptophyta > Magnoliopsida > Poales > Poaceae > Zea > Zea luxurians. Next base: position 151,188,411 of record JAOPSE010000007.1, read on the forward strand.
CGGCGTCACTGGCGGAGGCCATCATCGTCTCCTCCGAGGATGAGGCGGAGGCAGGTAACACTGTGTCGCCTGTAGCGTCGCCCACGGTCTCTGACCTCCTACTCATCATCCCCGACACCCCTAAAGTCACGCCGAGCTCGGGGGCGGGGCACGCCGAGGAGGCCAGTACCTCGGTGATGCCCAAAAGGATAGTCGGCGAGAGTCTGCTCGGCGACGAGATCATCATTGAGCCCCGTCTCTCAGGGGGTAGTGGTGACCTTGTCCGTGCCGCACCGGACTCCTCGGTATGGGGAGGACCGACCCTGGCATGGACATCCACCAAGGGTGACCCGTACTTCGTCCTCGACGACCACGAGGAGCGGGAGTTCTAGGACGAGTTGAGGGCGGTGACCCATGTATGGGCGTTGTTTCTTTTCGTTGTAAGAATTCTTGTCCGTTGGCAACGTGACAACGAGAGTTTTTCCTTCCTCTACAGGAGCTCATGATGAGGTCGATGTCCAAGTCCATCTTCGTTTTCCACGAACAAGGTGTCTAGTGTGCGCTGTAGTGCCATTAAGCCATGCTGGTTCGGTCAAACGAGTAGCTGGCATGGAGGAGTGCTGAAGTGGCGAACTTGATGTCCCGATGTGAGGGGCTGAAGGAGGAGGGTGTAGCCGACTGCGAGGAGGTCTGTCAGCTGAGGGACGAAGTCTGCGGCCTGAAGGCGAAGGCGGACCATCACAAGGTGGAGCTGCGACAGGCACAAGAGAGCCTCGAGGCAGTGACGGTAGAGCAGGACGAGGCTTCCCTCCACGCTGACTCCCTCTCCAAGTCCCTAGAGGACGAACAGTCCAAGGACCGAGCTCTGAACGCCCGGATAGAAGGTATTTTGTCGAAGTCTCGTTTCACTTTTTGGGTTCAGCCTTTTTTCTTAGCCATGGCTTGATGCCTTCGTCCATTTTCTAGGTCTTGAGAAGGATCTAGAGGTCGTAGCCCAGACCTCTCTGACCCTGTCCCGAATCATGGAGCAGAAGGGGACCGAGCTGAGGGAGTTGACCAAAGCGGTGGTAGACCACTTCTGGGACCTCGACATGCTGGGCGTCCCTCAGAGTGGACCCCACGGACCCATATGCAAGCCCTGGGTGGCTATGTATGGGGTGAGCTCCATGGCGCCATCGACCTCGGGGTGAAGCGGGCCCTGGCCATGGTCGCCTCCCACTATGAGATCGATCTCGAGTGGGTGCGTGAGGGCTACGTACTCCCCGACGAGCCCAAGCTTATCGCCGCTAAGATGTGGAGGCTGAACGACAACGACGAAGGGCTATCACACCCGGCTTTGGAAGGCAAACCAAATGTGAACCATGTACGTGCCAGGATCAGAAACTCACGTACACAGCGATTACATAATTGGACATCATCACACATTGCTCAAAGTAAATAGCGGAAAGGTACTTTATTACATCAAGATGCCCAAGACATCCACAGAGTCTATAACATAGTCATTAACATTATCAAAGTGCGGAATATGAAACGTAGTAGATAAGGCCTTCACAGGTAGCTGACTAGGGGTTTGCCACTAACATAACTAGAACTCGTCGTAGTCCTCAAACTCCTCAAAGTCCTCCATGTTGTCAGCATCTCCTCTTGAGCACTGAGTACAGTGGAGACAACCTAGGATGGGGTGGTTTTTAAAGCAAGGGTGAGTACACATCAACGTACTCAGCAAATGTCCCATTTGGCTAAAGTGGACTAGCTGTATGTGGAGTTAAGGTTAAGCAGTTGCTTTTAGTTGATCAAGTTTTTATTACTAATAGTAGAGCCAAATTTTAGTAATAAACCCAATTATTAACCAAGCGTACTCCCTCCAAGAGGAAATACCAGAGATCATAATTGTAACCATCATCATTAAACATAATCATAAAAGTATCCAAAGTTCTTCCAATCAAAGAGGATCCCAAGGCCGCTCTTAATCGTGAGCTCGATTGATATACCAGTTTCTAACACTCTGTAGGGGTTGCACACTTTACCCACAAGTCATGATTCCCATTCTGCCCGGAGATCATGACACCCCATTGATTACTACCAAGGTGACCTGATAGGGTCTCACTACGTAGCCTTTACAAGACTCCCCTGGTGCATAGCTGCTCGTTAGGTTTCGCGAGTCGTACAAACGCGGTACACCTCCCCAAGGTGGGTGACTAACAAAAACCAAATCGAATGAACCTCTACACCCCCCTTGGTAGAGCGAGCACTACGCCCCGGCCCCCATTGACGGCCCTCCGGCAAAGCCAACTACACCCTAGGTTCATCTAATTATTCAGCTAAGGGCATCCCATTCCACCCTCATGGCTGCACTGTTATCCCGGGTGGTCACTCAATGAATAGGTCCTTACGGAGAGGTACTTAGGAAAATGGCCCGAGTCTCCTAAAATATCACAAGATCATCATCGAGATAACATCATCGTATCATGAATGTTCACATCATGTTCATTGATTAGTTAAAGCAATAGCATAAAGCTAACCATGATAACCCAAAAGGTAAACTAGAATAAGGTAAATACAGACTAGTCAATCCTTAGGTTTCAATAATGTAATACGGGACGATGAATTATAAAGTATGTAGGACATAATAGGTCAGAGGACACTTGCCTTCACCAGGTTGTTGCTCAGGAAGATCTTCGGCAACACACTCAGGAACCATGGGCTGCTCATCATCTAAATAAAGTGATCATACATTCAATACATTTGGAAAATGACAAATGAATAGCACACCAATCATGTACAAATAATGGAACACCTCTCAAAAGGAGAAGTATAAACTCAAAAGGGAGTTTAGGTTATAAGGTGAACTAATCACATTTAGTAGTTTGTTATTCTCTAAGTGTTGTCTATCTCCATGATTTCATATATGATTCTACTCATTTTAATGACACAAAAGTTAAACCAGGGATAAATTCATATACTACATATTATTAATCTCACAAGATTAAATATCCATTTACCACTAGGGTTTCCTTTTTATTTATCTTATTAAACAAATAAATTACCACATAAATTAACCTACAGCCTAGGCATAAAATTAGAATGCACAAACAGTGAATGATCCTAATTTATTTTAACATGGAATTCTATCCGCATTTTGCAATTTGAATCACTCAATTTGGAGTTCATATGCAAAAGATATGAAATAAATAAGTTTTGAAGTTTAAAATACAAAATTAGGTCCAATTCTGTGATTAATAAAAAGGTCAGGAGTCCGTTTATAAGAAACCAGGGATCTGCACGTAAAACTAAAGGATGGCGGGTTAATTCCTACAAAACTGAGGGCTTCTTTAGCAAAACCGCCGCGCGAAGGGGTACGGGGTATCCTCAGTCGTCAGATCCATGATCAACGACCGAGATTAGATCGGTGGGCGAGCGTGTGGGCGCGGGCGAGCGAGCGCGGCTGACAAGTGGGGTGGGGGTGTCAGCGACCTGAGGAGGGAGGTGGGCTGACCAGTTGGGCCCAACACCAGGGGCGCAGGCACTGACCGATGGGACCCAGGGGCAGAGCGCGTGGACGCGAACCGATGTCCACAGATCTGAACCGTTGGATTGGGGACGGACGGTTGCGATCAGGCGCACGAGGTTTTATAGCTCGGTGACCGGTGTTGCTCCCTCCACGGTGGCGAGGTTGCCGGAGGCAAGGTAGACACGATCACTGGGGGGCCTGGGGTCGCCGGTGAGGGCTGGAACGGGTCAAGAGGGTCTGGCTAACTCACTGGCAGCCTTCCGGCGGCAAGAACAGGATAGGAAACGGAAGAACAACGAAGGGGAGGCACTCCGAGTGGGTCAGGCAACTCCGCCGAGGTATTCTGTAACATCCCAAAATCTCAACCCAAGGTTTGGAACCCTAATCTCCTAAACCCCCCTTATTTCTATTTTCCCCCTAAACTCCACCCTTAGGTCATCTCATCATATGCATACACTTAGATTGTTAGGAGCACCCCACATAGATTATTCTCAACACTTAAGATTATTTAGCAAATTGTTGATTCAAAAGAAAAGGAAATAAAAAGAAACAAAAATAGAAAATGGAAAAGTGAAATAGAAAACAAAAAAAGAAAAAAAGAAAAACCCTTCCCCCCTCGGCTGGGCCGATTCCGGCCCAAACCGCGCCGCGCCCGCTTCCCCCCCCCCCTCTCCTCCCCAGCCCAAGCGGCCCAGCTGCCGCGCCCGTGCCGCGCCTGACAGCCCGGCCCCACCGGTCAGCGGCACCTCCCCTCTCCCTCTCGCGCCGCTCTCCCACTGGCAGCCCAGGCCCGCCTGTCAGGACCATCGTCCCGCCCATGCCATCACCGGCACGTTCGCTGCCAACCACCTCCTGCCCCGTCGCTTCGCCATTAACGCTCGCACCGGCCTCGACTACCCCCCCCCCCACCACCACCACTGTACCCGAGCCGTCCCCTCACCCCTCGCCTGCCCGAGCCATCTCGTCGCCGTTTGCTCCATCCCCGCCATCATGGCAAGCTCGTCGGCGCTCGCCGTCCCCTCCCTTCCTTCCCCCTCCCGGGCGCCTATAAAAGGGACCGCCCGAGCTCCGCTTTCTCCACACCAGCCCCGGCCACCTCCTCCACTCCTCCCCGAGCCCAATTGAGCTAGCGCCGCCGCATTTCCCCTTCACTCCGGTGAGCTTCGTTCCCTCCTCTCTAGTGGCTTTTGATCGAATTACTTTAGTGCTTGAGCTCTGCCACTCACTCACGATCGCAATGCACCCATCCCCACCTTCTATTGCGCTCGGTTGCCTCGCCGGCGACCTCACCGCCGCGAGCGCCCGCCATCGCGCCGTGGACCGGCCACCCTAGGCCCCCGCCGGTCAAATTGACCCCACCACCGTGATCCCCTACCCCCGCCCGTGCCTCGCCACCGCTCCCCCGCCGCAGAACCGGACCCACGGCGGAGAACCGCCGCGGGATCTCACCGGTGGCCGAGCCCCAATCGACTTTACCCCCCCCCCCCCCTCCGTCGTCGCTCCATGCTGTTAACCCTCCTCCTCTCACTGACGTGTGGGCCCGCGCCACGGCGTCGTTCCCCGCCGTCTCCCCCGCTGATGGGCCGGGTGGGCCGCCCGTCGCGCCCGGGTGGGCCAAAATCACCCCCCGGCCCAGCTAGCTGGAAATCCCTTCTCCTTTTTCTTTTCCCATTTCTTTTTCCCATTTTCATATATATATATTTATATGCTGATATTTCATGCACCAAAAATAGTTTAAATAAATCATAGGGCACAAAAATAATAAGGTATAAGAATTGGCACACCCCACTAAAGTCACCATGATTGATGTATTGTTCTTATCTGTGCTTGTTAGCGGAAGAGGGATCCGATCCTCCGGAATTTGTAGCTCCGGAAGAAGGGTAGGAACCCGACCCCTCCGAGATAAATCTTTTGTGCCAGGAAAGCTTCGACGAAGGCAAGTCCATCCTTCCCTTGATGCATAATTTACCTATTCTCTCTACCACTACCTAATCCGGGACTAAAGGATGGAATCTATATTGCATGGTGAGCATGAGAGAGCCCGCATTAACTAATACCTTTTGATCACAAGATATGGGATGGGAAAAGGTTGTAATCAACGATGTTTCCAAAAAGTGTGCGATGAAGGGTATTCACCCTCATCACCTGGTGAGTAGGATGATCAGGGACTCCCTAGTTTAGGGGAGGGCCTAAGGTGATGGCTCAGCTGGTTTAGGCGTGAGCAGAAGGATTGTCCTCTCATATAAGGACCGGTTTGTCATCCTTCACTACCTGTACTCATGAAAAGTACAACCACTCGAGGCTGTGTGGGCTGTCACTCGATCTGAACTCGTACGGTCCAACCCCAGGGTTATGAAGGCTGGGGAGCACCGGGAGGATAAGGAGGGGGAATGTTTTGTCCGGTTTGGACATGGCGGTGGCCTGACTCCTTCCGGTATAACCATTAAGGTTAGGACGTGCGAGGAAGGAAAGAGATTTGGTTTCGGATCTCATTAGCCATGAGGTCGTAGAGCCGGACTAGTGGGTAAAGTGTACCCCTCTGCGCAGAGTTTAAACCTATTCGAATAGTCCGTGTCCACTGGTATGGACAAGTCTAGTGTGGTATGACAATTAGTGTTTCTACAACAACCGGGAACAGGGAAATACGTGTGTGTGAGTGTGTCTCTGGAAAAGAAAAATGGTGCCACGGGAGCGGGAAGCTCAGTGGCGGTTAAGCAAGTGTTATTATATTTCTTCGAAAAAACCCTAAAAACAAGTACTGCCCTTCTCTAAGAAAAAGAAGAGTGACTTCAACTCCACCATATGAAGCATGTATGATATAGGTCTCTTTCTCTTTACGGGAGCCGGGTGGGCTTGCGGAATACCTAGTGTATTCACCCAGATTTATTTATGTTTTTCAGCAGCTGGAGACTTCTTTTCTACTATGCTTGATTGAGAGGGCTGTGTCTTCACCCAGTTCTGCCTGTGGCCTGGGCTAGATTCTCTTCCACTGAGTTTTATAATTTTGGCTCACTCTCGAGCTTGTACCCTGGTATTGTAATAACGTTTACTCAAACTCTGTACTATTTGAAGTAAGGAATGTGGTTACTAGCCTCCTGGGACTAGTAATTGTATCACATTTGAGTCCCAAAGGATCGTGATGCTTCATATTCCAGTCGGGGAGAGGGGGTCTAGGTAGGGCTGGACGAAATGCTCGTGGCTCGCTGGCTCGCTCGGTTCATGGTCAGTTCGGCTCGGCTCAGATCAGCTCGTTTGAATTTTTTCACGAGTTGAGCTGACATCCTAGCTCGGTTCGTTAACGAGCCAGCTCGATTCATTAACGAGCCAGCTTGCGAGCTAAACGAGCTACCATATTCCAGCAAAACGAAACTATATGCATATCATTTATAAAATAATTGATGAACATGTTATATATATGTGAGACGTCTATGGCCTATGAAATAAACTAATGATTAATGAACTATGTCTATGTGTTAATTTGGTCTATGCAAATATAATTATGGGTTAAACTGGTGAACATGTATATGAATTGTGAATTAATGAGCGATGAATTGTGCTAATTTGGTGTTACATTGACGTGGTTTGTGAACCTATGAGTATAATTACTATTTTCTATTGTTAAATTAGTTTAAAATTAACTAAAAATAATTATTATGTACATATTATTTTTTTTTCTGCTCTAGCTCGTGAGCTAAACGAGCCAGCTCGAGCTCGTAAATGAGCTGAGCTGAGCTGACTCTGTGGCTCGTTACCTTAACGAGCCGAGCCAAGCTAGCACGTTAACTTAACGAGCCAGCTCGAACTCGGACGAGCCGAGCTGAGCTGGCTCATTATCCACCCCTAGGTATAGGGCGCGCTAAGGCCTGGACTAGCTACGGCAGGGTGAGGGGAACATCATGGACCAAAGCAGGGGCACATGGGTGGGCTAATTCGGCCAGTCACCGTGCGGGCGCGGCGAACCGCCACGACCAAACTCCAGCGAAGCCGAATTAGCCTAGACAAAGTGGATTTGGGATAAACCGAGCATGGGAACAGATGTCTCACCTCGGGACGGAGCTCGGGGTGGCTTGGCGTGGCTTCTGGCAGACTGGAAGGTCAGTAGTGCGGCTGTGGAACTCCGACTAAGTCGAGCGACGAGAGCAGAGCGCGAGAGAGGGTGAGCTTGCGTGAAATGAGGCAGGGGAGCGAGTGCGGGTGTGGGCGGTGCTCAAAAGTGACCTGGGTTGCATGGGCAGGTGATGTGGCCGGGGATCTTGGCGTGCGTGCGCACTGGTCCATGGCGGTTCGCGGGGAAGGCGGAACTGACAGGGCGGTCCCACGGCGCAGCGAGGGAGAGTGGGCGTGCAGGGAAACAACTCATCACGCTGACGAGACGGGCCCGTGAGGCAGAGACAGAAAGGGGGCGCGCGGGCGAGGGCGACTGGCGCCAACACGCCGGCCCCACTAGGCAGAGGGAGGGAGAGAGAGCGTTCGCTATATGCCTGTAGCCTCGGGGAACCATACTCTAGGTCGGTGGGTAAGACGACCCCAGCCCCATAGAACAGGACGAACGATGTGAATCCTGTGGCTTGGCTCGGAGTAGTCCTTAGGCTCTAGATCATTGAGGGGAGCTCGACGAGTCACCGCCTGCTGAACTTGTTCAGATCGTTAAAGATCCTTGCCTTCAGGCCCTGTAGGTTCATGCCGCTGGCACGTTCCATTAGCCCGTTGCACCTCGGATGAGCCACTGCTGACCAATCTACACGGATGTGATGGTCGCTGCAGAAGCTAAGGAACTTCTTCCCTGTGGACTAGGTGCCATTGTTGGTGATGATTGAATTGGGTACCTTGAAGAGATGAATGATGTCTGTGAAGAATGCAACCGCCTGCTCAGATTTAATATTGGCAAGGGGTCGGACCTCGATCCATTTGGATAATTTGTCAATGGCGACCATCAGGTGCGTAAAGCCTTGGGCACCTTCTGCAAAGGACCGACGATGTACAACCCCCACACCGCGAATGGCCACGTTATTGGGATCATCTGAAGGGCCTAGGGCTGACATATGCGTTTGCTTTGCATAGAACTGACAGCCTCGGCAGGACCACACAATCTTGATGGTGTCAGCTACCGTGGTTGGCCAATAAAACCCTTGCCTGAAGGCGTTGCCGACGAGGGTTCAGGGTGCCGTGTGTTGCCCAAAAGCCCCCGAGTGGATTTCTCCTAGCAACTCTTGCCCTTGGATGATAGGTATACACAGTTGAATTATTCTCGAAGGGCTGTGTTGATACAACTCCTTCTCTTCTATCAACACAAATGTCTTCACTCAACGGGCGAGGCATCAGACCTCGGCCTTCCCTAGAGGGAGCTCTCCTCGGAGGAGGTACTCTAGGTAAGGCATTCACTAGCCCAAGGCTGGGGCGACCATGTCATTGTCGTCGTCGATCTGCATAGCCTCGAGCCCATCAGCCGGGGGCGTTTCATCGTGGGGGCGAGCTCGGACGCCTCTTTGGGTATCATCGAGGGCTGGTAGATGTCCCTAACAAAAATGTTCAGGGGGACCGTGGTCCAACCTGAGGCGATCTTCGCCAGTTCGTCTGCTACCTTGTTGTATCGGCACGCGACGTGGTTGAGCTCCAGACCAAAGAATTTATCTTCGAGGCGCCGAACTTCCTCGATGCGACGCTGGACGTCACGTGCCTTCGCTCGCACTCCTCTGTTGAGGGCTTTGCCAGAGGCCTCCCTGTCCATAGCTTGTCATAGCTGCTGCAGCCGTTGATGTTCTTCCCTGAGCTTATTGTGTATCTCTTGAAGTTGCTCGAGGTGAGACACGTGGCTCCCTAGAGAAGTCTAGGCCCCATCTGGGTTATGTGGTAGAGGCTGGTCACCTTCCCGCGACATGCTAAGGTGATCTCCTTCCTCAGGCATCTCTAAGTCGACATGGATGCATTCTCGGGACGGATTGTAGCCTTCACCACCAGAGCTATAACCCTCTGAGCTCTCGGAGAGCATCTCGTCGCACACATACAGAAACTACAGCATGGACTTAGGATCTCAGAGCCTAGAGAATACTAGGGTGAAGGAAGACTGATGTACATTCAGGTGACGGAGCTGGTATCGAAACTCGGTTGGAAGGGGATGGGGTTGGACACGGACGGTTCTCCCCCGATCCCCACCATGTCTCTCCAAGGAGCGTCCGACTCCTCCTAACCTGCATGTGGGAGGTTCGGTGCAGCTGACACTGCTCGCTCAACGGCACGAGGAACTGGTGTGTCCCACACCAGAGGAGTGGTGCATGGAATGTTGGTGCAAGCACCGCTGGTGGCGCTCCTAGTGCAATGCTGATGTTGGCTAGGTCCCTTGAGAGGGAGTCTATGCCATCAGCTATCCCAGGGGCTCCTCCAGTACATGGGGTGCCATGAGTGGCACAATCATGGTTGCTCCGTCACTGCCTCCTGCAATGAGAAGGGCGACGACAGGAGCTTGGGCGCTTGAGAGGGACAGGCGAAAGGAGTATCATGTCATACTCGATGCCGAGAGACATGAACTCGAGGCTCCCGAACCTGATCACCGTCCCAAGCCTGAGTGGATGGTGGAAACCTACCATCTAGAGTTCTGGCGGGAACTAGAAGTGTTTCATGCCAACTATCGGTGTTTGGACTGAGGGGTCCTAACCAACTAGTAAATAATACCGCGTGGCCAGATTCTATATGGTGTGCGAGTAGACATAAGCAATTTATCCTGGTTCGGGCAACACGAGGCCCTACTTCCAGCAGAGGGGGATGAGGCTTATATTACTCGCACCGAGGTGCCTGTAGCAGGGGTTACAAGCATGATAGGAGAGGGGAAGTCCCTGAGTCCATAGAAATGATTGAGGTAAGTGCCAATATCTAAGACTGAGTAGACCGAGCAGAGAACTGAGTGTTCATCGGTGTGTTGCTTGTTTTCTTCGTTGTCCCTTGGACGGACTTTACTGCCCTATTTATACACGAGGGGGTTGTCCACAGTGAAGTTGGGTTTTGTATTTGAACTAGAGATGCCTTGGCACCCTGCCAGCCGATGTGACGATGCACTGTGTTGTTGACTTGTGCCTGCTGGTTTCCTGATGAAAGCTGAGGTAGAGGCCGAGGGATTGTCTGCACGCCCGAGCCCCCAGTGGAGAGGATGCCCATACCGTAGTTGTTGTAACAGCGTCGGGGTATGGGCTAAAAGCCTGCTTACGGGGTGCGTCAGCATCCTTTCACGGGATGATGTCGAGATTCCCTGCTACGCTTATCAAGGTCCCAAGGTGTTGGACGAGCCATCCCTTGACGTGCGCCATAGTTTGGTGGAGTGGTCGTCCATGGGATTCACGATGTAGTAGGTGGTCGAGCCCGAGCCCGGGCAAGGTGGATAATTCACCCGAGGGCCAAACTCATCGTCGGGCGAGGCAGAGAAATCGGCCGAAGGCTGGGCCCAGGGTCGGGTGAGGCGGAGATTGCGCCTGTGGGCTAGACTCTGCTTCGGGCGAGGTGGAGATTTTGCGTCCGAGGGCCAGTCTGCTCTGCTTGTCATATTAGGTGTCCCATCGGGGGATGGCAGGCGGCGTGCGTGCACTATAACGGAGACGTAATCATGTTGTTGTGCCCAGATGTGATTGTCGTGCTGTCAGCCACTGTGGTCTGCTGCCACGACGTGGGGTAGGTATGCGCATTAAATGTGCATGTTCCCTCCCTGTTTTGGCGCTTCTGTCTTACGTGCCTGAGATTAGCTCGGGCGAGATGAATGGAGCGGTGGCAACCTCAGGCGAGGCAAAGTTCTGCCCGAGGCGGGAGACTCTCAGGGAGAGGCCTCGGTTTTAATAGGTTCCTAGATTGTTTCCCCTTAGGGGCTTCGTCCTTACCTCTCTGAGTGCGTTCTTTGGGGGATAATTCAGGTGTCCCTAATTATTACCCCCGACAGTGTTGTCTTAACACGTTGGTGTAAGACCTTTTATGAGCGGATCTGCTATGTTCTGTTATGCTCAACTTTTATGGTTTGGTCCTGAATCTTCTTCTTAACAACATAACGCTAAATATCAATGAACTTGGTAGCGCCACTTGACTTGTTGTAGGAGTAAAATATTGCTGGTTCATTATCGCAGTAAATTCTCAGTGGTCTTTCTATGCTATCAATCACTCTTAATCCGGGTACAAATTTATTCATCTATGTCGCCTGCACATTTGCCTCATACATAGCTACAAACTCAGCGTGCATTGTCGACGATGCTCTCACTATCTGTTCGCAACTCTTCAAAGAAATAACTCCCCTAGAGAGTGTAAACAAATAATCCGAAGTAGACTTTAGTGTGTCTTTATAACTTCCTCATTCAGCATCTACATAGCCAACTATCTGTAGGGAACTAGATCTTCTGTACGTTAACATGAGGCTTTAGTACCTTGTAGGTACCTTAGAGCCTTCTTAACTGCTTTATAGTGTTCTATGCCTAGGTTGATCTGATATCTCCCAAACATCCCAGTAGTAAATTATGTCAGGGCGAATATATATTTGAGTATACATAGTGCTTCTGATAGTACAAGCATATGGTATTGACTTCATCCGATCTTTTTGACACTGATTCTGGAGACACTGATGATTTCCAAACTTATTGCCCTTGACTATTGGCGCTGGTGTGGCCTTACACTGATGCGTATTATACATCTATAGTACATTTTCATTGTATGACTTCTGTGAGAGTCCTAATACTCCCTTATGTCTATCTCTGTGAATTTCTATACCTAGAACAAAATAGGCTTCTCCCATGTCTTTCATATCAAAGTTCAAGGAAAGAAACCTTTTTGTTTCCGCCAGTAGATCCTTATCACTACTAGCTAAATGTATGTCATCGACATATAGAACAAGGAAGATATACTTTCATTTTTTAAACCTTGCATAAATGCAATTACCTCCCTTGTTTTCCTCGAAACCAAACTTTTTGATGGTTTGATTAAACTTGAGATACCATTGTCTAGTGGCTTACTTTAATACATAAGTGGACCTCCTTAGGTGACATCCCATATGTTCTTTTCCATGCTCGACAAAATCCTTTGGTTCTGCCATGAACACGTTTTCTACTAACTCTCCATTTAGGAATGTTGTCTTTACATCCATCTAATGGAGCTCTAGATCAAAATAGGCCACTAATGCCATAACGATCTGGAATGAATCTTTCATTGGGACACGTGATAAGGTTTCATGGTAGTTAATGCCTTCTCTCTGTGTGAACCCTTTGGCCACAAGTCTAGACTTATATCTTTCTACATTCCCTTTGGAGCCACGCTTGGACTTGTAGACCCAGTTATAGCCTACTGTTTTGACTCCTTAAGGATGCCCTCTAAGTCCCAAACTTTGTTCATTCTCATGGATTCCATTTCATCTTCAATGGCTAAAACCCACTTGGATGAATTTGGACTTCTCATAGCTTATTCATATGTAGTGGGATCACCTTTTGCATCAATGTCCCCACTAACATATATCTCATCAATTTTTGTGTATACACTTGTGTAAACTTCATAGTCACTAGGAATCGCATATCGTCTAGACCTTCTTAGACTTGTTTCTAGTTCTAGTTCATTCTAGGGCTCCTGTAATGGTACGTCACTTGGTGCAACACTACCACTGTCTTGTGAACTCTCCTATGCAACCGGCTCAGAAGGGCTAGGTTGCGTAGAAGGTGAAGCAACTTGCTCTGTAGTAGTTGCACTAGGTGATGCAACATTTGCATCAAGGGTTTCACCTCCTGTCGGTACAACCATTGGTGGAACCACATGCAGTGGGTATCGAGAAGTATGGCTCTTCAACCATCGGAATCGGGACATATGTCCTCTTTTCCTAAAGGCCAACATCTCTGAGTACCTTACTCCCTTTTTGAGCTGGACTATGTCCCAAATTCTAGGAGGTACCCGCTTGTCGTTGACCTCGTCATCGACACCAGACTCACCAAGGTGCTCATGGATGGAGGCAGCAACCTCAACATCATGTATGCAGACACCTTGGATCTCATGGGAATTGACCGGTCCTAGGTCTGGGCTGGGGCCATACCGTTTCATGGCATCACCCCCGGCAGAAGATTTCACCCTCTAGGGTAGATTGACCTTCCTATTTGCTTCAGGACTCCAACTACAGCATGGGCAACCTTCCTGTCAGGTAGGCTCGGGTACATGACCGAGCCCTCGACCCTGGCCTCGGCTCTCAGCAGGAATTAGATGTCTCCCTCAGGCATAAGTCAACAATAAGTACAAGTCGCACACCCTAGGCCATACCATCTATAAGGGCTGGGCTTCGCCTCCTCACCATACGCGACCAATCCCGGTGCTCCAGGCAACCCTCCTTGAAGCTATAAATAGGGGAGTCCACGGCTTCAAGGAGGCACACGAACACTTCACGATTTTCACCACCACCATGATATTGACACTTGCCTCAATCAACCCTAGGGACTTGGGATCCTCCCCTCTCCCGATCAGCTTATACTCTATATTGCAAGCACTTAGGTGCAAGTAATATAAGTCTCATCCTTCCTCTGCTGGAAGTAGGGCCTTCTCTTGCCCGAACCAGGATAATTGACTTGTGTCACTTTGCATCACCCATCTGGGCCAGGCACGCAACATCATTTCACTGGTTGGTGAGATCCTCGGGTCAAGAGACCGACATGTTTAAACTTGTCTAAAGCTTCTGATATTTCCTTAATAGGATAAATGTAACCATAGAGAGAGTAGTCATCTGTGAAGGTTATGAATGAGTCGAACCCATCTAATGTCCTAACTAGAAAAGGACCACAATTATATGTATGGATAATTTCTAACACTCTCATACTGTGTTTAGCATTTTTCTTAATCCGCTTCATAAATTTACTCTTAATATAATATCTGCATTGCTCTAAGTCTGTAAAGTCTAAGGGATGGAGAATTTGTTCCTTAATGAGACGCTCTATTCTCCCCTCAAAACATGTCCCAAACAATAGTGCCGTAATTTCGACGAGGACTCTCCATCACCTCTTTTTCTTTTCTTGCCACTATTGGCTGGATCATTTTCTGGTGTATATAAGACGTTAACAACATCACTGGGCGAAAGTAAATAAAGCATGTCTTGTAGGACGGCGAGACCAACATCTTTATTACTAAATTGAACGATACACTGTCTATCACCGAAGTGACAATGAACATCCTGATCATGTAGTCTAGAAACTGAAGTTAAGTGGATGTTTCCTTTCTGTTGGCCACTGAAATTGTTCTTTGGCCCTTTGGGAGCCTTTGGCTTGAATGTTGCTTGTAGAATCCTGGTGATCATGCTTCATCTTCTTCTTGAACTTTTTTCTTGAAATTCTTGTTCTGTTTGGGGATATTCCTTTTGACAAGATTGATAGGGTCACCTATTTGATTCTTCATCCTTTCTTCCTCCTAGACACACCGTGCCATGAGTTGATCTATGTTGCACATGTACTTTACACTGGTGTTATACTGAACATAAATTGTCTCATACTCTGGAATAGCACCCTTAATAGGGTCCTCGAGGAGACTCTTATTGTGATCAAGTACTTTACATTTGGATCTTTTTCACTTGACCTTATCGATGTTGTATTGCAGTATTTTATGGTCATACTGAGGTGAGCCCACTGTAGGCTTAGTGGGTTTCTCATTATTTCAATCTTTTTCTTGCCATAAGTGGTAATAAATACCATCTAGCGGTTTAATCTGTTCTATCTCACCAACTTCTAGGCATGTGTGTGCACTTTTGCAAGATAAACTAGAAAATATTTAAGGCAACTGAAATAAAAATAATGAATCATAGAACTTACGTGAATTAAATATTCGACGTTGGTCAAATAATAACCATGCCTCATAAACTAAGTTTTTGGTTCTAAAATTTTAAACCATCGTTGGATGATATAGAAAACTTAACTCTCGTACAAAAGTGTGACAAAAACATTCAACGTTGGTTAAAATATTCAATCATCACAATTTTTCTGAATTTGTATGCACTTAATGAGAATTAATCCATGTGGGCTTCATAATAAACAGTAATGCATAGAAAAATAATAATAATTTGATTCTAAAATTGTAGACCACCCGTTGGATAGTCTAGAAAATATGTACTTGTATAAACTATGGTAACATTGTCTAATGTTGTTTAAAATATTCAATGACAACAATTTTTCTGAATTCTATGTAATTTAAACAATAATTAATCCACCAACATAATTATCTGGAAATTGCATAACATATAAACAAAGTATCAAAGTACGCAGCGGAATAAAAAATAGTCCATAACTATCTCTATAATTTTCTTCATCTGAAAAAAATATTTCTAAAATATTTCTGAATCTTTTCTTTACTATTTTCTGATTTCTTTTTCTAGGAAATAAACTCGAATTCATATTTAATGGAAAAATGACTAATTTTGGCCAACTTCGGCCTTGCGGCCTGCAGTTATGGCCTTACGGCCCACTACGGCTCAGCTGCGCTGCGCTGCCTGTGGGGAGGGTGAGTCCGCGCCCGGGCCTTAACCTGGGCTCGGGTCACGGATTTGGCCCATGCGACCGCTGCCCCGCCTGTCTTCCTATCAGCCGTTGGATTACATCCGATGGACCAGAATCGGCAGAGTACTGTAGCTCTGGATATTTAAAGCGGGGACAAAGAAAGCTGTCACTCACCACCGCTGACGTACCACAAGGATTCGTAAACAAGGTCCAGGGCTCCAGGCTACACCTACTAATGGTGTTTTTTGTCAGCTAACTAATTACTATTAAATTCCATTCTATTTCAATTTCTTTACTCCATGAAAAAAATACTATTCTAGTTTATTTGATCATTTTTTTTTGAATTGACCTAACATAGTTTGAACTTGCATCAAGGTGCATTGGACAAATGCAGAGTTTGTGGCAACTCATTTTTAACTGACGGTATCTCTGAACTGTCACAGAATGCTAGGCTTGGCACCAGCTTCCCAACTGATAACCAGTCAATGCTCCGGTAGAAGAGAGACTGATAACCCAGCTGCGGCCCGATCCGAGTCCGGGGGCCCAAGGCGCGGGAGGCGACGGCGATGGACGCGCGCCCACGACGGCGGAGGGCGCGCACGGCGGAGGGCGCGGCGGCGACGCTGCGAAAGGCGTGGTGCCGGCTGCGGCTGTCCGCGCGCGACCCGGCGCGCGTGCCGCCCTGGGACGCCGTCGTGCTCACGGCCGCCAGCCCTCAGCAGGCCGCGCTCTACAACCGCCAGCTCGAGCGCGCCCGCGCCCTCGGCCGCTTCCCGGCCTCCACCGCGGCCATCGCCGTCCCCGACCCCGACGGCGCCCGCATCGGCTCCGGCGCCGCCACGCTCCACGCCGTCGCTGCCCTTGTTCGCCACCTCGCCGCCCAGGTCCCGACCTACTTACCTGCCCTCTGCGCTTATCGCTACCTTGCTTTAATCTACTCGGACCGTTGTTCCGTTGGCGGCCTATAGTGGGATGTCGGGATTTTCTTCGCAGGCTTCCAAGGAAGAGATCGGCGAATTCCTTCTCGAAGGCGGAAATGGTGGTTCGGGGGATGAGGCCACGATCGCCGCGGCAGCGGGATTCATGGCGAAGAAGCACGTGCTCTTGCTTCACGCCGGGGGCGACAGCAAGAGGGTTCCGTGGGCGAACCCCATGGGGAAGGCGTTTCTCCCTCTGCCTTACCTGGCCGGGGACAATCCCGATGGACCTGTTCCGCTCCTGTTCGATCACATTCTTGCCATCTCCTCCAGTGCAAGGCAAGCTTTCAACAACCAAGGTTGTAGCTCAGACAATATTGACTGATCAGTGCACTTATACAATGCCCAAAGAAAAGAAGGGACTGCCACATCTGTTTCCGTTTCTAATTGCCCGTAGATGACCAGGTGGGATCTTCATAATGACCGGGGATGTTCTCCCGTGCTTTGATGCCTCCAATCTATATCTTCCTGACGATGCTGCTTGTATTGTGACGGTGCCCACCACTCTGGATGTGGCTGCTAATCATGGAGTGGTTGTAGCATCAAAGGACGCTGGGATCGATCAGGAGACCTACTCGCTTTGCTTGGTTGATGATCTCCTGCAGAAGCCTACAGTGAGCGAGCTTGCAGAGGGCCATGCCATCCTAGATGACGGGAGAGCATTGCTTGACACAGGAATAATAGCCGCAACGGGTAAAGCATGGCAGGACCTTGTTACCCTTGCACATTCATCTAGCCATTCCGTGGTTAAGGAGCTCATGACTTGTAACAAAGAGGCAAGCTACCATTTCCAGCATTGTGAGCTATAACATTTGGCAGACATTATTAATTTTCTTTCTCATAGTTTCTTAAGATGCTTTTGGATGTTGCAAACAGGTGAATTCATTTCTTTTGAAACCTGCTCGCTAAATTAAGAAAACATGATTATTCTGCAAAAAAAACTGATGTGCAGGATGCTCCTGATTGTACATTCTGAATAGCCTTCTAACCCTTAATCTGTAATTTGATATCAACACTATGTTTCAGTTTCTACTTTGATGTATGCTAGTAACTAAACAAGTTATGTGGTAGAAACTGAATATATATTCTTGATCATACAGTTCTTCTATCCTTAAGAAATCCTAGTATTCACTATTTGTTCCATGTTGAAAGTGGATTTACAGAACTCCATTGATCAATCTTCTAGTAACATGTATAATTTAGATTTGAAATGTCAAATGTGTTCTAAAGTCTACTCCTTAGGCTTCTTTGCTTCCTGTTAGGCATATTTCTCTAATTGCAGATGCACCTTTTGAGATTTCGGTTTGTGTGATCATGCTTGCCAATATATTGCAGCTAAGCTTATATGAGGATCTTGTGGCGGCATGGGTACCAGCCAAGCATGTATGGTTGCGGAACCGTCCATTGGGCAAGGAACTGATTTCTGCTTTAGGAAAACAAAGGCTTTTCAGCTTTTGTTCATGTATGTTCCTACTAATCATTCAGTAACAATTTCTTTTGGACTTGTGCATTATCTTGGTTTTCTATCTAGAGGTTATGCCATTTAAGTTTTCATGTATTTATTGAAACTGTTATCTTCCTGATCAGGCGTGAGATATTATTTGTATCATCTTTTGTGTCAGTTTCACAGTTGAAATGCTAAATTCGGATGGTTTTCCTTTTCAGATGACTTCTCATTTCTACATTTTGGCACATCCGCGGAGGTTCTTGATCACCTGGCGGGTTCCTATTCTGGACTTGTAGGTCGAAGGCATATGTGCTCACTACCAGAGACTACTGCTTGTGATATTGCAGCGACAGCTATTATTTTGTGTACAAAGATTTCTTCTGGAGTCTCAATAGGAGAGGATACATTGGTTTATGATTCAGTACTTTCCGGTAGAATACGGATCGGCTCGCAATGTATTATTGTCTCGGTGAATATACGTGAGTTTGATGGTAGCGCTCGTTTCACATTACCTGATCGACATTGCCTCTGGGAAGTACCTTTGGCAAACTCTGCGGGGAGGGTTTTGGTTTACTGTGGTCTTCACGATAATCCAAAAGTTTCTATTCAGAAGGATGGGACGTTCTGTGGCAAGCCATGGATAAATGTGTTGGAAGATCTTAGAATCCAGGATACGGATCTGTGGGGTTCAACTAGCCAGGACAAATGCTTATGGACTGCAAAGCTTTTTCCTGTCATGTCTCTCCCAGAAATGCTTAATGTGGGCATGTGGCTTATGGGATCAGAGCGTGACCCAGATGGGAGAATAGCTTCCTTGTGGCAAAAATCACAGAGGATCAGCCTGGAAGAGCTGCATCGTGCTATTGATTACAGACAACTTTGCACCGATTCGAGCAAGCATCAGGCAAATCTTGCAGCTGACATAGCCAAGGCTTGCATGAACTATGGCTTACTCGGTCGTAATGTGTTTCAACTTTGTGAGGAAATGTTACAAAAAGATACATGTTTAGCAGTCTATGAAGAATTACTTTCATTTTTTCCAAGTCACAGTGAACAGTATCCTGGGGTTCTTCCTCAGAGCAGAGAATATCAGGTCAAGCTGGATCTGCTTAGAGCTTCTGGAGATCTTTCCACTGCATGTACGGTGGAAGAGAAAGTGTGGGCTTCCATTGCAAGCGAAACTGCATCGGCGATAAAATATGGATCCAAAGGTGCGTACAATAGTCACTACACAACATTTAGTCATTTAAAATAGCTAAAGGCCTTGCATTTCCAAAACTAACTGCTGTGCTTACTGTGACTTTCCTCAAATTCCATGGTATCAACACGAGCTAATTGTGGTCGGTTTTACCATTTGAAATGAACCATCAGTATTGCTATTATATAGCTAACAGATTTCATTCTTTTAGAGCCATCTAGCGGCAAGATGTCTTCAAACCATGAAAGCTTCCATCCAAGGAAGACTGTTGTAGAATTACCAGTTCGTGTGGACTTTGTTGGGGGTTGGAGTGATACACCTCCGTGGAGCTTGGAGCGTCCAGGTTGTGTTTTGAATATGGCTATAAGTTTGCAAGGAAGCCTTCCAGTCGGTGCTATGATAGAGACAACAGAGGACCACCTTGGAGTAAGGATCGAAGACGACGCTGGTAGACATGTTCATATCGATAATCTGGCTTCTATTTCTTATCCATTCAAAGAAAGTGATCCATTCCGTCTCGTCAAGTCCGCTCTTATTGTTACTGGAATCCTTGGCCACGAGATACTGTCGAAATCAGGCCTGAACATCAGGACATGGTCGAATGTTCCTCGTGGAAGTGGACTGGGAACTTCTAGTATATTATCAGCTGCTGTTGTTAAGGGACTGTTCCAAGTGATGGAGGACGACGAAAGTGACGACAGTGTTGCTAGAGCCGTGCTAGTGGTGGAACAAATAATGGGCACAGGTGGTGGGTGGCAAGACCAAATTGGGGGCCTATATCCTGGGATCAAGTGCACCCAGAGTTTTCCAGGACAACCGTTACGGTTGCAAGTTGTTCCGGTGTTGACCGTTCCTCAGCTGATCCAGGAATTAGAAGAACGTCTCCTGGTTGTATTCACTGGCCAAGTAAGTTCATCATTTCTGCTTGAAGCATAAAAATCATTTTTTTACTCCATTGCTTGTGACCCTGCACGCGCTATATCTAGAAGTGAATGAACTAAAGCACTAATATGTCAATCTTTCTCAAACTTGTATCTAGCATAATGAGGTCCTAGGTATTAGGCATCCACAATTGCTGTTTTCATTGATGGCGGCCACGCTGTCCATGTGCCGTTATGATTGTTGTTTAACGTCTTCCACAATATCGCTGTTCCTCCCTAAACAAATCTGTATAGGTAAGGCTCGCCCACCAAGTCCTGCAGAAAGTCGTGACCCGGTACCTCCGCCGCGACAGCATCCTGATATCCAGCATCAAGAGGCTAGCGGAACTAGCCAAGATCGGGAGAGATGCGCTGATGAACGGTGAGCTGGACGAGCTCGGCGGCATCCTGCTGGAGGCCTGGAGGTTGCACCAGGAGCTGGACCCTTTCTGCAGCAACAGGCCCGTGGACGAGCTGTTCGCCTTCGCCGACCCTTACTGCTGCGGGTACAAACTGGTCGGAGCTGGTGGCGGTGGCTTCGCGTTGCTGCTTGCCAAGAACCCGAGCTGCGCCAGAGAGCTTCGACGGGCGCTTGAAGAGTCCGACACCTTCGATGTGAAGGTGTACGATTGGAACGTCGCCATGCCACGGTGAAGAGTAGCTGGCTCAAAGGGATTGTGTACACTCTATTGCTACCATAGACGCTGTTATCATTTTTTTTTGTGTCAGACGACTTAGGGTGGGGTGGTTGTGTGACTCTGATCCAAAAGTCGGCTATTATCAAGTGAGCAGCAGGCTTTCGGTTTGGTTGGCTTTTCCAACGCGGTCATGCCAAAAAAATCGCTGATCCAATGTCTCGTCAAACAGTTCCCGTTTCGTCCAGGCGGACGGCGGACACCACAGCAGGGTACTACGGCACTGTTGCCGGATCGATGGCGATAGTAGGTGTCGTTGTCGTCAACTCCTCCGGCCACACCCGTCCTTTTTTTGTGTGTACACCGACACGATTCAGCACCTGTTCTAGTGGTCGTTCCGTTGTCCACCGCCACCGCGTGTGGGCTCATGTGCGTCACCAGCTTACAGCCTAGCTGGTACTAGTATAGCTACTGGTCCATGGCCATGCATCCGCTAAGCTGATCCGATCGTCGCAAGGAGATTTGATTGAAGGAATTTAATTAATGGAAAGAGACAGTAGCAGTAGAAGCCAACAGAAAAAGAAAGCAAATGGAGATCCAATCTCCCTCCGATCATGCATTCAATTCAATTTTTTCAGCCAAGAAAGAACTGGACTCACTCTCGTTCCACAGCACACACAAAAAATGGAGATCTCAAAACTAGCGAGATAGAGGTAGCTAATCAGCTACTGTACCGCACAGTCAGAGGAGGAGGATCTGGAGCGCGAAGGATAGTGCGACGACGGATCCAGCGGCGGCGGCGGCGCGGGGCGCGGGCGAGGCGTTGGTCCCCTGTGGCGCGGCGGCGGCCGCGGACGCGAACCCGGCGGGCGGGTCGGCGGCGGGGGTGGGCGCGAGCGCGGCGAGGTCGGTGGCGGAGGGCTGGAGGTAGGTGCCGTTGGGCAAGGGCACGTCGACCCAGAGCTTCTGGCCCCTGCGGCAGTGGCCCGGCGCGCCGCTGGCGTAGTAGGCGCGGCCGGGCGCGGTGAGGTTGAATAAGGAGTTGCCGTCGGCGAGCCTGGCCACGGGGCGCGACAGGTCGCAGGACGCGAAGGCCGCCGGCGCCAGCTGCAGCACCGAGTCCTGGCTCGGCGGGTACAGGAACCCTGCGGGGGGAGGGGGAGGGGAGGTTGCGTGAGTGAGTGAGTATGTGAGGCGGCGGCGGAGATGGACGGTGGCGGGGGAATGGGATGCGGTGCTTACAGATGGAGTCGCCGAGCGCGAAGTGGATGGACTTGGCCCAGCGCTTGTAGACGTCGGGCTTGGACGGCGGCGGCACGCCCCAGGCGTCCAGGTCGCCTACCTTGTACACGGCGCCCGCGCAGACGCCCACCAGTAGCAGGAGCAGGAGCAGCACCACCACAGCCGCCGACGCGGATGCCGATGCCGCCCGCGCACGCATCCTCATCCTGTGCTCGTGGGCTTTGCTTCGCAAAACCTGCCCTGCTTGCTGCTTTGTGCTTGTGGGCTTGTGTTGGCTTTATTTATCTATGAGAGGCTGGCAGAGGCAGAGTGCAGAAAGTGTGCGACTCCATGCCCCGCGTCGCGGCTCGGACCATGTGTTCCGGCCGGAATCTCCGGTACTGCCTACCGCCGCCGTCTCCTTAATCACGTCGGCGGACGGCTTTGGTTCCAGCATAGACGGCCGTGGGCCACTGGGCCGTGGGCTGCTGTGCAGTGCAAGTGCAAGTGGAGTTCAGTCCAGGGCGCGGCACGTGGGACTGTAGGGGCGACCACGTGAACAGAAGCAGAGGCCGAGTGGGGTGGGGGCAGCTGCTCGTGCCGTCGTGCGGTGCCGGTGCGTAGCGGTGGACCAAAAAACCCAATACCTATTACCTAAATCCGAACTACCCAAACCCGTATTCAATCTACCCAAACCCTAATAGCAGCTTCCGTTTCTGAATGGAAAGGTGTTTTTATCATGAAAAGGGCTTGTAAATAAAAGGATTAAAGAATGACGAACGTGGAAGTATTTGCCCTGTCTTTGTCAGGCTGATCTGCTTTACAATTTGTTCTCTAATTGAAGTCGGCATCATCTTCTTCTCCAATATCTCATTTACTTTTGATAAATCTAAAGAAGTGATTACATCTATTTACGTAGCGGTTCTTTATTTGTTTGACCTAGTAATATATTACGGTGGATGAAATCTAATTAGGTAAATCGGGATTATCTGAACCTGAACCTAAATTTTCGGGTACCCGAAGTTTCGAGTACCAACTTATTTTGGATACATTCAGGTAGCGGTTTTCAAAATTCAAATTTTAGAAAAACCTGAATTACCTAACCCAATTTTTTTTTGAATAACCCGAACGACCACCCTTGCGAACCGAACGTCGAGCTCGTCCCGTGCAGAGTTCAGTCCACTGTAGACCAGCACTCACCACTGTTCATAGTTCCAGGGCTCCATGCCAGTTCGTGCGGCCTCCCCACTCCCCAGCTCCAGACGCCCGGCCTGTCCGTCTCGGTCAGACTGGCCTGTCCGTCTCGGTCAGACTGGGGACTAATTTTGTTTTTAAATATAATACTAGGTGAGTGTCCGTGCGTTTTAACAGGAATATATAATACCATAATGACTTATGTACAAATATGTGTTATATTATTGTGAGAAAATGTTTCGTAATCTATTTATGATCTTAGTCATACATAAATTTTGTTATTTTAATCTAGTTGTTTCACCACTACATTGCAACCATTAGTATCACACGGACTTCTATATATGATTTTAATAATGTCATGTCAATTGCATTATTTCAATGCTAAGACTGTCACAATAAATTACAAATATATACAAATCTTTAGAAAATATCCCAAGATCTTACAATTCAAACGGGAGGCAGAACCAGGGGAGGAAGCTTACCCTTTAAATTCTTCATAGTAGTAGAGATATATGCATGGACACGTAACTATATCCAAATAATAGATGAATTGGTAAAGGACTCAATAACATTGATGTGGGGATTTCTTATCCTCTTCTTGTCAAGCTTGATTGCGTAAGGTGGTGGCCTTTGGGATCTAGTACAGAAACGTGCCAATCTCCCCCTCGATCTGCCCCTAATGTTGACGGCAGGCAGCGGAGCATCTGCCTCAAGCGTTGTGTGGCTATGGAGCTTCTTCATGAGCTGTTGGTTGAGCGTCCTGAGATGTACCACATCCTCCTTCAGCGACACAGTGTCGGCCTTCTTCTCCTGATACTTCCTAATAGTGGTGCGATTCCCCGAGGAGCACTTCATTTGAGGTCCCGTTGCTGCCGTTGCCTGGCGCTTGGCACCGACCCACCCAGCACCTGCTCCATATAGTTTTGAATCTTTTGATTAGTGTTTGGTTCGCTTGCTTAAACCACGAAAAGGATAGACTTAAAAAACAGAAAATAGCTAACCAAATGATATATCATAGTGCAATTGAGCGAAAAAATGTTTGGCTCTATCACATTTTAAACTATAAAAGGAGATCATTTTAAAAGCATGACAACTGAGAACTTGTGAAAATATTTGAACATACTAAACAGATCTTGTGTAATTGAACATACCAGAAGTCATTTTTTGGTCGATGTCAAGTTTGATTTGGATGGATTGGGCATGGCAAATCCACAAGCAACCTGCGGACCTTCCTAAGAGCAACTAAGTAAGCTTAGTGGGAAGGAATAACATACCATTGTGAGTACTTTATCAACTTTGGACAGAGAAGGATAGATAAAATTGTAGCAGTTTTTTACAGGCAAGCAGTAAGTTACCTGCCCTTTATTTCTATAAGAAGCCAAAATAAGCGAAACATGAGCAACTGAAGGCATTGCAAATCCAAGAGCCTATAGGACATAACATTACAACAAACATATTTATGAAGTGTCAGGGATACCGATTATGAAAAACAAGATAAAAGAAGCTAGAGTATTAACTTTGTATATTAGAGCTTGTTGCAATGTATTTGGTAAATGCTCTTCGGCTCTGTAACAAAATAGAGTAATCTCGTAACTCCAAGGATGCCACTATGCCAGACATTCAATAGGCAGATTGAAACAGAGATGAAAAAAGGCAACTCAAACAGAGATGTCAAGGAACAATGGAGCACTTAATAAGAGAAACTGGACTGTGGCCAATATTTATAGAATGAGAGACAACTAATGCACAGTCTGCCAGTTACTGTTGGGGACTTGTTCTCAAATGCTTCGGATTAAGAACAAGGCAACATAAAGAGTGTTAAATGATGAGGTCCTTCGTCCCTCGAAACATTATTTCCCTTCAGGATATAATGTACTCCGGACGAAGGTCACAAACGATGTACCTTCGTAAGTGCGACAAGTTATGACGAAGGACTCATGAGCAACATTAAAAGTAATATAAACATTTAAACTTTATTATCATGTCATTTCTATTTTATTATCGTATATCAATATAAATGACTTCAAATTACAAGTGTACCTTCGGATTGCAGAAAGACAAAAGTACACGGATGACGCAAAAGTAAATGCCAGATCAGCGTGAACAGTACGGGAGTACTGTTCATCTATTTATAGACGCGGGACGCAGCCCTCGTAAAATTACATTCATGTCCATTACATTTGCCAATGACTTATGGAAATCTGTCAAGGCCCAAGTAGTCTTTTCATCTTTAAGTCGGTTCCCCTCTCTGCTATCGCGACGAAGCTTCCCTGCGCACAGCTTCGGCTATGCACCATCCTTCGTGGAGCTTGGTAATCAGCCCGTCCTCCATTTTAATCCCCCTTCGTCTGGTTCAGGCTTCGTCCTGACCATACTTCATGTTCATAATTCTGAGTCCGAAGATACCTGTTCACATAATCCACTTGGAAAACATTGTCAAATCATGTTTTTGAGGACCTTCAGAGGACGAAGGCCCCCAACAGTAGCCCCTCGCAATATTAATTTGTTAATGATAAATTCATATTGTGATATGGACGAAGGCCTTGAGCCGAAGGTCCGAAAAAACACCTTCCCTTTGCTAGAATAGCAACATTCACTGACAAGCGGGGTCTTTCAATTTTCAACGCCCTGGGGGTATAAATAAGATCATACCGCAAACTTATTTGGTACGCACACTTGCCATCTGCTTCGGCCCACTAAATTTTTAGCTCTTGTGCACTAAGATTTGCTGATCTTTTTGATTTTGAAGCTTCGGCCTTGAAAACAGTTTTTTAGCGTTTCCGAAGATGTCTGAAGGTAAGAAGATCCCTGCTGAGACGAAGCTGAGTCTCGACGAAGAGAAGAACTTGGGGTTCCTTATAGCGATGGCGGAGACCAATACGGAGAAAATCACCAAGGAGATTCTTGAAGGTTTGTCCGAAGATACTGGTGACAGCGACAGTTATGATGTAGAAAGTGGTGGGGAAGAGTCCGAAGATCGACCATGGCGGCCAAGTCACACGGTTTTCGGGAAAACCACTATTAAGCAGAATCATATTGATAATATGAGGGGGAGGTATTTTCGAGATATATCTATTGTGAGGGTTGATGCTGGAGAAAAGACTTCTCCCACCCCCGAAGAAGATGAAGTCGTAATCTTCCGAAGCTTTCTCAAGGCTGGGCTTCGATTCCCCCTAAGCAACTTTGTTGTTGAAGTCCTGAAGACATTTCAAGTCTACCTTCATCAAATTACTCCCGAAGCTATCATCAGAATGGGGATGTTTGTCTGGGCTGCGAGAAGCCAAGGTTTAGAACCAAATGCTAAAAGCTTTTGCAACATTCATGAGTTGTTATATGAGACGAAGCCCTGGGGGAAAGAACAATATCACAACAACTTTGGGTGTTACAGCTTCGGTGCCCGCTCCGGGTCAAGCCGCCCTGTGCCGACCTTTCGGAAGAGGTGGCCCGGAGCCTGGATGACTGAATGGTTCTATGTAAAGAATGACTTAACAGCGCAAGAAGATGTCACGAGTATCATTATGCGCCCCATCTGGCAACGCTTCGGACTACGTGAGAGCACCTAGAGGGGGGGGTGAATAGGTGATCCTGTAAAAACTTCAAACTTAAGCCACAAAAACTTGTTAAGTGTTAGCACGATTATTGCCAAGTCGCTAAGGTGAAGTCTCAACAAAACACAGTACCACAAGAAGATCAAGCACAGGGGTGACACAGTGGTTTTATCCCGTGGTTCGGCCAAGACCAACGCTTGCCTACTCCACGTTGTGGCGTCCCAACGGACGAGGGTTGCAATCAACCCCTCTCAAGCGGTCCAAAGACCTACTTGAATACCACGGTGTTTTGTTGTTCCTTTCACTATCCCGTTTGCAAGGAATCTCCACAAATTGGAGTCTCTTGCCCTTACAAGTATATGATCACAAAGAAAGCACAGAGTAAGGGAGGGAAGCAACACACACAAATCCACAGCAAAAGCGCACACACACGACCAAGAATCGAGCTCACAAGACTATCTCAGAGTTCTCACTTAGAACAGAGCTCGAATCACTTAGAAACACAAACGAATGCGCAGAGACTTAGTGTGGATGATCAAGAATGCTCAAAGGTTGCTTGTGTGTCTCCTCCATGCGCCTAGGGGCTCCTTTTATAGCCCCAAGGCAGCTAGGAGCCGTTGAGAGCAAATCCGGAAGGCCATCCTTGCCTTCTGTCGTCGGGGGCACCGGACAGTCCGGTGCACACCGGACACTGTCCGGTGCCCGATTTCTTTCCATAACGGGCGCTTCTGACCGTTGCCGACCGTTGGAAGATCTGGCGCAGTTGGCGCACCGGACATGTCCGGTGCACACCGGACAGTCCGGTGCCGTCTTCCGACCGTTGGCTCGGCCACGTGTCACGCGCAGATTGCGCGGCCGACCGTTGGCCCGGCCGACCGTTGGCTCACCGGACAGTCCGGTGCACACCGGACAGTCCGGTGAATTTTAGCCGTACGCCGCCGGCCAATTTCCCGAGAGCGGCCAGTTCGAGCCGAGTCGGCCTGGCGCACCGGACACTGTCCGGTGCACACCGGACAGTCCGGTGCTCCAGACCGAGCTGGGTCTTGGCTGCACACAGCCAAGTCATTTCCTCCTCTTCTCTCTTCTTCTTCTTTCTGTTTCTAACACTTAGACAAATATATTAGTACACAAAACCAATGTACTAAGGCTTAGAAACATACCTTTATCTCATGATTTGCACCTTGTTCATCCATGTACATAAATTCACAATTAAGCACATGTGTTGGCACTCAATCACCAAAATACTTAGAAATGGCCCAAGGGCACATTTCCCTTTCAATCTCCCCCTTTTTGGTGATTTATGCCAACACAATATAAAGCAACTAGAACAAGTGCAAACTCACTTCAAATAAAATAAATTTAAGTTTTATTCAATTTTGGCATATATGGATCATCCTTTGCCACCACTTGGTTTGTTTTTGCAAATCAAACTCAAATCTCTATCTCTAAGTTAAACACACATGTTGAAGCATAAAGAGAGTCATTCCAAAAGAGATTGATCAAAGATTTCAAAAACTCCCCCTATTTCCCATAATCAATACTTCTCCCCACAAGAAGCCAATTATTGACAAGAGAGACAACATAAGAATTTTGACAAACCAAAAACTCTATTCTACTATTTTCAAAATCTCTCAAGTGGTAGCTGATCCATTTATTGCTTTGGCCTTTATTTTCTCCCCCTTTGGCATCAAGCACCAAAACGGGATCAATTTTGGCCCTTTAACCCCATTGCCTCACCAAAATCTTCAATTAAGAGCAAATGGCAATAAGAGTTAATAAGATGGACTTGGAATAAGTTACCCTCTCATCGGAGTGCAGTGGAAGTCTTGCATGATCCAAGTTCACCTTTTCCCTTTCAATTCTCCTTTGTGACTAAAACAAGCAAACTCAAACATATGGTTAGTCTCAAAGGGTCAAGTTGTAACACGTCTCCCCCTAAACATGTGCATCACTTTGCAACGGACTTGTGAGGTCCAGGGAGTGTTTGTACAACTTGAGCACCATAATAAGCAACAAAATTGCAGAATGAACATGATCAACGGCATAAATACATGTATGCTACAATTCAATCCAAGTTCCGCGAATCTAAGACATTTAGCTCACTACGCAGCCTGCAAAAGGTCTTCTCATCTAAAGGCTTGGTAAAGATATCGGCTAGCTGGTTTTCGGTGCTAACATAAAACACTTCGATATCTCCCTTTTGCTGGTGGTCTCTCAAAAAGTGATGCCGGATGTCAATGTGCTTTGTGCGGCTGTGCTCAACAGGATTTTCCGCTATTCGGATAGCACTCTCATTATCACATAGGAGTGGGACTTTGCTCAGATTGTAGCCAAAGTCCCTGAGGGTTTGCCTCATCCAAAGTAGTTGCGCGCAACACTGACCTGCGGCAACGTACTCGGCCTCAGCGGTGGATAGGGCAACGGAGGTTTGTTTCTTAGAGTTCCATGACACCAGGGACCTTCCTAAGAATTGGCACGTCCCTGATGTACTCTTCCTATCGACCTTACATCCAGCATAGTCGGAATCTGAGTACCCAATCAAGTCAAAGTTAGACCCCTTTGGATACCAGATCCCGAAGCAAGGCGTAGCGACTAAATATCTAAGAATTCGCTTCACCGCCACCAAGTGACACTCCTTAGGATCGGATTGAAATCTAGCACACATGCATACGCTAAGCATAATATCCGGTCTACTAGCACATAAATAAAGTAAAGACCCTATCATTGACCGGTATGCTTTTTGATCAACGGACTTACCTCCTTTGTTGAGGTCGGTGTGTCCGTCGGTTCCCATCGGAGTCTTTGCGGGCTTGGCATCCTTCATCCCAAACCGCTTTAGCAAATC
Source organism: Zea luxurians (assembly GCA_029449295.1). NCBI lineage: Eukaryota > Viridiplantae > Streptophyta > Magnoliopsida > Poales > Poaceae > Zea > Zea luxurians. The sequence continues at coordinate 151,218,356 of JAOPSE010000007.1, forward strand.
TTGCGTGTACTTTGTTTGGGAGATGAAGGTGCCATCCTTGAGTTGCTTCACTTGGAACCCAAGGAAGTAATTCAACTCGCCCATCATTGACATCTCGAATTTCTGCGTCATCACCCTGCTAAACTCTTCACAAGACTTTTGGTTAGTAGAACCAAATATTATGTCATCGACATAAATTTGGCACACAAACAAATCACCATCACAAGTCTTAGTGAAAAGAGTTGGATCGGCTTTCCCAACCTTGAAAGCATTAGCAATTAAGAAATCTCTAAGGCATTCATACCATGCTCTTGGGGCTTGTTTAAGTCCATAGAGCGCCTTAGAGAGCTTACACACGTGGTCGGGGTACCGCTCATCCTCGAAGCCAGGGGGTTGCTCCACGTACACCTCCTCCTTTATTGGCCCGTTGAGGAAAGCGCTCTTCACATCCATTTGGTACAACCTGAAAGAATGGTGAGCGGCATATGCTAGCAAGATACGAATGGACTCTAGCCTAGCCACAGGAGCAAAAGTCTCCTCAAAGTCCAAACCTGCGACTTGGGCATAACCTTTTGCCACAAGTCGAGCCTTGTTCCTTGTCACCACTCCGTGCTCGTCCTGTTTGTTGCGGAACACCCACTTGGTTCCCACAACATTTTGCTTGGGACGAGGCACCAGCGTCCAAACTTCATTGCGCTTGAAGTTGTTGAGTTCCTCCTGCATGGCCAACACCCAATCCGGATCTAGCAAGGCCTCCTCTACCCTGAAAGGCTCAATAGAGGAGACAAAAGAGTAATGCTCACAAAAATTAACTAATCGAGATCGAGTAGTTACTCCCTTGCTAATGTCACCCAAAATTTGGTCGACGGGATGATCCCTTTGAATCATCGCTCGAACTTGGGTTGGAGGTGCCGGTTGCGCTTCTTCCTCCATCACATGATCAACTTGTGCTCCCCCTTGATCACACGCCTCCTTTTGATGAACCTGTTCATCGTCTTGAGTTGGGGGTTGCACCGTCGTTGAGGAAGAAGGTTGATCTCGTTCATCTTGTTCCTGTGGCCGAACGTCTCCAATCGCCATGGTTCGTATAGCGGCCGTTGGAACATCTTCTTCATCTATATCATCACAATCAACAACTTGCTCTCTTGGAGAGCCATTAGTCTCATCAAATACAACGTCGCTAGAGACTTCAACCAAACCCGATGATTTGTTGAAGACCCTATACGCCTTTGTATTTGAATCATAACCTAATAAAAACCCTTCTATAGCTTTGGGAGCAAACTTAGAATTTCTACCCTTCTTCACTAGAATGTAGCACTTGCTCCCAAAAACACGAAAGTAAGATACATTGGGTTTGTTACCGGTTAGTAGCTCATACGAAGTCTTCTTGAGGAGTCGATGAAGGTAGACCCTGTTGATGGCGTGGCAAGCCGTGTTCACGGCTTCCGACCAAAAGCACTCGGGGGTCTTGAACTCTCCGAGCATCGTCCTTGCCATATCAATTAGCGTCCTGTTCTTCCTCTCTACCACACCATTTTGCTGTGGTGTGTAGGGAGCGGAGAACTCGTGCTTGATCCCTTCCTCCTCAAGAAACTCCTCCACTTGTAGGTTCTTGAACTCGGACCCGTTGTCGCTCCTTATCTTCTTCACCTTGAGCTCAAACTCATTTTGAGCTCTCCTGAGGAAGCGCTTGAGGGTCCCTTGGGTTTCAGACTTATCCTGCAAAAAGAACACCCAAGTGAAGCGGGAAAAGTCATCAACAATAACTAAACCATACTTACTTCCTCCTATGCTTAGATAGGCGACGGGTCCGAAGAGGTCCATATGCAGCAGCTCCAGAGGTCTCGACGTGGTCATCACATTCTTGCTGTGATGTGCTCCTCCCACTTGTTTACCTGCCTGACAAGCTGCACAAGGTCTATCTTTTTCGAAATAAACATTGGTTAGACCTATCACATGTTCTCCCTTTAGAAGCTTGTGCAGATTCTTCATCCCCACATGTGCTAAGCGGCGATGCCACAGCCAGCCCATGCAAGTCTTAGCCATTAAGCATGTATCTAGACCGGCTTCTTCTTTTGCAAAATCTACTAAGTAAAGCTTGCCGTCTAGTACACCCTTAAAAGCTAGTGAACCATCACATCTTCTAAAGACAGACACATCTACATTTGTAAATAAACAATTATATCCCATTTGACATAATTGACTAACAGATAGCAAATTATATCCAAGACTCTCCACTAGGAATACATTTGATATAGAATGCTCATTAGAAATTGCAATTTTACCTAACCCTTTTACCTTGCCTTGATTCCCATCACCGAATATAATTGAATCTTGGGAATCCTTATTCTTGACGTAGGAGGTGAACATCTTCTTCTCCCCCGTCATATGGTTTGTGCATCCGCTGTCGATAATCCAGCTTGAACCCCCGGATGCATAAACCTGCAAGGCAAATTTAGGCTTGGGTCTTAGGTACCCAACTCATGTTGGGTCCTGCAAGGTTAGCACAAATATCTTTAGGGACCCAAATGCAAGTCCTGTCTCCCTTGCATTTTGCCCCTAACTTCCTAGCAACTATTTTCCTATCCTTTCTACAAATAGCAAAGGAGGTGTTTAAAGCACAATAAATTATAGAAGGTTCATTCACTACTTTCCTAGGAGCATGAATAACATTCTTTCTAGGCACATGAGCAATATTTCTCCTAGGCATATGTACACCATTTCTCCTACACATATTCCTATCATGCTTATAAGAAGAACTAGAAGCAAACATGGCATGAGAATCATAAACATGTGAATCAAAATCATTATAAGCATTTCTAGCATTTCTCCTATCACTATACATAAAAGCATGGTTCCTTTTAGCACTACTAGCCATAGGGGCCTTCCCTTTCTCCTTGACGAAGATGGGAGCCTTATGGCTTGTTAAGTTCTTGGCCTCTCTCTTGAAGCCAAGACCATCCTTAATTGAGGGGTGTCTACCAACCGTGTAGGCATCCCTTGCAAATTTTATTTTATCAACTTCATTCTTGCTAGTCTTAAGTTGGGCATTAAGACTAGCCAATTCCTCATTTAATTTGGAAATTAAAACTAGGTGTTCACTACAGGCATCAATATCGAAATCCTTACATCTAGTGCAAATCTTAACATGTTCTACACACGAATTAGATTTATTTGCTACTTCTAATTTAGCATTTAAATCATTGTTAACACCTTGTAAAGTAGAAATGGTTTCATGACAAGCAGATAGTTCACTAGAAAGCATTTCATTTCTTTTAATTTCTAAAGCATATGATTTTTGTGCCTCTACAAATTTATCATGTTCATCATACAATAAATCCTCTTGCTTTTCTAAAAGCCTATCCTTTTCATTCAATGCATCAATCAATTCATTGATTTTATCTATCTTAGATCTATCTAAGCCCTTGAACAAGCATGAATAATCTATGTCATCATCATCACTAGACTCACTATCACTAGAAGAAGCATAAGTGGAGTCTTGAGTACTCACCTTCTTCTCCCTTGCCATAAGGCAAGTGAGACGCTCGTTGGGGAAAAGAGCCGATTTGTTGAAGGCAGTGGCGGCGAGTCCTTCGTTGTCGGAGTCGGAGGAGGAGCAATCCGAGTCCCACTCCTTTCCTAGATGCGCCTCGCCCTTTGCCTTCTTGTATTGCTTCTTCTTCTCTCTTTTGTTCCCCTTTTCCTGGTCACTTTCATTATCGGGACAGTTAGCGATAAAATGACCAAGCTTACCGCATTTGAAGCATGAGCGCTTCCCCTTGGTCTTGGTCTTGCTTGGCTGCCCCTTGCGACCATTTAGCGCCGTCTTGAATCGCTTGATGATGAGAGCCATCTCTTCATCATTGAGTCCGGCCGCCTCAATCTGTGCCACCTTGCTGGGTAGCGCCTCCTTGCTTCGTGTTGCCTTGAGAGCAAGGGGTTGCGGCTCGTTGATCGGACCGTTCAACGCTTCGTCGACATATCTTGCCTCCTTGATCATCATCCGCCCGCTTACGAATTTTCTAAGCACTTCCTCGGGCGTCATCATCGTGTACCTGGGATTCTCACGAATATTGTTCACGAGATGAGGATCAAGTACGGTAAAGGACCTGAGCATTAGGCGGACGACGTCGTGGTCCGTCCATCGCGTGCTCCCGTAGCTTCTTATCTTGTTGATAAGGGTCTTGAGCCGGTTGTACGTTTGCGTTGGCTCCTCGCCCCTTATCATCGCGAACCGTCCAAGCTCTCCCTCCACCAACTCCATCTTGGTGAGCAAGGTGACGTCGTTCCCCCCATGAGAAATCTTGAGGGTGTCCCAGATTTGCTTGGCGTTGTCCAAGCCGCTCACTTTATGGTATTCATCCCTGCACAAGGAAGCTAGAAGAACAGTAGTAGCTTGTGCATTCTTATGAATTTGTTCATTAATGAACATGGGACTATCCGAACTATCAAAGTGCATTCCACTCTCTACAATCTCCCATATACTCGGATGGAGAGAGAATAGGTGACTACGCATTTTGTGGCTCCAAAATCCGTAGTCCTCTCCATCAAAGTGTGGGGGCTTGCCGAGTGGAATGGAGAGCAAATGTGAATGTGAACTTTGCGGAATACGAGAGTAATCAAAAGAAAAGTTCGAATTAACCGGTTTCCTTCTCTCGTAGTTGTTGTGGTCCTCGTCCTTTTGGGAAGAAGTAGACTCGTCGCTGTCGTAGTAGACGATCTCCTTGATGCGCCTTGTCTTCTTCTTCTTCCCTTCCTTCCGTCTTTGGCCCGAGCCGGAGTCGGTAGGCTTATCGTCCTTCGGCTCGTTGACGAAGGATTCCTTCTCTTTGTCATTGATCACAATACCCTTCCCCTTAGGATCCATCTCTTCGGGCGGTTAGTCCCTTTGTGAAGAGAACGGCTTTGATACCAATTGAGAGCACCTAGAGGGGGGGGGTGAATAGGTGATCCTGTAAAAACTTCAAACTTAAGCCACAAAAACTTGTTAAGTGTTAGCACGATTATTGCCAAGTCGCTAAGGTGAAGTCTCAACAAAACACAGTACCACAAGAAGATCAAGCACAGGGGTGACACAGTGGTTTTATCCCGTGGTTCGGCCAAGACCAACGCTTGCCTACTCCACGTTGTGGCGTCCCAACGGACGAGGGTTGCAATCAACCCCTCTCAAGCGGTCCAAAGACTTACTTGAATACCACGGTGTTTTGTTGTTCCTTTCACTATCCCGTTTGCAAGGAATCTCCACAAATTGGAGTCTCTTGCCCTTACAAGTATATGATCACAAAGAAAGCACAGAGTAAGGGAGGGAAGCAACACACACAAATCCACAGCAAAAGCGCACACACACGACCAAGAATCGAGCTCACAAGACTATCTCAGAGTTCTCACTTAGAACAGAGCTCGAATCACTTAGAAACACAAACGAATGCGCAGAGACTTAGTGTGGATGATCAAGAATGCTCAAAGGTTGCTTGTGTGTCTCCTCCATGCGCCTAGGGGCTCCTTTTATAGCCCCAAGGCAGCTAGGAGCCGTTGAGAGCAAATCCGGAAGGCCATCCTTGCCTTCTGTCGTCGGGGGCACCGGACAGTCCGGTGCACACCGGACACTGTCCGGTGCCCGATTTCTTTCCATAACGGGCGCTTCTGACCGTTGCCGACCGTTGGAAGATCTGGCGCAGTTGGCGCACCGGACATGTCCGGTGCACACCGGACAGTCCGGTGCCGTCTTCCGACCGTTGGCTCGGCCACGTGTCACGCGCAGATTGCGCGGCCGACCGTTGGCCCGGCCGACCGTTGGCTCACCGGACAGTCCGGTGCACACCGGACAGTCCGGTGAATTTTAGCCGTACGCCGCCGGCCAATTTCCCGAGAGCGGCCAGTTCGAGCCGAGTCGGCCTGGCGCACCGGACACTGTCCGGTGCACACCGGACAGTCCGGTGCTCCAGACCGAGCTGGGTCTTGGCTGCACACAGCCAAGTCATTTCCTCCTCTTCTCTCTTCTTCTTCTTTCTGTTTCTAACACTTAGACAAATATATTAGTACACAAAACCAATGTACTAAGGCTTAGAAACATACCTTTATCTCATGATTTGCACCTTGTTCATCCATGTACATAAATTCACAATTAAGCACATGTGTTGGCACTCAATCACCAAAATACTTAGAAATGGCCCAAGGGCACATTTCCCTTTCACTACGAAGGCCGAAGGTTGAAATGGATGAAGCAGCTGAGGAATGCCAAAGAGCCTTCGGCGTAGTCTGCTCTTTTATTGGGACAAGGGACTTGATTCAAGAACATATTGCCTTCAGGGTGTGGCCACTTGCAGGAAAGTGGGAAATGCCAAAGGAGACCATCAAAGAGTCCGACGAAGGCGGACTGGTCAAACTGAAATACACATTCAAATATGGGGATAAATTTGTTGAACCTGATGACGACTGGTTGAAAAACATTGAAACATTAAGTGACGAACTGCTTGGGGTGTACTCGAAGGCTGAGAACACTGCGTTATCAGCAGCCTTCGGAGGCCGAAAGAAGAAAAGGCTCAACCGGGTATTTGACGCAGTCGGGTTTGTCTACCCTGACTATCACTATCCGGTGTCGGGTCGCAAAAGAAAAAATACTTCTCCTGCGACAGAAGCTACCACGAGTGCCACTAGCGAGCCAGCGCCGCAAAGGAAAAAGATAAAGGTGCTCACTCACCGAGCGCGTTTTATTGAACCGGCCACAGTGCCAGAATTTATTGGTGAAGTCTCTTTGGCCTCTGAAGCTACAGAACCAGCTCCAGTGCCGAAGATGGAAGAAAAGACTGAAGCACCTTCAGCAGAAAAAGCAGAGAAACCGAAGATTGAAGAGCCAAAAATATCGGAAATCTTAAGTCCTTCAGCAAATGTCGAAACAATAAAATATCAAAAGGGCCCGTCGGTGACCCCGAAAAGAAAAAGAATGGTGAACGTGCTAGATGTTTTGGAGACAATTAAGTCTTCAAGCACAACTCCAAAGAAGACTATTGAAGTTGCTGAAGTGTCTACCGAAGCTGTAGTTGCCGAAGCTTCGAAGCAACAACCTGAAGCTGAAGCTGGGCCTTCAGAGCCCACCAAGGAACAATCTTTGGAAACAAAAATATCAGAACCAAATTTGGTTGAAGAAGTTGACACTGCCGCCCCCGAAGCTCCTTCCAGCATATGCGATTACATCGTACGACATGCTTCGGGGAAGAAATTATCCGAAGAAGAGACTTACGAAGCCAACTACTATGCCAGAGAGCTAAAATATCCGAAGGGGGTAGTAGTGTTTAATGGGACAAATGAAGATGACTTCCTGTACTGCCTTCCTGATAATAAAGAACTATCTGTCTGCCGAGAGATGGCTAGAAGTATGGGGTTCCCGAAGCTCGAAGCTGGATTATGTGCTATGACAAAGGAGGATCTCGCGGACAGTCTTGCGTACAATAGCCTAAAGGTATGAGAATTAGATGCTTGAAAAATTTTTTTAATACATAATTCATTCTTTTATTCTTATATGGATTCTTTTTCGTATAGGGCTTAATCCTAAGCAACGCATTAAGAGCACAAAAGAGTGTCGAAGATGAGAGCTATGAAATTGCGTTCAACAATTTACGCTCAGAAGTTATTAAACTGAGAAACGAAGCTCTAGAAAAAGATAAAATTCTGCTTACATTAGTAGACAAAATAAAAAAGGACGAAGCTGCTGCAAAGGTTCAGGCCGAAGCTCAGAGACGCGAAATTAAAGATCTTCAGAAGCAATTGGCCCGGGCGAAAGAAGAACGCATACTTGAAGAAACAAAACGAGAATGCAGCGACCAATGGGCTGATCATTTGGAAGCAACCGTGGAAGAGCTTCGGTCTTCTAAGAAAAAATGCTTCGAAAAATCCATGGAATGCGTAAAGAAAATTAAAACCAGCTTCGCCAGCGTGGGCGCATTTTCCAGTGAAGAGAATTTCTCAAGAGGGAATCCCGAAGGTCCAATAGAATGGATCAGTCACGAAGCAGAGGCTTTCGAGGAAATCCTGAGTAGCCGCGGTGACATCTGCGCTTTTTCGGGCGCCAGGGGAGTTGCTACTGTTTTGGAGAAGAAAGGTTGTGAACATATAAAATCTTTAGCTCAGTCCGAAGCTGCCTTATCCTCCGAAGACATCAAAGACCCCTCGGCCGAAGCAAGCATGGTTGGTGGCAAATTCTTTACTGATGTCTGGGACAACGGCGGCCGAGAGATGGCACAAGAAATTATTCAAAGGAGTGAAAAAGGCATCCATGATGCTAGGAAAGTGACAGAAGTTGCCGAAGGGCAAATAGGTATTAATTAGTCGCTCTTATTGTGTTGTAATTTTTATTTCAAACTTTGCTCGCGGTTTGTAATAGTAATGCAAAAATATTCTCTTCCCTCAGAACCTGCTGGATCGTCTGTTGACCCTCACACAAAAGAGGATGACGAAATCAAACAAATGGCCGAAGCTATCATGGATAAAGTTGTTGAACAACTTCTAAATGAGGCTGCCGAAGTAGTATTAAGAGAAGACTAGGTGTTATTAGAAAAAACATTTGAAGTGTGATCTATGTAATATTTTGTACATTTGAATGTAATATACAAGTCTCTTTTCATTATTCAATTCTTTACGATGCATGAAATTCTACATACATACCATTTTTGAGCCTTCGGCGAAAAAACACCTTCCCTTCTTTTCATTCTTCGTGAAGAAGACATTCTCCGTTAAAACTATTCTGATGACTTACGTCCACGCTTCGTGAAAACATTCTCCGAAGCTGTGCAATTTCGATATTACTCTGATGAAGCACGTCCATGCTTCGTGAAAACATTCTCCGAAGCTGTATTCCGAAGATTATCATTGTATTCCCTCGTGACTTTACACAATTTTCGCTTTCTCAAAGCGTCCTTTCGAAGGTTGATACTGTGCCCCCTTCTTTTGCCATATGCAACATGATGTATGATGCTTATGCTATGCAAAATGATGTGATGATGTTATGTTATGCAAATGACGCTTGTTCCGAAGATACACACAAAATATATTTGTAAGCTCTGCATTCCCTTCGGAACGTCTTTGGAGCTTCTTCGCCTTTTACTTAGGCGGTATCAGCGTTGACTTTTCGCTGTAAGCTCTGCATTCCCTTAGGAACGTCTTTGGAGCTTCTTCGCCTTTTACTTTAGGCGGTATCAGCGTTGACTTTTCGCTGTATGCTCTGCATTCCCTTAGGAACGTCTTTGGAGCAAAAAACTTACACTGCGCTCCCTTTGGAACAGCTTTTTGTAACTTCGGCAACTTACTCTGCGTTCCTTAGAACGACTTTTTGTTGCTTCGAAGGGTTTTTAATAATTCGAGGGTCCACCTTGTTACCGCAAATTTTTAAGCTTCAGCAACTTAAGCCTGTGGAGAAGATAGGTTTTCCTGATAACCAACCACGAAACTATTACATGAAAACTGAAATGTTCTTTATTACACAGAAAATAGAACTTAAACGGAAAAGACTGCTATCAAAGTAGGATATTTGTCAATAAATGTGCTTCGACTCTGGCACAGTACTATTGACTGTGCGAGCTTCAGATTGCTCTCTGAGATCCCTTTGGTGCGGAATATATTGGCTCCCTTCTGGCTGTTGGCCTTGTTGCAGTGGAGGTGGGGGCGGGGGCTGTTGCCATGAAGCTTGAGGTTGACTCGCCGAAGCTACGGAAACTGCAGGGTGGTTGCCCACGTATTCCGGGATGTAAGGTTGATGGTACGAAGCAGTATGCATGACCTGCTTCGGCTGGCCCTGTTGCGCTGCAGCTTCTGCTAGCTCCTTTTGTTTCTGGATGGTAACATGGCACATCCTGGTGGTATGGCCCTTGTTTTCACCACAGAATAAGCAAAATACCCTCCTTGGTTGATCTCCAAATCTTCCGCCGAAGCCCCTGGCGCCTCTGCCTCTTGGAGCTGGTGGCCGGAAGAAAGTTTGCTGTTGCCCCGAAGCCTGTGAGGAGCTCTGCGGTCTGTTCTGCTGACTCCCCTTATCATCATTTTGAGTGGAGTTGTGGATGGACCTGACATGCCTCGGATAAAATTTTCCTCCGAAGCCCCTGGTCATTTCAGAAAATCTGAAAGCCTCCTCTCTTCTTTGGCGAAAGTCATTGTCGGCACGAATGTACTCGTCCATCTTTTGGAGCATCTTCTCCAGAGTCTGAGGAGGCTTCCTAGCAAAGTATTGAGCTGCAGGTCCAGGACGAAGCCCCTTGATCATGGCTTCGATGACAATTTCATTGGGCACCGTTGGTGCTTGCGCCCTCAAACGCAAGAACCTTCTGACATACGCCTAAAGGTATTCTTCATGATCCTGAGTGCACTGGAACAAGGCTTGAGCAGTGACCGGCTTCGTCTGAAATCCTTGAAAGCTGGTTAACAACATATCCTTCAGCTTCTGCCATGAAGTGATCGTTCCTGGTCGAAGGGAGGAATACCAGGTCTGAGCAACATTCCTGACGGCCATAACGAAAGACTTTGCCATGACTGCAGCATTGCCACCATACGAAGACACTGTTGCTTTGTAACTCATCAAGAACTGCTTCGGGTCTGAATGGCCATCAAACATGGGAAGCTGGGGTGGCTTATAGGACGGAGGCCAAGGTGTAGCCTGCAGCTCAGCGGACAGAGGAGAAGCATCATCGAAAACAAAATTTCCATGATGGAAATTGTCATACCAGTCATCTTCGTTGAAGAAGCCCTCCTGACGAAGGTCTTTTTGTTGAGGCCTTCAGTTCTGCTCATCGTGGGTAAGATGACGGACTTCTTCAGAAGCTTCGTCTATCTGCCTTTGCAGCTCAGCTAGCCTGGCCATCTTTTCTTTTTTCCTCTGCACCTGTTGATGAAGCATCTCCATATCCCTGATCTCTTGGTCTAGTTCATCCTCCTGAAGCGTCGGGCTGACGGCCTTCCTCTTCTGGCTTCGGGCCTCCCGAAGAGAGACGGTCTCCTGGTTGGGGTCCAGCGGTTGCAGTGCTGCAGCCCCAGTCGCTGAAGCTTTCTTCGGCGCCATAGCGAGGGTCTATAGCTTCCGAAGGTGTTCGAAAAACTCGAAATGGAAGTGAGTTCACCGGAGGTGGGCGCCAATGTTGGGGACTTGTTCTCAAATGCTTCGGATTAAGAACAAGGCAACATAAAAAGTGTTAAATGATGAGGTCCTTTGTCCCTCGAAACATTATTTCCCTTCAGGATATAATGTACTCCGGACGAAGGTCACAAACGATGTACCTTCGTAAGTGCGACAAGTTATGACGAAGGACTCATGAGCAACATTAAAAGTAATATAAACATTTAAACTTTATTATCATGTCATTTCTATTTTATTATCGTATATCAATAGAAATGACTTCAAATTACAAGTGTACCTTCGGATTGCAGAAAGACAAAAGTACACGGATGACGCAAAAGTAAATGCCAGATCAGCGAGTACTGTTCATCTATTTATAGACGCGGGACGCAGCCCTCATAAAATTACATTCATGTCCATTACATTTGCCAGTGACTTATGGAAATCTGTCAAGGCCCAAGTATTCTTTTCATCTTTAAGTCGATTCCCCTCTCTGCTATCGCGACGAAGCTTCCCTGCGCACAGCTTCGGCTATGCACCATCCTTCGTGGAGCTTGGTAATCAGCCCGTCCTCCATTTTAATCCCCCTTCGTCTGGTTCAGGCTTCGTCCTGACCGTACTTCATGTTCATAATTCTGAGTCCGAAGATACCTGTTCACATAATCCACTTGGAAAACATTGTCAAATCATGTTTTTGAGGACCTTCGGAGGACGAAGGCCCCCAACAGTTACTTTTAGCATATTAAAACAACAATGAAATAAATCGGCAGCATTCATACAATTTATTATGTTTTGCTCGAGAATGTTAGGACAACTATCTGATACTCCTAATGCTGAAATCCAGCTTGTAATAATGTCAAAATATGATGCGAGATAACTAATGGACAGTCTGTAAGTTATTTTCAGCATATTAAAACCACATTTAAAATGCAACCCTTAGCATGTCATGTCGAATGAAACACACACATATGACAACTTGGATAGTACTTCTTTCATATGTGATACATGATGACATCTCATCTTCTGAGAAGTAAATTATACATGAAATTATTTTGAATAAATAAAGCACATATTCTGGTATACTTGAGAACGTCCGGATTCATGTGTAACAAACTTGTATTAGAAGACCCACGTTGCTCTATCACACAACTTAATCAATCCTATTCAGCTTATCAGTGGAAAGCATCACTAAAGTTCAAGTGTCACGACATTATTTATGAGGCCACCATTTGAATACTTAGGTAAAGTAAATTCTAGCTCATGACTACTTCAGTAATAGCAATACTGATCTAATTTAGCATATGTTGCATCAAGTGGCACAAGATTTCAATCTCATGAAAAGCTAACCACAAATCCAAGAGTGGATCACATAGCATATGCAAAGAGTGGATCACAACAATATCTTAATGGAATGAACACTCACTGTTTGAGATGCAAGGCCAAGGTCCCGAGGAAGCCCAGCAGCAACTCCAACATCAGCCATGGCCTCCTGCTGAGAAAATGTAGGCCAGGCCACCACCACCATATTAACATTAAAAAATACAGAAATTAGCTTCATTACTGAATGTTGACACCCTCTTTCAGCATCACATACATAATCAGGAAAAAAGGATAGAACAAGGTTGCTTGAGAGAGCATCACTTCGAGAACAATTAGGAGAATTGCAAGCTGCTTGTGGACTTTAGCAAGATCACAACCGCTAAGCTGGGGTCCATATAGAGCACATTCGCGTGCATTGGCGGGTTGGCAGGCTGCCAGCACATTTCAGTCCAACGACACCATAGGTGACAACCAGCAAAGCTTCGTTCTTCTATTGTGTAAATCAACGGCTCAAGCGCGTGCGTCTAGCAGTACACACACCAGACGCAAAACACACATGAGGACAAACGCATAACCTTCCGTAGCAAAAAATCGCCACAATGTTATGCTACCTGAGAAACCAGCTGAAATAAAAAATAGGCAAACACAAAACCATGAATCCTGATTTATTTGAAACAACAAACTTGCATGGACAAAGCAGAGGATTGACAACGCAAAACACACATGAGGACCAACGCATAGTGGCAAGCCTACCTTAAAACACTCTGCACTGAAAGAGCAGTACATGATTAGGACGCCTGCCCCAACGCTAGTGTCGTAGCTGAGCAGTGCTACAACGGTGCAAAGAGAGCAGTTATAAGTAAGTCTGGGAGCGTATTAGTAAATAATTGGAAAACAAAAAAGAATGGAGGAGGAACGATACAATTCCGTCACCACCCACCCAAATGATTCCTGCGAAAAACATGGTGTCATTAAGATAATTCACACATCTAATGATTAAAAGGGCAGCGATGTGGAGGCTGACGCTGGAGAGATTGACCGTGACAAAGGCCGTTGAATTTGCGAGCCGTCTCCTGCACCGGTGCTGCTTCCACTGGTTCCGCCGCTAGGGACAGGCCACTCATGCGAAGAACGTTTCGTTGAAGCTGTCAAGAGCACAAAAGCACATCCAAGAATATCATCAGCCATCCAGATGAAACCGCCGGAGTGAAAACTCTGCTCTTTGAGCATGGTACGAGTGCCTACCAGAGCGGGCTTTCCTCGGGACAGTGACACCAATCATCTCGTCTAGGGCCTTGGACGCGATGGGATTGGAGCCGCCGCACTTCCACTGCATCTGGTGGTGCTGGACATGATGCATTTGTTCCTACAATTCCACAGAGGCATTTGTTCCTACAATTCCATAAGGTCTAAGTGGGTAAGCAATACAATGGTCAGACCAACCTCAAATTGCATAATACCAAATTTTACAATATTGACATGTTTTGTTCATTTCTTTTTTATAAATTGCAGAGCATACCTATCAAGTAGAGAGTGTTCATATGGTGGCAGTTTTGGACGCCTTAAAGGCTCGAACTACAGATAAATTAGTAGTGGCAAGATAATACAAGTTATATGCTTGGAAAAAATTACCTTAAACATCGAACAAGGATCTCTGCCATAGCAGCTTCTTGCGTGGTTTCAACAGCAACCATTTTTGCTGCATCCCTATACTTCAGAAGCTCCTGTGACAACAAACATCCCGATAAGCACCAAGTAAATAATTGGAAGCATTCCCCTACCATGTGTTAAAATGATATACTATCATCCCCTTCTTTTTTGGCTAAAATAATTATCAATATGCATTATTTTCTTTGGTAATGTATATGCGTAAAATGGACTATTGCCCAAAAAAATGTTATCAAAATTAATGCCAGTATCAGATCCATTGTCATCTTTCAAATCTCCAAACACATTGGAAATTTCTTCTCCAAATTCAAATGATGCGAAATACTGCATGGTGCATGGTTAACAAATTTAATAATTTCTATTTCACCAAAAAAATAGAAATTAAATAACTCAAAAGATCAGACATGCCTAATTTATATGGGCATTGTAACAATGTTAAGTACCTTTTCAAACGAGAGGGTGATTGGAAACCATAATGTTGCTCGTGCTGAGTATGTTCAGGTATGACAATGCCAACCATTTTTGCCATAGAAAATAGAGATGTGAGAGTTTTCTTTCTCGAAGTGCCAATAACCCACCCCCCACATAGAGAAACTTTCACTACTCCAAAACAGATCAGTAAAGACAGTTCAATAAATAGGTCATCAAAATAACTTTACAAGGCACTAAACAAAAAGAGATATATCCAGAAACAATAGCTTCATGTACCTCTCATGTAAGGCCGAATATTTAAGTTGCCAGGTTCATGTGGATTTAAAGGTGCACATACTCTCCAGTATTTTTAGGTGGATGAACAATGCCATGAGAAAAAAAGAGATGAAGCATGTTAGAGCTGTAGATTATATCTATGAAACCTTATGGAAACCTAATTGTAGTTGCTAATAAAGCTGCAGATTGTGTTCGAAAACTGTTGCTAAATGCAGACAGTAGCAGATTGCCTCAATGCATTATGCTATGGAACCTGGTGCATCAGAACTTGCTCCTGCAGGTGTCTCATTCCCTGATGCAGCTGCTTGGGCTTCGTACTAAGGTTAGAGCCCTCATTTAGTAGTTTTGATGGTTATATAGATCATCTCGGTACACATCTGCATGGCCATAGTATAATCTCCAGTAGTCGTTAGTCTGTTTTTCACAGCACTTGGCCATTGTATAATCTCGGCAAATCATGCTGAACTCTGAAGACACCAAAATTGTTAGCTCCTCCCCTCGTCAATTAATCAATTCAACATATCTGCTTCAAAATGGTTATGCGTAGGTTGAAGAAAAGTTTTGGAGTTGACAAAATAATACCATGGGATGTCGGTTCTATCGATGCTCAAACATGATGTTCTAAACTGCCATTGTATCTACAATACTCAAAATAAACAACCAGGTTTTGAACTACCAATTACACCCACCACAAGATGCACATAGTTAGAAAGCGTAAAAAAGAAGGCGAATGGAATACCGGGAACGATGTGGCTCTGGGCATTCGCCTTCTTTTTTGCCCAGGCAGAGTGGTTGGAGAGCTTAACAACAATGTGGCGCTGGGCATCGAGCTTCCCCTTGTATAACACATTGGGCTCCTTCTCACCATGCTCATACATGATGTTCTCCATCCCAAACCCTGATGCAGCCAGCCGCAACTGCCCGAAAGGTGAACCCTTGGAACGTAGGCAGGTTGTATGCCTCCTCGTCATCTGTCGCTGTAGATAGAAAAAACAAGTGTTCCAGTAAAAATACTACAAATTTCATGGAAAATATAATCCACTTGTCTAACAAAGCCTATTTGCAGGCAAATCAGTAGCCATCAAAGAGTCCCAAAATCACAAACAATTCAGTAAAGAACCCACAGAAGTTGTGTGGACACACACCTGCAAATATCACCAACCGAACTGGATGGCACTCTACTAAATCTAGCAACTATCCAAATGCACACAAGTCCTAATGCAAATCTCAAAAAGAAAATGAAAAAACAAAGAGCCTAATTCAGTTTAACTAATTTGTGACTCTGCGCACAGGTCCGCATCCATTGAATCACAAAGCCAAGCTAACCGCCATGATTAGTTTGACTTGAAAGAGATCTCAAACCTAAGATTTTACTCCTCCCAGTATCCGAAATGGTTACCAGAATGAGGGCAGCAAGACCGATCCAAAGAGAGTGAATCTTACAGGCAGATAATATGCATTACCACTCATTTTTATATGAAAGTAAAACAGAATAAACAAATAACAATTATGTTAATGGGTTACCAAAGATGCCACATAGGTTATCTTACCGTGCTCGAAGACTTCCCGTTGACCCCTCGTCGTTGTCTCCTTTTTTTCTCCATGCACATGGTGGTTGCAGGTGAACCAGAAAGTGAAGTGGCAAAGGTTGGGGGAGGGCGCTCGCGGCACCGACATCTTGGTGTACGGCGACGCGTACGGATGCATCTGCGGCGGGTAAAGAAATTGTTGATTGCATAAATCCTACTTTTTGCAATGTAAGATAACCCCAGGGGCTAACAAAAGTTTTTTTAAAGGGATACTTACTTTGACCTCCCCCCGGGTAATTGAATTACTTTGATTTGTTGAAAATGTTAGTCCAGTTTAGATTGTTGTAGGAATGTGAATGAGAGGGCTGAGAAGGTGCATTGGACCCTATAACTTCCTGACGGGTTTAGCCATATGCCGTGGCCTGATGAGATTGGAGTTCATATTCATTAGCTGTACTTGCAATGGTACAACTATGTATATGCATAATGCAAGATGTATTGAATAAAGTACCACTATGAATTTTTCAATAAACTTGGCACATAATAGGCTAGCAGCACTGAGATTTCAAGCTGGAGCCTGTAACTATCAATATGTTGTAATGGCCATGCCCAGTTGAAAGAAAACATTAAAAAGGTTTCATGGTGTGTTCTATGACTTGAAAGTTTGTTTGATTTATATTTTCTATGCCCATCCCTTTCAAGTGCACATCTCTATATATACATTGGACATACTACAACTATACTCATTTGATTCTTTTGGTATATCATAATTCTATTTCAGAATGGTAGAATTAGTTCTATGGATTTTCACAGCAAGGCTACCAACTATCTTGTGACAGCTAGTGACGATGAATCAATCCGCCTATACGACACTCAAAATGCAGTGTGAGTGCAAAACATTATTCTGTCTTCAGAAGTATTTATTATAAGTAAATAGTGTCTCTAGTTGGTTTTTTTTGTCTTAAAAGAAGCAATCTGTTCCATTATAGTAGTTTGCTAGGTTTCACCGTTGTCCTGTAGAATTTACGTTTCCAGTTCCTAACATTAATACTGCACTGATACAAATTCTCGTGTATGTTTATTAGTTTATAGGTAAGTACCCGTGCGTTGCAACGGAAAAAATAGTGTAACAATAACATATATATGGCTATATGTTGTGTTGATAATTAAAATTAAGTTGCATCTAGACGCCAAACATTTCAAATGAAGTTTTTTTCATGAAACTATATGGTGGTGCTTGTAGCTTAACATAAGTTGAATGGATCATTATAACATCAGTCAGAACAAAACAACTTGTAAAGAACAAATTAGTAAGTTATCCTAGCATAATGTTAAAGTTAAGCTCTTTGCCACTCGGAAAAAAGATATTAGTCATCTACAGAAGTAGGTGTATTATGCAACAATATATGAAGTCTTCATAAACAAGCACTCAGAAATCCTTAGGAGCCCAGGACGTCCTCCACTTCTCATATCAGATATGTCTGCATTGTGCCTGTCATTTTTAAGCTTTTCTTGGGAAGTTAAGGCAGCTATATGATAGGTTTTGCACTTTCTTAACTAATTACATTTTAAATATCATAATTTATGATGGTCTTTAGACATAGTAATCAGGGAGAAGTTTATAGTTATTTATTTATGCTACAACATTTTTCACACAACTGAACATTATAAATAATATAAGAACCAACCAATTAACCAACAGAATGTAAGAAATTTACCTAAGAAGATCTAGTAAAGTGCTCTCGTCGTCGATGGCAATAGTAATTTCCACATCGGTATCACGTCCTCACACCACCACTGCACTCGATGGCGATGTTGTGCACGTCGCCCTGGTCATGGAACTGTGCCTTGGCCATGAACCACCACTGCCCAAATACGTGTCCCTGTCATGCCATAGGAAATGCTTGCGTCTCGCAGTTGCAGATAACCTTTCTATGTTTCTGCACAGCTATTGTTTCAGTTACAGTATGACACAAGCATCCACAATCTTAAATAATCTAAATGTAATGCAAGAGGCAACATGATAATGACCTTACTAAATAGCATGGATTTATTTTAGCAGATACATAAACATGAATTTGTCCAGATTCAATGAACTTAGTCTAGCAATATTGTAAATTTTATGAGATTTGCAGTTTGCACAGATCCGGAGTGAGAAAAGATATAAATAAACTAATTAGTGAAGTTTTCAAAAACTATCGCAACATCAATTTCCAATTCAGGTTTAAGTTAGTGCTTTTCATTTAGGCGATTCAGATCCAGGATAACATCTTTCATAATCATACAGTTTTAGCATACAGATGAAGCCCTGGAATCAGATATGAACACAACGAGCTGTCGGGCATCATATACAAACACGACGAGCTGTTGCGTGAACAAACCAACAGAACAAAATTAGGTACTGCTAAGGAAAATAAAAATAAAAACAAAGCATCTAACCCGAACAATCTGATGAGGAAGAGGGCATGTGATTCACCTTCATAGCTTGAAGGATAGAAGTCACGCTGCTAAAGGGGCGCCAATCTGGTCTAAGCGAACGGCTCCTGCCACAGGCGCGCTCGGTCGGCGGCGTCCAGCAGGTGAAGCGGGAGGCCATGGTCCGCCACTACAGAGCGTATGCGGGCAACTTAGGGGAAAGGTGCGGATGATGCAGTTGGCTTTCATCGCCATCTATGGCCAACAGGAAGTGCTATTCCTTGCTCGCTGGCTGGCGCCACGGGCACTGCCGCCTGCGGGAGCCTGACGCCGGGGCGCGCGGGGGACACGAGGCGGACAAGGTCACTCTCAGCGTGCCGCTGGGCGCCCGCCGTGTCGCACAGCCAGAGTGCGGCGTGGCCACGCCTTAGGTCGAGCAGCGCCTCCATGAATGCACCGTGCGCGTCGGCGAGGGCGAGGAGGAGTCCGCGGCGTCGCTGGCGCCGGGGCCGGACGCCTTGAACGTGCCCATATCGCACTGCTCCATGAGCTCCTCGTCGCTCATCCCCAAGTAATCGACGTGGCCGCCGCTCTTCGCGCCATCCTCTTCCCCGTCACGGCCGCCCCCGCCGTCGCTGGGAGCATCTGAGCTGGTCGGCACGGACGAGGAGGAGAGGGAGGAGAGGAAGCGGAGCTAGGATTTGTGCTGGGAGGGCGCGTGGCAGCGGCAGCGGCTGCGGAGCTGGGATTTGTGCTGGGAGGGCGCGTGGCAGCGGCAGCGGCTGCGGCTGGAGGAGCGCGGGTGAGGTTGGGAGAGGAGGGTAGCGAGCTATAGCTACTCGCAGCAGGAGCAGCGCTCGAGCCATTCCCAGGCGGCGGTGGGCGGAGCGCGTCACCGAGGGTCGCAGATGGGGTCCATGGCGAAGTTGATCTGATATGGCAACGATTTCCAAGGGCCCGGCTCAGAGCTGGACGGACGGAGGCCACCTCCGGCGACGGGTTCGAGGCCGGAGGCAACCGGAGGAGGAGGTGGTGCCGTGGTGGTCGGTCTCCGCGCCCGCGCCCGTGTGCGTGGTGTTTTTGCCGGCGGTGGGAGCGGCAGCGGTGTGGGGAGGAGAGTCGGGGGAGGTTGGACCGCGGCGTGGGAAGGCCGGAGCCGTTGCCGACGACGACGCGAATAAAGGCTGGATCTAGCTGTCGAGGAAGAGGGGAGCAGAGAGAGGAGCAGTTACGATCGATGGAGTGAGGAGGCTTGAAGCGGAGGCGACGAGACGGATGATGATGATTTGACGCATATAGATGGACGGTGTAGATTGGCTGAAGGCAGAACCAGAGGAGGCAGCCTACCCCTTAGAGCCTTAATAGGTAGTATAGATTAATAATATCTCATGCAGCGTCCTCGTTCTCGCTTATTTGGGCCCAACTATTATAACGCAGGCCTCCAAATATCCGACAAGTCCGGCCCATAGTCCCTCCCAGACCATTGGTCGAAGCTGTTGGTCGGCGGCGCCAGAAATATCAGACGCGAGGGGGGACCTCTTCGCAAAATATATAGCCCGCACCGAGGCCAAGCCTGCCGTGCCGTGCCGTGCCGTGCGCGACCCAAACCCTGTGCAGTGCTCCCATCGGATTCTTGCCTCCCACGCCGCCGCCGCCGCCGCCGCCGGATTCCGCGATGGCCGACCCGCGGCCGTACTCCACGATGTACGGGACCGACGACCGACACGACGCCGCCATCCCGGCCTCCGCCTCCGAGCGCCGCCTTTACAACCCGTACCAGGACCTCAACATGCCCTACCGGCAGCTCTACGACCTCCCCACCTCCCCGGAGTTTCTCTTCCAGGAGGAGGCGGCCGCGCAGCGCCGGTCCTGGGGCGAGAACCTCACCTACTACACGGGCGTCGGCTACCTCGGCGGCGCCGTGGCCGGGGCCACGCTGGGGCTCCGCGACGCTGCCCGCGGCGCCGAGCCCGGCGAGCCCGCCAAGATCCGCGCCAACCGCGTCCTCAACTTCTGCGGCTCCTCAGGCCGCCGCGTCGGCAACACGCTCGGGGTCATCGGCTTCATGTACGCCGGGATCGAGAGCGCCATGGTCGCCGCGCGCGACCGCGACGACTGGATCAACAGCGTCGCGGCCGGCCTAGGCACCGGCGCGCTCTTCCGGGCCGCCAACGGGCCGCGCTCGGCGGTCGTCGCCGGGGCCGTTGGTGGGGTTCTAGCTGGCGCCGCCGCGGCCGCCAAGCAGGTTGGGAAGAGATACGTCCCTGCGCTCTGAATCCCATTGCGGTACTCTCCCTGCTCTTGTTGCCGTGATCAAAGTCAAAACCAATTCGTCGCTTGGATGTCGTTTCTTTAATTATTTGGGAGGAGGCATGTTCTTCTCAACACTCCTATATATTGTTGACAGCCATATGCTTGTACTACTTATGTCAACGATCTGCTCTCATCAGATCACGAAAGTTTTGGTCTGCCTTGCAATGTAACATTAGCTGCTAGCTGGTATCGGCACAGTAATACTGCCTTTTGCATTATGCTGGAGAATTCATGACATTGTGAAATGTGTCGCTAGATTGTCGCCAGTGTTTATCGCGAAGTTTTTGGTCCTACCTTTTTTTTTTTTTGCCTTATATCACTTGGTGTATGCTTTTATGGCAGACAAGAGTAAGTATAAAAGTGGGGCTGTATCAAGAGACTATAGAGTAGTCCAAAGATTTTAGACCTGATATAACTTCGGCAGTACTACAAATAACAATGGAGATAGTTTGGAATGTCAAATAGTATTAGAAAGGATACCGTTGGGTATGCTACAGAGAGATAGGACACTAATGAAGATATTAGCTATAAAATCAAAACAGAGTGGACAGTGGAGTAAGTGGTGCTAAGCATCTCACAAGCGAAAAGTCAAGTTTTATATGACCACGATTAAACTACATGGTCAGTAGATAATGTTGCGAAAATACGATTATTGTGTTCTACTTGTCGCCATCCAATAAGGGCTCTGAACGATGATATACTACGGGTAGCATCAATTAAAGAAAAGCTTGTCCAACATTAAGAAAAGCTTATTGTGTTCTACGATTATTGTGTTCTACTTGTCACCATCCAATAAGGTAGAAAAGCTTGTCCAACATTAAGATAAAGAAAAGCTTGTCCAACATTAAAATGGTTAAATTGAGATGGTTTGAATATGTTAAACAGAGACCGTCAGATACATCAATCAATACGTAGTAGGATTCTAAGACACGATGCTAAAGGGAAGAGAGGCAACGAAAGGTCGAAGATGGCATTGGAAAAGACAATAATAGGAGACTTGAAAGGATATAATATATCCAAAGATTTAGTTTTAGTAGCGAATGAAAAACAATTATCACGGATATCATCCAGAAGCGATTCATATGACCAGTTTTCAGCCTGACTTTTCTAGCTAAGCCTTCGTGTATCCTATTCCTGGTCCTCTGAACATGATAAACAGTGACCATGTTCATACTGTTTATAACATCCCGGTCACAGGTTATCGTTAATAAGTGTTTCATAATGATAAATATGATCTTCATTTCGTATCCGGACCTTTCTAGTTGGCCTTGTGCATACAGCCTCCCTGGTGCTCTGAATATGATCTAGTGATTCATATTGAATTATATGATCTTTTATTGTTAATTTTGGTTACTGGCCATTCTTGTTGGACTTGCTAATAAAGCTGTGTATCCTAATGGTCTGAGGCCATGTTCAATTGTCCTAAAGTTAATAGTTTGATACTAAAATTGGCTGAAGACATTTAAACAGTCTAGCTAATAGTTCAGCTATTAGCTATTTTTAGTAAATTAGCTAATAGTTAGCTAGCTAATTTTACTAGTAATTTTTTAGTCAACTAAGTATTAGCTCTAGTACATTCAAACACTCCCTGAATATGATGAAACAGTGATGTGATTAATCACATGATACCCTAGTATTCTGCGTCTTGGTTCAGGTTGAGAAACCTATTGAGTTGGACTTAGTTGTGAGGTGCTGTTGCATATGAGCTTTATTTGCATAAAATAGCCATATGATTTTCATATGATCTATATGTATCTGAAATTTCTGATTGCATTGGTTTGGAATTGAGTTGTGGGGTGCTGTTACATATGAGCTTTTTCCTCGAGACACTGTATCAATGTTTAAGGTGTCTGAGCTTTATCAGTATCTGAATTTTCTTGTGTACGCATGCAAGTGCTCTTTGTGATGAAACAGTTCACCATTGCACCTATGCGAACTTTGATGGCTTGTTTGATATAGGTCTGGATAAAATAATCATGTTTTGTAAGCTCGTTCGACTCGTGGTCGGTTCAGCTCGACCTGCCTCGTTTCAATTTTGTCACAAGCTGAGCTAAACATCTCAGCTCGGTTTGTTAATGAGCCAGCTCAAGTTGAGCTTGTTAGCTCGAATGAGCAACCATTCGTCGGAAAAACAAAGTTCACACTTATGTTGGATGAATTAATAAGTGATGAACTTTGTTAATTTGATTTGACGTGGTATGAACTAGTAACTGATTATACTGTTTTATGTTTCATATATATATATATATTGTTTTTTGTTGTGTCTCGCCCGCTAAACAGGCCAGCTCGAGTTTGCAAACGAGCCGGGCCAGCTTATTACCTTAACTTGGCTCAATATCCAGACCTAGTTTGAGAGCAAGAGGATTGATGGGACTAGCAATCTAGCATCCTTAATTTCCTCCCCTTGCTTCCAAACAACCCTAAAACTGTGGTGGAGTGCTTCACGGATCACGATTCTTATAACTGGAGCCATGTCATCAGAAAAAATTTAAAAGCTACCATGAGATGCCTACTGCAAACAGAACTGTCAGAGCAAAATTACCATATCGTGTGAAATGGCCATCTCTGACTTGTATCTGTGCTCTACACTCCACATGCATAGGAGCAGGGGAGCACACGAGTTTTTCAAAGAACGTGCTGAGCTTGTTTCTTCATTAGGAAGCAATAGTTCTTACAACGACCAAAGAAAATCTACAGAAAACAAAAACATGACACTACTAGGTGTGAGACAGACCAGAGAAGCCAACTGAGGCTACGATATAGAATCCTGCAACCTGGCGCTCAAACAACAACAGCTAGAAGCGCGACCATCGGAGCAGCGGCGGCCAGATAGAGAGAGCCCACAACAGTAACAGTAGCAGCACCAGATTTGTCACCAGCCATCAGAGCAGCGGCCATAAAAAAAGATATCTACGCTGGTTCACAATACTCTTTTCACATGCTATATGCACATCAGCCAGAATTGTCATGCAGTAGATAACACTTCCAAGAATAATATATACCGTATCGTAAACCTTAAAGCGAACATGTTTCTTTTTTTTTTCGAAAATAAATTGCAAGGAACAACAACGGGAAAAGCCCACATCGATCGCCAAGACGCCAACTCATCTAATCTTCTCGGGACATAGGTATAGCTCAATACTTGCTGAACTATCGATTGCCCTGTGGATATAAGCAGATCCGAGGTGCAAACTAACAGCCTTGTCAAATCTTACACTATAGAAACAAAATTACAAACGAAAACAACTACATGGTTCTGACTTCCATCTTATTGCGCGGGTGGAAATGAATTGCTCTGTGTATGCCGCCTTCGTATCTGATTTGCACGTATGGTTCTGTCGACGTCTACGGATTTAGTGGCTCATCTTCCCCGATCATTTCTTGTGCTTCTGCAAGGAACGTTAGTTGCCCTATGGTTAGCGATGAACGATGAACTAGGACATCTGAGTTTATCAGAGATAACAGTTCAAGACTTCGTTGGCACAGCACTGCCGGAACAGAATAGAAGAGAATCGAAATGTCACATACTAGTTGATGATTTGTGTAGATCCGAGACAACCATCAGCCGTCTCTGCAAGATTGCTGCCATGAAGAGGAAGATAGAACACATCCCGAACATGACAGTGATAGGGAACGCGTTCACCTGCAAAAGACAACGTCCACAGGCACAGTGTTACTCGTGTGCTGTTATTTCTGTATAATTCTTGCCATTGGACGAGGGAATGACTCCTTACATTGTAAAGCACCACACAAACAAATAAGTTGAGCGGGATGCGGAAGAAATTCATGATTGTGCTTCTTGCTTCCTCAGGAATGTACTGAGACCTCATCTTCATGATTGATGGCCAGAATATGCCAACACAGGCCTCGAAGGTGCAGAAACCAAGAAGCTGAAGGGAACCTCCAATCGATATGCTGCCTCCTTTCACAGAAGATGTGGGCACTAGGATCTGTTTGGACATTGTCCGCGAATAGACATCAGTGAATTTTCAAAGGCGGAGAATACCCGAGCAGTAGTGACTGACAAGACAGGCTCTTACGTTGGTGACAACAGGGAGGACAAGGGTGACAGCCGATATCGAGAACACAATCTGCATGTAACCTTCAACCTTGAGCTTTCGGGCTAATAGACGTGACGCAACGGAGCTACCCAACATGGATGACAGCATGAATGTAGCAAAAATAAAACCATGAGGAATGTCTTCTTCATTTGGGCTCAATGCTGGAGTCCATAGGAAGACAAATGTGTACATCGAGCCCTCAAACAATGACTGTATGGCTCCCAGTAATGCAATCTTTTCATCTGAAGATCCAGTGGACGATGTTAGAAAACAAATGCAGGTTTCATATGCATAAATATTTGGTTCTCTGCGTTCTGATGAGACGGGCTAAAGCATACCTGAAGCAATTGCCTTAGCTGCAACCTTGAACTGGGCCATCAGGTCCTTACTATCAGATGGGTCTCCATAGTTCTCACTCCATGAGGACATTATGACAGCCATGCCAATCGCCAGAAAGCATGCAGCGGCATCAAATGGAGCCACGGGACCAAAACCCAAGTTCTCAGCAAGAAGGTTCGCGAATAGCCCAGACACAATGGCAATTAAGCCATTCCCAAGGAAGATGGCTTTGGAGAATGTTATGGACAGCCACTGCGGGTCAAAGCCTCTCTGTAAAAAGAGAAAAGAAAGGTAAAAAATTCAGTGTCTGTACAAACCAACAAGATGCAATGTGTCCATCCCCATAATAATTCACAAATGTAAGATCATGCGGTATTAATAAAGCTTTTACGGCTGTCATCTTTGATGTAGGCCGGGAACCCTTTTTCCCATTATCTAAAAAAAAATAAAGCTTTTGCCGCAAGTGGAAGAGCATGGCATTTTGCATCACAGGCAGCAGCTACTGCACTAGATCCTTGGATTCTATTAATAATTATTATTGTCTGCGAATGAGACTAATGCCGGCAGGACATGGCCGAATAAAAGGACAATTCTTAATAAGACCATCCGTGATGCCTTTATTATGACTGGACCATGCTTTTTAAATGCTCGTCCTCTTGGCCACGTCAGGTGTCAACCACCTGATCCACCGACACAAGTAGCAGAAATCAAACAAAACATAACAGTGGGTTTCAGCTTGCATCCAGCGAGAATTTCCTCGGCCTTTCCGGATCTCTGACAGAGCCACATTTTATTGGGCGTAGCAGTCAGACATGAAATGGGCATTTGTAAGTTTGTTCTTAAAACTTCAAGCAATCATACTGATGGTACTATAAGTTAGTTCAGTGTCAATTTTTTTAATCGGACGTCAGTGAACTCATTATATAAGTGCCCTATCGCATTAGGAGTCAAACATCCAAGACCCAATACACTTGGCTGGCTTCAACGACAAGCATGTGATGAATGAATCTAATCTAAAGGGTGCTCCCACTCGAGTAATTTATTCGCGACTAGGATTTGGGGGGGAAAGCATTACTTAAAGAGCAACACATCCCAATTAGTACGCATTCCGGATATATGAGCGCAGACACGCAGTTGAAGAAAACATTTGGATTAAAGGTAAAGGCAGAGAGAGGAGCTCTAAAGCAGCAGTGGAGTCAGATAGTGGCAGCCGGATCTGGCCTCTGGGGTCAATCGGTTACTGTACCTTGTTGTGCTCTGCGACGAGCCAGGACTCGAAGGCGGAGAAGAGCAGCGAAGTGGCGATGCCGCCGAGGATGCGGCCGATCATGAGAACCCTGTACTCGGGGGAGTGCTTGGTGATGCAGCTGAGGATGTAGCTGATGCAGTAGGTGATGCAGGCCCTCTTGCGGCCTCTGGAGGGAAGCACGATTCGTTAGGGAGGCGGGAGGCGCACTGGATCGGGATTGGAATACGTAAAGGAAGGAATGGCAGGGGCGGGCGTACTGTTTGTCGGCGAGGGAGCCGACGATGGTGCCGAAGAGCATGGAGGATCCGAAGCCGGCGATGAAGAGGCGGCCGATGTCGCCCTTGTCGAAGCCGTACTGGCTGTAGAGGTAGTAGACGTAGGGGCCCTGCAGCCAGTCCCCGGCTGCACGAATCCGTCCCAACCATCATCATTCAGAACCACCACAGCGTTCGCAGATCTAAACGAGGAACCGAACAAGAGAAGGGATGGAGGCGTACACATCATGAGGGAGTAAACGAGGACGTAGTTGTTCTTGAAGGAGTTGAAGGCGGAGGTGGTGGCGACGCGGTCCTTGCCGCTCTTGCCGAGCTCGAGCCCCGCCACGACGGCGGCCAGCGCGCCGAACACGACGTAGTAGAACACCTCCATGGCCGCCCGCGCCGCCGCTCGCCGGAGGGAGGGAGGCCGAGGACGCGGGGTGGATCGGTGGCGCGTTGCGGTGCGGTGCGGTGCGGCTCGCTTCCCCTCGCGGCGTCGATTTATACGGGCTCGGGCAGTCGGGCTCACTCCGTGTCCTCGGGGTGGTGGTGCGCCGAGCCGAGCCGAGCGCGTCTGGCAGTGGAGCCCCAGCCACTGGGCTACCTGAGTGTGCGTGCGCCAAATCTTCGGCCGGGCCGCACCTGCACATACTGCTGGGTCGGCAAGCCGCACTCTGTCCAAGTGAGCTCAAGGACTTAACGCAACCTACCGGACCAACCAAAAATATATATACCATGAATTATATATATAGAAAATATAAAGATGGAAGCACCATGCTACATTCACGGACCCAACACAAGCACATGGCGAAAAAAAAGCTAAAACGACAATATGGGGTCCAATTCAGCAAATAAATTCTTGTATGGCAAACACAGTCCAACTGTTAGTAAAAGTATCAAAATTTGATCCCTCCTTGGATACGGCGAGCGTTTCCTTGCAATAATGCATCTGTGCTGTTTTAATCGATCAGTTCTGAAACTTAGAGAGGAAATAAACAGATTAATAGCTGCTTTCCAAACCTAATATGAAAATGGGCAGTGTGACGAGGCTTGACACACAGATACTATGGACCAAACCATTTCCTCGGCACCAATCTGACGCTCAAACATTAACAGATAGTTCCATCAAATCAAGCTGCTTCCTTTTTATTTACACTGCACTGAAAAAAGTTTGAGGTTGACAGACAGTAGTAATGCAAGCATATAGGATACAGGTTAGTGAGTGTAAAGTTTGTCTCACCCTAATTATGTCAGTAAGTTAGCAAGAGGTTCCAAACAAAGCATCAATCTTTCTGACGAACAGAAAACATTATTTCCTTACTAAACATTTTGATCCATGTTCAGCTCGTCATTTTTGTTTGGAGAAACCACATATTTGACGGACAGAAGCTACTCTCTGATGTTTCATTTTTTTCTAAAGGCGTCTAAACTGTGCTGATATCAGATCAGCTGTCTAGGAGAGAGATCTATGTACAAAACAAAGATGCGCATATTCAGATACTTAGAGAGAATACATGCTGCGTCATCAATCATCTGTTTAAGGTAGGAGCCGAGATCTACAATGAATATGTCCATTCTACATATGCTAAAAACAGCTTGCTAGAATGTTCCTTTTTGAGCATTCTAGGTATTAGGATATACCTACTTGAATCCATATATATCAGAAAAGACGCTGTTCATCACATCTATACCAACTCCATTCTTCTCAAACAACTCCTCCACGTCCTCCCAGTAGACGATGCTTGTGTTGTTGCGAACAGCCAGCAGTAGTGCCTCATGGGTGGCTTCATTAGGTACAAGCTGATCATGCGATTTCATCCGGCGATACAGCAAGAATGCCCCTTGGAGCTCCCTAATCTTGCTATAGCCGTCAATAAGAATGTTGTACATCTCTGTTGTCGGGACCAGCCCTGCTTTGGCAAACGTCTGCAACGCCTTTTCTGCGCTTGAAACCTTATCGATCCTGCAAAGCTCCTTCAACAACAAGGTAATGCAACCATTATCCGCTGCAGAAACGCCGTTCTTTGCAGATTCTTCGATGATGCGCAGTAGTTGACCTTCATTGATTCTACAGAGGAACTGCAACATGCTGCTATGGACGATCTTATGTAATGTCGTCTCTTGTGTCATCATCTCGTCGAATAAAGCTGTAACATCTCCCAGCCGTTCAGCCGAGCAGAGTTCTGCCATCAGCAAATGGTAGGTGGGTTCATCTGACTTGAAGCCTGCCTGCTCCATCTGAGCCTTCAACTGGAGTGCAGCCTCCAGATCTCCATTCCCATTCTTCCTCGGGGTCAGACCATTACCCAGTCTTTTCAAGTGGCCATTTATCATGACAGTGTATGTGAAATGATTCGGCGCCAGGGATATATCTGTCATCTCGCCAAACAGCTTGACAGCTTCGTCACCTCTCCCTGCCTTCCAGAGACCGGCGATTACCAAGTTGTAGGAGTGAGCGTTTGGAGGTGACTTATCACCGTGGCTCATATGCCGGAGCCAACGGATGGCCTCATCGATGTCCTGTGCCATAATGCAAATTTCCACCTTGTTCCGCAGCATGTTCTCTGGGCAAGCCCTGGCTTCTGCCAGCATCCGAAGCATTTGTCTCTGTTGAGTGGATAGCTTGATGCCCCCCTGCATCATCCGGGTCCGTATCTCGGATGCAGACTGCAGGTCTCCATTCTTCAAGTAGCCATACATCATGAAATCGTACCTTTTACGATATAAAACCACAGGCACATCCGCCATTTCGCCGAACACCTTGAAGGCGTCGGCCCCCCTACCGGCTGCCCAAAGCTCGTTCATCGCCTTTTTGCGCCGGCGCTCACCGGCATCCGCGAGGATCTCGAACACGTGGCGCGCATCCGCGCGGCGTCCGAGCGAGAGGAGTTTCACCATGAGGTGCCCGCAGGACGATCCCATCGGCAGCCGCGCCGCAGGCGTGTCGATGAGGAACTCGAGCAGCCGCAGCGCGCCGTCGGGGAGGTCCGCGCGCGCGGATGCCTCGACTAGCGCCGAGGCCGCGTCGACGAAGTAACGGGCCTTCCCACTTGGGCCTGCGGCGGCCACCGCGCGGTAGAGCTCAAGGACGCCCGAGGATGTGACGGCCTCGGAGCTTATGAATTGTTCCGCACAGTTAACAGAAGCCAGGAAATGCCGGGTGCTGAGGAGGACAGAGATCTCGCCGGCGACGACAGCGGCGCTGGACGGGGCAACGGAGGAGAGGTGACGAGGGAGTAAGAGGAAGCGCCACTCCATAGTTTCAGCAGAAACGATTCGGCTGATCTGATGGAAAACATATCTGATGCGGGAACGTATACTGCGCTAATATGACCACTTTAAATCTGGTGCATTCATTTCTCACCTAACTGTGAGTAGATATTTCTTAGTTTCTTGTGTGTTTCATCCTTGTTGCGTCGCGCCATCTATCTCTTCTGTATGCCACTGCTGCCCTCACCCCTGGATGAGAAATGAAGGCACCAGATTTAAAGTGCTCATATAAGCACAAGAGCTCCATGAGCACATGATACGTTCCCATCTGATACACATGAAAGATTGATGCACATGGTGCATATATTAGATCATCACCATTCATTTTAAATCTAACATCTCTAATTGTTTGTGAAAGTCGCCTAGAGGGGGTGTATAGGCGGAATCTGGAAATTATAAACTTTAAGCACAACTACACACCGGGGTTAGCGTTAGAAATATAATCGAGTCCGAAAGAGAGGGCGAAAACAAATCAACCAAAGAAATAGAGTGGATGACACGGTGATTTATTTTACCGAGGTTCGGTTCTTGCAAACCTACTCCCCGTTGAGGTGGTCACAAAGACCGGGTCTCTTTCAACCCTTTCTCTCTCTCAAACGGTCACTTAAACCGAGTGAGCTTTCTCCTTATCTCACGGGTCGCTTAGACCCCGCAAGGACCACCACACACTTGGTGTTTCTTGCCTTGGTTACAAAACACTTGAGAACAAGAAATGAGGAAGGAAGAAAACGATCCAAACGCGAGAACTCAAAAGAACACAAATATCACTCTCTCACTAGTCACCATTTGATTGGAATGATCTTTGGACTTGAGAGGGGATTTGATCTCTTCTTTTGTGTCTTGAGTGAAGTCTAGAGCTCTTGTATTGAATGCAATGGCTGAAAACTTGGATGCCTTGAATGAGTGGTGGTTAGGGTTATTTATAGCCCCAACCATCAAAGTGGTCGTTGGGGATGACTGCTATCGTATGGCGCACCGGACAGTCTAGTGCGCCACCGGACACTGTCCGGTGTGCCAGCCACGTCACCCAACCGTTAGGGTTCGACCGTTGGAGCTCTGACATGTGGGACCACCGAACAGTCCGGTGGTGCACCGGACAGTTTCTGTTCATTGTCCGGTGCGCCTTCTGGCGCCTGCTCTGACTTCTGCGCGTGTAGTTGCACTGTTCAGTTCACTGTTCACCTTTTGCAGACGACCGTTGGCGCAGATAGCCGTTGCTCCGCTGGCACACCGGACAGTCCGGTGAATTATAGCGGAGCGGCTCCCCGAAAACCCGAAGCTGGCAAGTTTAGAGTGGATTCACCCTGGTGCACCGGACATTGTCCGGTGGTGCACCGGACAGTCCGGTGCGCCAGACCAGGGCAACCTTCGGTTGTCTTTTGCTCTTTTTATTTGAACCCTTTCTTGGACTTTGTATTGGTTTGTTGTGAACCTTTGGCACCTGTAGAACTCATAATCTAGAGCAAACTAGTTAGTCCAATAATTTGTGTTGGGCAATTCAACCACCAAAATTCATATAGGAAAAGGTTTGACCCTATTTCCCTTTCAATCTGCCCCTTTTTGGTGATTGATGCCAACACAAACCAAAGCAAATATAAAAGTGCAGAATTGAACTAGTTTGGATATGGTAAGTGCAAAGGTTGCTTGGAATGAAACCAATATAATTATTTCTATTAGATACGCATGGATGGTTTTCTTCTTATTTAAAATTTTGGACCACGCTTGCACCACAAGTTTTGTTTTTGCAAATTCTTTGTAAAATTCTTTTCAAAAACCTTTTGCAAATGGTCAAAGGTACATGAATAAGATTGAAAATAAGCATTTTCAAGATTTGAAATTTTCTCCCCTTGTTTCAAATGCTTTTCCTTTGACTTAAACAAAACTCTCCCTAAATAAAATTCTCCTCTTAGTGTTCAAGAGGGTTTTACAAATTTTGAAGATACTTTCTCCCCTTTTGAAAACACATTAAGGTATCAATTTGAAAACTTCATTTTAAAAATTTGGTGGTGGTGTGGTCCTTTTGCTTTGGGCTAATACTTTCTCCCCCTTTAGCATGAATCGCCAAAAAAGGGATACTTGTGAGTGAAATATAAGGCCTTACTTTCTCCCAAATGGCAAACAATTAAATATGAGTGAAGATTATACCAAAGTGGAGAATGATGCGGAATACCGGCAAAGAGTATGTTGGGGGCTTGTTCTCAAGTGCTAAGAGTTAAGAACAAGGCAACACAGAAAATGTTAAATATTAAGGTCCTTCGTCCTTCATCACATTATATCCTTTCGGAATATAAGAGACTTCGGACGAAGGTTACGAAGGACGTACCTTCGTAAACATAATAATGAAGTATTCGTATAAATCATGATGTATAAAATAGACATTTAAATGTTAACATAGAATCATTTCCATTTCTACTAACATGAACGAATATTAATGATTTCAAATTACAAATGTACCTTTGGTCCTGAGGAAGGCGAGAGTACAAGTGTGATGCGAAGGCAAATAACAGGTTCGCGTGAACAGTACAGAGGTACTGTTCATCTATTTATAGGCACAGGTCGCAGCCTGTGACAAATTACAATTATGCCCCTTACAAAAGTTTACAACATTGACTCAGACCTATATGTATAAAAAGGTCATTCTATCTCTATGTCGGTTTGAAACGCCGAAGCTCCATAAAAAGGAACCTTCGGCCATCTCTTGGAGACGACTTCAGCCGAAGCTGCTTCTTCGTGTGAGACCTTCGGCGCACCGAAGCACGACCCCAACAGTAGCCCCTTTCGCGGTGCTAGATCGTTTTTCGTAACGAGCTTGACCCGTGAAAAAAGCCTCTTCAGCTTCGGGAAGCCGAAGGTCCAAAAAACACCTTCCCTGAGCTCGTTGCGGAGAAACGATCCGGCTTCCGAGCGCGTGCCAGGCCCACCTTGCAGAGTTACTGTTTGACCTTTGCGGTCCACTGCACAGCGAGTACAAGTGACTGCCCGCGTGGTGCAAAAATCCTGCCGCTTCGCCTTCTTACCTGCAGCACTATATAAACAAACGGGTAGGTGTGAAGTTACCACAGCATTCATTGCTATTTGCACTGTTTTGCTGCCAAAATTTTCCACCATAGCCGAAGCTTGAGTCTTAGAATCGAACGAAGGTCCATCTCAACGTCTGCTTCATCAGAAAGAAGAGCTTCGGGAGAAAAAAAAGAAAAAAGTATCTGACTTCCCCAAACTCAGAATCAAATGGTGAGAGTGCGATCTACTGCCAAAGTTGTACGCGAGGGAGACGAAGCCGAAGGTTCGGGCACTGTGCCCATCTCCGAAGCGATGCAGCGTTCCGGTCTAGTGACTGCGGAAGAAATGCCTGCTGCTGAAGCAAACCCGACAACTGCCGAAGGAGAAGAAGAAAACATTGAAGGGACTGACCCCGAAGATGACTACCACATTGCTATGCCCAGCAAGCCCAGTCACCTGGATTTTGGGAAATCAACTGTTTCAAAAGCTGATCTTTCGAAGATGGTGAAAGCAGGTTATTTCAATGAAGATCAGAAGAAGCTACTCCGCTTCGGGGGAGAAGAAACCACCCCGAAGCCAGGGAAGGATGAGATTGTTATCTTCAAGAGCTTTTTAAAGGCTGGGCTGAGATTCCCTCTTCACAAGATTATTGCGGAGATACTGAAAAAGTTTGGTATCTACTTTCATCAATTGACTCCTAACGCCATCGTTAGGCTCAATGTTTATATCTGGGCCCTCCGAAGCCAAGCTGTGGAACCGTTTGCCGACAGCTTCTGCCGAGTTCACGAATTACATTACCAAACAAAGGCCAGAAAAGATGGGCTACATGATAATTTCGGTTGCTATAATTTTGCCTACCGGAAGACAACAAAGTGTCCTGTCATCAGCTACCGAAGCAAATGGCCAGCAGGCTGGAAATCTGAGTGGTTTTATGTAAAAGTTGACGAAGACAAAGAAAAATTGGTACAAAGCCCTCTGGATTTAATCTTCGGAGAGACGAGGCCACGATGCCGCATCGGCGATCTAGAAGGTCCCACCTGGGCTGCTCTGGGTGAATTTGAAATTATTTCAGAACATATTGGCACCAGGGATCTAGTTCAGGAGTTCTTGGCATTCAGAGTTTTCCCTACTCTAAAAGAGTGGGAAATGCCGAAGCTGGAGGGAGAGAAGAAGAAGGGGGAGCTTGTCCGGCTTCCTTATCACTTCAAGTTTAAGAAGTACTTCAAAAAACCCTGCAAAGAGTGGTTAGACACAGTTGAGGTGATGTGCAATGAAATCCTGGGGAACTACTCCAAAGAAGAGGATCAACTAATGACAGCGGCCTTCGGTGCCCGACCGAAGCGAAGGCTGAACCGAGTGCTTGATGCCCTGGGCTTCGAGTACCCAGACTATGAGCAGCTGAACAAGGGTGCCGAGGGCCATAAAAGAAAAAGAGTAGCCGAAACTCTGATCAGGGATGAAGAAAGACCAGCAAAGGAGAAGAAAATTCCCAAGAAAAGAAAAATATCTACTCCGGAGCGCAAATCACCCGAAGAAGAGGGGACCCCCACACCGCCTTCTACCAGCGACGTGGAGGAAATTTTAAAGGTAATGACTGAACCCATGCCCACGAAGCTAAGTCCATTAGGGCTCCAACTGACGAAGCTTTTTCAAAAGGTGGACGAGCCGGATCAAACGAAGATAAACAAACCCAAGCGGCAAAGAATTATTGCGGTAACTGAAGTTATCGACAAGACGCCGCCTAGGGCGTCAATTCAGAAAACGGCAGCTGCTGAAGGTACAACAATCGTCGAAGGCGCACCTTCGGAGGTCGCGGCTACCGAAGCCGCTACAGCCGAAGATACAAACTTAGAAACTACCATTGAGGACATTAACAAGATTTTGGAAGACATAGCTGCAGAAGAAGCTGGTGCTACTACTGAAAAAACCATGGCCACAGTGCCTGAGAAAGGAAAAGAAATAGCCGAAGACACTTCGGACGACGAAGCCTACTCTTTCCAGAATTTAGTTGGGCAGAAACTGACGAAGGACGAAATAGAAGAACTCAAGGACTATGCCAAATCTTGCGGCTACAAGCCAGGAGCCCTTCTATTTGGAGGCATTGATGACGAAAAATTGGGCTGCATTCGAGACCAAACTGGAGCTAAGGTAATCGGTACTCTATCAAAGAGTATCGGTTTTCCGAAGCTAGAGACAGACATCAGCCGCTACCGACGACAACATATCGTCGGCAGCTTATTTTACTCCAACTTCAAGGTAAACAGCCTTTTCTCTGGTTTTTATTGCTGTTAATAATGAAAATACTACTAACGTAAGTTGTTTCTGTACAGAGCATGCTACTGAGCAAAGCTCTGAAGATGCAACAAGACTTGGAGGACAAAAAACACGAAGCTATAATCGAAAATTTAGAGAGCAAGATAAAAGAACAATCAGCTATCATTGAAAAGAAAGACTTCGAGCTCCAATCCGCCGAAGGCCTGTTGGCAGAGACTGAGGCTAAGGTATCAGAATTGAATTCGAAGCTTATCAGTCAATCAGAACAATTCAATCAGGAGAAGCTGGAGCTTAATTCGAAACTTAAAGCCGAAGTCTAGACCAGTTCAGAGTTGAAGAAATCGTTAGCAAGCCTTCAAGACAAATGCTTAAAATTTAGCAACAATTGTATTGGACGATTAAAAAAGATATTTTACTCTGTTGGAGCCAGCAGCGGGAAATTTAACCCTTCAGCGGAAAATTTACCACAGGCCTTCGATCATATCGAAGCCGAAATCGAAGAACTTGACGAAGTTATAGCCGGGCACGGCGACTTCTGTGCCTGGGTAGCTTCTCGGGGTACCGCTGCTGCATTCCTGAGGACCGGTTGCGAGCATGGAAAGATTGTCAACAGGCCCAACTTCACCCTATCTCCATCAATCCTGGATGATATACCTGACCTCGCCCGAAGCATCTCAAATAGATTTATAAAAATGATATGGACAAAAGGCGGGCGGGAGAAGGCTGGAGATGAAGCACGAAGTCATCTTGAACCAGTAAGAAATGATGCTTCGTACTTACCTTTTCCTTTGCACTTGATTTTTACTTACGATTCCTTGATTTATGTAGGATGACGAAGGTGAAGATGATGCTTAAGTTATATCGCCGAAGCTGTCGCCGAAGCTGAAGCTTAATGAAGATCAGTAGAAATGTACTATAGGATAAAAACTTAGGATACTTTTGTAACAACTTTTGTAAATACATTTAAACTGTTCTCAAGGAACTTTGTACATACCTTGTAATATATTCTTACCCTTCGATTGAGGCGCTTTGATGTGGACGAAATCAGTATTTTGAGCAGAAGGCAAAAAAAACACCTTCCCTTCTTTTCGTACACAACGAAGCATAAAAGCAATTCTTCTTTTTGCCGAGCAACGAAGCTTTTCTCTTTTGTATACAACAAAGCATAAAAGCAATTCTTCTTTTTACCGAAGCTTCTCTTTTTTGTACACAACATAGCATAACGAATCATAAAAAACCACTTCTTCGAAGCTTTTCTTTTACATAACGAATCATAAAAAACCACTTCTCCGAAGCTTTTCTTTTTGCCGAAGCAACCACTTAGGAACACAAATGCTATGAATGAATGCTTATGCATGCAAATGCCATGATGTAATGTAATGTGCGAATGAATATCCGAAGCGTATGTCCGAAGCCACATTCTCAACCATTACTTCTTTAGAACCAACCACACATCAGCTCTGCATTCCCTTAGGAACGACTTTGGAGCATCTTTGCCTTTTACTTAGGCAGTATCAGCGTTGACTTTTCGCTGTAAGCTCTGCATCCCCTTAGGGACGTCTTTGGAGCTTCTTCGCCTTTTACTTAGGCGGTATAAGCTCTGCATTCCCTTAGGAACGTCTTTGGAGCTTCTTCGCCTTTTACTTTCGGCGGAATCAGCGTTGACTTTTCGCTGTGAGCTCTGCATCCCCTTAGGGACGTCTTCGGAGCTTTTTCTCTTTTTCAGTTTCGGCACTCGATGGTGCGCTCTCAGCTTTTACATTTACATTCTTTGGGGGATTTTGCTCTTATAAATCTAAAAAGGAAAATTACATATGATGGCCCCATTAAAAACCTTTCTCCCCCTTTAGAAAGGAAAAGGGTGCCATGAAAAAGAAAGAACATAAAAAATTACATCGAATTATACATAAAATCGCCGAAGCTCATCTGCATTCCAAGATCTTGGAATTTCATTGCCATCCATGTCCTTCAGTCTGTACGAACCAGGCCTTGACGAAGATGCTACTAAGAAAGGCCCTTCCCATTTCAATTGTAACTTGCCCACTGTGTCTGGGTTGGCCACTCTTCGAAGCACCAAGTGTCCCGGCTCAATATTTTTTAGCCGGACCTTTCTATCTCGCCATTTGACTGTTTCAGCCTGGTATTTATTGATATTCTCCACGGCTTGAAGCCTGATCCCCTCTAAGGCATCTTTTTCCACGAGACAAGTATCTTCGGGACCTGATTCTGCCGAAGCTACCACTCTTATTGATCCAGCTTTGGCTTCTTCCGGGGTTATTGCTTCGTCACCAAATAACAACTTGAATGGGGTAAAGCCTGTAGATCTTGATGTTGTTGTATTATGGCTCCACACTACTTTGGTCAACTGATCTGGCCACTTTCCCCTGGGTTGATTGAAGATTAACTTCATTATTCCTGTCATTATGATGCCGTTGGCCCTTTCAACAAGCCCATTCGACTCCGGATGCCTGACTGATGCAAAATGGATCTTCGTTCCAATTTGATCACAGAACTTTCTGAAATCTTCGGAGTCGAACTGTGTTCCATTATCTACAGTGATGGCCTTCGGCACTCCGAAGCGACATACAATGTTCTGCCAGAAAAATTTTTGGACAGTGGCCGAAGTTATTGTGGCTAATGGCTTCGCCTCAATCCACTTGGAAAAATACTCCACAGCCACTATAACATATTTCAGATTGCCTTGAGCCGGTGGTAATGGACCCAGCAAGTCGAGGCCCCACCTTTGCAATGGCCAGATGGGCTGTATCAGCTGTGTCAAAGACGAAGGTTGCTTTTGATCTCTTGCACATTTCTGACAACCTTCGCACTTTTGAACCAACTCCGCCGCATCCGAAGCTGCCTTCGGCCAATAAAACCCTTGGCGAAAAACTTTTCCAAGTAACGGCCTGGATCCGATGTGGGATCCACACAGGCCTGCATGTATCTCTTTC
Source organism: Zea luxurians (assembly GCA_029449295.1). NCBI lineage: Eukaryota > Viridiplantae > Streptophyta > Magnoliopsida > Poales > Poaceae > Zea > Zea luxurians. Next base: position 151,256,787 of record JAOPSE010000007.1, read on the forward strand.
ATCAATTCTATACCTTCGGCTCTAGATAAGCACTTGAGCAGCGGGGCACAAACTCCATGCTTGTATAATTCCCCTTCTATCATGATATACGGACGAGCTCTTGCCTCTATTCTTTTATTATAAGCTTCGTCATCTGATAGGAAGCTGCCCTGAAGGTAAGAAATTATTTCAGTTCTCCAATCTTCACTGTACACAGGAGAAATGTTAAGGACTGCTCTTTCAAGTAGCTCCACTGAAGGTGCCTTTATTGTTTCAAAAAACACATCCGAAGGTAACGGCAGCCCCTGTGCTGCAGACTTGGCCAACAAATCAGCATGCTCATTTTGTCCTCGAGGGATATTCTTAACAGAAAATCCTTCGAAGGAAGCTTCGATCCTTCGGACCGTGTCTAGGTATTTTTCAAGCTTCGGGTCTTTAGCCTTGCAACTTTTGTCAATATGACCCGAAACAACCTGGGAATCAGTTTTAAGAATCGCCCTTCTGATTCCCATTGCCTTTAGTTTCCGAAGACCCAGGAGCAGGGCTTCGTACTCAGTTATATTATTTGTGCAGCTGAAGTCAAGTCTTGCTGCATAGCAAGTTTTAACCTTGGACGGTGAGACCAACACAGCAGCTGCACCTGCTCCGAAGGTTCCCCAAGAGCCATCACAAAACACTGTCCATACTTCGGCATCTTTATTTGCTTCTTCGTCCTGAGCCCCTGGCGTCCAGTCGGCAATGAAATCTGCCAATGCCTGAGACTGGATTGAGGATCTATGCACATAATCAATGTAAAATTCATTGAGCTCCGCAGCCCATTTTCCAATCCGGCCAGTAGCTTCTCTATTTCTCATGATATCCTTCAACGGCTGCGAAGAAGGAACAATAATATTGTATGCCTGAAAATAATGCCGAAGCTTCCTGGATGCCATTAAAACGGCATACAACACCTTCTCCAGCTCTGTATAATTTTTCTTTGAGACACTAAGGACCTCAGATACAAAATATACTGGGACCTGCTTCTTGGCTTGTCCATCAAACTTCTCCTGGACAAGTGCCGCACTTACTGCTGAGTGCGAAGCTGCCACATATAACAACAGAGGAGCCCCTGGCGTTGGTGGAGTTAATGTTGTGAGATCTATTAAGTATTGCTTCAGCTCTTCGAAGGCTTTTTGTTGACTTGGGCCCCATTGAAAGACTTCAGCTGACTTCAGCACCTCGAAGAATGGTAAGTTTCTTTCTGCTGATCTGGATATAAATCTGTTGAGAGATGCCAGCCTTCCTGTCAATCTTTGGGCCCCCTTTCTTGTGGTTGGTGGCTCCATTCGAAGTATAGCTTCGATTTTATTTGGGTTAGCTTCGATTCCCTTTGTTGAAACCAAGCATCCAAGAAATTTACCCTTCTTCACTCCGAAGACACATTTTTCTGGATTCAGCTTCAGACCAGCTTGTCTGAAGCTGGCGAAGGTCTCCTGCAGATCAGCAATATGATTTTCTTGCTTCGTGCTTTTTACAATGATGTCATCGACATAAGTCAGCACATTTCTGCCTATCTAAGATTGGAGAACCTTCGCAGTCATTCTGCTGAAACTCCCTCCAGCATTCTTGAGCCCCTCAGGCATCCGAAGATAGCAATATGTACCACTTGGGGTTATGAAGCTAGTCTTCGGCTCATCTTCCTTCTTCATCCAGATTTGATGATAGCCTGAGTAGCAGTCCAGGAGACTCATGAGCTCCGAAGAAGCTGCTGCATCAACTAAAGAGTCTATCCTTGGCAGCGGGAATTCATCCTTCGGACAAGCCTTGTTGAGATCTGTGAAATCAATACACATTCTCCACTTGCCATTGGCCTTCTTCACCATAACAGTGTTAGCTAGCCACTCTGGATACTTCACTTCTCTGATAACTCCTGCACTGAGAAGTCTTTTTACTTCATTGCGAGCCCCTTCGGCCTTGTCATCAGACATTTTCCGAAGCCTCTGCTTTCGGGGTCTGAAGGATGGGTCAACATTGAGCGAATGTTCAATAACATCCCGATTCACTCCACAAAGATCATTGGCTGACCATGCAAAAACATCTTTGTTGTTGAATAAAAACCTTATCAAGGTTTTCTCCTGGTCTTCAGATAATTGCGAGCCCAATAGCACCTTTTGCTCTGCTATGTCTTCACACAATAACATGGGCTTCGGCTGATCTGCTGAGGCTGCCTTCTCCCTCCTGAATTTGTACTGTTCACAAGCTTCAGCTCCATCTATGTTATGGATTGCCTTGGAGTCAGTCCAGCTTCCTTCGGCCCTTCTAGCAGCTTCCTGGCTTCCATGAATAGCAATAGGCCCTTGGTCCAAAGGTATCTTCATGTAGAGATAAGCTGGGTGAAGAATTGCTTCGAAGGCATTAAGAGTACCACGGCCGATGATAGCATTGTAAGGATACTCCATATCAACAATATCAAACACAATTTGCTCAGTCCTTGTGTTGTTAACAAATCCGAAGGTTACCGGCATGGTAATCTTCCCAAGTGCTACAATCTGCCGCCCTCCGAAGCCACAAAGGGGGTGCGTAGCATCATGAATCTTGTCTTCGGGCTCTTGCATTTGTCTGAAGGCTTTAGCAAATATAATGTCAGCTGCACTGCCTGTATCAACTAGGACATTGTGGACCAGAAATCCTTTGATCACGCAAGAGATAACCATGGCATCATTGTGAGGATAATCCTTAAGCTGAAGGTCTTCCTGAGAGAAAGTAATTGGAATATGAGACCATTTTGACTTGATGAAGGGTCCCTGCACTCCAACATGCTGCACCCTTCTCTGAGCCTCCTTCTTCTGCTTCTTGTTAGCCGGCTCTGAGCAAGAACCGCCTGTTATCGGGAGCACCAGCTTCGAAGCCGAAGCAGCTCCAGCTTGATTGTTAAACGAAGCCATCAGCTCAGAAGAGTGGAAGTGAGTTCACCGGAGGTGGGCGCCAATGTTGGGGGCTTGTTCTCAAGTGCTAAGAGTTAAGAACAAGGCAACACAGAAAATGTTAAATATTAAGGTCCTTCGTCCTTCATCACATTATATCCTTTCGGAATATAAGAGACTTCGGACGAAGGTTACGAAGGACGTACCTTCGTAAACATAATAATAAAGTATTCGTATAAATCATGATGTATAAAATAGACATTTAAATGTTAACATAGAATCATTTCCATTTCTACTAACATGAACGAATATTAATGATTTCAAATTACAAATGTACCTTTGGTCCTGAGGAAGGCGAGAGTACAAGTGTGATGCGAAGGCAAATAACAGGTTCGCGTGAACAGTACAGAGGTACTGTTCATCTATTTATAGGCACAGGTCGCAGCCTGTGACAAATTACAATTATGCCCCTTACAAAAGTTTACAACATTGACTCAGACCTATATGTATAAAAAGGTCATTCTATCTCTATGTCGGTTTGAAACGCCGATGCTCCATAAAAAGGAACCTTCGGCCATCTCTTGGAGACGACTTCAGCCGAAGCTGCTTCTTCGTGTGAGACCTTCGGCGCACCGAAGCACGACCCCAACAGAGTAGATAATATCGATGGAGTTGAGTGGAAGCGTCGTCTTTGCCGAATACTCCATTTCCCTTTCAATTCTATGACTAAGCATGATAATACATTTGAAAACATATTAGTCATAGACATAAAAGAGATATGATCAAAGGTATATGAATGAGCTATGTGTGCAAAGAATCAATCAAAATTCTTAGAATCAAGAATATTTAGCTCATTCCTAAGTTTGGTAAAGGTTTTCTCATCTAGTGGCTTGGTAAAGATATCGGCTAATTGATCTTTGGTGTTAATATAGGCTATCTCGATATCCCCCTTTGTTGGTGATCTCTCAAAAAGTGATACCGAATGGCTATGTGCTTAGTGCGGCTGTGTTCAACGGGATTATCCGTCATGCGGATTGCACTCTCATTATCACATAGGAGAGGAACTTTGCTAAATTTGTAGCCATAGTCCCTAAGGGTTTGCCTCATCCAAAGCAATTGCGTGCAACAATGACTTGCGGCAATGTACTCGGCTTCGGCGGTAGAAAGAGCTACCGAGTTTTGTTTCTTTGAAGCCCAAGACACCAGGGATCTCTCCAGAAACTGACAAGTCCCTGATGTGCTCTTCCTATCAATCTTACACAATGCCCAATCAGCATCTGAATATCATAATAAATCAAAAGAGGATCCCTTGGGGTACCAAAAACCAAACTTAGGTGTATGAACTAAATATCTCAAGATTCTCTTCACGGCCCTAAGGTGAACTTCCTTAGGATCAGCTTGGAACCTTGCACACATGCATACGGAAAGCATAATATTCGGTCGAGATGCACATAAATAGAGTAAGGATCCTATCATCGACCGGTATACCTTTTGATCTACGGATTTACCTCCCGTGTCGAGGTCGAGATGCCCATTTGTTCCCATGGGTGTCTTGATGCGCTTGGCATCCTTCATTCCAAACTTGGCGAGTATGTCTTGAATGTACTTCGTTTGGCTAATGAATGTGCCCTCTTGGAGTTGCTTCACTTGAAATCCTAGAAAATACTTCAATTCCCCCATCATAGACATCTCGAATTTTTGTATCATGATCCTACTAAACTCTTTACAAATAGATTTGTTAGTAGACCCAAATATGATATCATCAACATAAATTTGGCATACAAACAAATAATTTTCAATTGTCTTAGTAAAGAGAGTAGGATCAGCCTTACTGACTTTGAAGCCATTAGTGATAAGAAAATCTCTTAGGCATTCATACCATGCTCTTGGGGCTTGCTTGAGCCCATAAAGCGCCTTAGAGAGTTTATGGACATGGTTAGGATACTCACTATCTTCAAAGCCTGGAGGTTGCTCAACATAGACCTCTTCCTTGATTTGTCCATTGAGGAAGGCACTATTCACGTCCATTTGATAAAGTTTAAAGCCATGGTAAGTAGCATAGGCAAGTAATATACGAATTGACTCAAGCCTAGCTACGGGTCATAGGTTTCACCAAAATCCAAACTTTCGACTTATGAATACCCCTTGGCCACAAGTTGGGCTTTGTTTCTTGTCACCACACCATGCTCATCTTGCTTGTTGCGGAAGACCCACTTGGTTCCTACAACATTTTGGTTAGGACGTGGAACTAAATGCCATACCTCATTCCTCGTGAAGTTGTTGAGCTCCTCTTGCATCCCTAACACCCAATCCGAATCTTGAAGTGCTTCCTCTACCCTGTGTGGCTTAATAGAGGAAACAAAAGAGTAATGTTCACAAAAATGAGCAATACGAGATCGAGTGGTTACTCCCTTATGAATATCGCCGAGGATGGTGTTCACGGGGTGATCTCGTTGGATTGCTTGGTGGACTCTTGGGTGTGGCGGCCTTGGATCTTGTTCATCCTCCTTGTCTTGATCATTGGCATCTCCCCTTGATCATTATCCTCCTCTTGAGGTGGCTCATCTTCTTGATCTTCATTTTCATTATCTTGAGCTTGATCCTCATCTTGGGTTGGTGGAGATGCTTGCATGGAGGAAGATGGTTGATCTTGTGCTTGTGGAGGTTCTTCGCATTCCTTAGGACACACATCCCCAATGGACATATTCCTTAGCGTGACGCATGGAGCCTCTTCATCATCTAGCTCATCAAGATCAACTTTCTCTACTTGAGAGCCGTTAGTCTCATCAAACACAATGTCACAAGAAACTTCAACTAGTCCAGTGTGGACTTGTTAAAGACTCTATATGCCCTTGTGTTTGAATCATAACCAAGTAAAAAGCCTTCTACAGCCTTAGGAGCAAATTTATATTTTCTACCTCTTTTAACAAGAATAAAGCATTTGCTACCAAAGACTCTAAAATATGAAACATTGGGCTTTTTACCGGTGAGGAGTTCATATGATGTCTTCTTGAGGATACGATGAAGATATAACCGGTTGATGGCGTAGCAAGCGGTGTTGACCGCCTCGGCCCAAAACCGATCCGAAGTTTTGTACTCATCAAGCATGGTCCTCGCCATGTCAAGTAGAGTTCTATTCTTCCTCTCCACTACACCATTTTGTTGTGGCGTGTAGGGAGAAGAGAACTCATGCTTGATGCCTTCCTCCTCAAGGAAGCCTTCAATTTGAGAGTTCTTGAACCCCGTTCCGTTGTCGCTTCTTATTTTCTTGATCCTCAAGCCGAACTCATTTTGAGCCTGTATTAAGAATCCTTTCAAAGTCTCTTGGGTTTGAGATTTATCCTGCAAAAAGAATACCCAAGTGAAGCGAGAATAATCATCCACAATAACTAGACAGTACTTACCCCCGCCGATGCTTATGTAAGCGATCGGGCCGAATAGATCCATGTGGAGTAGTTTTAGTGGCCTGTCAGTCGTCATGATGTTCTTGTGTGGATGATGAACACCAACTTGCTTCCCTGCTTGGCATGCGCTACAGATCCTGTCTTTCTCAAAATGAACCTTGGTTAGTCTCAAAATGTGCTCTCCCTTTAGAAGCTTGTGAAGATTCTTCATCCCAACGTGGGCTAGTCGGAGGTGCCAGAGCCAACCCATGTTAGTCTTAGCAATTAAGCATGTATCGAGTTCAGCTCTATTGAAATCAACTAAGTATAGCTGACCCTCTAACACTCCCTTAAAAGCTATTGAATCATCACTTCTTCTAAAGACAGTAACACCTATATCCGTAAAAAGACAGTTGTAACCTATTTTACATAATTGTGAAACTGAAAGCAAGTTATAATCTAAAGAATCTACAAGAAAAACGTTGGAAATAGAATGGTCAGGTGATATTGCAATTTTACCAAGTTCTTTGACCAAGCCTTGATTTCCATCCCCGAATGTGATAGCTCTTTGGGGATCGTGGTTTTTCTCATAGGAGGAGAACATCTTTTTCTCCCCATTCATGTGGTTTGTGCACCCGCTGTCGATGATCCAACTTGAGCCCCCGGATGCATAAACCTACAAAACAAATTTAGGCCTTGTTCTTAGGTACCCAAATGGTCTTGGGTCCTTTGACATTAGAAACAAGCACCTTGGGTACCCAAACACAAGTCTTTGACCCCTTGTGTTTGCCCCCAACATATTTGGCAACTACTTTACCTGATTTGTTAGTGAGCACATATGAAGCATCAAAAGTCTTAAATGAAATGTTATGATCATTTGATGCAATAGAAGATTTCTTTTTAGGCATTTTAACATGAGTAGAACGCCTAGAGCTAGAAGCCTCATTCTTATAAATAAAAGCATGGTGAGAGACAGAATGAGTCTTCTTTGCATGAATTCTCCTAATCTTATCCTCAGGATAACCAGTAGGATACAAAATATAACCCTCGTTATCCTGAGGCATGGGAGCCTTGCCCTTAATAAAATTGGACAATCTTTTAGGAGGGGCATTAATCTTGACATTGTCTCCCTGTTGGAAGCCAATGCCATCCTTAATGCCAGGGCGTCTCCCACTATAAAGCATGCTACGAGTAAATTTAAATTTCTCATTTTCTAGTTCATGCTCGGCAATTTTAGCATCTAATTTAGCTATATGATCATTTTGTTGTTTAATCATAGCAAGGTGATCATGAGTAGCATCAACATTAATATCTCTACATCTAGTACAAATAGTGACATGATCAATAGTAGATGTAGAGGGTTTGAAAGCATTTAATTCAACAATCTTAGCATGTAAAATAGCATTCTCATCTCTAAGATTGGTAATAGCATCATTGCAAACATTTAAATCTTTAGCCTTAGCAATTAATTTTTTATTTTCAATCTTAAGGCTAGCAAGAGATTCATTCAACATGTCAATCTTAGCAATTAAACTAGCATTATCATTTCTAAGATTAACAATTGAATCATCACAAACATTTGATTTCTCAACCTTAGCAATTAATTTGGCATTTTCATTTCTAAGGCTAGAAATAGTGTCATGGCAAGTGCTAAGCTCACTAGTTAATTTTTCATTTTTCTCTACCTCCTGAGCATAAGCATTTTTAACCTTAACATGCCTTTTGTTTTCCTTAATAAGGAAGTCCTCTTGGCTATCCAAGAGTTCATCCTTCTCATGAATAGCACTAATCAATTCATTCAATTTCTCTTTTTGTTGCATGTTTAGGTTGGCAAAAAGAGTAAGCAAGTTATCCTCATCATCACTAGAATTATCCTCATCACTAGAAGTTGCATACTTAGTGGAGGATCTAGATTTTACCTTCTTCTTCTTGCTGTCGTTTGCCATGAGACACTTGTGGCCGACGTTAGGGAAGAGGAGGCCTTTGTTGATGGCGATGTTGGCGGCGTCCTCGTCGTCGGAGGAGTTGGTGGAGCTCTCGTCGGAGTCCCACTCCCGGCAAACATGGGCATCGCCACCCTTCTTGTAATACCTCTTTTTCTCCTTATTCTTCCCCCTCTTGTCGTTATCCCTGTCACTATCACTAGATAAAGGACATTTAGCGATAAAATGACCGGGCTTACCACATTTGTAGCAAACCTTCTTGGAGTGGGGCTTGTAATCCTTCCCCCTCCTTTGCTTGAGGATTTGGCGGAAGCTCTTGATGATAAGCGCCATTTCCTCGTTGTCGAGCTTGGAGGCGTCGATGGGGACCCTACTTGGTGTAGAGTCTTTCTTTTCTTCTTCCGTCGCCTTGAATGCGATGGGTTGCACCTCGAATGTTGAGGTGGCGCCTTGCTCGATGATTTTCTTGGAGCCTTTGTTCATCAATTGAAAGCTCACAAATTTTCCTATCACTTCCTCGGGAGACATAAGTTTGTATCTAGGATCACCACGAATTAATTGTACTTGAGTAGGATTAAGAAAAACTAGCGATCTTAGAATAACCTTGACCATTTCATGGTCATCCCATTTGGTGCTCCCAAGGTTGCGCACTTGGTTTACCAAGGTCTTTAGCCGGATGTACATGGCTTGCGGGTCTTCTCCTTGGTTGAGCATAAATCGACCGAGCTCCCCCTCGATCGTCTCCTGCTTGGTGATCTTTGTCACCTCATCTCCTTCATGCGCGGTCTTGAGCACGTCCCAAATTTCCTTAGCGCTCTTCAACCCTTGCACCTTGTTATACTCCTATCAACTTAGAGAGGCGAGGAGTATAGTGGTGGCTTGAGAGTTAAAATGCCGGATTTGGGCAACCTCGTCCGAATCATAGTCTTCATCCCCTACGGATGGTACCTGCACTCCAAACTCAACAACGTCCCAAATACTAGTGTGGAGTGAGGTTAGGTGATGCCTTATTTTATCACTCCACATGTTATAATCTTCACCGTAAAAAACCGGTGGTTTGCCTAATGGAACGGAAAGTAATGGAGTACGTTTAGAAATGCGAGGGTAGCATAGGGGGATCTTACTAAACTTCTTGCGCTCATGGCGCTTAGAAGTTATGGACGGCGCGTCAGAGCCAGAGGTAGATGGCGACGAAGAATCAGTCTCGTAGTAGACCACCTTCTTCATCTTATTTTTCTTGTCGCCACTCCGATGTGACTTGTGAGGAGGTGATTCCTCCTTCTTGTTGTGGGACTCTCCCGATGGAGCCTTCCCGTGGCTTGTAGCGAGCTTCTCGCCGGTCACCATCTCCTTCTTGGTGTGATCTCCCGACATCACTTCGAGCGGTTAGGCTCTTATTGAAGTACCGAGCTCTGATACTAATTGGAAGTCACCTAGAGGGGGGTGAATAGGCGGAATCTGAAAATTATAAACTTTAAGCACAACTACAATCCGGGGTTAGCGTTAGAAACATAATCGAGTCCGAAAGAGAGGGCGAAAACAAATCAACCAAAGAAATAGAGCGGATGACACGGTGATTTGTTTTACCGAGGTTCGGTTCTTCCAAACCTACTCCCCGTTGAGGTGGTCACAAAGACATGGTCTCTTTCAACCCCTTTCCTCTCTCAAACGGTCACTTAGACCGAGTGAGCTTTCTCCTTATCTCACGGGTCACTTAGACCCTGCAAGGACCATCACACACTTGGTGTCTCTTTCCTTGGTTACAAAACACTTGAGAACAAGAAATGAGGAAGGAAGAAAGAACACAAATATCACTCTCTCACTAGTCACTATTTGATTGGAATGATCTTTGGACTTGGGAGAGGATTTGATCTCTTCTTTTGTGTCTTGGAGTGAAGTCTAGAGCTCTTGTATTGAATGCAGTGGCTGAAAACTTGGATGCCTTGAATGAGTGGTGGTTGGGGTTATTTATAGCCCCAACCACCAAAGTGGCCGTTGGGGATGGCTGCTGTCGTATGGCGCACCGGACAGTCCGGTGCGCCACCGGACACTGTCCTATGCGCCAGCCACGTCACCCAACCGTTAGGGTTCGACCGTTGGAGCTCTGACATGTGGGACCACCGGACAGTCTCTGTTCACTGTCCGGTGCGCCTTCTGGCGCCTGCTCTGACTTCTGCGCGCGCAGTTGCACTGTTCAGTTCACTGTTCACCTTTTGCAGATGACCGTTGGCGCAGATAGTTGTTGCTCCGCTGGCACACCGGACAGTCCGGTGCTACACCAGACAGTCCGGTGAATTATAGCGGAGCGGCTCCCCGAAAACCCAAAGCTGGCAAGTTTGGAGTGGATTCACCCTGGTGCACCGGACAGTCCGGTGCGCCAGACCAGGGCAGCCTTCGGTTGTCTTTTGCTCTTTTTATTTGAACCCTTTCTTGGACTTTGTATTGGTTTGTTGTGAACCTTTGGCACCTGTAGAACTCATAATCTAGAGCAAACTAGTTAGTCCAATAATTTGTGTTGGGCAATTCAACCACCAAAATTCATATAGAAAAAGGTTTGACCTTATTTCCCTTTCAGTTTGATATATTTTGCTAAGGACACTCTCCACCGTGGTGGTGTGTAGTGGTGGAATGTGTTATTTGTAAATTTAATAATCAATTAGAGACGTTAGATCTAAAATGAGTGGTGATGATTTAATATGTGCACCAGATATGTCCTCGATCTGATGACCAGCCAGGCAGCACCGGTGGGAGCAGAGATGGCAATAGATGTCATATTTTTATTATAAATATTAAATAGTCTAATCATAAAACTAATTATACAACTGAAAATTAAATAGGGAGATAAATTTATTAAACATAACTAATCTATAATTAACAATGTTTACTGTAGCATTATATATTTATACGAGCGAATCATGAATTAATTAAGTTTAATAGATTTGTCTTATCATTTAGTATAATTTAACTATAATTAATATTTCTAATTATCATCTAAATATCAAACCCACACACTAATATTTGCTCACACGAGCGGGTAATACAAACTTTCTTATGATATTCCATAAGATTTGGAGACTCACAAACGACACCTAGTCGTCTAGGAACTAGGATCTCCAAGAATAATAAATCCATAAAAAAAACTCAATGTAGTACCAAAGCTCGAATCAAGAAGAGTAAGAAGGATTTATAGATGAAACACAAAAATCGCAGCTCTTCAATCTCACCCCAAGATTTCACTCCAAAGTTTTGAAATGGGAGATGCAAGAGATGTGTGAGAGAGTGGGGAGTGTTTTCAGGTTAGGAATGAAGTTTTATGAGTGCTCTTCTATGGCGAGAGAGGTAGGAGTGAGTATATATAGGTGGGGCTAAAAAACTAGATGTTTGACCTTTCTGCTCAAATATCGGTTGAGCCGGTATTAAAAACCAGCTGAGGTGGTTTTCTGCAAAATAGATTCTAGTCTAGGGGCCGACTGAGTAGGGAGGGTGGACTAGGGCCAAACCAGCTGAGCCGGGTCTAAAATCGGCTGAGCTGGTATTTCAATCCCGGCTGAACCAGTATTTTCTAGAGAGCAGATTTGGTCAAGATAAACTTAAAAAGGTTGTACTACATACTTTCAGTAAGGATTAACAAGGGTAAAATCAAAGTTTTGGATCAAGGATTTTGAGCTTTAGTACTAACGCCAACCTTCTTTTTGGACCCTCCTTGATAGTACGACGATTTCTATACTCAAGTTAAATATAATATAATTAAGTAAATTCCTTGAGTCATTTGTGTCTCATGTGTGATTCCTCCATGGTGTTGCTTCATAAGGATCACAAACATCTTTGTCTCACCTTTTGAAGCAAACACAAATTGAGCCTATGACTTGAACCATTTCACCATATATGAGTTCAACTCACGGCTTCAAGTCACTTTACTGATGCATCAACACAATATAACTCTTCATAGGTGATAGGTTCATCGATTTAGTGCAAGTACTCTCTTCTTCACCTTAGTCATGGTACCTCGGACCACAAGCCGTCGCTTGGCCTTCACCTTCATTTAGTACCTCAAAGCCCTTTTCTTGCTATCTTCACCCTATTAAACATTCTTGAGTCACATCATATTGAGCATCCATTGAAAGAATCATTTCTTCAATATTGTGAACCTTGCTTGAATGTCATCTAGATATAAATGCTAAGATCAATCAAGCTCTACTTTGATTCTCCATATATGGGCTAGTAATAATATGGTCAAGCCAATTCACGATTCCTTATATCTTATTCATTTTGGCTTGATCAATCCTCTTAATCACTTCAATCTCTATTCCGGTCATATTTATGCATAGTGATTTTCTCAGGTCTTGTCCATATATTCAAACCAATATAGAGACCATATTATATCCATTTGCATTGTATTATTGGTTATTTAACCTTGTGTTGAAGCTTTGTTCAGTGATCATTATGCACTATTCCTATATATATATATATATATTATATGCTGTTGGTAATGGAAGCCCAGGGCTTCCGATAGGCATGGGAAGCCCCAGCCAGGGTAGTGGTCACGCGCGTGGTCAGGTCGGGCCAGTGGGGCGCATGCATCCGCGTGATTGTGGGGCATGTTTATGCATGTGTAAACATGTGTTATGTTTTGCGTAAATAGAAGGTGTGTACGTGGTGGGGTTGAGTTGGGATGGATGAAGGTGGGCCAACGTCATGTTCGCTGGTTGGGTAGTTGGTTCCTACTCGTGTTTATGCTAGCATATTTAATGGTTCAGACTTGCATAACAGGAGAGGGCAACCAACCTTTCATTGGTTCGTTTAGGTGGGTCCACACACCACCATGATTAGCGTGCCCACGAAGCTGGAAGTTACCGTATATATCGGAACAGAAGATATGGAGCCAATCGTGCGTAGGAGCTCATGCGGTTTTCAGCATAAAACGTGAACCAAAACAGCGTAAATGGGTATGAATTTTAGTGTAAATCATCGATCTATTTCATAACAAAAACATGTATGGAAAAAAAATCTGATTTAAATGATTTATTTCCTCCATAAATATAGGATCTCTCCAACATCCATGTATCAAAGGCTTGTTAGAACCAGTTTATGATATATACTGATACTAATTATACTACACGGTGAAGTTATCTATGCAATACGGTAGACTGCTTAAAAAAATGTTTTCTACTGCATGTGCACAAATTTAGGATGAAAAGAATGTGAGTTGAAAAGGAAATGGATCGATATACGCGAGATTTATGGAATCGTGGCAAATAACCTCATTTCTTAGAGCGGTTACCTTTTTCTAAATTTCTATCTTGTTGCGTAAATGTGTGGGTCGTAAATATATCTTATACATATGGCATAAAATGGTAGGAACTCAATACACACTAGATTAAGTAAATGAGACAATGCATAAAATCAATAAATCCTTTGCGTAAAATGTGAATAGAAATATCATAAACAGACAAAACCTATTGACATTGGCATAAATATGTATACTAAATAACATAAAAATAGGACCGCCGCCCTGTGGAACCATCGCCTCGCATCTGGGATGCGCCACCACTTCATGCCTAGGGGAGGCTGTCGTTGTCGCTCACGCCTAGGGAAGTCCGCCATCGCCGCTCCCACCTTGGATGGCATCGCAGTCGTACGCGCTCAGGGGTCGACCCTCGCGCAAGTGCATCCCGAGATCTGTCGCATCAGGCACTCCCACCTCACTGTCATGCACGCCTTAGGGGTGTCGTCGTTGCTCACGTGCCCCGAGATCCACCGCTGCAGCCGCTCCCACCTCACCGTCGTGCGCAACTCAAGGGGTCGCTGCCGCGTGCACCTCAGGGAGACGCTGCCGCACTCGTGTCCCTCGGGATCAGTCGTCGTGGCCGCTGCCACCTCGCCATCATGCGCACCTCATGGGGCCACTGTCGCGTGCGTGCCCTCGAGATCCGATGCTGTAGCCACTCCCACCTCGCCGTCGTGCGCGCCTCAGGAGGCCCATCGCTGCACGCTGGCCTCAGGTATCCGCCGCCGTGTGCGTGTCCCTGGTCCACCGTCATGAGCGTGTCCCTCAGATCCACCGTTGCGCGCTTGCTCCCAGGATCCACTGCCGCGTGCGCCTTTCGGGGGTGGGGGCGTAACTGTCGGCGTCACTAAAACTGAACCTTAGCGATCTGGAGATTCTTTTATAGACGCTTCGAACCTGGTGCGGCTAAACCGGTTGGCAACATTGGGCCAGGGCTTTCGCCGAGCTATTGGAAGCCCAGGGCTCCATTTAAATATACTATATATATATATTGTATATTATGAGCCATAGGCTTCCAATAACTAGAGGAAGCCCAGGCCAAATGGTGCAATCCGGTCGAGCCGGACCAGGTCCAGACGTATATAAAAGAAAACCCGGATAGCTAGGGTTCAGTTTTTCACGCCCCATCCCGATTCATTAGCGACGACGGCGGTTGCCCGAGAGCGAACGTGGCGGTGGCCGCGGCTTCCTGACCTCGACGCGCAGTGGTGGCGGTTCCTCGATTCAGAGTAGTGGCGCCAGTTCCTAGATCGGTGGCGGAGGCTCCCCGATCCAGAGGGCGAGCGACGGTGGGGCCCTTGTGCGGGTAAGCGGTGGCGTCCCCGGGGCCTCGAGACAGCGACACTTACAAGGTCGGCAAGCAAGCGGCGCCCCTCGACGTGTGAGTAGTGACGACGACACACGAGGCGCGAGGTTCGAGCGGCATCACGGAAGGCGCGAGGTGCGCGCAACGACAATCGCGCTTGACATCCTTCTATCCGGGGCAGTTCGGGCGGCCCGAGTGACGACCTACATCTGTGCTTGTGTCGTCGACGGCGTCCTCCGACGACTACCTCCTCCGATTCGTGTTTTCTTTTCGATTATTGTGTTTTATGCCTACCACATGTATTATTTACGCTAAAAACTGTACGATTTTATGCTTCATCACGGAGTTCGTATATTAATTTACTGTATGCATATTTTTTGCATGCATATTAGAAAGGCAATTTCTTGATTTATGATGTCCGTACTTAACATAAAAAATCAAATCATTTATGTTTGTAAATGCCAGATTTGTACGTCTGCCATAAAACTATCCCTAATTCCCGCATGTTCGTAATTATCATAAAAAATCAAATGAAATCACTTATGTTTGTAAATGCCAGATTTTTACATCTGCCATAAAATTATCCCTAATTTCCGCTGGCATTCATAGTTGGACCGATATTAGCTTTTTTTATCAATTATGCTACACGGTATAAGTATTTATGCGATGTTGTATAAGAATGTATGCTCTATGTGGCTCATGCCATCCAATTTTTTGCGCATGCGAACTGGAAAGAAAAATATAATCCAAAATTTATGTGCATGCAATGGAAACTCCCACGATTTGCCATAATTTTTGGATCGGTATAAAAATAGAAACCACATGCATGCTCTAGAGGTAGAAAAATGTGAAAATTTATCTAAAGAGCTTGATGTTTGCAATGATTCAATTTCTTGTCTTAGAATTGAGAATGAAAAATTAAATGCTAAGATAGAAGAACTGAATACTTGCAAAACTCCTACATCTACTATTGAGCATGTCACTATTTGTACTAGATGTAGAGATGTTAATATTGATGTTATGAATGATCACCTAACTATGATTAAAGAACAAAATGATCACATAGCCAAGTTAAATGCTAAAATTGTCGAGCATGAATTAGAAAATGAAAATTTTAAATTTGCTCAAAGTATGCTTTATAAAGGGAGACATCATGGCATTAAGGATGGCATTGGCTTCCAACAAGGGAGCCAAAGCAACATCAAGCTTAAAGCCCCCAAGAACAAACTGTCTAATTGTGTTAATGGTAAGGCTCCCATGGTTCAGGATAGAGAGGGTTACATTTTATATCCTAAGAACTATCGTGAGCACAAACTTAGGAAAATCCATGCTAGAAAACCTCATTATGTTTCTCATCATGCTTTTATGTATAATAATGAGGCATCTAGCTCTAGGCATTCAACTCATATCAAAATGCCTAAAAAGAAATTGCTAATGCATCAAATGAGCATAACATTTCATTTAAGACTTTTGATGCATCTTATGTGCTGGCCAACAAATCAGGCAAAGTAGTTGCCAAATATGTTGGGGGCAAACACAAGAGTCCTAAGACTTGTGTTTGGGTACCCAAGGTGCTTGTTTCTAATGTCAAAGGACCCAAGACCATTTGGGTACCTAAGAACATGGCCTAAATTTGTTTTGTAGGTTTATGCATCCGGTGGGACAAGTTGGATAATTGATAGTGGGTGCACAAACCACATGACAGAGGAGAAACGGATGTCCTCCTCATATGAGAAAAATGATGATCCCCAAAGAGCGATTACATTCAGGGATGGAAATCAAGGTTTGGTCAAAGGTTTGGGAAAAATTGCTATATCTCCTGACCATTTTATTTCCAATGTTTTTCTTATAGATTCTTTATATTACAACTTGCCTTCAGTTTCTCAATTATGTAAAATGGGCTACAACTGTCTCTATACTGATGTTGGTGTTACTGTCTTTATAAGAAGTGATGATTCAATAGCTTTTAAGGGAGTGTTAGATGGTTAGCTGTACTTAGTTGATTTTAATGATAACAACGCTGAACTAGACACTTGCTTAATTGCTAAGACTAATATAGGATGGCTCTGGCATCACCGACTTGCCCATGTTGGGATGAAGAATCTTCATAAGCTTCTAAATGGAGAACACATTTTAGGACTAACAAATGTTCATTTTGAGAAAGACATGATTTGTAGTGCATGTCAAGAAGGGAAGAAAGTTGGAACTCATCATCCACACAAGAACATCATGACGACCGACAGGCCGCTTGAGCTACTCCACATGGATCTATTCGGCTCGATAGCTTACATATGCATCGGCAGGAGTAAGCATTATCTTGTGATTGTGGATGACTATTCTCGCTTCACTTGGGTATTCTTTTTGCAGGAAAAATCTCAAACCCAAGAGACCCTAAAGAGATTCTTGAGAAGAGCTCAAAATGAGTTCGGATTGAGAATAAAAAAATTAGAAGCGACAATGGTATGGAGTTCAAGAATTCACAAATTGAAGGATTTTTTGAGGAGGAGGGCATCAAGCATGAGTTCTCTTATCCCTACACACCTCAACAAAATGGTGTAGTGGAGAGGAAGAATAGAACTCTATTGGACATGGCAAGGACCATCCTTGATGAGTACAAGACACCGGATCGGTTTTGGGCGAAGGCGATTAACACCGCTTGCTACTCCATCAACCAACTCTACCTTCACCAAATCCTCAAGAAAACATCGTATGAACTCCTCACCGGTAAAAAGCCCAATGTTTCTTATTTTAGAGTTTTTGGGAGCAAAAGTTTTATTTTTATTAAGAAAGGTAGAAACTCGAAATTTGCTCCTAAAGCAGTAGAAGGCTTTTTATTTGGTTATGACTCAAACACAAGGGCATATAGAGTCTTCAACAAGTCCACTGGATTAGTTGAAGTTTCTTGTGACATTGTGTTTGATGAGACTAATGGCTCCCAAGTGGAGCAAGTTGATCTTGATGAATTAGAGGATGAAGAGGCTCTATGCGTCGCGCTAAGAAACTTGTCCATTGGGGATGTGTGTCCAAAAGAATTTGAAGAGCCTCCACAAGCACAAGATCAACCATCATCTTCCATGCAAGCATCTCCACCAACTCAAGATGAGAACATGGCTCAACAACAAGAGGATGAAGATCAAGACGATGAGCCACCTCAAGAGGAGGACATTGATCAAGGGGGATATAAAGATGATCAAGACAAGGAAGATGATCAAGAGATTCAAGATCAAAGACCGCCGCACCCAAGAGTCTACCAAGTAATTCAAAGAGATCACCCCGTTAACTCCATTCTTGGTGACATCCACAAGGGGGTAACCACTAGATCTCGAGTTGCTCACTTTTGTCAACATTACTCTTTTGTGTCTTCTATTGAGCCATATAGGATAGATGATGCACTAAGAGATCCGGACTAGGTGGTGGCAATGGAAGAGGAGCTCAACAACTTCACGAGGAATGAGGTATGACATTTAGTTCCACGTCCTAACCAAAATGTTGTAGGTACCAAGTGAGTATTCCGCAACAAACAAGATGAGCATGGTGTGGTGACAAGGAATAAAGCCCGACTTGTTGCCAAAGGTTATTCACAAGTCGAAGGTTTGGATTTCGATGAAACCTATGCACCCATAGCTAGGCTTGAGTCAATTCGTATATTACTTGCCTATGATACTGTAGCACCCCAAAAATTCAAATCTTGAATTTTTCTCAAACTCGCTCTAAATTCAAAATAAATTTTAAATTTCGTTTCAAAATGTTTGTTTGCGAGTTGATATCAACAAATAAAATATAGTGGTCTATATTCTCTCCAAAATCCTTCTCAAAATATCCTACAAATATTTCCCTGGTGATCCCCTTCAAGTTCTTTCCAGAAATACTGTCCAAATATTCCGTCGATAATTCTCCAAATATTTTTGTCCTCAGAAATAACTTCAGAATCATTTTTAAAGTCCCTCAGATATTTTCTCCATAATTTTCCTCATGCTCATATGTATACGTACGCCTCTGGTGTCATACGGTGAGCTCTACAAGCTAATTTCACTTATACATGACTGATAGATGTTTATCTCCCACTAATCCTCGCATCCTCCCCCTAATCACCCCCACCTAGCCTATAAATAGAGGGGCAAGGACCTCCTCTCAAGCCACCCAAGCCATTTCATGGCAACTCTCCCCCACACACACACGCCCACTCCATCTCCCACACAAGCACACACTAGCACAAGGATCGTTTGGTCATTCTTCGATCGTTCGTCCACCTGTTCTTAGTTTGTTTGTTCGTTCGTCCGATCGTTCGTCCGATCGTTCATGGTTCGTTCGTTCGTTCATCTGATCGTTCGATCGTTCTTCCGTTCATTCGTCCAAATAATCTTTGTTCAGCCGTTATGCTGCCGAAATTCCGATCATTCGTTCGTCTGATCATTCGATCGTTCGTCCGTTCGTTCATAGTTCCTATTCATCGTTCATCGTACGTTCATAGTCCCTATTCATTGTTTGTCCAAATAATCTTTGTTCAGTCGTTATGCTGCCGAAATTCCGATCGTTCGTTCATCCAATCATTCGATCGTTCGTCCGTTCGTTCATAGTTCCTATTCATCATTCATCGTTCGTTCATAGTTCCTATTCATCGTTCATCGTTCGTTCATAGTCTCTATTCATCGTTCGTCCAAATAATCTTTGTTCAGCCGTAATGCTGTCGAAATTCCGATCGTTCGTTTGTCCGATCATTCGATCGTTTGTCCGTTCGTTCATAGTTCCTATTCATCGTTCATCGTTCGTTCATACGAACTATTCACCATTAATATTCATCACGTTACTATTCACCTTTATTATTCATCATCGTTACTATTCGTCGATGCCATTTATCGATTCTATTTCATTATCACTATTCATTGTTACTATTCATCGTTCTTATTTATCGATCATATGATCACCCTAAATTTCAACTGCTCATCCATCACGCTGTCCAGCTCACCTAAGACCTGCCAGACCAACATTCCAGTCATACGAACTTTGGTGACTGTGATTTTCCTTCCAGTAAAAACTTTTCATCTGGTCACCCATCCCAGATTTCTCCAAGTTGAGCACGCTTAACTTTGGGATTCTTTCGAGCCAGTCTTCCAAACTCAGATTCCAATAATTCTTATTTTTGTATTCTTATCAAATTATTCCCTATCCAACCATGTCATCCCTTAAGCATGGTTCATATTCCAGAAAACTCCAAAATACTCTTGTCCCATATTCTGCCTATAATTTCCCTGTTCAGACTAAGTCAGATGATTCATTCGCCACCATTCTCACCAGCAGTGAACTCTACTGTACTACACCACATACGCCCAGCTATAAATAGACCTAGTTACCCTCTCCCTCTCCACACACTCAACACCCTTAGCCAAAGCAAACACCCACCCACTCAGTTACTCCGCTCTACCGCGCATAGTGTCGCTTCGCCTCCAATCCACCCTCCTACTAAGCACCTCCGCTCCACCACCAGTAATATCACAACACTACATGACACAAATTCTGCTCAAGACTCTACCCATCCATATATCGCCATTCTGACCACTATACTAAATATCTGTGTAAGGCCCAAAAATCTGTATATATATATAATTAATAATAATAAAATAAATGTATGGATAATTAAAATAGTAAACTCAGATATCTCAAAATATACTTGAGTATTGAAAATTGAGAACTGAATTTTGGAAATCAAGAATTATTTTAGAAAAGAAGTAATAGAAAGGTTTTCCGTTCAACTAAATGATTAGTCATTTCATTAAACGATGCACTATAGGTATTTTATACCTAAGAATGAGTGGGGATATATCTTAATAAAGAGTCATAATTTGAACTTGGGACCTCAAAATATATAAAAAATAATAATAAGAAGGGGGGATTTAATGGAATTACTTATTTCTTCCATAAATAAATAACAAGGAAAATAGCAAATAATAATATTGTAAACCATAAATGTTATAATCACACTAGTGATAAACTTTGACACTTGGGAATTTGAAGTTAAAAATGAGAGTTTGGAATTTGGAATGTGATTTGAAGGGAGAAAAGAGAATAAAGAGAGAGAAACATTATAAAATACAAGTTAAATTTGTAAATAAATAAATTTATTCCATGATGGTATGACTCAAAATATACATTCAAATTTAGCGCAAATTTGCCACAAAACTTGAATTCAAATCTGGAATAGAAATGAAATAAAAAAATGAATTAGAAAAGAAAAAGAAAAGGTTACCTGCGCACCTGGCCTGAAATCCCAGCTTTTCGGCCCATTAACATTTCATCTCCCGCCGGCCCACTACCCTGCCGTTCCTTTCCATTTTTGGATCACAGGTTTGGGTCACCGCCTGGTGGGGCCCGCTCGCCAGGAGCTTCTTCTTCACCGTGGTGTGCGCGCGGGGGAGATCGGACCTCCGTAACAAAACTCTCGAGATTTTCGGGCTCGATTCCGTCTTCGTTCCACCGTGAAGGTCGGCCCACTCAGCATCGCGCGCGCAGCGCCAACCCCACCCATGGCCTCTGCTGGTGGGACCCTGTTGTCTGCTGACCCAGTCCGAGTTTGCGCGAAACGCGGTAGCTGTTGCGAATCGATCGCGGTAGTTGGGATTTGGTAGCCTCGACCTGCCTCTACGTGCCTATATTTACGTCAGTGGAGGTACCGTCGACCTGAGTGTCCTAGAATCTTTCGCAACGGTGGACAATAGAGTGAAATTGAGCGTCCGCGGAGGAAGAAGGTGGGAGTGCGAGCAATCGGTGGTTGCGCCATCAATTGAGCTAAGGAAAAGGGACCTGGGGCTTCGGTTGTTGACGTGGGGCGTGTCCTCAGGCGGCTGCGTGGGGGTTTGTGGCGGAATCGGAGTGAATTGCTCGCCGGACCCCCTTCATCGCCTCTGTGTCGCTGCTCGTCGCGGGCAGTGCTGTTAAGCACACGGAATCACGGTAAGAAACCTCTGTTGTCTTCGCTCCCTTCCCTGATACGTTTAGGACCGTATTAATCGGAAGTTCGTGTGCCGGGTCACCACTGATTTCTCGCCGAAGATCATCTCCGCCGCGGATCCGCATTCCGCCGTGGCCAACAATCTGTGCTACGTAACCACCAGTGAGTCCTAGACGGTCGCGTTCGCCTCTTCCTCCTCTTTCGATCGCGCTAGGTAACTGCTCGCATCCTTCGTTGTTCCGTGGTTTGGTTGATCACCGGCGAGGGCACCGCCGTCTGTGTAGGGCGCGCCGCCGGGTGTGTCTCTCGGCTGGGGAAGAGGGCCAGTGAGCCATCGATCTAGAAACGGGGGGCCAGGATTGAATGTGAGTACTCTTCGGGTGAGATGTAACCCAGGCGGTTGGATGGAGATCGTGTGGTCGGATCTACATACCGGTTCAGTGATCGATTTAGGGCCGTAGATCGCTGATCCTGTGGCTCTGGTGCCTACCGGGGCTCGGATCTAATCTGGGCCACAGAACCGGAATCCAACGGCTGAGATCCAAGAATACCCCTTCGCGACGCATTTTTATTAAAGAGCCCTTATGTTTCCCCGAAAACAACCCGCAGTCCACGTAGTAGTAGTTTGTGTCTTAGGATTAATTGCGCCGAGCCCCCTGGCTTTTGATTAAATTCTGTGCGCAGTACAGAGTGAAATAAAAATAAAGGAATAATTAGGGAAATTGATTTTTAGTATATAAATAATTGCATAAACTTGTTTAAACCCTAGAAAATTCATATGAACTCCAAATTGATCCATTCCAATTCCTATAATTTTGTAATAATGTTGTTTATCACCCTGTGTCTCTGTTTTAACATGAAAATGGTATTAAAAATTTATCTCTTAATTAATCTCGTACCAAATACATAAACCCTAGGAAATTCGTATCTCCTCCGTTTTAACTCTGATTTGATCCGTTCAAGTTCCGTTAGTCTCATAGCAACGCATAGATTATTTTTACGCAGTGTATTATTATGTTTGATGTGATGTTAATTTATGCTATGCTATGTATGTATTGTGTTGATACGAGTAGACGAGCAAACCACTGTGGAATCTGAGGTTCATCAAGTTGAAGTAGTTGAGCAGGAGCTCGTGGAAGGCAAGTTGTGCCCTTGATCACTTCTTTTACCCATTCATGTTCTTATTATTCATAATGATCTGCATAGGTTAATTTTGATGGGACCCAATAGGATACCCTAGATTTGACTATCTCTATGCCTTGTTTCACCACTGGTTTTACTACTAAACTTTTGGGTAGTACATGCTATTGCTTTATATGGTTTTGGGTATAGAGATATTCACTACTCATGATTACACTTGTTATTATTTGTTCATTATTCTATGTTCATGATAAGATCATTATGTTAATGGGAACATGGAGAACCACCCGGGAAAACAGTGCTACCACAAGGGTTTAATGGGACGCCCTTGGCTGATTAACTAGGAAAGCTAGTGGAGGGATACCTTACCCGAAAGGGGCAAGGGCAGTAGGGGAGTGGTCAGTGTAGGGAGGTCCTTGGGTTGATTTTGCTGCGATGGCGGTCAGACAAGAACCCTGCACTGGAGCTTCCTATAAACTGTAGCGGGTAGTCTGAAGCTAGTGGAACTTTGTAAAGGCCTCGTAGTGGTACCCTGCCTCGCTTCCTTGGTAGAGGTGTATGGGGTCTGATCAACTCCGTGGCAAATGGGTAACACGACTTGTGGGTAAAGATGCGCAACCTCTGCAGAGTGTAAAACTGGTATACTAGCCGTGCTCACGGTCATGAGCGGCTCGGACACTCACATGATTAAATTATGGAACTTAAACTCAATTTGGCATATGCATTGCATCGCAGGTGAAGTTGTTACTTTTGTTCTACTATTTAATTGGGTTGGTATTTACTTACACATAGTAACTGCTAATAAAATTTTGACCAACTTATAAAAGCAATGCTCAGCTTCAGCCTTTATTTCATTGATCA
Organism: Zea luxurians; assembly: GCA_029449295.1. Taxonomy (NCBI): domain Eukaryota; kingdom Viridiplantae; phylum Streptophyta; class Magnoliopsida; order Poales; family Poaceae; genus Zea; species Zea luxurians. Next base: position 151,280,535 of record JAOPSE010000007.1, read on the forward strand.
GTCTTACACTTCATGAACTCCCACCTTTGGTGAGTTCATGTCACATTATTCCCCACGACTTGTTGAGCTATGAACGTATGTGAGCTCACTCTTGCTGTCTCACACCCCCCCACAGGAGAAGTACAGGTGGTTCAAGAGAAGCCACAACGAGGAGTTCGATTCGATCTAGGTGGCGTCTCCTAGTTGACTTTCTGGCGCCAAGGATAGTTTTTAGATCCTGCTATATTTATATTTTATTTTGTAAGACTTCCGCTATGTAATAAGTACTCTGATTATTGTGACATTTTTCTCTATACACTCTGTGATTATATATGTTGTCTTCTTTGGCGCATGTATGAGATGCACCCGGCTTTGTCCTTTAAACCCGGGTGTTACAGAAGTGGTATCAGAGGAATGTTGACTGTAGGACGAAACCTAGATAGAACTGGACAACCAATACTTACTTACCTTTGCTACTCCGATTCTTTTCTACACTTATCTTGATCTGTCCTCATCCATTTCCGCTTTACTCTGATTATTCTTACCTATTTCCTTCTGAAGACCAATGTGGATTTCACACTTTTGAAATCATGTGCCTAAAGTGACCTTTAGGAATAGGAGACCTACTCCTAGGAACAAAAACAAAACTATTTTTATTGGTATTTATACGCTTGAGTGCTTGTTCTTATGATACTTGTTTGATTTGGATCTTTGATTGAGTGTGATGAGTCGTGGAGGCATGTTTTCAACTCCATCTGCATATACGTATAGGCATAACTAGAATTCATAAGAAAACTAAACAACTTAGATTATCCTCCATTAAAGTGTATCTAATTTATATAGATCCCTCCTATCTCAAAAGACTCTCTCTTACTACAATGGATCCCTCTTAACCTAAAGGAATCTATCTTATCCTACTAGATCCATCTTATCTTAAAAGATTCTTTCTTATCTCAACCGAATCATCTTATTTTAAAAGATTCCTTCTTACCTTAATAGATTCATCTTATCTCAAAAGATTTTATCTTACCCTAATTGATCCAACTAACCCCAAAAGATTCTACATTATCATCTTGTCCTAATAAGCATTCTTATCCCCGCCACTTTGCTTATCTCATAACAGTGTAACAAACATGATCTATTCCAAAATAAATTTAGTAGATCTTATCTAGTCTAATCTGGATACATCAATCTACTTTTGATCCCATTTAACCTGGTCATACCTAGACCCCATTCAACCTAAATTGATCCAGAATTAATTAGGTCTTATTTAGTCAAATCTAGTTATGCTAAATTAATCTAGATCCCATCTAATCTGAACTAACCCAATATGACCCACTCAAATAGGTTAGTTAATACTTGTAACATGGATTAGACCCTTCTAGCCAAGTGTTAATTTAGCATATAGGATCAACTCAACCATGAGCATAAGAGCTAACCCGACCCATAGAGTCATGATGAAGGGTATAACCTATCCATCCCCATCTAACCTCAAACAAACTTTTAACCTACATCTTGTGGTCTATCTCACCCATATATATCTCTCATCTTGACAGATTCTATTTTACCCTTGGATATTCACCTTATACGACTAGTTACCCAAATCTGGACATAAAACAAAGATTTAGCCCTACTAAAGAATCTTCAGATTATAACCAGCTACTAGCTTATTCATTCTGCTTATTGAATAATTTCCTTTGCAAATCTATTACCATATGCTTCTAACTTTCATGGTCAATACCAGGAAAGGAAAGATTATCACGCAACAGCAAACAGAAATGAATCCTCCAAATCCTCCACCTGTTGAAATCGATCAAGTGATTGCTGCCCAAAGACTGGTAATACAACAATTAACAGACCTGGTGACCGAGATGCAAAATTAGATAAGACAAGAACGCGAGAAAATACGTTAGGTCCGCCAAGAAATAAGGCAAGCGCGGTTGGAGAGACAACAACAACAACAACCTCCACCACCACCACCAGCTCCACCAAGTTATATAAACATATATATATATATATAAATTACTACTATTTGTAAGATCTAAATTTTACTTTAGTTAGTGGTTGGTATGATACTATTTTAGGAGGAATAATAAGGTCTAATTGACCGCATGTGTTGCTAATAAAATTATGCATCATGCTGAGATTTTGTCTGTGCATATGTTTGAGATAACATGATTATGCACCCTCTTACAAATCTCGAGGACGAGATTTCTGTTAAGGGGGTAGGATTTGTAAGGCCCAAAAATCTGTATATATATATAATTAATAATAATAAAATAAATGTATGAATAATTAAAATAGTAAACTCAGATATCTCAAAATATACTTGAGTGTTGAAAATTGAGAACTGAATTTTGGAAATCAAGAATTATTTTAGAAAAGAAGTAATAGAAAGGTTTTCCGTTCAACTAAATGATTAGTCATTTCATTAAACGATGCACTATAGGTATTTTATACCTAAGAATGAGTGGGGATATATCTTAATAAAGAGTCATAATTTGAACTTGGGACCTCAAAATATATAAAAAATAATAATAAGAAGGGGGGATTTAATGGAATTACTTATTTCTTCCATAAATAAATAACAAGGAAAATAGCAAATAATAATATTGTAAACCATAAATGTTATAATCACACTAGTGATAAACTTTGACACTTGGGAATTTGAAGTTCAAAATGAGAGTTTGGAATTTGGAATGTGATTTGAAGGGAGAAAAGAGAATAAAGAGAGAGAAACATTATAAAATACAAGTTAAATTTGTAAATAAATAAATTTATTCCATGATGGTATGACTCAAAATATACATTCAAATTTAGCGCAAATTTGCCACAAAACTTGAATTCAAATCTGGAATAGAAATGAAATAAAAAAATGAATTAGAAAAGAAAAAGAAAAGGTTACCTGCGCACCTGGCCTGAAATCCCAGCTTTTCGGCCCATTAACATTTCATCTCCCGCCGGCCCACTACCCTGCCGTTCCTTTCCATTTTTGGATCACAGGTTTGGGTCACCGCCTGGTGGGGCCCGCTCGCCAGGAGCTTCTTCCTCACTGTGGTGTGCGCGCGGGGGAGATCGGACCTCCGTAACAAAACTCTCGAGATTTCCGGGCTCGATTCCGTCTTCGTTCCACCGTGAAGCTCGGCCCACTCAGCATCGCGCGCGCAGCGCCAACCCCACCCATGGCCTCTGCTGGTGGGACCCTGTTGTCTGCTGACCCAGTCCGAGTTTGCACGAAACGTGGTAGCTGTTGCGAATCGATCGCGGTAGTTGGGATTTGGTAGCCTCGACCTGCCTCTACGTGCCTATATTTACGTCAGTGGAGGTACCGTCGACCTGAGTGTCCTAGAATCTTTCGCGACGGTGGACAATAGAGTGAAATTGAGCGTCCGCGGAGGAAGAAGGTGGGAGTGTGAGCAATCGGTGGTTGCACCATCAATTGAGCTAAGGAAAAGGGACCTAGGGCTTCGGTTGTTGACGTGGGGCGTGTCCTCGGGCGGCTGCGTGGGGGTTTGTGGCGGAATCGGAGTGAATTGCTCGCCGGACCCCCTTCATCGCCTCTGTGTCGCTGCTCGTCGCGGGCAGTGTTGTTAATCACACGGAATCACGGTAAGAAACCTCTGTTGTCTTCGCTCCCTTCCCTGATACGTTTAGGACCGTATTAATCGGGAGTTCGTGTGCCGGGTCACCACTGATTTCTCGCCGAAGATCATCTCCGCCGCGGATCCGCATTCCGCCGTGGCCAACGATCTGTGCTACGTAACCACCAGTGAGTCCTAGACGATCGCGTTCGCCTCTTCCTCCTCTTTCGATCGCGCTAGGTAACTGCTCGCATCCTTCGTTGTTCCGTGGTTTGGTTGATCACCGGCGAGGTCACCGCCGTCTGTGTAGGGCGCGCCGCCGGGTGTGTCTCTCGGCTGGGGAAGAGGGCCAGTGAGCCATCGATCTAGAAACGAGGGGCCAGGATTGAATGTGAGTACTCTTCGGGCGAGATGTAACCCAGGCGGTTGGATGGAGATCATGTGGTCGGATCTACATACCGGTTCAGTGATCGATTTAGGGCCGTAGATCGCTGATCCTGTGGCTCTGGTGCCTACCGGGGCTCGGATCTAATCTGGGCCACAGAACCGGAATCCAACGGCTGAGATCCAAGAATACCCCTTCGCGACGCATTTTTATTAAAGAGCCCTTATGTTTCCCCGAAAACAACCCGCAGTCCACGTACTAGTAGTCTGTGTCTTAGGATTAATTGCGCCGAGCCCCCTGGCTTTTGATTAAATTCTGTGCGCAGTACAGAGTGAAATAAAAATAAAGGAATAATTAGGGAAATTGATTTTTAGTATATAAATAATTGCAGAAACTTGTTTAAACCCTAGAAAATTCATATGAACTCCAAATTGATCCATTCCAATTCCTATAATTTTGTAATAATGTTGTTTATCACCCTGTATCTCTGTTTTAACATGAAAATGGTATTAAAATTTTATCGCTTAATTAATCTCGTACCAAATACATAAACCCTAGGAAATTCGTATCTCCTCCGTTTTAACTCCGATTTGATCCGTCCAAGTTCCGTTAGTCTCGTAGCAACGCATAGATTATTTTTACGCAGTGTATTATTATGTTTGATGTGATGTTAATTTATGCTATGCTATGTATGTATTGTGTTGATACGAGTAGACGAGCAAACCACTATGGAATCTGAGGTTCATCAAGTTGAAGTAGTTGAGCAGGAGCTCGTGGAAGGCAAGTTGTGCCCTTGATCACTTCTTTTACCCATTCATGTTCTTATTATTCATAATGATCTGCATATGTTAATTTTGATGGGACCCAATAGGATACCCTAGATTTGACTATCTCTATGCCTTGTTTCACCACTGGTTTTACTACTAAACTTTTGGGTAGTACATGCTATTGCTTTATATGGTTTTGGGTATAGAGATATTCACTACTCATGATTACACTTGTTATTATTTGTTCATTATTCTATGTTCATGATAAGATCATTATGTTAATGGGAACATGGAGAACCACCCGGGAAAACAGTGCTACCACAAGGGTTTAATGGGACGCCCTTGGCTGATTAACTAGGAAAGCTAGTGGAGGGCTACCTTACCCGAAAGGGGCAAGGGCAGTAGGGGAGTGGTCAGTGTAGGGAGGTCCTTGGGTTGATTTTGCTGCGATGGCGGTCAGACAAGAACTCTGCACTGGAGCTTCCTATAAACTGTAGCGGGTAGTCTGAAGCTAGTGGAACTTTGTAAAGGCCTCGTAGTGGTACCCTGCCTCGCTTCCTTGGTAGAGGTGTATGGGGTCTGATCAACTCCGTGGCAAATGGGTAACACGACTTATGGGTAAAGATGCGTAACCTCTGCAGAGTGTAAAACTGGTATACTAGCCATGCTCACGGTCATGAGCGGCTCGGACACTCACATGATTAAATTATGGAACTTAAACTCAATTTGGCATATGCATTGCATCGCAGGTGAAGTTGTTACTTTTGTTCTACTATTTAATTGGGTTGGTATTTACTTACACATAGTAACTGCTAATAAAATTTTGACCAACTTATAAAAGCAATGCTCAGCTTCAGCCTTTATTTCATTGATCAGTCTTACACTTCATGAACTCCCACCTTTGGTGAGTTCATGTCACATTATTCCCCACGACTTGTTGAGCTATGAACGTATGTGAGCTCACTCTTGCTGTCTCACACCCCCCCCACAGGAGAAGTACAGGTGGTTCAAGAGAAGCCACAACGAGGAGTTCGATTCGATCTAGGTGGCGTCTCCCAGTTGACTTTCTGGCGCCAAGGATAGTTTTTAGATCCTGCTATATTTATATTTTATTTTGTAACACTTCCGCTATGTAATAAGTACTCTGATTATTGTGACATTTTTCTCTATACACTCTGTGATTATATATGTTGTCTTCTTTGGCGCATGTATGAGATGCACCCGGCTTTGTCCTTTAAACCCGGGTGTTACAATCTGTTGATATACTTACTGGTTTGTATGTTTGCTTGTTCATGTTGCATAGTTATCAGAGCGTTTGTGCCATCTCGTGGAGGCTAGATCTGCAAGTCTATGCTAGACGGTGAAGCCAAAAGCCAGTTCCGCGAGCTCTCACCCTTTCGCCGGTTAAGCAACGACAGGCTCGCTGGATCCCTTTGATGCATAAATTACCTATACTTTTTCAACCACAACCCTCAGCCTATTATTTTATGCATTATATGATTTTGTTACAAATGATTTAAGAAAAGGTGTAATTACCTATGCTAAGAGACAAGTTATTATGGACACCCAGCCTTAGAACTTGCCGCAATCAATCTTTATACTACTTGACATATTTGTTACAAATGATTTGAGAAAAGGTGTGAGTTTTCAAAAGAAAATGTTTTTCAAAATGGGTATTGTTGGGATTATTCTTCGTCGCCGAAGGTCTTGAAGGGAGAAACAGCTTCGGCTGAAGCTGTCCGCATGTGATGACCGAAGGTTCCTCTTCATGAAGCTTCAGAATTACAAACCGACTTAAGAGTAGAATGACCTTTTAGTCCATAAATGTTTGAGTCGTTGTTGTAATTCCTTATGAGGGGCATGGTTGTAATTCCTCCCAGGCTATGTCTCGTGCCTATAAATAGTGAACAGTATTCTTTTACTGTTCACGGATTCCTGTAATTGCAATCGCATCATTCGGGTATCAATCTTTGTCAAGACAGAGGTATAATTGTATCCAATGTTGTAATACATTAAATCAATATAGTATGAAAGTAATGTTACTCGTTTATAATTTATTTACCTTTGACATTTCATATTTTATATTACTTTATACGATTTATTAGAATTCAATTACGAAGATTCAACCTTCGTAATCGTATTGACTTTAACCTTCGTCCAAAGTTCATTAGTCCTTAAGGGAATAATGTTTCGTTGGACGAAGGGCATTAACATTTAACATTTTATGTTGCCTTGTTCTTAATTCGTAGCAGTTTAGAACAAGTCCCCAACATTGGCGCCCACCTCCGGTCCAACTCACTCCCACTTATTGAGCTGATGGCTTCGTTCAACGATCAAGTTGGAGCTGCTTCGACCCCGAAACTGGTGCTCCCGATAACAGGTGGTTCATGCTCAGAGCCAGCCAACAAAAAGCAGAGGAAAGAAGCACAGAGAAGGGTACAACATGTTGGGGTGCAAGGACCCTTCATCAAGTCAAGATGGTCCCACATTCCAATTACCTTCTCCCAAGAGGATCTTCAACTCAAGGATTACCCACACAATGATGCTATGGTTATCTCTTGTGTGATCAAAGGATTTCTGGTCCATAATGTCTTGGTTGACACAGGCAGCGCAGCTGATATCATATTTGCCAAAGCTTTCAGACAAATGCAAGAGCCCGAAGACAAGATCCATGATGCTACGCACCCTCTCTGTGGCTTCGGAGGAAGACAAATTGTAGCACTAGGCAAGATCACCATGCCAGTGACCTTCGGTTTCATCAACAACACCAGAACTGAGCAAATTGTGTTTGATATTGTTGACATGGAATACCCTTACAATGCAATTATTGGTCGTGGCACCCTCAATGCTTTCGAAGCAATTCTTCATCCTGCTTATCTTTGCATGAAGATACCTTCGGATCAAGGACCCATTGCTATTCATGGAAGTCAGGAAGCTGCCAGAAGGGCCGAAGGAAACTGGAATGACTCAAAAGCAATCCATAATATAGATGGAGCTGAAGCTTGTGAACAGTACAAATTCAGAAGGGAGAAAGCGGCTTCGGCAGATCAGCCGAAGCCCATGCTCTTATGTGAGGACATAGCAGAGCAGAAAGTGCTGTTGGGCTCCCAATTATCCGAATAACAGGAGAAAACCTTGATAAGGTTTTTGTTCAACAACAAAGATGTCTTTGCATGGTCAGCTAATGATCTTTGCGGAGTTAACAGGGATGTTATTGAACATTCGCTCAATGTTGATCCATCCTTCAGACCCAGAAAGCAGAGGCTTCGGAAAATGTCTGATGACAAGGCCGAAGGAGCTCAGAATGAAGTCAAAAGACTCCTCAGTGCAGGAGTTATAAGAGAAGTAAAGTACCCAGAATGGCTAGCTAACACTGTTATGGTAAAAAAGGCCAATGGCAAATGGCGAATGTGTATCGATTTTACAGATCTCAACAAGGCCTGTCCGAAGGACGAATTCCCATTGCCAAGGATAGACTCCTTAGTTGATGCAGCAGCTTCGTCAGAGCTTATGAGTCTTTTAGACTGTTATTCAGGCTATCATCAAATTTGGATGAAGAAGGAGGATGAGCCGAAGACCAGTTTCATAACCCCTAGTGGAACATATTGTTACCTTCGGATGCCTGAGGGGCTCAAGAACGCTGGAGGAAGTTTCACCAGAATGACTTCGAAGGTTCTTCAGTCTCAGATAGGCAGAAATGTGCTAACTTATGTTGATGATATCATTGTAAAAAGCATGAAACAAGAAAATCACATTGCTAATTTGCAGGAGACCTTCGCCAATTTTAGACAAGCTGGTCTAAAGCTGAATCCAGAAAAATGTGTCTTCGGAGTAAAGAAGGGGAAATTTCTTGGATGCTTGGTTTCAACAAAGGGAATTGAAGCTAATCCAAGTAAAATTGAAGCTATACTTCGAATGAAGCCACCAAATACAAAAAAGGGGGCCCAAAGATTGACGGGGAGGCTGGCATCTCTCAATAGATTCATATCCAGATCAGCAGAGAGAAATTTACCATTCTTTGAAGTGCTGAAATCAGCCGAAGTCTTTCAATGGGGACCAAGCCAACAAAAAGCCTTCGAGGAACTGAAGCAATATTTGATGGATCTAACAACATTAACTCCACCAACACCAGGGGCTCCTTTGTTATTATATGTGGCAGCTTCGCACTCAGCGGTAAGTGCGGCACTTGTCCAGGAAAAGCTTGATGGCCAAGTCAAGAAGCAGGTCCCAGTATATTTTGTATCTGAAGTTCTTAGTGTATCAAAGAAAAACTATACAGAATTGGAGAAGGTGTTATATGCTGCCTTGATGGCATCCAGGAAGCTTCGGCATTACTTTCAAGCATATAATATTGTTGTTCCTTCTTCGCAACCGTTGAAGGATATTATGCGAAATAGAGAAGCTACTGGACGGATTGGAAAATGGGCTGCAGAGCTCAATGAATTTTGCATTGATTATGTGCATAGATCTTCGATCCAGTCTCAAGCATTGGCAGATTTCATTGCCGACTGGACGCCAGGGGCTCAGGATGAAGAAACAAATAAAGATGCCGAAGTGTGGACAGTGTTTTGCGATGGGTCGTGGGGAACCTTCGGAGCAGGAGCAGCTGCTGTGTTGGTCTCACCATCCAAAGTTAAAACTTGTTATGCGGCAAGACTCGATTTTAGTTGCACAAACAATATTACTGAGTACGAAGCCTTGCTTTTGGGTCTTCGGAAGTTAAAAGCAATGGGAATCAGAAGGGCCATTCTTAAAACTGATTCCCAGGTTGTTTCCGGTCATATTGACAAGAGTTGTAAGGCTAAAGATCCGAAGCTCGAAAAATATCTAGACACGGTCCGAAGGATTGAAGCCTCCTTCGAAGGATTTTCTGTCAAAAATATTCCTCGAGGAGAGAATGAGCATGCTGATTTGCTAGCTAAGTCAGCGGCACAGGGGTTGCCCTTACCTTCGGATGTGTTCTTCGAAACAATAAAAGCACCTTCAGTGGAGCTTCTTGAAAGAGCAGTCCTCAATATATCTCCTGTTTATAGTGAAGACTGGAGAACTGAGATCATCTCTTACCTTCAGGGTAACTTCCTTTTAGATGACGAAGCTTATAACAGGAGGATAGAGGCAAGAGCTCGTCCATATGTCATGATAAAAGGGGAGTTGTACAAGCATGGAGTTTGTGCTCCATTACTCAAGTGTTTATCCAGAGCCGAAGGCATAGAATTGATGAAAGAAATACATGCAGGCCTGTGTGGATCTCACATTGGATCTCGGCCGTTACTTGGAAAAGTTTTTCGTCAAGGGTTTTACTGGCCGAAGGCAGCTTCGGATGCAGCGGAATTAGTTCAAAAGTGCGAAGGTTGTCAGAAATGTGCAAGAGATCAAAAACAACCTTCGTCTTTAACTCAGCTGATACAACCCACCTGGCCATTGCAAAGGTGGGGCCTTGACTTGTTAGGTCCGTTACTACCGGCCCAAGGAAACTTAAGATATGTTGTAGTAGCCGTGGAATATTTTTCTAAATGGATTGAGGCAAAGCCTTTAGCCACAATAACTTCGGCCACCATTCAAAAGTTTTTCTGGCAGAATATTGTTTGTCGTTTCGGAGTACCAAAGGCCATCACTGTAGATAATGGAACACAATTCGACTCCGAAGATTTCAGACAATTTTGTGATCAAATTGGCACGAAGATCCATTTTGCATCAGTTAGACATCCGGAGTCAAATGGACTTGTTGAAAGAGCCAATGGCATCATAATGACAGGAATAATGAAGTTAATCTTCAATCAACCCAGGGGAAAGTGGCCAGATCAATTAATCAAAGTGGTGTGGAGCCACAATACAACAACATCAAGGTCAACAGGCTTTACTCCATTCAAATTATTGTTTGGTGACGAAGCAATAACTCCGGAGGAAGTTAAAACCGGATCAATAAGAGTAGTAGCTTCGGCAGAATCAGATTTCGAAGCTGATCACTCTGTAGAAAAAGATGCTATAGAAGGGATCAGGCTTCAAGCTGTGGAGAACATCAATAAATATCAAGCCGAAACAATCAAATGGCGTGATAGAAAGGTTCGGCTAAAGAATATTGAGCCAGGACATTTGGTACTTCGGAGAGTGGCAAACCCAGATACAGTAGGCAAGTTGCAGTTGAAATGGGAGGGACCTTTTTTGGTAGCATCTTCGTCAAGACCCGGTTCATACAGATTGAAGGATATGGACGGCAACGACATTCCTAGATCTTGGAATGCGGATGAACTTCGGCGATTTTATGTATAACTTGATGTAATTTTTTATATTTTCTATTTTTCTTTTATGGCACCCTTTTCCTTTCTAAAGGGGGAGAAAGGTTTTTAATGGGGCCATCACATGTAATTTCTTTTTTATTTTTACCTCTATAAGAGCAAAATCCCCCAGAGATGTAAATGTAAAAACTGAAAACGCACCATCGAGTGCCGAAAAAGAAAAAAAGAAACAGAGAAGAAGCTCGAAAGCCGTCCCTAAGGGGATGCGGAGCACGACGAAGCTACTAAAGAAGTCGCTCCAAAGGGGGCGCAGTGTAAGTTTTCTGCTCAGAAGTCGTTCCAAAGGGAATGCAGAGCTTACAGCGAAAAATCAACGCTGATACCGCCGAAAGTAAAAGGCGAAGAAGCTCCTAAGAGAGGCTTACAGCGAAAAATCAACGCTGATACCGCCGAAAGTAAAAGGCGAAGAAGCTCCTAAGGGAGGCTTACAGCGAAAAATCAACGCTGATACCACCGAAAGTAAAAGGCGAAGAAGCTCCTAAGGGAGGCTTACAGCGAAAAGTCAACGCTGATATGTGATTGTCTCTAAGGAAATAACGGTTGTGATTGCGGCTTCGGATGTGTGTTTGAACATTCATTTGCACACCACATTACATCATAACATTTGCATTCATAAACATTCATCCAGGCATATGTAGGATAACCATCATCATAGCATAAGTGGCTGCTTCGGCAAAAAGGAAAAAACTGTCTTTTGTACTTCGTCGTATACGAAAAGAAGAGCTTCGGCAGAAAGGAAAACCTGTTTTTATGCTTCGCTGTGTACGAAAAGAAGGGAAGGTGTTTTTTCGCCTTAGGCTAAAAAAGATAATTTCGTCCACATCAAAGCACCTCATACATTAATGGAAGGGTAAGAGCATATTACAAGGTATGAAGAAAATTCATTAAGAACAGTTTAGCCATATTTACAAAAGTTATTTCAAAAGTTTCTTGAGTTTTTCTACAGTCTATTCCTACTGATCTTCATGGGGCCTCAGCTTCGGCGTCATACTCTTCAAGCATCGGTCTCGGCGGCTTCGTCACCCTACATGAATTAAGTTGTGAGTCAAAACCAAGTTTGAAGGAGAAGGTAAACACAAGGTATGATTTCTTACTGGTTCAAGATGACTTCGAGCTTCGTCTCCAGCCTTTTCTCGCGCGCCTTTTGTCCATATCATCTTTACAAATCTATTAGAAATGCTTCGGGCGAGGTCAGGAATGTCATCTAAAATTGATGGTGACAGGGTGAAATTGGGCCTGTTAACAATTTTTCCATGGTCGCAGCCAGCTTTCAGAAAAGCTGCAGCAGTGCCCCGAGAAGCTACCCAGGCACAGAAGTCACCGTGCCCGGCTATAACTTCGTCAAGCTCATCAATTTCACCCTCAATATGTTCGAAGGTCTTTTGTAAATCTTCAGGTGACGGAGTGAATTTCTCGCTGCTAGCCCCAACTGAGTGGAAGATCTTTCTCAGTCGCTCAATACATTTATTGCTAAACTCCAAACATTTGTCTTGAAGGCTTGACAATAATTTTTTCAAATTTGAATTTTGTTGGACTTCGGCTTCAAGTTTCGCATTAAGTTCTTGCTTCTCTTGTTCAAACTGTTCAGATTGGCAGAGAAGCTTCGTATTCAATTCTGCTATTTTAGCTTCGGTTTCTGCCAATAAGCCTTCAGTTGACTGAAGCTCGAAGTCTTTCTTTTCAATAGCAGCTGATTGCTCTTTTATTTTGTTCTCTAAATTTTCAATCATAACCTCGTGTTTTTTGTCTTCCAGATCCTGCTGCATTTTCAAAGCCTTACTCAACAGCATACTCTACACATAAACAACCTTCGTTAGAAATGTTTTCATTATTAAAAACAATAAAAGTCAAGGGAAAAGTAGTTCACCTTGAAATTGGAATAAAATAAACTACCAACGATATGTTGTCGTCGGTAGCGGCTAATATCTGTTTCTAGCTTCGGAAAACCGATACTCTTTGATAGAGTACCGATAATCTTAGCTCCAGTCTGATCCCGGATACAGCCTAATTTTTCATCGTCAATACCTCCGAAGAGGAGTGCTCCTGGTTTATATCCGCAAGATTTGGCATATTCTTTAAGCTCTTCTATTTCGGTTTTTGACAATTCTTGTCCAACTAAATTTTGAAACATGAAGGTTTTGTCCTCCGAAGTATCGTCAGCTATTTCTTTTCCTTTCCCAGACACTGCGGTCATGGTCTCTTCGACGGCAGTAGTAGCTTCTTCTGTGGCCATTTCTAGCAGTATTTTGTCGATATGTTCAATCGTAGTTTCCAAGTTCAAATCTTCGGCTGAGGTAGCTTCGGTAGCCGCGATTTCCGAAGGTGCGACTTCAACATTTGATATTTCCTCAGCCGCTGGTATTTTCCGAGCTGAAGCTCTCGGTGGTGTCTTGTCAATGACTTCGGTCACTGCGATGATTCTTTGTCTCTTTGTTGTTTTCTTCGTTTTTTCGGGCTCCTTTTCCTTCTGAAAAAATTTCGTCAGTTGAGGCCCTAATGGACTTAGCTTCACAGGCAGGGATTCAGTCATTACCTTCAAAATCTCTTCCATGTCAGTGGCAGAGCGTGATGCGGGAGTCTCTTCTTCGTCAGATACTTTTCGCTTCGGAGATGATACTTTTCTCTTCTTCAGAATATTCTTCCCTTTTGGCGGTTCTTTCTCATCTTCATTTAAAGCTTCGGCTACCCTTCTCCTTTTCCGGCCTTCGACAATTTTATTCAGTTGTTCGTAGTCAGGGTATTCAAAACCCAAGGCGTCTAGCACTCGATTCAGTCTTCGCTTCGGACGGGTACCGAAGGCCGCAGTCATCAACTGATCTTCTTTTTTGGAGTAATTACCGAGTATCTCATTGCACATTACTTCAATTGTGTCCAGCCACTCTTGGCAAGGCATTTTAAAGTATTTCTTAAACTTGTAATAGTAAGGTAACCGCACAAGCTCCCCTTTCTTCTTCTCCCCCTCTAGCTTCGGCATTTCCCATTCTTTTAAAGTAGGGAAAACCCTGAAGGCCAAGAACTCTTGAACCAGGTCCCTAGTACTGATATGCTCTGAAATAATTTTAAACTCACCCAGTGCAGCCCAAGTGGGACCTTCTAATGTCATGTGGCATCGCGGTCTTGTTTCTCCGAAGATCAATTCAAGAGGGCTTTGTACCAGCTTCTCTTTGTCTTCGTCAACTTTCACATAAAACCACTCTGACTTCCAGCCTGCCGGCCATTTACTTCGGTAGCTAATTACAGTAAACTTTGTGGTTTTCCGATAGGCAAAATTATAGCTACCAAAGTTATCATGTAATCCATCTTTTCTAGCCTTCGTCTGGTAATGTAGTTCATGAACTCGACAAAAGCTGTCGGCAAACGGCTCAACCGCCTGGCTTCGGAGGGCCTAGATATAAACACTAAGCCTAACGATAGCGTTAGGAGTCAGCTGATGAAAGTAGATCCCAAATTCCTTCAATACATCTGCAATAATCCCATGGAGGGGGAATCTCAACCCAGCCTTTAGAAAACTCTTGAAAATGACTATTTCATCCTTCTCTGGCTTCAGGGTGGTTTCTTCCCCCCGAAGCGAAGTAGCTTCTTCTGACTCTCGCTGAAATAACCCGACTTCACCATCTTGGAGAGATCAGCCTTAGAGACAGTCGACTTGCCGAAGTCCAAGTGGCTGGGCTTACTTGGCACGGCAACATGATAATCATCTTCGGGATCAGTTTCTTCAATATTTCCTTCTTCCGTTTCGGCAGCAACTTCGGGGATGGGAACAGTTTGTTCTGTCTCGGCGGTATGGATTCCCTCCGAGGTTACCAATCCGGATCGTTGCATCGCTTCAGAGATGGGAACAGTCTCCGATCCTTCAGTTTCGCCTCCCTCACGCTCAACTCTAGCGGTAGAGCGCACTCTGGCCATCTAATTCTGAATTTTTTGGGAACTAAATATTTTTTCTTCCGAAGCTTTTTCTTCTGACGAAGTAGGCTTCAAACTAAAGCTTCGTTTGATTCTGAGAGTCAAGCTTCGGCTATCGTTAAAAAATTTGGCAGCAAAACAGTGCAAATAGCAATGAATGCTGTGGTAACTTCACATCTACCGATCTGTTTATATAGTCATGCAGGTAAGGAGGTGAATCGCCAGGATTTTTACACCAGGCGAACAGCTGCTTGCACCCGCTGCAAGGTGGGACCGCGCTCGGAAACTAAATCGTTTCTCGACAACGAGCTCAGGGAAGGTGTTTTTCAGATCTTCGGCTTCCCGAAGCCTAAGAGACTTTTTTCACGGATCAAGCTCGTTACGAAAAACGATCTAGCACCGCGAAGGGGCTACTGTTGGGATTATGCTTCGTCGCCGAAGGTCTTGAAGGGAGAAACGACTTCGGCTGAAGCTGTCCGCATGTGATGACCGAAGGTTCCTCTTCATGAAGCTTCGGAATTACAAACCGACTTAAGAGTAGAATGACCTTTTAGTCCATAAATGTTTGAGTCGTTGTTGTAATTCCTTATGAGGGGCATGGTTGTAATTCCTCCCAGGCTATGTCCCGTGCCTATAAATAGTGAACAGTATTCCTTTACTGTTCACGGATTCCTGTAATTGCAATCGCATCATTCGGGTATCAATCTTTGTCAAGACAGAGGTATAATTGTATCCAATGTTGTAATACATTAAATCAATATAGTATGAAAGTAATGTTACTCGTTTATAATTTATTTACCTTTGACATTTCATATTTTATATTACTTTATACGATTTATTAGAATTCAATTACGAAGATTCAACCTTCGTAATCATATTGACTTTAACCTTCGTCCAAAGTTCATTAGTCCTTAAGGGAATAATGTTTCGTTGGACGAAGGGCATTAACATTTAACATTTTATGTTGCCTTGTTCTTAATTCGTAGCAGTTGAGAACAAGTCCCCAACAGGTATGATGAAGGGTTGTCACCCTTATCACCTTTGAGCGGGATGATCAGGGACTCCCTATTTTAGGGGTGGGCCTAAGGTGATGGCTCAGCTGGTTTAGGTGTGAGCATGAAGGATTGTCCCTCTCGCCTAAGGACCGGTTTGTCATCACTCCTTACCTATACTCTTATCAAGTACAACCACTCTAAACTGTATGGGCGGTCGCTCAATCTGAACTTGTACGGTCTGAACACCAGGGTTATGATGGCTAGGGAGCACCAGGAGGATAAGGAAGGGGAATGTTTTGTCCCGTTTGGGCATGGTGGTGGCCTGACTCCTTCTGGTATAATCGCTAAGGTAAGGACGTGCAAGGAAAGAGATAGATTCGGCATTCGGATCTCACGACGGTGAGATTGCAGAAACCGGACTAGTGGGTAAAGTGTACACCTCTGCGCAGAGTTTAAAAACCTATTCGAATAGTCCGCGTCCACGGATATGGATGAGTCATGGCATGGATTTAACAATTAGTGTTTTGTTTTCCAAAAATGCTTTTGAAAAGTGGTTTTAAAAGGTCCGGCGGTTGAGCCGTGAGCTATGGTGGACGGGAAGTCCAGTAGCTGTTTTTTGAAAATGAAAACCAGTGGGAAACTGCTGAGATACCTGGATGGTTTAGTCCAGGGGATTTTGTTCTATATTGAAAAACTTCCTGCTCCTTTGGGAGAGGATGAGCTTTGAAAAATATAAAATGTTTTACAAAATAACCCTGCATCAAATATTACTCTTTCTGCAAAATATCCCGAGCTCCACATATTCCATGCATTATATCTGATTTCCCCATTCCGTGGGTGAAGGTGGCTGCTGAGTACGTAAGTACTCACCCTTGCTTATTTGTTGTTTTTCAGAGAAGGAGATCGCTGATCAGGTAAGAGTTAAGCCTGTTCCCAACCTTGTCTATGGCTATTGGACCGCTGATTTGCTTCGCTGCGTATATCGGGCTGCTTCAGCCCCACTCTGATGATATGTCCTGAGTTGTGGACCAACTCTTAAAGTTGATCACCACCTTTATAAGTTTGTCTCGTTTAAGCAGATCTGGAATCATCTGTTGTATAAATGTGTTTACTAGCCTCTTGGGACTAGTAATTGTATCACATTTGAGTCCTAGAGGATTGGGGCGCTTCAGCTACTTACCATGGCTTTAAGTTATATCAAATGGACGTGAAGAGTGTTTTCCTCAATGGCTCTATCAAGGAAGAGGTATATGTTGAGCAACCTCCCGGCTTTGAAGATAGTGAGTATCCTTCTCATGTTTATAAGCTCTCAAAGGCGTTTTATGGGCTCAAGCAAGCCCCAAGAGCTTGGTATGAATGCCTAAGAGACTTTCTTATCACTAATGGCTTCAAAGTTGGAAAAGCTGACCCTACCCTCTTCACTAAAACAATTGCTAAAGACTTGTTTATATGCCAAATTTATGTTCATGACATTATATTTGGGTCTACTAATAAGTCAACCTGTGAAGAATTTAGTAGGATAATGATACAAAAATTCGAGATATCTATGATGGGGGAGTTAAAGTATTTTCTTGGATTTCAAATCAAACAACTCTAAGAGGGCACCTTCATCAGCCAAACTAAGTACATTCAAGATATACTTAAGAAGTTTGGAATGAAGAATGCCAAACCTATCAAGACACCCATGGGAACAAATGAACATCTCGACCTCGACACGGGAGGTAAATTCGTAGATCAAAAGGTATACCGGTCGATGATAGGTTCTTTACTCTATTTATGTGCTTCACGCTGGGGCTTTCTGTATGCATGTGTGCAAGGTTCCAGGCAAATCCTAAGGAAGTTCACCTTAGGGCCGTAAAAAGAATCATGAGATATTTAGTTTACACTCCTAAGTTTGGGCTATGGTACCCCAAGGGATCTACCTTTGATTTAATTGGGTATTCCGATGCCGATTATGCTGGATGTAAAATTGACAGGAAGAGCACATCAGGGACTTGTCAGTTTCTAGGAAGATCCCTGGTGTCTTGGGCTTCAAAGAAACAAAACTCAGTAGCTCTATCCACCGTCGAAGCCGAGTATATTGTTGTAGGACATTGTTGTGTACAATTACTCTGGATGAGGCAAACCCTTAGGGACTATGGCTACAAGTTGAGCCATGTCCCTCTCCTATGTGATAATGAGATTGCAATCCGCATGGCGGATAATCCCGTTGAACACAGCCGCACTAAACACATAGACATCCAGTATCACTTTTTGAGAGATCACCAACAAAAGGGGGATATCGAAATTGCTTATGTTAGCACCCACAACTAATTAACCGATATCTTTACCAAGCCCCTGGATAAAACGACTTTTAGCAAGCTTAGGAATGAGCTAAACATCTTAGATTCTCGAAACTTTGATTGAAACATTGCACACATAGCTAATTTATATACCTTGATCATATCTCTTCATTTGGAACAAATGCACATTTCTTATTCTACTTGTGCCAAAGCTAAGACTAATGTGCTTTCAAGTGTACTTCTATGATTAGTCTTATATTGAAAGGAAAATGGAGTATTCGGCAAAGGCAAGACTTCCACTCCAACCCTGTCGATATCATTTATCCTTTGCCTTACTCATAAAATTATCAATTGGTATAAACTTTCACTCATATCTTTTACCAAAGGGGAGAATTTACAAGGGCTCTCAAGTTTCTTCATTTTTGGCGATTAATGCCAAAGGGGGAGAAAGTGGTAGGCCTAAAGCAAAAGGGCCGCACCACCATATTTTCAAATTTAAAAATTATTTCAACTGGTATCTATTTAAAAAAAGAGGGGAAATCATTTCAAAAACCCTCTTGACAGCTAAGGTGAGAACTTCTTTAGGAGGAGCTTTTATTTAGTCAAAGAAAAAGCATTTGAAACAGGGGGAGGAATTTCAAATCTTGAAAATGCTTCTGGAAATCTTATTCTTATACCTTTGTCTATTTGCAAAGGAATTTGAAAAATATTTCTCCAAAAGATTTGCAAAAACAAGCAAGTGGTGCAAATGTGGTCTGAAATGTTATAATAGAAGAAAGTAATCACATCTACTTAGACTTATGTAGAAAGTCTTTCAATTGGTTTAAATCTAAATAACCTATGCACATCTATCATAATTACAAACTAGTTACATTTTACACTTTATATTTGCTTTAGTTTGTGTTGGCATCAATCACCAAAAATGGGGTGATTGAAAGGGAAATGAGCTTAAAACATCTCCTACAATCGGTTTTGGTGTTTGGCGTCCATCACAAACCATATGGACTAACTAGTTTGCCTAGTTGTCATTTATCTCACGTGCATAAGGTTCAACATAAAGCCAAGAAAGAAATTAAGTTGGGGACTCAACCAAGTTTGGAGCAATGACTAGTATTGGTGCTGCTAGTGGTGCACCGGACACTATCCAGTGCCCAGGTCAAGACACCAACGAACTGGCCACTCTCGGGTTTATCTGAGAGGCGCTCCGCTATAATTCACCGGACTGCCTGGTGTGCACCTGACAGTGTCCGGTGAGCCAACGGAGCAACGGTCACCTGCGCGCAACGGTCGATTGCAAAAGTGAACAGTGTGCGATCAGAAGTCAGAGCAGGAAGTCAAAACACACCGGACATGTCCGATGTGCCACCGTACTGCCACCGAACTGTCCAGTGCAGCTAGAAGACAAAGGACTTCAACGGTCAACCGCTCCAAACCACAACGAGCAGCTGACGTGGCACACATCGGACATTGAACAATGCCATGTCTGGTGCACCACAGGACTGTCCGGTGCGCATCAACAACAACGGCTAGAATAGTGGTTGGGGCTATAAATACCCCCAACCACCACCATTCAAGTCATCCAAGTTTTCTGAACTTCACATTCAATACAAGAGCAAAAGGCCACACTCCAAGACACAATCAATAGATCAAATCCTCTCCAAACCTCCAAATCAACTCAATTGCTTTATGACTTGAGAGAGAGGGTGTTTTGTGTTCTTTTGTTGCTCTTGTTGCTTGGATTGCTTTCTCCTTCCTATTCTTATCTCTCTAAGTGCTTTGCAAAGTTAGCAGGAGACACCTAAGTGTGTGGTAATCCTTGCAGGGTCTTAGTGACCCAAGTGATTAAGGAGAAGCCTCGACCGGTCTGTGTGACCAATTGAGAGAGGGAAAGTGTTGGAATAGACCCGACCTTTGTGGTCTCCTCAACGAGGACTATGTTCTTTGGAACCGAACCTCGGTAAACAAATTACCGTGTTCACTTGTTGATCTTCACTTGATTTGTTTCCCCTCTTTCCCCTCTCTAAAAGTCCCCTTGCTCATATTGATTTGAGTTTGCTTCCAAAGTTATCTGCATTGATAGAGCAACTCTAAGCAAGAAAAACTATCTTACATACTCCGATTTAATTCTAACGCTAACCCTGACCTTAGTACATGTCTAAAGTTTGTAAATTTCAGGTTTCGCCTATTCACCCCCCTCTAGGTGACTTTCAGAAACTGTCACATATCTCTTTTTTAAATTTATGTGCATGCAAGAGAACATGTTTGACTCATACATGCATTCCTTTTTTGCGCGCACAAACGTGGGGTGGGTGGCGCACCCGACAGCCTGCTTGAGTCGGCGCGCCGAGTTAAACTTGGTTGTAGGCGTGTTTAGTCTGGGCTTTCTCTAACTATTGGAAGCCCAGTGCTCATATTATACCTGCGATATATATAGTTTATATATTAGGAGCCCTGGGCTTCCAATAACTAGAGCAAGCCCAGGTCGGATGGTGCAATCCGGTCGAGCCGGACCACATCCGAATGTCTATAAAACAGGACCCGGAGTGCTAGGGTTCAGTTTTTTACGCCCCACCCCGATTCATTAGCGACGCCGCGTGCGACGACGGCAGTTGCCCCAGAGCGTGCGCGGCGGTGGACCCCTAGCCGATGGCCGCAACTCCATGACCTCGACGCGCGGTGGCGGAGGTTCCTCGATCCGGAGTAGTGGCGGCGGTTCCCAGGTCTGTGGCGGCGGCTCCCCGATCCAGAGGGCGAGCGACAGCGGGGCCCTTGTGCGGGCAAGCGGTGGCGTCCCCGAGGTCCCAAGGAGGCGGCACTTCCAAGGCCGGCGAGCAAGCGACGCCCGTCGACGTGCGAGTAGCGACGGCGAAGCATGAGGCGCGATGTTAGAGCGAGCGGTGTCATGGAAGGCCCGAGATACACGCAGCGATGATCGCGTGTGACATCCTCCAATCTGACGCAGTTTTCTTTTCGATTATTGTGTTTTATGCCTACCACATGTATTATTTACGCCAAAAACTGTACGATTTTATGCTTAAACACGGAGTTCGTATATCAGTTTACTGCATGCACATTGGAAAGACAATTCCTTGATTTATGCTGTTTGTAATTTGCGCGCATGCAACCTGTTGGGGACTTGTTCTCAAAGGCTAAGAGTTAAGAACAAGGCAACATAAAAAATGTTAGGTGTTATAGCCCTTCATCCTTCGGAACATTATGTCCCTTTGGGAGATAATGTATTTCGGACGAAGGTCACAAGAGACATACCTTCGTAAACACAACAAGTAATGACGAAGGACTCATATAGGGCATGAAATATAATATAAACACCATCACGGAATCATTTCTATTTTATTAACATGGAAAAATAGAAATGATTTCAAATTACAAATGTACCTTCGGTCCTGAGAGAAGGTAGAAAGTACAAGCGTGACGTAAAAGCAGATGCCAAGTCAGCGTGAACAGTACGGGAGTACTGTTCATCTATTTATAGACGCGGGACGCAGCCCACGTAAAATTACATCCATGTCCATTACATTTGTTAACGGCTTATGGAAATCTGTTGAGGCTCACGTAGTCTTTTCATCTTTAAGTCGGTTCCCCTTTCCGCTCTCGCGATGAAGCTTCCCTGCACACAGCTTCGGCTGTGCACCGTCCTTCGTAGAACTTGGTAATCAGCTCGTCCTTCGTCTGGCTCAGGCTTCGTTCTGACCGTGCTTTATGTTCATAATTCTGAGTCCGAAGATACCTGTTCACATAATCCACTTGGAAAACATTGTCAAATCATGTTTTTGAGGACCTTCGGAGGACGAAGGCCCCCAACAGTAGCCCCTCGCAATATTAATTTGTTAATAATAAATTCAGATTGCGATATGGACGAAGGCCTTGAGCCGAAGGTCCGAAAAAACACCTTCCCTTTGCTAGAATAGCAACATTCACTGACAAACGGGGTCTTTCAATTTTCAGCGCCCTGGGCGTATAAATAAGATCACACCGCCAACTCATTTGGTACGCACACTTGCCATCTGCTTCGGTCCACTAAATTTTTAGCTCTTGTGCATTAAGATTGGTGACCTTTTTGATTTCGAAGCTTCGGCCCTGAAAACAGTTTTTTAGCGTGTCCGAAGATGTCTGGAGGTAAGAAGATCCCTGCTGAGACGAAGCTGAGTCTCGAAGAAGAGAAGAATTTGGGGTTCCTGATAGCGATGGCGGAGACCAATACAGAGAAAATCACCAAGGAGATTCTTGAAGGTTTGTCCGAAGATACTGGTGACAGCGACAGCTATGATGTAGAAAGTGGTGGGGAAGAGGCCGAAGATCGACCATGGCGGCCAAGTCACACGGTTTTCGGTAAGACCACTATCAAGCAGAGTCATATTGATAATATGAGGGGGAGGTATTTTCGAGATATATCTGTTGTGAGGGCTGACGCTGGAGAGAAGACTTCTCCCACCCCAGAAGAAGATGAAGTCGTAGTCTTCCGAAGCTTTCTCAAGGCTGGGCTTCGGTTCCCCCTAAGCAACTTTGTTGTTGAAGTCCTGAAGACATTTCAAGTCTACCTTCATCAAATTACCCCCGAAGCCATCATAAGAATGGGGGTGTTTGCCTGGGCTGTGAGAAGCCAAGGTTTGGAACCAAGCGCTAAAAGTTTCTGCAATATTCATGAGTTATTATACGAGACGAAGCCCTGGGGAAAAGAACAATACCACAACAATTTTGGGTGTTATAGCTTCGGTGCCCGCTCCGGGTCAAGCTGCCCTGTGCCGACCTTTCGGAAGAGGTGGCCCGGAGCCTGGATGACAGAGTGGTTCTATGTGAAGAATGACTTAACAACGCAAGAAAATGTTAAAAGTATCATTATGTGCCCCATCTGGCAACGCTTCGGACTTCGAAGGCCGAAGGTTGAAATGGACGAAGCAGCCGAGGAATGCCAAAGAGCCTTCGGCGTAATCTGCTCTTTCATTGGGACAAGGGACTTGGTCCAAGAGCACATTGCCTTCAGAGTATGGCCACTTACAGAAAAGTGGGAAATGCCGAAGGAGACCATTAAAGAATCCGACGAAGGCGGATTGGTCAGACTGAAATACACATTCAAATATGCAGATAAATTTGTTGAACCTGATGATGACTGGTTGAAGAGCATTGAAACATTGAGTGACGAACTGCTCGGGGCATACTCGAAGGCTGAAAATACTGCGCTATCAGCAGCCTTCGGAGGCCGAAAGAAGAAAAGGCTCAACCGTGTGTTTGACGCAGTCGGGTTTATCTACCCTGACTATCATTATCCGGTACTGAGTCGCAAAAGAAAAATTACTTCTCCTGCGACAGAAGCTACCACAAGTGCCACTAGTGAGCCAGCGCCGCAAAGGAAAAAGGTGAAGGTGCTCACCCACCGAGCGCGCTTTATTGAGCCGGCCACAGTGCCAGAATTTATTGGTGAAATTTCTTTGGCCTCTGAAGCTACAGAACCAGCTCCAGTGCCGAAGATAGTAGAGAAAATTGAAGCACCTTCAGCAGTAGAAAAACCGAAGACTGAAGGGCCAAAAACATCAGAAATTTTAAGTCCTTCAGCAAATATCGACACAACAAAAAATCAAAAGGGCCCATTGGTGACCCCAAGAAGAAAAAGAATGGTGAACGTACTGGATGTCTTGGAGACAATTAAGTCTTCAAGCACAACCGCAAAGGAGTCTGTTGAACTCGCTGAAGCATCTACAGAAGCTTCGAAACAACAAACTGAAGCTGAAGCCGAAGCTGGGCCTTCAGAGCCCGCCAAGAAACAATCCAAGAAAATAACAGAACCAGCTTTAGTTGAAGAAATTGACACTGCCGCCCCCGAAGCTCCCTCCAGCATACGTGATTACATCGTGCGACATGCTTCGGGGAAGAAACTATCTGAAGAAGAAATCTATGAAGCGAATCACTATGCTAGAGAGTTGAAGTATCCGAAGGGGGCAGTAGTATTCAATGGGACAAACGAAGATGATTTCCTGTACTGTCTCCCAGACAATAAGGAACTATCCGTATGCCGGGAAATGGCTAGAAGCATGGGGTTCCCGAAACTCGAAGCTGGATTATGCGCCATGACGAAAGAGGATCTCGTAGACAGTCTTGCATATAATAGCCTAAAGGTATGGAAATTAAGCGTTTGAAAAAACTTTTTAATGCTCACTTCATTCCTTTATTCTTATATGGATTCTTTTTCATATAGGGCTTAATTCTGAGCAACGCATTAAGAGCCCAAAAAAGCGCCGAAGATGAAAGCTACGACATTGCGTTTAACAATTTACGCTCCGAAGTTATCAAGCTGAGAAACGAAGCTCTGGAAAAGGATAAGATTCTGCTTACACTGGTAGATAAAGTAAAGAAAGACGAAGCTGCTTCAAAAACCCAGGCCGAAGCCCAAAAACGTGAAATTAAAGATCTTCAGAAACAGCTGGCTAGAGCTAAAGAGGAACGTGTGCTGGAGGAAACAAAACGAGAACTCAGTGATTATATGGTCAATAAATTGGAGTTAAGTGTTAAAGAGCTTCGTGCATCTCAGAGAAAATGTTATGTTAAATCTGTAGAATGCGTGAATAAAATTAAAACCAGCTTCGCCAGCGTGGGCGCCTTTTCCAGCGAAGAGAATTTCTCTCGAGGCAATCCCGAAGGTCCACTGGAATGGATTAGTCACGAATCAGAGGCCTTCGAGGAGATCCTGAGCAGTCGTGGCGACATCTGCGCTTTTTCGGGCGCCAGAGGAATTGCTTCTGTCTTAGAGAAGAAAGGTTGCGGTCATGTAAAATTTTTAGCTCAGTCCGAAGCTGCCTTATCTTCCGAAGACATCAAGGACCCCTCGGCCGAAGCAAGCGTGGTTGGTGGCAAATTTTTTACTGATATCTGGAACGACGGCGGCCGAGGAATGGCGCAAGAAATCATCCAAAAGAGCGAAAAAGGCATCCATGATGCTAGAAAGGTGGCAGAAGCTGCCGAAAGAAGTACAGAGCCCGAACGGCAATTAGGTATTAATTAGTCGTTCTTATTGTGTTGTAATTTTTATTTCAAACTTTGCTCACGGTTTGTAATAGTAATGAAGAAATATTCTCTTCCTTCAGAAGCTGCTGGATCGACTGCCGACCCCCACACAAAAGGGGATGATGAAATTAAACAAATGGCCGAAGCTATCATGGACAAAGTTGTTGATCAACTTTTAAATGAGGCCGCCGAAGGAGTATTAAGAGAAGACTAAATGCTATTTAGAAAAAACATTTAAAATGTGATCTATGTAACATTTTGTACATTTGAATGTAATATACAAGTTTCTTTTCATTTTTCAATTCTTTACGATGCATGAAACTCTACATACATACCATTTTTGAGCCTTCGGCGAAAAAACACCTTCCCTTCTTTTCATGCTTCGTGAAGAAGACATTCTCCGTTAAAATTATTCTGATGAAGCACGTTCATACTTCATGAAAACATTCTTCGAAGCTATACAATTTCGATATTGCTCTGACGAAGCTCGTCCATGCTTCGTAAAAATATTCTCCGAAGCTGTATTCCGAAGATTATCATTATATTCCCTCGTGACTTTTCACAATTTTCACTTTCTCAAAGCGTCCTTTCGAAGGTTGATACTGTGTCCCCTTCTTTTGCCAAATGCAATATGATGTATGATGCTTATGTTATGCAAAATGATGTGATGATGTTATGTTATGCAAATGACATTTGTTCCGAAGATACACACAAAATATATTCGTAAGCTCTGCATTCCCTTAGGAACGTCTTTGGAGCTTCTTCGTCTTTTACTTAGACGGTATAAGCTCTGCATTCCCTTAGGAACGTCTTTGGAGCTTCTTCGTCTTTTACTTAGACGGTATAAGCTCTGCATTCCCTTAGGAACGTCTTTGGAGCAAAAACTTACACTGCGCTCCCTTTGGAACGGCTTTTTGTAACTTCGGCAACTTACTCTGCGCTCCTTAGAACGACTTTTTGTTGCTTCGAAGGGTTTTTAATAATCCGAAGATCCTTCGTGTTACCGCAAATTCTTAAGCTTCAGCAACTTAAACCTGTAAAGAAGATTGGTTTTTCTGATAACCAACCACGAAACTATTATATGAAAACTGAAGTGTTCTTTATTACACAGAAAACAGAACTTAAACGGAAAAGACTGCTATCAAAGTAGGATATTTGTCAATAAATGTGCTTCGACTCTGGCACAGTACTATTGACTGTACGGGCTTCAGATTGCTCTCTGAGATCCCTTTAGTGCGGAACATATTGGCTCCCTTCTGGCTGCTGGCCTTGATGCAGTGGGGGTGGAGGCGGGGGCTGTTGCCATGAAGCCTGAGGTTGACTTGCCGAAGCTACGGAAACTGCAGGGTGGTTGCCCACGTACTCCGGGATGTAAGGCTGATGATACGAAGCAGTATGCATGACCTGCTTCGGCTGTCCCTGTTGCGCTGCAGCTTCTGCTAGCTCCTTTTGTTTCTGGATGGTAACATGGCACATCCTGGTGGTATGGCCCTTGTTCTCACCGCAGAATAAGCAAAATGTCCTCCTTGGTTGATCTCCAAATCTCCCGCCGAAGCCCCTGGCGCCTCTGCCTCTTGGAGCTGGTGGCCGAAAGAAAGTTTGCTGCTGCCCCGAAGCCTGTGAGGAGCACTGCGGCCTGTTCTGCTGACTCCCCTTGTCATCATTTTGAGTGGAGTTGTGAATGGACCTGACATGCCTCGGATAGAATCGTCCCCCGAAGCCCCTGGTCATCTCAGAAAATCTGAAGGCCTCCTCCCTTCTTTGGCGAAAGTCATTATCAGCACGAATGTACTCATCCATCTTTTGGAGCAGCTTCTCCAAAGTCTGAGGAGGCTTCCTAGCAAAGTATTGGGCTGCAGGTCCAGGACGAAGCCCCTTGATCATGGCTTCGATGACAATTTCATTGGGCACCGTTGGAGCCTGCGCCCTCAGACGCAAGAACCTTCTGACATACGCCTGAAGGTATTCTTCATGGTCCTGAGTGCACTGGAACAAGGCTTGAGCAGTGACCGGCTTCGTCTGAAATCCTTGAAAGCTGGTTAACAACATATCCTTCAGCTTCTGCCATGAGGTGATCGTTCCTGGTCGAAGGGAGGAGTACCAGGTCTGAGCAACATTCCTGACGGCCATGACGAAAGACTTCGCCATGACTGCAGCATTGCCCCCATACGAAGACACTGTTGCTTCGTAGCTCATCAAGAACTGCTTCGGGTCTGAGTGGCCGTCGAACATGGGAAGCTGGGGTGGCTTATAGGATGGGGGCCAAGGTGTAGCCTGCAGCTCAGCGGACAAAGGAGAAGCATCATCGAAAACAAAATTTCCCTGATGGAAATTGTCATACCAGTCATCTTCGTTGACGAAGCCCTCCTGATGAAGGTCTTTCTGCTGAGGCCTTCTGTTTTGCTCATCATGAGTAAGATGGCGAACTTCCTCAGAGGCTTCGTCTATCTGCCGTTGCAACTCAGCTAGCCGGGCCATCTTCTCCTTCTTTCTCTGCACCTGTTGATGTAGCATCTCCATATCCCTGATTTCTTGGTCTAGCTCTTCCTCCTGAAGCGTTGGGCTGACAGCCATTCTCTTCTGGTTTCGGGCCTCCCGAAGAGAGACGGTCTCTTGGTTGTGGTCCAGCGGTTGCAGTGCTGCAGCCCCAGCCGCTGAAGCTTTCTTCGGTGCCATAGCGAAGGTCTACAGCTTCCGAAGGTGTTCAAAAAGCTCGAAGTGGAAGTGAGTTCACCGGAGGTGGGCGCCAATGTTGGGGACTTGTTCTCAAAGGCTAAGAGTTAAGAACAAGGCAACATAAAAAATGTTAGGTGTTATAGCCCTTCATCCTTCGGAACATTATGTCCCTTTGGGAGATAATGTATTTCGGACGAAGGTCACAAGAGACATACCTTCGTAAACACAACAAGTAATGACGAAGGACTCATATAGGGCATGAAATATAATATAAACACCATCACGGAATCATTTCTATTTTATTAACATGGAAAAATAGAAATGATTTCAAATTACAAATGTACCTTCGGTCCTGAGAGAAGGTAGAAAGTACAAGCGTGACGTAAAAGCAGATGCCAAGTCAGCGTGAACAGTACGGGAGTACTGTTCATCTATTTATAGACGCGGGACGCAGCCCACGTAAAATTACATCCATGTCCATTACATTTGTTAACGGCTTATGGAAATCTGTTGAGGCTCACGTAGTCTTTTCATCTTTAAGTCGGTTCCCCTTTCCGCTCTCGCGACGAAGCTTCCCTGCACACAGCTTCGGTTGTGCACCGTCCTTCGTAGAACTTGGTAATCAGCTCGTCCTTCGTCTGGCTCAGGCTTCGTTCTGACCGTGCTTTATGTTCATAATTCTGAGTCCGAAGATACCTGTTCACATAATCCACTTGGAAAACATTGTCAAATCATGTTTTTGAGGACCTTCGAAGGACGAAGGCCCCCAACACAACCCGTTGAGGAGTCCACTAAGGACGGGTCTTTTTCAACCCTTTCCCTCTCTCCACCGATCACCAAGACCGGCGAGTGCTTCTTCTTCTTTGTCAACAAAAGACTGAAGTCTCCGCAAGGCCAACCACAAAGATAAGGGGCTCTTGCTAGCTTTACAATGAATGGGAGTCAAAACTCCACGCTCAAATGATCACAAGAGGTAGCACACACTTTCTCTCAATGATCCTCACAAGGCACTATCACTAAACGCACACGAGTAGCTCTTTCTTGCTTGATCTATCTTTTGTGGCACTTGTGAGGCTTTGATATGTATAGAAGTGTTGTTCTAGTAGATAGGAGTGAATATCCAACTCTTGTGTATGAAATGGATCAATGAATCCTTCTGAATGGGCTGGTTGGGGTGGCTTTTATAGCCCTCAACCACCCATATAGCCGTTGGGGCCCATCTGCCAGAAATTGCACTGGCGGACGGTCCACGACCCTCCAACGGTCGATTCTGACATCTCCAACGGATACGCCTGACAGATCAACGGCTATCTGCCTCGGTCACACCACGCGGACGGTCCGCCCTTGGTCCCGGATGGTCCGCGCCAGCTCTATAATTCCTTTTGCTCAACTTGTCACCTTCGGGCTGAACCAGGTCTTCACATGCGAACGGTCCGTGAATTATAGCCGAACGGTTCGCACTGTATAGTCGGACAGTCCATGGTTTAGTCAGACTATCCACGATTTCTAGTTCCTGGCCGAAGTCGAAACGCTGTCGTGGACGGTCCGCCAGAAGGGGTCGGACGGTCCGCGCTAGACAATTTCACAACTTGAGTTTCTGACTTCTCGTTGATCTTTGAACAATCTTCACCATGTTGCTTCGGCTAAACTTGAGAGAGATCCTGTGACTTAGAAAAATATCTCAAGTGGTTTTCCATCCAGTCTAAGTCAAGGATCATGAACACATTGATTCTTTTACTCATATTTCTTCTTTTGCTCAAGCTAGCTCCAAAATAGCGATATGTTGATTTTGAGCTTTTCAACCTTTCTAGAAGTGTTGAATACGTTCCTCGGGGTATTTTGAACTTATCGAAAGAGTAGAACTATTGGTAGTTCATCTATCTCATGTTTTACCCCTATTTGGTTGAATCTGAGCTGATTCTGACTTAGAAACTGAACTGTTGAATCTTATGAACCTGTGAATCGAAGACTAGGCAAACTAGTTAGTCCGATTTGATCATCAAGTACCAAAAAAATAAGAAATGGTTTAAGGCCATTTCCCTTTCAATTAGCCTTCCAGGTGTTGTCTCGACCTACAATGAAGTCTTCATTTTCTGTAGAAAAAAGGTACATGTTACACTAAAATTCTTTAAAAAACATATACCACCTGCAAATGAAGGGGCCAAGAGCCACTACCGATTTCATTTCCTTTCTTCGTAACATTATTGTCACACCTGGTTTTAGAAGGCAAACCGAATGCGAACCATGTACGTGCCAGGATCAGCAATTCACGTACACAACAGTTACATAACCGGACATCATCACACAGTGCTCGAATAATAACATAAAAGATAGTAATAGTCGATTACATCATGATGACCAGGACATACACATAGTCATTAACAATTATCAAAGTGGAGAAATGAAATGTAGATAAACGCGACCTTCACAGGCAGACGACTGGGGGGTTTGCCACTAACCCACGCCTAGAACTCATCGTACTCTTAGAACTCCTAGAAGTCCTCCTCCACGACTTCATCTTCTCCTAAGCAGTGGTTGCAACGTGGACAACCTGGGGGGATTGGTGTGTAAAGAAAGGGTGAGTACACATCAACATACTCAGCAATTGCCCCGTTTTGGCTGTAGTGGACTAGCTTTATGTGGGGTTAAAGTCAAGCAATTGCTTTTATTTGGTCAGGTTATTATTACTAGTATAGAGCCAGGTTTTAGCATTAACCCAAGTTATTAACCCAAAAGTACCCTTTCCAAACAGAAAGAATACCAGAAATCATAATCATAATCATAACCATAATAGAAACCAGCATTATCCTCATCATCATCTGTAAACAAAGTATCTCTGATCAATGTGTCTCTAATCAATGGAGCTCCCTTGGCCGCTCATAACCGCGAGCATGCCTAATATATCAGTTTCATAACACTCTGCGGAGGTTGCGCACTTTACCCACAAGCCGTGATTCCCTTTTGCCTCGGGCTGATCAAACCCTTAAACACTACCAAGGTGAATAGGCAGTGTTTCACTACGTAGCCTTTATAAAGATTCCCTGAGGTTGTAGCCGCCCGTTAGGTTTCCTAATTGTACCGCACTCCTCCCCAAGGGGCAATCCACCCTCGGCAGAGCGAGCCGCATACACCGAGCCCCATTGACGGCACGATGACGAAGCGAACTACACCTCAGTTCTCCTAATTATTCAGCTAAGGGCATCCCATACCACCCTCATGGTTGCACTGTTTTCCCGGGCGGTCATCCAACGAACCAGTCCTTACGGAGAGGCACTCGAGAAACCGCTCGAGTCCCCTTAAATGTCACAGTATCATCATCATAATCAAAAAGGAAAACAACGTATCATAAATAATCTTATCATGTTCATTGATTAATGTGAGGCTCTAGCATAAAGCTAAACCAAAATAACTCAACACACATAGGTAAACAAGGATATGATAAACAAAAGCTAGTCAATCTTTAGGTATAAATTGTGTAAATACGAGGAGTGAATTATAAAATGAGTAGGATATAGATGGGTCAGGGACACTTGCCTTCACCAACCAGCTGCTGCTCAGGGTCTTTGAAAGTCGCCTAGAGGGGGGTGAATAGGCGGAATCTGAAAATTACAAACTTAAGCACACACTACAAGCCGGGGTTAGCGTTAGAAATAAAATCGAGTCCGAAAAGAGAGGGCGAAAACAAATCACAAGCAAATGAAGAGTGTGACACGGTGATTTGTTTTACCGAGGTTCAGTTCTTGTAAACCTACTCCCCATTGAAGTGGTCACAAAGACCGGGTCTCTTTCAACCCTTTCCCTCTCTCAACCGGTCATCTAGACCGAGTGAGCTTTTCTCCTTAATCAACGGGTCACTTAGACCCCTCACAAGGACCACCACAACTTGGTGTCTCTTGCGTTGATTACAAGTTGCTTAAGAACAAGAAAGAGGAAGAAGAAAAGCGATCCAAGCGCAAGAGCCCAAAGAACACGAGCAAAAACTCTCTCTCTCTCTCTAGTCACTAATTGCTTTGAGTGGAATTTGGGACTTGGAGAGGCTTTGATTCAATCTATTTGTGTCTTGTATTGAATGCACTAGCTCTTGTAATGAATGTGTTGCTGAAAACTTGGATGCCTTGAAGTGTGGTGGTTGGGGGGGTATTTATAGCCCCACCCACCAAAATGGCTGTTGGGGATGGCTGCTATCGACGGGCGCACCGGACAGTCCGGTGCACCACCAGACACTGTCCAGTGTGCCAGCCACGTCACCCAATCGTTAGGGTTCGATCGTTGGAGCTTCTGACAGCTGGGCCACCGGACAGTCCAGTGGTGCACCGCATAGGTCCGGTTCACTGTCCGGTGCGCCTTCTGGCGTCTGCTCTGACTCTGCGCGCGCAG
This sequence comes from Zea luxurians, assembly GCA_029449295.1. Taxonomy (NCBI): domain Eukaryota; kingdom Viridiplantae; phylum Streptophyta; class Magnoliopsida; order Poales; family Poaceae; genus Zea; species Zea luxurians. The sequence goes on from JAOPSE010000007.1 coordinate 151,312,793, forward strand.
TTCACACTGTTCACTGTTCACTTTTGCAATCGACCGTTGGCGCAGTAGCCGTTGCTCCCGCTGGCACACCGGACAGTCCGGTGCTACACCGGACAGTCCGGTGAATTATATCGGGGAGCATTTTCCAGAAACCTGAAGCTGAGGAGTTCAGAGTGATTATCCCTGGTGCACCGGACAGTCCGGTGCGCCAGACCAGGGCAGCCTTCGGTTAGTTTTGCTCCTTTCTATTTGAACCCTTTCTTGGACTTTATATTGGTTTGTGTTGAACCATTTGGCACCTGTAGAACATATATTCTAGAGCAAACTAGTTAGTCCAATTGTTTGTGTTGGGCAATTCAACCACCAAAATTATTTAGGAAAAGGTTTAACCCTATTCCCCTTTCAATCTACCCCTTTTTAGTGATTGATGCCAACACAAACCAAAGCAAATATATAAGTGCGGAATTGAACTAGTTTACATAAGGTAAGTGTAAAGGTTGCTTGGAATGAAACCAATATAATTATTTCAACAGATATGCATGGATTGTATTCTTCTTATTTAAAATTTTGGACCACATTTGCACCACGAGTTTTGTTTTTGCAAATTCTTTGGTAAATTCTTTTCAAAATCCTTTTTGCAAATAGTCAAAGGTATATGAATAAGATTGAAAGAAGCATTTTCAAAATTTGAAATTATCTCCCCCTGTTTCAAATGCTTTTCTTTTGACTTAAACAAAACCCCCTCAATGAAATTCTCCTCTTAGTGTTCAAGAGGGTTTTACAAATTTTTGAAGATACTTTCTCCCCCTTTTGAAAACTCATTAAGAAACAAATTTGAAAACTTCATTTTTAAAATTCGTTGGTGGTGGTGCGGTCCTTTTGCTTTGGGCTAATACTTTCTCCCTCTTTGGCATGAATCGCCAAATACAGATATTTGAGTGAAATATGAGCCCTTTATAAATTCTCTCCTACTTTGGCAAACAATATATGAGTGAAAGATTATACCAAGGGAGAGATGGCGGGATACCGGCAAGAGTAGATAATACCGATGGAGTTGAATGGAAGCGTCGTCTTTGCCGAATACTCCATTTCCCTTTCAATTCTATGACTAAGCATAAGAATACACTTGAAAACACATTAGTCATAGACATAAAAGAGATATGATCAAAGGTATATAAATGAGCTATGTGTGCAAAGTATCAATCAAAATTCCTAGAATCAAGAATATTTAGCTCATTCCTAAGCTTGGTAAAAGTTTTCTCATCTAGTGGCTTGGTAAAGATATCGGCTAATTGATCTTTGGTGTTAATATAGGCTATCTCGATATCCCCCCTTTGTTGGTGATCTCTCAAAAAGTGATACCGAATGGTTATGTGCTTAGTGCGGCTGTGTTCAACGGGATTATCCGCCATGCGGATTGCACTCTCATTATCACATAGGAGAGGGACTTTGCTAAATTTGTAGTCATAGTCCCTGATGGTTTGCCTCATCCAAAGTAATTGCGCGCAACAATGGCCTGCGGTAATATACTCGGCTTCGGCAGTAGAAAGAGCTACTGAGTTTTGTTTCTTTGAAGCCCAAGACACCAGGGATCTTCCCAGAAACTGACAAGTCTCTGATGTGCTCTTCCTATCAATTTTACACCCTGCCTAATCAGCATCTGAATAACCTATTAAATCAAAAAGGATCCCTTGGGGTACCAAAGGCCAAACTTAGGAGTATAAACTAAATATCTCAAGATTCTTTTCACAGCCCTAAGGTGAACTTCCTTAGGATCGGCTTGGAACCTTGCACACATGCATACGGATAGCATAATATCCAGTCGAGATGCACATAAATAGAGTAAAGATCCTATCATCGACCAGTATATCTTTTGATCTACGGATTTACCTCCCGTGTCGAGGTTGAGATGCCCATTGGTTCCCATGGGTGTCTTGATGGGCTTGGCATCCTTCATCCCAAACTTTGTGAGTATATCTTGAATGTACTTTGTTTGGCTGATGAAGGTGCCCTCTTGGAGTTGCTTGACTTGAAAACCTAGGAAATACTTCAACTCCCCCATCATAGACATCTCGAATTTTTGTACCATGATCCTACTAAACTCCTCACAAGTAGATTTGTTAGTAGACCCAAATATAATATCATCAACACAAATTTGGCATACAAACAAATCATTTGCAATTGTTTTAGTAAAGAGAGTAGGATCGGCCTTGCCGACTTTGAAGCCATTAGTGATAAGAAAATCTCGAAGGCATTCATACCATGCTCTTGGGGCTTGCTTGAGCCCATAAAGCGCCTTTGAGAGTTTGTAAACATGGTTAGGGTACTCACTATCTTCAAAGCCAGGAGATTGCTCAACATAGACCTCTTCCTTGATTGGTCCATTGAGGAAGGCACTCTTCACGTCCATTTGATAGAGCTTGAAGCCATGGTAAGTAGCATAGGCAAGTAATATACGAATTGACTCAAGCCTAGCTACGGGTGCATAGGTTTCACCAAAATCCAAACCTTCGACTTGTGAATAACCCTTGGCTACAAGTCGTGCTTTGTTCCTTGTCACCACACCATGCTCATCTTGCTTTTTGCGGAATACCCACTTGGTTCCTACAACATTTTGGTTAGGACGTGGAACTAAATGCCATACCTCATTTCTTGTGAAGTTGTTGAGCTCCTCTTGCATCGCCATCACCCAATCCGAATCTTTAAGTGCATCCTCTACCCTGTGTGGCTCAATAGAGGAAACAAACGAGTAATGTTCACAAAAATGAGCGACTCGAGATCGAGTGGTTACCCCCTTATGAATATCGCCGAGGATGGTGTTCACGGGGTGATCTCTTTGAATCGCTTGGTGGACTCTTGGGTGTGGCGGTCTTGGACCCTGATCATCTTCCTTGTCTTGATCATTAGCATCTCCCCCTTGATCATTGTCCTCCTCTTGAGGTGGCTCATCCTCTTGATCTTCATTTTCATCATCTTGAGCTTGATCCTCATCTTGAGTTGGTGGAGATACTTGTATGGAAGATGATGGTTGATCTTGTGCTTGTCGAGGCTCTTCGGATTCCTTAGGACACACATCCCCAATGGACATATTCCTTAGCACGACGCACAGAGCCTCTTCATCATCTAATTCATCAAGATCAACTTGCTCTACTTGAGAGCTGTTAGTCTCATCAAACACAATGTCACAAGAAACTTCAACTAGTCCAGTGGACTTGTTAAAGACTCTATATGCCCTTGTGTTTGAGTCATAACCAAGTAAAAAGCCTTCTACAGCCTTAGGAGCAAATTTAGATTTTCTACCTCTTTTAACAAGAATAAAGCATTTGCTACCAAAGACTCTAAAATATGAAACATTAGCCTTTTTACCGGTGAGGAGTTCATAGGATGTCTTCTTGAGGATTCGGTGAAGATATAACCGGTTGATGGAGTAGCAGGCGGTGTTAATCGCCTCGGCCCAAAACCGATCCGGTGTCTTGTACTCATCAAGCATGATCCTCGCCATGTCAAGTAGAGTTCTATTCTTCCTCTCCACCACACCATTTTGTTGAGGTGTGTAGGGAGAATAGAACTCATGTTTGATGCCCTCCTCCTCAAGGAAGCCTTCAATTTGACAGTTCTTGAACTCCGTTCCATTGTCGCTTCTTATCTTCTTGATCCTTAAGTCGAACTCATTTTGAGCCCGTCTCAAGAATCCCTTTAATGTTTCTTGGGTTTGAGATTTATCCTACAAAAAGAACACCCAAGTGAAGCGAGAATAATCATCCACAATAACTAGACAGTACTTACTCCCGCCGATGCTTATGTAAGCTATCGGGCCGAATAGGTCCATGTGGAGTAGCTCAAGTGGCCTGTCGGTCGTCATGATGTTCTTGTGTGGATGATGAACACCAATTTGCTTCCCTGCTTGACATGCGCTACAAATCCTGTCTTTCTCAAAATGAACATTGGTTAGTCCTAAAATGTGCTCTCCCTTTAGACGAAGCTTGTGAAGATTCTTCATCCCAACATAGGCCAGTCGGCGATGCCAGAGCCAACCCATATTAGTCTTAGCAATTAAGCAAGTATCGAGTTCAACTCTATTAAATCAACTAAGTATAGTTGACCCTCTAATACTCCCTTAAATGCTATTGAATCATCACTTCTTCTAAAGACAGTAACACCTACATTAGTAAATAGACAGTTGTAGCCCATTTTGCATAATTGAGAAACAGAAAGCAAATTGTAATCTAATGAATCTACAAGAAAAACATTGGAAATAGAATGGTCAGGTGATATAGCAATTTTACCAAGTCCTTTGACCAAAGCTTGATTTCCATCCCCGAATGTGATAGCTCTTTGGGGATCTTGGTTTTTCTCATAGGAGGAGAACATCCTTTTCTCCCCAGTCATGTGGTTTGTGCACCCGCTATCAATGATCCAACTTGAGCCCCTGGATGCATAAACCTACAAAACAAGTTTAGGCCTTGTTCTTAGGTACCCAAACGGTCTTGGGTCCTTTGACATTAGAAACAAGCACCTTGGGTACCCAAACACAAGTCTTGGAACCCTTGTGTTTGCCCCCAACATATTTGGCAACTACCTTGCTTGATTTGTTAGTTAAAACATATGATGCATCAAAAGTCTTAAATGAAACATTGGGTTCATTTGATGCAATAGGAGTTTTCTTTTTAGGCATTTTAACATGGGTAGAACGCCTAGAACTAGAAGCCTTATTCTTATAAATAAAAGCATGGTGAGTGACAGAATGAGTCTTCTTAGCATGAATTCTCCTAATCTTATCCTCAGGATAACCAATAGGATATAAAATACAGTCCTCGTTATCCTGTGGCATGGGAGCCTTGCCCTTAACAAAATTAGACAATCTTTTAGGGCATTAATTTTAACATTGCCTCCCTGTTGGAAACCAATGCCATCATTAATGCCAGGGCGTCTCCCACTATAGAGCATGCTTCTAGCAAATTTAAAATTTTCATTTTCTAAGCCATGCCCATTAATTTTAGCACTAAGTTGAGCTATGTGATCATTTTGTTGTTTAATTAAAGCTAGGTGATCATGAATAGCATCAACATTAATGTCTCTACATCTAGTACAAATAGAAACATGATCAACAGTAGATGTAGAGGGTTTGCAAACATTTAATTCATCAATCTTAGCATGTAACATGGCATTTTCATTTCTAAGATTGGAAATAACATCATTGTAAACATTCAACTCCTTAGCCTTAGCAATTAATTTATCATTCTCAATCTTAAGGCTAGAGAGAGGTTCGTTCAACTTGTCAATCTTAGCAATTAAATTGGCATTCTTATTTCTAAGACTAACAAATGAATCATCACAAACATTTGACTTCTCAACCTTAGCAATTAATTTAGCATTTTCATTTCTAAGGTTGGAGATAGTGTCATGGTAAATGCTAAGCTCACTAGTTAATTTTTCACATTTTTTTTACTTCCTGAGCATAAGCATTTTTAACCTTAACATGCTTCTTGTTCTCTTTAATAAGGAAGTCCTCTTGGCTATCCAAAAGTTCATACTTCTCATGAATAACACTAATCAATTCATTCAACTTCTCCCTTTGTTGCATGTTGAGGTTGGCAAAAAGTGTAAGCAAATCATCTTCATCTTCACTAGAACTAGCCTCATCACTAGATATTGTATATTTTGTAGAGGCTTTAGATTTTACCTTCTTCTTCTTGCCGTCCTTTGCCATGAGACACTTGTGGCCGACGTTGGGGAAGAGGAGACCCTTGTTGACGGTGATGTTGGCGGCGTCCTCGTCGGAGGAGGAGTCGGTGGAGCTCTCATCAGAGTCCCACTACCGGCATACATGGGCATCGCCGCCCTTCTTCTTGTAGTACCTCTTCTTCTCCTTCCTCTTTCCCTTCTTGTCGTCGCCCCTGTCACTATCACTAGATAATGGACATTTAGCAATGAAATGACCAGGCTTACCACATTTGTAGCAAACTTTCTTGGAGCCGGGCTTGTAATCCTTCCCCCTCCTTTGCTTGAGGATTTGGCAAAAGCTTTTGATGATTAAAGCCATCTCCTCGTTGTCGAGCTTGGAGGCGTCGATGGGGACTCTACTTGGTGTAGAATCCTTCTTTTCTTCTTCCGTTGCCTTGAATGCGACGGGTTGAACCTCGAGTGTTGAGGTGGTGCCTCGCTCAATGATTTGTTTAGAGCCTTTGATCATCAATTCAAAGCTCACAAACTTTCCTATCACTTCCTCGGGAGACATTAGCTTATATCTAGGATCACCACGAATTAATTGAACTTGAGTAGGATTAAGAAAAACGAGTAATCTAAGAATAACCTTGACCATCTCATGGTCATCCCATTTTGTGCTCCCGAGGTTGCGCACTTGGTTCACCAAGGTCTTGAGCTAGTTGTACATTGCTTGTGGCTCCTCCCCTTGATTGAGCATGAAACGACCGAGCTCCCCCTCGATCGTCTCCCGCTTGGTGATCTTTGTCACCTCATCTCCTTCGTGCGCGGTCTTGAGCACGTCCCAAATCTCTTTTGCACTCTTCAACCCTTGCACCTTATTATACTCCTCTCGACTTAGAGAGGCGAGGAGTATAGTAGTGGCTTGGGAGTTGAAGTGCCGGATTTGGGCAACCTTGTCCAAATCATAATCTTCATCTCCTATGGATGGTACATGTACTCCAAACTCAACAACATCCTAAATGCCAGTGTGGAGTGAGGTTAGATGGTGCCTCATTTTATCACTCCACATACAATAATCTTCACCATAAAAAACGTGTGGTTTGCCTAATGGGACGGAAAGTAAAGGAGTACATTTAGAAATGTGAGGGTAGCGTAAGGGGATCTTACTAAACTTCTTGTGCTGATGGCACTTAGAAGTGACGGACGACGCGTCGGAGCCGGAGGTAGATGGCGACGAAGAATCGGTCTCGTAGTAGACCACCTTCTTCATCTTCTTTTTCTTGTCGCCACTCCGATGCGAATTGTTGTGGGAGGGTGATTCTCCCTTTCCTTTAGAGCCGGACTCCCTTGATGGAGCCTTCCCGTGGCTTGTAGCGGGCTTCTCGCCGGTCATGACCTCCTTCTTGGCGTGATCTCCCGACATCACTTCGAGTGGTTAGGCTCTAATGAAGTACCATGCTTTGATACCAATTGAAAGTCGCCTAAAGGGGGGTGAATAGGCAGAATCTGAAAATTACAAACTTAAGCACACACTACAAGCCGGGGTTAGCGTTAGAAATAAAATCGAGTTCGAAAAGAGAGGGCGAAAACAAATCACAAGCAAATGAAGAGTGTGACACGGTGATTTGTTTTACCGAGGTTCGATTCTTGCAAACCTACTCCCCGTTGAGGTGGTCACAAAGTCTAGGTCTCTTTCAACCCTTTCCCTCTCTCAACCGGTCACCTAGACCGAGTAAGCTTTTCTCCTTAATCAATGGGTCACTTAGACCCCTCACAAGGACCACCACAACTTGGTGTCTCTTGCGTTGATTACAAGTTGCTTGAGAACAAGAAAGAGGAAGAAGAAAAGCGATCCAAGCGCAAGAGCTCAAAGAACACGAGCAAAAACTCTCTCTCTCTAGTCACTAATTGCTTTAAGTGGAATTTGGGACTTGGAGAGGCTTTGATTCAATCTATTTGTGTCTTGTATTGAATGCACTAGCTCTTGTAATGAATGTGTTGGCTGAAAACTTGGATGCCTTGAAGTGTGGTGGTTGGGGGTATTTATAGCGCCACCCACCAAAATGGACGTTGGGGATGGCTGCTGTCGACGGGCGCACCGGACAGTCCGGTGCGCCATCGGACACTGTCCGGTGTGCCAGCCACGTCACCCAACCGTTAGGGTTTGACCGTTGGAGCTTCTGACAGTTGGGCCACCGGACAGTCCGGTGATGCACCGGACAGGTCCTGTTCACTGTCCGGTGCGCCTTCTGGCGCCTGCTCTGACTCTGCGCGTGCAGTCTGCAATGTTCACTGTTCACTTTTCACTTTTGCAGTCGACCGTTGGCGCAGTAGCCGTTGTTCCCGCTGGCACACCGGACAGTCCAGTGCTACACCGGATAGTCCGGTGAATTATAGCGGGGAGCATTTTCCAGAAACCCAAAGCTGAGGAGTTCAGAGTGATTCTCCCTGGTGCACCGGACACTATCCGGTGGTGCACCGGACACTGTCCGGTGGCACACGGTGCGCCATACCAGGGCAGCCTTCGGTTAGTTTTGCACCTTTCTATTTAAACCCTTTCTTGGACTTTATATTGGTTTGTGTTGAACCTTTTGGCACCTGTAGAACATATATTCTAGAGCAAACTAGTTAGTCCAATTGTTTGTGTTGGGCAATTCAACCACCAAAATTATTTAGGAAAAGGTTTAACCCTATTTCCCTTTCAATCTCACCCTTTTTTGGTGATTGATGCCAACACAAACCAAAGCAAATATATAAATGCGGAATTGAACTAGTTTACATAAGGTAAGTGCAAAGGTTACTTGGAATGAAACCAATATAATTATTTCAACATATATGCATGGATTGTATTCTTCTTATTTAAAATTTTGGACCATATTTGCACCACGAGTTTTGTTTTTGTAAATTCTTTGGTAAATTCTTTTCAAAATCCTTTTTGCAAATAGTCAAAGGTATATGAATAAGATTGAAAGAAGCATTTTCAAAATTTGAAATTATCTCCCCCTATTTCAAATGCTTTCCTTTTGACTTAAACAAAACCCCCTCAATGAAATTCTCCTCTTAGTGTTCAAGAGGGTTTTACAAATTTTTGAAGATACTTTCTCCCCCTTTTGAAAACTCATTAAGATACCAATTTGAAAACTTCATTTTTAAAATTCGTTGGTGGTGGTGCGGTCCTTTTGCTTTGGGCTAATACTTTCTCCCCCTTTGGCATGAATCGCCAAAACGGATATTTGAGTGAAATATGAGCCCTTTATAAATTCTCTCCTACTTTGGCAAACAATATATGAGTGAAAGATTATACCAATGGAGAGATGGTGGGATACCGACAAAGAGTAGATAATACCGATGGAGTTGAGTGGAAGCGTCGTCTTTGCCGAATATTCCATTTCCCTTTCAATTCTATGACTAAGCATAAGAATACACTTGAAAACACATTAGTCATAGACATAAAAGAGATATGATCAAAGGTATATAAATGAGCTATGTGTGCAAAGTATCAATCAAAATTCTTAGAATCAAGAATATTTAGCTCATTCCTAAGTTTGGTAAAAGTTTTATCATCTAGTGGCTTGGTAAAGATATCGGCTAATTGATCTTTGGTGTTAATATAGGCTATCTCGATATCCCCCTTTGTTGGTGATCTCTCAAAAAGTGATACCGAATGACTATGTGCTTAGTGCGGCTGTGTTCAATGGAATTATCCGCCATGCGGATTGCACTCTCATTATCACATAGGAGAGGGACTTTGCTAAATTTGTAGCCATAGTCCCTGAGGGTTTGCCTCATCCAAAGTAATTGCGCGCAACAATGGCCTGCAGCAATATACTCGGCTTCGGCGGTAGAAAGAGCTACTAAGTTTTGTTTCTTTGAAGCCCAAGACACCAGGGATCTTCCTAGAAACTGACAAGTCCCTGATGTGCTCTTCCTATCAATTTTACACCCTGCCCAATCAGCATCTGAATAACATATTAAATCAAAAGAGGATCCCTTGGGGTACCAAAGGCCAAACTTAGGAGTATAAACTAAATATCTCAAGATTCTTTTCACGGCCCTAAGCTGAACTTCCTTAGGATCGGCTTGGAACCTTGCACACATGCATACGAAAAGCATAATATCCGGTCGAGATGCACATAAATAGAATCAAGAATATTTAGCTCATTCCTAAGTTTGGTAAAAGTTTTCTCATCTAGTGGCTTGGTAAAGATATCGGCTAATTGATCTTTGGTGTTAATATAGGCTATCTCGATATCCCCCTTTATTGGTGATCTCTCAAAAAGTGATACCGAATGGCTATGTGCTTAGTGCGGCTGTGTTCAACGGGCCACCGGACAGTCCGGTGCACCAGACCAGGCCAGCCTTCGGTTAGTTTTGCTCCTTTCTATTTGAACCCTTTCTTGGACTTTATATTGATTTATGTTGAACCTTTTGACACCTGTAGAACATATATTCTAGAGCAAACTAGTTAGTCCAATTGTTTATGTTGGACAATTCAACCACCAAATTATTTAGAAAAAGGTTTAACCCTATTTCCCTTTCAGTCTTCACCTGCAACTATTTCGGACTCCGCCAACTGACTGTTATCTATGCGAGTTCAAACATACATTCCACAAATTTAATATAAAAAGAACAGTACATTATGCAGTAGAATATAACAAATAGGCAGACGCTTGACGCAGGGCTTGCACCTACGACTAAGCGAGGAAGGGGAAAACAACGGGCGAGGCTACAGTCAAAAGGCGATTATGTTAAGCAGTTATAGATTCAAGTACTTGTCTAAACACGGCCCTATTAATTTGACAACCACACTATACATAAAATAAAGTTATGCTACGCGTTTAATTATTATAAACAATTCAAGTTAAATTTAAGAGGATTGTCGAGCGGCGAAACGCACGACATCACACGCGAACTAAACTAAAAACTGGGACGAGTTGCCGCGCGACGAAGCACATGACAGCACACACGAACTAAGCTGAAAATAAAATGAGTCATCACACGGCGAAGCGTGCGACGCAACACTTAGACTAAACTTGAGATTAAACGAATTGTCGCACGACGAAGCGCGCCAGGAAACACTTGAATTAAATATAAAAATAACGTCAAGCGTCGCGCGACGAAGCGCACGACAACATACGTCACTTAAACTGAATTTAAAACAAAACGTCGCGCGACTAAACTCACGACGTCACACATCAAATAATCTGAATTTAAAATGAATCGTCGCGCGACGAAGCGCGCGACGAAGCGCGCGACGCAGCACACTAGTAAATCTGAATTTAAAATAAATTGTCCCGCGACGATGCGCACGACGCAACACACTAATTAAACTAAATTAAAATTAACCAAACTGAATTTTAAACGTCTCGCGCGCGGGAACGGGACTGCATGGGCGCCAGAGGCGTGCGGCCAGGGAGCGGCGCGTGGCCGGGGGCGAGTGCGCTGGGGAGGGCGCGGCCGGGGGGAGCGCACCGGGGAGGGCGCAGCTAGGGGTAAGCACGCCGGGGAGGGTGCGACCGGGAGGGCGCGTGGGCAGGGAGGGAGAGGGAGACTCACCATGGGATCCAAAATCCGGCAATAACCGTCCACCGGATCACCTAGGGCAAATAGGTGGGAGAGTGGCGGAAGAGAGGGAGAGGGAGTTGCTGGGTGGGAAAACCAAATGAGAGAAAGGGAGAGGGGGGCGCATGGGGGGGGGGGGTTGAGGGCGCCAGGGGCGCATGGGAGCGCTCCGGGCCGGGCCGGGCCGGGCTGGGTCGCGGGCCGGGATAGAAGCCAACAACACACACGACCACTGATCGGAGTCCAATTGCGAAGCGAAATCCAAAAAGAGACGAGACGGACGCGCGATTAAACATAACATCAGACAACAGAAAAATGCTTCGGTATGATGCAACACCCATGTCAACTTAGGTTTTTGTTTACACACGAGACGGACACCGGTCATTATACTCTTTTGAAAATGGGAAGAAGGAGCGAAACAGGAAGAGAAAAGAAAGTAACGCCTAAATTTGGTGAGTATCGAAAAAGAAAAATTCTATCCCCAAATTCAGTGCGTTACAAACCTATCCCCCTTAAAAGAATCTCGCCCTCGAGATTCAAGGTTGGCCAGCAAAGAGTTCAGGGGCTTTACGCCTCCCAGGTAGCAGCGCGACGCGAGGGAGGAGGGAGGGGACGGGCCAGGATGTCACAGAGGTACCACCACTTGTGCACCTCCATGGCAGCGAGGTGCTGGCCAGCGGGCCATGGTGCAAACGAGCTTGGTGCGGCGTGTGCTCTAGAACTCGTTCTCCCACAACTCGGCCTCTATGGTGGCGTCCATGTCGATTGAAGGTTGTTCAGCAGCAACAACCGGCGAGATCCGCACGGGTTTGGGATGGGAGGAGGTGAGGTGGCGGACCTTCCATTGATGGCACGGGCGCACGAGGAGGAGGTGGCGGACGCGAGGCGAGGAGGATAGACATCGACGACGCGCCAGTGTGATGGCCGGGCGGGGATTGCGAGAGACGCTGATGATGTCGGGCGTGGCGGGGGCGTGGTGTGCTTCACCAAAAGGTGGACACCCACTCTACCATCATATGTAGTGTTATATATATATATATATATATATATATATATATATATATAGGCTGTTGGTAATAGAAGCTCTGGGCTTCTGATAGACATGGGAAGCCCCAGCCAGGGTAGTGGTCTCGCGCGTGGTCAGGTCGGGCCAGTGGGGCGCGTGAGTCCGCGCGATTGTGGAGCACGTTTATGCATGCGTAAACATGTGTTATATTTTGCGTAAACAGAAGGTGCGCACGTGCTGGGTTCGAGTTGGGATATACGAAGGTGGGTCAGTGTCGTGTTCACTGGTCAGGTAGTTGGTTCATACTCGTGTTTATGCTAGCATATTTAATGGTTTAGACTTGCATAACATGAGAGCGGCAACGAACTTTTTATTGGTTCGTTCAGGTGGGTCCACACACCATCGTGATTAGCGCGCCCACGAAGCTAGAAGTTACCGTATATATCGGAACATAAGATATGGAGCTGATCGTGCGTGGGAGTTCAGACGGATTTCAGTGTAAAACGTGAACCAAAACAACATAAATGGGTATAAATTTTAGTGTAAACCATCGATCTATTTCATAACGAAAACATGTATGGAAACAAAAAAATCTAATTTAAATGCTTTATTTACTCCATAAATATAGGATCTCTCCAACATCCGTGCATCAAGGCTCATTATAACCAGTTTATGATATACTAATACTAGTTATACAACACGGTGAAATTATTTATGCCCTACGGTGGACTGCGTAAATATATCTTATACATATGACATAAATGGTAGGAACCCAATACACACTGGATTAAGTAAACGAGATAATGCATAAAATCAATAAATCGTTTGCGTAAAATATGAATAGAAATATCATAAACAGACAAATAGATGGAAGTGGAGCCGTGAACTGAAATATATGTCATAAAACTCTATTGACATTGGCATAAATATGTATACAAAATAGCATAAAAATAGGATCGTCGCCCTGCGGAACCAGCGCCTCGCATCTGGGATGCGCCACCACTTCGTGCTAGGGGAGGATGTCGTCGTCGCTTGCGCCTAGAGAAATCCGCCATCGCTGCTCCCACCTTGGATGGCATCGCAGTCGTACGCGCTCAGGGGTCGACCCTCGCGCGCATGAATCCCGACCAGTTGCACCAACCGCTCCCACCTCGCCGTCATGAACGCCTTACGGATGTCGTCGTTGCTCACATGCCCCCGAGATCCACCGTTGTGCCGCCGCAGTCGCTCCCACGTCACCGCCATGTGCACCTCAAGGGGTCGCTGCCGCGTGCACCTCAGGGAGACGTTGTCGCGCTCGAGCCCCATGGGATCCGCCGTCGCGACCGCTGGCACATCGCCGTCGTGCGCACCTCATGGGGCCGCCGCCGCGTGCGTGCCCTCGGGATCCGATGCCGCAGCCGCTCCCACCTCGCCACCGTGCGCGCCTTAGGGATCCGCCGTCGCGAGCGTGTCCCTAGATCCGCCGTCGCACCACAGATGCTGGAGCGGCGGCGGCGGTGGCCATCACAGAGACGGACGGGACAACCGCCGTTGTCACCAGGCCTAGGGTGCGTTGCCGTCGTCCATCCGCTTCGAGAGCACCGTCACCGCTTGCCCGCCTGCCTCGAAGCATCGTTGTCGCTCGTTCCTGGTGGAGCGCCGCCGTCAGTCGCCTGCATCGAGGTGACACTGCTGCTGGCCCCCAGAATCACCGTCGCTCGCACGCCCGAGAGAACCGCCGCCGCCGCTAAAACCTAATCCCTAGCGGCGTGGGGGTGTTTTTATAGTGGTGGCGTGGTACTGGATAATTGTGAGCGCGTGGGCCGGATCGTGGGCCCAATGCACGTAATATGTGCAGACTATATTTGCATAAACTGATACACACATCAGCATAACTCGTATTATAATTTGGCGTAAGCAGTTAGGTACAATAAGCCAAAAAGGGTCTGGTGCGGTCGCGCACCTGGTCGGTACGTGGTCGGGGCTTCCTATAGTTAAATAGAGCCTAGGGTAAAACAAATATATTACAAAACACAACATATATTTGTTTGGGTATCGTTGCTAAATTTTAGTCTCAGTCACATCGAATAATTAGATGTTAGTTAGAAATATTAAATATAGTTTAATTATAAAATTAATACACGGATACAAATTTATTAAATATAACTACTTCAGGATTCACCTATATAATGATTAATTAATCATTGATTAATTAAGCTTAAAAAATGTCTCCATATTTACTCTTTATTTAGATAATTAATTTTATAATTATACTAAATTTAATATTGATATTTAGTATTTAAATATTTGTGTGACACTAACCAGTTATTCGAGCCAAACACCAGTATCTAACCCACACGGCCCACCTGCACCGAGCGGTTGCCGCCGTTAAACCCTACCGCTGCTCTCGTCACCATCTCTCCGACTCACCCCTCTGTCCTCGCAAGCCGCCGCCAGCGCCTGCCGCCGGCCAAGTCCTGTCCCTCTCCCTTGTCTGGTTCGGATCGTCGTTGCCAGCCAGGTAAATCTGACTGATTCTTCTCCTTACCTGCTTCTCCCGGTGTGGATCTCGGCTCTCGACGAGTTTCAGAGGGGTTGTTCGTAACATCTGCTAAGATCCGTGGCGGCTGTTTAGGTGCTGGATCCGTAGCGGCGGCGGCGGCCATGGACAAGAGCATGCTCGGCGACCTGGACGGCCTCCCCGAGGAGGACAAGATGCGGATGGCCGCCATGATCGACCAGCTCCAGATCCGCGACAGGTTCGTGCCATACCAACGCATCCGTCTAGTCTAGTCTCGGTTGAGTTGAAACGAAACGCGCCCCTGTGTTACACGCGTGTAATAAGAGCAGGGAGCGTGAATTGGCATCTGGGGAGTGCCTTGGCGAGTTGATCGTGGTGTTCACCTACCGTAGGTTTTCAGTGAGAAGTATTGAAATTCGCAAGTGATTGGCACACTTGTACGGTGCATTGCAGCAGAAGCGTTTCGATAGGTATCCACTAGATCTATGCGATTTTAGCAGCTTGCACCTTGTACGTCCCAAACCGTGCGAATCTGTATATGCTCTGCCTATTTCCTTCGTCGATTGGAATGTAAGCATTGGTTTCTTAGGTGTCTCGCTGTGTATGGCAAGCTGCTCAGTGATTGATAGATGCTTTAGTTTGTCCCAGCATTATCCGAATGAACAACCGTGGTTGGGAATGGGAAGGTTAGTCCTATGGAGTATGGAGGCCAACTGCTTTCATTAGATTCAGAAGCTGCCATACTGTCAGGTGATCCAGAGTTTATAGACTCGAAAATTCCAATTGCCTGCTAGCCCTTTTAGTGACTCTGGTTGTAAACAAGTATCGTGTATCCATGTGAGTCGGAGTTGATAGTTCCAAGGCTTCTCTCTATCGTTTCCGTTTTGTCAGGGATGTGTGGTTTGTGTATTATGTATGTGAAGTTCTGACACATTGGATTTGTTGGTTGGTGATTCTAGTCCCAAACCAAAAACCTTTTTATCAGTGATTCGCAACTGCTGCACCCAAAGCTGCTCATTGATTGGTTTTACAGCATTTTTTAGATACCTAAAAAGTGCTGACTTTTGGTCAAGGCACAGATGCTGGAGCCAGAAACGCAAGTGTTTGTTATCTTGTTGCTTAAAAAGCGTGAGAAATTATTGAATGATCACGTCTTTGCTTGTATCTCATTGCAGCCTGAGAATGTACAATTCGCTGGTGGAGAGGTGCTTCACGGACTGCGTGGACACGTTCCGGCGCAAGAACCTGGACAAGCAAGAGGAGTCGTGCGTCCGCCGGTGCGCGGAGAAGTTCCTGAAGCACTCCATGAGGGTCGGCATGAGGTTCGCGGAGCTTAACCAGGGCGTGGCCACGCCGGACTAAGAAACACGGCGGTGCTGGCTGGCTGCTCTCGCCGCCAGGTTTCTGGCTTTTGCTGGCACAGATTTGTAGCCGACAAAAGGATTTCAGCACTTCCGCTGCCTGAGATATTAGAGCCGAACGCTGGGTGTCAGATTGAATAAAAACTGCCTTGAGAAGTGTTGTATTTCGTTTCATACTTGTTGTGTCAACGGTTTCATTTTTTTTGGAGCCACATAAGTGCGGTTTTTTTATATATATAAGCTGTTTGTTTTTTTTTCCCTCTTATAAGCAGCGAGCAGCCATCCTGGAGGAGGTGAATTCGTCGACTAGTGTCAGGCTGCGGTACAGCCCAGCTGTTTCAGTTGCATCGAGTGATCTGGAAAAGGCTCAGTTCCTTAAAGCATGCCGCTATCTTCCTCTTCCCGGTCGCATGGCGTTTGCTGCTTGTCGCTGTGTGGTGTCCTCTGATGGCTGCAGCTTATTCATCAGTCAAACCTCGTGCCCAGCCTTCTAATCCGTGTTTCTGACCTTGGAATAAAAGCGAAGCCCCTCATTAGATCCTGCTTAGTTATACTACTACTAGCAGTATTATCTGACATTCTATCTTATAGTAAATCTGTTTAGGGTATGTTTGAAACGCAGAAATTCCACGTATGTTTGTGTGCAATTCACGGCGGCCAGATAACGCTTGCTTGCTTGCTTGTGTGAAACCAATTTCAGCCCTGAATATGTTGCCCTGAATATGAATCTTAATAAAATGGACCAGACCGGAGGGAGTAACCATGCTCTTTTGCTACAGCAGCTGGTAGGTACGTGTACGGCGTCCAAATCCAATGGGCAGAGCGGCTCATCAATTGCACAGCGCGTTGAGTGTTGCTTACGTTGATCGCTTGCTAGCTACCGTAGTCCAGCAACAGTCACCGTGCGCCTTGGTCAATGATGTATGTAATGTAATGTAATGTAATGTACTCCCCCCTTGGTTACAGAGAGACAGACAGAGAGAAAGAATGTAATTCTTGTTTTTTCGATGAATCAGGTAGTCCAATAGTAGAGCTACGACGGAGCTAGCGGGAATGTCTCCATCATCTACATGTGGCAATGTCAACGCATATTTTGTTTTCAAAACAATCAATTAAAGTCAGCAGCACATTGGAGACCCGGAAGGCGACTGCAGACTCCTCCTGTCCCTCTACTACCTGATGGCCGATGCCAAAAGCCGTAGTAGCATTTCATAATCAAATCGACGGACGGATTCATCCAGCAGTAATGTAAATTCATGTACAGTGGAGTACGCACTGTACTATTATATACCTATCGGCAGCTCCAGTGCCACGGCGATATGCCATGAATTCATGATTCATCCATCAGTACAGCGTCACATATCCGGTGGCTAAGGTTTACGAGCAAGATCTATTCAGCCTAACACACCCTCTAAGCATGCAATTTTTTTAAGCCTTGCATTGACTAACAATGTATGTATACTTTTCCATTCTCAAATGGAGCGAGTAGGTATTAACCACACGGCAAATATACTTCAACGGTTTCAAATAAAACACACACGGCATGACTCATGAACTTAAATTTCAGGCCACGTGGCCGCGTCCGATGACTAGATACACCCATCACAACCACTCTGCATCTGGGCGACGTTTCTATACAATAGACTTTCACCGTGAATTTGTCGCCGATAAAGAAAAAACAGTGCATCTTTTCGTCAGGTTTCAAGTCTAGCAAACGGCACGAAATTTTTAAATCAGTTTTTTTTCCCTTCCAGTTGTTCCATTTTGGGCCGATTCCAGTTCATGGAACTGGGAATCTGAAACGCCGGGCCCAATGGTTCTGAGAAGTCAAACGCAGGCTGCGCCTGATTGCCTGCGGCCAAGCTTTTCTATCCACCTTCTTTGACCGCCATTGCTCTCGTCAAAGAGCATTTCAGCAACCACCTCCCTCCGACCCTCCTCTAGAAACGATAATAAAGCCCTGCCTCTCACATCGGCAACAGGACGAGGCCAGGGCATCCACGACCACGACACGGACACAGAGAGCCGCCCGCCCGCCCGCCATGCCACTGCACGGCGGCATGCTCGCGTACGCCGCCCTCGCGCTCGCGGCGCTGCGGCTGCTGCTGTCCTACAAGTCGGCGCTCTACGCGCTGCGCCGCCTGTGGCGGTGCGCCGACGAGTGGGCGCAGGCGTACCAGTACCACGAGGTGCCGCGCTTCGCCGGGGCCCAGTGCGGGTGCGACGGCGCCGAGAACCCGCTGTTCCGCAAGGTCGCCGCGTACGTGGCGGCGCTGCCGTCGCTGGAGGACGCCGACGCTGCGTGCGTGGTGTCGTCCGCGTCAAGGACCAACGGCGGGCTGTCCCTGCAGCTCGGCCCGGGCCACACCGCGAGGGACGCGTTCCTCGGCGCGCGCCTCGCGTGGACCAGCGTCGGCGACAGCGCCGGCGGTCAGCGCCTGGTGCTGCGCGTGCGCCGCCACGACCGCTCCCGCGTGCTGCGACCTTACCTGCAGCACGTGGAGTCCGTGGCAGAGGAGATGGAGCAGCGCCGCCGCGAGCTGCGTCTCTTCGCCAACACCGGCGTGGACGCGGCTACGGGCGCGCCGCGCTGGGCGTCGGCGCCCTTCACCCACCCGGCCACGCTGGACGCCGTGGCCATGGACCCGGACCTCAAGGCCCGCGTCCGCGCCGACCTCGAGAGCTTCCTCAAGGGCCGCGCCTACTACCACCGCCTCGGCCGCGTCTGGCGCCGGAGCTACCTCCTCTACGGCCCGCCGGGCACCGGCAAGTCCACGTTCGCGGCGGCCATGGCCAGGTTCCTGGGCTACGACGTCTACGACGTCGACCTGTCTCGCGCCGACGCCGCCGGCGACGACCTCCGCGCGCTGCTCCTGCACACCACCCCGCGCTCGCTCGTCCTCGTCGAGGACCTTGACCGGTACCTGCAGGGCGGCGGCGGGGACGCGGAGGCGCGCGCGGCCAGGGTGCTGAGCTTCATGGACGGCATCGCGTCGTGCTGCGGCGAGGAGCGCGTCATGGTGTTCACCATGCGCGGGGGCAAGGACGCCGTGGACGCCGCGGTGGTGCGCCCGGGCCGTCTGGACGTGCATATCCAGTTCACGCTCTGCGACTTCGAGGCCTTCAAGGCGCTGGCCAGCAACTACCTGGGGCTCAAGGACCACAAGCTGTACCCGCAGGTGGAGGAGGGGTTCCACGCCGCCGGCGCCCGCCTCAGCCCGGCCGAGCTTGGCGAGATCATGCTGGCCAACCGTGCGTCCCCGAGCCGCGCGCTCCGCAGCGTGATCACCAAGCTCCAGCACGTCGCGTCCGGAGGCGCCGCGCCGCCGCGGAACCCGGCGCACAGGCGGAACACGAGCTGGTCCGGCGCCTGGACCGGACACCAGTGGGAGGACCAGGCCCAGCCGGCGCGAGCCAGCGCGGTCTCCGTGGAGGTCGACGAGACGGCCGCCGGGGCACCGGCGACGTGCGGCGGGGTGTTCGGAAAGGAGGCGCCCATGAGGGAGTTCAAGAAGCTGTACGGGCTGATCAAGGTCAGGAGCCGGAGGGAGGGCGCCGGCGCCGTGCCACTGGAAGGCGACGCGCACGGGCCGCCGACGCCGGGCAACCATGACAGGGAGCGGTGATCGTCGTGGATGGTAGAATTGTAGTGGTGTGCAAAAAGAAAGCATTTTTATTTCTTTCTCTTTTTTTTTCTTGTTATTGTTACAGTTTAATACACTACTCTACTAATGTGTCAGTGACTGCAAGTAGGAATGACAATAGATGGATTGGATGATCAAAAATCCGCCTACGATCAATCTGCCCACGGTCTCAACCGCGAGTGTAATTTTAAACCCACAGCCGAACCCGTCGAGTTTCAGGTCACCTCAGGTTTTTACTTAGTGTGCACTTTTAAACAATATAAGCAATTAAAACAATAATTCAGTTATATTTATAGATTTTAAGTCTTAGCAACAAAACATCCATGAATCATTAGCCAAGTTACTTGTTCAAAATAATCATTGGTAGATCTTAATCATTTTTAACCAAAACAAAGAATAAACTAAATTTTAAATCAGATGTGGATCACCGGGTTGCAATGGAAACCCGTACCCATACCGGCAAAACTTCAAGTCAGATGCGAGTTGCGTACGTCGGGTTTGCGGGTTAAAATGTGAGTTACGTACGTCGGGTTTGCGGGTTAAAATAGTCATCCATGACCGGAAGGACGAACTAGAATTGGAGGAAGATAAAAAAATGGAAGGATTGTGAATGATGTACATGAGAGGCATTCTTGTGTGGTCTCAATCTCTAGAAAGCAACCAATGGTACTCCGTCAGAGCGAAAAGACTTATCAGAAAACTGAACGAAAGGTGATAGAAATTCTGTCCATGGAATATCACCACCTCGTACCGGTAGGGCACCTCGCACCCTCTGCAAGTTTGCGTGAAAGATCCTACGCCAGAGGCGTGCGCGTGCTGCTGGAGAAATCAGTGCAGCTGCAGCTGCAACATCCAACTCCCACAACACCCGGTCCCAAATATCAGTTGTTGGAATTGACTCGATCGCGATCGCCGGCAGGTAGTTATTGGCCGGTGCCTGCGGACGGCTCGTCCAGCGCCGTTCAACTTGAGTGCCTTGTCTTTTCTGCAGGGAATGCCAATAACGCACGGAATGGACACTCGTCACGCGCGCACCTCGCCGTCGCCGTCTCGCCGGTCGCTCCCTGCCCGGTGGCACCGCGCGCACGCTGAACCTGGGCTGGGCTGGACAGTTACGCAGCCATCTGCACAAGGTGGATTCCCTCCCCTCCGTGAGTGCATTATTGATGAGCTAGCTGATTTGTTTATGATTGCGCATGTACAATGGGTGCAGTTGACAACATGACTGCTCACAGCAGCACAGGCAGGGTCCCATCCCAAAGCCTGGATGCGGGGACACTCCATTGTACTACAGTAGCTACTCATGCATTCCGCTGTCTACAGACGCGATGCAATTATTGTCGCAGTCTTTCTGACTTCTGAGGTACAAGTACAATGGTACTATACGGCTATACCTATTACTGTCACTAGTAGTATATATTAGAGGCTGGCGTCATAGCCATCTTAATGATAAGTAGATGCGCATCGCAAGACGCCTTAAAAGCTCACTGAACAAACCAAACCCGAGTCAGAAATCGAACGGGTCGACTGAATATACATAACAGTTCAAATCCGGAGGCCAACGATCATAAACCCCGCTCCATCAAACTCATTGCAGGTTCTTCGATTGCACCCGGAGTTGGCCAATGATCCTCCAAGTCCTTGTATTGTATGCAGCCAGTTAGCCAAGCCTCAATTGCACGGGCTTAGAGCATGTGGCTTTTAGTCCCCCTCAGTAGTAGTAGTAAAAAAAGGGGGGCAGGCTCCACCGTATCATGCTTCTTCGTTCTCGTCCTCTCTCATATCCAGGATTTCTTCTTGGCAGTAGAGTACATTTAGCTCTTCTTGCAGCTGGTAGCAGAACAGGGGGTCATAAGTAAGACAAGTACACAGCTGCCTGAGTTAATCGTTTATTATGGTTTTAAAAGCGTGTTTCTGCCAGCCATTGCAAGGATGCAGTGTCTTACTGGTATGGGAAAATAATCTCTAGAAGCAAATGTAGTTCACAGAAAAATTATACAGTAAAACAACCCAAGGTTCTAAGAGTTATAGCGTTGTCTTGAGGGGGCTACGGAGTATTAAACAATGCAAATAAAATAATAAGTGTGTTTCCGAGTGCCAACACGGTGAAGAGTAGCTAGAAATACAAACCTGAACATGTTTCAGCTTTGCCGCAATTAATTCGTCAGTCAAAGAAATCATCCTGCAAGGGGAGAAAACATTACCCATCTTTGACCACAAATAACCATTACTCCCTACGTTATAAATTATAAGAAGTTTTGTCTTTTTAAGATACACTACTTTTATTATAAATTATAAGATGTTTTGTCTTTTCTAGATACACTACTTTTTACAAACTGTATATCTAATGCATAGCAAAAGTTTCGTATCTAGAAAAGTTAAAATTATCATATAATTTACAATGGAAAGGAATACTATAAAGTGAAAACAATGAAACTACATACTTAAGAAAAAGGCATGTAAATAAAGTTTTAGAGCTTCTAGAGCATAACAAACTCAAAAACAAGAAAATCCATGGGTCCTAGTATTCATAGAGTATGATACTTGTTACTACCAAAGTCTCAACGATTATTGAGGACAACTTTTTTCAGGCAACCTGATCCATTTTAATATGAAAAAATCAGTTCAAGGTACAAGTTCCCAATCCATTCAAGTTGATAGGACTTCCAAATTCAGATAAAATAGAAAATTACCCACTATAACTCAGCTAAATATCAATCAAGATGTCATGGATATTAACAACAGATAGAAATATTGAATGAGGCAGAAAATTATTCTTCCAAACATGAAGGAACTATTCAAAATTTGAATTCTTGAATGTGCAATTGTCACCTTATAAATGGAACGGACCTACCTAGATTGTAACTCAAAAATTTTAACAAGTAACGAGTGTTCTCTCTCAGCAGTAGCAGCTTCAACCTGCCAAAATATTCATGAATAGATTTATAATAATATTGCCATCAAGTTCTTCCCGTGTGTGTGTGGGGGGGGGGGGGATCCTGAAATTAAGCTGAGCTTGTACTTACCACTGTATCACTCGGCGTGCTCTGAACTCTTGACTGAGCTGCTGATAAAATCAATAGTTTTAATAATTGCTGAAAAAGAAAAGTACATTCAGCAGCACAGAGAAAAATTTGTACCATCGACTCTCTCATTTTGTTGCAAGCTACTTAGTAGGTTCGTAATCAGATCCTGTAGCAAGGAAATTTGAAACTGTTACAAGGCTATAAATAAATGAACATGTTTATAATATATTGAGTTTGTTGCATACTTGCTGGAATGCAGTTTGCTTCACAAGGTTTTGAAGATGCGGAATCAGAATTGATGTAGATACAGAGCTATTGCAGAGTTCCTTCCTTTGATGATTAGTAGACTGCAAATAACAAAATTTCCAGTGACAAAACTGTGTGCTGTATCTTCAAGAGCAAGGAAACAGTTTTGCTTCCAGAAATATATATAAAGATAACATCAACATTGTTTCTGAGATAAAAAGTCAAAATTTAGCATATAAATCTGTTGGCACAAAAGATACTTAGAAGTTTTAGTCCGTAATAAGCACAATTCAAGAAGATAGTGTACCGTTGTCTTATCATTCGCTGACCAATCACCAACACTGGCTGATTTTCTCAGTGAAGGCCCCTGAAAAAATGGATATATCTAAAGTGAAGTAACAGTGCCTTATGAACAAGGGACCAAGGAAAATCCTTACCTCTTGCAATTTCCGTGAGGCACTGCTCCCTGGAATTTCTTGAACCTGTGAGGTAGACTTAGATTATTTGTCTGAAGTGATATGGTCTTATTCAGTTAAGGGAGGGCTACCCACCTTTGCAAGATCCACATTCTCAGATGTCACTGAGAAGCGGCCTTTAATTTCCACCATAGTGCGCTTAGGTTTATCACCCAAAGAGCCTACATAACCTGTAATAGCCAACAGGATATCATACCTTCTCAACACAGAAATAAATATAGCAATTGGCATAATAAATAAAGAACTATATTTACATTCCAAAAGTCAAGCACAACTTACATATCCTGCAATGCTACATCTTCTATAACTAAATAGGAGATCCACACTAGCAGATTTCTCTGCAATTTGGTGAAGCCACATCATCTTATCCACCCAGTTACCTCTGATAGCACGAAACTTAATAAAAATTGGACTACTACATCAAACCAAACTGCACTATACAGGAGCGCCAGTGAAACTCCAGGCAATTAAGGAGTTACAGCGATCAACAGGTCTCGACTAATGCGTGTCGTGACTCCTTTCTGTCCCCCATCCACTATCAAATTCCATTTGAGATATAATGTAGCTGACAGCTCTAGTACAACCGAGACGATATAAAAGCTATCCCTGTATGTCTTATGTGCATCCAGCCTATGTATATCTCCAGGCTCCAATTGCATGGAGAGAGAAAAAACAATGAGCATCTCTTTTTCTGAGCTCCTATTGATTAAGCTTCACATGTCTTTCATCATTCTGTATGCAGTACACGCTAACCATGCCATTCACCCAAAAGTCGTGTTGGGCGGGGGCTCGGGGCTCCACTCAGGCATGTATGACGGGATGGCGAACAGGTAGGCACACACCTTTGGGGCACCACAACCATAGTTTTTAAGGTGGTAACGCGATCAATCCCCATTTTACCTTTTAAGCGTTAAGGCGTAAGGCGAGGCGACACCTTAGTAATATATAAAAATAGGAAATAAAAACAGAAAATATAGGAATATAGCCTCAAATGGATAGAGATAATAGTAGCAAATAGAGAGGGTGAGAGCAGATGGAGCAGGATGCCCACAGCCCAACGCCCCAGCCCAAACAACACGGCACGGCAGCCTGCAGTCTGCAATCCTACACCCCATTACCAGCCCAATTACCCAAAGTCGAAGCCTGCAGCCCAAGGGCCAAACAGAGAAACACTAAACCACATAACCCTAAATCCTCCCTCCTTCCCCGGCTGGCGGCTCCAACAGTTCCTGTTCGGCAGGAACCCTCAGGAGCAAGGCTGCCGCTCGTCGCGAAGCTCGGAGGGAAGCATCTCCCGCCTTGGCCACCCGTCGTTTGTAGGGGCCACCTAGAGAGGTGCAATGTAGCCGCCGCCGCTGGAGATCCAGAGCACCTTCAACGCATCCTCAGTGTTCGTTTGTTTCAAAGCCGACCGCGTTCTCAGCCTTTAGCCGCTTAAGGTACTAGCTCTACATCCTTTTATGGCGTCCTGCAGAGCGACGCCTTAGAGACACTCTAGGCACCAGGGCGATGCCTTAGTATCGGACGCAAGGTGAGGCGAACGCCTTGCCCCTAATCCTCGCCTTACCCCTTAAGCGACGCCTTAACAACTATGATCACAACGCTGAGTTGCACAACCGCGTGTATGGCAGCATGTATCGACAACCGATGGGAAGGTAAAATAGTGGAAGCCACACACCTAACCGTAGATGACCTCCACCGCCACCTCCATGGGGAGGGGGCACATGAACAATGGCGAGCCCAAGACTTAAAGGATGGGTATTCAAAATTACTGAGATAAATTTTTTTGGTATATATAATATTGTATAAACCCTAACTATTTGGTATGTATAATACCATAATATATTACATAGCAATAATTTTATAGCATACACATGATATGTATCATACAAAATCAAGTCTTAGATGCATAAAATTAATCAAAAATTGAAATTCTTCAATACTAGTGATAAGAGCCAACATTTGGATACCCATGAATTATTGTGGGCCCGCTCCTGCACGTGAGCGACGTCACTACATTGCTGACCATGGCCTAGATGTTCATCCAGGACAGTCGAGTGCCATGGGACATGCGCACGACCAACATCTCTGCGCCCAGAGCCATTACCGCCAACACGTTGGCCGAGGTCTGGTCCGTGTACAAACACAGTTCGCCACCATGCTGACACCGATGGTTGTGGGATGCATGCCTCCTCACTCAGTTACCGAAGGAATGCACGGATCATGCACTTTTGCGCCAAAGGCCAGATGCAGTATGAGATTAGGTGCAACATGATAGCAGACCCTAGGATGGGCCCATGTGGTATTCCAGCTTTACGAACTCTGGTTATTTATTAATGATTTTGCATAGATCTTTCTACCTAGAGCAAGATGGCATCCTCACACACATGGGAGAGCATCAAGCTCAGGGTAGACATACAAGAAACAGAGTTGTCGTCGTTCATGAGCCATGAAGCCACGCAACCACTTAGTGTGTTGGAGAAGTGTCGTGGAGTAGAGCACAAAATGCTGAAAAATGGCACCAAGCCGTATCAATCATTTTGTCAGCGATTGGAATCTGAGGGAGAAGGTTGTCAGCGGCAATAGACATGATGGAATTCAGAAAGAGACCCCATGAGAGAAATCTGACAACAACAGGGATGGAAAGAAATTTTTTGAGGTGAAGTTGCTTGCTACCTTTACCGATGCAAGCTCGTCCGTAAAATGTGTACCCTCCCTCTCGTCTTCACCACTCTGGTGATTGATATTGAGCTTTGCCCGGATGGCATGTTTCTTCAACATCGTCAGTATACCTTAGATATTCTGGAGCGCGCAAGCATGTTCGACTCTACAAGCCTTGTGAGACTTCGGTGGACGCGTAGGCAAAGGTCTCCGATGATGGCGACCCTGTCAGCGACCCCACTACCTAACAGAGCCTTGCTGACGTCCTTTAGTACCTCAATTTCACCAAACCCTACATCATGTATGTTATCCAAAAGAATTGTCTTCACATGCATGATCCCCGGGAGCCACACCTAACCAATTTCAAGCAGATCCTCTGGTACCACTTTGGTACTGACGACTACGAGCTTCTCCTTTGGCGTGCCTGCACCCACAAGCTAGATGTCTACACTTGTCAGTCCACCTCTGTTCATGTTGTGTTCTTGGGGACAACCTCATCTCCTGGTCCTCCAAACGTCAGCTTGTGGTCTCCCGCTCCGGTAACGCGACATGGCCAATTTTGTGGCCGAGGCAAGTTGGCTCTACCAGCTTCTTCAGGAGCTCTAAAGCTCGCTCACTAGAAGTACCCTCGTCTATTGTGTTAACGTCAATGATGTCTACTTCTCTGCCAACCCGGTCTAGCACCAGCATATGAAATATGTTGAGATTGATCTTCACTTCGCCCGTGAACGTGTTGCCATCGAGGACGTTCGTGTTTTCCATGTCCTGGCCAGCTCCCGATTTGCAGACATCTTCACCAAGGGTCTATCCTTCTCGGTGTTTTCAGAGTTTCGGTCTAGTCTCAACATCTATCGTAGCTAGAGTTTCGACTATGGGGGTGTTAAATAGCCTTGTTTATGGTTGTGTTTAGACCTATTCAAACGTCGGGACAGGTCGGGTTCGGGTCAAGTCAAGGTTAGGTCGTGGGTCATTTGGCTTGGCCCGTGCCTGACACGTGCATAGTGTCAGGTCGGTCGGGTTGGCCCATGCCTTCTTGATGGACACATCGAGTCAGGTTTTTTGGGGGTCAAAAATCATGGCCCGTGCCCGACTCGTGACTTATTGCGGGTCAAAAAATATGGCCAGTGTCCGCTCGTCGCATTGGTCGGGCCGGGTCGAGGTTTTTTCAGGTGGGTCAGGTCGTGTAGCCCATGCTCAGGTCTAGTTGTGTTATGGGCCTTCTATGGCCCAACACACTAGACACTTTAGGGTTCGTGTATATATTGGTGTTAAGTCGTAACCATGAAATGTTCTAGTTTAGAATGGAATATTCTTCTCCCAAAACTATGCATCCAAATGCTACACTAAGTAGGAGTATGTACCATCTGCATTTCCATGTTAACATGTCTAACAGAGGGATATTCCATACAACCATACCTTATAAGAGCTATGTACATGTGTCATGCGTGATTGGTCGTGATTGGTCAAACGAGAAGTCTAATATAAACGAGGGTCATCATTTAGATATATAATATTTTCATAATTTTATTATTTCTCACTACATATTCTCTTAAATAAATAATCTATAGAATTTCCACAACAACGCACGGGTATAATCTAGTTAACAACAATGCACAGGCAAGTCTGTACATAAATAAAAGGAAACAGCAAATGAAGGTTCAAATCCTACCTGCAGAAGATCGAATAGGAGCAGAAAGACTATTTGCAGAAGCACGAGTTGGAAGTGACAGAGGGCCACTAAGATTATTGGCTCTTGAAAGACTATTTGCAGAAGCACGAGTTGGAAGTGACAAAGGACCACTAAGATTATTGGCTCTTCTTGTACCATTCTTTTGTTTATCAGATACAGATTGAACTCCTGCATCCCTGCCATGAGTAATAGTGATGATAAAGAATCTTGGAATATACAATGCATAAGCTAATATCAACTTATATTTTTCATTCAAGAACTCAGAAATCAAAATGATGTTCAGTGCCTTTGGACACATGTATCCAAATTATGCAATGCCTCGTCCGAAGCCAAGAATTTTTCGAGGGTTTTTTTTACAGAAAGTAAGTCAGATTAAAGTATCTGGTAATTAAAATGGAAAATGTTCAGTAAATATTGTTAGGCACACCTTTCAATAATGTGGTCCCTTTCAGTCATCGAACTATTATTCGGACCAGATTGCAGAACTGGACCTGAGTATGTCCTCTGTTTTTGTCTGAAATCACTTCTATAATCTTTCCCATCAGCATCATGCTTCGACGTCGAGGGCAATGAATCATTTTCTGATTCTGGGTTTTTACGTCCATCAGGCTTCCTTTCACTATAGGCATTCCCATTGTTGGAAGACAATATTTCATTTATTTCGGGACCATTTTGACCAGGATTTGCTGGCACAGAAGAATGATCACTGAAACATAACAGAAAACTATAAATGAACTACCCTACAGCAACTGAAATATGCATGAAGCCCACAGGTTCCTCTGTATTCGGATAAATCAATATGGAAAATAAAAAACAGAAAACTATTGGGAACAAAGTTAATATTGAGAACCGAAGGATGCTAAAACGTTGTAGATTCACTCAACCTGCAGTTATTTCCATTCGATGGTGCTGTCTTTCCAAAATAATCGTCAGAAGATGTATCCTGGTAATAGCACATTCAGAAATGACTTGCACATAAACCATACACTTCTCTCTTGCTAAACACACAGAGCAAGCAGATGCCTTTTGCAATTTCAAATTTCAAATAATGAAAAACTGTGAAACATAAAACAAAAGGATTGCATATCTTTTATTTTTGTATCCAATGGAGTGAATCCAGAAATGCATCCACAGATCTACACAGCATTTCAAAAAAAACTCAGCCTGCGGGGGTAAGACCGCCTATATTAAGAAGACATTCTCACGCAGGTCGATAAAACCCCCGAACCCCTGCCCCACCCATAGACAACGGCACCGTAGCACATGTGAGAACGACCGCGACCAGGGGCGGGTCTTAGACCCGTGCTTTGGCATGGGACAGACGAGGGGATTTTTTTAATCACAGCTTGAAAATTCGCTCCCATAAGGAGTCGAACCCAGGACCTGAGGAGTGTTACTCAGACCACCTAACCAACTCGGCTAGAGGCCCTTTCGCTCTACACAGCATTTCAGCCGCGCTTAAACATGTCTTACTGTCTGAATCCAACATATGATGATCTAATTTCTCTTCTTTTTTCAAAGACACATGGTAACATTTTCCATAGTGAACATACATATGAATATACACATAAAGAAAAAAGAGTCAAGCAAACCTTATCAATGTCAGTTATTCTACCAGTGTCATCGTCTTCTTTTATTTCAGGTGGATCATCATCACATATCTGCAAAGTTATATAGCTTACTTGTAACTTGTAAGGCAAAAAATACTGCCAACTTTAGAACATAAAACTAAGGTGTCACAGGAATAAAAGATAAGAAAACATATTCCTTTACCAGTGATGCCTGAGCCTTTAGATCCTCAATATCGAAGTTCCATGCACTGACACCTCGTTGGTACTCACTCTGTCACATAAACCATAGAACCTTCAGAAATAGTCACATAGATGGATAAGGACAGAAGTAAATATTGCATCTATGCCTATGAAAATACATGATGGTGTGCTAATGAAACAATACAGTAAGCAAAATACATCTTTTGAGTAGTCATGGCATTATCTAAGCAACTAAACATAATGTTTGCTGATTGTTTATATATGAAATGAATAGTTGATAGTCATGTGAGTGTCATATCCATATACTGGAGTCGCACAGATCTTGGGGTGTTCAAGGGCTTAGCTTTCAGAATCCACTCATGGTTTGTGCTTTAAAATTTCTGCAACTCTGAAGAGGTACACATAGTAGGGAATAGAAGTGCCTCCCTAGAACAAAAGAAGATTGCAAATTCCTGACGAGCTAAATAGATATTTCATATGAACCATTGCTTACTAAGAGTCGTATTTGTATCATATAGCTTAAAAGCGATCATTTTATAGCATCAGTTTTATCCCTACGAAACTAACATTGTATGTGTCGTCGTGGAACAACGGCGGGGTACCGAGCCTACCCAAAAGATGAATGTTACAGATAGAACGAGGGGTGTAGGTTGGTCGTACACTGATCAGGTGCAACCTGATGCCAGTATGGGGACAATTTAGAGAGGTTCGAGCCACGAGACGCGTAATACCCTACACACTCTTGAGTGTGAAGGATTGATGAACACAAATGGGAATAAGATTACAAGCTCAACTAACAATTGAGCACAATGACCTCCTAGCTCTCCCTTCCCGTTTGAATCGAGTGGGAGTTCTAGCCTAATGGTCCCTAGTTCACCTTTATGAACTGCCCTTATAAGTATGTCTCGATTTCAAGGTTCCTGGTTTCGAACCCCCGGTCCCCTACATTGTTCTTGTCCTCCCTTCTATAGACCGAGGAAGGAGAGACGATTGTATATCGACTAGACTATGAGTCCTGCTTAGCAGAGACCCAACAACTCTAATGTCACACATCACATTTAATGTAATGTACAGAAGAGTTGAAGTGTATAAATGAAATGTATATCTTCTCCCAACAGTTTAAGCTTTTGGGTTGAACTGATTAATGCATCGACTCTAACATGATATCAAAGCCAAAGGTCTCGGGTTTGAATCATGGCAAAGAGTCCTTTTGTGCCTCCGCCCATTTATTGTCATGTTTGCTCCTTCCTCACTTGTTGCATGTGAGTGGAGGTGTTCAAGTGTATGAATGGATTGTCTACCTTCTCTCAACAGCTTAAGCTTTTGGGTTGAACCGGTTAGTGCGTCCACTCTAACAAGAAGCCTTATCCGAACTACTAGCACCGTGTGACTGCCAGAAGTATAGCCTGAACGTGGTGTCGCACCAGCGGGACCACTCTGCCCTTGGGGCAAGGGGGGCAACTATATTCCTTGGTATGTTTGTGTTTCAATACTTGGTCAAATCATAATTTCCTTATCTTCTCGGGAGACCTTGGGCCCCGAGGAGCCCCAGGACATGGCCACATCAATTATCTAAGGTCGAGAGCCTCAGAGATCTAGAGACGTGAAGGGGGCTTCGATCGGCCGAAAGAACTAAGTATGGAAGCGACCTATGGCTGGAGCATCCGAGGGCCCCAAGACCTCGGATTCTAGGTCGTTCTGTCAGACGACAGTGGTGAAACGTATCAACGCTTTAGGAGGGAGCACAGGTCGGCTATAGCCAGACCACCAGTAATTTCTTTTTATCGGGGTCCTTGGAATGCATCTTGGCAACATCCGAAGGTATGTCCTTCCCCAGACGCTAATAGTATGGGTTGTGAAATGAGTTCTAATCTATAGCATGGTTCCTAATTACTCTCTCGAAGTCCTTGTTCAACCAATAAACATTAGAAATTATTAGCATACTCAACCATTGGCATAATACTATCACAATCTAAAATTCTTTCTTTTATAAAGCAACCATTTTGCTCATATATGTATTCCTACCATCTTCTATGAAATAAAACGATGCATAAGATTCACCAATATGAAGGATACATCTAGCCTGCTTCAGGAAAAAAGTTTTGAGTAGAGAAAAATAGGCAAAGTACACTTTCACGAACCATAGAAAGTGCTTCTTGTTCTGAAGAAGGCATTCTCTTCAAAGCTAATTGTGCTGCATCCTTTAGCTGAAAATACAGAGTCACTCACTAAGAAACACTATCACAAGCATTGTGTAAAAAAAATAAATGCGAAACAAATCATAGAAACCAACCTGGAGTGCCTTTACACGGTCCCAAAGAGGGGGCAAATCAGTTAAAATGTTCTTAACAGTTAGCTCCGGAGGTTTTGCATTCTTGAAAAAAGAATGCTTAAGTAATTTTTCAGCTGTTGGCCTCTTCGTTTGATCTTTCACCAAGCACATCGCAACCATTTCCTTGAAGGACTGATTACAGCTGAAAAACTTTCATTAGAAGAGCAACCACAACAATCTAACCTAAGGCCCAGACTCTATAAATAATGACTGTAACAGCATTCTAGAACAGAAAGCTTGTGACAAAATCACAGAAAAAATATAATCAGAAAGAATTCACTGCCCAGGAATTTACCAAAAGGACTAGTACTACCTTTGAAAATCTTTTATCACGGTCATAGTCAAGACCTGGAGGAGCATTTTGGAGCGTCATGAGAAGAACCTGAGTCACCAAGGAACTACACAGTTAAAAATTATTTTTTTTAAAAAAAAAGTGAACTTCATGGAAATAGCTATTGAGCCAGAAAGTTTGTAAAATCAGATAATTAACTTCATAGACAAGACTATTTGACGCCTATAATAGTTTTACAAACCGGTCACAATCAGCAAATCTAAATAACTATTCATGAAAGAATATGTGAAGAATTTATAGGATCTCTCTTTTTCTAGCATGTTCCGAGAGGATTGATGTGGAGGCTACAAAAAGAGTCTCTAATTAGTAATACTAAGATAAGATTGGATAGTAAAATGATTAAGACCATATATGCTTGCACTGTAACTGTATAAATAAGTTACTTCATGAAATTTCAAATAAAAGAAAACTCGTGCAATCAATCATCAATCTTTCAGGCTCCCAAGGAACTATTATTACATATGGTGAGAGCTGTCTCACTGAATCACTAGGTCGCATGTCCAAAGCAACCTCTCCGCGCTTGTGGGGGAGGTTTGCCTCGGTTTATCTCTTCCCTAGACTCCATTCATGTTGGAGCTTCCAGCACTGGGTCTGCTCGTGTTCCGTAAGAGTGAAAAGGAAAAAGTTTTAGCAAATTTGCAAAGAGAAAAAGACTTGTTACCTTCATGGGAGGATACTTCGAAAAGGGAGCATGTCCATGTGCCAGCTCTAGTGCAGTTATTCCAAACGACCATATATCAGCTCTGTACAAGAGTTGATAGCTGTTAGAAGATGTAGCTTACAATAGCAACCAAGAAAAGTAAAAGTACACGTAAGAAAGCTACGACACGTTAAACAGACATGGTTATTACATCAGTAAAATTGTAAGCAGTATAAGTGAAAAACGATAATAGAGAAGTTTTCCCAGAAACCTCAAACTAGAACCAACCAGAACCTAGTGACCACCTAGTTTCTGGTAAGAGTTCCAACTTGATGTGTTGAACTCACATTTAAACACGACAAGTAAAAGTAAATTCCAATATATATTTACTCGGTCTCAGGTTTATTAAGCAATGCTAGTTGTCAAGCAGAACTAAGCATGTGCTAGTAGAAAACATGAGATAGGTATTGATATTCAGCACGTACTTGAAATTATATCCAGTTCCAGGCTGGAGAACTTCTGGTGCCATCCTAAACACCAAGTAAAATAAGAAAAAAAAACATGTCAGATTATGCATAAAAATAATTGTTTTCTATTGAAACTCTAGCAGAAGAAATTTATAGAAAAGAAACATAGTTACCAGCATGGTGTTCCAACAAATGTATTCCTAGCCCTTTGTCTATCGCCTCTATCAAACATGCAAGCAGAGACACCAAAGTCCCCAAGCTTGACTACACCAGGATTATCAATAAGGATATTACCTGCCTGCAACAATGATATGTTGAGAAAAAAGCTGATATGTTGAGAGAAAAAAATACTGCCAAAACTAATCTCAAACGAATCCTACAGAGCTAACCTTCACATCACGATGAATATGTCCTTGCCTATGGAGGTAGTCTAGAGCTTTGAGTGTTTCCTTTAGAATAGAGGCAATAATTGGCTCCTCAAAACCATCGGGATATGCAACCTTCATCAGGTGCAAGCATGAACCCTCTGACATGAATGGCATTACCACCCAAAGATTATGACCCACAACAAATGAGCAGTAAGACCTGATGACATTAGGGTGATCTATCAAGCTCATAGTTTGAGTCTCCTTTCTTACATCATCCTGCATACAACAGATATATGCACTACAGTGAGACATTATTTGCAGTGTTCGTTTTTTACAAAGGGGCAGAGCAAGAGAACCAAAATTCGCTTGAAACTACAAATGTGCTTATTTATTATTACACATCTCCTAGACTTCAGTTGCCTGACCTCTCAGGCGACAAGTTCAAGACACGGTTTACTGGTTTGCTGCTGAGCTGACAGAATGAAGAAGACGTGTGGTGGTTGGCCATCATATGTTGTCTGATCTTTTGAAAGAATACAGGTGCCTGCTTCATAGCAATTCCCTTATTATTACTGATTCTGAAGAGTGGTTTCATGAACAGGTTCTGGTGATGTTAGCCTAGCTAACACAAGTGCTGCTATAATCCACGCCAATGGGGATATAATTTTTTCAGAACAAAAGCTACATTAGAAAGGAAATAGCATGTTTTTAGCAAGACTAACCGAGATCACTAATCACATCCCAACCTAGAAGCCCCAAAAAAACTCGGCCGGGGAGGGAAAGACCACCCTCCCGGTATTATATTAAGAAGAGACTGAAACAATGGTCTCAGCCGAGAAAATCCCCGAACCCTGGCCCCCATCACTAGCGGGTCGGCGTCAAATGTCTACTCTGCAACGGCTCAACCGCCCAACCGGAGGGTGGCGCACAGGGTAGCCGCAGCAGTAATTGCAAGTGACCAGCACCAACTGTACAAGCGAGCCAACTGAGACTGATAACAAAGGTAAGAATTGAAGCAGTCGAGTTTCCTGATTATCCCCAACTCTCTAACGCATAACCAGAGTGAACTAGTTAAGAGCCCGACTGTTGAGCTAATCGCTTCGGCAAAACCAAAAAAAAGTCTACAGTTAGATCGATCATTCAACTAATGGCACCAACATCAGGTGCTTCTATCCGACCTCTGCATCCATCATCAACATAAACCAACAGTCACTATCGAACCCTAGGAATCGAGCGACGAACGAATGAGGTTTCGAGAGGAGCTCACGAGGTTACTGTTGACCCGATCGAGATCCAGACACTTCACGGCGACCGTCCGGCCGGTGGGAATGAACTCTGCGCGGTATACGACGGCGTTGGCGCCGTATCCCACTTCCTCCAGCAGCCTGTAGTCGGCGGGAGACACGGTAAACGCCGGCGCCGGCGTGGGCGCGGGCGCCGCGGACCGCCGTATGCTCCCGCTCCTCACCATGGTTCCGAGCGGAGCGTGCTCGGAAGCACCGGCGCCGAGTTCCGGCGATCGCCGGCGGCGGCGGCTGGGTGATTGGCCCGTGTCGTGTCGCGCGCGCTGGGGACTGGAGAGGGAAGCAAGGGAGAGGGAGGGGGAGACGGGGGAGATTGAGAGGAGAAAAAAGGAGTGGGGATTTTGGGAAAGAGAGGGGTAATTATTTCGGCGTGACGTGGCCGGCGTGGCACCCGAGAGGCGGAGTCTAATTGGTTGGCTTACCTGCGGTACTCCCGATGACGTGTGGGTCCGTACTGGTGGGGTCCGTGAAGGCAGTCTCGGCGGTGGGTGGTGGCTGCGAGGGACTGGAGTGGCTCGGGGCGGCAGATGCAGCCGACTGTCTGTGAGAGATCTCCGCCTCCCGATATCGGCCTGTGATCAGGATCTTGTGCGGCGGTGCCTTTCTGTGGCTGGAAATGTTTCCTTTTTCACTATTTTACCCGGCAAAAGGAAAGGACGCTGAGCTCAAAAAATCCTCCTAAATTTATTTTTCCCAGACACATAATAGAAATAGAGGATATATGTGTGTCTGGTCATTCATGTAAATCCACTCATGTGCATCCTACACTCATATAATCATCTTCGAAAGACTAAACCGATATAGATATTTTTTAAATGTAAACGTAAACTGTTTACAGTAAACAATAGCATATAAAAGTTGGTCAAAGTTAATAAATTGCAGTGGCAACATTAGCCAATAATATCCAGAGGACAGATAAAATATCTAGCAAAGATGTATAGGGATAGAAATCAAGCTACCGGATATAATACGAGGGTGAGTATTGAAAGTGTTGTTATCATGGTCTAACTATCCGAATCAAAAAAGAAATACCAAGTAAAAAATGTATATATATGGCAGAAGATTATTTATAACAAAATTAAGAGGTAACCATAAGAGTGGTTGGCAACGTGGACTTAAAATTCATTTTTTTCGTAGACGCTAACATGCATGTTCCACGATTATAAACTTTACTTTTAAATTATGTAATATATTACACACACGTTGGCCATGTTTTGAGTATATGTTTATTGAGGGTTCGGTATTCTCTTTTTGTTGGTTATGGAAAAGTGGTTTACACAGATGCTCTCGATTTGGTCAGGTACGAATGGCTTGATGTATGCTAAGAGGTGTTTAGTTTTTAGGTGCTGATTTTTAATCTCTCTATTTTAGTTCTTAAATTGCCAAAGTCATGGACTAAATAAAAGATCATTTCTATTTTAGTCTATGTGTTTAACGATTTAATGACTAAAAGGGATTAAAAATTAGTTTATATAAACTAAACAGCCCTGAGACAGATCGAGACAGGGTGAAAATGTGCGCAAAAAGAACCCACAAAGAGCTACACTGTGATTGCACAGCCACGAGTGGCATGCGGTCCAGATGGGATCCAGGCCGCTAGCCCCTGCTGCTGCTGGCTGGCTGGCTGGGAGCGAGCCGGACCCAAAGTACCACGGCCGGGTACGTACGCTCGTACGAAACGGGCGAGCTCTGCTCTCGGGGCCCAGCCCCCGCTCGGTCCGCGCCGTACTACCCGCCGACTGGAGGGGTCGGTGGTTGGTAGGGCACTAGGGCTGCTTGTAGTTGTAGGTTCGTAGTTCATTTGGCTCGGTTTAAATTGATTCGTTTATTTTTTTATAAGCTGAACTAATATTTTATCTCGGTTCGTTAACGAGTCAGCTCACGAGTTAAATGATCTACTACATTTCAGCAAAACAAAAGTATATACATATCATTTACGTAATAATTATTGTGTGTTACTATGGCCTATAAGTTAACTTAATGATCGATGAACTATGTCTATGTGTTAAATTGGTCTATACGAATATAAATATGATTTAAATTGATAAACATGTGTGCGATTTGATGAGTGATGAATTGTGTTAATTTGATGTTACATTGATGTGGTATATGAAACTATGAGTATAATTATTATTTTTCTATTATTAAATTAGTTTACAATTAACTACAAATCTCTACTAACTATTAAAAAGCTAACGTAGACCGCCCCCGCCTCCCCTTATCGCGCTGTCGCATGCACCTGCATGGCTGCTGCATGCAAGCCGCCCAATCGCGCACAAGCTCTGCATGGTTGCTGCATGCAAGCTACTACATGGCTGCATGCAAGCCGCTGCACAAGCTACTGCATGGCTGCTGTATGTGATAGTCGCCTAGAGGGGGGTGAATAGGGCGAAACTGAAATTTACAAATATAAACACAACTACAAGCCGGGTTAGCGTTAGAAATAAAAACGAGTCCGCGAGAGAGGGTGCAAAACAAATCGCAAGCAAATAAAGAGTGTGACACGCGGATTTGTTTTACCGAGGTTCAGTTCTCGCAAACCTACTCCCCGTTGAGGAGGCCACAAAGGCCGGGTCTCTTTCAACCCTTCCCTCTCTCAAACGGTCCCTCGGACCGAGTGAGCTTCTCTTCTCAAATCACATGGGAATCAAACTTCCCGCAAGGACCACCACACAATTGGTGTCTCTTGCCTCAATTACAAGTGAGTGTTTGATCACAAGAAAGAATACCAAAGAAAAGAAGCGATCCAAGCGCAAGAGCTCAAATGAACACTACAAATCACTCTCTCTAGTCACTAAGGATTTGTGTGGAGTTGGGAGAGGATTTGATCTCTTTTGGTGTGCTTTGTAATAAATGCTAGCTCTTGTAAGTGGTTGAGAAGTGGAAAACTTGGATGCAATGAATGTGGGGGTGGTTGGGGTATTTATAGCCCCAACCACCAAACTTGACCGTTGGTGGAGGCTGTCTGTTCGATGGCGCACCGGACAGTCCGGTGCACACCGGACATGTCCGGTGCCCCAGCCACGTCACCAATGTCGTTGGATTCTGTCCGTTGGAGCTTCTGACTTCTGGGCCCGCCTGGATGTCCGGTGCACACCGGACATGTACTGTTCCTTGTCCGGTGCGCCAGTATGGGCACGCCTGACTTCTGCGCGCGCGCAGGCGCGCTGCGCGCGCATTTAATGCGCCGCAGGTAGCCGTTGGCGCCGAAGTAGTCGTTGCTCCGCGGATGCACCGGACAGTCCGGTGCACACCGGACATGTCCGGTGAATTATAGCGGAGCAGCCTTCGTGAAATCCCGAGGCTGGCGAGTTCCAGAGCCGCGTCCCGTTGGAGCACCGGACACTGTCCGGTGTACACCGGACAGTCCGGTGAATTATAGCGCGCCGGCTTCTGGAAAATCCCGAGGCTGAAGAGTTCTGGGCGAAGTCCCCTGGTGCACCGGACACTGTCCAGTGCGCCAGACCAGGGAGCCTTTCGGGATGCCTCTTTGCTCCTTTGTTGAATCCAAAACTTATCTTTTTATTGGCTGAGTGTGAACCTGTTACACCTGTATAACTTATACACTAGAGCAAACTAGTTAGTCCATTTGTTTGTGTTGGGCAATTCAACCACCAAAATTAATTAGGAACTAGGTGTAAGCCTAATTCCCTTTCAATCTCCCCCTTTTTGGTGATTGATGCCAACACAAACCAAAGCAAATATAGAAGTGCATAATTGAACTAGTTTGCATAATGTAAGTGTAAAGGTTGCTTGGAATTGAGCCAATATTGATACTTACAAGATATACATGGATCGTTTCTTTCATTCTTAATATTTTGGACCACGCTTGCAC
Organism: Zea luxurians; assembly: GCA_029449295.1. NCBI lineage: Eukaryota > Viridiplantae > Streptophyta > Magnoliopsida > Poales > Poaceae > Zea > Zea luxurians. The sequence goes on from JAOPSE010000007.1 coordinate 151,351,684, forward strand.
CACATGTTTTGTTTTTGCAAACTCTTTTGTAAATCCTTTTCAAAGTTCTTTTGCAAATAGTCAAAGGTAAATGAATAAGATTTTGCAAAGCATTTTCAAGATTTGAAATTTTCTCCCCCTGTTTCAAATGCTTCTCCTTTGACTAAACAAAACTCCCGCTAAATGAGATCCTCCTCTTAGTGTTCAAGAGGGTTTTGATATATCATTTTTGAAATACTACTTTCTCCCCCTTTTTAACATAATAGGAAAACCAATTGATAATATTCTTGGAAACACGAAGTTTTTAAAATTGGTGGTGGTGCGGTCCTTTTGCTTTGGGCTCTCATACTTTCTCCCCCTTTGGCATGAATCGCCAAAAACGGAATCATTAGAGCCCTCTTTAACTACTTTCTCCCCTTTGGTCATAAATAAATGAGTGAAGTTTATACCAAAGATGGTGTCCTTGTGCTTTGTGCTCATGCTTTCTCCCCCAAGAGTGGAGAGTGACTTGGAGCGACGGCGAAGGATGAGTTACGGAGTGGAAGCCTTTGTCTTCGCCGAAGACTCCAATTCCCTTTCAATACACCTATGACTTGGTTTGAAATAGACTTGAAATCACATTAGTCATAGCATATGAAAGAGATATGATCAAAGGTATGTAAAATGAGCTATGTGTTCAAATCAACAAAAGAAGTTCCTAGAATCAAGAATATTTAGCTCATGCCTAAGTTTGTTAAAAGTTTGTTCATGAAGAGGCTTGGTAAAGATATCAGCTAATTGATCTTTAGTATTAATGTAAGAAATCTCGATATCTCCCTTTTGTTGGTGATCCCTCAAAAAGTGATACCGAATGGTTATGTGTTTAGTGCGCCTATGCTCGACGGGATTATCCGCCATCTTGATTGCACTCTCATTATCACATAGCAAAGAGACTTTGGTTAATTTGTAACCGTAGTCCCGCAGGGTTTGCCTCATCCAAAGCAATTGCGCGCAACAATGGCCTGCGGCAATGTACTCGGCTTCGGCGGTAGAAAGAGCGACCGAATTTTGCTTCTTTGAAGCCCAAGACACCAAGGATCTTCCCAAGAACTGGCAAGTCCCCGATGTGCTCTTTCTATTGATTTTACACCCCGCCCAATCGGCATCCGAATAACCAATTAAATCAAATGTGGACCCCTAGGATACCAAAGCCCAAACTTAGGAGTATAAGCCAAATATCTCAAGATTCGTTTTACGGCCGTAAGGTGAGCTTCCTTAGGGTCGGCTTGGAATCTTGCACACATGCATACGGAAAGCATAATATCCGGTCGAGATGCACATAAATAGAGTAAAGAGCCTATCATCGACAGGTATACCTTTTGATCCACGGACTTACCTCCCGTGTCGAGGTCGAGATGCCCATTAGTTCCCATGGGTGTCTTGATGGGCTTGGCATCCTTCATTCCAAACTTGGTTAGAATGTCTTGAGTGTACTTCGTTTGGCATAGGAAGGTGCCTTCTTGGAGTTGTTTCACTTGAAATCCTAAGAACTACTTCAACTCCCCCATCATAGACATCTCGAACTTTTGTGTCATGATCCTACTAAACTCTTCACATGTAGATTCGTTAGTAGACCCAAATATAATATCATCAACATAAATTTGGCATACAAACAAATCATTTTCAAGTGTTTTGGTAAAGAGTGTAGGATCAGCTTTTCCGACTTTGAATCCATTTGCAATAAGAAAATCTCTAAGGCATTCATACCATGCTCTTGGGGCTTGCTTGAGCCCATAAAGCGCCTTAGAGAGCTTATAGACATGGTTAGGGTACTCACTGTCTTCAAAGCCGGGAGGTTGCTCAACATAGACCTCTTCCTTGATTGGTCCATTTAGGAAGGCACTTTTTACGTCCATTTGATAAAGCTTAAAGCCATGGTAAGTAGCATAGGCTAATAATATGCGAATTGACTCAAGCCTAGCTACGGGTGCATAGGTTTCACCGAAATCCAAACCTTCAACTTGGGAGTATCCCTTGGCCACAAGTCGAGCTTTGTTCCTTGTCACCACACCATGATCATCTTGCTTGTTGCGGAAGACCCATTTGGTTCCTACAACATTTTGATTAGGACGTGGAACTAAATGCCATACCTCATTCCTAGTGAAGTTGTTGAGCTCCTCTTGCATCGCCACCACCCAATCCGAATCTTGGAGTGCTTCCTCTACCCTGTGAGGCTCAATAGAGGAAACAAAAGAGTAATGCTCACAAAAATGTGCAACACGAGATCTAGTAGTTACCCCCTTATGAATGTCGCCGAGGATGGTGTCGACGGGGTGATCTCGTTGGATTGCTTGGTGGACTCTTGGGTGTGGCGGCCTTTGTTCTTCATCCTCCTTGTCTTGATTATTTGCATCTCCCCCTTGATCATTGTCGTCGTCTTGAGGTGGCTCATTTGCTTGATCTTCTATTTCATCAACTTGAGCTTCATCCTCATTTTGAGTCGGTGGAGATGCTTGCGTGGAGGAGGATGGTTGATCTTGTGCATTTGGAGACTCTTCGGATTCCTTAGGACACACATCCCCAATGGACATGTTCCTTAGCGCGATGCACGGAGCCTCTTCAATACCTATCTCATCAAGATCAACTTGCTCTACTTGAGAGCCGTTAGTCTCATCAAACACAACGTCACAAGAAACTTCAACTTGTCCAGATGACTTGTTAAAGACTCTATATGCCCTTGTGTTTGAATCATATCCTAGTAAAAAGCCTTCTACAGTCTTAGGAGCAAATTTAGATTTTCTACCTCTTTTAACAAGAATAAAACATTTGCTACCAAAGACTCTAAAATACGAAATATTGGGCTTTTTACCGGTTAGGAGTTCATATGATGTCTTCTTGAGGATTCGGTGAAGATATAACCGGTTGATGGTGTAGCAAGCGGTATTGACCGTCTCGGCCCAAAACCGATCCGAGGTCTTGTACTCATCAAGCATGGTCCTTGCCATGTCCAATAGAGTTCGATTCTTCCTTTCCACTACACCATTTTGTTGTGGGGTGTATGGAGAGGAGAACTCATGCTTGATGCCCTCCTCCTCAAGAAAGCCTTCAATTTGAGAGTTCTTGAACTCTGTCCCGTTGTCGCTTCTTATTTTCTTGATCCTTAAGGCGAACTCATTTTGAGCCCGTCTCAAGAATCCTTTTAAGGTCTCTTGGGTTTGAGATTTTTCCTGCAAAAAGAACACCCAAGTGAAGCGAGAATAATCATCCACTATTACAAGACAATACTTACTCCCGCCGATGCTTATGTAAGCAGTCGGGCGGAATAGATCCATGTGGAGTAGCTCAAGCGGCCTGCCGGTCGTCATGATGTTCTTGTGTGGATGATGAGCACCAACTTGCTTTCCTGCCTGACATGCGCTACAAATCCTGTCTTTCTCAAAATGAACATTTGTTAGTCCTAAAATGTGTTCTCCCTTTAGAAGCTTATGAAGATTCTTCATCCCAACATGGGCTAGTCGGCGGTGCCAGAGCCAACCCATGTTAGTCTTAGCAATTAAGCATGTGTCGAGTTCAGCTCTATCAAAATCTACTAAGTATAGCTGACCCTCTAGCACACCCTTAAATGCTATTGAATCATCACTTCTTCTAAAGACAGTGACACCTACATCAGTAAAGAGACAATTGTAGCCCATTTTGCATAATTGAGATACAGAAAGCAAATTGTAATCTAATGAATCTACAAGAAAAACATTGGAAATAGAATGGTTAGGAGATATAGCTATTTTACCAAGACCTTTGACCAAACCTTGATTTCCTTCCCCGAATGTGATAGCTCGTTGGGGATCTTGGTTTTTCTCGTAGGAGGAGAACATTCTTTTCTCCCCTGTCATATGGTTTGTGCACACGCTGTCGAGTATCCAACTTGAGCCCCCAGATGCATAAACCTACAAAACAAGTTTAGTTCTTGACTTTAGGTACCCAAATGGTTTTGGGTCCTTTGGCATTAGACACAAGAACTTTGGGTACCCAAACACAAGTCTTTGACCCCTTGTGCTTGCCCCCAACATACTTGGCAACGATCTTGCCGGATTTGTTAGTCAAAACATAAGATGCATCAAAAGTCTTAAATGAAAGATTATGTTAATTTGATGCAATTGGAGTTTTCTTAGGCAACTTAGCACGAGTTGGTTGCCTAGAACTAGATGTCTCACCCTTATACATAAAAGCATGATTAGGGCCAGAGTGAGACTTCCTAGAATGAATTCTCCTAATCTTGTCCTCAGGATAACCGGCAGGGTACAAAATGTAACCCTCGTTATCCTGAGGCATGGGAGCCTTGCCCTTTACAAAATTAGACAATCTTTTAGGAGGGGCATTAAGCTTGACATTGTCTCCCCTTTGGAAGTCAATGCCATCCTTGATGCCAGGGCGTCTCCCATTATAGAGCATACTTCTAGCAAATTTAAATTTTTCATTTTCTAAGTTATGCTCGGCAATTTTAGCATCTAATTTAGCTATATGATCATTTTGTTGTTTAATTAAAGTCATGTGATCATGTATAGCATCAATGTTAACATCTCTACATCTAGTACAAATGGATACATGCTCAACAATAGATGCAGATGGTTTGCAAGATTTTAATTCAACAACCTTAGCATGTAACATATCATTCTTAGTTCTAAGGTCGGAAATTGTAGCATTGCAAACATCAAAATCTTTAGCCTTAGCAATTAATTTTTCATTTTCATTCTTAAGGCTAACAAGAGATAAGTTCAATTCTTCAATCTTAGCAGGCAAATCATCATTATTATTTCTAAGATTGGGAATTGAAACATTACAAGCAATAGAATCAACCTTAGCTAATAAATTAGAATTCTCATTTCTAAGGTTGTCTATAGTCTCACGGCAAGTGCTTAGCTCACTAGACAATTTTTCACATTTTTCTACTTCTAGAGCATAAGCATTTTTAACCTTAACATGCTTCTTATTTTCTTTAATAAGGAAGTCCTCTTGGGTGTCCAAAAGATCATCCTTTTCATGAATGGCACTAATTAATTCATTAAGTTTCTCTTTTTGTTGCATGTTGAGGTTGGCAAAAAGAGAGCGCAAGTTATCTTCCTCATCACTAGCATTATCATCACTAGAGGATTCATATCTAGTGGAGGATTTAGATTTAACCTTCTTTTTGCCGTCCTTTGCCATGAGGCACTTGTGGCCGACGTTGGGGAAGAGGAGTCCCTTGGTGACGACGATGTTGGCGGCGTCCTCGTCGTCGGAGGAGTCGCTAGAGCTTTCGTCGGAGTCCCACTCTCGACAAACATGGGCATCGCCGCCCTTCTTCTTGTAGTACCTCTTTTTCTCTTTTCTTCTCCCTTTCTTGTCGTCGCCCCTGTCACTGTCACTTGATAATGGACATTTAGCTATAAAATGACCGGGCTTACCACACTTGTAGCAAACTTTCTTGGAGCGGGACTTGTAGTCTTTCCCCCTCCTTTGTTTGAGGATTTGGCGGAAGCTTTTGATGACGAGCGCCATTTCCTCATTGTCGAGCTTGGAGGCGTCTATTGGTTGTCGACTTGGTGTAGACTCCTCCTTCTTTTCCTCCGTCGCCTTGAATGCGACGGGTTGAGCTTCGGATGTGGAGGGATCATCAAGCTCGTTGATCTTCCTCGAGCCTTCGATCATGCACTCAAAACTCACAAAATTCCCGATTACTTCCTCGGGGGTCATTAGTGTATATCTTGGGTTGCCACGGATTAATTGAACTTGAGTAGGGTTAAGGAAAATAAGAGATCTTAGAATAACCTTAACCACCTCGTGGTCATCCCATTTTTTACTCCCGAGGTTGCGCACTTGATTCACCAAGGTCTTGAGCCGGTTGTACATGTTTTGTGGCTCCTCCCCTTTACGAAGCCGGAACCGACCGAGCTCCCCCTCGACCGTCTCCCGCTTGGTGATCTTTGTGAGCTCATCTCCTTCGTGAGCGGTTTTGAGCACATCCCAAACCTCCTTGGCGCTCTTCAACCCTTGCACTTTGTTATACTCCTCTCTACTTAGAGAGGCGAGGAGTATTGTTGTCGCTTGAGAGTTGAAGTGCTCGATTTGGGCCACCTCATCCTCATCATAGTCTTCATCCCCTACGGATGGTACCTGTGCACCAAACTCAACAACATCCCATATACTTTTGTGGAGTGAGGTTAGATGAAATCGCATTAAATCACTCCACCTAGCATAATCTTCACCATCGAAAGTTGGTGGTTTGCCTAATGGGACGGAAAGTAAGGGTGTATGTTTGGAAATGCGAGGGTAGCGTAGGGGAATCTTACTATACTTCTTGCGCTCTTGGCGCTTAGAAGTGACGGAAGCCGCGTCGGAGCCGGAGGTGGATGGCGATGAAGAATCGGTCTCGTAGTAGACCACTTTCCTCATCCTCTTTTTCTTGTCCCCACTTCGACGCGTCTTGTGGGAAGAGGTTTTCTCCTTCTTCTCCTTTTGGTGTGAAGAAGTCTTCTTCTCCTTCCCTTTGGAGGAGTTTTTCTTCTCCTTTCTCTTGGTGCGGGACTCTTCGGATGAAGTGCTCCCATGGCTTGTAGTGGGCTTTTCGCCGGTCTCCATCTCCTTCTTGGCGTGATCTCCCGACATCACTTCGAGCGGTTAGGCTCTAATGAAGCACCGAGCTCTGATACCAATTGATAGTCGCCTAGAGGGGGGTGAATAGGGCGAAACTGAAATTTACAAATATAAACACAACTACAAGTCGGGTTAGCGTTAGAAATAAAAACGAGTCCGCGAGAGAGGGTGCAAAACAAATCGCAAGCAAATAAAGAGTGTGACACGCGGATTTGTTTTACCGAGGTTCGGTTCTCGCAAACCTACTCCCCGTTGAGGAGGCCACAAAGGCCGGGTCTCTTTCAACCCTTCCCTCTCTCAAACGGTCCCTCGGACCGAGTGAGCTTCTCTTCTCAAATCACTTGGGAATCAAACTTCCCGCAAGGACCACCACACAATTGGTGTCTCTTGCCTCAATTACAAGTGAGTGTTTGATCACAAGAAAGAATGGCAAAGAAAAGAAGCGATCCAAGCGCAAGAGCTCAAATGAACACTACAAATCACTCTCTCTAGTCACTAAGGATTTGTGTGGAGTTGGGAGAGGATTTGATCTCTTTTGGTGTGCTTTGTAATAAATGCTAGCTCTTGTAAGTGGTTGAGAAGTGGAAAACTTGGATGCAATGAATGTGGGGGTGGTTGGGGTATTTATAGCCCCAACCACCAAACTTGACCGTTGGTGGAGGCTGTCTGTTCGATGGCGCACCGGACAGTCCGGTGCACACCAGACATGTCCGGTGCCCCAGCCACGTCACCAATGCCGTTGGATTCTGTCCGTTGGAGCTTCTGACTTCTGGGCCCGCCTGGATGTCCGGTGCACACCGGACATGTACTGTTCCTTGTCCGGTGCGCCAGTATGGGCACGCCTGACTTCTGCGTGCGCGCAGGCGCGCTGCGCGCGCATTTAATGCGCCGCAGGTAGCCGTTGGCGCCGAAGTAGTCGTTGCTCCGCGGATGCACCGGACAGTCCGGTGCACACCGGACAGTCCGGTGCACACCGGACATGTCCGGTGAATTATAGCGGAGCAGCCTTCGTGAAATCCCGAGGCTGGCAAGTTCCAGAGCTGCGTCCCGTTGGAGCACCGGACACTGCCCGGTGTACACCGGACAGTCCGGTGAATTATAGCGTGCCGGCTTCTGGAAAATCCCGAGGCTGAAGAGTTCTGGGCGAAGTCCCCTGGTGCACCGGACACTGTCCGGTGCGCCACCGGACAGTCCGGTGCGCCAGACCAGGGAGCCTTTCGGGATGCCTCTTTGCTCCTTTGTTGAATCCAAAACTTATCTTTTTATTGGCTGAGTGTGAACCTTTTACACCTGTATAACTTATACACTAGAGCAAACTAGTTAGTCCATTTGTTTGTGTTGGGCAATTCAACCACCAAAATTAATTAGGAACTAGGTGTAAGCCTAATTCCCTTTCAGTATGCAAGCATCATGTCTCCCTCCACTCATGAAGCGTCGTGGAAATTGAGGGGGCTGGCTGTTGTACGCATGTCCCTCTGTTGCAAGCCTGCAGTGCTGCTCAGTTGTTGTCGGTTTGATCGGTTCCCCTACCCGGATAGGGCTAGCCGGCTAGCCCTATGGACTCGAGGACCGGTTCGCAATCTTACTCTTACCTGCTGGGCGCAGCCGCTGGTAGCATCGTACAATCTACAATTTCCAGTTCGAGAATAAAATCAGCTAGACAAAAACCACAAATCCAACAAAAACTAATATGTACTCGCACAAAACCAATTAGCCATATATATTTTTAATTTAGGTTATCAACCACTATGCACTAAGGAACACTATGCAAGCACTAACGGGGCTGGGCGGGAGGAACCTAGCGGGGCGCCACCCATCGTGTTTCCTCTGAGGCTTTGCGATTGTTGTTGTCTTGTTGCATGCACTGAGGCTGAACGCGTTGCTGCTCCTCTGCCTGTGCGCGTTCCCGGCCCCGGCGCGGTCGCAGAACACGACCATGGCCACGGCCGCGCCGGCGTCCATCAAGGGGTTCAACTGCACCGCCAACCGCACGTACCCATGCTAGGCGTACGCGCTCTACCGCGACGGCTTCGCGGGTGTGCCGCTCGATCTCGCGGCCATCGGTGACCTCTTCGCCGTCAGTCGCTTCATGGTCGCGCACGCCAACAACCTCTCCACGACGGCCGCGCCGGCCAACAGGCAGCCGCTGCTCGTGCCGCTCCAGTGCGGTTGCCCCTCCCGGTCCCCCAGCTCGTACGCGCCGATGCAGTACCAGATCGGCCTAGGGGACACCTACTGGATCGTCTCCACCACCAAGTTATAGAACCTCACGCAGTACCAGGCCGTGGAGCGCGTGAACCCCACGTTGGTGCCCACCGACCTCGACGTTGGCACCATGGTCACGTTCCCCGTCTTCTGCCAGTGCCCGGCCGCCGCCGACAACGCCACGACGCTCGTCACCTACGTTATGCAGCCCGGGGACACGTACGTGTCCGTTGCCGCCGCCTTCTCCGTTGCCTATCCACAGTGAAAGACACGATGCGGCGGCCACCTGTGCATGCACTAAGGATGAGCGCGCTGCTGCTGCTCCTCTGCCTGTGCGCGTTCCCCGCCACGGCGCGGTCGTAGAACACGACTGAAGGTCGCCTAGAGGGGGGTGAATAGGGCGAAACTGAAATTCACAAAGATAATCACAACTACAAGCCGGGTTAGCGTTAGAGATATAATCGAGTCCGCGAGAGAGGGTGCAAAACAAATCGCAAGCGAATAAATAGTGTGACACGCGGATTTGTTTTACCGAGGTTCGGTTCTTGCAAACCTACTCCCCGTTGAGGTGGTCACAAAGATCGGGTCTCTTTCAACCCTTTCCCTCTCTCAAACGGTCCCTCGGACCGAGTGAGCTTCTTCTTCTCAATCAAACGGGAACAAAACTTCCCCGCAAGAGCCACCACACAATTGGTGCCTCTTGCCTTGGTTACAATTGAGTTGATCGCAAGAAAGAATCAAAGAAGAAAGCAATCCAAGCACAAGAGCTCGAAAGAACACAAGCAAATCTCTCTCACTAATCACTAAGGCGTTGTGTGGAATTTGGAGAGGATTTGATCACTTGGGTGTGTCTAGAATTGAATGCTAGAGCTCTTGTAAGTAGTTGAAGTAGGAAAACTTGGATGCCTTGAATATGGGGTGGTTGGGGTATTTATAGCCCCAACCACCAAACTAGTCGTTTGGTGGGGCTGTCTGTCGCATGGTGCACCGGACAGTCCGGTGCACACCGGACAGTGTCCGGTGTGCCAGCCACGTCACCAGGTCGTTGGGTTCCGACCGTTGGAGCTCTGACTGCTGGGCCCGCCTGGATGTCCGGTGGCACACCGGACATGTACTGTAGAGTGTCCGGTGCGCCTCTTCGCGCGTGCCTGACTTCTGCGCGCTCTGGCGCGCATTTAATGCTTCTGCAGGTGACCGTTGGCGCGAAGTAGTCGTTGCTCCGCTGGCTCACCGGACAGTCCGGTGTACACCGGACATGTCCGGTGAATTATAGCGGAGCGAATTCCCGAAGCTGGCGAGTTCCAGAGTCGCTCTCCTCTGGGGTACCGGACACTATCCGGTGTACACCGGACAATCCGGTGAATTATAGCGGAGCGCCTCTGGATTTTACCGAAGGTGAAGAGTTCAGCGTGAAGTCCCCTGGTGCACCTGACAGTGTCCGGTGCAGACCAGGGCACACCTCAGTTATCCCTTGCTCTCTTTTGTTGAACCCAATTCTTGGTCTTTTTATTGGCTAAGGTGTGAACCTTTGGCACCTGTATAACTTATACACTAGAGCAAACTAGTTAGTCCAATTATTTGTGTTGGGCAATTCAACCACCAAAATCAATTAACAACTAGGTGTAAGCCTATTTCCCTTTCAATCTCCCCCTTTTTGGTGATTGATGCCAACACAAACCAAAGCAAGTATAGAAGTGCATAATTGAACTAGTTTACATAATGTAAGTGCAAAGGTTGCTTGGAATTGAGCCAATAAATACTTATAAGATATGCATGGATTGTTTCTTTAATTTTTGACGTTTTGGACCACGCTTGCACCACATGTTTTGTTTTTGCAAATTCTTTTGTAAATCCTTTTCAAAGCTCTTTTGCAAATAGTCAAAGGTAAATGAATAAGATTTTGCGAAGCATTTTCAAGATTTGAAATTTTCTCCCCCTGTTTCAAATGCTTTTCCTTTGACTTAACAAAACTCCCCCTAAATGAAATTCTCCCCTTAGTGTTCAAGAGGGTTTTAAGATATCAATTTTGAAATACTACTTTCTCCCCCTTTTGAACATAATAAGATACCAATTTGAAATTTCCAATTGAAAATCATTTTTAAAATTAGGTGGTTGTGCGGTCCTTTTGCTTTGGGCTAATATTCTCTCCCCTTTGGCATGAATCGCCAAAAAACAGAGTCATTAGAGCCCTTAGAATTACTTTTCTCCCCCTTTGGTCATAAATAAATGAGTGAAGATCATACCAAAGTAGGAGAGATGCTCTCTCCCCCAAAGATGGAGAGTTGCACGGAGCGACGGCGAGGGATGAGTTACGGAGTGGAAGCCTTTGTCTTTGCCGAAGACTCCAATTTCCTTTCAATACACCTATGACTTGGTTTGAAATAGACTTGAAAATACATTAGTCATAGCATATGAAAGAGACATGATCAAAGGTATATAAAAGAGCTATGTGTGCAAATTAACAAAAGAAGTTCCTAGAATCAAGAATATTTAGCTCATGCCTAAGTTTGTTAAAGGTTTGTTCATCAAGAGGCTTGGTAAAAATATCGGCTAATTGATCTTTAGTGTTAATATACGAAATCTCGATATCTCCCTTTTGTTGGTGATCCCTTAGAAAATGATACCGAATGGCTATGTGTTTAGTGCGGCTATGCTCGACGGGATTATCCGCCATTTTGATTGCACTCTCATTGTCACATAGAAGAGGAATTTTGGTTAGTTTGTAACCATAGTCCCTAAGGGTCTGCCTCTTCCAAAGTAGTTGCGCGCAACAATGGCCTGCGGCAATGTACTCGGCTTCGGCGGTAGAAAGAGCTACGAAATTTTGCTTCTTTGAAGCCCAAGACACCAAGGATCTTCCCAAGAACTGGCAAGTCCCCGATGTGCTCTTTCTATTGATTTTACACCCTGCCCAATCGGCATCCGAATAACCAATTAAATCAAAAGTGGATCCCCTAGGATACCAAAGCCCAAACTTAGGAGTATAAACTAAATATCTCAATATTCATTTTATGGCCGTAAGGTGAGCTTCCTTAGGGTCGGCTTGGAATCTTGCACACATGCATACGGAAAGCATAATATCCGGTCGAGATGCACATAAATAGAGTAAAGAGCCTATCATCGACCGGTATACCTTTTGATCGATGGATTTACCTCCTTCGTCGAGGTCGAGATGCCCATTGGTTCCCATGGGTGTCTTGATGGGTTTGGCATCCTTCATCCCAAACTTGTTTAGAATGTCTTGAGTATACTCCGTTTGGCTTATGAAGGTGCCCTCTTGGAGTTGCTTCACTTGAAATCCTAAGAAATACTTCAACTCCCCCATCATAGACATCTCGAATTTTTGTGTCATGATCCTACTAAACTCTTCACATGTAGACTCGTTAGTAGACCCAAATATAATATCATCAACATAAATTTGGCATACAAACAAGTCATTTTCAAGTGTTTTAGTGAAGAGTGTAGGATCGGCTTTTCCGACTTTGAAGCCATTTGCAATAAGAAAATCTCTTAGGCATTCATACCATGCTCGTGGGGCTTGCTTAAGCCCATAAAGCGCCTTAGAGAGTTTGTAAACATGGTTAGGGTACTCACTATCTTCAAAGCCGGGAGGTTGCTCAACATAGACCTCTTCTTTGATTGGTCCATTGAGGAAGGCACTCTTCACGTACATTTGATAAAGCTTGAAGCCATGGTAAGTAGCATAGGCCAATAATATACGAATTGACTCAAGCCTAGCTACGGGTGCATAGGTTTCACCGAAATCCAAACCTTCGACTTGGGAGTATCCTTTGGCCACAAGTCGAGCTTTGTTCCTTGTCACAACACCATGCTCATCTTGCTTGTTGCGGAAAACCCATTTGGTTCCTGCAACATTTTGGTTAGGGCGTGGAACTAAGTGCCATACCTCATTCCTAGTGAAGTTGTTGAGCTCCTCTTGCATCGCCACCACCCAATCCAAATCTTGAAGTGTTTCCTCTACCCTGTGTGGCTCAATAGAGGAAACAAAAGAGTAATGCTCATAAAAATGTGCAACACGAGATCTAGTGGTTACCCCCTTATGAATGTCGCCGAGGATGGTGTCGACGGGGTGATCTCGTTGGATTGCTTGGTGGACTCTTGGGTGTGGCGGCCTTTGTTCTTCATCCTCCTTGTCTTGCTCATTTGCATCTCCCCCTTGATCATTGTCGTCATCTTGAGGTGGCTCATTTGCTTGATCTTCTCCTTCATCAACTTGAGCCCCATCCTCATTTTGAGTCGGTGGAGATGCTAGCGTGGAGGAGGATGGTTGATCTTGTGCATTTGGAGGCTCTTCGGATTCCTTAGGACACACATCCCCAATGGACATGTTCCTTAGCGCGATGCACGGAGCCTCTTCTTCACCTATCTCATCAAGATCAACTTGCTCTACTTGAGAGCCGTTAGTCTCATCCAACACAACGTCACAAGAAACTTCAACTTGTCCAGAGGACTTGTTAAAGACTCTATATGCCCTTGTGTTAGAATCATATCCTAGTAAAAAGCCTTCTACAGTCTTAGGAGCAAATTTAGATTTTCTACCTGATAGTCGCCTAGAGGGGGGGTGAATAGGGCGAAACTGAAATTTACAAATATAAACACAACTACAAGCCGGGTTAGCGTTAGAAATATAAACGAGTCCGCGAGAGAGGGTGAAAAACAAATCGCAAGCAAATGAAGAGTGTGACACGCGGATTTGTTTTACTGAGGTTCGGTTCTCGCAAACCTACTCCCCGTTGATGAGGCCACAAAGGCCGGGTCTCTTTCAACCCTTCCCTCTCTCAAACGGTCCCTCGGACCGAGTGAGCTTCTCTTCTCAAATCAAAACCGGGAACAAAACTTCCCCGCAAGGGCCACCACACAATTGGTGCCTCTTGCCTTGATTACAATGGAGTTTTGATCACAAGAACAAGTGAGAAAGAAAAGAAGCAATCCAAGCGCAAGAGCTCAAAATAACACGGCAAATCTCTCTCGCTAATCACTAAAGCCTTGTGTGGAATTGGAGAGGATTTGATCTCTTTGATGTGTCTAGAATTGAATGCCTAGCTCTTGTAAGTGGTTGAGAAGTGGAAAACTTGGATGCCATGAATGTGGGGGTGGTTGGGGGTATTTATAGCCCCAACCACCAAACATGACCGTTGGTGGAGGCTGTCTGTCGTATGGCGCACCGGACAGTCCGGTGCACACCGGACATGTCCGGTGCGCTAGCCACGTCACCAATGCCGTTGGATTCTGACCGTTGGAGCTTCTGACTTCTGGGCCCACCAGGATGTCCGGTGCACACCGGACATGTACTGTTCAATGTCCGGTGCGCCAGTATGGGCGTGCCTGACTTCTGCGCGCGCAGCGCGCGCATTTAATGTGTCGCAGGTAGCCGTTGGCGCCGAAATAGTCGTTGCCCCGCTGTTACACCGGACAGTCCGGTGTACACCGGACAGTCCGGTGAATTATAGCGGAGCGGCTGAAGTGAATTCCCGAGGCTGACGAGTTCCGGAGGCCATCCTTCCTTGGAGCACCGGACATGTCCGGTGTACACCGGACAGTCCGGTGAATTATAGTGGAGTCGCCTCTGGAAATTCCCGAAGGTGACAAGTTTGAGTTGGAGTCCTCTGGTGCACCGGACACTGTCCGGTGTGCACTGGACAGTCCGGTGCCCCAGACCAGAGGTGCCTTCGGTTGCCCTTTTCCTCTTTTGTTGAATCCAATACTTGATCTTTTTATTGGCTAAGTGTGAACCTTTTACACCTGTATAACTTATACACTAGAGCAAACTAGTTAGTCCAATTATTTGTGTTGGGCAATTCAACCACCAAAATTATTTAGGAACTAGGTGTAAGCCTAATTCCCTTTCAATCTCCCCCTTTTTGGTGATTGATGCCAACGCAAACCAAAGCAAATATAGAAGTGCATAATTGAACTAGTTTGCATAATGTAAGTGCAAAGATTGCTTGGAATTGAGCCAATATAAATACTTACAAGATATGCATGGATCGTTCCTTTGTTTTTAACATTTTGGACCACACTTGCACCACATGTTTTGTTTTTGCAAACTATTTTGTAAATCCTTTTCAATGTTCTTTTTGCAAAAAGTCAAAGGTAAATGAATAAGATTTTGCAAAGCATTTTCAAGATTTGAAATTTTCTCCCCCTGTTTCAAATGCTTTTCCTTTGACTAAACAAAACTCCCCCTAAATGAGATCCTCCTCTTAGTGTTCAAGAGGGTTTTGATATATCATTTTTGAAATACTACTTTCTCCCCCTTTTGAACACAATAGAATACCAATTGATAATATTCTTGGAAACACAAAATTTTTGAAATTGGTGGTGGTGCGATCCTTTTGCTTTGGGCTCATACTTTCTCCCCCTTTGGCATGAATCGCCAAAAACGGAATCATTAGAGCCCTTGAGTTACATTCTCCCTCTTTGGTCAAAACAAATGAGTGAAGATTATACCAAAGATGGAGTCTTTTTGCTTGGTGCTCATGGTTTCTCCCCAAAAATGGAGAGTTGCTTGGAGTGATGGCGAAGGAAGATTTACGGAGTGGAAGCCTTTGTCTTCGCCGAAGACTCCAATTCCCTTTCATTTATGACTAGGTTTGAAATGGACTTGAACACACATTAGTCATAGCATATGAAAGAGACATGATCAAAGGTATATAAATGAGCTATATGTGCAAGTCAACAAAAGAAGTTCCTAGAATCAAGAATATTTAGCTCATGCCTAAGTTTGTTAAAAGTTTGTTCATCAAGAGGCTTGGTAAAGATATCGGCTAATTGATCTTTAGTGTTAATGTAAGAAATCTCGATATCTCCCTTTTGTTGGTGATCCCTCAAAAAGTGATACCGAATAGCTATGTGTTTAGTGCGGCTATGCTCGACGGGATTATCCGCCATCTTGATTGCACTCTCATTATCACATAGCAAAGGGACTTTGGTTAATTTGTAACCGTAGTCCCGCAGGGTTTGCCTCATCCAAAGTAATTGCGCGCAACAATGGCCCGCGGCAATGTACTCGGCTTCGGCGGTGGAAAGAGCGACCAAATTTTGCTTCTTTGAAGCCCAAGACACCAAAGATCTTCCCAAGAACTGGCAAGTTCCCGATGTGCTCTTCCTATTGATTTTGCACCCCGCCCAATCGGCATCTGAATAACCAATCAAATCAAATGTGGATCCCCTAGGATACCAAAGCCCAAACTTAGGAGTATAAGCCAAATATGTCAAGATTCGTTTCACGGCCGTAAGGTGAGCTTCCTTAGGGTCGGCTTGGAATCTTGCACACATGCATACGGAAAGCATAATATCCGGTCGAGATGCACATAAATAAAGTAAAGAACCTATCATCGACCGGTATACCTTTTGATCCACGGACTTACCTCCCGTGCCAACACAAACCAAAGCAAATATAGAAGTGCATAATTGAACTAGTTTGCATAATGTAAGTGTAAAGGTTGCTTGGAATTGAGCCAATATTGATACTTACAAGATATGCATGGATCGTTTCTTTCATTCTTAATATTTTGGACCACGCTTGCACCACATGTTTTGTTTTTGCAAACTCTTTTGTAAATCCTTTTCAAAGTTCTTTTGCAAATAGTCAAAGGTAAATGAATAAGATTTTGCAAAGCATTTTCAAGATTTGAAATTTTCTCCCCCTGTTTCAAATGCTTCTCCTTTGACTAAACAAAACTCCCGCTAAATGAGATCCTCCTCTTAGTGTTCAAGAGGGTTTTGATATATCATTTTTGAAATACTACTTTCTCCCCCTTTTTAACATAATAGGAAAACCAATTGATAATATTCTTGGAAACATGAAGTTTTTAAAATTGGTGGTGGTGCGGTCCTTTTGCTTTGGGCTCTCATACTTTCTCCCCCTTTGGCATGAATCGCCAAAAACGGAATCATTAGAGCCCTCTTTAACTACTTTCTCCCCTTTGGTCATAAATAAATGAGTGAAGTTTATACCAAAGATGGAGTCCTTGTGCTTTGTGCTCATGCTTTCTCCCCCAAGAGTGGAAAGTGACTTGGAGCGACGGCGAAGGATGAGTTACGGAGTGGAAGCCTTTGTCTTCGCCGAAGACTCTAATTCCCTTTCAATACACCTATGACTTGGTTTGAAATAGACTTGAAATCACATTAGTCATAGCATATGAAAGAGATATGATCAAAGGTATGTAAAATGAGCTATGTGTTCAAATCAACAAAAGAAGTTCCTAGAATCAAGAATATTTAGCTCATGCCTAAGTTTGTTAAAAGTTTGTTCATGAAGAGGCTTGGTAAAGATATCGGCTAATTGATCTTTAGTATTAATGTAAGAAATCTCGATATCTCCCTTTTGTTGGTGATCCCTCAAAAAGTGATACCGAATGGTTATGTGTTTAGTGCGCCTATGCTCGACGGGATTATCCGCCATCTTGATTGCACTCTCATTATCACATAGCAAAGGGACTTTGGTTAATTTGTAACCGTAGTCCCGCAGGGTTTGCCTCATCCAAAGCAATTGCGCGCAACAATGGCCTGCGACAATGTACTCGGCTTCGGCGGTAGAAAGAGCGACCGAATTTTGCTTCTTTGAAGCCCAAGACACCAAGGATCTTCCCAAGAACTGGCAAGTCCCCGATGTGCTCTTTCTATTGATTTTACACCCCGCCCAATCGGCATCCGAATAACCAATTAAATCAAATGTGGATCCCCTAGGATACCAAAGCCCAAACTTAGGAGTATAAGCCAAATATGTTAAGATTCGTTTCACGGCCGTAAGGTGAGCTTCCTTAGGGTCGGCTTGGAATCTTGCACACATGCATACGGAAAGCATAATATCCGGTCGAGATGCACATAAATAAAGTAAAGAACCTATCATCGACCGGTATACCTTTTGATCCACGGACTTACCTCCCGTGTCGAGGTCGAGATGCCCATTAGTTCCCATGGGTGTCTTGATGGGCTTGGCATCCTTCATCCCAAACTTGTTTAGAATGTCTTGAGTATACTTTGTTTGGCTAATGAAGGTGCCCTCTTGGAGTTGCTTCACTTGAAATCCCAAGAAGTACTTCAACTCCCCCATCATAGACATCTCGAACTTTTGTGTCATGATCCTACTAAACTCTTCACATGTAGATTCATTAGTAGACCCAAATATAATATCATCAACATAAATTTGGCATACAAACAAATCATTCTTAAGTGTTTTGGTAAAGTGCGTAGGATCTGCTTTTCCGAATTTGAAGCCATTAGCAATAAGGAAATCTCTAAGGCATTCATACCATGCTCTTGGGGCTTGCTTGAGCCCATAAAGCGCCTTAGAGAGCTTATAGACATGGTTAGGGTACTCACTGTCTTCAAAGCCGGGAGGTTGCTCAACATAGACCTCTTCCTTGATTGGTCCATTGAGGAAGGCACTTTTCACGTCCATTTGATAAAGCTTAAAGCCATGGTAAGTAGCATAGGCCAATAATATACGAATTGACTCAAGCCTAGCTACGGGTGCATAGGTTTCACCGAAATCCAAACCTTCGACTTGGGAATATCCTTTGGCTACAAGTCGAGCTTTGTTCCTTGTTACCACACCATGCTCATCTTGCTTGTTGCGGAAGACCCATTTGGTTCCTACAACATTTTGATTAGGACGTGGAACTAAATGCCATACCTCATTCCTAGTGAAGTTGTTGAGCTCCTCTTGCATCGCCACCACCCAATCCGAATCTTGGAGTGCTTCCTCTACCCTGTGTGGCTCAATAGAGGAAACAAAAGAGTAATGCTCACAAAAATGTGCAACACGAGATCTAGTAGTTACCCCCTTATGAATGTCGCCGAGGATGGTGTCGACGGGGTGATCTCGTTGGATTGCTTGGTGGTCTCTTGGGTGTGGTGGCCTTTGTTCTTCTTCCTCCTTGTCTTGATCATTTGCATCTCCCCCTTGATCTATGCCGTCATCTTGAGGTGGCTCATTTGATTGATCTTCTTTTTCATCAACTTGAGCCTCTTCCTCATTTTGAGTTGGTGGAGATGCTTGCGTGGAGGAGGATGGTTGATCTTGTGCATTTGGAGGCTCTTCGGATTCCTTAGGACACACATCCCCAATGGACATGTTCCTTACAGCGATGCACAGAGCCTCTTCATTACCTATCTCATCAAGATCAACTTGCTCTACTTGAGAGCCGTTAGTCTCATCAAACACAACGTCACAAGAAACTTCAACTTGTCCAGTGGACTTGTTAAAGACTCTATATGCCCTTGTGTTTGAATCATATCCTAGTAAAAAGCCTTCTACAGTCTTAGGAGCAAATTTAGATTTTCTACCTCTTTTAACAAGAATGAAACATTTGCTACCAAAGACTCTAAAATATGAAATGTTGGGCTTTTTACCGGTTAGGAGTTCATACGATGTCTTCTTGAGGATTCGGTGAAGATATAACCGATTGATGGCGTAGCAGGCGGTGTTGACCGCCTCGGCCCAAAACCGATCTGAAGTCTTGTACTCATCAAGCATGGTCCTTGCCATGTCCAATAGAGTTCGATTCTTCCTCTCCACTACACCATTTTGTTGTGGCGTGTAGGGAGAAGAGAACTCATGCTTGATGCCCTCCTCCTCAAGGAAGCCTTCGATTTGAGAGTTCTTGAACTCCGTTCCGTTGTCGCTTCTAATCTTCTTGATGCTTAAGTCGAACTCATTTTGAGTCCGTCTCAAGAATCCCTTTAAGGTCTCTTGGGTTTGAGGTTTTTCCTGCAAAAAGAATACCCAAGTGAAGTGAGAATAATCATCCACTATTACAAGACAATACTTACTCCCGCCGATGCTTATGTAAGCAATTGGGCCGAATAGATCCATGTGGAGTAGCTCAAGCGGCCTGTCGTTCGTCATGATGTTCTTGTGTGGATAATGGGCTCCAACTTGCTTTCCTGCCTGGCATGCGCTACAAACCCTGTCTTTCTCAAAATGAACATTTGTTAGTCCTAAAATGTGTTCTCCCTTTAGAAGCTTGTGAAGATTCTTCATCCCAACATGTGCTAGTCGGCGATGCCAGAGCCAGCCCATGTTAGTCTTAGCAATTAAGCAAGTGTCGAGTTCAGCTCTATCAAAATCTACCAAGTATAGCTGACCCTCTAACACTCCCTTAAATGCTATTGAATCATCACTTCTTCTAAAGACAGTGACACCTACATCAGTGAAAAGACAGTTGTAGCCCATTTTGCATAATTGAGATACAGAAAGCAAATTGTAATCTAATGAATCTACAAGAAAAACATTGGAAATAGAATGGTCAGGAGATATAGCAATTTTACCAAGACCTTTGACCAAACCTTGATTTCCATCCCCGAATGTGATAGCTCGTTGGGGATCTTGGTTTTTCTCATAGGAGGAGAACATCCTTTTCTCCCCTGTCATATGGTTTGTGCACCCGCTGTCGAGTATCCAACTTGAGCCCCCGGATGCATAAACCTACAAAACAATTTTAGTTCTTGACTTTAGGTACCCAAACGGTTTTGGGTCCTTTGGCATTAGAAACAAGAACTTTGGGTACCCAAACACAAGTCTTGGAGCCCTTGTGTTTGCCCCCAACAAACTTGGCAACTACTTTGCCGGATTTGTTAGTCAAAACATAAGATGCATCAAAAGTTTTAAAAGAAAGACTATGTTCATTTGATGCACTAGGAGTTTTCTTCTTAGGCAACTTAGCACGGGTTGGTTGCCTATAGCTAGATGTCTCACCCTTATACATAAAAGCATGGTTAGGGCCAGAGTGAGACTACCTAGAGTGAATTCTCCTAATTTTGTCCTCGGGATAACCGACAGTGTATAAAATGTAACCCTCGTTATCCTGAGGCATGGGAGCCTTGCCCTTAACAAAGTTAGACAATCTTTTAGGAGGGGCATTAAGTTTGACATTGTTTCCCCTTTGGAAGCCAATGCCATCCTTGATGCCAGGGCGTCTCCCACTATAGAGCATACTTCTAGCAAATTTAAAATTTTCATTTTCTAAGTTATGCTCGGCAATTTTAGCATCTAATTTTGCTATATGATCATTTTGTTGTTTAATTAAAGACATGTGATCATGAATAGCATTAATATCAACATCTCTACATCTAGTACAAATAGATACATGCTCAACGATAGATGTAGAGGGTTTGCAAGATTTTAATTCTACAACCTTAGCATGTAACATGTCATTCTTAGTTCTAAGGTCGGAAATAGTAGCATTGTAAACATCAAAATCTTTAGCCTTAGCAAGCAATTTTTCATTTTCAATCCTAAGGCTAGCAAGAGAAATGTTCAATTCTTCAATCCTAACAAGTAGATCATCATCATTATTTCTAGAATTGGCAATTGAAACATTACAAACATGAGAATCAACCTTAGCTAACAAATTAGCATTTTCATTTCTAAGGTTGTCTATTGTCTCATGGCAAGTGCTTAGCTCACTAGATAATTTTTCACATTTCTCAATTTCTAGAGCATAAGCATTTTTAACCTTAACATGCTTCTTATTTTCTTTAATAAGAAAGTCCTCTTGAGAATCCAAAAGGTCATCCTTTTCATGAATAGCACTAATCAATTCATTTAATTTTTCCTTTTGTTCCATGTTAAGGTTGGCAAAAAGGGTACGCAAATTATCTTCCTCATCACTAGCATTATCATCACTAGAGGACTCATATCTAGTGGAGGATTTAGATTTAACCTTTTTCTTTTTGCCGTCCCTTGCCATGAGGCACTTGTGGCCGACGTTGGGGAAGAGAAGTCCTTTGGTGACGGCGATGTTGGCGGCGTCCTCGTCGTCGGAGGAGTCGCTTGAGCTTTCGTCGGAGTCCCACTCCCGACAAACATGGGCATCGCCGCCCTTCTTCTTGTAGTACCTCTTTTTCTCCTTTCTTCTCCCCTTCTTGTCGTCGCCCCTGTCACTATCACTTGATAATGGGCATTTAGCTATAAAGTGACCGGGCTTACCACACTTGTAGCAAACCTTCTTGGAGCGGGACTTGTAGTCTTTCCCCCTCCTTTGTTTGAGGATTTGGCGGAAGCTCTTGATGACAAGCGCCATTTCCTCATTGTCGAGCTTGGAGGCGTCGATTGGTTGTCGACTTGGTGTAGACTCCTCCTTCTTTTCCTTCGTCGCCTTGAATGCGACGGGTTGAGCTTCGGATGTGGAGGGATCATCAAGCTCGTTGATCTTCCTTGAGCCTTCGATCATGCACTCAAAACTTACAAAATTCCTGATTACTTCCTCGGGAGTCATTAGTGTATATCTTGGGTTGCCACGGATTAATTGAACTTGAGTAGGGTTAAGGAAAATAAGAGATCTTAGAATAACCTTAACCACCTCGTGGTCATCTGATAGTCGCCTAGAGGGGGGGTGAATAGGGCGAAACTGAAATTTATAAATATAAACACAACTACAAGCCGGGTTAGCGTTAGTAATAAAGAAACGAGTCCGCGAGAGAGGGTGGAAAACAAATCGCAAGTAAATGAAGAGTGTGACACGCGGATTTGTTTTACCGAGGTTCGGTTCTTGCAAACCTACTCCCCGTTGAGGAGGCCACAAAGGCCGGGTCTCTTTCAACCCTTCCCTCTCTCAAACGATCCCACGGATCGAGTGAGCTTTCTCTTCTCAATCACTTGGAACACAAAGTTCCCACAAGGACCACCACAAGTTTGGTGTCTCTTGCCTCAATTACAAGTGAGTTGATCGCAATGAAAGAATCAAGAAAGAAGAAAGCAATCCAAGCGCAAGAGCTCGAAAGAACACAAGCAAATCACTCTCTCTAGTCACTATGGCGTTGTGTGGAATTTGGAGAGGATTTGATCTCTTTGGTGTGTCTAAAATTGAATGCTAGAGCTCTTGTAGTAGTTGGGAAGTGGAAAACTTGGATGCAATGAATGGTGGGGTGGTTGGGGTATTTATAGCCCCAACCACCAAAAGTGGCCGTTGGGAGGCTGTCTGTTCGATGGCACACCGGACAGTCCGGTGCACACCGGACATGTCCGGTGCCCCCGCCACGTCATCACTGCCGTTGGATTCTGAACGTTGGAGCTTCTGACTTGTGGGCCCGCCTGGATGTCCGGTGCACACCGGACATGCACTGTTCCTTGTCCGGTGCGCCAGTATGGGCGACTCTGACTTCTGCGCGCGCTGCGCGCGCAATAAATGCATCGCAGGTAGCCGTTGGCGCCGGGTAGCCGTTGCTCCGGAGTTGCACCGGACAGTCCGGTGCACACCGGACATGTCCGGTGAATTATAGCGGACTAGCCGTTGGAGTTTCCCGAAGCTGGCGAGTTCCTGAGGCCGACCTCCCTTGGAGCACCGGACACTGTCCGGTGTACACCGGACAGTCCGGTGAATTATAGCGCGAGTGCCTCTGGAAATTCCCGAAGGTGGCGAGTTTGCGTTGGAGTCCTCTGGTGCACCGGACACTGTCCGGTGGCACACCGGACTGTCCGGTGCGCCAGACCAGAGGTGCCTTCGGTTGGCCCTTTGCTCTTTTGTTGAATCCAAAACTTGATCTTTTTTATTGGCTGAGTGTGAACCTTTTACACCTGTATAATCTATACACTTGAGCAAACTAGTTACTCCAATTATTTGTGTTGGGCAATTCAACCACCAAAATTATTTAGGAACTAGGTGTAAGCCTAATTCCCTTTCAATCTCCCCCTTTTTGGTGATTGATGCCAACACAAACCAAAGCAAATATAGAAGTGCATAATTGAACTAGTTTGCATAATTGAAGTGTAAAGGTTTCTTGGAATTGAGCCAATATAACTACTTACAAGATATGCATGGATCGTTTCTTTCTTATTTAACATTTTGGACCACGCTTGCACCACATGTTTTGTTTTTGCAAACTATTTTGTAAATCCTTTTCAAAGTTCTTTTGCAAATAGTCAAAGGCAAGTGAGTAAGATTTTTGAGAAGCATTTCAAGATTTGAAATTTTCTCCCCCTGTTTCAAATGCTTTTCCCTTGACTAAACAAAACTCCCCCTAAATGAGATCCTCCTCTTAGTGTTCAAGAGGGTTTTGATGTATCATTTTTGAAATACTACTTTCTCCCCCTTTTGAACACAATAGGAAACCAATTGATAATATTCTTGGAAACACGAAGTTTTTGAAATTGGTGGTGGTGTGGTCCTTTTGCTTTGGGCTCTTACTCTCTCCCCCTTTGGCATGAATCGCCAAAAACGGAATTATTAGAGCCCTTGAAGTGCTTTCTTCCCATTTGGTCATAAATGAATGAGTTAAGATTATACCAAAGACGAAGTCCGGTCCTTTTGCCTTGGGCTCTTACTTTCTCCCCCAAAGACAAAGACCTTTTCTTTGATGCTCATGCTTTTGTCCCCCAAGAAAGGAGAGATGCTTGGAGTGACGGCGAAGTATGAGTTACGTAGTGGAAGCCTGTGTCTTCGCCGAAGACTCCAATTCCCTTTCAATATACCTATGACTTGGTTTGAGATAGACTTGAAAACACATTAGTCATAGCATATAAAAGAGATATGATCAAAGGTATAGAAATGAGCTATGTGTGCAATCTAGCAAAAGAAATTGCGTGAATCAAGAATATTGAGCTCATGCCTAAGTTTGGTAAAAGTTTGTTTATCAAGAGGTTTGGTAAAGATATCGGCTAATTGATCTTTAGTGTTAATGTAAGAAATCTCGATATCTCCCTTTTGTTGGTGATCCCTAAGAAAATGATACCAAATGGCTATGTGTTTAGTGCGGCTATGCTCGACGGGATTGTCGGCCATTTTGATTGCACTCTCATTATCACATAGCAAAGGGACCTTGGTTAATTTGTAACCGTAGTCCCGCAGGGTTTGCCTCATCCAAAGCAATTGCGCGCAACAATGACCTGCGGCAATGTACTCGGCTTCGGCGGTGGAAAGAGCAACCGAATTTTGCTTCTTTGAAGCCCAAGACACCAAGGATCTTCCCAAGAACTAGCAAGTCCCCGATGTGCTCTTCCTATTGATTTTGCACCCCGCCCAATCGACATCCGAATAACCAATCAAATCAAATGTGGATCCCCTAGGATACCAAAGCCCAAACTTAGGAGTATAAGCTAAATATCTCAAGATTCGTTTTACGGCCGTAAGGTGAGCTTCCTTAGGATCGGCTTGGAATCTTGCACACATGCATACGGAAAGCATAATATCTGGTCGAGATGCACATAAATAGAGTAAAGAACCTATCATCGACCGGTATACCTTTTGATCCACGGACTTACCTCCCGTGTCGAGGTCGAGATGCCCATTAGTTCCCATGGGTGTCTTGATGGGTTTGGCATCCTTCATTCCAAACTTGTTTAGAATGTCTTGAGTATACTTGGTTTGGCTGATGAAGGTGCCCTCTTGGAGTTGCTTGACTTGAAATCCTAGAAAATACTTCAACTCCCCCATCATTGACATCTCGAATTTTTGTGTCATGATCCTACTAAACTCTTCACATGTAGATTCGTTAGTAGACCCAAATATAATATCATCAACATAAATTTGGCATACAAACAAATCATTTTCAAGAGTTTTAGTAAAGAGTGTAGGATCGGCCTTTCCGACTTTGAAGCCATTAGCAATAAGGAAATCTCTAAGGCATTCATACCATGCTCTTGGGGCTTGCTTGAGCCCATAAAGCGCCTTAGAGAGCTTATAGACATGGTTAGGATACTTACTGTCTTCAAAGCCGGGAGGTTGCTCAACATAGACTTCTTCCTTGATTGGTCCATTGAGGAAGGCACTTTTCACGTCCATTTGATAAAGCTTAAAGCCATGGTAAGTAGCATAGGCCAATAATATACGAATTGACTCAAGCCTAGCTACAGGTGCATAGGTTTCACCGAAATCCAAACCTTCGACTTGGGAGTATCCCTTGGCCACAAGTCGAGCTTTGTTCCTTGTCACCACACCATGCTCATCTTGCTTGTTGCGGAAGACCCATTTGGTTCCTACAACATTTTGGTTAGGACGTGGAACCAGATGCCATACCTCATTCCTAGTAAAGTTGTTGAGCTCCTCTTGCATCGCCACCACCCAATCCGAATCTTGAAGTGCTTCCTCTACCTTGTGTGGCTCAATAGAGGAAACAAACGAGTAATGTTCACAAAAATGTGCAACCCGAGATCTAGTAGTTACCCCCTTATGAATATCGCCGAGAATGGTGTCGACGGGGTGATCTCGTTGGATTGCTTGGTGGACTCTTGGGTGTGGCGGTCTTTGTTCTTCATCCTCCTTGTCTTGATCATTTGCATCTCCCCCTTGATCTATGCCGTCATCTTGAGGTGGCTCATTTGATTGATCTTCTTCTTCATCAACTTGAGCCTCTTCCTCATTTTGAGTTGGTGGAGATGCTTGCATGGAGGAGGATGGTTGATCTTATGCATTTGGAGGCTCTTCGGATTCCCTAGGACACACATCCCCAATGGACATGTTCCTTAGCGCGATGCACGGAGCCTCTTCAATACCTATCTCATCAAGATCAACTTGCTCTACTTGAGAGTCGTTAGTCTCATCAAACACAACGTCACAAGAAACTTCAACTTGTCCGGAGGACTTGTTAAAGACTCTATATGCCCTTGTGTTTGAATCATATCCTAGTAAAGAGCCTTCTACAGTTTTAGGAGCAAATTTAGATTTTCTACCTCTTTTAACAAGAATAAAGCATTTGCTACCAAAAACTCTAAAACATGAAATGTTGGGCTTTTTACCGGTTAGGAGTTCATATGATGTCTTTTTGAGGATTCGGTGAAGATATAACCGGTTGATGGCGTAGCAAGCGGTGTTGACCGCCTCGGCCCAAAACCGATCCGAAGTCTTGTACTCATCAAGCATGGTTCTTGCCATGTCCAAAAGAGTTCGATTCTTCCTCTCCACTACACCATTTTGTTGTGGCGTGTAGGGAGAAGAGAACTCATGCTTGATGCCCTCCTCCTCAAGAAAGCCTTCGATTTGAGAGTTCTTGAACTCCGATCCATTGTCGCTTCTAATTTTCTTGATCCTTAAGCCGAACTCATTTTGAGCCCGTCTCAAGAATCCCTTTAAGGTTTCTTGGGTTTGAGATTTTTCCTGCAAAAATAATACCCAAGTGAAGCGAGAATAATCATCCACTATTACAAGACAATACTTACTCCCGCCGATGCTTATGTAAGCAATCGGGCCGAATAGATCCATGTGTAGGAGCTCTAGTGGCCTGTCGGTCGTCATGATGTTCTTGTGTGGATGATGGGTTCCAACTTGCTTTCCTGCCTGGCATGCGCTACAAATCCTGTCTTTCTCAAAATGAACATTTGTTAATCCTAAAATGTGTTCTCCCTTTAGAAGCTTGTGAAGATTCTTCATCCCAACATGGGCTAGTCGGCGGTGCCAGAGCCAACCCATGTTAGTCTTAGCAATTAAGCAAGTGTCGAGTTCAGCTCTATCAAAATCTACCAAGTATAGCTGACCCTCTAACACTCCCTTAAATGCTATTGAATCATCACTTCTTCTAAAGACAGTGACACCTACATCAGTGAAAAGACAGTTGTAGCCCATTTTGCATAATTGAGATACAGAAAGCAAATTGTAATCTAAAGAATCTACAAGAAAAACATTGGAAATAGAATGGTCAGGAGATATAGCTATTTTACCAAGACCTTTGACCAAACCTTGATTTCCATCCTCGAATGTGATAGCTCGTTGGGGATCTTGGTTTTTCTCGTAGGAGGAGAACATTTTCTTCTCCCCGGTCATGTGGTTTGTGCACCCGCTGTCGATGATCCAACTTGAGCCCCCGGATGCATAAACCTACAAAACAATTTTAGTTCTTGACTTTAGGTACCCAAATGGTTTTGGGTCCTTTGGCATTAGACACAAGAACTTTGGGTACCCAAACACAAGTCTTTGACCCCTTGTGCTTGCCCCCAACATATTTGGCAACTACTTTGCCGGATTTGTTAGTTAAAATATAAGATGCATCAAAAGTTTTAAATGAAAGGCTATGTTCATTTGATGCAATAGGAATTTTCTTAGGCAACTTAGCACGGGTTGGTTGCCTAGAACTAGATGTCTCACCCTTATACATAAAAGCATGATTGGGGCCAGAGTGAGACTTCCTAGAATGAATTTTCCTAATTTTGCTCTCAGGATAACCGGCAGGGTACAAAATGTAACCCTCGTTATCTTGAGGCATGGGAGCCTTGCCCTTAACAAAGTTAGACAATTTCTTAGGTGGGGCATTAAGTTTGACATTGTCTCCCCTTTGGAAGCCAATGCCATCCTTGATGCCAGGGCGTCTCCCACTATAGAGCATACTTCTAGCAAATTTAAATTTTTCATTTTCTAAGTTATGCTCGGCAATTTTAGCATCTAATTTAGCTATATGATCATTTTGTTGTTTAATTAAAGCCATATGATCATGAATAGCATCAATGTTAACATCTCTACATCTAGTACAAATGGAAACATGTTCAATACTAGATGTAGAGGGTTTGCATGAATTAAGTTCAACAATCTTAGCATGTAGAATATCATTTTTATCTCTAAGATCGGAAATTGTAACTTTGCAAACCTCAAAATCTTTAGCCTTAGCAATCAAATTTTCATTTTCTAATCTAAGACTAGCAAGAGAAATGTTTAATTCTTCAATCCTAGCAAGTAAATCATTATTATCTCTAGGGTTGGGAATTGAAACATTGCAGACATGAGAATCAACCTTAGCTAACAAATTAGCATTTTCATTTCTAAGGTTGTCTATTGTTTCATGGCAAATGCTTAGCTCACTAGATAATTTTTGACATTTCTCAATTTCTAGAGCATAAGCATTTTTAACCTTAACACGCTTCTTATTTTCTTTAATAAGGAAGTCCTCTTGGGTGTCCAAGAGATCATCCTTTTCATGGATGGCACTAATCAATTCATTAAGTTTTTCCTTTTGTTGCATGTTGAGGTTGGCAAAAAGAGTACGCAAATTATCTTCCTCATCACTAGCATTATCATCACTAGAGGATTCATATTTAGTGGAGGATCTAGATTTAACCTTCTTTTTGCCGTCCTTTGCCATGAGGCACTTGTGGCCGACGTTGGGGAAGAGGAGTCCCTTGGTGACGGCGATGTTGGCGGCGTCCTCGTCGTCGGAGGAGTCGCTAGAACTTTCGTCGGAGTCCCACTCTCGACAAACATGGGCATCGCCGCCCTTCTTCTTGTAGTACCTTTTCTTCTCCTTTCTTCTCCCCTTCTTGTCGTCGCCTCGGTCACTGTCACTAGATATGGGACATTTAGCAATAAAATGACCGGGCTTACCACATTTGTAGCAAACCTTCTTGGAGCGGGACTTGTAGTCTTTCCCTCTCCTTTGCTTGAGGATTTGGCGGAAGCTCTTGATGACGAGCGCCATTTCCTCATTGTCGAGCTTGGAGGTGTCGATTGGTTGCCGACTTGGTGTGGACTCCTCCTTCTTTTCTTCCGTCGCCTTGAATGCGACGGGTTGAGCTTCGGATGTGGTGGGTTCGTCAAGCTCGTTGATCTTCCTCGAGCCTTCGATCATGCACTCAAAACTTACAAAATGCCCGATAACTTTCTCGGGGGTCATTAGTGTATATCTTGGGTTGCCACGAATTAATTGAACTTGAGTAGGGTTAAGGAAAATAAGAGATCTTAGAATAACCTTAACCACCTCGTGGTCATCCCACTTTTTGCTCCCGAGGTTGCGCACTTGGTTCACCAAGGTCTTGAGCCGGTTGTACATGTGTTGTGGCTCTTCACCTTTGCGAAGCCGGAACCGACCGAGCTCCCCCTCGATCGTTTCCCGCTTGGTGATCTTTGTGAGCTCATCTCCCTCGTGCGCGGTTTTGAGCACATCCCAAACCTCCTTGGCGCTTTTCAACCCTTGCACTTTGTTATACTCCTCTCTACTTAGAGAGGCGAGGAGTATTGTTGTTGCTTGAGAGTTGAAGTGCTCGATTTGGGCCACCTCATCCTCATCATAATCCTTATCCCCTACGGACGGTACCTGTGCACCAAACTCTACAACATCCCATATACTTTTGTGGAGTGAGGTTAGATGGAATCGCATTAAATCACTCCACCTAGCATAATCTTCACCATCAAAAGTTGGTGGTTTGCCTAATGGGACGGAAAGTAAAGGTGCATGTTTAGAAATGCGAGGGTAGTGTAGGGGGATCTTACTAAACTTCTTACACTCTTGGCGTTTAGAAGTTACGGAGGGCGCATCGGAGCCAGAGGTTGATGTTGATGAAGTGTCGGTCTCGTAGTAGACCACTTTCCTCATCCTTTTTTGCTTGTCCCCACTTCGATGCGGCTTGTGGGAAGAAGATTTTTCCTTCTTCTCTTTGTGGTGAGAAGAAGATTTCCTCTCCTTCCCTTTGTTGGAGGAGCTCTTCTTCTTCTCCCTCCTCTTGGTACGAGACTCTTCCGATGAAGTGCTCCCGTGGCTTGTAGTGGGCTTTTCGCCGGTCTCCATCTCCTTCTTGGCGTGATTTCCTGACATCACTTCGAGCGGTTAGGCTCTAATGAAGCACCGAGCTCTGATACCAATTGATAGTCGCCTAGAGGGGGGTGAATAGGGCGAAACTGAAATTTATAAATATAAACACAACTACAAGCCGGGTTAGCGTTAGTAATAAAGAAACGAGTCCGCGAGAGAGGGTGGAAAACAAATCGCAAGTAAATGAAGAGTGTGACACGCGGATTTGTTTTACCGAGGTTCGGTTCTTGCAAACCTACTCCCCGTTGAGGAGGCCACAAAGGCCGGGTCTCTTTCAACCCTTCCCTCTCTCAAACGATCCCACGGATCGAGTGAGCTTTCTCTTCTCAATCACTTGGAACACAAAGTTCCCACAAGGACCACCACAAGTTTGGTGTCTCTTGCCTCAATTACAAGTGAGTTGATCGCAATGAAAGAATCAAGAAAGAAGAAAGCAATCCAAGCGCAAGAGCTCGAAAGAACACAAGCAAATCACTCTCTCTAGTCACTATGGCGTTGTGTGGAATTTGGAGAGGATTTGATCTCTTTGGTGTGTCTAAAATTGAATGCTAGAGCTCTTGTAGTAGTTGGGAAGTGGAAAACTTGGATGCAATGAATGGTGGGGTGGTTGGGGTATTTATAGCCCCAACCACCAAAAGTGGCCGTTGGGAGGCTGTCTGTTCGATGGCACACCGGACAGTCCGGTGCACACCGGACATGTCCGGTGCCCCCGCCACGTCATCACTGCCGTTGGATTCTGAACGTTGGAGCTTCTGACTTGTGGGCCCGCCTGGATGTCCGGTGCACACCGGACATGCACTGTTCCTTGTCCGGTGCGCCAGTATGGGCGACTCTGACTTCTGCGCGCGCTGCGCGCGCAATAAATGCATCGCAGGTAGCCGTTGGCGCCGGGTAGCCGTTGCTCCGGAGTTGCACCGGACAGTCCGGTGCACACCGGACATGTCCGGTGAATTATAGCGGACTAGCCGTTGGAGTTTCCCGAAGCTGGCGAGTTCCTGAGGCCGACCTCCCTTGGAGCACCGGACACTGTCCGGTGTACACCGGACAGTCCGGTGAATTATAGCGCGAGTGCCTCTGGAAATTCCCGAAGGTGGCGAGTTTGCGTTGGAGTCCTCTGGTGCACCGGACATGTCCGGTGGTGCACCGGACACTGTCCGGTGGTGCACCGGACTGTCCGGTGCGCCAGACCAGAGGTGCCTTCGGTTGGCCCTTTGCTCTTTTGTTGAATCCAAAACTTGATCTTTTTTTTTATTGGCTGAGTGTGAACCTTTTACACCTGTATAATCTATACACTTGAGCAAACTAGTTAGTCCAATTATTTGTGTTGGGCAATTCAACCACCAAAATTATTTAGGAACTAGGTGTAAGCCTAATTCCCTTTCATCATCCCACTTTTTGCTCCCGAGGTTGCACACTTGATTCACCAAGGTCTTGAGCCGGTTGTACATGTTTTGTGGCTCCTCCCCTTTGCGAAGCCGGAACCGACCGAGCTCCCCCTCGATCGTCTCCCGCTTGGTGATCTTTGTGAGCTCATCTCCTTCGTGAGCGGTTTTGAGCACATCCCAAACCTCCTTGGCGCTCTTCAACCCTTGCACTTTGTTATACTCCTCTCTACTTAGAGAGGCGAGGAGTATTGTTGTCGCTTGAGAGTTGTGAAAGGGAAATGTGCCTTTGGGCCATTTCTAAGTATTTTGGTGATTGAGTGCCAACACAAGTACTTAAATGTGAATTTATGCCCATGGATGAACAAAGTGTAAATCATGAGTAAAGGTATGTTTCTAAGCCTTAGTACATTGGTTTTGTGTACTAATATACTTGTCTAAGTGTTAGAAACAGAAAGAAGAAGAAAAGAAAAGAGGTGAAAAAAGCTTGGCTGTGTACAGCCAAGACTCAGCCCAGTCTGGCACACCGGACTGTCCGGTGGTGCACCGGACAGTGTCCGGTGCGCCAGGCTGACTCGGCGCAAAGAAGCCGCTCTCGGGAATTCGCCGACGGCGTACGGCTAAAATTCACCGGACTGTCCGGTGAGCCAACGGTCGGCCGCGCGATCTGCGCGGGACACGTGGCCGTGCCAACGGTCGGAAGGGGGCACCGGACTGTCCGGTGTGCACCGGACATGTCCGGTGCGCCAGCGGCTCCCAGATCTGCAACGGTCGACTGCGTCGTTTAAGGAAAGAAATCGGGCACCGGACAGTGTCCGGTGTGCACCGGACTGTCCGGTGCACCAGTCGACAGAAGGCAAGATCAGCCTTCCAGATTTGCTCTCAACGGCTCCTAGCTGCCTTGGGGCTATAAAAGGGACCCCTAGGCGCATGGAGGAGAACACGAAGCAACCTTAGAGCATTCTTGATCATCCACACTCAGTCTTTGCGCATTCGTTTGTCATTCTCAGTGATTCGAGCTCCGTTCTAGTGAGAACTTTGAGATAGTCTTTTGAGCTCGATTCTTGGCCGTGTGTGTGCGCATTTTGCTGTGGATTTGTGTGTGTGTTGCTTCCCTCCCTTACTCCGTACTTCTTTGTGAAATTCAATTGTAAGGGCGAGAGACTCCAAGTTGTGGAGATTCCTCGCAAACGGGAAAAGATCAAAGTAAAGAAGAACACCGTGGTATTCAAGTTGATCATTGGATCACTTGAGAGGAGTTGAGTGCAACTCTCGTCCGTTGGGACGCCACAACGTGGAGTAGGCAAGTTTTGTACTTGGCCGAACCACGGGATAACCACCGTGTCATCTCTGTGATTGATTTCTTGTGGTTATTGTGTCTTGGCTCCTCTCTAGCCACTTGGCAATTATTGTGCTAACGATTAACCAAGTTTTTGTGGCTATAAGTTTAAGTTTTACAGGATCACCTATTCACCCCCCTCTAGGTGCTCTCAATTGGTATCAGAGCCGTTCTCTTCAAGAAGGGACTAATCGCCCAAAGAGATGGATCCTAAGGGAAAGGGGATGGTGGTCGACAACAACGAGAAGGAGTCTATCTTCAACGAGCCGAAGAATGACAAGTCTACCGACTTGGGCTCAAGCCACAAGCGCAAAGATGGGAAGAAGAAGAAGACAAGGCGCATCAAGGAGATCGTCTACTACGACAGCGACGAATCCTCTTCTTCCCAAAGGGACGACGACAACGACTACAGGAAGACGGTCAATTCGAACTTTTCATTTGATTATTCTCGTATTCCACATAGTTCGAATTCGCATTTGCTTTCCATTCCTCTTGGCAAACCTCCACACTTTGATGGGGAGGACTACGGATTTTGGAGTCACAAAATGCGTAGTCATTTATTCTCTCTCCATCCAAGCATATGGGAGATTGTAGAGAATGGAATGAAATTTGATAGCTCGGATAGCCCTATGTTTATTAATGAACAGATTCATAAAAATGCACAAGCTACTACTGTGTTGCTAGCCTCTTTGTGCAGGGACGAGTACAACAAGGTGAGCGGCTTGGACAACGCCAAGCAGATCTGGGACACCCTCAAGATTTCTCATGAGGGAAATGACGTTACCTTGCTTACCAAAACGGAGTTGGTGGAGGGCGAGCTTGGACGATTCGCGATGATAAGGGGCGAGGAGCCAACTCAAACATATAACCGGCTCAAGACCCTTATTAACAAAATAAGGAGCTACGGAAGCACGCGATGGACGGACCACGACGTCGTCCGACTATTACTAAGGTCCTTTACCATTCTTGATCCTCATTTGGTGAATAATATTCGTGAGAATCCCAGGTACACCAAAATGTCGCCCGAAGAAGTCCTAGGAAAATTCGTCAGCGGGCGAATGATGATCAAGGAAGCGAGGTACGTGGACGACAGCTTGAATGGACCAATCAACGAGCCGCAACCTCTTGCTCTCAAAGCCACAAGAAGCAAGGAGGCGCTACCTAGCAAGGTGGCACAAATTGAAGCAGCCGGACTTAATGATGAAGAGATGGCCCTCATCATCAAAAGATTCAAGACGGCGCTTAAGGGTCGCAAGGGACAGCCAAGCAAGACCAAAGCCAAGGAGAAGCGCTCATGCTTCAAATGCGGTAAGCTTGGTCATTTTATTGCTAACTGTCCCGACAATGAAAGTGATCAGGACCAAGGAAACAAAAGGGAGAAGAAGAAGCATTACAAGAAGGCCAAGGGCGAGGCACATATCGGAAAGGAGTGGGATTCGGATTGCTCCTCCTCCGACTCCGACAATGAAGGACTTGCCGCCACCGCCTTCAACAAATCAACCCTCTTCCCCAACGAGCGTCACACATGCCTTATGGCAAGGGAGAAGAAGGTGAGTACTCGAGACACCATTTATACTTCTAGTGATGATGAGTCTAGCGATGAGGAAATAGATTACTCTAGCTTGTTCAAGGGATTGGATAGAAATAAAATTGATAAAATAAATGAATTGATCGATGCCTTGAATGAGAAGGATAGACTCTTAGAAAAACAAGAGGATTTATTGTATGAAGAGCATGATAAATTTGTAGAAGCACAAAGATCTCATGCTCTAGAAGTTAAAAGAAATGAAATGCTTTCTTGTGAATTATCTTCATGCCATGAGACAATTTCTAAATTAAGGAGCATTAATGATGATTTGAATGCTAAGTTAGAGATTGTTAGTAAATCTACCTCTTGTGTAGAAAATGTTGTAACGTGCACTAGGTGTAAAGATATTAACATTGATGCTTTTAGTGAACACCTAGCTTGCATTTCTAAATTAAATGAAGAGGTAGCTAGTCTTAATGCCCAACTTGAGACTAGCAAAAGTGATTTTGAGAAGCTAAAATTTGCAAGGGATGCCTACACGATTGGTAGACACCCTTCAATTAAGGATGGACTTGGCTTCAAGAGAGAAGCCAAGAACTTAACAAGCCATAAGGCTCCCATCTTCGCCAAGGAGAAAGGAAAGGCCCCGATGGCAAGTAGTACTAAAAGAAATCATGCATTTATATATCATGATAGGAGACAAACTAGAAATGCTTATAGGAATTATAATGCTTTTGACTCTCATGCCATGTTTGCTTCTAGTTCTTCCTATATGCATGGTAGAAATATGTCTAGGAGAAATGTTATTCATCATGTGCCTAGAAAGAACATTATTCATGCTCCTAGGAAAGTAGTGAATGAACCTTCTACAATTTATAGTGCTTTAAATGCTTCCTTTGCTATTTGTAGAAAGGATAAGAAAATAGTTGCTAGGAAGTTAGGGGCAAAATGCAAGGGAGACAAAACTTGCATTTGGGTCCCTAAGGATATTTGCACTAACCTTGTAGGACCCAACATGAGTTGGGTACCTAAGACCCAAGCCTAAATTGCCTTGCAGGTTTATGCATCCGGGGGTTCAAGCTGGATTATCGACAGCGGATGCACAAACCATATGACGGGGGAGAAGAAAATGTTCACCTCCTACGTCAAGAATAAGGATTCCCAAGATTCAATTATATTCGGTGATGGGAATCAAGGCAAGGTAAAAGGGTTAGGTAAAATTGCAATTTCAAATGAGCACTCTATCTCTAATGTGTTTTTAGTAGAGTCTCTTGGATATAATTTGCTATCGGTTAGTCAATTATGCAATATGGGATATAACTGTCTATTTAAAAATGTAGATGTGTCTGTCTTTAGAAGAAGTGATGGTTCACTAGCATTTAAGGGTGTACTAGACGGCAAACTTTATTTAGTTGATTTTGCAAAAGAAAAAGCCGGTCTAGATGCATGCTTAATAGCTAAGACTAGCATGGGCTGGCTGTGGCATCGCCGCTTAGCACATGTGGGGATGAAGAACCTTCACAAGCTTCTAAAGGGAGAACACGTGATAGGTTTGACTAACGTGCAATTCGAAAAGGATAGACCTTGTGCAGCTTGTCAAGCAGGTAAACAAGTGGGAGGAGCGCATCACAGCAAGAATGTGATGACCACTTCAAGACCCCTGGAGCTGCTACATATGGATCTCTTCGGACCTGTCGCCTATCTGAGCATAGGGGGAAGTAAGTATGGTTTAGTTATTGTTGATGACTTTTCCCGCTTCACTTGGGTGTTCTTTTTGCAGGATAAGTCTGAAACCCAAGGGACCCTCAAGCGCTTCCTCAGGAGAGCTCAAAACGAGTTTGAGCTCAAAGTGAAGAAGATAAGGAGCGACAACGGGTCCGAGTTCAAGAACCTTCAAGTGGAGGAGTTCCTTGAAGAGGAAGGAATCAAGCACGAGTTCTCCGCTCCCTACACACCACAGCAAAATGGTGTGGTAGAGAGGAAGAACAGGACGCTCATCGATATGGCGAGGACGATGCTAGGAGAGTTCAAGACCCCCGAGTGCTTTTGGACGGAAGCCGTGAACACGGCTTGCCACGCCATCAATAGGGTCTACCTTCATCGCCTCCTCAAGAAGACATCGTATGAGCTACTAACTGGTAACAAGCCCAATGTATCTTACTTTCGTGTATTTGGGAGCAAGTGCTACATTCTAGTGAAGAAGGGTAGAAATTCTAAGTTTGCTCCCAAAGCTGTAGAAGGATTTTTGTTAGGTTATGACTCAAATACAAAGACGTATAGAGTCTTCAACAAATCATCAGGTTTGGTTGAAGTCTCTAGCGACGTTGTATTTGATGAGACTAATGGCTCTCCAAGAGAGCAAGTTGTTGATTGTGATGATGTAGATGAAGATGTTCCGACGGCCGCTATACGAACCATGGCGATTGGAGAAGTTCGGCCACAGGAACAAGATGAACGAGATCAACCTTCTTCCTCAACAACGGTGCATCCCCCAACTCAAGATGATGAACAGGTTCATCAACAGGAGGCGTGTGATCAAGGGGGAGCACAAGATGATCATGTGATGGAGGAAGAAGCGGAACCGGCACCTCCAACCCAAGTTCGAGCGATGATTAAAAGGGATCATCCCGTCGACCAAATTCTGGGTGACATTAGCAAGGGAGTAACTTGGTAACTACTCGGTCTCGATTAGTTAATTTTTGTGAACATTACTCCTTTGTCTCCTCTATTGAGCCTTTCAGGGTAGAGGAGGCCTTGCTAGATCCGGATTGGGTATTGGCCATGCAGGAGGAGCTCAACAACTTCAAGAGGAATGAAGTTTGGACGCTGGTGCCTCGTCCTAAGCAAAATGTTGTGGGAACCAAGTGGGTGTTCTGCAACAAACAAGACGAGCACGGAGTGGTGACAAGGAACAAGGCTCGACTTATGGCAAAAGGTTATGCCCAAGTCGCAGGTTTGGACTTTGAGGAGACTTTTGCTCCTGTGGCTAGGCTAGAGTCCATTCGTATCTTGCTAGCATATGCCGCTCACCATTCTTTCAGGTTGTTCCAAATGGATGTGAAGAGCGCTTTCCTCAACGGGCCAATAAAGGAGGAGGTGTACGTGGAGCAACCCCCTGGCTTCGAGGATGAACGGTACCCCAACCACGTGTGTAAGCTCTCTAAGGCGCTCTATGGACTTAAGCAAGCCCCAAGAGCATGGTATGAATGCCTTAGAGATTTCTTAATTGCTAATGCTTTCAAGGTTGGGAAAGCCGATCCAACTCTTTTCACTAAGACTTGTGACGGTGATCTTTTTGTGTGCCAAATTTATGTCGATGACATAATATTTGGTTTTACTAATAAAAAGTCTTGTGAAGAGTTTAGCAGGGTGATGACGCAGAAATTCGAGATGTCAATGATGGGCGAGTTGAACTTCTTCCTTGGGTTCCAAGTGAAACAACTCAAGGACGGCACCTTCATCTCCCAAACAAAGTACACGCAAGACTTGCTGAAGCGGTTTGGGATGAAGGACGCCAAGCCCGCAAAGACTCCGATGGGGACCGACGGACACACTGACCTCAGCAAAGGAGGTAAGTCCGTTGATCAAAAGGCATACCGGTCAATGATAGGGTCATTACTTTACTTATGTGCTAGTAGACCGGATATTATGCTTAGCGTATGCATGTGTGCTAGATTTCAATCCGATCCGAAGGAGTGTCACTTAGTGGCAGTGAAGCGAATCCTTAGATATTTAGTTGCTACGCCTTGCTTCGGGCTCTGGTATCCAAAGGGGTCTACCTTTGACTTGATTGGATATTCAGACTCCGATTATGCTGGATGTAAGGTCGATAGGAAGAGTACATCGGGGACGTGCCAATTCTTAGGAAGGTCCCTGGTGTCATGGAACTCTAAGAAACAAACTTCCGTTGCCCTATCCACCGCTGAGGCCGAGTATGTTGCCGCAGGACAGTGTTGCGTGCAACTTCTTTGGATGAGGCAAACCCTCAGGGACTTTGGCTACAATCTGAGCAAAGTCCCACTCCTATGTGATAATGAGAGTGCTATCCGCATGGCGGAAAATCCTGTTGAACACAGCCGCACAAAGCACATAGACATCCAGCATCACTTTTTGAGAGACCACCAGCAAAAGGGAGATATCGAAGTGTTTCATGTTAGCACCGAGAACCAGCTAGCCGATATCTTTACCAAGCCTCTAGATGAGAAGACCTTTTGCAGGCTGCATAGTGAGCTAAATGTCTTAGATTCGCGGAACTTGGATTGAATTGTAGCATACATGTGTTTATGCCTTTGATCATGTTCATTCTGCATTTTGTTGCTTATTATGGTGCTCAAGTTGTACAAACACTCCCTGGACCTCACAAGTCCGTTGCAAAGTGATGCACATGTTTAGGGGGAGATGTGTTACAACTTGACCCTTTGAGACTAACCATATGCTTGAGTTTGCTTTAGTCTCAAAGGAGGTTTGAAAGGGAAAAAGTGGACTTGGACCATGAAAGACTTCCACTGCACTCCGATGAGAGGGTAACTAATTCCAAGTCCATCTCATGAACTCTTATTGCTATTTGCTCTTAATTGAAGATTTTGGTGAGGCAATGGGGTTAAAGGGCCAAGATTGATCCCGTTTTGGTGTTTGATGCCAAAGGGGGAGAAAATAAAGGCCAAAGCAATAAACGGATCAGCTACCACTTGAGAGATTTGAAAATAGTAGAATAGAGCTTTTGGTTTGTCAAAACTCTTGCATTGTCTCTTTTGTCAAAAGATTGGCTTCTTGTGGGGAGAAGTAGTGATTATGGAAAAAAGGGGGAGTTTTTGAAATCTTTGATCAATCTGTTTTGGAATGACTCTCTTTATGCTTCAAACATGTGTGTTTGACTCAGAGATAGAGATTTGAGTTTGATTTCAAAAACAAACCAAGTGGTGGCAAAGGATGATCCATATATGCCAAAATTGAATAAAACTCAAATTTAGTTTTTATTTGAAGTGATATTGCACTTGTTCTAGTTGCTTTATGTTGTGTTGGCATAAATCACCAAAAAGTGGGAGATTGAAAGGGAAATGTGCCTTTGGGCCATTTCTAAGTATTTTGGTGATTGAGTGCCAACACAAGTACTTAAATGTGAATTTATGCCCATGGATGAACAAAGTGTAAATCATGAGTAAAGGTATGTTTCTAAGCCTTAGTACATTGGTTTTGTGTACTAATATACTTGTCTAAGTGTTAGAAACAGAAAGAAGAAGAAAAGAAAAGAGGTGCAAAAAGCTTGGCTGTGTACAGCCAAGACTCAGCCCAGTCTGGCACACCGGACTGTCCGGTGGTGCACCGGACAGTGTCCGGTGCGCCAGGCTGACTCGGCGCAAAGAAGCCGCTCTCGGGAATTCGCCGACGGCGTACGGCTAAAATTCACCGGACTGTCCGGTGTGCACCGGACTGTCCGGTGAGCCAACGGTCGGCCGAGCCAACGGTCGGCCGCGCGATCTGCGCGGGACACGTGGCCGTGCCAACGGTCGGAAGGGGGCACCGGACTGTCCGGTGTGCACCGGACATGTCCGGTGCGCCAGCGGCTCCCAGATCTGCAACGGTCGACTGCGCCGTTTAAGGAAAGAAATCGGGCACCGGACAGTGTCCGGTGTGCACCGGACTGTCCGGTGCACCAGTCGACAGAAGGCAAGATCAGCCTTCCAGATTTGCTCTCAACGGCTCCTAGCTGCCTTGGGGCTATAAAAGGGACCCCTAGGCGCATGGAGGAGAACACGAAGCAACCTTAGAGCATTCTTGATCATCCACACTCAGTCTTTGCGCATTCGTTTGTCATTCTCAGTGATTCGAGCTCCGTTCTAGTGAGAACTTTGAGATAGTCTTTTGAGCTCGATTCTTGGCCGTGTGTGTGCGCATTTTGCTGTGGATTTGTGTGTGTTGCTTCCCTCCCTTACTCCGTACTTCTTTGTGAAATTCAATTGTAAGGGCGAGAGACTCCAAGTTGTGGAGATTCCTCGCAAACGGGAAAAGATCAAAGTAAAGAAGAACACCGTGGTATTCAAGTTGATCATTGGATCACTTGAGAGGAGTTGAGTGCAACTCTCGTCCGTTGGGACGCCACAACGTGGAGTAGGCAAGTTTTGTACTTGGCCGAACCACGGGATAACCACCGTGTCATCTCAGTGATTGATTTCTTGTGGTTATTGTGTCTTGGCTCCTCTCTAGCCACTTGGCAATTATTGTGCTAACGATTAACCAAGTTTTTGTGGCTATAAGTTTAAGTTTTACAGGATCACCTATTCACCCCCCCCTCTAGGTGCTCTCAAGTTGAAGTGCTCGATTTGGGCCACCTCATCCTCATCGTAGTCTTTATCCCCTACGGATGGTACCTGTGCACCAAACTCAACAACATCCCATATACTTTTGTGGAGTGAGATTAGATGAAATCGCATTAAATCACTCCACCTAGCATAATCTTCACCATCAAAAGTTGGTGGTTTGCCTAATGGGACGGAAAGTAAAGGTGCATGTTTAGAAATGCGAGGGTAGTGTAGGGGGATCTCAATATACTTCTTGCGCTCTTGGCGCTTAGAAGTGACGGATGTCGCGTCGGAGCCGGAGGTGGATGACAATGAAGAATCAGTCTCGTAGTAGACCACTTTCCTCATCCTCTTTTTCTTGTCCACATTCCGACACGTCTTGTGGGAAGAGGATTTGTCCTTCTTCTCCTTTTGGTGTGAAGAAGACTTCTTCTCCTTCCCTTTGGAGGAGTTCTTCTTCTCCTTTCTCTTGGTGCGGGACTCCTCCGATGAAGTGCTCCCATGGCTTGTAGTGGGCTTTTCGCCGGTCTCCATCTCCTTCTTGGCGTGATCTCCCGACATCACTTCGAGCGGTTAGGCTATAATGAAGCACTAGGCTCTGATACCAATTGATAGTCGCCTAGAGGGGGGTGAATAGGGCGAAACTGAAATTTACAAATATAAACACAACTACAAGCCGGGTTAGCGTTAGAAATATAAACGAGTCCGCGAGAGAGGGTGAAAAACAAATCGCAAGCAAATGAAGAGTGTGACACGCGGATTTGTTTTACTGAGGTTCGGTTCTCGTAAACCTACTCCGCGTTGAGGAGGCCACAAAGGTCGGGTCTCTTTCAACCCTTCCCTCTCTCAAACGGTCCCTCGGACCGAGT
Source organism: Zea luxurians (assembly GCA_029449295.1). Lineage (NCBI taxonomy): Eukaryota > Viridiplantae > Streptophyta > Magnoliopsida > Poales > Poaceae > Zea > Zea luxurians. The sequence goes on from JAOPSE010000007.1 coordinate 151,393,368, forward strand.
GAGCTTCTCTTCTCAAATCAAAACCGGGAACAAAACTTCCCCGCAAGGGCCACCAAACAATTGGTGCCTCTTGCCTTGATTACAATGGAGTTTTGATCACAAGAACAAGTGAGAAAGAAAAGAAGCAATCCAAGCGCAAGAGCTCAAAAGAACACGACAAATCTCTCTCGCTAATCACTAAAGCCTTGTGTGGAATTGGAGAGGATTTGATCTCTTTGATGTGTCTAGAATTGAATGCCTAGCTCTTGTAAGTGGTTGAGAAGTGGAAAACTTGGATGCCATGAATGTGGGGGTGGTTGGGGTATTTATAGCCCCAACCACCAAACATGACCGTTGGTGGAGGCTGTCTGTCGTATGGCGCACCAGACAGTCCGGTGCACACCAGACATGTCCGGTGCGCCAGCCACGTCACCAATGCCGTTGGATTCTGACCGTTGGAGCTTCTGACTTCTGGGCCCGCCAGGATGTCCGGTGCACACCGGACATGTACTGTTCAATGTCCGGTGCGCCAGTATGGGCGTGCCTGACTTCTGCGCGCGCAGCGCGCGCATTTAATGCGTCACAGGTAGCCGTTGGCGCTGAAATAGCCGTTGCCCCGCTGTTACACCGGACAGTCCGGTGTACACCGGACAGTCCGGTGAATTATAGCGGAGCGGCTGAAGTGAATTCCCGAGGCTGACGAGTTCCGGAGGCCATCCTTCCTTGGAGCACCGGACATGTCCGGTGTACACCGGACAGTCCGGTGAATTATAGTGGAGTCGCCTCTGGAAATTCCCGAAGGTGGCAAGTTTGAGTTGGAGTCCTCTGGTGCACCGGACACTGTCCGGTGGTGCACCGGACAGTCCGGTGCCCCAGACCAGAGGTGCCTTCGGTTGCCCTTTTGCTCTTTTGTTGAATCCAATACTTGATCTTTTTATTGGCTAAGTGTGAACCTTTTACACCTGTATAACTTATACACTAGAGCAAACTAGTTAGTCCAATTATTTGTGTTGGGCAATTCAACCACCAAAATTATTTAGGAACTAGGTGTAAGCCTAATTCCCTTTCACTACCTCTTTTAACAAGTATAAAGCATTTGCTACCAAAGACTCTAAAATATGAAATATTGGGCTTTTTATCGGTTAGGAGTTCGTATGATGTCTTCTTGAGGATTCGGTGTAGATATAACCGGTTGATGGCGTAGCAGGCGGTGTTGACCGCCTCGGTCCAAAACTGATCCGAAGTCTTGTACTCATCAAGCATGGTTCTTGCCATGTCCAATAGAGTTCTATTTTTCCTCTCCACTACACCATTTTGTTGTGGAGTGTAGGGAGAAGAGAACTCATGCTTGATGCCCTCCTCCTCAAGGAAACCTTCAATTTGTGAGTTCTTGAACTCCGTCCCGTTGTCGCTTATGATTTTCTTGATCCTTAAGCCGAACTCATTTTGAGCCCGTCTCAAGAATCCCTTTAAGGTCTCTTGGGTACGAGATTTTTCCTGCAAAAAGAACACCCAAGTGAAGCGAGAATAATCATCCACAATAACTAGACAATACTTACTCCCGCCGATGCTTATGTAAGCTATCGGGCCGAATAGATCCATGTGTAGGAGCTCCAGTGGTCTGTCGATCGTCATGATGTTCTTGTGTGGATGGTGAGTGCCAACTTGCTTCCCTGCTTGGCATGCGCTACAAATCCTGTCTTTCTCAAAATGAACATTTGTTAATCCTAAAATGTGCTCTCCCTTTAGAATCTTATGAAGATTCTTCATTCCAACATGTGCTAGTCGGTGATGCCAGAGCCAGCCCATGTTAGTTTTAGCAATTAAGCAAGTGTCGAGTTCAGCTCTATCAAAATCTACCAAGTATAGCTGACCCTCTAACACTCCCTTAAATGCTATTGAGTCATCACTTCTTCTAAAGACAGTGACACCTACATTAGTAAAAAGATAGTTGTAGCCCATTTTGCATCATTGACAAACGGAAAGCAAATTGTAATCTAGTGAATCTACAAGAAAAACATTGGAAATAGAATGGTCAGGAGATATAGCAATTTTACCCAATCTTTTGACCAAACCTTGATTTCCATCCTCGAATGTGATAGCTCGTTGGGGATCTTGGTTTTTCTCATAGGAGGAGAACATCTTCTTCTTCTCCCCTGTCATGTGGTTTGTGCACGCACTGTCGATGATCCAACTTGAGCCCCCGGATGCATAAACCTACAAAACAAGTTTAGTTCTTCACTTTAGGTACCCAAATGGTTTTGGGTCCTTTGGCATTAGATACAAGAACTTTGGGTACCCAAACACAAGTCTTTGACCCCTTGTGCTTGCCCCCAACATACTTGGCAACTACCTTACCGGATTTGTTAGTCAAAACATAGGATGCATCAAAAGTTTTAAATGAAATGTTATGATCATTTGATGCACTAGGAGTTTTCCTTTTAGGCAACTTAGCATGGGTTGGTTGTCTAGAACTAGATGTCTCACCCTTATACATAAAAGCATGATTAGGGCCAGAGTGAGACTTCCTAGAGTGAATTCTCCTAATTTTGCTCTCAGGATAGCCGACAGGGTATAAAATGTAACCCTCGTTATCCTGAGGCATCAGAGTCTTGCCCTTAACAAAATTAGATAATTTCTTAGGAGGGGCATTAAGTTTGACATTGTCCTCTTTTTGGAAGTGAGAGCACCTAGAGGGGGGGTGAATAGGTGATCCTGCGAAACTTGAAAACTTAAGCCACAAAACTTGGTTAATCGTTAGCACAATAATTGCCAAGTGGCTAGAGAGGAGTCAAAACACAATAACCACAAGAAATCAATCACAGAGATGGCACGGTGGTTATCCCGTGGTTCGGCCAAGACCAACGCTTGCCTACTCCACGTTGTGGCGTCCCAACGGACGAGGGTTGCAATCAACCCCTCTCAAGCGGTCCAAAGACCCACTTGAATACCACGGTGTTTTGCTTGTTTTTTCTCAATCCCGTTTGCGAGGAATCTCCACAACTTGGAGCCTCTCGCCCTTACACTTGAAATTCACAAAGAAGCACAGAGCAAGGGAGGGATTAGCAACGCACTCAAGACAAGAAATCACAGCAACACCACGCACACAAGTCGCAACGAGAGCTCACAACACAACTCAAAGAGTTCACTACTCAACTAGAGCTCTAATTGCTATCGCAAAGAATCAAAGGCGCGGAATCGATGTCTTGGTGCTTAGGAATGTTGTAGGAATGCTTGGTGTTCTCCTTCATGCACCTAGGGGTCCCTTTTATAGCCCAAAGGCAGCTAGGAGCCGTTGAGAGCAATCTGGGAAGGCAATTCTTGCCTTCTGTCGCGTGGCGCACCGGACAGTCCGGTGCACACCGGACACTGTCCGGTGCCCGATTTCTTTCCTTTTTCAGCGAAGTCGGCCGTTGGCAGCCAGAGAGCCGTTGGCGCACCGGACATGTCCGGTGCACACCGGACGGTCCGGTGCCTCCTTCTAGCCGTTGGCTCGGCCACGTGTCCCGCGCAGATCGTGCGGCCGACCGTTGGCCCGGCCGACCGTTGGCTCACCGGACAGTCCGGTGCACACCGGACAGTCCGGTGAATTATAGCCGTACGTCGCCGGTGAATTCCCGAGAGCGGCCACTTCGCTCGAACCAGCCTGGCGCACCGGACACTGTCCGGTGCACCACCGGACAGTCCGGTGCTCCCAGACTGAGCAGATTCTTAGCTGCTCGAGCCAAGACATTTTCAATTGGATTTTTCCTGTTTCCAGCACTTAGACACAATACATTAGTCCATAAAACAATGTACTAAGTCTGAGAAACATACCTTTATCCTTGGTTTGTACTTTGTCCACCATTTTACATTTAAGCACTTATGTTAGACACTAAATCACCAAAATACTTAGAAATGGCCAAGGGCACATTTCCCTTTCAATCTCCCCCTTTTTGGTGATTTATGCCAACACAATATAAAGCAAGTAGAACAAATACATTCAAATAAGAACTCAAATTGTTTTGATTCAATTTTGACATATATGGATCATCCTTTGCCACCACTTGGTTTGTTTTTGCAAATCAAACTCAAATTTCTATCTCTAAGTCAGACACACATGTTAAGACATAAAGAGAGTGATTCCAAGAGAAATTGATTCAAGATTTCAAAAACTCCCCTTTTTTCATAATCAACACTTCTCCCCACAAGAAGCCAACTTTTGACAAGAGAGACAAGAAAAGAGTTTTGACAAACCAAAAAGCTCTATTCTACTATTTTCAAAATCTCTCAAGTGGTAGCTGATCCATTTATCGCTTTGGCCTTTATTTTCTCCCCTTTGGCATCAAGCACCAAAACAGGATAAATCTTGGCCCTTTAACCCCATTGCCTCACCAAAATCTTCAAATAAGAGTACAAAGGCAATAAGAGTATAAAGATGAACTTGGAAAAGTTACTCTTTTCATCGGAGTGCAGTGGAAGTCTTGCATGGTCCAAGTCCACCTTTTCCCTTTCAATCCACCTTTGAGACTAAAACAAGCAAACTCAAGCACATGGTTAGTCTCAAAGGGTCAAGTTGTAACACATCTCCCCCTAAACATGTGCACCACTTTGCAACGGACTTGTGAGGTCCAGGGAGTGTTTGTACAACTTGAGCACCATTATTAAGCAACAAAATGCAGAAGGAACATGATCAAAAGGCATAAATACATGTATGCTACAAATCAATCCAAGTTCCGCGAATCTAGGACATTTAGCTCACTACGCAACCTGCAAAAGGTCTTCTCATCTAGAGGCTTGGTAAAGATATTGGCTAGCTGGTTCTCGGTGCTAACATGAAACACTTCGATATCTCCCTTTTGCTGGTGGTCTCTCAAAAAGTGATGCCGGATGTCTATGTGCTTTGTGCGGCTGTGTTCAACAGGATTTTCCGCCATGCGGATAGCACTCTCATTATCACATAGGAGTGGGACTTTGCTTAGATTGTAGCCAAAGTCCCTGAAGGTTTGCCTCATCCAAAGTAGTTGTGCGCAACACTGTCCTGCGGCAACATACTCGGCCTCAGCGGTGGATAGGGCAACGGAAGTTTGTTTCTTAGAGTTCCATGACACCAGGGACCTTCCTAAGAATTGGCACGTCCCTGATGTACTCTTCCTATCGACCTTACATCCAGCATAGTCAGAATCTGAATATCCAATCACGTCAAAGTTAGACCCCTTTGGATACCAGATCCCGAAGCAAGGCGTAGCGACTAAGTATCTAAGAATTCGCTTCACAACCACTAAGTGACACTCCTTAGGATCGGATTGAAATCTAGCACACATGCATACGCTAAGCATAATATCCGGTCTACTAGCACATAAATAAAGCAAAGAACCTATCATGGACCGGTATGCTTTTTGATCAACAGACTTACCACCTTTGTTGAGGTCGGTGTGTCCGTCGGTTCCCATCGGCGTCTTTGCGGGCTTGGCGTCCTTCATCCCAAACCGCTTTAGCAAGTCTTGCGTGTTCTTCGTTTGGGAGATGAAAGTGCCGTCCTTGAGTTGCTTCACTTGGAACCCAAGGAAGTAGTTCAACTCGCCCATCATCGACATCTCGAATTTCTGTGTCATCACCCTGCTAAACTCTTCACAAGACTTTTGATTAGTAGAACCAAATATTATGTCATCGACATAAATTTGGCACACAAAAAGATCACCGTCACAAGTCTTAGTGAAAAGAGTTGGATCGGCTTTCCCAACCTTGAAAGCATTAGCAATTAAGAAATCTCTAAGGCATTCATACCATGCTCTTGGGCTTGCTTAAGTCCATAGAGCGCCTTAGAGAGCTTACACACGTGGTCGGGGTACCGTTCATCCTCGAAGCCAGGGGGTTGCTCCACGTACACCTCCTCCTTGATTGGCCCGTTGAGGAAAGCACTCTTCACATCCATTTGGAACAACCTGAAAGAATGGTGAGCGGCATATGCTAGCAAAATACGAATGGACTCTAGCCTAGCCACAAGAGCAAAAGTCTCCTCAAAGTCCAAACCTGCGACTTGGGCATAACCTTTTGCCACAAGTCGAGCCTTGTTCCTCGTCACCACCCCGTGCTCGTCCTGTTTATTGCGGAACACCCACTTGGTTCCCACAACGTTTTGCTTGGGACGAGGCACCAGTGTCCAAACTTCATTGCGCTTGAAGTTGTTGAGCTCCTCTTGCATGGCCAACACCCAGTCCGGATCTAGCAAGGCCTCTTCTACCCTGAAAGGTTCAATAGAAGAGACAAAGGAGTAATGCTCACAAAAATTAACTAATCGAGATCGAGTAGTTACTCCCTTGCTAATATCATCCAGAATTTGATCGATGGGATGATCCCTTTGAATCATCGCTCGAACTTGAGTTGGAGGTGCCAGTTGCGCTTCTTCCTCCATCACATGATCATCTTGTGCTCCCCCTTGATCATACGCCTCCTGTTGATGAACCTGTTCATCGTCTTGAGTTGAGGGATGCACCATAGTTGAGGAAGAAGGTTGATCTTGCTCCTTTTGTTCCTGTGGTCGTATATCACCAATCGCCATGGTTCGTATAGCGGCCGTCGGAACATCTTCTTCATCTATATCATCAAGATCAACAACTTGCTCTCTTGGAGAGCCATTAGTCTCATCAAATACAACGTCGCTAGAGACTTCAACCAAACCTGATGATTTGTTGAAGACCCTATACGCCTTTGTATTTGAGTCATAACCTAACAAAAACCCTTCTACAGTGTTGGGGGCTTGTTCTCAAATGCTAAGAGTTAAGAACAAGGCAACACAGAAAATGTTAAGTGTTAAAAATCCTTCGTCCTTCACCACATTATATCCTTTCGGGATATAAAGAATTTCGGACGAAGGTTACGAAGGACATACCTTCGTAAGCATAATAACAAGGGACGAAGTATTCATATAAATCATGAGGTATAAAATAAACATTTAAATGTCAACATAGAATCATTACGAATATAAATGATTTCAAATTTCAAATGTACCTTCGGTCCTGAGGAAGGTGAAAATACAAGTGCGATGCGAAGGCAAAATGACAGGTTCGCGTGAACAGTATAGAGGTACTGTTCATCTATTTATAGACACAGGTCACAGCCTGTGACAAATTACAATTATGCCCCTTACAAAAGTTTACAACATTGACTCAGACCTCTATGGATAAAAAGGTCATTCTATCTCTATGTCGGTTTGTAACGCCGAAGCTCCATGAAAAGGAACCTTCGGCCATCTCCTGGGGACGACTTCAGCCGAAGCTGCTTCTTCGTGTAGGACCTTCGGCGCACCGAAGCATGGCCCCAACATACAGCTTTGGGAGCAAACTTAGAATTTCTACCCTTCTTCACTAGAATGTAGCATTTACTCCCAAATACACGAAAGTACGATACATTGGGTTTGTTACCGGTTAGCAGCTCATACGACGTCTTCTTGAGGAGGCGATGAAGGTAGACCCTGTTGATGGTGTGGCAAGCCGTGTTTACGGCTTCCGACCAAAAGCACTCGGGGGTCTTGAACTCTCCAAGCATAGTCCTCGCCATATCAATGAGCGTCCTGTTCTTCCTCTCTACCACACCATTTTGCTGAGGTGTGTAGGGAGCGGAGAACTCGTGTTTGATCCCCTCCTCCTCAAGAAACTCCTCCACTTGAAGATTCTTGAATGCGGACCCGTTGTCGCTCCTTATCTTCTTCACCTTGAGCTCAGACTCATTTTGAGCTCTCCTGAGGAAGCGCTTGAGGGCCCCTTGGGTTTCAGACTTATCCTGCAAAAAGAACACCCAAGTGAAGAGAGAAAAGTCATCAACAATAACTAGACCATACTTACTTCCTCCTATGCTCAGATAGGCGACGGGTCCGAAGAGGTCCATATGCAGTAGCTCCAGAGGTCTTGAAGTGGTCATCACATTCTTGCTGTGATGTGCTCCTCCCACTTGTTTACCTGCTTGACAAGCTGCACAAGGTCTATCTTTTTCGAATTGCACGTTAGTCAAACCTATCACGTGTTCTCCCTTTAGAAGCTTGTGAAGGTTCTTCATCCCCACATGTGCTAAGCGGCAATGCCACAGCCAGCCCATGCTAGTCTTAGCGATTAAGCATGCATCTAGACTGGCCTCCTCTTTTGCAAAATCAACTAAATAAAGTTTGCCGTCTAGTACACCCTTAAATGCTAGTGAACCATCACTTCTTCTAAAGACAGACACACCTACATTTGTAAATAGACAATTATATCCCATATTACATAATTGACTGACAGATAGTAAATTATATCCAAGAGACTCAACTAAAAACACATTAGAGATAGAGTGCTCATTGGATATTGCAATCTTGCCTAAACCTTTCACTTTGCCTTGGTTCCCATCACCGAATATGATTGAATCTTGGGAATCCTTATTCTTGACGTAGGAGGTGAACATCTTCTTCTCCCCCGTCATATGGTTTGTGCATCCGCTGTCGATAATCCAGCTTGAGCCCCCGGATGCATAAACCTGCAAGGTAAATTTAGGCTTGGGTCTTAGGTACCCAACTCTTGTTGGGTCCTACAAGGTTAGTCACAATTTCCTTAGAGACCCAAATGCAAGCTTTATCACCCTTGCATTTTGCCCCTAATTTCCTAGCAACTATCTTCCTATCCTTTCTACAAATAGCGAAGGAAGCATTTAAAGCATGATAAATTGTAGAGGGACCATTCATAACTTTTCTAGGAACATGAACAATATTCTTCCTAGGCACATGATGAATATTTTTCCTAGGCATATCTCTACCATGCATATAGGAAGAACTGGAAGCATACATAGCATAAGAGTCATAGGCATGTGAATCAAAAGTATTACAACTCCTATGAGACTGTCTTCTATCTTTGTACATAAAAGCATGGTTCTTTTTAGTACTACTTGCCATAGGGGCCTTCCCTTTCTCCTTGGCGGAGATGGGAGCCTTATGGCTTGTTAAGTTCTTGGCTTCCCTCTTGAAGCCAAGCCCATCCTTAATTGAGGGTGTCTACCAATCGTGTAGGTATCCCTAGCAAATTTTAGTTTATCAAAATCACTTTTGCTAGCCTTAAGTTGGGCATTAAGACTAGCCATTTCATCATTTAACTTTGCAATAGAAGCTATGTGTTCACTACAAGCATCAATATCAAAGTCTTTACATCTATTGCAAATAACAACATTTTCTACACAAGTTGTTGATTTACTAGCTATTTCTATCTTAGCATTCAAATCATCATTAATGCTCCTTAGGCTAGAAATCGTCTCATGGCAAGAAGATAATTCACAAGAAAGCATTTCATTTCTTTTAACTTCTAAAGCATGAGATTTTTGTGCTTCTACAAATTTGTCATGTTCTTCATACAACAAATCTTCTTGTTTTTCTAAAAGCCTATTCTTATCATTTAAGGCATCAATTAATTCATTAATTTTATCTACCTTGGTTCTATCTAGGCCCTTAAATAAACATGAATAATCTATTTCATCCTCATCACTAGATTCATCCTCACTTGAAGAAGCATAAGTAGAGTTTCGACTACATACCTTCTTCTCCCTTGCCATAAGGCATGTGTGACGCTCGTTGGGGAAGAGGGATGACTTGTTGAAGGCGGTGGCGGCGAGTCCTTCATTGTCGGAGTCGGAGGAGGAGCAATCTGAGTCCCACTCCTTTCCTAGATGTGCCTCGCCCTTGGCCTTCTTGTAATTTTTCTTCTTTTCCCTCTTGCTCCCGTGTTCCTGGTCACTTTCATTATCGGGACAGTTAGCAATAAAATGACCAATCTTACTGCATTTGAAGCATGAGCGCTTCCCCTTGGCTTTGGTCTTGCTTGGCTGTCCCTTGCAACCCTTAAGCGTCGTCTTGAATCTCTTGATGATGAGGGCCATCTCTTCATCATTAAGTCCGGCGGCCTCAATTTGTGCTACCTTGCTGGGTAACGCCTCCTTGCTCCTTGTTGCCTTGAGAGCAACGGGTTGAGGCTCATTGATTGGACCGTTTAGAGCGTCGTCCACGTACCTCGCTTCCTTGATCATCATTCGCCCGCTTACGAATTTTCCAAGGACTTCTTCGGGCGACATTTTGGTATACCTGGGATTCTCACGAATGTTATTCACCAAATGAGGATCAAGAACGGTAAAGGACCTTAGCATCAATCGGACGACGTCGTGGTCCGTCCATCGCGTGCTTCCGTAGCTCCTTATTTTGTTGATAAGGGTCTTGAGCCGGTTGTATGTTTGTGTCGGCTCCTCGCCCCTTATCATCGCGAATCGTCCAAGCTCGCCCTCCACCAACTCCATCTTGGTAAGCAAGGTGACGTCGTTCCCCTCATGTGAAATCTTGAGGGTGTCCCAGATCTGCTTGGCGTTATCCAAGCCACTCACTTTGTGATATTCATCCCTGCACAATGAAGCTAGAAGAACAGTAGTAGCTTGTGCATTCTTATGAATTTGCTCATTAATGAACATGGGACTATCCGAACTATCAAAGTGCATTCCACTCTCTACAATCTCCCATATACTAGGATGGAGAGAGAACAAGTGACTACGCATTTTGTGACTCCAAAATCCGTAGTCCTCTCCATCAAAATGAGGAGGTTTACCAAGTGGAATAGATAATAAATGAGCATTTGCACTTTGAGGAATATGAGAGTAGTCAAAAGAAAAGTTCGAATTGACCGGTTTCCTTCTCTCGTAGTCGTTGTGGTCGTCGTCCTTTTGGGAGGAAGTAGACTCATCGCTGTCGTCGTAGTAGACGATCTCCTTGATGCGCCTCGTCTTCTTCTTCTTCCCTTCTTTCCGTCTATGGCCCGAGCCGGAGTCGGTAGGTTTGTCGTCCTTCGGCTCGTTGACGAAGGATTCCTTCTCTTTATCGTTGATCACGATACCCTTCCCCTTAGGATCCATCTCTTCGGGCAGTTAGTCCCTTTGTGAAGAGAACGGCTCCGATACCAATTGAGAGCACCTAGAGGGGGGGTGAATAGGTGATCCTGCGAAACTTGAAAACTTAAGCCACAAAACTTGGTTAATCGTTAGCATAATAATTGCCAAGTGGCTAGAGAGGAGTCAAAACACAATAACCACAAGAAATCAATCACAGAGATGGCACGATGGTTATCCCATGGTTCGGCCAAGACCAACGCTTGCCTACTCCACGTTGTGGCGTCCCAACGGACGAGGGTTGCAATCAACCCCTCTCAAGCGGTCCAAAGACCCACTTGAATACCACGGTGTTTTGCTTGTTTTTTCTCAATCCCGTTTGCGAGGAATCTCCACAACTTGGAGCCTCTCGCCCTTACACTTGAAATTCACAAAGAAGCACGGAGCAAGGGAGGGATTAGCAACGCACTCAAGACAAGAAATCACAGCAACACCACGCACACAAGTCGCAACGAGAGCTCACAACACAACTCAAAGAGTTCACTACTCAACTAGAGCTCTAATTGCTATCGCAAAGAATCAAAGGCGCGGAATCGATGTCTTGGTGCTTAGGAATGTTGTAGGAATGCTTGGTGTTCTCCTTCATGCGCCTAGGGGTCCCTTTTATAGCCCCAAGGCAGCTAGGAGCCGTTGAGAGCAATCTGGGAAGGCAATTCTTGCCTTCTGTCGCGTGGCGCACCGGACAGTCCGGTGCACACCGGACACTGTCCGGTGCCCGATTTCTTTCCTTTTTCAGCGAAGTCGACCGTTGGCAGCCAGAGAGCCGTTGGCGCACCGGACATGTCCGGTGCCTCCTTCTAGCCGTTGGCTCGGCCACGTGTCCCGCGCAGATCGTGCGGCCGACCGTTGGCCCGGCCGACCGTTGGCTCACCGAACAGTCCGGTGCACACCAGACAGTCCGGTGAATTATAGCCGTACGTCGCCGGTGAATTCCCGAGAGCGGCCACTTCGCTCGAACCAGCCTGGCGCACCGGACACTGTCCGGTGCACCACCGGACAGTCCGGTGCTCCCAGACTGAGCAGATTCTTAGCTGCTCGAGCCAAGACATTTTCAATTGGATTTTTCCTGTTTCCAGCACTTAGACACAATACATTAGTCCATAAAACAATGTACTAAGTCTGAGAAACATACCTTTATCCTTGGTTTGTACTTTGTCCACATTTTACATTTAAGCACTTGTGTTAGACACTAAATCACCAAAATACTTAGAAATGGCTCAAGGGCACATTTCCCTTTCAGGAAGCCAATGCCATCCTTGATGCATGGGTGTCTCCCACTATAAAGCATACTACGAGCAAATTTAAACTTTTCATTTTCAAGTTCATGCTCGGCAATTTTAGCATCTAATTTTGCTATATGATTATTTTGTTGTTTAATTAAAGCCATGTGATCATGAATAGCATTAATATCAACATCTCTACATCTAGTACAAATAGAAGTGTGCTCAACGGTAGATGTAGATGGTTTGCAACATTTTAATTCTACAACCTTAGCATGCAATATATCATTTTTACTTCTAAGGTCCGAAATAGCAGCATTGCAAACATCACAATCTTTAGCCTTAGCAAGCAATTTTTCATTTTCTTCTCTAAGGCTAGCAAGAGAAATGTTCAATTCTTCAATCTTAGCAAGCAAATCATCATTATTATTTCTAAGATTGGGAATTGAAACATTACAAGCAATAGAATCAACCTTAGCTAACAAATTAGTATTCTCATTTCTAAGGTTGTCTATAGTCTCATGGCAAGTGCTTAGTTCACTAGACAATTTTTCACATTTTTCAATTTCTAGAGAATAAGCATTTTTAACTTTAACATGCCTTTTGTTTTCCTTGATTAGGAAGTCCTCTTGGGAGTCCAAGAGATCATCCTTCTCATGGATGGCACTAATTAATTCATTTAATTTCTCTTTTTGTTGCATGTTTAAGTTGGCAAAAAGGGTACGCAAATTATCTTCCTCATCACTAGCATTATCATCACTAGAGGATTCATATCTAGTGGAGGATTTAGATTTAACCTTTTTCTTTTTGCCGTCCTTTGCCATGAGGCACTTGTGGCCGACGTTGGGGAAGAGAAGTCCCTTGGTGACGGCGATGTTGGCGGCGTCCTCGTCGTCGGAGGAGTCGCTAGAGCTTTCGTCGGAGTCCCACTCACGACAAACATGGGCATCGCCGCCCTTCTTCTTGTAGTATTTCTTCTTCTCCTTTCTTCTCCCCTTCTTGTCGTCGCCCCTGTCACTGTCACTAGAAATAAGACATTTTGCTATAAAATGACTGGGCTTACCACACTTGTAGCAAACCTTCTTGGAGCAGGGCTTGTAATCTTTCCCCCTCCTTTGCTTGAGGATTTGGCGGAAGCTCTTGATGACGAGCGCCATTTCCTCGTTGTCGAGCTTGGAGGCGTCGATGGGTGTTCTACTTGGTGTAGACTCCTCCTTCTCTTCCGTCGCTTTGAATGCGACTGGTTGAGCTTCGGACGTAGAAGGACTGTCAAGCTCGTTGATCTTCCGTGAGCCCTTGATCATAAATTCAAAGCTCACAAAATTCCCAATCACTTCCTCGGGAGTCATTAGTGTATATCTTGGGTTGCCACGAATTAATTGTACTTGAGTAGGGTTAAGGAAAATAAGTGATCTTAAAATAACCTTAACCACCTCGTGGTCATCCCATTTTTTGCTCCCGAGGTTGCGCACTTGATTTACCAAGGTTTTGAGCCGGTTGTACATGTCTTGTGGCTCCTCCCCTTGGCGAAGACGGAAGCGACCGAGCTCCCCCTCGATCGTTTCCCGCTTGTTGATCTTTGTGAGTTCATCACCCTCGTGCGTGGTTTTGAGCCAATACAGTGTCCGGTGCGCCAGCCACGTCACCAGGTCGTTGGGTTCTGACCGTTGGAGCTCTAACTGTTGGGCCCGCCTGGATGTCCGGTGGCACACCAGACATGTACTGTAGAGTGTCCGGTGCGCCTCTTCGCGCGTGCCTGACTTCTGCGCGCTCTGGCGCACATTTAATGCTTCTGCAGGTGGCCGTTGGCGCGAAGTAGCCGTTGCTCCGCTGGCTCACCAGACAGTCCGGTGTACACCGGACATGTCCGGTGAATTATAGCGGAGCGAATTCCCGAAGCTGGCGAGTTCCAGAGTCGCTCTCCTTTGGGGCACCAGACACTGTCCGGTGTACACCGGACAGTCCGGTGAATTATAGCGGAGCGCCTCTGGATTTTCCCTAAGGTGAAGAGTTCAACGTGAAGTCCCCTGGTGCACCGGACACTGTCCGGTGCAGACCAGGGCACACCTCGGTTATCCCTTGCTCTCTTTTGTTGAACCCAATTCTTGGTCTTTTTATTGGCTAAGGTGTGAACCTTTGGCACCTGTATAACTTATACACTAGAGCAAACTAGTTAGTCCAATTATTTGTGTTGGGCGATTCAACCATCAAAATCAATTAGCAACTAGGTGTAAGCCTAATTCCCTTTCAACGACCACGGGCACAACCAAATTTATTCAACTAGATGGAGCCGAAGGCTGAAGGTACTGTTGAGGACTTGTTCTCAAATGGTATGAGTTAAGAACAAGGCAACACAAAAAATGTTAAACGTTAAAATCCTTCGTCCTTCGAAGCATTATTTCCCTTGGGATATAATGATTTTCGGACGAAGGTTATGAAGGACATACCTTCATAAGCGCAACATATATCAATGAAGAAGGAATCATATGAAGATATAAGAGATAACATGAACAATTATATATTATTATCAACTCATTTCTATTTTATTATTATGGAAAAATAGAAATAATATCAAATTACAAATGTACCTTCGGCTTGAAAGAAGGTAAGGGTACAAGCGTGACGCAAAAGCAAAATGCCAAGTCAGTGTGAACAGTACGAGCCTATTTATAGGCACGGGTCGCAGCCCATGTAAAATTACTTCCAGGTCTTTTGCATTTGATAATAACTTTATAGTAATTTATCGGGGCTTAGATAGTCTTTTCCTTTTTAAGTTGGTTTCCTTTTTTCTATCAACATGCTGAAGCTTCCTTGCGCACAGCTTCGGCTCTGTTCCATCCTTCGTTCTCCTTGTGTTTCTTCATACATCGATTTTGACATGTCTGAAGGGTCCATGTCCGAAGGTATCTGTTCATGTATTACACTCCAGAAACATTGTCAAATCACGTTTTTAGGACTTTCGGAAGCCGAAGGCCCCAACAGTAGCCACTCACAATATTAATTTGTTAGGATAATAAATTCAGATTGCTTGACTGTTCGCGTGGCTACGGCCCAGATTTGTATTCATGCCTAATAACAACAACTAAAAAGGCCACGAGCCCAACTTGCATCGCTCACAGCCTTACCTGATCCTTGACAATTCTGCTCCCTCGCCGCCGCCGCCGCCGTCCGCCCGTCGTCGCTGCGCTTCGGTACCCGCGAAGCAAGGCCCCGCCTCCCGTGTACCCGCCGCCGAAGAAGGGAGAGGAGCAGATGAAGGCGGGGAGGAAGAACCTGCGGCGGGCGTGCGACGAGGGCGCCGCCGTCACGCTCGCCGAGGGAGAGAGCATCATGCAGGTCCTCACGCTGCGCGGCTCCAACGTCATCGAGGTGAGAGGCGCTTATCGATGCTTCCCGGTTTCGTCGCGCACCGTCTAGTTTATTTCGCTAACCGGCGTGCTTCCTTCCTTGCGTGCTAGGTGATGGACGGCGTGGGCGTCAGGTCCCTGGCCTTGTTCCCCGCCAAGTTCCAGAAGAGCTTCTGGATCAAGAACGGTGAGTGACGAGCGAGGAGTCTATCAGTTCTCCTCGACTGGTCCGGCTTTACGATACGGCTATTCTGATTCTGAGCCTCTGTGTCCGCTCTGAATCCGCAGGGAGTTTCGTGGTCGTCGATGCCAGCGGGAGGGACCAGGCGCTGGAATCGGGGAGCAAGATCGCGTGCGTTGTCTCGCGAGTCCTCTTCCACGAACAAGTTCGGGCCCTGCAGAAGTCTGGTAACTGGTAGGTTTTTGGGTTCTTCTGATGCTGGATAATGGCAAGTACTCACAGCTCTGGCTTAACAGTCCAATCGAAAATTGGGATCTTGCTACTCTTTCGTGCAATTTTTGACTACTCGCAGCTCTGTAGTATGTCTAATTGTTTGCCTCATGCCTCAAGAAAGGTTAACCAAATGCATTCCATTCGATGCACATGATGAATGGTCTCCTACGTGTTAACTAATTGATCGAGTGTACATGAAAAAATAAAAAAGGAAGAATCAACATGCAGTCTCCGTGTACAATTGACGCAGGGTTGCTGAATTTTGCTCATCTTGACATATGGAGTCGGGTCTTCTGACCAGTTCGTCCCTTCTTATGTTAGGCCGGCCATTTTCAACTCAGCTCCGAATGAAGCTTCAGAGGCGGGAGCACAAGCACATGCTGCCCAGGTTGACGAGGAAGCAGACTCCGATGATGAAGACGACGATCTTCCACCACTTGAGGCGAACACGAACAGGAATAGGCCGTACGAGTTGTATTCTGATTCAGACACTGGTTCTGACGCTTGAAAAGTACCAAGGCCATCCTGTGCGTTTTGTCTCCAAGGTATTCGTGATGTGTGAATGGAATAACTGGACCTGGATTCATATGTGCCATGTCATGTATGTTAGTTAGCATGCTGTTATTCTGCAATGGAATCTGTGTTTTCTGCTACTAGTCATTACTTTTAGTTAAAAGGCGCTGGGGTTTGAGCCCCTCTCCGGGTTTCACGGCCATCAGACTGCGCCTCCTTGCGACGCGTGAAAAGCTAGCGCGGACGCGAAATTTTCATCAAATGCCGTTGAGAAGCAAAGTCCGCTCTCCTCTCAGCGCAGCACAGCACAGCAGCAGTCCTCTCTCCTGCTGCTCTCTTGTCCGACGGTGCTGACCACTGCTTCGGCGAGGAGCTCGACACCGACCAGGACACGGAGTTCCACTGTTACGACAACAACCACGTCAGAGTTGACGTTGACGTCCTCCCCACCTCCGAGTTCGACATCGAGCAGCCGTTCTTCCGCACCTCCTGCGTCGAGGATGCGTATGCGCAGCCCCACCACCAATTTCTCACTGACGGGCTCATGCCCCAGCACTCGATGGCTCCACCATGGTGCTATCGAGCGGCGACGTCGACTACCACGCCATCGGCTGCATCGATTACTCCACCAACTCCGGGGTGTGATCCGTCGGCTGCTAACTGTGCAGCAGCTACCTCAAGCATAAAGGAGAAGGTGCTTGCCAACACGCCCACCAAGTGTTCGATGTTGGTCCTCAACCGTGGCGCCTACTCCGTCCCCAACCCTCCTCAAGCTTTGCCGGTTGGATTCGCACGCTCCACTCCGTCTGCTCCGGCTCTGGTCCCTGGCGCCGCCGCGAGTTCACCCCTCCTGAACCGGGCACCGTTGTCTCACCACGATGTCTGGTATCTGCATGCTGTGTACCAAACAATGGTAGGAGCGAGTGTTGAAGCGGCTCTGGTCCCTGGCGCCGCCGCGAGTTCACCCCTCCTGAACCGGGCACCGTTGTCTCACCACGATGTCTGGTATCTGCATGCTGTGTACCAAACAATGGTAGGAGCGAGTGTTGAAGCAGCACTGGCTGTACTGGACTGCAAGCGCTGGGTGAAATGGTGGATCCTCAGTAACGAGTCTGATGACCAGAGGTTGAAGTTGGAGTTGTACACATATATCATGGTCATGGCGCTCTGCTGGGACTTGTTTGGCGCCGGAACAGAGACCACATCGGTCACAACTGGCTCCTTTTCGTGCAATCCTTTTTTGCTGTGTCTCATATCACGCCAAGGGGGTGATGATTGCTTGGCAGAGTCATTAGAAGATGTAGCTTCTATTTCATCAGAACCACCAGATTGATTAGAAGTTGTAAGGCTATCGTCCTGGTCAGCCTCAACGTCCTGATTCAAAGGAGGATCACATCTTCTCGGAGATGAAGCTCCTGTTTCATGAGATGAGTTGTCATTACCACCTTCTTTGCGAGCTTCTTTGTTGACCGCTTGCTGCTTTTTCTCTGGATCCTTAACTGGTGTTTTAGGTAGTGTTTGGTTGAGGAGTCAAGTAGAACAGAGCCGTTCCATCCCTGATTCTAGGAACGGAGCCGCTCTGTTCTGTGTTTGGTAATCTGGAACGGAGCGGCTCTGTTTTTTTGTTTGGTTGCAGAGTGAATGGAGCGGAGCGTGACTGTGAGAGCGGGATGGGAACGGAGCGGCTCTATCCAGTTGATTTTTTGGAGCGGAATGGTTCCGGATCTGAGGAGAATATTTCCTAATTGGAGCCATTCCGTTCTAGTTTCTTTGTAACCAAACAACAACAAAACTGGAACAGAACGGTTCTGTTCTACTTGGCTCTTCAACCAAACACTAGGTTATTGTTATTCTGGAGCACTGAATGTTTATTAATGGATGCAGGATCAGAGTTCTGGAAAAGAACCTTCTCTGTAGCAGTCCCTGGTTGAAAGTTGGTTTCATATTTACTTCCTTGATTAGCACCATTGTAGCTTATAGAAAGTAAAACACTGGCAGATGGCAAAGTCAGATCCCCATGAATATGGTCCTTTTCCACTGACCCAATATTTGCAGAGATAGCTTCCAGATCTTGGGTTACTTTCTCACCCCTTTCCTGTTGCAGAGCACTCAAATGAGCTTTCCTGCTGTCAGGCTGTGAAATGGTTGTATCCTGTGCAGTTATGCACTCAGGCAAATGCTCAGATTCAGATGCATCTGTTGGTAAGACATCGCTGATTCTGTCAAAACCTGGAGTTACTGTGGCATGAGTGCTAGGTCCTTCACGAATGGAAACCTTAGATGACTGATTGCTGGAGCCACCACCATCTGCCCCATCTCCATCAGCACAGTAAGATAGAATTGGAGATTTTCGCTTACAAGATTTTGGTCCAACTATAACAGTATGGTCATGTTTATCCTGCTGGAAAAGGGCTCAGTAATGCTTCCCTGCAAAGGTACATCACATCCATCTGAAGCAAGCACAGATCCAACAGACATGTTCCCCTCCACAATAGGACTCCTTTCTGAGGACCTAGCGCCTAGACCAACATCATCTATAGTATCTTCTTGCGGAGGGACGTAAAACCTGCTTTCAGACATACACGGTTGGTGAAAAATAAAAATACCTGATGAAACAAAGAACAGTTACAACTCTAATGTAAATACTTGATGAAACAAAGAACAGTTACAACTTAAATGTAAATTATGTTTAGTCTCTCTGTGTTTCACCTGATCATTGCTTTAATGCTCTTCTGTTTTCTGGAAGATTCATTCCTTGAAGTAGTAATTGTGCTAAATGATTTAATCAAATTCTTTACTAAATTTTAATACAACATGAACAATTGTTCGCTCCTTTTACCTCGCACTGGATAGGGCGCCCGAAGGGCGCCGCCTGTTCTAGTTCAGCTAGATCAAGGAAGCTGGGTTTGTTTCCACTGAAGCCGCCGCTCCCGACCTGGAAAGGTCCAAGTCCGAATGGTGGGAAGAGAATCGTCCTTGCCGTAGTTGCAAGAATTTTATGACCTTGCACCGTGACGGCGATCGTCGCGGAAAACTCGGATGGTTTGAGCCTTTGAGGTCAAAACCAGAGGGTCTTTTTTTGGGGTTAGCTTGGAATGTGAAACTGTGGACGGGGACGGCAGCTTTCATTTATACTATTTAATTATCCAGCGATGATCGTTTGAGCAAGTCAGACAGTGGGACTGGCTGGTACACGCAGAAGATGGAGAAAAAGAACGAATTGGTCTTGGTTGATTTGATCATCTCCGGAAACAAAGGAAAAAGCACGCTCGTGTAATCTCCGCGAAACATGTACAAAATTTCCGAAACTACACGACAGCCGAAGCAAAGAAGGCGCCGGCGGTCACCAGAAGGCGCGCTTCCGCCGGAAGCGCCTGGCCGTGGCGAGGAGGCCAACGCCGAGGCACACGGCCCACACGCCCACCTCCATCGCCCACCGCACCGTCTCCATCTCGACCTCCTGCTCCTCCTCCTCCGCGTCCCCGACCACCTCCCACCCGTCGTCGCCGCCGCACTCGCAGCGGCACCAGCCGCCGAGGCCCGTGGTGGCGTCCTCCTCCGGTATCCCCTCCAGCCGGGTGGCTCCGCACTGCATCCGGCCCCGGCCGGCCGCGCGGGCCCTGTCCCGCATCAGCACGCCGCCCTCCGCGAGCACCACTACCTCCGCCACGCACACCTCCGGTGAGGCCGGCGCCCGGCGGCACTCCACGCGCCACCCCCCCTCGCGCCGCGCGGAGAAGACGCCCTCCGCCGCGACCTCCTCCCCGGCGGCGGCGGCGAGCACCTCGAACCGCGCGCCCTCGGCGGCGGCGACGCGGTCGGCGCTCGCGTACGCGTCGGCGGCGACCCGGCGGAGCGTGACCTTGGCGGGCGCGGCTGGCGGGAGCGCGCGGCCGTTGAGCCCCAGCGCCGCGCCCCCGATGGCCGGGTGGTAGGCCAGCGTGAGCTCCGCGGGCGCCGTGGCGGAGCAGGAGGAGAGGCGGAGGTAGAAAGCGCGGATGTCGAGGCGCCGGGACGGGGGCGGGCGGAGGAAGCCGCCCTCTATCGCCGTGGCGCGGCACATCGCGGAAACCGGTCGCTGAACCTGCGTCGGCTTGATGCTGTCCTCGTGATCACCGAAGGGCAAGGCAGCTTGTGCTCTGCTGGGATCTTTTGCTAATAAAGCGGAGCGCGGGGGCGATAGGCGTCGGGTCGTCCCGTGGTTTTCCGCGTGGCGCCCGGGGTTTTCTTTTCGTGGCTGAGTCGGCCGAAACGGAGCACACGGTTTGGTTTGTATAGCTTTGCTGTGAGTTCCCGACTTTTGTCTCTGCCTGCAGCAGCTGGGGTTCACGTGGGCGGCAGCAGCTGGGCTGGGCAGCGTTTAGCTGACGTCTGCGTGATAGAGATTCCGTCCAGGCTGGCTGCACGGGACAGGTGTGCACTAAGCCTGAAACATGTCACCACCAGGCTCGACTCCAGCCTTGGTAGGCGTATGGCCTCCATGCCACCGTAGCGGACCCTCGCCGCGTGGAGCCAAATTCTGTTTTCCCCGACGCACACGCACTGTTGTTTCCTGTTGCGGCAACATAGCTTTCAAATTTTACAAAAGTATCACAAACGACAATGCAGCAGCATAGACACAGGAGAAAAACACTGATACTCCTAATATGCAGCTAATTCTGTCCGTTCCTGTAAACAAGCTGGCTAATTCATCACTGCAGCAATGTAGTGAGTGGGACTCAGCCAAAAGTTGAGCCAGCCACCGCCGGTACACATACAACACACGCAATCAACCATCATCATCTCGTCTACCTAACCCACCCTCTGGTCTTGTTCCCGCCGCCCGGTTGCTGCTTGGCGCCGCCGGCTCTGGAGCTCGGAGCCGCCGCCGCCGCCTTGTGCGTGGCCGCGGCAGCCGCCCTGGACGACGCCGTCGACCTCACCAGATTCTTCACCTGGGGAGGAGGCTCCGTCGACTTCCTCTTCAGCCTCGCCTCGCGCTCGGCCGGCAGGCTCCTCTTCCTCCCACCGTTGTTAGTGTTCTCTTGCTCGCCGCCGCCGATGGACGCGTTCCTCGCCTCGCCTTTCCTCTTCCTCTCGTTGCAAGCCGCTTCAGGGGCCTCAGGAGTGTTCTCCGCGTGAGCCAGCTGCTTGTTCAGGGAGTTTGAGATACTCAGGACGTGGTTCTCCTTCTCGCTCATCACCTTCGCGTTTACAGGAGTCGCGACGACGACGCGGGACTCCACCACTGCCGTCATGTTTGTGTCCCGCTCCTTCGCCTTGCTTTCAAGTTCTCTTAGCTGACATGTGGAGACGCCAAGCTCCGGGTTATTCAAGATCTCTTAAATAAACGCACTACTGAATTGTAGCAGCTGTGAGAAAGAAGGCTACCTTAATCTGAAGCATTGACTCGGTTCTCTGAGTCTCCAGCAGCTCATGTCCTATTTCCCTTGCCTGCGTTTTTGGGGGCGATCAGCTAGCACCTTATCTGGAAACATGTACTGGAATCAAAGATAGATTACCTTTAGTTCCGCAACTGATCGCTGGTGTTCCTGTTCCTTCAGCTTCAGCTCCAGCTCTTTGATCTACGAAAAAATAAAAGAAAAAAAAATTATAAAACAAATCCAAACATGTTGACAAATCCCAATATTATCTCCCTTGTGAAGTAGAAATCAAATGAAGCACGACATTCAAGGAGTCACCTTTAGTTCTGCAACAGATCGCTGGTGTTCTTCTTCCTTCAACCGTAGTTCCATCTCTTTGATCTGACGAAACAAATAATAATAATGATAAGACCAATTCATTTACCAGGTCTGAAGATAACATCTTTGTAGAACTCACACTTAATTCCACGGCTGATCGGTCTTGTTGTTGTTCCTTCAACTTGACCTCCAACTCTTGCATCTGAGAAAAAAAAAACATAAAGCCCAGTTCGAGCCTGCTAAATGCAATTGAACATTTACTTGTAAATTACCGTTTGCTTAAGAAGTGCAACCTCAGATTCTGATTGTTGTGGTTGTCTAAGCTTGCATTCTAAGTCCACAATCTGAAAAGGGATGAGCATGGGAACATAAAGATTTCAAGTCTGCTAAGTAAGAACCTGTAAGAACACTAACTATTCATGCTCCTAGCATGCAAACAGCAGTAACTACTTTCACTCGTACCTTCTGCTGAAGTACATTACACATTTCTTCCTTCTCTTTTAGTTTTCCAGAAAGCTGCCGTTGCTGTTTCTCTGATGTAATTTGATACTGTGCCTTGGAATCTAACTGACCCTCGAGCTCTTTCACCTACGCAAGCAAAGGCCGTCAGACACAAATGAAAAACAATAACCAAGAAATACCGGAAGGACCAACTCTTCAAATAATACCCTCATCAATTATGTACCTTCTCTTGCAAGTTTTTGCAAAGTTGCTCTTTCCCTTTGGCTTTGCTCTCCAAATTTTGTAAGTTTTCTTCTAGCTTTCTCAAAGAATCATCCTTAAGTCTGAGTTCTTGCTTAGCTCTTTCAAGCTGACATTTATTCAGCAGGGGAAAAAAGGTAAATATATCAATAGACCAAGCTTCAACCAAGTTGCTAAGCACAGTGTGCAAGATAATCCTGAAAGTTAAACTTACGAAAATGCACAACTAAAACTCACCGTCTGTTTGGTCTTTTGAAGTTCAGCAGTATCGACTTGCTTCTTTGCTGGTCCCAATTCAATACGCCGAACACGGCTAGCGAAGTTTAGTGAACTCAATGTTTCCGAAACATCATTATCGGATGGGCTAATTTGCACAAACATTAATGCTTTTGAGTCTCCTCCTATTACCAATGGCAAAAGCACATAAAAGAAAATTAATCATGTGGCCAAGTGAGGAAAAAGTTAGACATTATCATGGCAATGGTTTTCCCTGAACAAGCAGATCATCTTACCTAGAGAATCTTGCAGCAAGTGTGTCAATTTAGAATTTCTGACCAGATAAGGCACATAAATAGTGAGCGATAGAACAAATGAGTTAAATAGTTACATATGCAGTTATATGAATACACAAACCTGTAGGGTATATGGCTGTTTTTTGTAGCAAGAGCTGAAATGACATCACCCAATGCAGAAAGTGATCTGTTAATATTTTGTGCTTCCTTAAGTCGTTCGCCTTGCACGTCAGTCTTGGCTAAACGCTCACTTCCAGCCAAATCTACAAGCCAAAGCTTACTACTTGTACACTCTCCATTAAGCTGGTTCTTAGCCCTCACCGTGATGCATAGCATGCTGAAGAAAAAGTTATAATAAAGATTAAAAGAAGAACCATTTGACATCAAGCAATCAGCCAACGAATAAAAAAGGATATTATATGAAAACAGTGTCCAACCAGTGGGAGCGACTGCTGTGCTCATTAACATTGTTTGAACCAACAGCCCTTGCATTGCTTCCAGTTTGCAAAACTTTCCAAACCTCATTTATGTTCTCAATTTTGGCCTCCACTAACCCAGGGACATGATTTTGTCCTTCACTGTTTGGCTTGATCTCCAGCCTAAATGCAAAACGTGAATGTTGAGTTAACACGAGCTCCTACTACTATAAACAAAAAACCAGGACCTGAAGATAATTTTTTGTACTTTTTAGATGGAGAAGTGGCAAGAAGGTCTCTGATTTGTTCATTGTAAACCTCAAGAACGCTAACAGATAAGTCATATGTGACACTTTCTTTCCTCTCCTCTGCAATATTGAACAGTTCTTCCAGAGTTCTGTAGTTAACACCCCTATTACTCTCAGTCCCTTCCATGGTAAAAGTCTTTCCTGTTCCTGTTTGTCCGTAAGCAAAGATGCATACATTGTAGCCATCTAAGACAGATGTGACCAGTGGAGACGCGTCGGCATACACAATATCTGTTCATTAATTCAAGTTGCACATTAGACAACAGAAGTCATATAAGGTAAGTTGTTTGAACATAATAGATTAGCACTCTTGCTTTTTAGAAAAAACATGTACAAGTACCCAGCTAGCAATCTTCTTATAATATTAAACTCAAATAACTGAATGTGTAGACTATTGTGTCTAACAGTGACAGGATAACCACTGTAAATGTTTTTTAGCCAAACATGTACAAGTGCCCAGCTAGCAATCTTGTCTTCGTAATGTAAAACTCAAATAACTGAACTTGTATACTATTGTGTCTAAAACAGTGACATGATTGCAATTGTAAAATAAAATACAGCTTCATTCAAACATCAAAGTTATCACTAATATACCTTGATCATCCTTTGGCGTGAAGACTCTATCAAACTTAAAGGTCTTTTTAGTTGTTCCGCCATTTGTAATTACAATGTCACCATCACTGGATCCATCAAAATCCACTACACATTTCTGACCCGATGACACCTCATCTTTGCTTAAGGGCCGGCATCTACAAAAAACCCTTATATTTCCTGAAATAGTTGAGAAGACAAATAGAATGAAAATACAAAATTCATTCTCTCAGGTAAATGTTAAGAGTAAGAACAAAGAACTAGATGCACAAAGGATAATAGATACCTTTTGTCTCCTGAACAATATTATGAAGTTTCTTCCTCTTATCCATCTCTTCATAGTACTTCAATTTTAAATCTTCACACTGTGCAACTGCAATAATTAAACCATACAGTGTTTATTTTTAAGTTGCAAGGCTGCAAAATTACACTTCAGAAGTTCAAATGTTACCTAGGCCCTTAACAGCCCCGATCATCTTGCTCAAATCAGGAATTGCATTCGCGCAATCATGTGCTTCAAGGGACAACAATTGCTGCTCTTGTTTCATGGCCTGTGGATTAAGGTGTGAAAAAATATACAAGTTATTCTAGAAGTTGCATGCATTAAACCAGCTTTACCTTTATTTTCCTTTCCAAATTAGATATAGCAGCAACCCACAATTTCTTGTCATTTTTGTACTTACGAGAAACATTTCTTAGTTGGTCGCTCTCTCTACCAAGAGTTTGCACTGTCAAAAAATGGATAAAAGCTGTGAGCATATGCAACCAATTAACATTTGAAGAGGATCACTAAACTGGCATGATCCATACCAAGATTCTCCATTTCAGCACCCTTTTGGTGAAGCTCTATTTTCAGTCTCCCAAGCTCCACGTTGGTAGTGTCTACTGAAGACCATGCCATATAGCACTCATTGGACTTCATAGTGCATTGGCTGGTGAGCTCCTCAATCTGCTTCTCATACTTTGAGATCAGTTTACTTGTCCTAGTCTGCATGCTCATAGAAAGACCATGCATAAGTATCATAAAATCGCATATGAAGCTGCAACATCATGTGAAAGTTCTGACCTGTGTAGTTGAGACATCAATATCAGATGAACATCTTTTGCACAAGACATTGCCATCTGTAACCGAGTTTGCTGCCACGAGTGTAAGACCAAGATTATCACTCAGAAAAAAATAAGTAAATTGCACCAAATCAACTCCTTACCTGATAAAAGTGGTGCTTTGCGAATACAGATACCACAAACCATGGGACTTCCTCTTACTCCTTTGAAATTGATCATAACAGCACCATTCATCTCAACAGTAACCCTAATATCACGCACTTGAAGGGCCCTGTTCCCTCCAACTACAGCATATACATCGAGCTGAGACAGTATCTGTGGATTCAAAAGTGATGATTTTTTTAGCTGAACCTGAATAGAAATAATGGGAGACAGTTATAAGTTTTAATTAACAAGCTAGCATATTTGCCTTTTCGTCCTGCACCAGGACATCAAACATGCTAATTCCTTTTGGCCCACACGTGTATAGAATTTCAGCAAAATGCAGATCTAGAAAATAAGCTCCGGGGGCAAGACCGTCGAACTTGTAGCTGAAACTGCCGTATCTTGCTGAGTGATAAATAAATGGACAATCACCACCTTCGGCTATGCTCTCATTTGTTTCTATCACATCCCCTCCTTCAAAGAATGAATCACCAGAAACCTTCACACAGGGATCACAGCTTTCGATTGCACCACCACCAGCATTAATGAAGAGAACACAGTCATCTGCTTCATCACAGGCAACAGAGGAGAGTATGAGGTGTCTGGGGCTACCAGAGACATAAAACGCAAATCAATTTCTTGATTCTTGATGCAAAGGCAGCGTCCACCAGTTTCGTGTCAAGGAAACAGTGTTTCATCAGGTCTGATGTAAAATCTGGCTGTAAGTAGATTAGTTGGAGAATGACAAATTCACAAAACCTATCAATCCACTAAATCTGGACAGATCTAGCTTCTAAATCTCTCGGGCGGAAGGAATCAATTTGGTGAGACATCGTTCTTAGGGTTTCTTCCCCCGACCTCCATCAAGTCTCTCCTACGGAGAAGAGACTCCGGACCCTGCAGAGCCCAGGGCACCGAGCTAGAACTAGGCGAGAGAGGGCACCGAGCAAGAACTACGCGGGAGGAAGGTTTTCGAAACAGCACCTGAACGGCAATCAGCCAGCCTGAGTCCAGACATGACGACGCGCGGCCCGGGCACGAGAATCATGGACTCCGCCATCTCCTGCGGCGAAGGAACCGGGGTCGAGGCCGAGGTAGCCTCGTCGTCGCGGCCGGGGCTGGCGCAAGCCGCCGGGTCCGGGTGCTTCTCCCCGTCAGCGGTCCACGAGAAGTCCATGGGGTCACCGCCGCATCCGTCGCCGGGGAAAAGCGCCTCCGCGCCTTCCATTGGGTTGGATCCGAGAGCTTGGGAGGAGACGCACGGCTGCTATCTTCTGGATATGGATTTGTCGGAGGAGAAGCGAAATGCCTTTGGTTGCTTTCCTCCTTTGCTTGCCCCGCGATTGGAATTTGAACAAGTGAAATAACTCATACTACGGTCGACCGTTGGGAGTCGAGCTTCAGTGGGCTTGTGCTTCTTGGGCCGTCGGTGCCGCAGGCCTAGCCAAAGCACTTTTTTAGTGGGCTCGTGGGACAGAGCGTTGTAAGGCCCGTGAGATCATAAACTCGAGGAGCTCCAACTGTAAGGCCTGTGAAACCTAGTTGAATGCTCTGGTATCGGTGGTTGGTTGGTTTGTTGTCTTACTTACCCCAATTTATCACGTCTAAGGTTAGATAAGTTTAATTGAGTTAGTCATTTGTTTTGTTTAGAGCCACAGTTGTAGTAAGAATTTTCTCCTGCTACGTAGATCTCACTCGTCAATGACTTGTAAAAGTAGGGAAGATTCCCTTAGACGTGCCAAACTATGGCGCGAAATTTGAATGCCTAACCTTAGGCACCTTAGACAAGCGTAGTATAAAAATGTATGGAAATTTTTGGCAACTTAGGTATAGAACCAAACATGCCCTAATCTTCAGCAGCGACAGAATGCAGTGGCCTACAAGTCAATTGAACTGCTGAAGATATTTCTCATAATATAAGAACACCTCTACAATGCATCTAATTTGACGAGCACTTTATAAATGCATTAAAAGGTATGTAACATTATTCAACACCGCACACAACATCATCTAAGCTATGATTGTGAAATGCATGTTACAATAAAATTTTTAGCATTAGCAACCGATAATTACATGAATATCTTACAAGCTTTCCAGTCTCCTTTCAGTATTTGGATACCAAGTTGAAGTACTTCGTCATCGAATCGACACTTCAAAAGTTTTTAGTACACCTCTCCATATTCAATGGATCATTGTAAATACTGGGACCTAAACCAGATGTATTGTCTTCTTGTAGCAACTTAGAAAATTGTTTACCAATGCTTGGGGTCGTGCTGAAACTATCAACAGCTATGTGAGATGTCTTCAACCTCTTCTCGGACTGATGAGGTGGGTTGATTTCAATTTGCATAGGTTGAGACTATGGGCAATCAAGAAGATCAGATTTGATATAATTGAACACACATTCCAATGTAAGCACACCGTCAGCAATAATTTCCCATCCTTTCTACATTAAAAAAAAATGACAAGTGTAAAAGGTCCAAATATAAAAATAATATGAATGATTGCAATATGGATTCCACTATTATCTTATGATCATGGTATGCCTTTTCCATGTCCTCAACTACAGCTCTTAAGTAACCTACATTCATGTCATGTGCCCAGTTAAAGATTTTTAAGTGTTCTAGTACAACACTATCAATAGCTCTCCACCCTTCACCTATTTTATGACAACCTTACATGTAGGGCTGGAAAATAAGCTCGAGGCTCGCGAGTCGGCTCGAGCTCGAAGCGGCTCGGCTCAGCTCGGAGCGGCTCGCGAGTCTCGAACGAGCCGAGTTGGCTCGTTCCAGCTCGCGAGCCTTACAAAATTGATCAATTTATATAATAATAATAAATATTAGATAATTTTATGGATAATAGCTCATTTTTAGTCTTTGATGATGAATATATTACAATTTATAATTTAAATTACTCATAATGTTGAATGATGATTCTATATTTCAAATTTATATAACGTTAATTAACTAAATAATACAACAATAAGTACCAGAATATGGCTCGCGAGCCAATGTCGAGCCGAGCCGAGCCTCTTTCGCCAACTCGTGGAATGGACGAGCCGAGCCGAGCTCGCCTCGGCTCGTTTCCAGCCCTAACTTACATGCATAGAGAGCAATAAGGATTTTTTGCCAGATTTTTTGCATTTCACTTCACGTAGAGGAATACTCTATACATGGATTTCTGAAATATGTTTGTAATATTGTTGTATAAAAAGCAAAGCATTATTAAACCTTGCATGACTACTTCCACAGGATTCCAACTGCAAATTTGATTGACCGGCTCAAGTCAACTAAAAAAACATCGTTTAAAATAAAAACTAGAGTCAAATCGATGTAACATTGGAGATTAATTAATCCTGATGCACGATGACTAACACGGTCGCTGGAGAGGAGTGACACGATCGGTGGATCTGGTGCAGGTCCGCGTGGCCGACGTCTAGATACGGATTGGCATTGAGGCACACAACCTTTGGCGAAGCAAGATCCCAAAGAAACGCTTTCCATCTGGGTTTCAGTTTTACTGACTGGGCGGTTTAGTTTCACCAAACACATATCCAAAATAAATGAAATATATCATGTTAAATATAGCCATAAAATCTAAATTATTGTTTCCTTGACCTATAATGTAACGTGTGTGTTATGGACAAATATTGTATAGGAACCCTGAAAGTCACCTAGAGGGGGGTGAATAGGGTGAAACTGAAATTTACAAAGTTAATCACAACTACAAACCGGGTTAGCGTTAAAAATATAATGCGAGTCCGAGAGAGGGCGTAAAAATAAATCGCAAGCGAATAGAGAAGTGAGACACAAGGATTTGTTTTACCGAGGTTCGGTTCTCTCAAACCTACTCCCCGTTGAGGTGGTCACAAAGACCGGGTCTCTTTCAACCCTTTCCCTCTCTCAAACGGTCCCTCGGACCGAGTGAGCTTCTCTTCTCAATCAACCGGAAACCAAACTTCCCCGCAAGGACCACCACACAATTGGTGTCTCTTGCCTTGATTACAATTGAGATGATCTCAAGAAAGAATGAGAAAAGGAAGCAATCCAAACGCAAGAGCTCAAATGAACACAACAATCACTCTCTCTAATCACTAAAGCTTTGAGTGGAATTCGGAGAGGATTTGATCTCTTTGGTGTGTCTAGAATTGAATGCTAGAGCTCTTGTAAGTAGTTGGAAGGTGGAAAACTTGGATGACTTGAATGTGGGGGTGGTTGGGGTATTTATAGCCCCAACCACCAAACTTGACCGTTGGTGGAGGCTGCTGTCGTATGGCGCACCGGACAGTCCGGTGCGCCACCGGACAGTGTTCGGTGCGCCAGCCACGTTACCAGGCCGTTGGGTTCCGACCGTTGGAGCTCTGTCTTGTGGGCCCGCCTGGCTGTCCGGTGGTGCACCGGACAGGCCCTGTAGGTTGTCCGGTGTGCCACCCGCGCGTGCTCTGCTCCTCTGCGCGTGCAGGCGTGCATTTAATGCGTTGCAGTCGACCGTTGCGCGCGAAGTAGTCGTTGCTCCGCTGTCACACCGGACAGTCCGGTGAATTATAGCGTTGCGGATTCCCGAAGCTGGCGAGTTCAGAGTTGCTCTCCCTTGGGGCACCGGACAGTCCGGTGAATTATAGCGGAGCTCCTCTGAAAATTCCCGAAGGTGAAGAGTTAGGCGTCGAGTTCCCTGGTGCACCGGACACTGTCCGGTGGTGCACCGGACACTGTCGGTGCGCCAGACCAGGGCAGCCTTCGGTTGTCCCTTGCTCTCTTTGATTGAACCCATTCTTGGTCTTTTTATTGGCTTATAGTGAACCTTTGGCACCTGTAGAACTTATAGACTAGAGCAGACTAGTTAGTCCAATTATTTGTGTTGGGCAATTCAACCACCAAAATCAATTAGGAAAGAGGCGGAAGCCTAATTCCCTTTTAATCTCCCCCTTTTTGGTGATTGATGCCAACACAAACCAAAGCAAATGGAGAAGTGCATAATTGAACTAGTTTGCAAAATGTAAGTGCAAAGGTTACTTAGAATTGAGCCAATATAAATTCTCATAAGATACGCATGGATTGTTTCTTTATATTCTCAACATTTTGGACCACGCTTGCACCACAAGTTTTGTTTTTGCAAATACTTTTGTAAATTCTTTTCAAAGTTCTTTTGCAAATAGTCAAAGGTAAATGAGTAAGATTTTGAGAAGCATTTTCAAGATTTGAAATTTTCTCCCCCTGTTTCAAATGCCTTTTCCTTTGACTAAACAAAACTCCCCTTTAATAAAACTCTCCTCTTAGTGTTCAAGAGGGTTTTAAGATACTAATTTTTGAAGGTGCTACTTTCTCCCCCTTTAGAACACAATGAGATACCAATTTTGAAAATCATAAGTTTTAAAATTTGGTGGTGGTGCGGTCCTTTTGCTTTGGGCTTAATACTCTCCCTATTTGGCATGAATCGCCAAAAACGGATGTTTGAGTGAAATATAAGCCCTTTTAAACTACTCTCTCCCCCTTTGGCAAACAAATAATATGAGTGAAGATTATACCAAAAGACGGAGAGATGCTCGAAGCGACGGCGAAGGATGAGTGATAGAGTGGAGTGGAAGCCTTTGTCTTCGCCGAAGACTCCTTTTCCCTTTCAATCTATGACTTATCATAAAATGGACTTGAAAGAACACATTAGTCATAGCATATGAAAGAGATGATCAAAGGTATATTTATGAGCTATGTGTGCAAGACATCAAAAGAAATTTCTAGAATCAAGAATATTTAGCTCATGCCTAAGTCTGGTAAATGTTTGTTCATCCAATGGCTTGGTAAAGATATCGGCTAATTGATCTTTAGTATTAATGTATGCAATCTCGATATCTCCCTTTTGTTGGTGATCCCTTAAGAAATGATACCGAATGGCTATGTGTTTAGTGCGGCTATGCTCAACGGGATTATCCGCCATGCGGATTGCACTCTCATTATCACATAGAAGAGGAACTTTGGTTAATTTGTAACCATAGTCCCTAAGGGTTTGCCTCATACAAAGCAATTGCGTGCAACAATGGCCTGCGGCAATATACTCGGCTTCGACGATTGAAAGAGCCACAGAATTTTGCTTCTTTGAAGCCCAAGACACCAAGGACCTTCTCAAGAACTGGCAAGTCCCCGATGTGCTCTTTCTATTGATTTTGCACCCTGCCCAATCGGCATCGGAATACCAATTAAATCAAATGTGGATCCCCGAGGGTACCAAAGCCCAAACTTAGGTGTATAAGCCAAATATCTCAAGATTCGTTTTACGACCGTAAGGTGAGATTCCTTAGGGTCGGCTTGGAATCTTGCACACATGCATACGGAAAGCATAATGTCCGGTCGAGATGCACATAAATAGAGTAATGAACCTATCATCGACCGGTATACCTTTTGATCTATGGATTTACCTTCCGTGTCGAGGTCGAGATGCCCATTGGTTCCCATGGGTGTCTTGATGGGCTTGGCATCCTTCATCCCAAACTTGTTTAGAATGTCTTGAGTATACTTCGTTTGGCTAATGAAGGTGCCCTCTTGGAGTTGCTTCACTTGAAATCCTAAGAAATACTTCAACTCCCCCATCATTGACATCTCGAATTTCTATGTCATGATCCTACTAAATTCTTCACATGTAGATTCGTTAGTAGACCCAAATATAATATCATCAACATAAATTTGGCATACAAACAAATCATTGTCAAGAGTTTTAGTGAATATAGTAGGATCGACCTTTCCGACTTTGAAGCCATTAGCAATAAGGAAATCTCTTAGGCATTCATACCATGCTCTTGGGGCTTGCTTGAGCCCATAAAGCGCCTTAGAGAGCCTATAGACATGGTTAGGGTACTCACTGTCTTCAAAGCCGGGAGGTTGCTCAACATAGACCTCTTCCTTGATTGGTCCATTGAGGAAGGCACTCTTCACGTCCATTTGGTAAAGCTTGAAGCCATGGTAAGTAGCATAGGCTAATAATATACGAATTGACTCAAGCCTAGCTACGGGTGCATAGGTTTCACCAAAATCCAAACCTTCGACTTGGGAGTATCCCTTGGCCACAAGTCGAGCTTTGTTCCTTGTCACCACACCATGCTCATCTTGCTTGTTGCGGAAGACCCATTTGGTTCCTACAACATTTTGATTAGGACGTGGAACTAGATGCCATACCTCATCCCTCGTGAAGTTGTTGAGCTCCTCTTGCATTACCACCACCCAATCCGAATCTTGAAGTGCTTCCTCTACCCTGTGTGGCTCAATAGAGGAAACAAAAGAGTAATGCTCACAAAAATGTGCAACACGAGATCTAGTGGTTACCCCCTTATGAATGTCGCCGAGGATGGTATCGACGGGGTGATCTCGTTGGATTGCTTGGTGGACTCTTGGGTGTGACAGTCTTGGTTCTTCATCCTCCTTTTCTTGATCATTTGCATCTCCCCCTTGATCATTGCTGTCATCTTGAGGTGGCTCATCATTTTGATTTTCTCCTTCATCAACTTGGGCCTCATCCTCATTTTGAGTTGGTGGAGATGCTTGCATGGAGGAGGATAGTTGATCTTGTTCATTTGGAGGCTCTTCGGATTCCTTAGGACACACATCCCCAATGGACATGTTCCTCAGCGCGATGCACGGAGCCTCTTCATCACCTATCTCATCAAGATCAACTTGCTCTATTTGAGAGCCGTTAGTCTCATCAAACACAACATCACAAGAAACTTCAACTTGTCTAGAGGACTTGTTAAAGACTCTATATGCCCTTGTGTTTGAATCATATCCTAGTAAAAAGCCTTCTACAGTCTTAGGAGCAAATTTAGATTTTCTACCTCTTTTAACAAGAATAAAGCATTTGCTACCAAAGACTCTAAAATATGAAATATTGGGCTTTTTACCGGTTAGGAGTTCGTATGATGTCTTCTTGAGGATTCAGTGTAGATATAACCGGTTGATGGCGTAGCAAGCGGTGTTGACCGCCTCGGCCCAAAACCGATCCGAAGTTTTGTACTCATCAAGCATGGTTCTTGCCATGTCCAATAGAGTTCTATTCTTCCTCTCCACTACACCATTTTGTTGTGGGGTGTAGGGAGAAGAGAACTCATGCTTGATATCCTCCTCCTCAAGGAAGCCTTCAATTTGAGAGTTCTTGAACTCCGTCCCGTTGTCGCTTCTAATTTTCTTGATCCTTAAGCCGAACTCATTTTGAGCCTATCTCAAGAATCCTTTTAAGGTCTCTTGGGTTTGAGATTTTTTCTGCAAAAAGAATACCCAAGTGAAGCGAGAGTAATCATCCACAATAACTAGACAGTACTTACTTCCGCCGATGCTTATGTAAGCGATCGGGCCGAATAAATCCATGTGTAGGAGCTCCAGTGGCCTGTCAGTCGTCATGATGTTCTTATGCGGATGATGAACACCAACTTGCTTCCCTGCTTGGCATGCGCTACAAATCCTGTCTTTCTCAAAATGAACATTTGTTAATCCTAAAATGTTCTCCCCCTTTAGAAGCTTATGAAGATTCTTCATTCCAACATGGGCTAGTCAGCGGTGCTAGAGCCAACCCATGTTAGTCTTAGCAATTAAGCAAGTGTCAAGTTTAGCTCTATCAAAATCTACCAAGTATAGCTGACCCTCTAACACTCCCTTAAATGCTATTGAATCATCGCTCCTTCTAAAGACAGTGACACCTACATCAGTAAATAGACAGTTGTAGCCCATTTTGCACAATTGAGATACGGAAAGCAAATTGTAATCTAATGAATCAACAAGAAAAACATTGGAAATGGAATGGTCAGGAGATATAGCTATTTTACCCAAACCTTTGACCAAACCTTGGTTTCCATTCCCGAATGTGATAGCTCTTTGGGGATCTTGGTTTTTCTCATAAGAGGAGAACATTTTCTTCTCCCCTGTCATGTGGTTTGTGCACCCGCTATCGATGATCCAACTTGTGCCCCCGGATGCATAAACCTACAAAACAAGTTTAGTTCTTGATTTTAGGTACCCAAACAGTTTTGGGTCCTTTAGCATTAGAGACAAGAACTTTGGGTACCCAAACACAAGTTTTGGAGCCCTTGTGTTTGCCCACAACAAACTTGGCAACTACCTTGCCGGATTTATTTGTCAAAACATAGGATGCATCAAAAGTTTTAAATGAAATGTCATGATCATTTGATGCACTAGGAGTTTTCTTCTTAGGCAACTTAGCACGGGTTGGTTGCCTAGAGCTAGATGTCTCACCCTTATACATGAAAGCATGATTAGGGCCAGAGTGAGACTTCCTAGAATGAATTCTCCTAATTTTGCTCTCGAGATAGCCGGCAGGGTACAAAATGTAACCCTCGTTATCCTGAGGCATGGGAGCCTTGCCCTTAATAAAGTTAGACAATTTCTTAGGAGGGGCATTAAGTTTGACATTGTTTTCCTTTTGGAAGCCAATGCCATCCTTGATGCCAGGGCGTCTCCCACTATAGAGCATGCTTCTAGCAAATTTAAATTTTTCATTTTCTAAGTCATGCTCGGCAATTTTAGCATCTAATATTGCTATATGATCATTTTGTTGTTTAATTAAAGTCATATGATCATGAATAGCATCAATGTCAACATCTCTACATCTAGCACAAATAGATACATGCTCAACGGTAGATGTAGAGGGTTTGCAAGATTTTAATTCTACAACTTTAGCATGTAATATATCATTTTCACTTCTAAGGTCGGAAATAGTAACATTGCAAACATCTAATTCTTTAGCCTTAGCAAGCAATTTTTCATTTTCAATCCTAAGGCTAGCAAGAGAATCATTCAATTCTTCAATCTTAGCAAGTAAATCAACATTATCATCTCCAAGATTGGGAATTGAAGCATTACAAACATTAGAATCAACCTTAGCAATAAGTTTAGCATTTTCATTTCTAAGGTTGGCAATAGTATCATGGCAAGTGCTTAGCTCACTAGACAATTTTCACATTTTTCAACTTCTAGAGCGTAAGCATTTTTAACCTTAACATGCTTTTTGTTTTCCTTGATTAGGAAGTCCTCTTGGGAGTCCAAGAGATCATCCTTTTCATGGATGGCACTAATCAATTCATTTAATTTTTCCTTTTGTTGCATGTTGAGGTTGGCAAAAAGGGTACGCAAATTATCCTCCTCATCACTAGCATTACCCTCATCACTAGAGGTTTCATATTTAGTGGAGGATCTTGATTTTACCTTCTTCCTTTTGCTGTCCTTAGCCATGAGGCACTTGTGGCCGACGTTGGGGAAGAGAAGACCATTGGTGACGGCGATGTTTGCAGCGTCCTCGTCGGAGGAGGAGTCGGAGGAGCTCTCCTCGGAGTCCCACTCGCGGCACACATGGGCATCACCGCCCTTCTTCTTGTAGTATCTCTTCTTCTCCTTTATTCTCCCCTTCTTGTCGTCGCCCCTATCACTGTCACTAGAAATAGGACATTTGGCAATAAAGTGACCGGGCTTACCACACTTGTAGCAAACCTTCTTGGAGCGAGACTTGTAATCCTTCCCCCTCCTTTGCTTGAGAATTTGGCAGAAGCTCTTGATGATGAGCGCCATCTCCTCATTGTCGAGCTTAGAGGCATCGATTGGTTGTCTACTTGATGTAGACTCTTCCTTCTTTTCCTCCGTCGCCTTGAATGCAACCGGTTGTGCTTCGGGCGCGGAGGGGCCATCTAGCTCGTTGATCTTCTTTGAGCCTTTGATCATTAATTCAAAGCTCACAAAATTCCCGATTACATCCTCGGGAGTCATTAGTGTATATCTAGGATTGCCACGAATCAATTGAACTTGAGTTGGGTTAAGGAAAACAAGTGATCTCAAAATAACCTTAACCACTTCGTGGTCATCCCATTTTTTGCTCCCGAGGTTGCGCACTTGGTTCACCAAGGTTTTGAGCCGGTTGTACATGTCTTGTGGCTCCTCCCCTTGGTGGAGACGGAAGCGATCGAGCTCCCCCTCGATCGTTTCCCACTTGGTGATCTTGGTCACCTCGTCTCCTTCGTGCGCGGTCTTTAGCACGCCCCAAATTTCCTTAGCACTCTTCAACCCTTGCACCTTATTATACTCCTCTTGACTTAGAGAGGCGAGGAGTATAGTTGTGGCTTGGGAGTTGAAGTGTTGGATTTGGGCCACTTCGTCCTCATCATAATCTTCATCCCCTACGGATGGTACATGTACACCAAACTCAACAATATCCCATATACTTTTGTGGAGTGAGGTTAGGTGATATCGCATCATATCACTCCACCTAGCATAATCTTCACCATCAAACGTTGGTGGTTTGCCTAATAGGACGGAAAGTAAAGGCGTATGTTTAGGAATGCGAGGATAGCGTAGGGGGATCTTACTAAACTTCTTGCGCTCATGGCGCTTAGAAGTAATGGATGGCGCGTCGGAGCCGGAGGTCGATGGTGATGAAGTGTCGGTCTCGTAGTAGACCACCTTCCTCATCTTCTTCTTTTTGTCACCACTCCGATGCGACTTGTGGGAAGAGGATTTCTTCTCCTTCCCCTTCCCTTTGTTGCAGGACTTTTCCGATGAAGCCTTCCCGTGGCTTGTAGTGGGCTTGTCGCCGGTTTCCATCTCCCTCTTGGCGTGATCTCCCGACATTACTTCGAGCGGTTAGGCTCTAATGAAGCACTGGGTTCTGATACCAATTGAAAGTCGCCTAGAGGGGGGTGAATAGGGAAGTGAGACACAAGGATTTGTTTTACCGAGGTTCGGTTCTCTCAAACCTACTCCCTGTTGAGGTGGTCACAAAGACCGGGTCTCTTTCAACCCTTTCCCTCTCTCAAACGGTCCCTCGGACCGAGTGGGCTTCTCTTCTCAATCAACCGGGAACCAAACTTCTCCACGAGGACCACCACACAATTGGTGTCTCTTGCCTTGATTACAATTGAGATGATCGCAAGAAAGAATGAGAAAAGGAAGCAATCCAAGCGCAAGAGCTCAAATGAACACAACAATCACTCTCTCTAATCACTAAAACTTTGAGTGGAATTGAGAGAGGATTTGATCTCTTTGGTGTGTCTAGAATTGAATGCTAGAGCTCTTGTAAGTAGTTGGAAGGTGGAAAACTTGGATGACTTGAATGTGGGGGTGGTTGGGGTATTTATAGCCCCAACCACCAAACTTGACCGTTGGTGGAGGCTGCTGTTGTATGGCGCACCGGACAGTCCGGTGCGCCACCGGACAGTGTCCGGTGCGCCAGCCACGTCACTAGGCCATTGGGTTCCGACCGTTGGAGCTCTGTCTTGTGGGCCCGCCTGGCTGTCCGGTGGTGCACTGGACAGGCCCTGTAGGCTGTCCGGTGTGCCACCCGCGCGTGCTCTGCTCCTCTGCGCGTGCAGGCGCGCATTTAATGCGTTGCAGTCGACCGTTGCGCGCGAAGTAGTCGTTGCTCCGCTGTCACACCGGACAGTCCGGTGTGCACCGGACACTGTCCGGTGACTCACCGGACAGTTCGGTGAATTATAGCGGAGCGGATTCCCGAAGCTGGCGAGTTCAGAGTTGCTCTCCCTTGGGGCACCGGACACTGTCCGGTGGGGCACCGGACAGTCCGGTGAATTATAGCGGAGCTCCTCTGAAAATTCCCGAAGGTGAAGAGTTGGGCGTCGAGTTCCCTGGTGCACCGGACACTGTCCAGTGGTGCACCGGACACTGTCCGGTGGCACACCGGACAGTCCGGTGCGCCAGACCAGGGCAGCCTTCGGTTGTCCCTTGCTCTCTTTGATTGAACCCATTCTTGGTCTTTTTATTGGCTTATAGTGAACCTTTGGCACCTGTAGAACTTATAGACTAGAGCAGACTAGTTAGTCCAATTATTTGTGTTGGGCAATTCAACCACCAAAATCAATTAGGAAAGAGGTGGAAGCCTAATTCCCTTTCAAACCCAAAAACAACCCCTACTAAGAGCACCCACACTAGCTATGTAAAAAAGTTACCCTAAATTTGTATCTAGGTAGTTGCTAAACATGCTTTGGGAGCGAGAAATAGTGTGTTCTCCAATAGATCCTTATATTTAGGGACTAAATCAAATTTAATTCTCCTTTTATTGGGCCTTTTCTTTTTTTCCTACTTTAAATGTTTGGTGGTCATATCCAGAACGCGAGAATGAGCTGTGATGAGTGAGCAGTGCACGAAAGGGACACAACACATCAGTTTTCACGTTTTTGGCGCTCGTCTACATTTCGGGAGTGTGCATGAGGTTGCTACATTTAGCAACAAGATAGGGTTGGGTAGGGATTTCATAAATTCAGCAACCTCATTTATAGAACAGTTGGACAAACATTTTTTGCAACAACTTGTTAAATTTATATTTAAGAACCTATTTAGAAAACTACTGTATATGCTATAAATCCTTAATCCATAAATGATAAACACTAAACCCTGCACTAACTATATGTATTTCATAAACCCTAAACCCTTGGCTAAAACTTTGCCTACTAAATCATTAGTCCTTAATCCAACATTTTCCTAAATGTTTTATCAAATAAATTTAATATTCTATTAGCATACACAAAACACATACTCACTACCCGTTCCGATGTCGACTAGTGCGACAACATGACAATAGCTAGGACGACATCGTGGCAGCGACGTGGCGCTGTCACTGTTGAGACTGTCTCAGTTGAGAGTTAGTGATGTTGTATAGCGATTTAGCAAATGAAGAACTAAGATTGTTAGTGGGTTATTGCCCATAAGATTTGACGGCTTGCTTGTAAATGCCTATAAAAGGAGTAACTCCAACAACTTGGCTAAAATTAATACATGAATCCAAGTATTTTGCAATTTTGTAAAGGGAAAAAGTCCAAATTACTCCCCCACCTATGGACAATGTTCGCATAAACTCCTAAAGTATTTTTTGTTCATTTTACCCCAACACTCCTTACCCCTTAATAAAATTTGTCTTTTTATTTATTTATGTACAAACTGGATTTTCAATCGAATTTTGTTGGTTAGTAGATAATAACATAATTTAACCTAGAAAATTATATTATATTTTTCTAATTATTTGTATAGGTTAAGAATTGGATAAGATACTAGGATTAATGATACAAAACTAAATATAAAAATGACTAAAATATTATAAAATATTTTTCTAACATAGGTTATGATACGCTTAATATTTTCAAAAAACATGAACTTGAAATTCAACATATACACGGATAAACGAAAAAGACAAATTTCATTAGGGAGAGAGTTGTCTTTTTCGTTTCTCCATGTACATGTTGAATTTGAAGTTTATATTTTTCGATGTGATTAAGTACATACCATTACCGTTATTGTCTTCTCTGATCTCTAACCTATCAAAATAATTATAAAAAATCATAATATATTTTTCTTGGCTAAATTACGCTATTAGCTACTAACCAACAAATTTGAACTGAAAACTCATTTTATACATGAAGAAATAAAAAAGGTAAATTGTGTTCAGGGGTAAACTGAACCAATTCAAAGAAGTGTCGGGTAAAATGAACTAAAAATACTTTAGAGAGTTATGTGAACATTGTCTATAGGTTGGGGGGTAATTTGAACTTTTTCCTTTGTGAAATAGAAAATCCCTCACAAAGGAAGAGGTCCACAATAGTCTTTCTATCTTACAAAGCCACATAGAAAACACCCATGGTTTGCTATATATGGCCAGCAAAAAGCAAGGGATAGATAACTTTCTATTACAAAATCAGATAGCACATCTGTTGGGTCTATTTTTTTACTACACAAAACTATAAAATAGCACCTACATAAAAACAACTGAACTTTTGTAGTTGCTCTGCACGATTGGTGCTAAACAAGAAATAACATAAGCATAACCAAATCCACAAAGTCATATCTGACATCTTACCTGGGTGTGCACATCTTCTTCTCCGACGAGGTCGACCTCACATCTCGGTAGGTTCGTCGGGGCTGCGGGAATTAGAGTATGGCATGGGAAGTAGATCTCGACAAAAGAGGAGGGAAGTAGATCTCTAGCGAAGACGACGTGGCGACGGCTAGGGCGACGACGGTGGCGGTGGGTTCAAAGAGTGTCCCGAGAACAGACTGAAATGTCCCTAAACCCTAAAACTGCTACTCAAATTTAATATTTAGTACCATTTCTTGCAAAAAAACGCTAATAAATATTACATTAGTACCGGTTCGGCTATATATGAGAGCACCTAGAGGGGGTGAATAGATGATCCTACAAAATACGACTTAAAACACAAATTTGGTCTAAAAGTTAGAGTTAGTACAAACTAAACCTAGTTTGAGAGAGGAAGAAGAGAGACAAGTTTCCTTCACTTGATTTCTCTACCAAGATATGAAGTAAACTTAGAGAAATATCACAAGTGAGAATAGAGAACATAGAAAGAAGGAAAAATCGCAGTAAAGTAAATGAGACAATAGACACAACGATTTATCCTATGGTTTGGCCAAAGCCTACCTCACGTTTTGGTGTCCTCCTTCGGATAATGGTTGCAATCAACCCCTCTCAAGTGATCCAAAGATCAAACTTGAGTACCACATTTCCTTCCTTATATTAGTTTCCCGTTCGTGGGGATTCTCCATAACTTGGAGTCTCTCAAAGCCTTACAGAGTGATCACAATAAAAGCTTAGAGTAAGGAGGGAGAAAGAATACACACATAAAACTACAACACAACAACAAACGCAAGAAAGCCAAAGACACTAGCGCAAGAACACAATGTAACTGTTACAACTCGAAACAGGCGCTCGGATCTCACTAGAATCACATAAATGTGTGGATACGAAGAATTAGAGTGTTGGTGTTGCAATCTTTTTCATATACCTTTGACTATTTACAAAAAGACTTTGAAAAGATTTTCCAAAAGAATTTACAAAAACAAAACAAGTGGTGCAAGCGTGGTCCAAAATATTAAATAAAAGAAAGCAACCATGCATATCTAATAGAAGTATAAATTGGTTTAATTCCAAGTAACCTTTGCACTTACCTTATGCAAATTAGTTCAATTATTCACTTATATATTTACTTTGGTTTGTGTTGGCACCAATCACCAAAAAGGGGGAGATTGAAAGGGAAATAGGGTATAACCTTTTCCTATAAATAATTTTGGTGGTTGAATGCCCAACACAAATAATTAGACTAACTAGTTTGCTCTAGATTATATTCTACAGGTGCCAAAGGTTCAACACAAACCAATAAAAAGATTAAAGTTAGGGTTCAAAAGAAAGGAGCAAAAAGAAACCGAAGAGAACCCTGGTCTGGCGCACCGGACTGTCCGGTGTGCCACCGGACAGTGTCCGGTGCCCAGGGCCGTACGACTTCAAACTTG
Source organism: Zea luxurians (assembly GCA_029449295.1). Lineage (NCBI taxonomy): Eukaryota > Viridiplantae > Streptophyta > Magnoliopsida > Poales > Poaceae > Zea > Zea luxurians. The sequence continues at coordinate 151,435,512 of JAOPSE010000007.1, forward strand.
CCACCTTCAGGTTTCAGAAGAGCCGCTCGGCTATAATTCACCAGACTGTCCAGTGTGCCACCGGATTGTCCGGTGCACTAGCGGAGCAACAGCTAGCCAACGCAACGGTCGACTCCAACGTGAACAGTGAAGAACAGTGCGCGCAGAAGTCAGAGCAGCCGCCAGAGGCGCACCGGACAGCGCACAGTGCCACCAGACGACAAAGCTCCAACGGTCGAAACCGTCAGAACCCTAACGGTTGGGTGACGTGGCTGGCGCACCGGACACTGTCCGGTGGCGCACCGGACTGTCCAGTGCGCCCATCGACAGCAGTCTGCCCCAACGGTTGAATTGGTGGTTGAGGGCTATAAATACCCCACAACCACCTCCACTCCAACCATCCAAACATTCATCACACTCCATTTAATACAAGAGCAAAACACAACACTCCAAGACACAAATCAAAGCCTTCGATCCGATCAAAGTCCCCAATTCAATTCTAGTATTTAGGACTTGTGAGAGGATCGTTTTTGTGTTCCCTTGTTGCTCTTGTTGCTTGGTTGGCTTTCTTCTTCCTCATTCTTGTTCTCTAAGTGACTTGTAATCAAAGCAAGAGACACCAAATGTGTGGTGGTCCTTGTGGGGTCTAAGTGACCCGTTTAATTAAGGAGAAAGCTCACTCGATCTAGGTGACCGTTTGAGAGAGGGAAAGGGTTGAAAGAGGGCGGTCTTTGTGACCACCTCAACGGGGACTAGGTTCTTTGGAACGAACCTCGATAAAACAAATCACCGTGTCATCTGCTTTATTTTCTTGGTTGATTTGTTTCCCCTCTCTCCCAGACTTAACTTTTATTCTAACGCTAACCCCGTCTTGAAGTATGCTTAAAGTTTGTAAATTTCAGTTTTCGTCTATCCACCCCCTCTAGGCGACTTTCAATTACTCTTGGAGCTTTTAGTTCCTAGACGACTAGGTGTCGCTTGTGAGTCTCCAAATCTTATGGAAGACCACAACAAACTTTGTATTACTCGCTCGTTTGAGCAAAGATTAGTGTGTGAGCTTGACCTTTGTTGTCGGCAAAGGGAGGATTAGGGCTGAAAGAGACACGGCTCTTTGTGGGCGCCTCAACGAGGAAGTAGGACACCTTTGTAGTGTGACCGAACCTCAGGTTAAATCTTATGTCTCTTGTGTTCTTGATCATCATGTTTGTTCATGTTCTTCATTCTCTCACCATTCCATTGAAGAATTGTTCATATCTTTTTGGTGTGTGGATTTTTAGAAGTGCTCTTCTCAGATACTACTTTGAACCCTGTGGATTATTTAGGACATCCCATTTGCAAAGTTAACTGGATGAATTACGAGATCAATTCAGTTTTATATCTGATTCTTTAGTTGAGCTCGTGCAAACCAGTTGAACTGGTTTTACCTAGTTCGTTTCTAATTTTTTGTTGAAAAAATGTCTGCTTGCCTATTCACCCGCCCTCTAGGCAACTTTCATGAGTCCTGTCTGTGGATTAGGGTTTAGGGGCGAGATACTAGCGTTAGGCTGTCTCCAACAACGTCCCCTAAATTTCATCCTCTAAAGGAATATTCTCTGCCATTTACAGTACACTCTAAAAGATTCTGTCCTCTATATCTTCACCATCTCCAGCAACATCCTCTAAATTACGTCCTCTATATCTCATCCTCTCCATTCAACCTAACCATATTAACAGAATTCCTTTCACCTATTTTCATATCGGATAAAATAAATTGCCCGTGCATACGATTCCACTATTTTAATAATATAGCAAAAAATCAATACTCAAAGTAATAGTAAAATTAGCACCTCGAGCATGCATCGACTACACAGCAGTATACCATAATTCCAACGATGTTTGCAGTATTGATTTTTTGCTATATTATTAAAATAGCGGAAAATATACTATTGTTTGCAGTTTACCAATAGTAGTCATCCAACCATCTGAAATTGAAAACAACATATTCAAATGATTTTGCTGGTGGCAAATATAATTGTAAGATGGGAGCACAGATCATTTGAAGTGGGCCACCAGCAAAATCATTTGAATGTGTTGTTTTCAATTTCAGGCGGTTGGATGATTACTATTGGTAAACTGCACACAGATTTACTCCAGTGAATACATCGAAAACTGAATGATTGGATTGAAAGCTTGGAATGTAAACAATTAGCAGTACACACTACCGGAATTTGGCTCTTTGCCGAGTGCCATATTCTTTGCCGAGTGTTTTATTTCGGGCACTCGGCAAAGAGCTCTTTGCCGAGTGCCACGCAAAAAACCCTCGGTAAAAGAAAACACTCGGCGAAGAAGCTCTTTGCCGAGTGTTTTATTTTTGACACTCGGCAAAGAGTTTCTTTGCCGAGTGTATTTTTTTGACACTCGACAAAGGGCTCTTTGCCGAGTGTCACAAATACAACACTCGGCAAAGAGCTCTTTGCCGAGTGTTTTTTCTCCAACACTAGGCAAAGACAATTTAAAAATCACATTTTAAAGTAGTAAATTAATTCAAATGAAAAAGTTTTCAACTACAAATTTGTATAACTCATCATGATGTACAATTTATATATTGAACATTTCTTCATATGACAAAATAAAAATAAATTTGTTCATAAAACCTATATCTCTCTCGTAGTTTATGAAACTACGAGAGAGACGTATAGAATTTGTGCATATTGTTAGAACCATCATCTGAGATAAATAAATTACCAAACAACCAAAATAAACTTTGTAGATCTTGAGAAGTTATAGAAGTTTATAGTTGACAACTTTTTCATTTGAAGTCATATTGTCAACGAAAACTACGTCTGAATTTAAAAAATTTAAAATTTGAATTTTGAAAACGACTTCGAAAGGAAAAACCACCAACATGAAAGTTGTAGGTATTGAAGAGTTATGAAACTTTGTAGTTGACAATGTTTTAGTTTGAAATCATCTTGTTATGCAAAACTATGTTTGAATTTTAAAATTTGAATTTTTCAAACTGTCTCGGATGGAAAAACCACCAAAATAAAAGTTGTAGGTCTTGAAATGTAATGAAACTTTGTAGTTGACAATTTTTTGATTTGAAATCATCTTATCATTGAAAATTTCGTGTGAAGTTTTTAAATTTAAAATTTAAATTTTATAAACGGTCTCGGATGTAGAAACTATTAAAAATAAAACTTTTAGATCTCAAAAAGTTATGCAACTTTATAGTTGGTCACATTTTCAAATGAACTCATTTAGTACCTTAAATAATCAAATTACTCTCGATTTGTTATAGTACATGGGGAATGGAAACGTAGTATAAACATAATTGGTGTAGTAGTGTAGTGGTATAGGAGGGTATGCGCGAGAGAGAGGTTGCGAGTTCGAATCTCACCATTTACAAAACATATAGTTCAAATCTCACCATTTACAAAACATATAAGTTTGATTCAAAATAATAGTGAAAAATGATAGGGCAACAGGTAAGGTAATAGGGTAGGGTTGGAGAGTTGTTTCTAGAATTTAAAAAATGTTTTGCTGTTTTTTTTAATTTTTTCGATTCTTAATTTGCCGAGTGTTTTTCTTTGCCGAGTGTTTTTTGACACTCGGCAAAGTCTTTGTCGAGTGTCCGAAAAAAGCACTCGGCAAAGAACCCTTTGCCGATGAAATCTTTGCCGAGTGTTCTTTGCCGAGTGTTACACTCGGCAAAGCCTTTGCCGAGTGTAAAATAGTCTTTGCCGAGTGTCTTAGACACTCGGCAAAGAACGTGATACCGGTAGTGACAATGATTCTGAAAGGATGAAGGATAATACAAGAATATCCTAAGAGGCATATGAACAAACAGTATCAGGGCTTGAACTGTGTTGACGAAGAAGGGCAACATAACACCTTTTTACCACCGATATGCATCAATCTGATAAATACATGTTCAAATCTACTAAAATTTCAAAGAAATGAAGCTAAGACGCACTTACATCTTGTAGTGGCTTCTACCTTGTTTCTTCTAGCGGATAGACCTTGGCCTGTCATATTTCTTCTACTAGCGACCCACGAAGAGGAACTGAGGAAGCTCGACGGGATGGCGCCCTGGGGGCTGGGGCCGCTCAACTGCCGGTAGCCGAGGAAGGGCAAGGCTTCGCCCACTGCCGCCTCGTCGACATGGGAGGGAGGAGGAGGACGGCGAGAGTGAGACTGAAGTCTTCCAAGCCGGTGTGTGAACTAATTTAGAGGACACCGAAGGACACTCCATGTTTAGTGGCTGCTGGTGAGCTCCGATATTTTACCGAACGCTATAGCGGATGTTGCTGGAGGCGTCACAGACGACATTGAACACTATATTTAACGTACCAGACGTTTTAGCGTTCCTTGCTGGAGACAGTCTTAGTCTTTCATGCAATTTCTTAATCCTTTATATAGTGTCGTGTGACCGGGGCCTCCAATCGAGATTAGCGTGTGCCCTCCCAATTAAGGGCCCGATTAAGAAGATGGTTAGTTGGATTTAGACTAATATGATTAGTGATGACCAACTGTAGAGGTCACACCAACATAGAGGTCAAGGAAACCCGGTCTGGCGGAGCACAGCGTTGTAGACTAATGAGGCGGAGGTTGTCGCGGCCTTTGAGCGTGCGCCCGACACCCTCTAGCACGGATTCCTTTGTTTGAGATGTTGTAAACCGAGTTCTAAGCTACATGAGCAAAGAGAGGATGTACATTAGCAAACCCAAGAGTTGGAGTAATACGGGTTGGTTGGTAACTGAAATCAGTAACAACAAGCAAGAGAGGACGAACGACGACGACCTAAACTGAACCGCAGAGAGAGGGAGGGAGGAAGTCAAGGGTTGCAATGACAAGGCAATGATGAGCCCTTTTGAAGCACCTGCCATGGAGGCGTAGCTTCTGAAACCACCCATTGGAATATGCACGTACGGAAGCTACCTCTGAGGGGAATTGGTCCCAACAAGTGCGAGCAGTAGGGTGCCGATGTTGTTGCACGAGGCCGGAGGCATGCATGTATGAAGAGGCCTAGAACATTCGACACAGAGCAATGGCTTCCTTCTCCTTCACTTGGATCGTCTCCTGCCGGTGGTGGGTTCATCTCTCTCGGACCCAAAGAAGCCCAGTCTTATGTATAGCCCCAGGAGGAGAGACGGAGAGGGAGACAACCCAGCGCTAGCTCTCTCGTTCGTTGTGAATTGTGATGATGATGATGGAGCCATGATAGATAGCCTGAATGATTAGGCGTGTACCTCGGGCCTCGTGCAAGCACAACCACGGACAACCACTAGCAAGCAGCGCGACCATCGGCTCACAGACACGTCCGCGCATTGCATTGGTGCAAAAGCTGCAGGTTAGGCTTGGTGAGAATTGAGCGGCGAGTAGTAGTGGCCAAACGCAATGGCCACGACGCGCCAGCCATCACATATATGGCGGGCAGAGAGAGCAGTGGGTCAGGCGTGGCTGGCGCATCGATCGGGGCCGTTCGCGGCAATTTGAACGGGCGGGGCGGGGTTGTGTTATTGGGAACGAAACCATAAGGAGTGGTTGGGTGGCAGGTACTGTAATGTAAATGCGTGCCTGTGTTGGCGTATGTTCGCTTTCGGACTATTGCATCCATAATCTATAGAGACAAAACATAATTTATAGAGATAAAACTGCTGACCATTTTGAAGTTTTCACTTGTGGCCAGCCAGACTGGGCTACTTCAAGGCCCACTAGGCCGAGCAACCTAGCCGGCTGGGAGGTGAGCTAGGGCACCACGGTGCCAAGGAGATACGCAGAGATGCAGAGAGAGATAGAGAAGGCAGATGGAGGTTGAGCAACGACGGTTGAAGGAAGGCCGAGATTGGCGCTGCCCATGCGTCCGAGATGCTCACGCTACTCCATCCGAGATGCTCGCAAATCAGTTGGTCCTCTATTCCCTTCTCGTCTCCTTAAAAGCATGGGTGCTAATCCCCTAGAGGAAGAGCGGCTACTCTCCTCTGCTTGCTGTTTCAGTTACCTGATCCAATCAGTCTCTAGTGATTCTTGTTTCCATCTCGCTGGTGGAAAAGATAGAGGTGGTGCTGATCTTCTGCAGTGAGATTTACCCGTGCTCCTTGCTTCACTTGTGCGACTGTGTGGTGTTGTGTTCGTCTGATTATTGTCCACCGTGGCCTGGTGCTTGGGCTCCCTGCTGCGCGGTGTTCTTCTCGGGCTGGTGCTGTGGACGTCTCCCACGATCTCAGCGGCGGCTCTAGTATCTCCGTCAACCTCCCGTTGTGTAGGCCCGGACGTGGGCGGCAGAATTGGTTTTCTGGGACAGAACTTCGTGTTCGTTGAGCTGATCTTCCCACGTAGACAATCTACGTGCTGTGAGTAGTCTGTTGCCTCACTTTATTTACTGTTTAATTTTGTGCAACCTGCTAATATTAAATACTTGGGTGTGATTGCACTATTGTGGGCGGATTTGTTTGCTCAATGATAATAGCGGTGTAGTGAGACAACGTGATAGTCTGGGTTTTAGTGTGTTATTAATTTCAGCATCAAGTATTTATTTGTGCCTAATTATATCTCTATTTGTTAAGGCTGTTTACCTGTGTTAAATTCTGTTATTTTATTTAGTACATAGCTCCTTACTATTAGTATTTATACTTGATTATTAGGCTTATTACATCTGATCTAAAACCTCGATTTGGTAAGATAGGATTGTCACGTTAGTCGAGGATCTCTGATCACCATTTAGCATTGGAAGGTTGTCTAGTGCAGCAATCTGCTACTTTGAGAGCAATATCTTAATATAAACAATTAAGTTTATGTGTTTAATGTGCCTTCTTCATCTACAAGTCATATTTAATTTACAAATAGACCAGAGTAGCTATGTTTCATGTTTTCATTTAATGGAATTGCTACTGTTCGTTGCTGTTATAATTTCATATGGCATTTATCTGAGTTATATGCCTGTTTTATTCGGAATTAGAATATTTAATCTGCTTAAATATGTTGAAAGCATGTCACTTATTTCTCTAAGTTTACAACAATCCAGAAAACCAATCCCTATAATGGCTTCGAGTTCTGATGTCATTAAGCCTGAAGCGTTCGACGACGCAAGCTTTAAGCGCTGGCAGATTAAGACTCACATGTGGCTCACTGACCTAAAATTATTTTGGGTAGTGATGTCGGCTGTTCCCTAGGTTGCATTAGATGATTCTGATGATGTAGGGAAGGCCGCCGCACTAGCAGAGAAGGCCAAGTGGGACGAAGCCAATGAGGCATGCCTGTCTCATCTGCTGAACGTCTTGTCAAATCGCTTATTTGACGTGTACTCTGGTTTTACTTCCGCTCAGGGTCTATGTACTGAACTTGAGACGAGTTCTCTGAAGTTGACAATGGCAATGAGTCATTCACAATGGAAAACTACCTCAACTATAAAATGGTGAGGGAAGGTCTGTTATGGAGCAGCTACAGGAGATTCAACTCCTTGTTAGGGACTTGGTCCAATATGGCTGCATCCTACCATACAGTTTTCAGGTGAATGCAATACTGGCAAAGCTCCCGCCTTCTTGGCGAGACTTTGTGACTTCATGCCACCACATGAAGAAGCAAATGACTCTCACTGAGTTGTCAGCTGCGATAAATGTGGAAGAGCGTGCAAGGTCCAATAACAAGCCATCCCAGCAACTCCAGGCTCACGTTGTTGAGAAGGATGGAGATAGAAAATTCCAGAAGAAGAAGAAGAACTCTCCACAGAAGAATCTGAACCAACCTAGGTATAAAAAGATGAAGAAGAAAAAGGAGGACTTTATCTGCTACGTTTGTGGTGTCTCTGGCCATACAACCCGGAGGTGCAAACTTAGGAAGGGAAAAGGTCCTCCACCTCAGCGCAAAGAAGGGAACATGGTGGTTAACTCCACCCCATGGTATGCACCTCAGGCCTTTATGGCAAGTCCATCAGATGACTGGTGGATGGATTCCGGTGCTACTGTTCATATTTGTGCTGATCGATCCATGTTCTCTTCATTCCAGGGATACAATAGCGCACCGGTCTTGATGGGAAATTGTGTTCCGGCAGTAGTTCGAGGTACTGGACAGGTCTACCTAAAGTTAACTTCAGGAAAGACGCTCGTGCTGAAGGACGTACTCTATGTGCCCTCGATGAGCCGGAACCTCATATCAGTGTCGCTGCTATGTCGACAGGGTCTCAAATTAGTGTTTGAGTCTAATAAAGTGGTCATGTCTAAGTTTGGTACTTTTGTTGGAAAGTCATATGAGTTAGGCGGTTTGTTCCGTCTTTCTATTTTGAACAATCATTCTTCTTACCATGTTAATGTGGTCTGTAATAACGATTCCATTAATGATATTTGGCATTCTCGTTTGTGTCATGTCAATTTTGAGGCCATTAAGAGATTAAGTGACATGTCTTTAATTCCTGAATATAAACATGTTAAAGGTGTAAAATGTGGTATTTGTGTGCAAGCTAAGCAGCCTAGAAAATCGTTTCATACGGTTGAAGGCAGAAATACCACTCCTTTAGAACTAATTCACTCATATATCTATGAGATGAATGGTATAATCACAAAAGGCGGTAAAAGATACTTTCTTACCTTGATAGATGATGCTACCAGGTTCTGTTATATTTACTTACTCAGAACCAAAGATGAGGCACTAGAACACTTTAAGATCTATAAGACTGAAGTTGAAAACCAGCTAGACAAGAAAATTAAAAGGCTATGGTCTGATAGAGGAGGTGAATACCTTTCCAACCTTTTTGATGAGTACTGCAAAGAGTGTGGAATCATTCATGAAACCACCGCTCCATATTGACCTCAGTCAAATGGGGTAGCTGAAAGGAAGAACCGAACAGTGTGTGACTTAGCTAATGCTTTGTTGCAAAGTTTGGGGATGCCTGACATCTGGTGGGGCGAGGCAACACTCACGGTATGCTATGTCCTGAACAGGGTACCGCCTTGCAACTGTGAGGCCACGCCCTATGAATGATTTAAAGGAAGGAAGCCAGATCTTTCGTATCTTCGGACTTGGGGCTGCCTTGCAAAGGTGAATGTCCTATTGCCGAAGAAGAGAAAGCTAGGCCCTAAGACCGTAGACTGTGTCTTCCTGGGTTATGCACATAACAACGCAGCTTATAGATTTCTAGTGGTCCATTCCGAGACGAGCGAAGTTGCTATAAATGTCATAATGGAATCTCGAGATGTGACATTCTTTGAGAGCATCTTCCCTATGCGGGATAAGGAAGTAGTAGCCCCATATGGTCCATCTCGGACATATTCTCTGCCCTCGAGTGTCCATGACCAGACTCCAGATTTGGAGTTAAGGAGTAAGAGTAAAGGACTAAAATGTCTCTGGGTGATGATTATATTATTTATCTAGTGGATGAAGAACCACGCTCCCTCACAGAGGCATATACATCTCTGGATGCAGAGTACTGGAGGGAGGCTGTCCGTAGCGAGATGGATTCAATCATCTTGAACGGAACTTGGGAGATAACTAGTCTCCTAGCTGGTTGCAAGCCTGTGCGCTGCAAATGGATCTTTAGGAGGAAGAGGAGATCCGATGGTACTATTGAAAAGTACAAGACCCATCTTGTGGCTAAGGGTTTTACTCAAAAGAAAGAGGAGGATTATTTTGATACATATTCTCCGGTGGCTCGATTGCCCACAATCCATGTGCTTTTGGCACTGGCTGCTGCTTATAAACTTCTTGTTCATCAAATGGACGTAAAGACAACATTCCTAAATGGAGAGCTGGAAGAGGAAATTTATATGCAACAACAAGAAGGATTTGTGGTTAAAGGACAAGAGAGCAAAGTGTGTCGCTTGATTAAATCCTTATACGGTCTTAAGCAAGCTCCCAGACAATGGCATGAGAAGTTTAATAATACTCTGACCACTGCCGGGTTTTGTGTAAACGAAGCTGACAAGTGTATGTATTATCGCTTCTCTGGGGGCAAAGGTGTCATCATGTGTTTATACGTTGATGACATATTGATATTTGGGACCGATTTGGAGGCTATCATGGAGACAAAAGTATTCCTCTCCAAGAACTTTGATATGAAGGACTTGGGTGAAGCTGATGTAATTTTGAACATCAAGCTAATAAAGGGTGAGGATGGAATTACTTTGTCACAATCCCATTATGTGGAAAAGGTCCTTATTTGCTTTGGACATATGGACTATAAACTAGTCGTCATGCCCTATGATCCATCATACACGCTTTGTAAATATGAAGGTGAGCCTGTGAACCAGCTACTATATTCGCAGATCATCGGATCTCTCATGTACCTGAGCAGTGCAACTAGACTTGATATCTCATATGCGGTATGCAGACTGGCTCGTTATTCGGCCAGTCCAGGAGATAGACACTGGGTAGCCTTGTACAGAGTGCTTCGGTATTTGAAGGGAGCGATGAATCTTGGTATTAAATATACTGGATTTCCGTCAGTACTTGAAGGATTCAGTGATGCAAACTGGATCTCTGACTCGGATCAAATGAAGTCTACAAGTGGCTATGTGTTCACTTTAGCTGGTGGGGCCGTGTCGTGGAGATCGTCTAAACAAACATTATCGACACGTTCTACCAAGGAGGCTGAATTAGTTGCTCTTGATTCAGCAGCATTGAAGGCTGAATGGTTGAGAGACCTGTTGCCAGACCTTCCAATGCTAGCAAAGCCGATACCGGCTGTCCTAGTATACTGTGACAACACTTCTATGTTGCTGAAAGTGAACAGTAGAAAGGACAACCAAAAATCCTCGAGGCATATCAGAAGACGACTTGATTCATGTCAGCATGCTAGAGAGACGGGTGTAATAACTTTAGATTACATCAAGTCTGAAAGGAACCTTGCTGATCCTTTCACCAAAGGACTGGCTCAAAAGCCAATCCAAGCAGCGTGCATGGGAATGGGACTCGTACCCAGTTAGCGGTTTCAACTGCGAATAACTGTCCTGTGTGACCGGAGGTCCTGAGATCCAGGCTCCAGGAAATGAAGCACTGTGGAACCAAGAGCACAAAAGATAGAGTCTCATGAGCTGCTGTGCTCTATCTATATGGCACGTTGAGCAATATGCTCTTAATGAAGTTAATGACATTGATCAGAAAATAAAAGTGAAAATGGTGGGGATTGCTGACCATTTTGAAATTTTCACTTTATTTAAAAAAATGTGGCCAGCCAGACTGGGCCACTTCAAGGCCCAATAGGCCGAGCAGCCCAGCCGGCTGGGAGGTGAGCTAGGGCACCACGGTGCCAAGGAAATACGTAGAGGCACAGAGAGAGATAGAGAAGGCAGATGGAGGCTGAGCGGCGGCGATTGAAGGAAGGCCGAGCTTGGTGTTGCCCATGCGTCCGAGATGCTCGCGCTACTCCATCCGAGATGCTCACAAATCAGTTGGTCCTCTCTTCCCTTCTCGTCTCCTTAAAAGCATGTGTGCTAATCGCCTGGAGGAAGAGCGGCTACTCTCCTCTGCTTGCTGTTTCTATCGGCGTTTCGGACCCGGGGGGTCCCTGGACCGACGAGTGAATTTGTCGCTGCGTGCCCCTGCCCAGATGGGTTGGTGCGAGATGGAACACAAGAGGTGGGACAAGCCTTGTATTATCCTGCACCAGGGTGCTCGTAGTAGGGGTTACAAGCACGTCACGAGAGGGAGAGAGAAAGAGGGATCCCGTTCGTTCGCTCCTTCCCCCGCGCGAACCCCCTCCAGGATGGCCCTAGACCTCCCTTTTATAGACGCAAGGAGAGGGTTTAGATGTACAATGGGGGGTGTAGCTATGCGCTAACGTGTCTGATAGAGAAATGCCTAAGCCCTATGTACATGCCAACGTGGCTGTCGAGGGAGAGCTTGAGCCCTGCGTACATGATAACGTGGCCTTCGGAGAAGCGCCTGAGCCCTATGAAAGCACAGCTGGCGGTGCGGCAAGGATCCTGCTGACGTCTCCTTGCTGCCGTAAGGGGCTGAGAGTCACCAGTGTCATGGTTGCACGCGTGGCACCATCATTACCTGTCGACGGGGTAAGCCAGATGGGATGCCAGTCTTGTTCCTTGTAGCCTGAGCTAGCTAGAGATAGGGTAATGATGTATGCCCTGTTGGCGCGGTCGGTCTGAGCCCAAGGTCGGGCGAGGCGGGGACTTCTCCTGAGGCCGAGGCTAGGGTCGGGTGAGGACGCGATTCCTCCCGAGACCGAGGTCGAGGCCGAGTCCGAGGGTCGGGTGAGGCGGGGATTTCCTTCTGAGGCTGGAGCTTGAGGTCGGGCGAGGCGGAGACCTCCTCCTGCGCCCGAGGGCGAACTTGGTGGTTGATCGTGACTTGTTGTCAGCTTCGCCTGGGTGGTTGGCACAACAGTCGGAGCGGGGTGAGCGGCGCTATTTTCCCGTCATATCGGACAGTAAAAGGGGGGCGAAGTGACTGTGGTCACTTCGGCCTGGCCGAATGAGGCGCGTGTGTCAGGATATGGCGTCAAGCGACCCCTGCATTGAATGCGCCTGCGAAGCGGTCGGTTGGTGAGGCGGTCTGGCCAAGGTTGCTTCACAACGAAGCCTGCCCGAGCCGGGCTTCGGAAGAGCCGAGGGTGTGCCCGCTGCCTGAGGAGGTTTCTCAGGCGAGGCGTGAATTTGTCCGGGACTACTGCTCCTGCCCAAGGCTGGGCTCGGGCGAGGTCGCGTCCCTTGGGTAGACGAAGCCTTGACTTGAACCGCGCCCGTCAGTTGGTCTGAGGGTGTTTACCAGCCGTGATTAGGAGTGTTGGGGGTACCCCTAATTACGGTACCCGACAATAGCCCCCGAGCCTCGAAGGGAGTGTTAGTACTCGCTTGGAGGCTTTTGCCGCATTTTTGGTGAGGGGACCGGCCTTTCTCGGTTTTACTTTATTCTGGTGGGTGCGCGCGAGCGCACCCGCCGGGTGTAGCCCCCGAGGCCTCGGAGGAGTGGTTTGACTCCTCTGAGGTCTTAACGCTTTTCGTGGTGTCTCGGCCGATCTGATCGTTCCCACATGCGGCCTAGCCGTAGCCCGGGTGCATGGTCAGGTTTCGAGTTTTCAAGCTAGTTTATTGACGTTGTCAACAGTTTGGCCGTAGCCGGGTGCGAGAGCAGCCCTCGAGCCTCTGCACAGAGCGAGAGGACGATCAAGGACTTTCCCGACTTTTATCATACGCCCCTGCGTCGCCTTTTCGCAAGGAGGAGGGGGAAAGCGCCATGTTGCCCTTGGAGGGCACCGAACATGGTGTTTCCAGTGAGCTACTAACGGGTGATCCGAGTGGACGCCCGTGCCCCGTTCGTTAGGGGTCGGCTGGTGGCCCAGAGGCGCGCTCCAAAAGTACTCGCGGGTGATTCGCCAGACCTGGACCCCTTCGACAGGGTCCGAGGGCTCGATGCCTCCCTCCGGTGGGATTCCGTTACAAATCGTTCCTGCCGGTCTCGGAAATGTCCTAGGGTACCTCGGGAGTGTAGCCCGAGTCTCGGCCATGTATCAGACGTACCCAGAGTCATCCCTCACTCTGCGTGCTCTAGGGCGGCTGTCGAACCCTTCCAAGGGGCCAGCCTTCGAACCCCTAATCAGTAATGGGCGCGGAGCCCAAGTGCTGTGGGGCGGCTGTCGAAACCCTTCCGAGGGGCCAGCCTTCGAACCCCTGATCAGTAGGAGGTCTCGGGGCCTGCTTCCTTCGTCGAGAAGGATCCTTTCCAAATTATCCCCTTCCCTAGTCCTTGTAGCAAGAGAGAGAGAAAGAGGAAGAGGAAAAGGATATGAATTTAAATAATGAGGCACACCTTTTTTGACGCGGTTGTCATGGCGGAGGTGAAACGACGCCCGCCTCGCCTACCAGGGGTGTCGCTTGCCCTGCCAGGAAGTTAATGCGACGGGACGAGCGATTCACGGGGCGGCCGTTGTGCGTGCACGTGTCGTTCGAGGAACGGGCGTTTCACCTTCGAGTTTGAATTTTGCGGCTGGTTCGGGCGAAGTTTTGAACGGTTCTTGCCCGGGCCTTTATATACCCGGGAGAGGGGGCCGGCGGTGGTTCTTTACTTTGCCATTTGCGCCTGCCTTCTGCTCTGGTTTCCGCAACCCAAGAGAAAAGCCAGGGTAAAGGAAATCGCGCACCTCATCCCCTCCGCCTCCACCACCTCCGTTTGGTGATGGCTGACAAGGTGACCGTCGTCCCGCCGCGCGACCCGTGGCCCTCCGCCACTGTCGTTGCAAAGGATCTGGAGGCCCTCGTCGCCGATGGTCTGCTCCGTCCCCTCTCCGGTGGGGTGCAGCCGGAGTGGATGGCCCCGAGCGAGGCCGTCCCTTCCCCGCCGCCGGGGTACGTGGTTAGCTTTATCCCCTTCCATGAGCGGGGGTTTGGAGTGCTAGCGAGCCGCTTCATGCGGGCGCTCCTTTGCGCAACCTCAACCCCAACTCCATTGCGCAAGCGGCCATCTTCGCGGCGGTTTTTGAGGGTTTTTTGGGGATCGAGGTTGTCACACCCGGGTTTCAGGGCACCAAGACCCGGGCGCGAACATAATCACCAGGTGTGCTGGGACCAAGTCTCACACATATGATGAATCATGGCACAGGATCGAATGTCACATCTTTACTATATAACAGGAATTCTATACAAAATAAATAATTACATTATAAGGAGACAACGGTCCAGCAACCCAAAGTTGACTGGGAGACGATGGCCTAGATCTCTCACGAACACATCACAGCATCCTCCATGCGCCTCATCCTGTGGTACCTGTTCTTGACCTGTGGGGGGGTGTGAGACAGCAAGAGTGAGCTCACATACATTCATAGCTCAACAAGTTGTGGGGAATAATGTGCATAAACTCGCCAAAGGTGGGAGCTCATGTGAAGTGTAAGGCTTACCAAAGAAGATGGTTGAAGCTGAGCATTGCTTTTAGAGTTGGTCAAAATTTTATTAGCAATTACTAAGTATAAGTAAATACCAGCCTAATTAAGTAGTAGAACAAAAGTAACAACAACATCACTTGCGATGCAATGCATATGACAAATTGAATTTAGTTCCATAAATTAATCATGTGAGGGTCCGAGCTGCTCATGACTGTGAGCACGGCTGATATACCAGTTTTACACTCTGTAGAGGTTGTGCATCTTTACCCACAAGTCATGTTACCCATCTGCCAAGGGATCACGACTTCCCATACACCTCTACCGAGGAGGCGAGGCAGGGTAACACTACGAGGCCTTTACAAAGTTCCACTAGCTTCAGAAAACCCGCTACAGTTTATAGGAAGCTCCAATGCAGGGATCCCTCGCATGATCGCCATCGCAGCAAAATCATCCCAAGGACCTCCCTACACTGACCACTCCCTACTGCCCTTGCCCCTTTCGGGTAAGGTAGTCTTCCACTAGCTTTCCTAATTAATCAGCCAAGGGCGTCCCATTAAACCCTTGTGGTAGCACTGTTTTCCCGGGTGGTCGCTCCATGTTCCAATTAACATAATGATCTTATCATGAACAGTAATAATAAACAGATAATAAAAGTGTGATCATGAATAATGTATCTTCATACCCAAAACCACATAAAGCACTAGCAAGTACTACCCAAAAAGTTCAGTGGTAAACAAGGTATAAAGATAGACAAACTAGGGTAACCTATTGGGTCCCATCAAAATTAACCTATGCAGATCATTATGATTAATCAGAACATGGCTGGGTAAAAAGAAGTGATCAAGGGCACAACTTGCCTGGGACTTGAGATTTCCAGGTACCAGGATGATCTTCAGATGACACGTGTCCTCACGCTAGTCGTAGCATTACAAACAAACAGTGTATAGGCAAAATTAACATTATACCAAACATAAGAATACATTGCATAATAATAATCTATGCGCCATAACGAGATCGTAGAAACAAGAACCACTAAATTCGGAGCTACAATTATTAAGTTATGAATTTTCGAAATTATTTAGTGCTTAGAATAGATTAATCCTAATGAACAATTTTAACTCAAGTTTCATGGCTAAACAGTGTTATTAGTTGATAGACAATATTAACACAAAATTATTGCAACTAGAATGGGTTAAAAAGAGTAAAAATGGAATTTCTATGAATTAAATAAGTTATGGATATATTTTTATACATAAAACCATTTCCCAAATTATTTTTCTGAATTTCCTAAGCTTCTGGACTGGGCACACTAATACAGAGAAGGTCGGGGTTTAACCTGTAAAATCTACTAGACACAGCCTACTCCCACGGGGACGACGGGTTCTATTCTAATAAGGCGAGGGGCTTATCTGCAAAATGCACAGGCCGAAGGGGTGTCGGCACACGTGAGTCGTTGGGTCCCTCATCAGCGGCGGAGATTAGATCGGGCTTTTATTAAAGCGGTATGAGACGACAGCCATCAGATCAAGATCGACGGCTCCCACGCACCCGCGAACCGGTATATGATCCCGGCCACAGGATCGAGAGCAACGGTCCAGATCGAATCGTTATCCGGACACAAATCTTAACCGTCCGCCAGCGGATCTACGGATCGCATCACCCCATCTATTCTTAGCTGTTGATCACCCAATCAGCGGTCAGAACCCATCTTCATCCTGATTCCCTGACCCCAATCATGCGGCGGCACCCACTTTAGCCGCGGCGGTGATCTCGCCGACGAGGTGGTGGTCGGGCAACACAGCCCTCCCCAAGCCAGGCTGATTAGGGCTACACGTAGAGGACACGAGGAGAATGCAACGGTCCTCCCCTTACCTTCGTCCATGCCGCACAGCCACCCGGCGTCAACGCCCAGCGACTCCATCCAGGCGAGATCCAAAATCCGCGACGCCGGTCACCCCTATCTCCCGAACTGATGTCCATATGCCAGCGCACGCCAGTGTGTTTTCCCTCAAGCCACTAGCCGAGGCCAAACGACTTCATAAGCAAGTAGCGGCACTCGGATTTCTCTCTCCCTGAGTGCGGCAATGGAGGCCAAGGAAACACAACCACAGCACCCGTCGAAGCAGTAGCACCCGCACGACGCAACTGGGATCCGCCTCCTCCAACGGCACGCGGCAGAGTTCTTCTTTCGTGCGAGCTTGGCCCATGGTGGCGGCCGAACTCCGACATCCCCATGGCGGCAAGCTTTCTCTCCCTCTCGGTGGCGCTGCTGCGAGGCAAAAGGAGTTGTGGCTCAAGGTAGAAGGCGATAGGGGTGTAGCACGGGTTTTATACCCAGGAGACGAGGGGAATATCCCTCCAGCCTCCCGAAAAGCGCACGCAGAGATCTCGGCGGAGGCCACAGCGCCCACACGAGTTTGTTACGGAGTTCGCGCAGGTGAAGAAGATTCTGACGCGGGGGTCCCACCTGGCAGGGAGTTGAGGCGCGTGCGCGCGATAGCTGAAGTCCTAGGCCCATTTAGCAGCGCACTTGAGTACAGCGGCAGCAAGGTGGGCCGGTTTTGGTGTATTTCAGCCCACGTGACCGCCCCCTCCTTTTTCTTTTCTGATTTTCTTTTTCTCATTTTGAATTTCAATTTCAGATTCAAATCCTTGTGACAAATTTGGGACTTAGGTCAAACATGATATTTGAACACTCAAGTGTGGGAGGAATCCATTATTTGAATTTATATTTTTTTTGTCCAACATTTTCTTTCTTTTCCCCCCTTTCTTTTTATCTTTATTTTCTACTTTCACTTTCCCGTCCATTTGAATCTTTATTTTAAATTCAAATTCACACTCGGTTTTGAATCCAAAATGCACAACCAATTAAGACTCAGCATGAAATGCATATTTATGTATTTATTTGTTATTTGGATACTTTAATGCCATTAGTTGAGTAAGCAAAGAGAAGAAAAAAATTCAAGGAATCCCCAAAACATCCTTTTATAAATTTATTTATTCATTCTATTATTTTTATACCAATTTTGGGCTTTACAAATCCTACCCCCTTAACAGAAATCTCGTCCTCGAGATTTGTAAAGAAAAGGATGCAACAAGTTTGGTTTAGTTTCCCATATGGTTTAGGGACCAAAAGTTTTGTTCCAAATTCTTAAATACTAGTTAGTAGATGATTAGGAAAATATGGACATAGTATGCCTAGTCATCTTATTAGGTTAGATGAGGTATTGTTATAGTAAGTATAGGTCATGGCAAGGAAGAGTTTAATAAGAAAAGACTTCATCATGAACTGTGGATCTTGATTCCTCTTGAAGTTGGTTTTGACTCAACTCCTCCCTTGTCGCGGTTGAGCTATCTCTTCTTGGGTCTTGGTGTTTCCATCCGAGTTAGGGACTTGTAGTTAAGATAATTATGGGGAGGATATATTTCATGAGGTGGGTTGGCCATAATCTCTGTTTTGTTGTGAGGCTGAAATAGAGTGGTTATGCAACCATCGAATGGTTAAGGTAGTTGCATATGGTCACGTAGTTGTTTGTCTAGGGCACCAATTTAGGTTAAAACATATTTATAGAAGTAAGGTCTAATCTATTTCACCAGTATTAACTAACATGTTTACGTAACTAACTTTAGATTAAATATGATCAGATTAGATTGGATCAAGATCAAATTGGTACAACTAGATTAGACTAGATAAGATCTAATTAATTTTGGACTAGATCATGGTGGTTACTTCATGATGAGATAAGTGAAGTGGTTGGCTTGAGATGGGCAGATAAGATAGAATCTGTCAAGATGAGGTAGATATGTGGTACTAGTTGTATTCTAATGAGAGATAATATAGGTTGTCTAACTATTTTATAAATATTTTTTTAAGCCTATGTGTATATGCAGATGCAATTGCGGACATTACTCCACAACTCATCACACTCAATCAAAGATCCAAATCAGACAATTATCATAAAAACAAACATTCAAATTAATAGATACTAAAAAAATAGTTTTGTTTTTGTTCCTAAGATTAGGTCTCCTATTCCTAAAAGTCACTTTAGGCACAGGATTTCAAAGTGTGAAATCCACATTTGTCTTTAGAAGGAAAAAGGTAAGAGTAATCAGAGTAAAGTGGAATTAGATGAGAAAGGATTAAGAAAAGTTTAGAAAAGATCAGAGTAACAAAGGTAAGTAGACAATGGTTGTTCAGTTCTATCTAGGTTTCGTCCTACAGTCAACATTCCTCTGATACCACTTCTGTCACACCCGGGTTTCGGGGCACCAAGACCCGGGCGCGAACATAATCACCAGGTGTGCTGGGACCAAGTCTCACACATATGATGAATCATGGCACAGGATCGAATGTCACATCTTTACTATATAACAGGAATTCTATACAAAATAAATAATTACATTATAAGGAGACAACGGTCCAGCAACCCAAAGTTGACTGGGAGACGATGGCCTAGATCTCTCACGAACACATCACAGCATCCTCCATGCGCCTCATCCTGTGGTACCTGTTCTTGTCCTGTGTGGGGGGGGGGGTGTGAGACAGCAAGAGTGAGCTCACATACGTTCATAGCTCAACAAGTTGTGGGGAATAATGTGCATAAACTCGCCAAAGGTGGGAGCTCATGTGAAGTGTAAGGCTTACCAAAGAAGATGGTTGAAGCTGAGCATTGCTTTTAGAGTTGGTCAAAATTTTATTAGCAATTACTAAGTATAAGTAAATACCAACCCAATTAAGTAGTAGAACAAAAGTAACAACATCACCTGCGATGCAATGCATATGACAAATTGAATTTAGTTCCATAAATTAATCATGTGAGGGTCCGAGCTGCTCATGACCGTGAGCACGGCTGATATACCAGTTTTACACTCTGCAGAGATTGCGCATCTTTACCCACAAGTCATGTTACCCATCTGCCAAGGGATCGCAACTTCCCATACACCTCTACCGAGGAGGCGAGGCAGGGTAACACTACGAGGCCTTTACAAAGTTCCACTAGCTTCAGAAAACCCGCTACAGTTTATAGGAAGCTCCAATGCAGGGATCCCTCGCATGATCGCCATCGCAGCAAAATCACCCCAAGGACCTCCCTACACTGACCACTCCCCTACTGCCCTTGCCCCTTTCGGGTAAGGTAGTCTTCCACTAGCTTTCCTAATTAATCAGCCAAGGGCGTCCCATTAAACTCTTGTGGTAGCACTGTTTTCCAGGGTGGTCGCTCCATGTTCCAATTAACATAATGATCTTATCATGAAAAGTAATAATAAACAGATAATAAAAGTGTGATCATGAATAATGTATCTTCATACCCAAAACCACATAAAGCACTAGCAAGTACTACCCAAAAAGTTCAGTGGTAAACAAGGTATAAAGATAGACAAACTAGGGTAACCTATTGGGTCCCATCAAAATTAACCTATGCAGATCATTATGATTAATCAGAACATGGCTGGGTAAAAAGAAGTGATCAAGGGCACAACTTGCCTGGGACTTGAGATTTCCAGGTACCAGGATGATCTTCAGATGACACGTGTCCTCACGCTAGTCGTAGCATTACAAACAAACAGTGTATAGGCAAAATTAACATTATACCAAACATAAGAATACATTGCATAATAATAATCTATGCGCCATAACGAGATCGTAGAAACAAGAACCACTAAATTCGGAGCTACAATTATTAAGTTATGAATTTTCGAAATTATTTAGTGCTTAGAATAGATTAATCCTAATGAACAATTTTAACTCAAGTTTCATGGCTAAACAGTGTTATTAGTTGATAGACAATATTAACACAAAATTATTGCAACTGGAATGGGTTAAAAAGAGTAAAAATAGAATTTCTATGAATTAAATAAGTTCTAGATATATTTTTATACATAAAAACCATTTCCCAAATTATTTTTCTGAATTTCCTAAGCTTCTGGACTGGGCACACTAATACAGAGAAGGTCGGGGTTTAACCTGTAAAATCTACCAGACACAGCCTACTCCCGCGGGGACGGCGGGTTCTATTCTAATAAGGCGAGGGGCTTATCTCCAAAATGCACAGGCCGAAGGGGTGTCGGCACACGTGAGTCGTTGGGTCCCTCATCAGCGGCGGAGATTAGATCGGGCTTTTATTAAAGCGGTATGAGACGACAGCCATCAGATCAAGATCAACGGCTCCCACGCACCCGTGAACCGGTATATGATCCCGGCCACAGGATCGAGAGCAACGGTCCAGATCGAATCGTTATCCGGACACAAATCTTAACCGTCCGCCAGCGGATCTACGGATCGCATCACCCCATCTATTCTTAGCTGCTGATCACCCAATCAGCGGTCAGAACCCATCTTCATCTCGATTCCCTGACCCCAATCGTGCGGCGGCACCCACTTTAGCCGCGGCGGCGATCTCGCCGACGAGGTGGTGGTCGGGCAACACAGACCTCCCCAAGCCAGGCTGATTAGGGCTACACGTAGAGGACACGAGGAGAATGCAACGGTCCTCCCCTTACCTTCGTCCATGCCGCACAGCCACCCGGCGTCAACGCCCAGCGACTCCATCCAGGCGAGATCCAAAATCCGCGACGCCAGTCACCCCTATCTCCCGAACTGATGTCCATATGCCAGCGCACGCCGGTGTGTTTTCCCTCAAGCCACTAGCCGAGGCCAAACGACTTCATAAGCAAGTAGCGGCACTCGGATTTCTCTCTCCCCGAGTGCGGCAATGGAGGCCAAGGAAACACAACCACGACACCCGTCGAAGCAGTAGCACCCGCACGACGCAACTGGGATCCGCCTCCTCCAACGGCACGCGGCAGAGTTATTTCGTGCGAGCTTGGCCCATGGTGGCGGCCGAACTCCGACATCCCCATGGCGGCAAGCTTTCTCTCCCTCTCGGTGGCGCTGCTGCGAGGCGAAAGGAGTTGTGGCTCAAGGTAGAAGGCGATAGGGGTGTAGCACGGGTTTTATACCCAGGAGACGAGGGGAATATCCCTCCAGCCTCCCGAAAAGCGCGCACAGAGATCTCGGCAGAGGCCACAGCGCCCGCACGAGTTTGTTACGGAGTTTGCGCGGGTGAAGAAGATTCTGACGCGGGGGTCCCACCTGGCAGGGAGTTGAGGCACGTGCGCACGATAGCTGAAGTCCTGGGCCCATTTGGCAGCGCACTTGAGTACAACGGCAACAAGGTGGGCCGGTTTTGGTGTATTTCAGCCCACGTGACCGCCCCCTCCTTTTTCTTTTCTGATTTTCTTTTTCTCATTTTGAATTTCAATTTCAGATTCAAATCCTTGTGACAAATTTGGGACTTAGGTCAAACATGATATTTGAACACTCAAGTGTGGGAGGAATCCATTATTTGAATTTATATTTTTTTGTCCAACATTTTCTTTCTTTTCCCCCCTTTCTTTTTAACTTTATTTTCTATTTTCACTTTCCCGTCCATTTGAATCTTTATTTTAAATTCAAATTCACACTCGGTTTTGAATCCAAAATGCACAACCAATTAAGACTCAGCATGAAATGCATATTTATTTATTTGTTATTTGGATACTTTAATGCCATTAGTTGAGTAAGCAAAGAGAAGAAAAAAATTCAAGGAATCCCCAAAACATCCTTTTATAAATTTATTTTTTCATTCTATTATTTTTTTATACCAATTTTGAGCTTTAAAGAGGTTCACTGGGATCTGTGGACGCACGTCTTCTTCGCGGAGCTCTTTGCCTTGATGACGGATGCGAAGAAGGTCCATATGGCGGTGCGGGCTGGTGGCTGCACCCTCCAGCTGAGGCAGGGGCGCACGCAGCAGTACATCCCTACCACCCTTGTGTCTTCGAACAAGGGGTGGCAGCGCCGATGGTTTTATCTCTGGAACGACGACGGGAGGCTTCCGTCGTTTTCTCAATGAGTGGTGACCGCCGCCGGCAGCAACTAGCGCTAGGGTGCCACGCGCGAGAGACAGGAGAAGCTCCAGCCTATTCTGCAGGCTTTGTAGAGGTTACGAGATGGGGGCCTTACCGCTGCGGGGGTTGTTGCCGCCATCCATCGCTGGAGAATGCTCCCTTTGGCAGAGCGACGGTTGTAGCTCTCGGAGATGAGACCGGGGGTCGATCTGGAGGGCTCGCAGATGTCCTCGACCCCCCTTCTTGACGATGACCTCCGCAAGCGGGTAGCGGGTACGGTAGGGAGGCTGGACGCCGGCGCCCTGACTCAGCCCGCGATACGTCCCGACCATGGGTATGTTTCCCTGGTAAGTATCCGATCCTTCTCCTGTATTGCGCCGAGTTGCCTTCGATTCCCACTGTTGGGATCTTTGCTCTTCCCCAGGGGTTAAGTTTTTATAAACCTGCCCTGCCGCTGGTCCCGGAGGACGCAGTGGACCGAGCCACGTGGAGGGTCGCCGCGGAGAAGATGAAGGATAAGAAGGACGCGGAGAAGGCTCGGGCTCACGAGCGGATGCGAGCTCGGGACACCTTGGAGAAGCGTCGTCGGAGGCAAGAGAGGGACGGGCTCCCGAGGGAGCCGTCGCCGGAGATGCCCGACGACGATGATGACGATGATGATGACGAGGATGACGACATGGCGGCCCGTCTTGGCCTCAGCCCGGATCCGGGGCCGGGCCACGGGTTGCCGGGCCAGCCTCCAAGTGGGCTGGTACCATCAGTGCCTGGGGCCGGGACATCGGGGTCCTAATCCGAGGAGCGGAGGCAGGCCGAGGGGGCACTTGACCCCTTGGCCGAGGTAACTGCGTTGACTCCGGGGAGTCAGGCTGACCCCCTGTCTCCCAAGAGCAAGCGCCCGTGCCGGCTATGCAGGAGGTTGATCCTCCGGCCGTTGCGGCGACGCCTGGGCAGGCCGCTCCTTCGGTGCCTCGGGCGCCTGAGGTGGGAGCGGCGCCGAAGTCAGTAGCGGGGCGACCCTTGGCAGCGCCTGCGGGAACCGAGGCCCAAGGGGCCTCCCCGCGGGCAAGATTGGCCTTGGTCCGGAGCGGGTAAGTGCTTGAGAATGCCTCTGTTTTGGCTTCTTTCGTCGCGTGTCTTGAACTTGCTTTATCTCTTCCTTTCAGCAAGCGGAGGCAGGGCCTGACCGGCCTAGCCCCCACGAAGGCCCTTAAGACGGTGCCGGCTTTTGCATCCGGTGCCGCGGCGCGCCATGCCGGTTGGCTGGCCCCCGCACAGGACGCTCTCGAGCGGGGGGCCCAGGCGGCACGATTTGCCATGGGGCAAGCCTCCCAGGCCGACCCCTCTGTCGGGGCGGTCGTCATGCCGGGGGAGGCTGCTGACGCGGCCGCGGCTCCGAGCCCGCCTGATGGGTTGCCGACGCCGGCATCGACTCCTGCTGAGGTCGCCGCCGATTTGCCCGCGGAGCCGCTCGTCGCCGCTGACGTCGGGATGGTTGAGGCACCGCCGCTCGCGGTCGTCCCCGACCTCCCCGTTCCTGGCCATGAGGAGAGGGCGGACGCTGTTGCCGAAGTTGGTGATTGGAGACCCGCCACCTTAGCCGAGGGGAAGCCCAACGCATCAACGACGATGGTGCCCGACGTGTTGACTGCAGGGGGACCCGACGCCTTGGCGGAGGAGCACGCAAAACCGCGGCCCGTCTTAGGGGGCGGTGTCCTCATCCCCGCGCAGCGCAACCCCAATGAGCGGTGCGGGCAGGCGTTCCGGTTCTGGAGCCGCGGCGCCTCGGAACCCCTCCTCGTCCTCAACGATGAGCGGGAGGAGCAGTCTCGGGATGAGCTCCGTGAGTATGCCGAGGCGGCAATGGGGTCGCTTCGGTCGACCATGGAGATTCTTTCCAGGGACGTTCCCAGGGTCCTCCAGGTAAGGATTTCAGGCGCATACCTTGCGTGGCCAGGGCATTCTTTGTAATACCTTGTTTTCCTTGCTCAGGAACTGGCGGATGTGAGCATCGCCAAGTCGCTGTTCATTCGCCACGAGAGCGGCATCTGGAGTTCGCTGCGGTCCCAGAGGGCCGCGCTTGCCAAGGCTAATGAGTGCCTTGCCCAACAGAGCACCGAGCTGGTGGACCTTTGGCTGCTCTGTGATGATCTGAAGTCGGAGGTGGCGGCAGCGCGGGCAGAGGCGGCATTGGCATGGATGGAGGCGCAGCAGCGGCAGCTGGAGCTTGGCTAGGTCATCGGCGAGCAGGACCGATCTTGGAGCCAAGCCGCCAAGGCCCTGGGCCGGGCTGAGGCCCTTGAGGGTCAACTGGCCGAGGTGTCTGCTCAGGCCGGGGCCCTTGTGGAGGACCTGGCCGTGGCTGTCGGGTCTGCCCAATCTGCCCAAGTCGTGGCCTCGCAGGAGCGTGCACGGGCCGAAGGTATGTTTCGCCTGCTTTGCGACTTCAATTCAGCTTCATTCTTCGACTTGTGTCTGAGGAATTTTGATCGGCTATCTGCAGAGCTCGAGATGACTCTTAATGAGTCCGTCAAGGCGCACGCCCGGGCGGCTGAGCAGAATGAGGCCGACCGCGTGGCAATGTCCGAGGCTATCTCGGCATTTTGCCGAGCCTTTGACCTCGATGGCGTTCCCTCGGGTAGCTCCCCCCAGAGTCATCTGCGGGCCTTGGGCGGCCGTGTGCACAACAGACTCCGCGGGGCGCTGCACCACGGCGTTAGGCGGGCCTTCGCCGTGCTCGCTTCCCACTACGACATAGACCTGGAGCGGGTCAGTGAGGGGTACTGTCTTCCCGACGAAGACGAGGCTGCCTTAGCCGAGGTCCAGAGGCTTGACGCGGCCGTCGAGGGCCCGAGCGCGGTGGTGGCCTCCTCCTTCGAGGCTGGGCCAGATCTCGCCGAAGGCGGAAACGGCGCCGAGGGCGCAGCTGCTTCCCCTGCCGACGCCTGATCCTGCTAGAGCAGTTTATTTGTAGCATGCGTGTGTTCTTTCACGGCCGCTGAGGCCCAAACACTTTCATCGTCGTGTTAAAAAGCTGTGTTTTCTTTCCTCTCGTTTTGAGCATCACAACTTGTCTGTCGGTAGCAGAATCATTTATCCAAGCGAGAGTTACTTTTCTCGGAAGGTGATGAGTGAGGTATCTGTATCCCGGAGGCGTAGGAGTTCCTCGGCTTGGTCAGCCTTGCCGCTTACGTACACTCTCATTTGGTCATAGGATTCTGTTATCAATACAGTCGAGAAGGCATGGAAGTCGTTTTCTACCCGAGTGTTTGGACTTGTTCAGTAGCAGCATCGCTTATCCGAGCGTGAGTTACTTCTCGCGGAAGGTGATGAGTGAGGATCCGTATCCCGGAGGCGTAGGAGTTCCTCGGCTCGGTCGGCCTTGCCGCTTATGTGTACTCTCGTCGTTTTCAGGATCCTGCTATCGATACGGAAGTCAAAAGCACGAAGGTCGTTTTGGTAGAAAATTTTTTCCGAGGAAAATTTTGACGCAGAGGGGGTTCCCCCCTTCTAGCCCCCGAGGGAGGGTCGGGCTTTGCTGAGGCAAGGCCGACCCTTCCTTGACGGTTAGACTTTATGTATGTAAAGAAAACAAGGTATATGAACGACTTAAAACATCTTAAGGGTAGAAGCAACGTAGTTGTTGGATGTTCCAAGCGTTGCTGTAGACCTCACCTTGGTCGTTGGCCAGCTTGTATGTTCTGGGCTTCAAAATCTTGGCGATGATGAATGGCCCTTCCCAGGGAGGAGTGAGCTTGTGGTGCCCTCGGGCGTCCTGTCATAGACGAAGCACCAAGTCTCCCACTTGGAAGTCTCGGGGCCGAACGCTTCGGGCATGGTAGCGTCGCAGCGACTGCTGGTACCGTGCCGAATGTAGTAAGGCAACGTCCCGAGCCTCTTCTAGCTGGTCCAGCGAGTCCTCTCGGCTGGTCTAGTTGCTTCGGTCGTCATACGCCCTGGTCCTCGGGGAGCCGTATTCTAAGTCCATGGGGAGGACGACCTCGGCCCCATAGACTAGAAAAAATGGCAAGAAACCCATGGCTCGGCTCGGCGTCGTCCTCAGACTCCAGACTATAGAGGGTAGCTCTTTCATCCACCGCATGCCGAACATGTTGAGGTTGTTGTAGATCCTCGGTTTGAGTCCCTGCAAAATCATACCGTTGGCACGCTCCACCTGCCCATTCGTCATGGGCTGAGCTACGGCGGCCCAGTCCACACGGATGTGGTGGTCGTCGCAGAAGTCCAGGAACTTTTTTTCGGTGAACTGCGTGCCATTGTCGGTGATGATGGAGTTTGAGACCCCGAATCGATGGATGATGTTGGTGAAGAACGCCACCGCCTGCTCGGACCTGATGCTAGTCAAGGGTCGGACCTCGATCCACTTAGAGAATTTGTCGATGGCGACAGCAGGTGCGAGAAGCCCCCGGGTGCCTTTTGTAAGGGACCAACGAGGTCCAGACCCCATACTGCAAACGGCCAGGTGATGGGTATTGTCTGCAGGGCCTGAGCAGGCAGGTGTGTTTGCCTCGTGTAGAATTGGCATCCTTGGCAGGAGCGTACAATCCTAGTGGCGTCGGCCATCGCGGTTGGCCAGTAGAAACCTTGTCGGAAGGCGTTTCCCACGAGGGCTCGAGGTGCTGCATGGTGACCGCAAGCCCCCGAGTGTATTTCTTGCAACAGCTCTTGTCCTTGGGCGATGGATATGCATCGTTGGATGATGCTCGAGGGGCTGCGGTGATAGAGCTCCTTTTCATCACCCAGCAAGACGAACGACTTGGCGCGCCGAGCCAGTCGCCGAGCTTTGGCCTTGTCAAGGGGAAGCTCTCCTCGGAGGAGATATTCTAGGTACGGGGTCTGCCAGTTCGGATCTGGCGTGACCCCATTCTGTTCCCCCTCGACGAGCAAGGCCTCCTCCTCGATGGCCGAGGGTACCTCGGGCTGGGCCAAGGCTTCCTCGGGCTCGGGCGTGTCGTCGATCTTGACGGATGGTTGATGTAGGTCTCTGGAGAAGACGTTCGGGGGAACCGTCGTCCGCCCCGAGGCTATCTTCGCCAGCTCATCCGCAGTCTCGTTGTACCGTCGGGCGATGTGGTTGAGCTCTAGCCCGTAGAACTTGTCTTCCAGGTGCCGAACTTCGTCGCAGTAGGCCTCCATCCTCCGGTCGCGGCAGTGGGAGTTCTTCATGACTTGGTCGATGACAAGCTGTGAGTCGCCACGAGCGTCGAGGCGCCGGACCCCTAGCTCGACGACGATGCGCAGCCCGTTAACCAGAGCCTCGTACTCGGCCACATTGTTTGATGCCGGAAAATGGAGGCGTATGACGTAGCGAAGATGCTTTCTGAGGAGTGAAACAAAGAGCAAGCCAGCGCCTGCTCCTATTTTCATGAGTGACCCATCGAAGTACATGGTCCAGAGCTCGGCCTAGATCGGAGCTATTGGCAACTGGGTGTCGTCCCATTCAGCCAGGAAGTCCGCCAAGACCTGGGATTTTATGGCCTTCCGAGGGGCAAATGATAGCGTTTTGCCCATGAGCTCCACTGCCCACTTTGCTATCCTACCCGAGGCCTCACGGCACTGGATGATCTCCCCCAGGGGGAAGGATGACACCATAGTGACCGGATGAGATTCAAAGTAGTGTCGCAACTTTCGCCGTGTCAGTATCACTGCGTACAGCAGCTTCTGGATCTGTGGGTAGTGGATCTTGGTCTCGGATAGCACTTCGCTGATGAAGTAGACCGGCCTCTGGACGAGCAGTGCATGCCCTTCTTCTCGTCTCTCGACTATGATCGTGGCGCTGACCACCTGAGTGGTCGCGGCTACGTAGATCAAGAGGGCTTCTCCTACAGCGGGGGCACCAGGATGGGTGCATTTGTAAGGAGCGCCTTAAGGTTTCCGAGGGCTTCCTCGGCCTCGGGGGTCCAAGTGAAGCACTCGGCCTTCCTTAAGAGGCGGTACAGAGGCAAGCCTTTCTCGCCAAGGCGTGAGATGAAGCGGCTCAGAACCGCAAGGCATCCCATGACCCTCTGTACTCCTTTCAAATCCTTGATCGGTCCCATGTTGGTGATGGCCGCGATTTTCTCCGGATTGGCCTCGATACCCCGCTCGGAGACGATGAATCCTAGTAGCATGCCTCGAGGGACTCCGAAGACACACTTCTCGGGATTAAGTTTCACGCCTTTCGCTCTCAGACACTTGAACGTCGCCTCAAGGTCGGAGAGGAGGTCAGAGACTTTCCTTGTCTTGACAACGATGCCATCGACGTAAGCCTCGACCGTTCGGCCGATGCGCTCTCTGAACATGTGGTTCATGCACCTTTGGTATGTTGCACCTGCATTCCTCAAGCCAAATGGCATAGTAGTATAGCAATACATGCCAAAAGGTGTGATGAAAGAGGTCACGAGCTGATCGGACTCTTTCATCTTGATTTGATGATAACCTGAATAGGCATCGAGGAATGACAATGTCTCGCACCCAGCAGTGGAGTCCACAATTTAGTCGATGCGAGGTAGATGGTAGGGAACCTTTGGACATGCCTTGTTTAAACTGGTGTAGTCTACACACATCCTCCACTTCCCACCTTTCTTTTTCACAAGCACAGGGTTAGATAACCATTCAGGATGAAATACCTCTTTGATGAACCCTGC
Source organism: Zea luxurians (assembly GCA_029449295.1). Classification (NCBI taxonomy): domain Eukaryota; kingdom Viridiplantae; phylum Streptophyta; class Magnoliopsida; order Poales; family Poaceae; genus Zea; species Zea luxurians. Next base: position 151,464,828 of record JAOPSE010000007.1, read on the forward strand.
AGCCAGTAACTTATGGATCTCCTCACCTATGGCCCTGTGCTTTTCTTCGTCAAAATGGCGCAGGTGCTGCTTCATGGGTCAGGCGCCGGCCCGGATGTCCAGTGAGTGCTCGGCGACATCCCTCGGTATGCCGGGCATGTCCGAGGGACTCCACGCAAAGACTTTGGCATTTGCGTGGAGAAAGTCGACGAGCACTGCTTCCTATTTGGGGTTGAGCTCGGAGTCGATCTGGACTTTCTTGCCGGCGTCGTTGCTGGGGTCAAGAGAGACAGACTTGACCACCTCAACTGGTTCGAAGTTGCCGACGTGCCGCTTCGCGTCGGGCGTCTCCTTGGTGAGGCGCTCTAGGTCGGCGATGAGGGCCTCGGACTCGGCGAGGGCCTCAGCGTACTCCACGCACTCCACGTCGCATTCGTACACGTGGCCATACGTGGATCCGATGGTGATGATCCCGTTGGGGCCCGACATCTTGAGCTTGAGGTAGGTGTAGTTGGGGACGGCCATGAACTTGGCGTAGCATGGTCTTCCCAATACCGCATGGTAGGTTCCTCGGAACCCGACGACCTCGAAGGTGAGAGCTTCCTTTCGGAAGTTGGAGGGAGTCCCGAAGCAGACAGGTAAGTCGATCCGTCCGAGGGGCAGGATTCGCTTTCCGGGCGCGATCCCATGGAAGGGTGCCGCACCGGCCCGGACCTTGGACCTATCAACCCCCAGGAGTTCTAGGGTCTCGGCGTAGATGATGTTAAGACTGCTGCCTCCGTCCATAGGACTTTGGAGAGCCTAACGTTGCCGATGATCAGATCGACGACGAGCGGGTACCTTCCCGGGCTTGGCACAAAGTCGGGGTGGTCGCCTCGGTCGAAGGTGATAGGCTTGTCGGAAGAGTGTAGGTAGACTGGCGCTGCCACCTTCACCAAGCAGACCTCCCGGCGCTCCCGCTTGCAGTGCCGAGCCGAGGCGTTCGCCGCCTGCCCGCCGTAGATCATGAAGCAGTTGTGAACCTCCGGGAACTCTTCTTCCTTGTCGCCCTCCTTCTTGTTGTTGTCATGGCCTTTGCTACCTTCCGCCGGGGGCCCGACCTTGTGGAAGTAGCGCCGGAGCATCACACATTCTTCGAGGGTGTGCTTGACAGGACCCTGGTGATAGGGGCATGGCTCTTTGAGCATCTTGTCGAACGCGCCGGCCCCTCCAGGAGGTTTCCGAGGGTTCCTGTGCTCGGCCGCAGCGACGAGATTCGCGTCAGCGGCGTCGCGCTTCGCTTGCGACTTGTTCTTGGCCTTCTTCTTCGTGCCCCGCTGGGCGGATGCCTCGGGGGCGTCTTTCTTCGGCTCTCCCTGAGGCTGCTTGTCTTTCCGGAAGATGGCTTCGACCGCCTCTTGACCCGAGGCGAACTTGGTGACGACGTCCATCAATTCACTCGCCTTGGTGGGAGTCTTGCGCCCCAGTTTGCTCACCAGGTCTCGGCAAGTGGTGCCAGCAAGGAAAGCCCCCATGACATTTGAGTCGGTAACGTTGGGTAGCTCGGTGCGCTGCTTCGAAAACCGCCGGATGTACTCTCGGAGGGACTCCCCTGGCTGCTGGCGGCAGCTTCGGAGATCCCACGAGTTCCCAGGGTGCACGTACGTGCCTTGGAAGTTTCCCGCGAAAGCCTTGACCAGATCGTCCCAGTCGGAGATCTGCGCAGGAGGCAGATGCTCCAGCTAGGCTCGGGCGGCGTCGGAGAGGAAAAGGGGAAGATTGCGGATGATGAGGTCGTCGTCGTCCGCTCCTCCCAACTGGCATGCCAGTCGGTAGTCCGCGAGCCACAACTCTGGCCTCGTCTCCCCCGAGTACTTGGTGATGGTAGTCGAGGCTCGGAAACGGGCAGGGAACGACGCTCGTCGTATGGCCCGGCTGAAGACTCGTGGACCGGGCGGCTCAGGCGAAGGACTCCGATCCTCCTCGCTGTCGCAGCGTCCCCCGCGCCTAGGATGATAGCCTCGGCGCACCTTCTCCTCGAGGCGGGCTCGACGGTCGAGATGGTGGTGCTCGTTGCCGAGGCGATCCCGGGCGGCAGGCGCCTCGTCCCGCATGCGCTCGGGGTGGAGCGAGGCCTCCTGCATGCGTCGGGAGGACACCGCACGATGCTCCGAGGGGTCAGCTCGCCTTCGGGAGGCAGAGCTCTCGGCACGTCGAACTACAGCACCTTCCAAGAGATCTTTGAGTTCGCCCTGGATACGCCGTCCCTCAGTGGTGGATGGCTTCGGCATGGCTCGAAGTAGCATCGCCGCTGCAGCTAGGTCCTGGCTGGACCCGCTGACGGCCGGGGGCAGCGCTGCCCTGGCGTTGTCGATGACGCGACAGCGGATGTCTTGGGCCCGATGGCGGGCTCCTTCGGCGAGGGTTCGGCCTGGCCTCTCCTGCGCGATGTCCTATCGGAGCTGCACAAGTCGGCCTGCTTCCTCATCGACCTTGGCCTGCATCTCGCGGATTTGCTCGAGCTGTGCATTCTGACCCCCCGCAGGGACTGGACCACAGCCAGCTCCCGTGGGATGTCAGCGCGAGACCGGGCCCAGGGGGATCGTCGACCTCCGGCATACCGAGATGGTTGCTGAAAGGGAAATAGGCTTACACCTTTTTCCTAAATAGATTTTGGTGGTTGAATTGCCCAACACAAATACTTGGACTAACTAGTTTGCTCTAGTCTATAAGTTCTACAGGTGCCAAAGGTTCACAACAAGCCAATAAAAAGACCAAAGATGGGTTCAAACAAAGAGAGCTAAAGAAATCCTAAAGGCACCCTAGTCTGGCGCACCGGACTGTCCGGTGTGCCACCGGACAGTGTCCAGTGCACCAGGGGACAATGTCCGGCGCATCAGGAAAATCAAAGCTGAACTCGCTATCTTCGGGAAAATGGAGGCCGCTCCGCTATAATTCACCGGACCATCCAGTGAATGCACCGGACATGTCCGGTGGCACACCGGACTGTCCGGTGTGCCAGCGAAGCAACGGCTACTTCGCGCGCAACGGTTGACTGCAACGCATTGAATGCGCGCCTACGCACGCAGAGGTCAGAGCACGCGCAGCAGGCGCACCGAACAGTCTACAGGACTTGTCCGGTGCACCACCGGACAGCCCAGAGGCCCCACAAGTCAGAGCTCCAACGGTCGAACCCCAACGGCTGGCTGACGTGGCTGGCGCACCGGATAGTGTCTGGTGGCGCACCGGACTGTCCGGTGCGCCATGTGACAGCAGACTTCCAACGGCCACATTTTGGTGGTTGGGGCTATAAATACCCCAACCACCCCACATTCAATGGCATCCAAGTTTCCAACATTCTACACATTACAAGAGCTATAGCATTCAATACAAGACACACCAAAGAGATCAAATCCTCTCCCAAGTCTCTAGTTCAATTCCAATCAATAGTGACTAGTGAGAGAGAGTGACTTGTGTTCATTTGAGCTCTTGCACTTGGATTGCTTCTTTTCTTTATCATTCTTTCTTGTGATTCACTCACTTGTAACCGAGGCAAGAGACACCAATTGTGTGGTGGTCCTTGCGGGGACTTAGTGTCCCGTGTGATTGTGAAGAGAAGCTCACTCGGTCTAAGTGACCGTTTGAGAGAGGGAAAGGGTTGAAAGAGACCCGGTCTTTGTGACCACCTCAACGGGGAGTAGGTTTGCAAGAACCAAACCTCGGTAAAACAAATCCTTGTGTCTCACTCTCCATTTGCTTGTGATTTGTTTTTTACCCTCTATCTCGGACTCATTCTTATTTCTAACGCTAACCCGGCTTGTAGTTGTGATTAACTTTGTAAATTTTAGTTTCGCCCTATTCACCCCCCTCTAGGAGACTTTCAATTGGTATCAGAGCCCGGTGCTTCATTAGAGCCTAACCGCTCGAAGTGATGTCGGGAGATCACGCTAAGAAGGAGATGGTGACCGGCAACAAGCCCGCTACAAGCCACGGGAAGGATCCATTGGGAGAGTCCCGCAACAAAGGGAAGGAGAAGGAATCCTCTTCCCACAAGTCGCATCGGAGTGGCCACAAGAAAAAGAAGATGAGGAAGGTGGTCTACTACGAGACCGATTCTTCATCGCCATCCACCTCCGGCTCCGACGCGCCGTCCATTACTTCTAAGCGCCATGAGCGCAAGAAGTATAGTAAGATTCCCCTACGCTACCCTCGTATTTCAAAGTGTACTCCTTTACTCTCCGTTCCATTAGGCAAACCACCGATTTTTGACGGTGAAGATTATAATATGTGGAGTGACAAAATGAGGCATCATCTAACCTCACTCCACACAAGCATTTGGAATGTTGTTGAGTTTGGTGTACAGGTATCATCCGTAGGGGATGAAGATTATGATTCGGACGAAGTGGCCCAAATCCACCACTTCAACTCCCAAGCCACTACTATACTCCTCGCCTCTCTAAGTCGAGAGGAGTATAATAAGGTGCAAGGGTTGAAGAGCGCAAAGGAAATTTGGGACGTGCTCAAGACCGCGCACGAAGGATACGAGGTGACCAAAATCACCAAGCGAGAGACGATCGAGGGGGAGCTCGGTCGCTTCATGCTTCACCAAGGGGAGGATCCACAAGCTATGTACAACCGCTTGAAGACCTTGGTGAACCAAGTGCGCAACCTCGGGAGCATAAAATGGGATGACCATGAGATGGTCAAGGTTATTCTTAGATCCCTCATTTTTCTTAATCCTACGCAAGTTCAATTAATTCGAGGTGATCCTAGATACAAGCTAATGTCTCCTGAGGAAGTTATAGGAAAATTTGTAAGCTTTCAGCTAATGATTAAAGGCTTAAAGAAAATAATCGAGCAAGGTACCTCCTCCACGCCTGAAGCACAACCCGACGCATTCAAGGCAACGGAGGAGAAGAAGGAAGAGCCTACACCAAGTAGGCTCCCCATCGATGCCTCAAAGCTCGACAATGAGGAGATGGCTTTAATCATCAAAAGCTTTCGACAAATCCTCAAGCAAAGGAGGGGGAAGGACTACAAACCCCGCTCCAAGAAGGTTTGCTACAAGTGTGGTAAGCCCGGTCACTTTATAGCAAAATGTCCTATTTCTAGTGACAGTGACAGGGGCGACGACAAGAAGAGGAGAAGAAAGGAAAAGAAGAGGTACCACAAGAAGAAGGGCGGCGATGCCCATGTGTGCCGCGAGTGGGACTCCGACGAGAGCTCCACCGACTCCTCCTCCGACAAGGACGCCGCCAACATCGCCATCAACAAAGGACTCCTCTTCCCAAATGTCGGCCACAAGTGCCTCATGGCAAAGGACGGCAAAAGGAAGAAGGTTAAATCTAAATCCTCCACTAAATATGCATCCTCTAGTGATGAAGACAATTCTAGTAACGAGGAGGATAATCTATTTGCCCTTTTTGCCAACCTTAACATGGAACAAAAAGAGAAGCTAAATGAATTGATTAGCGCCATTCATGATAAGGATGAACTCTTGGATAGCCAAGAGGACTTCCTAATTAAGGAAAATAAGAAACATGTTAAGGTTAAGAATGCTTATGCTCTAGAAAGGGAAAAATGTGAAAAATTATCTAGCGAGCTAAGCACTTGCCATGATGTTATTGCCAACCTTAGAAATGAAAATGCTAATTTAGTTGCTAAGGTTGATTCAAATGTTTGTGATGATTCATATGCCAATCTTAGAAATGATCATGCTATTTCTATTGCTAAGATTGAAAAATTGAATGCCTCTCTTGCTAGCCTTAGATTTGATAATGAAAAATTGATTGCTAAGGCTAAAGAGTTAGAAGTTTGCAATGCTTCCATTTCCGATCTTAGAAGTGAAAATGATATTTTACATGCTAAGATTGTTGAACTAAAAACTTGCAAACCCTCTACATCTACCATTGAGCATGTTTCTATTTGCACTAGATGTAGAGATGTTGACATTGATGCTATTCATGATCATATGGCTTTAATTAAACAACAAAATGATCATATAGCAAAATTAGATGCTAAAATTGCCGAGCATGAACTTGAAAATGAAAATTTTAAATTTGCTCGTAGTATGCTTTATAGTGGGAGACGCCCTGGCATCAAGGATGGCATTGGCTTCCAAAAGGGAGACAATGTCAAACTTAATGCCCCTCCTAAAAAATTATCTAACTTTGTTAAGGGCAAGGCTCCCATGCCTCAGGATAACGAGGGTTACATTTTGTACCCTGCCGGTTATCCCGAGCATAAGATTAGGAGAATTCATTTTAGGAAGTCTCACTCTGGCCCTAATCATGCTTTTATGTATAAGGGTGAGACATCTAGTTCTAGGCAATCAACTCGTGCTAAATTGCCTAAAAAGAAAACTCCTAGTGCATCAAATGAACCTAGCATTTCATTCAAAACTTTTGATGCATCCTATGTTTTGACTAACAAATCTGGCAAAGTAGTTGCCAAGTATGTTGGGGACAAACACAAGGGATCAAAGACTTGTGTTTGGGTACCCAAAGTTCTTGTATCTAATGTTAAAGGACCCAAAACTGTTTGGGTACCTAAAAACAAGAACTAAATTTGTTTTGTAGGTTTATGCATCCGGGGGCTCAAGTTGGATCATCGATAGCGGGTGCACAAACCACATGACAGGGGAGAAGAAGATGTTCTCCTACGAGAAAAACCAAGATCCCCAACAAGCTATAACATTCGGGGATGGAAATCAAGGTTTGGTCAAAGGATTGGGTAAAATTGCTATATCACCTGACCATTCCATTTCAAATGTTTTTCTTGTTGATTCATTAGATTACAATTTGCTTTCCGTTTCTCAACTATGCAAAATGGGCTACAACTGTCTATTTACTGATGTAGGTGTCACTGTCTTTAGAAGAAGTGATGATTCAGTAGCATTTAAGGGAGTGTTAGAGGGTCAGCTATACTTAGTTGATTTCAATAGAGCTGAACTCGACACTTGCTTAATTGCTAAGACTAACATGGGCTGGCTCTGGCATCGCCGACTAGCACATGTTGGGATGAAGAATCTTCACAAGCTTCTAAAGAGAGAACACATTTTAGGACTAACAAATGTTCATTTTGAGAAAGACAGGATTTGTAGTGCATGCCAAGCCGGGAAGCAAGTTGGCGCCCATCATCCACTTAAGAACATCTTGACGACTGACAGGCCACTAGAGCTCCTCCATATGGACCTATTCGGCCCGATCGCTTACATAAGCATCGACGAGAGTAAGTACTATCTTGTTATTGTGGATGACTATTCTCGCTTCACTTGGGTGTTCTTTTTGCAGGAAAAATCACAAACCCAAGAGACTTTAAAGGGATTCTTGAGACGGGCTCAAAATGAGTTTGGATTGAGGATCAAGAAAATTAGAAGCGATAACGGGACGGAGTTCAAGAATTCACAAATTGAAGGCTTCCTTGAGGAGGAGGGCATCAAGCATGAGTTCTCTTCTCCCTACACACCACAACAAAATGGTGTAGTGGAGAGGAAGAATAGAACTCTATTGGACATGGCAAGAACCATGCTTGATAAGTACAAGACTTCGGATCGGTTTTGGGCCGAGGCGGTTAACACCGCTTGCTACGCCATCAACCGGTTGTATCTACACCGAATCCTCAAGAAGACATCTTACGATCTCCTCACCGGTAAAAAGCCCAATGTTTCATATTTTAGAGTCTTTGGTAGCAAATGTTTTATTCTTGTTAAAAGAGGTAGAAAGTCAAAATTTGCTCCTAAGGCTGTAGAAGGCTTTTTACTAGGATATGATTCAAACACAAGGGCATATAGAGTCTTTAACAAGTCCACTGGACTAGTTGAAGTTTCTTGTGACATTGTGTTTGATGAGACTAATGGCTCTCAAGTAGAGCAAGTTGATCTTGATGAATTAGATGATGAAGAGGCTCTGTGCGTCGCGCTAAGGAACATGTCCATTGGAGATGTGTGTCCTAAGGAAATCGAAGAGCCCATTCAAGCACAAGATCAACCATCCTCCTCCATGCAAGTATCTCCACCAACTCAAGATGATGATGAGGCTCAAGATGATGAAGAGGAAGATCAAGAAGATGAGCCACCTCAAGACGATGGCAATGATCAAGGGGGAGATACAAATGAACAAGACAAGGAGGATGAGCAAGTTCCAAGGCCGCCACACCCAAGAGTCCACCAAGCAATCCAACGAGATCACCCCGTCAACACCATCCTCGGCGACATTCATAATGGGGTAACCACTAGATCTCGTGTTGCACATTTTTGTGAGCATTACTCTTTTGTTTCCTCTATTGAGCCACACAGGGTAGAGGAAGCACTCCAAGATTCGGATTGGGTGATGGCGATGCAAGAGGAGCTCAACAACTTCACAAGGAACAAGGTATGGCATTTGGTTCCACGTCCTAACCAAAATGTTGTAGGAACCAAGTGGGTCTTCCGCAACAAACAAGACGAGCATGGTGTGGTGACAAGGAACAAAGCCCGACTTGTGGCCAAGGGATATTCACAAGTCGAAGGTTTGGATTTCGGTGAAACCTATGCACCCGTAGCTAGGCTTGAGTCCATTCGTATATTATTAGCCTATGCTACTTACCATGGCTTCAAGCTCTACCAAATGGACGTGAAGAGTGCTTTCCTCAATGGACCAATCAAGGAAGAGGTCTATGTTGAGCAACCTCCCGGCTTTGAAGACAGTGAGTATCCTAACCATGTATATAGACTCTCTAAGGCGCTTTATGGGCTCAAGCAAGCCCCAAGAGCATGGTATGAATGCCTAAGAGATTTTCTTATTGCTAATGGCTTCAAAGTCGGAAAGGCCGATCCTACTTTATTTACTAAAACTCTTGCAAATGATTTGTTTGTATGCCAAATTTATGTTGATGATATTATATTTGGGTCTACTAACGAATCTACATGTGAGGAATTTAGTAGGATCATGACACAGAAATTCGAGATGTCTATGATGGGGGAGTTGAAGTACTTCTTAGGATTTCAAGTGAAGCAACTCCAAGAGGGCACCTTCATTAGCCAAACGAAGTACATTCAAGACATTCTAACCAAGATTGGGATGAAGGACGCCAAGCCCATCAAGACACCCATGGGAACAAATGGGCATCTCGACCTCGACACGGGAGGTAAATCCGTAGATCAAAAGGTATACCGGTCGATGATAGGTTCCTTACTTTATTTATGTGCTTCACGATCGGATATTATTCTTTTCCGTATGCATGTGTGCAAGATTCCAAGCCGATCCTAAGGAAGCTCACCTTAGGGCCATAAAACGAATCTTGAGATATTTAGTTTATACTCCTAAGTTTGGCCTTTGGTACCCCAGGGGATCCACATTTGATTTAATTGGTTATTCCGATGCCGATTGGGCAGGGTGCAAAATTAATAGAAAGAGCACATCGAGGACTTGCCAGTTCTTGGGAAGGTCTCTGGTGTCTTGGGCTTCAAAGAAGCAAAATTCTGTGGCTCTTTCAACCGCCGAAGCCGAGTATATTGCCACAGGCCATTGTTGCGCGCAATTGCTTTGGATGAGGCAAACCCTTAGGGACTATGGTTACAAATTAACCAAAGTTCCTCTTCTATGTGATAATGAGAGTGCAATCCGCATGGCGGATAATCCCGTTGAGCATAGCCGCACTAAACACATAGGCATTCAGTATCATTTTCTAAGGGATCACCAACAAAATGGGGATATCGAGATTGCATATGTTAGCACCAAAGAACAATTAGCCGATATCTTTACCAAGCCATTGGATAAACAAACTTTTACCAAACTTAGGCATGAGCTAAGTATTCTTGATTCTAGGAATTTTTATTGATGTCTTGCATACATAGCTCATATATATACCTTTGATCATCTCTTTCATATGCTATGACTAATGTGTTCTTTCAAGTCCATTTCATGATAAGTCATAGATTGAAAGGGAAAAGGAGTCTTCGGCGAAGACAAGGCTTCCACTCCACTCCGCTCCATCAAATCATTCATCCTTCGCCGTCGCTCCGCACCAACTCTCCAACTTTGGTATAATCTTCATTCCTTTACTTCCGTCCAAAGGGGGAGAGAGTAGTTTACAAGGGCTTATATTTCACTCAAACATCTGTTTTTGGCGATTCATGCCAAAGGGGGAGAGAGTATTAGCCCAAAGCAAAAGGACCGCACCACCACCAATTTCAAAAATGTAGTCTTTTATTTGGTATTAAAAGAAGTTTTTCAAAAAATGTAGTCTTTTATTTGGTATTAAAAGAAGTTTTTCAATTGATATCCTATTTTGATGTAATTTCAAATTGGTATACCCTCTTCAAAATTAATATCTAAAACCCTCTTGAAAACTAAGATGAGGATTTCATTAAGGGGGAGTTTTGTTTAGTCAAAGGAAAAGCATTTAAACCAGGGGGAGAAAATTTCAAAACTTGAAAATGCTTCTCAAAATCTTATCCACTTACCTTGACTATTTGCAAAAGAACTTTGAAAAGAATTTCCAAAACATTTTGCAAAAACAAAACGTGTGGTGCAAGCGTGGTCCAAAATGTTAATAAAAAGAAAAGATATCCATGCGCATCCAGTAAGTAATATTTATTGGTTTCATTCCAAGTAACCTTTGCACTTACATTATGCAAACTAGTTCAATTATGCACTTCTATATTTGCTTTGGTTTGTGTTGGCATCAATCACCAAAAAGGGGGAGATTGAAAGGGAAATAGGCTTACACCTTTTTCCTAAATAGATTTTGGTGGTTGAATTGCCTAACACAAATAATTGGACTAACTAGTTTGCTCTAGTCTATAAGTTCTACAGGTGCCAAAGGTTCACAACAAGCCATTAAAAAGACCAAAGATGGGTTCAAATAAAGAGAGCTAAAGAAATCCCAAAGGCACCTTGGTCTGGCGCACCGGACTGTTCGGTGTGCCACCGGACAATGTCCGGTGCACCAGGAAAATCAAAGCTGAACTCGCTACCTTCGGGAAAATGGAGGCCGCTCCGCTATAATTCACCGGACTGTCCGGTGAATGCACCGGACAGTGTCCGGTGGCACACCGGACTGTCCGGTGTGCCAGCGGAGCAACGATTACTTCGCGCGCAACGGTCGACTGCAACGCATTAAATGCGTGCCTGCGCGTGCAGAGGTCAGAGCACGCGCAGCACGCGCACTGGACAGTCTACAGGACTTGTCCGGTGCACCACCAGACAACCTAGAGGCCCCACAAGTCAGAGCTCCAACGGTCAAACCCCAACGGCTGGCTAACATGGCTGGCGCACCGGACAGTGTCCGGTGGCACACCAGACTGTCCGGTGTGCCATGCGACAGCAGACTTCCAACGGCCACATTTTGGTGGTTGGGGCTATAAATACCCCAACCACCCCACATTCAATGGCATCCAAGTTTCCAACATTCTACACATTACAAGAGCTATAGCATTCAATACAAAACACGCCAAAGAGATCAAATCCTCTCCCAAGTCTCTAGTTCAATTCCAATCAATAGTGACTAGTGAGAGAGTGACTTGTGTTCATTTGAGCTCTTGCGCTTGGATTGCTTCTTTTCTTTCTCATTCTTTCTTGTGATTCACTCACTTGTAACCGAGGCAAGAGACACCAATTGTGTGGTGGTCCTTGCGGGGACTTAGTGTCCCGTGTGATTGCGAAGAGAAGCTCACTCGGTCTAAGTGACCGTTTGAGAGAGGGAAAGGGTTGAAAGAGACCCGGTCTTTGTGACCACCTCAACGGGGAGTAGGTTTGCAAGAACCGAACCTCGGTAAAACAAATCCTTGTGTCTCACTCTTCATTTGCTTGTGATTTGTTTTTTTTACCCTCTCTCTCGGACTCGTTCTTATTTCTAACGCTAACCCGGCTTGTAGTTGTGATTAACTTTGTAAATTTCAGTTTCGCCCTATTCACCCCCCTTCTAGGCGACTTTCAGTTGCCTTCGTCGTGATCTCCCTGACCGACATGGAAACATTCGTGACTTGGGCCATGACCCTCATCGTCAAGGTCGTGGCCATCGTTAGAGTAACCGGAGAGGCAGTGGTCACACACGGACACGAAGTCCAGCACGACACTGGGATCACCGAGGCCGAAGAAATCCCAACCGGAGTCGGGGTCGTCATCCTCCTCGGAATTCGTCGGTCCGGAGGTCGAGACAGCCGTCAGTCGGTCCTAGATTGACCACATATGATATCCCGAAAGGGTAGGATATGCCCTTACGAAAGCACTCACCATAGCGGGGCCGCTAGGTGGATCGAAGCTGAACCGAAAGGGTACGGGATGGAAAACAGACGGTACCTCTTGGTCGATGGACGGTGGTGAAGTCACGTCGGGAGCGGAGCACACCGTCATCTCAGGTACGAGGGTAACGCCCAGCAGATCCTTTGCGAGGGTGCTGGCGTCATCAGTCCGCTTGGGGTTGGCACGTTGTGGGGAAGTGACACCCGCCGTCGTCTCAGGTGCGAGGACAATGCCCGACATGTCCCCCGCTGGGGCGCCGGCATCGTCGACTCGCTCTGGTGCGACAGCCGACGAGGTGCTACCTCCTGCCTGGCCACGATTGCCCCGTCTCCTCCTCCTGCGGCGAGGAGGGTGGCGAGGCAGACCCGAATGCTCCTTTTCCGACGTGGGGAGATGCTGTCGACGAGTTCGCTGCCGCTGGGCGAGTCGAAGACCGTCGTTGTCGTCGCGCCGCGAGGAGAGGAGTACCATGTCGTAGCTGCTGTCGAGGGACATGAACTCGAGACTCCCAAAGCGGAGCACCGTCCCGGGCTGAAGAGGTTGTTGAAGACTCCCCATCTAGAACTCAACGGGAAGGCGTTCGTTAACACGCAGCAGGCCTCTACCTGGCGCGCCAACTGTCGGCGTTTCGGACCTAGGGGGTCCCTGGACCGACGAGTGAATTTGTCGCTGCGTGCCCCTGCCCAGATGGGTTGGTGCGAGATGGAACACAAGAGTTGGGACAAGCCTTGTATTATCCTGCACCAGGGTGCTCATAGTAGGGGTTACAAGCACGTCGCGAGAGGGAGAGAGAGAGAGAGGGAGCCCGTTCGTTCGCTCTTTCCCCCGCGCTAACCCCCCTCTAGGATGGCCCTGGACCTCCCTTTTATAGACGCAAGGAGAGGGTTCAGATGTACAATGGGGGGTGTAGCTATGCGCTAACGTGTCTGGCAGAGAAATGCCTAAGCCCTATGTACATGCCAACGTGGCTGTCGGGGGAGAGCTTGAGCCCTGCGTACATGATAACATGGCCGTCGGAGAAGCGCCTGAGCCCTATGAAAGCACAGCTGGCGGTGCAGCAAGGATCCTGCTGACGTCTCCTTGCTGCCGTAAGGGGCTGAGAGTCACCGGTGTCATGGTTGCACGCGGGGCACCATCATTACCCATCGCCGGGGTAAGCCAGATGGGACGCCGGTCTTGTTCCTTGTAGCCTGAGCTAGCTAGGGATAGGGTAATGATGTATCCCCTGTTGGCGCGGTCGGTCCGAGCCCATGGTCGGGCGAGGCGGGGACTTCTCCTGAGGCCGAGGCCGGGGTCGGGCGAGGCGGGGACTTCCTTCTGAGGCCGGAGCCTGAGGTCGGGCGAGGCGGAGACCTCCTCCTGCGCCCGAGGCCGAACTTGGTGGTTGATCGTGACTTGTTGTCAGCTTCGCCTGGGTGGTTGGCATGGCAGTCGGAGCGAGGCAAGCGACGCTGTTTTCCCGTCATATCGGACAGTAAAAGGGGGGCGAAGTGACTGCGGTCACTTCGGCCTGGCCGACTGTGGCGCGTGTGTCAGGATACGGCGTCAGGCGACCCCTGCATTGAATGCGCCTGCGAAGCAGTCGGTTGGTGAGGCGGTCTGGCCAAGGTTGTTTCACAACGAAGCCTGCCCGAGCCGGGCTTCGGAAGAGTCGAGGGTGTGCCCGCTGCCTGAGGAGGTTCCTCGGGCGAGGCGTGAATTCGTCCGGGACTACTGCTCCTGCCTGAGGCTAGGCTTGGGCGAGGTCGCGTCCCTTGGGTAGACGAAGCCTTGACTTGAACCGCGCCGGTCAGTTGGTCTGAGGGTGTTTACCAGCCGTGATTAGGAGTGTTGGGGGTACCCCTAATTACGGTACCCGACAGTTTTAGTTACCTGATCTTGTGCAGTGAGATTTACCCGTGCTCCTTGCTTCACTTGTGCGGTTGTGTGGTGCTGTGTTCGTCTGATTATTGTCCACCGTGGCCTGGTGCTTGGGCTCCCTGCTGCGCGGTGTTCTTCTTCTCGGGCTGATGTTGTGGACGTCTCCCACGGCCTCAGCAGCGGCTCTAGTATCTCCGTCAACCTCCCGCTGTGCAGGCCCAGACGTGGGCGACGGAATTGGTTTTTTGGGACAGAACTTCGTGTTTGCTGAGCTGATCTTCCACGTAGACAATCTACATACTGTGATTGGTCTGTTGCCTCACTTTATTTACTGTTTAATTTTGTGCAATTTGCTAGTATTAAATAATTGGGTGTGATTGTACTATTGTGGGTGGATTTGTTTGCTCAATGATAATAGTGGTGTAGTGAGACAACGTGACAGTCTGGATTTTAGTGTGTTATTAATTTCAGCATCAAGTATTTATTTGTGCCTAATTATATCTCTATTTGTTAAGGTTGTTTACCTGTGTTAAATTCTGTTATTTTATTTAGTACACAACTCCTTACTATTAGTATTTATACTTGATTATTAGGCTTATTATATCTGATCTAAAACCCCGATTTGGTAAGATAGGACTGTCACGTTAGTCGAGGATCTCTGATCACCATTTAGCGTTGGAAGGCTGTCTAGTGCAGCAACCCGCTATTTTGGGAGCAATATCTTTATATAAACAATCAAGTTTATGTGTTTAATCTGCCTTCTTCATCTATAAGCCATGTTTAATTTACAAATGGAGCTGAGTAGCTATGTTTCATGTTTCCATTTAATAGAATTGCTATTGTTCGTTGCTGTTATAATTTCATATGGCATTTATCTGAGTTATATGTCTGTTTTATTCAGAATTAAAATATTTAATATATTTAAATATGATGGAAGCATGCCACTTATTTCTCTAATACTATAACAAAAACACTGTAGAAGCAGTAGAATTTGATA
This sequence comes from Zea luxurians, assembly GCA_029449295.1. Classification (NCBI taxonomy): domain Eukaryota; kingdom Viridiplantae; phylum Streptophyta; class Magnoliopsida; order Poales; family Poaceae; genus Zea; species Zea luxurians. Next base: position 151,479,867 of record JAOPSE010000007.1, read on the forward strand.
TGAATTAAAGCCAAGCGAACATGTTAGTGAGCTCCGTTTTACCTATATATAGCTACGACTATGAGTACTCGGCGTAGACGACTACGACGTCGTGCCACTCGTATGATAAGAACATCTCTACAAGAGCTCTACAAAAGTCTTCAAGAGCTTCCCACAAGTCTTCTCTAAATTATTTTTTTTGGAAAAACACAAAAATTGGTCTCCAACATTCCCTTAAAGCGCTCACAATTTTTCATAGCCTTTAAAACTCACTCATTTTTAGCTACAAAGGAGGATTTTTTGGCTCCCTATAAACACAATCCATGAATCCGTCGCCGTCCGCGCAATCTCGCTGTCCGTCATCGTCCACACATCCTTGCCATTCACGCAACTTCGTTGCCACGGCCCGTTATTGGACCTCCATCATCGGTTAGGTCTCTGTTGTCACTAGACCTCACTATTGGTCCTCCCTTGCCAACCACGCTCACACGCGTACCACTAGCGACCTCTGATCGCAGTGCAGGTTTAGTTGCTGGGCAAACATCAAAGTCGCAGAAGAAAAATACACCCATGAAACATATCAACGTGGGCCCAAGGCTGGCTAGACCTATTTTGAAATATTTTGATCTTTTTTAAGGGAACTGCTAGAGAAAGGGTTAAAATCTACCCTAACAGATTTTGAGTTAACCCTTAAAACTTATTTCTAAGAGCATGTATAATATGATGAAGCAGACATGCTACAATAGATGACATGTCAGATTTATGGTGACATGAAAGAAAAAGAAATAAAGAGGGAAAGAAAGTGGATCGGTCACTAGTAGCCAGTTAAAAGTGGACTGCTCACAGACTCCAAGACAATTTGTGCGAGGAAGAGATGAAGTATCAAATGCATAGCTTATATTGTTGGAGTGTTATTATATGAGTAGGCATTTAGTTGGCTATATATGACATGTCAATATTGTAAAGCCTGCTATGGGCTATATTATTAAACTTGCTCTAATTGTTCACAAGAGGCGGGGCCTGTAGCTTAGGCTTTCTTTTTTTTATAGATATAGAATAAGAGCAAGTATAATAAAGTGACGTAGTCGGACCGTAAAAGATGTTATGTCATATTTTATGATTACGTGGAAGAAAAGGAAATAGAGAAAGAAAGAAAGTGGGCTACTCACTAATAGCCAGTTGAAAGTGAGGTGCTCATAGACTCCATGACACTTTATGAGAGGAAGGGAAGAAGCAAGTTATATCGTGGAAGAGTTATTATATGAGTAAGTTTTTAGTACATCGTCAGTCATCAGGCACGCACAACCATACATGTTTGCTTAAATAAAAAGGCAAGTGTGTGCGTTTGCGAAGAGAATTAAAGGCAGGCCAGCACAAAAGCTACCTCGGCGATGGCAAGTGGTCATTGTTGTCGGTCCTCCTCTGCGTCACCTCTGTCGCTAAGATGACGCCACAGTCTTTGATATAGTAGTCGTCGAACGCGCGTGACATGGCGAGTACCGATGACTTTTGGCTGGGCTGCTAAACGAAGTGCACCCCGGGCTCATCAGCGAGGTAGTACACCTACCCGTTGCACCTCCAGATGTGCTACTCCTCTACATACATCTTGTTCGAGGACACTCACACAACATCAACAACAACCGTCGTCCCAGCGCACAAGAATTTATGGCCGGTCAGTAGCGACTTACGTGGCCGGTTGAGCTTCATCGGATGATGAGCTAGATGGCGTGACGGCGCCGTCGTCGGATGCGGTGCCCAGAACAACCCGAAAGTCGCCGGCGTTGGCAACGACTATGAGGTCCCTCGTTTGAATATGGACAGCGGTGTAGCCGCTCTGGACTGCGTCCAAGCGACGGCTGCGCCGGAGCTTGCCGAACATAGCGACGCATGCGGCCAAGTAGGACTGCTTCCAGAGGTCGAACTGGCAGTTGTCAAGCTTCTTCTCATCGTCGATGAGCGACGCCAACGCGAGCGCCTCCTGCCAGTGGTGTTTGTTCGGGGTTTCCAAGTAAGAAACATGGATTCATCTTTGGCGTTAGTTTATAAAAATGACTCACAAGTCAGATCCATGGACAAAATATTACGGAGAATAAATGTCACACATATAAAAAAGGAATTTAAGTTGAAAACTTATTCAAACAAAAGAAGTTGCATGCAAGGCTCTTCTTTAAATACTACTCTCTCCATCCAAAAATATAATTCGGGAATCTCGTTGATAATTATCTACTAATACACATTGTGTAAGGGTAGCAGGTGGGCTTTGGGAGAGATGTAGTAGATATTTTTACTGTAACAAATATTAACATAAACACATTTACTTGAGAGGTCGTGGGTTCGAATCCCATTAGGGCCACATTTTAGCTAGGCGTGGGATGCACGTGGGAATGGGAATGAGCTTTGCGGGGAGAGAAAATGAGAAAGACAGTGTGGGGAGGAGGGACACAATTGGGAATGGGAAACGGGTCAGGACACAGTTGAGAATGAAAACACACAAGAGTTCGGAATGAGAATGACAGAACCAGGAATGGGGCAGCCTACCCCTTAGAGTCTTAATAGGTAGTATAGATTGGCTCTAATATGATGTATAGGTGCATTGTACTTGGGCAACGATTTTTTCTCTCTAATATTTTTTCTCGTGACAGGCAAGGTGGAGGCGGGTAAGGCGGGGTTCGCATATGAATTCATTTGAGAATTTTTAGGTGTAAATAAAGATAGATTATTTGGCAATTCGGGGCCCAGGTTGGACGAGACCTCATCCATAGTCCTCATATAAAGACAACTGAGCCGGTCTCCTCTGAGAGAGCCCTACGGAGTGAACTTTTGATCCGCCCTGCTATTTGGGCCGTAATGCAGAATGGGCCACCGATACTTTGCGTCGAGGGGAAACCAAGTCAAATGCTGCAATCGACATCTGCGCCCGTACTTCTATCTTTCTAATTATCTCAAAAAAAAAACAGAATCAAACCTGCATATTTTGAAATGGATTTTTTTTTGAAACACAGGCAGCTTCAGTTTGACAGTTTAAAAAACAAACAAAAGAAAGCTACATATGCGACGTTTTTCATTCCCTAAATAAATAAATAAACTAAAGCTATGGCTGCACTCCCTTAATGAACTAGTACTAGAACGGAGAAAGCTGAGGGAACTGGATGAGATGAAATCGTAGTACGTGTCGTCAACTTCAACTACTGCCCCGCCCCGGTCCGTGTCCGTGAGCGAAACGGATGAGAAAAGCTACTAGTATAGTACGGCTCCTCTCCAGTCATATGGGAGGACACACGTTCACGTTCTAGAATGTAAACCGTCATCAAGCAAGCATGCAACAACAACGAACTTGGCAGCGCAGTGTAAAAGCCAGCCCGTCGCTGTCGGTTGCCTCTCTACCTGTCTGCCCCCACCGCCACCAAGCTTCCTTCTTGGCCGAGACGTCGGCCCCTTATCCCTTGGAGGCTTGGATCCTCAGCCCCCTCCAATCTTGAGGTCATGTTCGTTTCATCCCAAACCATGGGAATTGAAGGGGATTCAATCAATCCCCTTCAATTCCCATGGTTTGACACAAAACGAGCAGAGCCTGAAAGGGACTTGAATTTTAAACTAGACCTAAAAAATTTGAGTTTCTAAGTTAACCCAGATAGTGGTAACACACACGCGACTGCTACAAAAATTGATTCTATCAACATGAGTTCTTTTTCGAGAGGCGGGTGAGCAAATTTCTAATTATGTCTTTGAAATGAGCCACGTTTAGGACCGTGTCCCACAGTTTATCCATATAATCACATAAAACACTGTTTTGCATCGTAGAATATGTCTCACATTTGAAATTCAAAAATTTGTAATCAGTGCTGACTGAGATTTGGGCCAACATCGCTCCTCAGGCTGACAAGGGGTCTTCAATGGTTAATTTGTTTTTTTACTTTTCCCACTAAACTTTATGGTTTTTGCACAACGATTTTGTATTTGTATGCAGGTCGACTACGATAGATGCATTATTGACTTTATTATTATGTGTTAATTGGACTCCCACTTTTGTGTGCGGAGACAAGTGATCGATGCAAAATCCAGCTAGAAACACAAAGACGACCATGCCATGTGCACGCACGCAAAAGTGTAGAAAAAGAGAAAATAAAGATATATACTAGCTAGCGGCATATACATCTAGGCTGTACTCACAAACAAGCGCATGCGCGCGCCTAATAGGTTGGTTGGGTTAGGCGTCAAGTGTCCATGCGTGGCGGTGCACACAACTAACTTTTTGCAAAAGCGTGGAATATGTATCATTTTAGAACTACTAGCTATAGATGTCCATGCTTGCTCATGCATGGTTTTCATATATCACATTATAGACATTGTTTAAATATGATAGTTATTTAAACACGATCTAAACATTTACAACAATTTGTGCTCCATTTAAATTGAGATATCAACATTATCATCAGTTCACAAAATAGAAAGCGGATCATCAGTTCATAGGAACATATATTGAGATATTAACATTGTCATCGGTTCACCAGAACAGCAAGCAGATCATCAGTTCATAGGAACATATATTGAGATATTAACATTGTCATCAGTTCACCAGAACATAAAGCAAATCATCAATTCATAGGATAAAACCCAAACCCTAAACACAAGTTCATATGATTAAACCCTAAGCAGACAACAGTTCATAAGATAAAAACCCAAACCTTAAACACCAGTTCATAGGATTAAACCCTAAATAAACAACGGTTCATAGGATAAAAACCCAAACCATAAACACCAGTTCATAGGATTAAACCATAAACAACAGATCAAGATCAGGTTACCTCTGTGCCAAACGTGGTTCGATAGATCAAGGCAGATCATAATCAGTACATCCGAAGCCCAATATGCATATCAAGATAGCAAGTTCCCAACAAACAACAGTTCATCAGTGAGCAATAGATTCGGAGCCCATCAAGCAGATGAAGATAGCAAGTTCCCAACAAACAACAGTTCATCAGTGAGAAGTAGATCCGAGGCAGATCAGCTAAACAGAGGAGCGGATCAGGTTACCTCTGTGGTGGACAAGAAGATGGCACCAGTGACCAGTAGATCCGGAGCACCGGTTCGGTCGCCGACTCGCCATGGAGATGGATGGAGAGTCGACACGCAATGGTTCCTCATGGATCCAAAGAACTCACAATCTCAAGAGCAGATCCGGAGCACCGGAATCCAGGAAGGTTCGAGAGACACCGAGAAGCGAGAGGCCGAGAGCGCAACGGAGAGACCAAGAGCGAGAGGTGCACCACGAGCAGAGAGGCAGGAGCGAGAGAGACTGAGTGAGTCACGTTAGGGTTAGCAGGAGCGAGAGGGACCGAGCGAGAGTATATGGCCGCCGCACCTGTGAATGGGTTGGGCCGCTATGGTAGTGGGGGCGGGGGCGCTTGGGCCGTTGCCCAAGTTGGGGGAATGAGGGTCGGTCAGGGGGGTGCTGGGGAGCAGGTCAATTACAAGGCCCGGTTGATACCGATTCGTGCTCGGGTTGGCCCAACAATCTCAAATGGCTACTAAGCACGACACGGGCTTCGTGCCGGGTTGGACCTGAGCCCACAACAGTCCGGGTTGGGCTAGTGTCGAGCCAAAAAATCGTGATTCGTGCCGGGCTAACGGGCCACGTGCTTTATGCACATCTATATGCACAAGAGTTATAGCTATGAAACGAGTGGTAATGATATTTGGAACTGAATTGCAATCGGATTTACATTGCTAGAGATTGAGGACCCCGTCCGTCAAAATTTGTTCTATTTTGAAATTGGTAGCCATCTAAGATTTAGTATCGATTTTAAATGTTGAGTTCGTGCAAAGCACATTAGTAGCGGTTGGTGCCTCGAACCGGTACTAATATCAAGTCTTGCGTACTAGTTCAAGACACCAACCGATATTATATATGCAGAGATATATTTAGTATCGGTTCTAGCAAGAAACCGGTACTAAAAGGAATGTGGACGCTAATAGGGGTGGGTGAATCAGGACTTCTATTTTCCGTATTAATCTAGGCCTCTAATTTTATCTCTTAAACAAAACCTATGGGAATAACCAAGCAAGCTAATGCAACTAAAGTTTTGTCTACGTGTAGTTATCTCTACTGTAGAACAGTTATGCACGAAAGACTCATTTTGGTCTGTGGCAGGGGCGGACCCAGCGGGTGGTCTATATGGTCCATGGCACACGCTAAGAACACAGAAGGGTAGTTAGCCCAGTAGTGTAAGTATTATGTCTTGAACTTATTGATCATAGTTCGAGTCTTGATAAATCTTTTTTTGTTTCTTTTTTGGCACACCCTAAGCATAACATTGGGTCCACCATTGGTATGTGGTGATGGTATATGATCCTGTCTTACCCTGGTGGTTGGCACAGTAGTGGGAATGGGGTGAATAGTGTTGTTTTCCTGTCAGAATGATCAGTAAAGGGGCGAAGTGACTGCGGTCATTTCGACCTTGCCAACTGAGGCGCGCGTGTCAGGATAAGGTGTTAGGTGACCCTTGCATTAAATGCGCATACGATACGGTCGGCGGTAAGGTGATTTGGCCGAGGTTGCTATACGACTATCGGCGTTTCGGACCCGGGGGGCCCTCAACCGAACCGACTAGTGAATTTTATGCCGCGTGTCCCTGCACAGATGGGTTGATGCAAGATGAAACACAAGAGGGGGATGAGGCTTATATTATCTTGCACCGAGGTGCTTGCAGTAGGGGCTAAAGCTTCGCGAGAGAGGGAACGGGTCCCAGGTCTCTTCAGAAGTCTAGTGTTGCGGAGTGGAGTTCGATGTTTGAGTGAGTTTGTCTCTGTCGCCCTTGCTGCCCCCGCCTCTCCCGGGAAGGCTCTGGGCATCCCCTTTTATAGATACAAGGGGATGGTCCAGCTGTACATATGGGGGTGTAGCTATGTGCTAGCGTGGCCAGCAGAGAAGTGCTTGAGCCCTGTTGAAACGTAGCTGGCGGTGCGGCCCTGGGTCCTGCTGACGTTTCTTTGCCTTCATAGAGAGCTTGAGAACAATCGACGTCATGGACGCATGCAGGGAACCATCATTACCTATTGCTGGAGTAATTTAGATGTGACACCGGTCTTGTTCCTTTGTAGCTTGAGGCGGCTAGCTAGAGGTAGGGTAATGATGTATCCCCTGTAGCGTAGTCAGTCCGAGGCCAAGGTCAGGCGAGGCGGTGACTTCTCCTGAGGCCAGAGCCGTGGTCGGGCGAGGCGGAGACCTTCTCCCGAGGCTGAGGCTGAGGCCGAGGCCTAGGGTCGGGCGAGGCGGAGACCTTCTCCCGAGGCGGAGGCTGAGGCCTAGGGTCGGGCGAGGCGGAGACCTTCTCCCGAGGTGGAGGCTGAGGCCGAGGCCTAGGGTCGAACGAGGCGGAGCTCCCTGTTGCGCCCGAGGCTGAACTCGGGAGAGGCCGTGACTTACTGTTGTTAGTCCTACCCAGGTGGTTGGCACAGTAGTCGGAATGGGGTGAATAGTGTTGTTTTCCTGTCAGAACGTTCAGTAAAGGGGCAAAGTGACTGCGGTCATTTCGACCTTGCCAACTGAGGTGCGCGTGTCAGGATAAGGTGTTAGGTGACCCTTGCATTAAATGCGCATGCGATACGGTCGGCGGTAAGGCGATTTGGCCGAGGTTGCTATACGACTGTCGGCGTTTCGGACCCGGGGGGCCCTCAACCGAACCGACTAGTGAATTTTATGTCGCGTGTCCCTGCCCAGATGGGTTGATGCAAGATGAAACACAAGAGGGGGGATGAGGCTTATATTATCTTGCACCGGGGTGCTTGCAGTAGGGGATACAAGCTTCGCGAGAGAGGGAACGGGTCCCAGGTCTCTTGAGAAGTCTAGTGTTGCAGAGTGGAGTTCGATGTTTGAGTGAGTTCGTCTCTGTCGCCCTTGCCGCCCCCGCCTCTCCCGGGAAGGCTCTGGGCATCCCCTTTTATAGATACAAGGGGATGGTCCAGCTATACATATGGGGGTGTAGCTATGTGCTAGCGTGGCCGGCGGAGAAGTGCTTGAGCCCTGTTGAAACGTAGCTGGCGGTGCGGCCCTGGGTCCTGCTGACGTTTCTTTGCCTTCATAGAGAGCTTGAGAACAATCGATGTCATGGACGTATGCAGGGAACCATTATTTCCTCTATAGCCTGAGGCGGCTAGCTAGAGGTAGGGTAATGATGTATCCCCTATAGCATAGTCGGTCCGAGGCCGAGGTCGGGCGAGGCGGTGACTTCTCCTGAGGCTAGGGCCGAGGTCGGGCGAGGCGGAGACCTGCTCCCGAGGCTAAGGCTGAGGCCGAGGCCTGGGGTCGGGCGAGGCGGAGACCTTCTCCCGAGGCGGAGGCTGAGGCTGAGGCCTGGGGTCGGGCGAGGCGGAGACATTCTCCCGAGGCGGAGGCTGAGGCCGAGGCCTGGGGTCGGGCGAGGCGGAGCTCCCTGTTGCGCCCGAGGCTGAACTCGGGAGAGGCCGTGACTTACTGTTGTTAGTCTTACCCTGGTGGTTGGCACAGTAGTCGGAACAGGGTGAATAGTGTTGTTTTCCTGTCAGAACGATCAGTAAAGGGGCGAAGTGACTGCGGTCATTTCGACCTTGCCAACTGAGGCACGCGTGTCAGGTGACCCTTGCATTAAATGCGCATGCGATACGGTCGGCGGTAAGGCGATTTGGCCGAGGTTGCTATACGACAAAGTTTGCCCGAGCTTAGCCTCGGGCGAGCCGGGGGTGCGCCCGCTGCCTGAGGAGGCCCTCGGGCGAGGCGTGAATCCGTCCGGGACTACTGTTCTTGCCCGAGGCCGGCTCGGGCGAGACGAGGTCGCGTCCCTTAGCAGATGAGGCCTTAACCTTGAGCTGTGCTTACCAGTTTTTTCGGTCTGTTTTGAAGATGTTTCTCAGCCATGCTTAGGAGGATTGGGGGTACCCCCTAATTATGGTACCCGACAGTAGCCCCCGAGCCTCAAAGGGAGTGTAGGCACTCGCTTGGAGGTTCTACCGGATTTTTTGCAAGGGGACTAGCCTTTCTCGGTTATATTTTGTTCCGATGGGTGCGCACGAGCGCACCCGTCGGGTGTAGCCCCCGAGGCCTCAGAGGAGTGGTTTGACTCCTCTGAGGTCTTAATTCTTCTTGTGGTTCCTCGGTTGGCGTTGTTGTTCCCTCATGCGGCCTAGCCGCAGCCCGGGTGCATGGTCAGGCTCCGAGTTTTTAAGCTGGTTTGTTGACGTGGTCAACAATTTGGCCATAGCCTGGTGCGAGAGGAGCCTCTGCATGGAGCAAGAGGACGATCAAGGACCGTCTCGGCTTTTTATTGTACGCCCCTTCGTCGCCTTTCCGCAAGGAGGAGGGGGGAACGTGCCATGCTACCCTCGGCGGGCGCTGAACATGGTGTTTCCGATGAGTTGCTATCAGGTAATCCGAGCGGACGCCCGAGCCCCATTCGATAAGGGTCGGCTAGTGGCCCAGAGGTGCGCTCCAAAAGTACCTGCAGGTGATTTGCTGGACGCGGACCCATTCGATAGGGTCTGAGGGCTCGGTGCCTCCCTTCGGTGGGATTCCATTACAAATCGTTCCCACTGGTCTCGGAAATGTCCTAGGGTACCTTGGGAGCGTAGCCCGAGCCTTGGCTATGTAACGGACGTACCCAGGGTCATCCCTGACTCTGCATGTTTTGGGGCGGCTGTCGAATCCCTTCGAGGGGCCAGCCTTCGAACCCCTGATCAGTAAAGGGCTCGGAGCCCGAGTGCTCTGGGGCGGTCGCCGAACCCCACGGGGCGCAACCTTCGAACCCCTGATCAGTAGGAGGGCTCGGGGCCCATTTCCTTCGCTACGAAGGACTCCTTTGAAATGTCCCTTTTCCCGATCCCTGCGTAGAGAGAGAAAGAGAGAGAAAAGGAACAAAGGAGATATTTCGAAATAGTGTGGCACACCTTTTTTGAGACAGTCATCATGACGGAGGCGAAACGGCGCCTGCCCGCCTGCCAGAGGAGACGCGTGTCCTGTTAGGGAGTTAATGCGACGGGACGGGCGTCTCGCGGGGTATCTGTTGCGCGTGCGCGAGTCGTTCGAGAAACGGAACATGGGTGCGTCGTCTTTATGCTGTAGGAGAGGGCTCCCCTGCTGCTTCAGGGGAGGATGCGAGCCTGTAGGTGGGACCAGGGCCTGGTTGGTGGTTGGACCGCTGCTTCAGCATGTCTGTTGTTGCAATTACTGCCGGTCCGCTTGTGGTCATACCAACCATCGTGTCTATCCCCACGGCTGACTGACCCATGACCGTCGCACTTAATTGGCACTGTTGGGTCATGCGCGGGGCTGCCTCGAGTCGCTGCACTAGTTCTGTAGTCCCGAGAAGACGCAGCATTGGCGCAAGTGGCGGTGTGGTTTCTTTGCACGTGGTAACCGGTGCGCTGGTTACATGACATGTGGGCCTGGGCCTCCATGCTGGACCGCTGGTTGCAACGAAGCTGAAAGGGTGCACAACCGTGGCACGGTTGCACGCTTCTTGCGTAGCGGCCCGCCTTTTCGACCACTGGTTTCGGCGAGGATGAGAGAGCGCTTAACCGCGGGGCGGTTGCATGCTTCGTGTGCAGCGGTCGCCACCTTCGCGTTTTGGGTCAGTTTGTATGACATGTGAGACCTAGCCCCCGTGTCGTAGGGCAGGAACCCTAGAGCACGTCGGGGGAGACTTTGCCCGTGATGCTTTGGGGCGCGAGTGGGGAGATCTGTCTTTAAAAAGGGATCAATCTCCCGGGCAGTAGCCATGCCTTTGCTCTTCTCGCATTCATCGTGTCTTTCCATCTTCCGGGCCTCCAGATGGGGTGCACCGGTGTTGCCTTCTTCTTGCTGCTGTTGGAGGAGCACGACCCCGTGGGGGTTGGCGCTCTTCAGTCGTCACTCGGCTTCAAGGATTTTCATCATACAGCCCAGCTGCAGTTCCCCGCCAGTGGTCACCCAAAATGGTGACCGCCAGCCTTGTGGTGGAGAAGAGCGAGCCAGGCTGTGGCCTCCTCCTGCCCTCAGCTTCAAGGATGTTCATCATCCGAGCCGGGGGGAGGGCAAGCCGAGCTGGCGTCCTGCCTTCCGCATGGGCTGGCGACCCGCTTCGTCCTCCAGCATTAGGGGGAGAAGGGCGTTCACCAGCCTTGCAGAGGAGGCGAACTGTCACCTGCTGCCTGGTCGGGGTGTGGCTGTCCGTCCACCGCACGGGCGACGGTCGCGCCGTGCGTAGGTCGGGCACGTCCACGGCCCGTCCCGCGCCGTCGGCCACACCGGGGGGTCGTACAAGACGTCGTACGCCGCAGGGGCGGTGTGCGCGTTCCAGGATGGTCTTGTCCTCACTCCCGTAGCGAGGACAGGAGCGAGGACCTCCTTGTGCGTGCTGGGGCGGCTACCATTCGTCGGTGCGGCGTTGGTGCGTAGGTGGCCGCTGTCGTCGGTGCTGAGGTGGTGGCCGCCATAGGTGAGGCTTCCCACTGCAGAGGTGGTTGCCTCTGCCGACGAGACCGTCAGTACCACCTATGGTCGGACCTCCGGCTCTTTGGCTTTAATGGCTTGTTCTCGCCCCCCGTGTGGGGACGGGGGCGAGAGCCTTTTCACAGTAGCATTTGCCCTGGGGCAATCGCTGCTGCTGTCTAGCCGCCTGAGGCGGAGGTCGTTGTCGCTGCTGGTGCAGTGGTTGTCGGTGAGCCGCTTGGAGTTTGTTATCTTGCAGCCCTTCCAGTGTGGAGGTAGTTCATTCCTGCGGGAATGGAGCTGGGGTCCCGTTTGTAAGGGAATGTAAGAGCAAAATGTAATTGCTTTAAGTACTAAGACATCTGCTGCAGGTCGGGAAAGCCGCCGAGGGTGCTGCCGACGTCTAAGTCTATGTAGCATAGTTATCCAAGTATGCGTGTTTGTTTTCTGTGGCTACCGAGGCCTGAACATTGGTATTTGAGTATAAAGCCGTGTTTCTTTCCTCTTATTTCGAGCGTTAGGATTTGTTCGTCGGTAGCAGAATCACTTATCCGAGCGTGAGCTACCTTTCGCGGAAGGTGATGAGTAAGGTATCCGTATCCCAAAGGCGTAGGAGTCCCTTGGCTCGGTCGGCCTTGCCGTTCAAGGTCTCTCTTGTCGTTTTTAGGATTCCGCTATCGATATAGTCGAAAGGCACGAAAGTCGTTTTGGTAGAAAACCTTTCCGAGGAAAATTTTGACGCAGAGGGGGTTCCCCCCTTTTTAGACCTCGAGGCGACCGCTCGGGCCAGGACCCTTGCGGAGGGCCTGGCCGTGGCCGTCGGGTCTGCCCGGTCTGCCCAAGCCATGGCCTCACGACAGCGTGCCTGGGCCGAAGGTATGTTTTGCCTGCTTTGTGACTTTGGTTTAGCTTCATCCTTTTCCTTATGTCTGAAGAACATCGTCCGGCTGTCTTCAGGGTTCGAGGCGGCTCTCGACGAGTCCGTCAAGAACTGCAAGGCACTTGCCCGGGTGGCTGAGCAGAAAGAGGCCGACCACATGGCCATGTCTGAGGCTATCTCGGCCTTCTGCCGGACCTTTGGCCTCGACGACGTCCCCTCGGGCAGCTCCCCTAGAGTCGCCTGCGGGCCTTGGGCGACCACGTGTGCAGCAGACTCCGTGGGGCGCTGCACCACGGCGTTAGGTGGGCCTTCGTCGTCCTTGCTTCCCACTATGACGTGGATTTGGAGCGGGTCAGCGAAGGCTGCTGCCTACCTGATGATAAGGACGCCGCCCTGGCGGAGGTCCAAAGGCTTGATGCGGCTGCCGAGGGCCCAGGCGCGGCGTTGGCTTCCTTTTTTGAGGTAGAGATCCTTCCGCCTGTGTCACCGTCCGAGGCCGGGCCAGATTCCGCCACAGGTAGGAACGACGCCGAGGGTGCTGCTCCTCCCCCTGCCGACACCTGAGCCTGTGGGGAACAGTTTATTCTAAGTATGTGTATGTTTCTTGCGGCCGCTGAGGCCTAAACATTTTCAGTGTTAGAGTATAAAGCTGCGTTTTCTTTCCTCTCATTTCGAGCGTTAGGACTTGTTGGTCGGTAGCAGAATCACTTATCCGAGCGTGAGCTACCTTTCGCGGAAGGTGATGAGTGAGGTATCCGTATCCCGGAGGCGTAGGAGTCCCTCGGCTCGGTCGGCCTTACCGTTCAAGGTCTCTCTCGCTCGTTTTTAGGATTCTATTATCGATATAGTCGAAAGGCACGAAAGTCGTTTTCTAACCGAGCGTTAGGACTTGTTCGGTAGCAGAATCACTTATCTGAGTGTGAGCTACCTTTCGCGGAAGGTGATGAGTGAGGTATCTGTATCCTGGAGGCATAGGAGTCCCTTGGCTCGGTCGGCCTTGCCGTTCAAGGTCTCTCTCGCTCGTTTTTAGGATTCTGTTATCGATATAGTCGAAAGGCACGAAAGTCTTTTTGGTAGAAAACTTTTCCGAGGAAAATTTTGACGCAGAGGGGGTTCCCCCCTTCTAGCCCCCGAGGAAGGGTCGATTTTTGCTGAGGCAAGGCCGATCCTCCCTTGACAGCTAGATTTTTTATTTGTACATGTAAAGTGACTGAGGTACATGAACGACTTGAAACACTTTAAGGGTAAAAGCGACGTAGCTGTTCGATGTTCCAAGCATTGCTGTAGACCTCGCCTTGATTGTTGGCCAGCTTGTATGTCCCGGGCTTCAAAATTTTGGCGATGATGAACGACCCTTCCTAGGGAGGAGTAAGCTTGTGGCGCCCTCGGGCGTCTTGTCATAGCCGAAGCACCAAATCTCCCACCTGGAAGCCTCGGGGCTGAATCCTTCAGGCGTGGTAGCGTCGCAGAGACTGCCGATACCGCGCTGAGTGTAGCAAGGCTACGTCCCGAGCCTCTTCCAGCTGGTCCAATGAATCCTCTCGGCTGGTCTGGTTGTTTTGGTCGTCGTATGCCTTTGTCCTCGAGGAGTCGTATTCTAAGTCCGTGGGTAGGATGGCCACGGCCCCATAGACTAGGAAAAACGGCGAGAAACCCGTGGCCCGGCTCGGCGTCATCCTCAGACTCCAAACCACCGAGGGTAGCTCTTTTATCCACCGCTTGCCAAACTTGTTGAGGTCGTTGTAGATCCTTGGTTTTAGCCCTGCAAAATCATGCCATTGGCGCGCTCCACCTGCCCATTTGTTATTGGGTGAGCTATGGCGGCCCAGTCCACACGGATGTGGTGGCCTTCGCAGAAGTCTAGGAACTTTTTCCCAGTGAACTGCGTGCCGTTGTCGGTGATGATGGAGTTTGGGATCCCAAAGCGGTGGATGATATTTGTAAAGAACGCCACCGCCTGCTCGGACCTGATGCTGGTTAAGGGTCGGACTTCGATCCACTTGGAGAATTTGTCGATGGCGACCAGCAGGTGCGTGAAGCCCCCGGGTGCCTTATGCATGGGACCGACGAGGTCCAGACCCCACACAGCGAACGACCAAGTGATAGGTATTGTCTGTAGGGCCTGAGCGGGTAGGTGCGTCCATTTCGCGTAGAATTGACACCCTCAGTAGGAGCGTACAATCCTAGTGGCGTCGGCCACTGTGGTCGGCCAGTAGAAACCTTGTCGGAAAGCGTTTCCTACGAGGGCTCAAGGTGCTGCATAGTGACCGCAAGCCCCCGAGTGTATTTCTTGTAACAGCTCTTGTCCTTGAGCGATGGATATGCATCGTTGGAGAATGCTTGAGTGGTTGTGGTGGTACAACTCCTTTTCATCACCCAGTAAAACGAACGACTTGGCGTGCCGAGCCAGTCGCCGAGCTTCGACCTTGTCGAGGGGCAGCTCTCCTTGGAGGAGATATTCCAGGTACGGGGTCTGCCAGTTTAGGTTTGGTGTGACCCCATTCTGCTCTATCTCGACGCGCAGGGCCTCACCCTCGGCGGCCGAGGGTACCTCGGGCTGGGCCGAGGTCTCCTCGGGTTCGGGTGCGTCGTTGAGTTTGACGGATGGTTGATATATGTCCCTGGAGAAGACATTCGGGGGAACCGTTGTCCGTCCCGAGGCTATCTTAGCCAGCTCATCTGCAGTCTTGTTGTACCGTCGAGCAACATGGTTGAGTTCCAGTCCATAGAACTTATCTTCCAAGCGCCGAACTTCATCACAGTAGGCCTCCATGTTTTGATCACGACAGTGAGAGTTCTTCATGACTTGGTCAATAACGAGCTGCGAGTCACCACGAGCGTCGAGGCGCCGAACCCCTAGCTCAATGGCGATGCGCAACCCATTCACCAAGGCCTCGTATTCGGCTACGTTGTTTGACGCCGGAAAATGGAGGCGTATTACATAACGCACATGTTCTCCGAGGGGTGAGATGAAGAGCAAGCCCGCGCTTGCTCCGGTTTTCATCAACGACCCATCGAAGTACATGGTCCAAAGTTCTGCCTGGATTGGAGCCGTATGCAACTGGGTGTCGGTCCATTCAGCCAGGAAGTCGGCCAAGACTTGGGATTTTATGGCCTTCTGAGGGGCAAATGAAAGTGTTTCCCCCATGAGTTCCACTACCCATTTCGCTATCCTACCCGAGGCCTCTCGGCACTGGATGATCTCTCCTAGGGGGAAGGATGACACCACAGTCACCGGATGAGACTCGAAGTAGTGTCGCAGCTTTCCCCGTGTTAGATTCACTGCGTACAGTAGCTTCTGGATTTGCGGGTAGCAGATTTTGGTCTCGGATAGCACTTCGCTGATGAAGTAGACTGGCCTCTAGATGAGCAGTGTATGCCCCTCTTCTTGTCTCTCGACTACGACCGTAGCGCTGACCACCTGAGTGGTTGCGGCTACGTAAATCAAGAGGGCTTCTCCCGCTGCGGGGGGCACCAAGATGGGCGCATTAGTAAGGAGTGCCTTTAAGTTTCCGAGGGCTTCTTCGGCCTCGGGAGTCCAAGTGAAGCGCTCGGCCTTCCTTAAGAGGCGGTACAAGGGCAATCCTTTCTCGCCAAGGCGCGAAATGAAGCGGCTCAGAGCCACAAGGCATCCCATGACCCTTTGTACTCCCTTTAAATCTTTGATGGGCCCCATGTTGGTGATGGCCGCGATTTTCTCCGGGTTGGCCTCGATGCCTCGTTCGGAGACGATGAACCCTAGGAGCATGCCTCGGGGGACTCCGAAGACACACTTCTCGGGATTGAGTTTTACGCTCTTCGCTTTTAGGCACCTGAATGTCACCTCAAGGTCAGAGATGAGGTCGGAGGCTTTCCTTGTTTTGACAACGATGTCATCAACATAGGCCTCGACCGTTCTGTCGATGTGCTCTCCAAACACGTGGTTCATGCACCTCTGGTATGTAGCACCTGCATTCCTCAAACCAAATGGCATAGTAGTATAACAATACATGCCAAAAGGTGTGATAAAAGAAGTCGCGAGCTGGTCGGATTCTTTCATCTTGATTTGGTGATAGCCTGAATAGGCATCAAGGAAAGACAGGGTTTCGCACCCAGCGGAGGAGTCCACAATTTGATCGATGCGAGGCAGAGGGTAGGGAACCTTTGGACATGCTTTATTTAACCCAGTGTGGTCTACGCACATCCTCCATTTCCCACCTTTTTTCTATACAAGTACAGGGTTAGCTAATCATTCTGGATGGAATACCTCTTTGATGAACCCTGCGGCCATTAGCTTGTGGACCTCCTCGCCTATGGCTCTGCGCTTTTCTTCATCAAAACGACGCAGGTGCTGTTTCACGGGTCGGGCACCGACTCGGATGTCCAGTGAGTGCTCGGCGACATCCCTCGGTATGCCTGGCATGTCCGAGGGACTCCACGCAAAAATTTTGGCGTTTGTGCAAAGAAAGTCGACGAGCACTACTTCCTATTTGGGGTCAAGCTCGGAGCCGATCCTGACTTTCTTGCTAGCGTCGTTGCTGGGGTCGAGAGAGACGGACTTAACCGCCTCGGCTGGTTCGAAGTTGCCGGTGTGCCGCTTCGCATCGGGCGCCTCTTTGGAGAGGCAATCCAGGTCGGTGATGAGGGCTTCGGATTCGGCGATGGCTTCGGCGTACTCCACGCATTCCACGTCGCACTCGTAAGCGTGGTGGTATGTGGATCCGACGGTGATGGTTCCCTTGGGGCCTGGCATCTTGAGCTTGAGGTACGTGTAGTTGGGGACAACCATGAACTTGGCGTAGCACGGTCTTCCCAACACCGCGTGATAGGTCCCTTGGAACCCGACTACCTCGAAAGTGAGGGTTTCCTTTCGGAAGTTGGAGGGAGTTCCGAAGCAGACGGGCAAGTCAAGTTGCACAAGGGGCAGGACACGCTTGCCGAGGACAATCCCGTGAAAGGGTGCTGCACGGGCCCGGATCGTGGACCGATCAACCCCCAAGAGCTCTAGGGTCTCAGCATAGATGATGTTGAGGCTGCTGCCTCCGTCCATGAGGACCTTGGAGAGCCTAACGTTGCCGATGATAGGGTCGACGACGAGCGGGTACCTTCTTGGGTTTGGTACGTAGTTGGGGTGGTCGTCTTGGTCGAAGGTGATGGGCTTGTCAGACCAGTCTAGGTAGACTGGCATCGCTACCTTCACCGAGCAGACCTCCCGACGCTCTTGCTTGCGGTGTCGAGCCGAGGCATTCGCCACTTGCCCACCGTAGATCATGAAGCAGTTGTGGACCTCTAGGAACTCTTCTTCCCTGTTGCCTCCTTTCTCGTTGTTGCCTTGGTCCTTGCCATCCTCCACCGAGGGTCCAGCCTTATTGAAGTAACGCCAGAGCATGTCACACTCCTCAAGGGTATGCTTGACGGGGCCCCTGTGATAGGGGCATGACTCCTTGAGCATCTTGTTGTCACACCCGGGTTTCGGGGCACCAAGACCCAGGCGTGAACATAATCACCAGGTGTGCTGGGACCAAGTCTCACACATATGATGAATCATGGCACAAGATCGAATGTCATATCTTTACTATATAACAAGAGTTCTATACAAAATAAATAAATAATTACATTATAAGGAGACAACGGTCCAGCAACCCAAAGTTGACTGGGAGACGATGGCCTAGACCTCTCGTGACACATTGCAGCATCTTCTATGCGCCTCATCCTGTGGTACCTGTTCTTGACCTGTGGGGGGTGTGAGACAGCAAGAGTGAGCTCACATACGTTCATAGCTCAACAAGTTGTGGGGAATAATGTGCATGAACTCGCCAAAGGTGGGAGCTCACGTGAAGTGTAAGGCTTACCAAAGAGGATGGTTAAAGCTGAGCATTGCTTTTAAAGTTGGTCAAAATTTTATTAGCAATTACTAAGTATAAGTGAAAGCTCTCTTGTGAGTTTTGGTGTTTGGATGACAACTCAATTAAAGGACTAACAAGTGTACTAAGTGTTGAACAGGTGCCTAAGGTAAAGCTAACAGGGTTCAACACAAGAGAACAAATGTGATGGTCCAAGAACTGGATTATGGATACATAATGGACATCACAAGTAAGATGGACATTGCATAAAGTGAGACTCGGGTGCGAAGCTCGGAGACAACTGATCAAGCCAAGGACGGAGGCAAGAGAAACTTCGAGGTACCAAGTGCACGGGAGAAGGTCAAGGAGGCTGAGGAACCCAAAGCCAAGGGTGAAGAAGAAGGCTTGCAAAGTCAAGGGTGATCGAGTTGAGAAGAGCTATAACACACCAAGGATCACTACATAAGGACGTGACTTACAGCCAATGAGGTAACAGCTACAGTTATGTGGTGTAAGTCATAAGGCTCAAGACCAATCTCTAAGAAAGAGATCAAGGTCACTAGAAGGAGAACAAGTGTCAAAACTAGAACTGGAAGCAGCCCAAAAGAGCTAAGTTCACCTTAATCTTTAGTCTAGGTTGTTCCTATGTTTGGAGATGTTCTATGTGACCTTTGCAGGATGTTGGAGCTAAGAAATATCAATCTAGATCAAGTCAAGCCGACTTGATGATTTATGAGTCCAACATCAAAGCTCAAGCATGTGAAATGCTATGGATATAATAATTAAGATAAAGGTATGTTTCTCAGACTTAGTACATTGTTTTATGGACTAATGTATTGTGTCTAAGTGCTGGAAACAGAAAAAATCGAGTTGGAAAAGAGATGGCTCGAGCAGCCAAAGTCTGTCCAGTCTGGGTGCACCGGACTGTCCGGTGGTGCACCGGACAGTGTTCGGTGCGCCAGGCTGGCTCGGCGTGAAGTGGCCGCTCTCGGGAATTTGCCGACGGCGTACGACTAAAATTCACCGGACTGTCCGGTGTGCACCGGACTGTCCGGTGAGCCAACGGTCGGCCGGGCCAACGGTCGGCTGCGGAATCTGCGCGCGACACGTGGCCGGGCCAACGGTCGGCTGCGGAATCTGCGCGCGACACGTGGCCGGGCCAACGGTCGGAAGACGGCACCGGACTGTCCGGTGTGCACCGGACATGTCCGGTGCGCCAACGGCTCCAAGACTGCCAACGGTCGGCTTCGACGTAGAAGGAAAGAAATCGGGCACCGGACAGTGTCCGGTGTGCACCGGACTGTCCGGTGCGCCACCCGACAGAAGGCAAGATTTGCCTTCCTGGATTGCTTCCAACGGCTCTTAGGCCCCTTGTGCCTATAAAAGGGACCCCTAGGCGCCTCCAGCAATATAGAAGCGCAGCCAACAAGTGTAGACTTCATTGGAATCAATTCTCGCTCTCCCTCTTGTGTGTAACTCTATAGTTTGTGTAGAAGGCACAACTATAAGCCTTTAGAGAGAGGAGTAGTGCTGCTAAGAGCTAGAGCAAGGTCTTGAGCGTATCGTTACTCTGCCGGGGTGCTGCCAAGAAGTTTGTAAGCAGCCGCGGTTCTGTTGTAACCCCACTCAATAGTGAAAGGCTCTATCTGTCATACTGACAGATCTGAGCAAACGGAGGAAGGAGTTGAAATAGACTCCAAGCCCAGGTGTGGCTAACTCCAACGAGGACTAGGCAAGCAATTCAGGCTTGGCCGAACCTCGGGATAAATCCTTGCGTCTGTGTGCTCTATTCTGTATTGTATCCTGACTCTCTGTCTTACTCGCCTTTATATCTGCACTTCAATACTTATCTGTGGTATAAGCTTGATTTGAAGTGCAGGACATTTTGAGACAGGATCTTCCCTTCCGCTGCGACCTACTCGAAGAGTCTTCTCATTCCACTGCGTACTAAGTCTTCGAGTAGAGTAAGAATTTAAGTTTTAAAGTAATAAGTTTTATTCGCCTATTCACCCCCCCCCTCTAGGCGACATCCAGATCCTGTTCCCGGGTCAAAGGGAACTTTCAATTGGTATCGGAGCTAGGCCTCTCCAGTGTGGGCTTAGCCGTCCGGAGATAACGATGTCGTCACAAGAGGTAACTGTAGAACTTCTTTTAGGCGATGGCTCTAATTACAAATCTTGGTCTGTCTCTATTTATAATGTTTTCATGAATGTTGATCCTGATTTGAGACAGATCTTTAGGAGAAGTATTTTTCCATCTGATATTAGTAAAAATCCCTCTAATGATGAACTAAGATGTTTTTCTCTCAATCACCGTGCTTGCAGTATCTTAGTTGATTCTCTTTCTAGAAGTGCCTACTTTGCCATCATGAGTAGTGATAGTGATTTATTTGTTGATGCTCATGATTTATGGAATAGGATCAAAGAAAAATATTTTTTGGCAAACTGTGATGCTCCTACTCCCTATATTACTTGTGATACTAACCATTCAAAGGGAGAAGAACAAGAACGATGGCACCCAAACGATGAATCCACCTCACCGACAGGTTTGTCTTCCACTAGTTATAAATGTCTTATTGCTAACAATGATAGTGGAGACGAAAGCGATGATGAGGAGGAATATGAGGATGATAGCGAGGATGAGTCTTCATCACCACTTGGTACATTTTCCTGTATTGCTTCCACTAATAATAATGACAGGGAAAATGAGACCGGTGATGTGGAAGAAGAGGAGATTCGCCAGTTCTACACCCATCTCAACAAAGAAGACAAAGTGCTCTTGGTTAAGTTGTTGAGGAGGAACAAGGAACAAGGCAAGACACTTCTCAGGCTAGAGGAGACTCTCATCAAAACCAAGGACAGCCTGGAGAAGATGACCAAAGAACATGAGGAGCTAAAGTGCTCTCATGATAATTTGGTCCAACGGTATGAATCTATTTTATTTGAGCAAAGAAATAATCATGATGTATTATCTGATGTTGCTCAACTTAAAACTGAGAATTCTATGCTTAAGAGTCAAGTAGAAATGATAAATTTAGAAAAACTTGCTCTAAGTGAAAAATATGATATGCTATCTTATTCTCATAATGAATTAGTTGATGACCATATCATGCTTAATGTTGCTCATGAGGTTATAATTGCAAACTTAAATTCATATGAACCTCATTCTCGCACGTGTGCGCAATTGAATTGTATATCATCATGTGCTAACCCCTGTTGCTCAAAAGAAAGCCAATCATTGATTGAGCAACAAGTTTTAGGGTCACAAAAGAAATTCTGTGGGAATAAGAAGCAACGACAACTGAGGAGAAGACACTTTGCTCAACTCTCTCAAGATATCCACGGGCGCGTGGTGAAGAAGCTTGAGAAAGGAAAAACTGCAGCAAGTGTCAAGCTCAATAAGAGAAATATTCCTAAAGATGAAGAAATCAACATGAGCTTGGAAAAAGGTAAAGATTCAATTAATCATGTTGTTTGCACTGACCCTCTCTCCATGTCATTCAAGCACAAAAAGGGAAGAGGAAAAAGGAGGTGCTTCAAATGCAAAGAGATAGGCCACCTCATCGCGTCTTGTCCGTACAAAGACAAGGATGAAGGGACAAGAAGTTGCTTTGGATGCAAAAATAAGGACCACATGATCACTTCATGTCCGGTCATGAAGAATCAAGGATGTGCATCCTCCAAGGTGACCCTCATCAAGGAAAATGACACACAGCAAGCGTCATGTCAGGTTGAGCGACGCTTCTGCTACAAGTGTGGTGAGCAAGGTCATCTATTCAAGGTATGTTACAAAGGTAAGATTCCTAAACAAGTGAATTTGTGTCAATCTTATTCGCGTAGGAGACCCAAATCATACTCTTGTGCTAGATCTATAACAAGATCACCTAGAACTAGCACAAAGGCAATCTGGGTACCAAAGGCACAATTACATGATCATTATGTACCCATCCCGAGATGGGTACCAAACTGTGCTAACTAGACCATGCAGGTGCCTTGAGATGGACTGGAGACCATGAGAGAGCTTAAGACGGTTATCTAAAACTCTATGCTTAACCTGTTGTTTTGGTGTTTATTGACCCAAGGTTGAATTATTGTGAAACACTAATCCCATGTTCATCTCAAGTAAAATAAGGTGTATAGTTCCTTAATCATTATTGGTGAATCAAGTAAAAGGACTTTGATGAGAATCTACAACTAGCTCTCCAAATGACGGTACCCCGTGTATTTTAAGCACATAATTGCAATTTAGTATTGCTCTTAAGTTGGCTTGGTGTGCTACCTGTCTTTGGAGTAGTTATGCTTTATGATTGCCTGTGGTAAATGAATCATAATGATGTTTGCTTAATCATGACTGGTGCCATATAGGATATATCTTTTGAATCATTCATGGGTAGCTCTTTCATTTGTTATATCCACATGATTAACTCCCTTGGCGTATATGGATAAACCTGTAACTTTTGTAAGTCATGCTATGTGAAATTATAACATTTTGTTTAGTCCATGCTCACATAATTACCCTAGTTTGGTACTGTGTAAATTTCAAATCCATGAGCTATGAAGTGCGTGAGCAAAAGGAGCCCTGAATTGGTGATAACAAGTGCTCTCATAAAGGCAAAGGTATGGAAAATGGAGCTATACAATTTCATTAAATATTCTTGAAATTCCATTCACTATGATCATAGCTATGTTCGTGTCTTTCAATTGGTAATATCTTGGTGTATGTAATTTATGCCTTTAAAATGTTGTTTCTTTTGTGCACCTAAGAAACCTTCTTAATCATGACATGCTTAGATATTTCGCTTTATATACATGATTGTGTTGATCTTCAATTGGTATATGCAATGATAGTTAAATATGAAGCATGTACAGGTTGAGTAAATGTTAGACTTCCTGTGAGTATTCAATTGGCTTAGGTGCCACTGAGGCGTGCATTGATATATTTAGTCGACCTTTCCTTTAGCCTTCAATTGGTGTTAAGTGGTTTTTCATTTGATATGCAAATTGGCATCTTTGGGTGATGAAAGTGGTAGAGTATGCCTTGACCAAGGTATGTTGTGATCCCCTCTAGTTCTAAGGAAGCTAGAATGTGCAAAGTGCAAGTCATTCAAATACTTGATGCACAACTTGAGGGGGAGCACACATAACTTGTGTCTTTTGAGACTAACTGTTTCTTGAGCAATCTTGTATAGTCTCTAGGAGGAAAAGAGAAGATAAGCAAGAAATGGAGCAATCAGGACTTAGGTACCTCTGTAAGTCAAGAAATTGGTATCTCAAGTCATGAGTAAGTGCATATCTTTAGATTACTCATGCTCTATAATATCTGGTGAGAATAGATGCTTATTCTTAAATATCATGGAGCTATGATAATAAATGAACTTTTGCAATTGGTAGCTCTCAATTGGTAGCCGTAATAGTTCGCTTCAATTGACATCTTTTGATAATCATGAGAATAGAAGTTTCTTCTTGTGCCCAATACTATAACTTGTTCTAAGTTTGGTGTCTTAGCAACAAGAAAAAGTTAGGAGAAAGAATCAGGCACAAGTGTGGAGAAGCTCTTGAGAGATTAGATACTTTCAAGATGGGAAGTACACTACAACATGGTAAAGGTACAAAGGGAGTATTAATCTTTTTGCATATATGTATCTTACCTAAATGTTGACAGTGCATATGTTCAATAAGTAAGGGGGAGTTTTTGACAGTCGTTTTTCCTCCTTAACACCCTGATGTCCCTTGACATCATCCTATGTTCTTGCTTGAGTATGGTTTTTGGTGTTTGATGTCAAAGGGGGAGAATTTGTGTATTAAAGCTTATCTCAACCTGAGAGGATGTAATACTCAAAATTGTATAAGAGGATTATATAGTGAATTCCTTATCTTATGTGTCATATTTGCATCATAAAAAGAGCATACATGAAAGTTGGAGATGAATTAAAACAAATGATAAAAAGAATATGCATCATGTTGGAGTTTTATATGTTTGCTCATTAAATAAAATAATAAGGATAACAACAAAGAGATAATAATTCTAAAGGTTGGATCAAACCCTAAATGGAAATTAGAGTTTGGAAATAAGAAAAAGAGAAGGGTTATAAAAATATATATATAAATAAAATATATATGAATAAATATATTCAGGATTGATATCCCTAATCTCACAAATATAAGTTGAAGTGGTGAGCCATAGAAATTTGAATTTAAGTTTGAATTCAAATTTAACTTGGAAATGGAGAAAAGAAAATAGAAAATAAAATGGAAAAAAGACTAAAACCCTAATCGGGCCGCCAACCTGGAATTCGGCCCACCTAGCCTTTCTCTCCCGCGCGGCCCAGGCTTTCCACTCCCGCGCGCGCCCCCGTCATCTTCTCGCTGACGTATGGGGCCCACAGCCCAGTCTCTCACGCGCTTGCGCCTTGACTGGCTGACGCGCCGACACCCTGGGACTCCCTGTCAGTCCCCCTCACTCGCGCTTCCGAATTTCCTCTGGCCGACATGCGGGCCCCTGCTGTCAGCCGAACCCACGGAAGGCGTCTTCTTCAACCAGCCGCGGATCTCGCGCGCTGGAATCCAGGAGCTCACCGGGGACCTCGGATTCCGTTGCTGACCCACCCGGCGCATAAAGAGAATCGAGCCGCATCCTTCTCTCCACCCGTTACCCCTCGCGCCGACTCTTCTTTTCTTCGCCGTTGGCCGCCACCAAACCGAGTTCCAGAAATCCGCCGCCGGCATCAGTTCTCGGCCACGCCGCCGTTGGGGTCTCGGAGAAGGGTCGAGGAGCTTCACCGTGACACCATGAGGGCGTCCCTGGCGGTACCTGGCGGGGTTGAACCTCGGGGCGACCTCAATTTCTCACCGCACCTCATCGCCGCCGTTGGGGCCGCACTGCGCCGTGGACCGGCTTCTACTTGCGATCTGGGCGGGTATTTTCTCTCCCCTGCTGTTAGGATTATTATGTACTTCATTTAGCACACCTTGGATTGGGGTCTGGAGTGCCGGAGTGACAAGTGCGCGCTGCTCCGGCGATGCCCCGCCGTCTGATGTACGCGCGCCGCCGCTGCCTGGGCGAGGGTGGACGAAGGCGCCTGGGCCGTTGATCTTGCCTCTGGACGGCTCAGATTAGAACGGCGCGTACCCCTTCGCCGCATTCGTTCGGGTCGTCGATATCGAATCGGACGTTAGGCGCTTACCTCAGTATTCATTAAATGGTGACCGTTGATCTTAGATCGTGTGGATCCCATGGCGTACCGGATCGCGCGTCTGTGGATTTAATCTGGACGCGTGATTTCTAATCGGACGACCGATATTGTCCCGTACCCTTTCGCATTGCTCATCTTGCAAAAGAGCCCTCGTGGTATTGATGAATAAACCCGCCGTCCACCCTGTACAGCGCGCTGAGTCTAGGATATTTTACCATCTAGTCCCTGCTGTTTTCTGTATTTGAGGCCCACTCCAGAGAACTTTAAAAATCAGAAATTAATATCAGAAATTAATTTTTAGTGCATAAATAAATGTTAAAACTTGTATAATTCATAGAAAATGCATAGTAACTCCAAATTGGTTCATTCCAGTTCCTAAATTTTTGTAATAATATTGTCTACCCATTAGTGCCTCTGTTCTGACATGACAAACACATTAAAATTATTCTTTCACTTAATCTTGTATTAAGCACATAAAACATTAGAAAATCCATAACTTAAGATCTGTAACTCCAAAATTAATAATTCCAGTTCCTGTGATCATAATTTAATGCTAGTTTATTACTGTATATTCTATTTGCATGTTTGATGTGATGTTAATTTATGCTATACTATGTATGTATTGTGTTGATGCGAGTAGACGAGCAAGCCACTGTGGAATTTGAGGTTCAGCAAGTAGAGACTGCTGAGCAGGAGCTCGTGGAAGGCAAGTTGTGCCCTTGATCACTTCTTTTACCCATTCATGTTCTTATTATTCATAATGATCTGCATAGGTTAATTTTGATGGGACCCAATAGGATACCCTAGATTTGACTATCTTTATACCTTGCTTCACCACTGGTTTTACTACTAAAGTTTTGGGTAGTACATGCTATTGCTTTATGTGGATTTGGGTATAGAGATATTCATCACTCATTGTTATACTATTTATTGTTATCTGTTTTATTCTTCCTTGTTCATGTTAAGATCATTATGTTAATGGGAACATGGAGAACCACCCGGGAAAACAGTGCTACCACAAGGGTTTAATGGGACGCCCTTGGCTGATTAACTAGGAAAGCTAGGGGAGGGCTACCTTACCCGAAAGGGGCAAGGGCAGTAGGGGAGTGGTCAGTGTAGGGAGGTCCCTGGTTGATTTTGCTGCGATGGCGGTCAGCCAGGAACCCTGCATTGGAACTTCCTATAAACTGTAGCGGGTAGTCTGAAGCTAGTGGAACTTTGTAAAGGCCTCATAGTGGTACCCTGCCTCGCTTCCTAGGTAGAGGTGTATGGAGTCTGATCAACTCCGTGGCAAATGGGTAACACGACTTGTGGGTAAAGATGCGCAACCTCTGCAGAGTGTAAAACTGGTATACTAGCCGTGCTCACGGTCATGAGCGGCTCGGACACTCACATGATTAATTTATGGAACATAAACTTAACCTGTCATTTCATTGCATTTGGGATTATTTTATTATTACTTTTACTTATTATTACTATGGTTTGGTATTTACTTGCACTTAGTAACTGCTAATAAAATTTTGACCAACTTATAAAAGCAATGCTCAGCTTCAGCCTTTATTTCATTGATCAGCCTTACACTTCATGAACTCCCACCTTTGGTGAGTTCATGCCACATTATTCCCCACGACTTGTTGAGCTATGAACGTATGTGAGCTCACTCTTGCTGTCTCACACCCCCCCCCCCCCACAGGAGAAGAGCAGGTGGTTCAGGAGGAGCCGCCTAACACTGAGGAGTTCGATCTGATCTAGGTGGCGTTTCTCAGTCGACATTGGCGCCGTCGATCCTTAGTTCGTTTTACATTTATCTTTACTTTTGTAATAAGTCTTCCGCTATGTAATAAATACTCTGATGTTTTATGACATTTATCTCTATACACTCTGTTATTATATATGTTGTCTTCTTTGGCGCATGTATGAGATGCAC
This sequence comes from Zea luxurians, assembly GCA_029449295.1. Taxonomy (NCBI): domain Eukaryota; kingdom Viridiplantae; phylum Streptophyta; class Magnoliopsida; order Poales; family Poaceae; genus Zea; species Zea luxurians. The sequence continues at coordinate 151,507,107 of JAOPSE010000007.1, forward strand.
CCGGCTTTGTCCTTTAAAACCGGGTGTGACAGAGGAAAGCTTATCCTAATGGGTGATGTGTTAGTTTGAGCTTTGCCAAGTGTGATAATCATATGTTTCTTGCAGTATTATATGTGTTGCTCATATGGACTAGTGTTTCCGCTGCGATGAATTATTTGGCTTCTATAGTGTAATAGATAGTCATGTGGTTAATGGTGCTTTAAGTGCTTTAAGTCCTAATTTGAATGGTGTTTAACTCTGATTATGTGCATTTGTGTGTTATAGCATCATGGTTTGATTCTTGATATAATGCATTCCAAAATTGCTAAGATATAGAAATGTTTCGAATTGCCTAAGTATGTGCAAAATGGTGTCTGAGGCCAAAATTATGTTTTTGAAGTAAGCACATATTTAGGGGGAGCATTCTATAAACTTAGAATTCAAAATTTGTGCTTCAAATCTTATTCTCATGTAAGCTTTAATTGTGTTGCCATCAATCACCAAAAAGGGGGAGATTGAAAGCTCTCTTGTGAGTTTTGGTGTTTGGATGACAACTCAATTAAAGGACTAACAAGTGTACTAAGTGTTGAACAGGTGCCTAAGGTAAAGCTAACAGGGTTCAACACAAGAGAACAAATGTGATGGTCCAAGAACTGGATTATGGATACATAATGGACATCACAAGTAAGATGGACATTGCATAAAGTGAGACTCGGGTGCGAAGCTCGGAGACAACTGATCAAGCCAAGGACGGAGGCAAGAGAAACTTCGAGGTACCAAGTGCACGGGAGAAGGTCAAGGAGGCTGAGGAACCCAAAGCCAAGGGTGAAGAAGAAGGCTTGCAAAGTCAAGGGTGATCGAGTTGAGAAGAGCTATAACACACCAAGGATCACTACATAAGGACGTGACTTACAGCCAATGAGGTAACAGCTACAGTTATGTGGTGTAAGTCATAAGGCTCAAGACCAATCTCTAAGAAAGAGATCAAGGTCACTAGAAGGAGAACAAGTGTCAAAACTAGAACTGGAAGCAGCCCAAAAGAGCTAAGTTCACCTTAATCTTTAGTCTAGGTTGTTCCTATGTTTGGAGATGTTCTATGTGACCTTTGCAGGATGTTGGAGCTAAGAAATGTCAATCTAGATCAAGTCAAGCCGACTTGATGATTTATGAGTCCAACATCAAAGCTCAAGCATGTGAAATGCTATGGATATAATAATTAAGATAAAGGTATGTTTCTCAGACTTAGTACATTGTTTTATGGACTAATGTATTGTGTCTAAGTGCTGGAAACAGAAAAAATCGAGTTGGAAAAGAGATGGCTCGAGCAGCCAAAGTCTGTCCAGTCTGGGTGCACCGGACTGTCCGGTGGTGCACCGGACAGTGTCCGGTGCGCCAGGCTGGCTCGGCGTGAAGTGGCCGCTCTCGGGAATTTGCCGACGGCATACGGCTAAAATTCACCGGACTGTCCGGTGTGCACCGGACTGTCCGGTGAGCCAACGGTCGGCCGGGCCAACGGTCGGCTGCGGAATCTGCGCGCGACATGTGGCCGGGCCAACGGTCGGCTGCGGAATCTGCGCGCGACACGTGGCCGGGCCAACGGTCGGAAGACGGCACCGGACTGTCCGGTGTGCACCGGACATGTCCGGTGCGCCAACGGCTCCAAGACTGCCAACGGTCGGCTTCGACGTAGAAGGAAAGAAATCGGGCACCGGACAGTGTCCGGTGTGCACCGGACTGTCCAGTGCGCCACCCGACAGAAGGCAAGATTTGCCTTCCTGGATTGCTTCCAACGGCTCTTAGGCCCCTTGTGCCTATAAAAGGGACCCCTAGGCGCCTCCAGCAATATAGAAGCGCAGCCAACAAGTGTAGACTTCATTGGAATCAATTCTCGCTCTCCCTCTTGTGTGTAACTCTATAGTTTGTGTAGAAGGCACAGCTATAAGCCTTTAGAGAGAGGAGTAGTGCTGCTAAGAGCTAGAGCAAGGTCTTGAGCGTATCGTTACTCTGCCGGGGTGCTGCCAAGAAGTTTGTAAGCAGCCGCGGTTCTGTTGTAACCCCACTCAATAGTGAAAGGCTCTATCTGTCATACTGACAGATCTGAGCAAACGGAGGAAGGAGTTGAAATAGACTCCAAGCCCAGGTGTGGCTAACTCCAACGAGGACTAGGCAAGCAATTCAGGCTTGGCCGAACCTCGGGATAAATCCTTGCGTCTGTGTGCTCTATTCTGTATTGTATCCTGACTCTCTGTCTTACTCGCCTTTATATCTGCACTTCAATACTTATCTGTGGTATAAGCTTGATTTGAAGTGCAGGACATTTTGAGACAGGATCTTCCCTTCCGCTGCGACCTACTCGAAGAGTCTTCTCATTCCACTGCGTACTAAGTCTTCGAGTAGAGTAAGAATTTAAGTTTTAAAGTAATAAGTTTTATTCGCCTATTCACCCCCCCTCTAGGCGACATCCAGATCCTGTTCCCGGGTCAAAGGGAACTTTCAATAAGTAAATACCAAACCCAATTAAGTAGTAGAACAAAAGGAGTAACAACATCACCTGCTATGCAATGCATATGACAAATTGAATTTAGTTCCATAAATTAATCATTTGAGGGTCCGAGCTGCTCATGATCGTGAACACGGCTAGTATACCAGTTTTACACTCTGCAGAGGTTGCACATCTTTACCCAGAAGTCATGTTACCCATCTGCCAAGGGATCGCAACTTCCCATACACCTCTACCGAGGAGGCGAGGCAGGGTAACACTACGAGGCCTTTACAAAGTTCCACTAGCTTCAGAAAACCCGCTACAGTTTATAGGAAGCTCCAATGCAGGGACCCCTCGCATGACCGCTATCGCAGCAAAATCATCCCAAGGGCCTCCCTACACTGACCACTCCCCTACTGCCCTTGCCCCTTTCGGGTAAGGTAGTCTTCCACTAGCTTTCCTAATTAATCAGCCAAGGGCGTCCCATTAAACCCTTGTGGTAGCACTGTTTTCCCGGGTGGTTGCTCCATGTTCTAATTAACATAATGATCTTATCATGAACAATAAATAACAACTGATAGTAAAGGTATAATCATGAATAAAGTGTATCTCTATACCCAAAACCACATAAAGCAATAGCAGGTACTACCCAAGAATTTAGTGGTTCACAAGGTATAAAGATAATCAAACTAGGGTAACCTATTGGGTCCCATCAAAATTAACCTATGCAGATCATTATGATTAATTAGAACATGATTGGGTAAAAGAAGTGATCAAGGGCACAACTTGCCTAGGACTTGAGATTCCAGGTACCAGGATGATCATCAGGTGACACGTGTTCTCACTGCTAAACGTAGCAATATAGACAAACATGTATAGGCAAAATTAACATCACACCAAACATGAGAATAAACTATGTAATAATATTCTACACTGCGTAATGAGATCGTAGAAACAAGAACCACTAAATTCGGAGTTACGGTTACCGAGTTGTGAATTTCTGAAATTATTTAGCACCTAGAATAGGTTAATTCAATTGAGCAATTTTAATTCAAGTTTCATGGTTAAACAAAGGTACTAGGTGATAAACAATATTAATACAAAATTACAGGAACTGGAACAGGTCAATTTGGAGTTAAAATGAATTTAATATGAATTAAGCAAGTTCCTAAATTTATTTTTATACCAAAAATTCATTTTCTTTAGTAATTTCTGATTTCCTAAAGATCCTGGACTAGGCACATAATTTTCTCGGAATGCAGGGGCAAAAGCATAATTTTCTAGGCTCAGCTGCAATTTGTTTTGGCTTAGGATGGATGGAGGGTTGATTTCAAAATTCCATAGGGTCTCTTATGTAAAGATGGCTCGCAAAGGGGGTATCGGTGATTCCCAGCCGTTGGATCAAGACCGAGGGCCCAGATCATATCTGGCGCCACACCAAACCGGTATGCGCATTTAGCCGTCGGATTGAAGGCCAATGGTTATGATTTAAAAATGGACGTGATTGATTTCGAGCCACTGGATCCCGATCTGAGGGCTAAGACATCAAACCGGCTTGATATAGCCCCATTCTAATCTCGCCCATCCATCAACGAATGGACGGCTCATGTCTTTCTTCTTCCCTTATTCCTCTCTCTTCCACCGGTGCCAACCCGACGGCGCAAAACAAAAGGACGGCGGCGCCATTGTCAGCCCCGTCCAAACCGAAGTCGCAACCCGTACTGAGGATGACATGGTGAGTATGTAAGTAGCCGATTTACCGTCCATTGAAGCCGTGGAGGGAGCTTGTCCAATGCCCAACGGCATCGTTGTTTCCAGTCAAAGCGGATCTACGGCCAACATGAATCCGGTGAGGAATTCAACCGGAACTGAGGCTTCCGCGCGCAGCCACGACATCGCCCACACGCCACCGCGGACCTGCGGTAGAGGTCCTCCTCCCGTGAGGAGTTTCCTAGCCACCAGGTCACCGGTATTACCACGGCGTGGAGCGCACCCCATGACGGCATAGCCTGGTGAGCCCTACCGAGCCGGTGATTTGGTTCGCTATCTTTAATTACAGAAGTCCCAACACAAAGCGGTGGCAAGGGAGAATCCCATGATAGGTGCTTACCCTGCAACGACGCTCTGCCTGGCTCGCGACAGAAGACGAATCCCCCTGGTTCCATCCTGCGCACCCTGGTAGTTCTCCGCTCTCGGTGGTAGGGCCACGTTTCAATGGTGATGGCATCCAGATCACAAGCTACCAATTTATAGCCAAGATGGTTTGGCAGCACGGATCGAATCCCGCCCGGATGCGGTGATTACGCGATTCATAACGGATTAACGTCAACACAGCCGAGAACTCCGGTGTAGGTGGGAGAGGATGCTATCGTGTGGGTCCCACCTGGCGGCGCCAAAGCAAGAGATCGCGAGCGCCAGGGGAGAGACCGCGCAGCGGGAGCGGTGCCAGGCGTGGTGGGGAAGTTGGGCCAACCAGGTGATTCGGCCCACAAGCAGGTTTGTTTCTCCTTTTTTTATTTCTATTTTCTTTTCTTATTTCAAATCTAATTTAAATTTAATCACCTATCTTGAAGTCCCAATTTTCAAGTGCCAAAATTAATACTAATGTAAATATTACTTCTACTGTTTATCATATTATTATTTGTTTTCTTTGTCATTTATTTACCGAAGGAATAAAGGGTTCCATACAATTTTTCTTTCTCATTTTATATTTTTATTCCCAAATTCTAATTCCCTAATTTAAACTTGTCTCACAATTTGAATAAAAATGCAAGAACTTTATTATGAGGTGCACGTTTCTATTTTTATTATTTGTCTAGTTTAATCCTAATTATTCAAGAACAAAAGAAATCCAATAATATCCAAAGGTTTTCAAAAATTCTCAAAACACTATAATTTTATTTATTTACTATTATTATTATTCTGATACAAAATTGGGCTTTACACTTGTCGAACACGTTGGCCCCTCCAGGAGGCTTTCGAGGGTTCTGTGCTCGGCAGCAGCGACGAGATCTGCGTCAACGGCGTTGCGTTTTGCTTGCGCCCTCTTCCTGGTCTTCTTCTTTGTGCCACGCTGGATGGACGCCTCGGGGACGTCTTCCTCCTGCCTTCCGTGAGGCTGTCTGTCCTTCCGGAAGATGGCTTCGACCGCCTCCTGACCAGAGGCGAACTTGGTGGCTATGTCCATCAATTCGCTCGCCTTGGTGGGTGTCTTGCGTCCCAATTTGCTTACCAGGTCCCGGCAAGTGGTGTCGGTGAGGAATGCTCCGATGACGTCTGACTCGGTGATGTTAGGCAACTCGGTGCGCTGCTTTGAGAACCGCCGGATGTACTCTCGCAGGGATTCCCCTGGCTGCTAGCGGCAGCTCCGGAGATCCCACGAGTTCCCAGGGCGCACGTACGTACCTTGGAAATTTCCAGCGAAGGCCTTGACTAGGTCGTCCCAGTCGAAGATCTGCGCAGGAGGCAGATGCTCCAGCCAGGCCTGGCAGTGTCGGAGAGGAAAAGGGGAAGGTTGCGGATGATGAGGTTGTCGTCGTCCGTCCCTCCCAACTGGCACGCCAGCCGGTAATCTGCGAGCCATAACTCCGGCCTCGTCTCCCCTGAGTACTTGGTGATGATAGTCGGGGCTCGAAACCAGGCTGGGAATGGCGCCCGTCGTATGGCCCGACTGAAGACCCGCGGACCTGGTAGTTCGGGCGAGGGGCTCCGATCCTCCTCACTGTTGTAGCGTCCCCCGCGTCTGGGGTGGTAGCCTTGGCATACCTTTTCTTCGAGGCGGGCTCGACGGTCGCGGCGGTGTTGCTCGTTGCCGAGGCGATCCCGGGCTGCAGGTGACTCGTCTCTCGTGTGCACGGTGTGGACCGAGACCTCGCGCGTGTGTCGGGAGGACGCTGCGTGATGCTTCGAGGGGCATCCTCGCCTTCGGGAGGCAGAGCTCTCGGCTTGTCGGGCTGCGGCATTTTCCAGGAGGTCCTTGAGTTCGCCCTGGATACGTCACCCTTCAGTGGTGGATGGCTCCGGCATCGTTTGAAGTAGCATTGCTGCTGCTGCCAGGTTCTGGCCGGCCCCGTTGAAGGCTGGGGGCAGCCTTGCTCCGGCATTGTCAATAATACAACGCTGGACGTCCTGGGCCCGATGACGAGCTCCTCCGGCGAGTGCCCGGCCTGCCCACTCTTGTTCGATGTTTTGTCGGAGCTGCACAAGTCGCCCCGTTTCTTCGTCGAGCTTGGCTTGCATCTCGCGGAGTTGCTCGAGCTGTGTGCCCTGATCCCCCACAGGGATCCGGGCCACAGCTAGCTCCCGCGGGATCTCAACGCGAGACGCAGGTGCAAGGGTGCCGTCGTTTCCTAGCATGCCGGGGTGGTTGTCTCCGTCGTGACCTTCCTGATCGATGTGGAAACACTCGCGAGTTGGGTCATAACCCTTGTCGTCAAGGCTGTGGCCATCGTCAGAGCAGCCGGAGAGGCAGTGGTCACCTGCGGATATGAAGTATCGCATGGCACTGGGATCACGGAGCCCAGAGAAGTCCCAACTGACATCGGGGTCGTCCTCTTCCTTAGAACCCACGGGTCCGAAGGTCGAGACGACCGTTAGTAGGTCCCAAGTTGACCACATATGGTACCCCGGAAGGTCAGGATACGCCCTTGCGAAAGCGTTCGCCGAAGTGGGGTCGCTTGGTGGGTCGAAGCTGAATCTAAAGGAAACAAGATGGAAAACTGATGGTACCTCCTGGTTGGTGGGCGGCGGTGAAGTTGCATCAGAGATGAAATGTGTCGTTATCTCAAGTGCGAGACTAATGTCCGACAAGTCCCTCGCAAGGGTGCCGGCGTCATCAGTCCGCATGGGGTTGGCACCTTGCTGGGAAGCGACACCCGTCGTTGTCCCTGGTGCGAGGATAACACCCGACATGTCCCCCGCAGGGGTGTCGGTGTCGTCGACTCGCTCTGGTCCGACAGCCGACGAGGTGCTGCCTCCTGCCTGGCCATGGTCGCTCCGTCTCCTCCTCCTCCGGCGAGGAGGGTGGCGGGGTTGACCCGAGTGTTCTTCTTCCGCCACGAGGAGATGTCGTCGCCGAGTTCGCCTCCGCCGGGCGAGCCGACGACCGTCGTTGTTGTCGTGCTGCGTGGGGAGGAGTACCATGTCGTAGCTGCCGTCGGGGGACATGAACTCGAGACTCCCAAAGCGGAGCACCATCCCGGGCTGAAGAGGATGCTGAAGATTGTCCATCTGGAACTCAACGGGAAAGTACTGTCAACACGCAGCGCCCCCTACCTAGCGCGCCAACTGTCGGCGTTTCGGACCCGGGGGACCCTCAACCGAACCGACTAGTGAATTTTATGCCGCGTGTCCCTGCCCAGATGGGTTGATGCAAGATGAAACACAAGAGGGGGGATGAGGCTTATATTATCTTACACCGGGATGCTTGCAGTAGGGGCTACAAGCTTCACGAGAGGGAACGGGTCCCAGGTCTCTTGAGAAGTCTAGTGTTGCGGAGTGGAGTTCGATGTTTAAGTGAGTTCGTCTCTGTTGCCCTTGCCGCCCCCGCCTCTCCCGGGAAGGCTCTGGGCATCCCCTTTTATAGATACAAGGGGATGGTCCAGCTGTACATATGGGGGTGTAGCTATGTGCTAGCATGGCCGGCGGAGAAGTGCTTGAGCCCTGTTGAAACGTAGCTGGCGGTGCGACCCTGGGTCCTGCTGACGTTTCTTTGCCTTCGTAGAGAGCTTGAGAACAATCGACATCACGGACGCATGCAGGGAACCATCATTACCTGTTGCCGGAGTAATTTAGATGTGACACCGGTCTTGTTCCTTTGTAGCCTGAGGTGGCTAGCTAGAGGTAGGGTAATGATGTATCCCCTGTAGCGTAGTCGGTCCGAGGTCGAGGTCGGGCAAGGCGGTGACTTCTCCTGAGGCCGGGGCCGAGGTCGGGCGAGGCAGAGACCTTCTCCCGAGGCCGAGGCTGAGGCCGAGGCTGAGGCCGAGGCCTGGGGTCGGGCGAGGCGGAGACCTTCTCCCGAGGCGGAGGCTGAGGCCGAGGCCTGGGGTCGGGCGAGGCGGAGCTCCCTGTTGCGCCCGAGGCTGAACTCGGGAGAGGTCGTGACTTACTGTTGTTAGTCTTACCCTGGTGGTTGGCACAGTAGTCGGAACGGGGTGAATAGTGTTTTTTCCTGTCAAAACGATCAGTAAAGGGGCGAAGTGACTGCGGTCATTTCGACCTTGCCAACTGAGGCGCGCGTGTCAGGATAAGGTGTTAGGTGACCCTTGCATTAAATGCGCATGCGATACGGTCGGCGGTAAGGCGATTTGGCCGAGGTTGCTATACGACAAAGTTTGCCCGAGCTTAGCCTCAGGCGAGCCGGGGGTGCGCCCGCTGCCTGAGGAGGCCCTCGGGCGAGGCGTGAATCCGTCCGGGACTACTGTTCTTGCCCGAGACCGGCTCGGGCGAGACGAGGTCGCGTCCCTTAGCAGATGAGGCCTTAACCTTGAGCTGTGCTTACCAGTTTTTACGGTCTGTTTTGAAGATGTTTCTCAGCCATGCCTAGGAGGATTGGAGTACCCCTAATTATGGTACCCGACATAGAGGTCTGCCAAGAGTAAGTACCCTTGGCCGAGAGTGGACGGGGTGTCACAAATGGTATCAGAGCTGACCCTCACGGTTTTCACGGGCATGTGTGTGCTAGGGGTTTAGGCTTATGACGCATGACGTATGTGGGCTAGGAGTGGTCATATGTCATTGGCATATGACGACATTTGACACACAGATGTGGCCAAGATGGGAGGTTCCTAGCTTGGGGTTGATCGACGAAGACATCGATCTTCTAAGGGGTGGATTGTGATAACCTAGCCCGGGTGGAATGTGTGATATCCTAGCCCAAGGTTTAATAGAACTGATAGAATACTCATACCAACAAGGTGTATCTTCTTTTTTGGAAGCCTGTCTCGAAAGAACCACTGAGTTAAACGTGCTTGGTCTAGAGCATTCTTGAGATGAGTGATTGACAAAAAGTGTTCTCGAGAGTGAGGATAAAGTGCACACAAAATATTCGTGTTGGTCTGTGGAGACGGTCTATGATCATAGAGGGCTACTAGGAGTAAGTAACACTGGTCCAGAAGTGGACGACGTGTTACAACCAGGGGTCCTTATCTTTGTAAGTCAAAAAAGAAGACCAAAGTTAGCATATAAAAAACCAGTAGAAACAAAATTAAAATAATAAAATACATTAAAATGATAAATACTCCCTCCGTCCCACTATATTAGTCGTTTTAGGTGTTGGTTTTTGTGTCTATATTTAAATGGATTATGATGAATTTAGACACATATATAAAACAATACATCAAATATTGTATTAATCTAATAATTATCTAAAGTGAACTTTAATTTGGAATAGAGTGAGTCATGCACTACCGGAATCAGTTCCTTTGCCGTGTGTCTCAGACACACGGCAAAGGCAAATTTACACTCGGCAAATGCTTTGCCGAGTGTTACACTCGGCAAAGAACGATCGGTAAACTGTACATCGGCAACAGCCTCTTTGCCGAGTACTATTTGTCGGGCACTCGGCAAAGACTTTGCCGAGTGCCAAACGGCACTCGGCAAATAAAAGTCACCGTCACGGTGCCAAGTAACGGTGACGGATCCTTTGCCGAGTGCCGTCTGTGGCACTCGGCAAAGAGGTCAATGTTGCCGAGTGTTTGCTCGAGAGGCCCTCGGCAAAGACTGACCCAGTGGGCCCCACTGCCAGTCCTTGTGCCGAGTGCTCTAGTAGGCACTCGGCAAAGGAGGCTTCTTTGTCGAGTGTCTGTTGGACAGGTACTCGGCAAAGAACCCTCCAGTGGGCCCCTTTGCCAGTCCCTTTGCCGAGTGCCTTGGCAATGGCACTCGGCAAAGATGTCTTTGCCGGTTCCCAGGTTTCCTTCTTTGCCGAGTGCCATTGTCAGCACTCGGCAAAGATGGCTTTACCGGTTCCCAGGTTGCCTTCTTTGCCGAGTGCCGTGGTCATAGCACTCGGCAAAGCGACCCTTTGCCGAGTGTTACACTCGGCAAAGTGACCAGAATGTCCCTTTTTTATTTGCTTTTGTTGTTCCATCCAAACAAACAAAAGATATATATGATTCACATCACATTATATATCAATCACATCACAGAATGAACACATTTATCATCAACACCATATATATCACAAAGTCTCACTAAAGTCTCACAAATATAAGTCAGGATCATCACAAAACAGATATAAGTCTGCATCATCACTGACATCACCAAGTATCTCACAAGACAAAGTCTAACTAACATCACCAACACTCATAAAGGTAAGTCTGGATCATCACAAAATAGATCATCAACGAGGTGGGCATCTGGACTGGTTCGGCGAAGGGCTGGACGAAGCATGAGGGTTGTTCGACGCCGCCGATTGACCCTGCATAGAGAACAGATTGTATGTGTGAGAACATATGAATATATATCATGCAGTACTAAAATTTTGATACTCACAGGAATAGTGAACTCTGTAGGGTCAGCTGTAGGGAACAACGGAGGTGGTGGAGCATGACCCTGTGCGGCGCCAAGGCTCTGCATGTACGCGAACATCTCCGCCATCCTCTTCTCCAGCTCCTCACGTTGCCTCCTCTCATCATCTAGCTGAGTCTGTAATATTTCGCCCTAATGTTACGATAATGCAAAGAGAAGATATATAAAAATCAATGAACGATGAATAGATAAGGAATAACCTGGAGTTGCTGGATACGATGCTGTGAGGTGTCCTGCCGAGGTCGTATGGCTGGGCTCGCGCTCGTGCTCCTTGCTCGCACCTGAGAGAGAGTGGGAGTGGAGGACGAGTCGATTGCCCCGTCGGCAATCCAGTACCGCCCATGCCTCTTGCCTCCTCCGACCCTCATGAGGACATCTCCATCGATGTCCTCGGTCCTCGGATCGTAATCTGGCCCATGGACCTCCTTGGCCATGGCGGTGTACTCACTGAGTCGGCTGTGGATGGCGGGGTTGGTGTACGCCTCGGGCCCGTCATCCGGGTTGTAGGTGACGTCGGACGTCGCCTTCCCCTTGTGGGCCATGGCATATGCCGAGAACGTGGAGCAAGGCGCGCCACCATGTGCCGCCGACTGCGAGAAAACCAACGATATGGTTAGAAATCATGTCTAATCGAAAGTTATATACCTAAATAAAAAAGAGCGCGTACCCATGCTTCCGCATATTTGCCCAGGCTGCGGCTGCCTTGATGGTGGGAGGGACCTTGCATCAGCAAACGCCGTTCCCGGCTAGCGTTGTGCGCCTCGTCCCACTCAGCCGAGCACCACCTCTGCACCATCTTCTCCCAGCACTCAGGATGCGCGGCGCACCAATGAGGAATCATCTAAAAAAATATAAGTACACCGCATATCAGAAGATAAGAATAAGCATATTTAGTACCAATAATAAAGTTTTGTATTTACCTGCAAGTACTAGTCCGCAGTCAATGACATGGTTCGGGCGTCCTTCTTGTTCACCTTCTCCCCAAGGACGGAGCCATGGTAAGTGACGATGGCCTGGATGCGCGCCTCGTAGTGCATGTCCACGATGAGCTTCTTACAGCACGTCGTAGACACCACATCCGCCCTGGCCTCGTATCCAGCATCGCACCTGAAGAAATCCTACATACAAAGACGATGTATCCATACATTATTTCAAGAATATGCAACAAATGCGACTTATTAAACAATATAGTGCGAGGAAGACTTACCCACAGCTCTTGCTTGACCCGCTCCGCCTTGTTGTTGAATTGTCTGCCGTCCCGATCTACTGCATCGGGGGCGACGGCGTAGTGGTCGAAGGTGTATGCTGGGCTCGTCACTCCGGCGTACTCGACAAGTCCAGGGAAGTGTTCCCGGCAAAGAAGGCCGATGATGCCATTGGGGTTGCGGCCGTGACCCCCTGCAGTCTCCAAAACCATCCAAGACCTGTCGAAGTGATTAAGATGAAGTATTAGTTTCTATTATTAATTTGAACATATAATATGAAAAAGCAGCAACAACATCTAAAGTTACCTACCTCTCTCCATCGGGTCGTATCAGCGGACGTCTGTCACGAAGTATGGGTCGCTTAGGTAGGCTCGCGGGACCTCGCAGGTAGATACTCCTCGAACCTGAGGAGCCAGAACCTGAGACGTCCTGCTGAGCGGCGTCGTCGTCGTCGTCGTCCTGCTGCGCCGCATCGTCGTCGTCCTGCTGTGCCGCATCGACAGCGGCTTGCTGCTCCACCTGCTGCTGTACGGCGTCGTCCTGCTGCGCCTCCTCCTCCGTCCTACGGGTGCTCCTCCTCCCCCTCCCCCTCCCCCTCCTCGTCCTCGTCCCACCGCCCACCATCTTTGTCCAACAACCTGCAATTAAGAGTAAACAATTAAGCACAGATAAAAAAATATGTATTTAGAAACATATGCAAAATAAATGAAATATAGCATTACATCGATTAAAAATAATCTTCATATGTGTCCGGGTTAGCCGGATCATAAGTGTCATCATCACTATCAACCATTTCATAGTCAACATCATCTGAAGGCGCAATTTCGTCATTGGCATTGCCTTCAAGTATTTCTAAGTCATTCTCATTTTGCACCTCATCATCCTCGTCATCAACAACCATTTCAATATCTACTTCCATTCCGATCGCTTCGGTTAAGTCTATCTCAAATTGCCCTTCGAGCCCATCTTCTTGGAAGAACTCTCCGTCATATGTGTCCGGGTCTAAGTTATAATCTTCATCGTTTGGAACAGGTAATTTAGCGTGCGGTGATACCTTATACACAACATCCCAACCCTTAAGATGTTGTTTCGTTTGGCACGCATATGGAAGATAATACACTTGTGTGGCCTGTTGGGCCACAATATAGACATCGTCTCCTGTTAAGGTGGAATCCTATCGAATTTCGACTATCCCAAGATTAGAATGTGTCCGTCTCGTAACTTGAGGGTCAAACCAATGACATTTGAATATCACTGGAGTAAGAGGTTTGGAACCATAAAAATTGAGTTCATATATTTCTTCAATTCTTCCATAATACTCGACCTCGTCAAGCCCGGGCGTAAAGACTCCAGAACACGTGGTTTTTCGATTGGGCCGACTTTGGTCGTAGCTTGTTGTGCGAAAACGGTATCCATTGACGTCATACCCAGAAAATTTCCTGACCCTATAGGCAAAGCCATTGGCTACTTGTCTCAACTCGGCACTCATAGACGGCTCTCTTTGGCCCTGCAAGTTCAAACACGCTAGATTGTTATATTATTCGCACGTAAGAGCAACTTGGAATAACAAACTAAGCACGTACCTTATGTTTAAACCAGGAAATGAAATCGGGCAATCCATTTCCCGCACCCTTTCTAAGAAGGGTATCATATTCCTGTGGAGTTGGGTCCCTTGATCGACGCTAGAATTCATGAAGAAATTGCTCCATGTATGGCGTCACCTCTTCAAGGTTGGTCAATACATATAGCATGATATGGCGCCACTCTTCATGTCTCAGGGTCTTGGTGGTCGAACCACTCGCGCTTCCGAGTTGCCCTCGAAAAATGCTGAGGTTCGATTCATTGCCGCCATCATTGTAACGAGGGGGTGGATTATGCACGCTCGGCAGTTTGTCACCATAGTAAGTTGTTGTGAAGTTTGACACCTCCTCCAGTATGTATGCCTCTGCAATGGAAGCCTCGATTTTGCATTTATTTCTACATTTCTTTCGGATACTCTTTAGACATCTCTCGATTGGATAGCACCAACGTCCCTGCACGGGCCCCCCCATTCGTGCCTCATACGGGAGATGAATAATCAAATGCTGCATCGGATTGAAGAAGCCGGGTGGAAAGATCTTCTCCAGCTTACACAGTAACACGGGTGCCATCCTTTCCAAGTCTGCAATCATGGTCCAAGCTAACTCTTTTGCACAAAGCTGGCAGAAGAAATAGCTCAACTCTGCAAGCGCTAGCCAGACATGCTCAGGGACATAGCCTCGAACCATCGCCGGAAGAATTCGTTCAATCCATATGTGGAAGTCATGACTCTTCATCCCTAAGACTCGCAGAGTAGATAAGTTCACCCCTACTAAGGTTAGCTGCATACCCATCAGGGAACATTAACATCTTGATCCACTGTAGTACTTCCTTCCTCTGGGCCCTGCTCAGGACGAAATCGGCCTTAGGCCTTCTCCATGTCTTACCACCACTAGGCGGCTTCATCTCTTGGTTTGGTCTATCACATAACTCTGCCAGATCCACTCTTGCCTTTACGTTATCCTTTGACTTATCAGGAATCTCCATAATTGTTGCCCAAAGTGCCTCGGCGACATTCTTTTCAGTGTGCATCACGTCAATGTTGTGTGGAAGGAGCAGGTCATCATAATAGGGGAGCCGAGTCAAGCCCGACTTATGTGTCCACATATGTTGCTCACCATATCCCACAAAACCACCTTCTGGGTTGGCCACGAGACCATCTATCTGTTCGCGAACTTCGGCACCAGTCATCATTGCAGGTGGGCGGTCTGTCACCATGACACCTTTCGTAAAGTTCTTGATGTCTAGTCGGAATGCATGGTCAGGAGGGAGAAATTGTCGATGTTTATCAAATGACAAATATTTGCCACCCTTCTTCAACCAAATGAACCTAAGAGCTTCCTTGCAAACTGGGCATGGGAACTTACCGTGAACACACCAGGCGTAAAATAGCCCATACGCCGGAAAGTCATGCATGGAGTACTAGTACCAAACATGCATTTTGAAGTTTGTCTTCGTAGCTCGGTCGTACGTCCATACCCCTTCCTCCCAAGCACGGACCAATTCATCAATCAAAGGCTCCATGTACACGCCCATTTTATTCCCCGGGTGTCCAGGAATTATCAACGACACGAATATGTTCTGTCTTTGAAAGCATACGCCGGGGGGAGATTGATGGGGATAACGAACACGGGCCAACATGTGTATGGGGCAGCGGTCATTCCATAGGGATTGAACCCATCTGTGGCCAGCGCAACACGAACATGTCGAGCCTCTTTGGCTTTCTCATGGTGAATGGCATCAAAGTGGGTCCATGCTTCACCATCGGATGCGTGAACCATCTTGTCAGGATTGTATCGTTTGCCTTTTTTGTGCCATGTCATCTGTTTCGCGGATTCCTCTGTCATGTATAGACACTGGATCCTCGGTATGAACGGAAGGTGGCGTAGGATTGTCACGGGGATGTCGAGCTGCCTCTTCTGTCCATCACCAGAGTCTACCTCCATGAACCTAGACGATTTACACTTCGGACAGTACTTTGCCTCAGTGTGTTCTTTCCTAAATAGGACGCAGCCCTTCGGACAAGCATGTATCTGCTCATACGTCATCTTGAGTGCACGAAGGAGTTTCTGTGCCTCGTACATGCTCTTTGGCAGAACGTGATCCTCCGGAAGCAGGCTGCCAATAACTGTCAACAAACCATCGAAGGCGTCTCGACTCATGCTATACTGCGACTTGAACGCCATTATACGCCCAATGGCATCCAGTTGAGAAACCTTTGTCTTGCCGTGAAGGGGTTTCTGTGCCGCGTCAAACATGTCGTAGAATGCCTTTGCGGTCGCCTCTGGCTCGTCCTCCATACGTCCTTCGGTGAACTGTGCCTCGTGATAGTCGTTCAACATGTCTGCTACCCCGGCATCAGCATCGTAATCCTCAACGCGTTGTCTCACCACCTCCTCTCTCGTGCGATGCGCTTCACCATGGAAGATCCACCGAGTATAGTCCGGCGTAAATCCATTCTTCCAAATATGTTCTACCATGGCCTTCTTTGGTTTTCTTTTCCGGTTGTCACATTTGCTGCACGGACAAGGGACTAGGCTAGCTCCTTTAGCAGCTTCACCATATGCCCGTTCCACGAAAGCATCGGTCTTCCTTATCCATTCTGGGGTGACATCATTACGTCGAACGCGGCCCGTGTACATCCACTCACGGTCCTCCATCCTCTAACATATATAACCGAGTATAGTTTAATATAGACATGTAATGCATGTACACTACGTTCCTACCTTCTAATAGGTGAGGATAGGTCCTAATCCCACCCGCGGTTGCATAGATGGAGTTAGTTTCCATGCTCTACTCCGATCCGAGATAGAATTTCGGCAGCACCTCCCCGCTGTTCTCCGGATACACGTCCTGGCAGGGAGAGTGTACTGTCCGGAGAACAACAGGGAGGTGACGCCGAAACTCTATCTCGGACCGGAGTAGAGCATGGAAACTAACACCATCTACGCAACCGCAGGCTGTCCAAAAAACATGGACAATTCGAAACTGATACATTTGTAGATATGCAAAGATCTGCATATCTACACCGTATCTCTTTCGAACGGGAGACGCCTAACTGGGTTACGTGATCTATGACCATGATGCGGAAATAGAGGTTATACCTAGGGTGGCGGTGGAATCAGGCTAGCGGGGCTGTGGCGGGTCGGTGCAGTGGCGACGCGACGCGGTGCAGGCAGACCCGCAGTGGCTAGGAAGACAAGTATCTTCTCTGTAAAAAATAAACAAGCATGTCAAAAAAATCGGCAGCACTTCCCCTGTACGGGGAGGTTTCCAAAACCTGCAAATAGATCTAACAGCACGATGGCTGACACGCACATATACAAACGACACGATGAATGCAAGTCACATCTAAGTCCTTAGGTAGGTTACCAAAAAAACATCAAAGGCTAAGCACTTTGAAGGTAGTGACAGTACGTGAATCGCCGAAAGGTGTCCTATGCATGTGCATTGCTCATATATTTATAAGGACTATACTCTATACAACTCTATATTGTGAGTTGTCATAATTAGATTTGGATCTCAAAACTAGAAGTTAAAACATACTCTAAAATTAGAAGTTAATAAACATAAAGATTTTCAAATGTTGATATGAGTGAATTGTTTTGTTTCTCCTTTCTCTCATGAATTAAGCATTAGTATGTGAAATTTGAATTGAATTCGAATTTATAATTTGAAATAAAAAAGAAATAAAAACAGAAAATAAAATAAAACAAGAAACAAAGGGGAATATACCAGCTGGGAGGCCGGCGGCGCGACGACGGCGGCGGTGGTCGCCACGGGCGCGCGACGACGGCGGTGGGCGCGGCGGTGCTCGCCGTGCGCGACGACGGCGGTGGGCGCGGCGGGCGCGGCGAGCGCGAGCGGCCGGCGGTGCTCGCCGCGGGCGCGACGGCGGGTGGCGGCGCGACGGCGGGCGGCGGTGCTCGCCGCGGGCGCGACAGCGGGCAGCGGTGCTCGCCGCAGGCGCGACGGCGGGCGGCTCGACGGCGGGTGGCGGCGCGACGATGGGCGGCTCGACGGCGGGGCGGCGCGACGGCGGCGAGCGAGCGAGCGTGAGAGAGAGAGAGTGAGAGTGAGAGTGAGAGAGAGACAGTGAGTGAGGGCGACGTAACGCTATTAAAACGTTCTTTGCCGAGTGCCCGCGATCCGGCACTCGGCAAAGATTTTTTAAAAATTAAAAAATAAACTTTGCCGAGTGCTGGATCTCGGGCACTCGGCAAAGTCGCCTTTGCCGAGTGCTGGATCTCGAGCACTCGGCAAAGTCGCCTTTGCCGAGTGCTAGCTGTAGAGCACTCGGCAAAGATGTGTTGTACAGAATTTGCCGAGTGCCCAAGGAAAGGCACTCGGCAAAGTTGTCTTTGCCGAGTGCTAACTGGAAAGCACTCGGCAAAGTATATTTTATTTTTTTTTATTTTGGCAACCAAACTTTTTGTGGTGTGTTCCTATACTATGTAGACCTACAAGTACCATTTTGGTATAATTATAAAAGTGTTTTTTATAACTATTAGATTTAGTTCGTTTATTTGAATTTCTTCGGAAAATTTAGATTTGAACTGTAGGTCACTCGAAACTTGGAAAACCGTGCATGCAAAAATGATATTCATGTTACTTAGCATAAGTTACGACCGATTCCAGGAGCGGACCGGAAACTTCGAGCAACATGCTCACTAAACATGGCCGTGAACTTGCCATCCACATGTTTAAAAATTGTATAAAACACAAACAAAGTCAGAAAATCCTGAAACTTGTCCACGTGTCATGATATCATATGTACAGGCTGCGATAAAAATTTTAGAATGTTTGGAGAAAGTTGTGGGACACTATGTGTAGAAACCTAGGAGAACTACATTGAAACTCTATGATTTCATGTGTAGTTCTCTTAGGTTTCTACACATAGTGTCCCACAACTTTCTCCAAACATTCTAAAATTTTTATCGCAGCCTGTACATATGATATCATGACACGTGGACAAGTTTCAGGATTTTCTGACTTTGTTTGTGTTTTATACAATTTTTAAACATGTGGATGGCAAGTTCACGGCCATGTTTAGTGAGCATGTTGCTCGAAGTTTCCGGTCCGCTCCTAGAATCGGTCGTAACTTATGCTACGTAACATGAATATCATTTTTGCATGCACGGTTTTCCAAGTTTCGAGTGACCTACAGTTCAAATCTAAATTTTCCGAAGAAATTCAAATAAACGAACTAAATCTACTAACGATTGAAAACTCTGTTAAAATTGTCCACAAATGATACATGTAGGTCTACATAGTGTAGAAACATACCACAAAAATTTTGAGAGACAAAATAAAAAAATAAAAATATACTTTGACGAGTGTCTAGAGATGACACTCGGCAAAGTATGCTTTGCCGAGTGCCTACTATGTGGCACTCGGCACAGAACCTCTTTGCCGAGTGCCAACCGTTGACTCTCGGCAAAGACTGACGGCCGTCAGCTTTGGGACGGCCGCTGACGGCCGTTTGCCGAGAGCCCCCTTTGCCGAGAGTTTGACACTCGGCAAAGTTGTCTTTGCCGAGTGTCGCCCTGTGCCGAGTGTTCAGCACTCGGTAAAGGTCGCTTTGCCGAGTGTCTAACTTTACCGAGTGCGGCACTCGGCAAAGCCTTCTTTGCCGAGTGCCCGACAAAAGACACTCGGGAAAGAATACAACACTCGGCAAAGCCTGCGATTCCGGTAGTGATGGGAGACCTAGGAGGTGTTTAGGATAGGCCTTCGACTACTCTATAATTTGATAAAAAAACAAACTACTCCTTAGCATTTATGCTAAAAGAAATATAATTTGAGGAAAATTAGATATATGTGATATTAAATTATACACTACTATATTATATATCATTTTTTTTTATCTTCGACTACCCTATTCAAATCCCGGGTCCGCAACTCACTACCGGAATCCGAGCCTTTGCCGAGTGCCGGCCGCTTTGCCGAGTGCCTTTTCTCGGGCACTCGGCAAAGACGGCTTTGCTGAGAGCCGCACTCGGCACAGCTCGGCTCTCGGTAACGAGCGTCTTTACCGAGCGTAGGACACTCGGTACAGGTCCACACTCGGCAAATCCATGTTTGCCGAGTGTCAAACACTCGGCAAATGGGGCTCTCGGCAAAGGGCCGTCAGCGGCCGTCCCAAAGCTGACGGCCGTCAGTCTTTGCCGAGCGCCAACGGTTGGCACTCGGCAAAGAGTCTTCTTTGCCGAGTGTCGCCCAGTTGACGCTCGGCAAAGAACTCTTTGCCGAGTGCCATCCCTAGACACTCGGCAAAGTATATTTTTATTTCTTTTATTTTGTCTCCCAAACTTTTTGTGGTATGTTCCTACACTATGTAGACCTACATGTATCATTTGTGGACAATTTTAACAGAGTTTCAATCGTTAGTAGATTTAGTTCGTTTATTTGAATTTCTTCGGAAAATTTAGATTTGAACTGCAGGTCACTCGAAACTTGGAAATCCGTGCATGAAAAAATGATATTCATGTTACTTAGCATAAGTTACGACCGATTCCAGGAGCGGACCAAAAACTTCGAGCAACATGCTCACTAAACATGGTCGTGAACTTGCCATCAACATGTTTAAAAATTGTATAAAACACACACAAAGTCAGAAAATCATGAAACCTGTCCACGTGTCATGATATCATATGTACAGGCTGCGATAAAAAATTGAAAAAATTTCGAGAAAACTATGACGCGCTATGTGTACAAACCTAAGAGATCCACATTGAAACTCTATGATTTCATGTGTAGTTCTCTTAGGTTTCTACACATAGTGTCTCACAACTTTGTCCAAACATTCTCAATTTTTTATCACAACCTGTACATATGATATCATGACACGTGGACAAGTTTCATGATTTTCTGACTTTGTTTGTGTTTTATACAATTTTTAAACATGTGGATGGCAAGTTCACGGCCATGTTTAGTGAGCATGTTGCTCGAAGTTTTCGGTCGGCTCATGGAATCGGTCGTAACTTATGCTAAGTAACATGAATATCATTTTTTTCATGCACGGTTTTCCAAGTTTCGAGTGACCTGCAGTTCAAATTTGAATTTTCCGAAGAAATTCAAATAAACAAACTAAATCTACTAGCTATTTCAAACTCTGTTAAAATTGTCCACAAATGATACATGTAGATCTACATAGTGTAGGAACATACCACAAAAAGTTTGGGAGACAAAATAAAAAAAATACAAATGCACTTTGCCGAGTGTCTAGGAATGACACTCGGCAAAGACTTAGTAAAGAACCTTTGTCGAGTGCTAGATGTGTGACACTCGGCAAAGAGGTAGTAAAGAACCTTTGCCGAGTGCCGCAACGGGGGACACTCGGCAAAGAACTCTTTGCCGAGTGCCGCTGATCTGGCACTCGGCAAAGAACATTTTAATATTTTAAAAAAATCTTTGCCGAGTGCCGGATCACGGGCACTCGGCAAAGAAACAAACTTTAACCGGCCGCGCGGCCGGCTTTCTTCTTCCTTCTGCTTTGCTTCTCTTTTTTCCCGCGCCTCACCGCCGCCGCCGCCGCCTTCCCACGCCTCAACGCCGGCCGCCTCACCGCCGGCCGCGCCCGGCCACCCGCGCGCGCGCCGTCGCCTGCCCGCGCGCGCTCGCCGCCCGCGCGCGCTCGCCGCCCACGCGCGCTCGCCGTCGGCGCCCGCTCGCCTGCCCTCGCTGCCGCACTCTCCTTCCCTCGCCTCCCCTCGCCGTCGCGTGCGCCCGCCTGCCCTCGCCATCGCGCCCCGCCTGCCCTCGCCGTCCGTCGCGCGCGCCCGTCCGTCCACGCCGAGCTCGACTGTCCACACCGTCCGTCGCGTGCGCCCGCCGTCAGTCCACGCCGAGCTCCGTCGCGCGCGCCCGCCGTCCGTCCACGACGCCCTCGTTCCCCGCGGTGAGCCTCCCCGTCTCCCTTCTTCCCCCTCTGTCGAGAAATTTGCCATTATAGCGTCGGCCAGCACAGCATGGGGACAGCATGGGGACGCCGGCCGACGCCGCCTCCAGCATCGAGTTCCACCCGCAGTGGGTCATGAATGCGCCGGGGAAGTGGAGGAGCGCCTTGCCCATGTCTTTGAAGCTGGGCCCGCCCTCCGTCGTGGCGAAGTAGTGGGGAAGGTGGAGGAACGCGGCGAGGTCGCCAGCGCATGAGGTGTAGTAGAAGTAGGCCGGGATGCCGGCGGATGCGGCCGCGTCGAGCGCGTCGCCGCAGAAGAGGTCGAGCATGAGCCCGGCGACGGAGGGAAGGGAGCGGAGGAAGGCGGTGAGGGAGGGGACTGTGAGGCGGAGCGCGTCGAGCATCCGGAGGAAGGGGTCCGGGTCCGGGACAGGGTAGTCCGGCGGCGGGAGGTGGTGGAAGGATACGGCGGGGTCGGTGACCCCTGCTTCCCTCGCTTCCCGGACCCCCGTCCGGCTCGGCGCTGGGGTCTTTGGGCTTCTTGCGCGCTGGCTTCCTCAGCGGAGAACTCACGGCGCTGGCACGGCGGCTGTATCAACGGCACTAATCGTCGTTCGTTACCGGTAATGGCGTGGTCTTGTCTGTTTTAGAGTGTGGGCTATTCACTGCCATCACCCTCCCTCACGATGGCAAGGTCAGGTCAAGCCGGATGCGGATGCATGGGTGACCTCTGGCCTTGGAGCTCACAGCAACAACCATAGTAGACAGGGGCGTGAGGCTCCGGCCGGTCCTTGGCCTCGTGCGGTCGGAGCTCGAGGTGGAGGAGCCTGCAAGCGGGGAGTAGCTTGTGAGACGGTGGTGGTGGTGGCATACCAGGGTTGAGTGCGCGGGCGAACGGGAGCGCCGAAGAGGAGCCTGCAGCGGTGGTGTTGGGGGCATGAGGCAGCGTGAGGAGTTACGGATTTCCCATGGCATGGGGAGACTGATATTTGCCATCACCACACTGTTAGCAACACTAATCTCTTAAAGTCAAACCAGTAGCGACAAGGGAATAGAATGGAAGAGAATCTAGATACTTGAGAGAAGGGAGGAAGAAGATGAGCAGTAGTTGGAAGATAGAGAGTTCAGGTTCTAAAAAATGTTGTGGTGGTTCCGTGTGCCCATCTGCTGGGTAGTGGTGGTGGTGCGCGTGCGCCGCCCACGGCGCGTAGGGGACGACGGCGGAGGGGAGAGGGAGGCGGTGGTGGTACTGGTGGTGCACGATGGGCGGGTCGGGTCGGCACCGCCAGTCGATGAAAAGCCTGCCGCGCGCCGCCTCGCTGATGCCGCGGCCGAAGGAGACTGTGTCCCCGGCGTCGAGGCGCTTCTCCTTGACGAAGCGGCTCCAGCCCTTGGTCATCACGTAGCTCTGGCTACTGTTCCAGTAGGAGTAGCGAAAGCGCCAGGGCTTCCCCGTGCGGTCCTCGAAGCTGAGCAGGAGGCCCTTCTCGTTCGCCGCCGCGTCCAGCGGGAAGTACTTCTCCGCGTGCTGCTTCGGGATCACCAGCCGGTTCAGCTTCCCGACGTCGCTCGGCGTCACCACCTTGTCGAACATGTGCTCCTTCTCCACCGTCGCATGCTGCTGCTGGTGGTGCTGGTTGTGCTCAGCAGCCGCCCTCTCCTCTCCGCCGCCCGACCGGGTCGCGGGCAGGGGAGTGGTGAACTCCATCGATCTCCGATCGACGACCGGCGATCGGTCGAGATCGAGCCGGCCGTCCGTCGAGGCAGCAAGTCGAACGTAGGCCGTAGACGCCGGCCGATCGATCGACGCTGCTGCCGCTACCGCCTCCGCGTTGAGACTTTACTTTGTTTTGGAGGTCGGGTAAAAACCAGAGGTGGGTGTTGGATCAAGATCGCTGGCGAAAAATTGGAGCTGCCTCGAGTCTGGGTGTGTTGAGGCCCGGGAACGATAGCTCTTTTGGCCTTGTGCTCACTTGTTCTCAGCACTAATTAGATTGCTCTATTACCTTTGCAGTGTATACTTTAGGTGATTTTTTTGTTACTGTGTGCATGTCAGCCATCGTGCTGTTAGTGTTATTTGCAGGTTTTAAAAACCTCAACGTACAGGGGAGGTGCTGTCGATTTTTTTTTGTATTAATAGACTTGTGTTTCTTTTTTACAGAGAAGATACTTGTCTTCCTAGCCGCTGCGGGTATGCCTGCACCGCGTCGCGTCGCCACTGCACCGACCCGCCACAGCCCCACTAGCCTGACTCCACCGCCACCCTAGGTATAACCTCTATTTCCGCATCATGGTCGTAGATCACGTAACCCAGTTAGGCGTCTCCCGTTCGAAAGTGATACGGTGTAGATATGCAGATCTTTGCATATCTACAAATGTATCAGTTTCGAATTGTCCACGTTTTTTGGACAGCCCGCGGTTGCGTAGATGGTGTTAGTTTCCATGCTCTACTCCGGTCCGAGATAGAGTTTCGGCGTCACCTCCCTGTTGTTCTCCGGACAGTACACTCTCCCTGCCAGGACGTGTATCCGGAGAACAGCGGGGAGGTGCTGCCGAAATTCTATCTCGGATCGGAGTAGAGCATGGAAACTAACTCCATCTACGCAACCGCGGGTGGGATTAGGACCTATCCTCACCTATTAGAAGGTAGGAACGTAGTGTACATGCATTACATGTCTATATTAAACTATACTCGGTTATATATGTTAGAGGATGGAGGACCGTGAGTGGATGTACACGGGCCGCGTTCGACGTAATGATGTCACCCTAGAATGGATTAGGAAGACCGATGCTTTCGTGGAACGGGCATATGGCGAAGCTGCTAAAGGAGCTAGCCTAGTCCCTTGTCCGTGCAGCAAATGTGACAACCGGAAAAGAAAACCAAAGAAGGCCATGGTAGAACATATTTGGAAGAATGGATTTACGCCGGACTATACTCGGTGGATCTTCCATGGTGAAGCGCATCGCACGAGAGAGGAGGTGGTGAGACAACGCGTCGAGGATTACGATGCTGATGCCGGGGTAGCAGACATGTTGAACGACTATCACGAGGCACAGTTCGCCGAAGGACGTACGGAGGACGAGCCAGAGGCGACCGCAAAGGCATTCTACGACATGTTTGACGCGGCACAGAAACCCCTTCACGGCAAGACAAAGGTTTCTCAACTGGATGCCATTGGGCGTATAATGGCGTTGAAGTCGCAGTATAGCATGAGTCGAGACGCCTTCGATGGTTTGTTGACAGTTATTGGCAGCCTGCTTCCGGAGGATCACGTTCTGCCAAAGAGCATGTACGAGGCACAGAAACTCCTTCGTGCACTCAAGATGACGTATGAGCAGATACATGCTTGTCCGAAGGGCTGCGTCCTATTTAGGAAAGAACACACTAAGGCAAAGTACTGTCCGAAGTGTAAATCGTCTAGGTTCATGGAGGTAGACTCTGGTGATGGACAGAAGAAGCAGCTCGACATCCCCGTGACAATCCTACGCCACCTTCCGTTCATACCGAGGATCCAGCGTCTATACATGACAGAGGAATCCGCGAAACAGATGACATGGCACAAAAAAGGCAAACGATACAATCCTGACAAGATGGTTCACGCATCCGATGGTGAAGCATGGACCCACTTTGATGCCATTCACCATGAGAAAGCCAAAGAGGCTCGACATGTTCGTGTTGCGCTGGCCACAGATGGGTTCAATCCCTATGGAATGACCGCTGCCCCATACACATGTTGGCCCGTGTTCGTTATCCCCATCAATCTCCCCCCCGGCGTATGCTTTCAAAGACAGAACATATTCGTGTCGTTGATAATTCCTGGACACCCGGGGAATAAAATGGGCGTGTACATGGAGCCTTTGATTGATGAATTGGTCCGTGCTTGGGAGGAAGGGGTATGGACGTACGACCGAGCTACGAAGACAAACTTCAAAATGCATGTTTGGTACTAGTACTCCATGCATGACTTTCCGGCGTATGGGCTATTTTGCGCCTGGTGTGTTCACGGTAAGTTCCCATGCCCAGTTTGCAAGGAAGCTCTTAGGTTCATTTGGTTGAAGAAGGGTGGCAAATATTCGTCATTCGATAAACATCGACAATTTCTCCCTCCTGACCATGCATTCCGACAAGACATCAAGAACTTTACGAAAGGTGTCGTGGTGACAGACCGCCCACCTGCAATGATGACTGGTGCCGAAGTTCGCGAACAGATAGATGGTCTCGTGGCCAACCCAGAAGGTGGTTTTGTGGGATATGGTGAGCAACATATGTGGACACATAAGTCGGGCTTGACTCGGCTCCCCTATTATGATGACCTGCTCCTTCCACACAACATTGACGTGATGCACACTGAAAAGAATGTCGCCGAGGCACTTTGGGCGACAATTATGGAGATTCCTGATAAGTCAAAGGATAACGTAAAGGCAAGAGTGGATCTGGCAGAGTTATGTGATAGACCAAACCAAGAGATGAAGCCGCCTAGTGGTGGTAAGACATGGAGAAGGCCTAAGGCCGATTTCGTCCTGAGCAGGGCCCAGAGGAAGGAAGTACTACAGTGGATCAAGATGTTAATGTTCCCTGATGGGTATGCAGCTAACCTTAGTAGGGGGGTGAACTTATCTACTCTGCGAGTCTTAGGGATGAAGAGTCATGACTTCCACATATGGATTGAACGAATTCTTCCGGCGATGGTTCGAGGCTATGTCCCTGAGCATGTCTGGCTAGCGCTTGCAGAGTTGAGCTATTTCTTTCGCCAGCTTTGTGCAAAAGAGTTAGCTCGGACCATGATTGCAGACTTGGAAAGGATGGCACCCGTGTTACTGTGTAAGCTGGAGAAGATCTTTCCACCCGGCTTCTTCAATCCGATGCAGCATTTGATTATTCATCTCCCATATGAGGCACGAATGGGGGGGCCGTGCAGGGACGTTGGTGCTATCCAATCGAGAGATGTCTAAAGAGTATCCGAAAGAAATGTAGAAATAAATGCAAAATCGAGGCTTCCATTGCAGAGGCATACATACTGGAGGAGGTGTCAAACTTCACAACAACTTACTATGGTGACAAACTGCCGAGCGTGCATAATCCACCCCCTCGTTACAATGATGGCGGCAATGAATCGAACCTCAGCATTTTTCGAGGGCAACTCGGAAGCGCGAGTGGTTCGACCATCAAGACCCTGAGACATGAAGAGTGGCGCCATATCATGCTATATGTATTGACCAACCTTGAAGAGGTGACGCCATACATGGAGCAATTTCTTCATGAATTCTGGCGTCGATCAAGGGACCCAACTCCACAGGAATATGATACCCTTCTTAGAAAGGGTGCGGGAAATGGATTGCCCGATTTCATTTCCTGGTTTAAACATAAGGTACGTGCTTAGTTTGTTATTCCAAGTTGCTCTTACGTGCGAATAATATAACAATCTAGCGTGTTTGAACTTGCAGGGCCAAAGAGAGCCGTCTATGAGTGCCGAGTTGAGACAAGTAGCCAATGGCTTTGCCTATAGGGTCAGGAAATTTTCTGGGTATGACATCAATGGATACCGTTTTCGCACAACAAGCTACGACCAAAGTCGGCCCAATCGAAAAACCACGTGTTCTGGAGTCTTTACGCCCGGGCTTGACGAGGTCGAGTATTATGGAAGAATTGAAGAAATATATGAACTCAATTTTTATGGTTCCAAACCTCTTACTCCAGTGATATTCAAATGTCATTGGTTTGACCCTCAAGTGACGAGACGGACACATTCTAATCTTGGGATAGTCGAAATTCGACAGGATTCCACCTTAGCAGGAGACGATGTCTATATCGTTGCCCAACAGGCCACACAAGTGTATTATCTCCCATATGCGTGTCAAACGAAAGAACATCTTAAGGGTTGGGATGTTGTGTATAAGGTATCGCCGCACGGGAGGTTACCTGTTCCTAACGATGAAGATTACAACTTAGACCCGGACACATATGATGGAGAGTTCTTCCAAGAAGATGGGCTAGAAGGGCGATTTGAGATAGACTTAACCGAAGCTATCGGAATGGACGTAGATATTGAAATGGTTGTTGATGAGGAGGAGGATGAGGTGCAAAATGATAATGACTTAGTAATCCTTGAAGGCAATGACATTACTGACAAACTTGCTTCTTCCGATGGTGTGGAGATTGAAATGCTTGATAGTGATGATGAGAGTTATGATCCGGCTAACCCCGACACATATGAAGATTATTTTTAATCGATGTAATGCTATATGACTTTTTATTTCGCACCTGTTTTTAAATACATCTTTTTATATGTGCTTATTTGTTTACTCTTAATTGCAGGTTGTTGGACAAATATGGTGGGCGGTTTCCTGAGGAGGAGGAGGGGGAGGAGGAGTAGGACGGCGGACGATGCACAGCAGGCAGCGCAACAGGACGAGGCAGAGCAGGCAGCGCAGCAGCAGGCGGCGCCTCAGGACGACGACGGCCAGCAGCAGGACGACGACGACCAGCAGCAGGACGCCTCAGGTTCAGGCGGCTCTAGTTCGAGGAGCATCTACCTGCGAGGCCCCGCGAGTCTCCCTCAGCGTCCCATACTTCGGGACAGACGACCGCTGATTCGGCCGGAAGGGGAGAGGTATGTAACTTTATGTTCTTCATTCTTGTTCATATTATGTGTTCAAAATCATAATATAAACTAATACTTTTTATTTATCACTTGGACAGGTCTTGGACGGTTTTGGATTATGCTGGGGGTCATCGTCGCCCCCCCAATGGCATCCTCGGCCTGCTGTGCAGGGAACACTTCCCTGGACTTGTGGAGTACGCCGGAGTGACGGGCCCAGCCTTCACCTTTGACCACTACGCCGTCGCTCCCGATGCAGTAGACCGGGACGGCAGGGAATTCAATAACAAGGCGGAGCGGGTGAAGCAAGAGCTGTGGGTAAGTCTTAGTATAATGTAAAATATGTCGCATTCGTTGCAAATTCTTGAAATAATGTATGGATACATCGTTTTTGTATGCAGGATTTCTTCAGATGCGATGCTGGATACGAGGCTAGGGCGGATGTGGTGGCCACCACGAGCTGTAAGAAGCTCGTCGTGGACATGCACTATGAGGCCCGCATCCAGGCCATCATCACCTACCACGGCTCCGTCCTTGGGGAGAAGGTGACCAAAACTCAAGCCCGAACCATGTCGTTGACCAGGGAGCAGTACCTGCAGGTAAAGTCATGCATGTTTGGTACCAGTACTCGATACATGAATTTTATTTTATCTTCTGATATGCACTTTACGTGTTTACTTTGCAGATGATTCCACATTGGTGCGCCGCACATCCTCTGTGCTGGGAGCAGATGGTGGATAGGTGGTGTTCGGCTGAGTGGGACGAGGCGCACACAGCTAGCCGGGAACGGCGTTTGATGATGCAAGGCCCCTCCCACCACCAAGGCAGCCGGAGCCTGGGCCAATATGCCGAAGCATGGGTACGCCACCTTTTTTATTTAGATATATAGCACTAAGTTAGATATTATTTCTAACTATCTCGTTGGTTTTCGTTGCAGTCGGCGTCACATGGTGGAAGGCCTTGCTCCACCTTCTCGGCCTATGCTATGGCCCATAAGGGTAAGGCGACGTCCGACGTCACCTACAACCCGGATGACGGGCCCGAGGCCTACACCAACCCCGCCGTCTACAGCCGCCTCTATGACTACACCGCCATGGCGCAGGAGGTCCATGGCCCAGACTATGATCCGAGCACCCAGCCGATCGACACCGATGTGCTCATGAGGGTCGGAGGAGGCAAGAGACATGGGCGGTACTGGATTGCCGACGGGGCAATCGACTCGTCCTCCACTCCCACTCTGTCTCAGGTGAGAGCAAGGAGCACGGGCTCGAGTCCAGTCATACGACCTCGGCACGACAGCTCACAGCATCGCATACAGGCACTCGAGGTTAGTGTAACTCGTCCTTCCTTGAGTTATATACCTACTCTTTGAGTTACTATAACGTTGGCTTGTAATATTACAGACCCAACTAGAAGAAGAGAGGAGGGAACGTCGCGAGATGGAGGCGAGGATGATGGCGGAGCGGGAGGCGGAGCGGGAGGCCCGCCGGGCAGATCAACAGAGGATGGCAGAGATGTTCCAGTACATGCAGAGCCTTGGCGCCGCACAGGGCATCGCTCCGCCACCTCCATTGTTCCCTCCAGTTGACCCTGCTCTCTTTCACACTCCTGTGAGTATCAAAATTGTAGTTAGATGTTTGTAATGCATCTGGTATAACACATGCAATCTCTTCTCTGTGCAGGGCCAATCTGGGGAGGCATCCAACAATCCTCCGGAAGGGTTCAGCCCAACGCAGCCCCGGTCAAGCCGCCCACCTCCATGAGTGTTGTGTTTTCATTGCTTTAGACTTCTGTACTTGTGTATAATACTTATGTCTGTGTTTGATACTTATGTGAGAGCTTGCGACGTTAGAGACTTATGTTTGTGTTTGATACTTATGTTGAACACTTATGTTTGTGATGGATATTTATGTTTGTGGTGACGGTTTTATGTTTGTGTTGGCTATTTATGTCTGTGATGATATGTGTGATGTATATATGTGATATATATGTGATATCTTCTGTTTGTGTGGATGGAATACAAAAAACAAATAAAAAAGGTATATACTGGTCACTTTGCCGAGTGTAACACTCGGCAAAGAGGCTCTTTGCCGAGTGTCAAGGTCATAACACTCGGCAAAGAGCACAGACCTGGGCACCGGCTTAGGTTCTTTGCCGAGTGTTGCGTCCCTGGCACTCGGCAAAGAGGTCGGCTTTGCCGAGTGCCACACGGGACACTCGGCAAAGAACCTGACATGGGGACCCTCCCTGGCGGGTTCTTTGCCGAGTGCCACATGGGACACTCGGCAAAGATGGATTCTTTGCCGAGTGCTGCACGGAAGGCACTCGGCAAAACTAACTTCTTTGCCGAGTGTCAGGTGGGACACTCGGCAAAGCCGCCGTCTCCGTCACTCGACGCCGTAACGGCTGCTTTTCTTTGCCGAGTGCTCTCTGGCACTCGGCAAAGATCTTTGCCGAGTGCCCGATAAAAAGCTCTCGGCAAAGAAGGCTTTACCGATGCACTGTTCACCGAGCCTTCTTTGCCGAGTGTAACACTCGGCAAAGCTTTTGCCGAGTGTTTTGAACGCTTCGCCGAGTGCTTCAGGCACTCGGCAAAACGATTGATCCCGGTAGTGACTGGAGGGACTAGTAGCGAGTTGAAAACGCCTATACAGGAGTCTTGCTCCAGGTGCCTGAACCACGCACATAACGTGCCTGCCTTCGTATATCGAGCTGGCAAAGACGGAAAGAAAGATAATCAGGTACGTACTACGTGATGATCAGATGAACATGCAGCATGCATCTAGCTAGTTGTCCTGGTAAAAGTACAGGGGTTTTATTCCTGGTGCGTAGACAAGTAAAAGTACAGGGGTTTTATTCCTGGTGCGTAGACAAGTGCATGTGCATTTTATTTCGCTGCCGTAACCTTTACTACACCACCATTTCCTTTCCTGATAGCATATTTAAGATACTAGTCAAATAACTCGTCAAACTAAATTTTAGCTATATAACAACAAAATAACTCTCTAACAGGCTAGTTATCTAACTTATAAAGCTATCCGTCTCTCTAAATTAGCTTTCTCACTATCCAAATTTGACTAGTCACTCTGACTAGTAAAAATAGATAGATGATCTGTTGAAGTAATATAGTATATATAGAGTATAATCTTTATAAAAAGATAAATAAATAGTTAAATAAAGAGAAAAAATGAATAGTCTTTAAATATGTTCGTCATGTAGTATTATGTACTTAAGGGCTGTTTGTTTGAAATTATAATTTGATCAGACTATATAATCTAATTTATATTGAACTAACACTTAGATAATCTGGTAAATTATAATCCCAAGCAAATAGTTCAGTAGTCGCGTATAGCCTTTTGGAGAGCGGCGATAAATATGATGCAACCGATCCAAATATTATAGCCCATTGCGTCATATATAATATATACGTATATATTTTTATATATGAACACATATATTGCCATATATGTTGGTTTACACATATGAGTGACACAAGCGCTGCCGTACACGCATCGCTCAACGGCATTTCTATTTGTATGAAAAAAAACAGGATTTTTTGCGGGCGTAGATACATAATAATTGACAGGGGAAGTTTTTGTGTGTTTTTTAAAATAAAAAAAATCCGTGACAATAATTGATTCGTGCAGTGGCGCCGCCTAACTTTGCCATGCCCTGCCGTATTTACGTGTGTAAACCAAAACACGGGTATGTGGCGGAGGAGGGTGGGGCCCATGGATGGGCGTGTGGATTTGGCGGGTGGGGTTAGCCAGGCCCAGGTCCAGGCCCGCTCACGTTGCGCCCTCCCCCCACTTCCTCTCGCTACGCCGCCGGGCCCAGCGCACAGCTGTGATAGTGTGGCATTGTCCGGGCGCGCGCTCTCTCTCTCTCATCGTACCGTACGTCCGGGCCTTCTTCTCTCTCCGTGCTGTTGCCTCCTCCCTCCACCGATCTACCACGTACGACTACTGTACATTCTTGCCTTGTGAATTTACAGTGAATTGTATATATAAATATATATACATACAGTAGGTGTAGACATATCAATATATATACAGAGATGGAGAGGGAGGGGGCATGAGGCATGCATATTCTGCAAAAAAAAAAAAAACATTTTATTTTGTCAGAGCTTCATGCAATTTGGGCCTACTAGCTGGCAGGCTAGCTAGCTAGGGTGGATGCGATCGTCGACCAGGGCTGGCAGCGACAAACCACCTGTCCCCCTGCTCTTCTTCCCCAAAGTAGCTAGCAGGGACTATTTGTACTGTAGAGTAATATGCGTACCCTACGCAGTAATTAATCTTCACTGGATTAAATTGCGTGTATATATATAGAGAGAGATGCGTGAGCTGTCTACGGTTATTGTCACAGACGTGCTGTAGCCAAATAATCCTAGCGACCGCGAGGTGGAGCGGACTACGTACGGTCTACGTCTACGTCTACGGCGGTGGGTGATTAGAATTTCCTCCGATCCACTGATTACCAGCCGGCCTGTACATGTACATCTCTGATTCTCTGTGCGTGTTTAGTTTTATTACTGCTGACTTGAGGAGCATGGAGGAGGATATGCATGCGTGCGTACTGCGTACAATACATACGTCTGTCTGTCGTCGTCCATCACCGCGCGCCGCCCTCGCCTCTCTTTCTCACATCATCTTCTTGCATTGGTCCTCATCTAGCTAGCCTGCTGCCTGCCATACCTAGCGTTTCACTTCACTTCACCGCCGCCGATGGATGCCCATGCTCACCGGTCTTCCCCCGCCCCCTCACCGCCCTATTCTAGCTATTTAGTGCTGCTAGCCTAGCTCTACTGCTACAACTACAGTACCAGTAGTACGCTACTAGCCTGCCCTCTCCTTTCCGCTCGCTCGTGGTCGCGGGCATCTCATCTCCCTCCCTCTTCTCCCTGTGCCAGCCTTGTACAACTGCCGCCTGCTCCTGTGCCACTCCCAATCCCCCCTTCCATCCACCACCACCTCCTCCTCCCTCCTCCGCCCTTTTCTTTCCCCTTTTCCTCACGCCCCTCTTTCCAGTTTGTGCTGTCTGCTGTGCTGTGCTCGCCGGCCGGCTGGCCTGATCTTTCCAACTCCCCCCTCCTAACCTCACCACGCCTCCAGTAGCGCTAGCCAGCAGCCACACCTCCATGCGAGCTAGCTAGCTCCTGGCACAGCTCCAGCTTCTCCGATCCACCTCCATAATTCTGCCGTGCGGACACACCACCAGCAGCTCCGGCCGGGAAAGGCGCAAGATTCCGCCTTGCTGGGTTCCTTGCGCGCGCGCGGGTAAGCTACCTTGCTAGCTAGCAAGCTCGCTCCACGCGCCGGCCGGCCGGCATGCAGCAGCCGGCCATGCCGCCTCCATTCTCGCCTGCCGCGGCGGGCCAGCACGCCACGCCCATCAGCAGCCGCCCGCCGGCGGAGCCACACCCACACCCACAGCAGCAAGGCGACGAGCTCGGCGGTGGGTCGGCGGCTTTTTCCGGAGGCAGCAGCTTGGTCGTCGTCTTGGACCACGACGGCGGCGCACCCGCGGGCGACGGCGGGCCTTCCGGCGGCAACCGGTGGCCGCGGCAGGAGACGCTGGCGCTGCTCAAGATCCGCTCCGAGATGGACGCCGCGTTCCGGGAGGCCGCCCTCAAGGGACCCCTCTGGGACCAAGTCTCCAGGTGCGTCACTGATGCAGTAGCCTAGCCTAGCCGCCCGCCAGACAGAACTCTCGCTCCATGAAGACGATCGACCTGACTCGCGACGCCGCTGCTAGCTGCATGAAATCTCGCTGTCGGATCCGTTCGTTCCACCTCAAATTCGGTCAGTTTCGATGTGATGTGTGATGGGAGTAGCCTGCAGCTAGTCGCTTCCTCTCTTCCTCTTCGATCCTGTGGCGCAGATCGTACGTTGCATCGTCGCGGGTCGCCCACGGCCGCCGCCACGAACACAGTGAATTTCCCAATTAAAAACCATACACACATCGCTCTCCACATCCACTTTATTTCCACTCGTTATTCTTCTCAACTTCCCCTTTAGTCGTGTGTCGTCACCTCATCATCGTCTATCCCATAGTACTAGATATACATGAGCCAAGTGCTACTCAGTACTCACTTCAGATCTGATGCCTCTCTGCATGCATGTAGAGATCGATGAGGAACGAAAAAAAGTAGATCGAACAGATAAAATTGTACTGAGCTGGAGGCTGTCTACTAGTGCTGTAGGTAGGTAGGTAGTACAAGTAGCAGATGAGTAGATGCATATGGAGATGTCTCCTTCCTTTTTTTTCTTTTCTTTTCTTTTCTTAGAGAGCTACATGTGCATGCATGGCGAATTGGCGGCGACGGATGCCATCGTGATGGCAACGTGGTGGTGGGGGTGGGTGCATGATATGAAGGGGGCCGGGGTTAACTGTGGTGGCCGTTGTTGCAGGAGGCTGGAGGCCATGGGCTACAAGCGGAGCGCCAAGAAGTGCCGCGAGAAGTTCGAGAACGTCGACAAGTACTACAAGCGCACCAAGGACGGCCGCGCGGGCCGTGGCGACGGCAAGGCATACCGCTTCTTCTCCGAGCTCGAGGCCCTCCACGGCGCCGCGCCGCCGGTGGCGTCGCTCGCGCGTCGGCCTGTGGCCATGGCGCCCGCGCCACCACCACCGGTCACGGCCCTCGTGGTCGCGTCCACCGGCATGGCGCCGGCGGCCTTGCATGCCGAGCCACCGCCGATGCCGCAGCCTGCAGCTCCGGCTCCAACGGGGACGGGGACTGGGACTGGCAGTGTCACTGCTACCATCGCGCCCCCTGCAGGCGCCGCCGCCAGCGACGCGGCGGCGGCGGCATGCATGATGACGACTGGTGACGTCAGCTTCTCCTCGGGCTCGGACGGGGAGGACACAGATGAGACCGGCGGCGGCAGCGGGAAGCGGAAGCGGGACGGCGGGGAGGACGAGGGCGGCTTCGGCGGCAGCATCAGCAGCAAGATGATGCGGTTCTTCGAGGGCCTGATGCGGCAGGTGATGGAGCGGCAGGAGGAGATGCAGCGGCGGTTCATCGAGGCCATCGAGCGGCGGGAGCAGGACCGGATGATCCGCGAGGAGGCGTGGCGGCGCCAGGAGGTGGCGCGCCTCGCCCGCGAGCAGGACGCGCTCGCCGAGGAACGCGCCATGGCCGTGTCCCGGGACGCCGCCGTCGTCTCCTTCATACAGCGGGTCACCGGCCAGAACATCCCCATGCCCGTGCCCTCGCCCGTCGCGCCTCCGCCGGCCTTCATCACCGCGCTGACGCATGCGCCGCCGCTGCAGCCCACGCCGGTCGCTTCCGCTGCACCGGCAGCGCCAGCCCCGGCGCAACCGCAACACCAACCGCCGCCGCCAGCTCATCAGCTGTCGCCGAAGAAACCGCAAACTGTAATGCCGTTGACACCACAGGCGCCCCAACAACCGCAGGTACAGCCACGCCAGGCGCCGTCGCCGTCGCCGTCGCCGGCGACGCATCCGCAGGGCAATAAGGAGATCGTCGTCCGCGCTCCGGCGCCGGCGGAGTCGCAGGACACGGCGGGGTTCGGTGGCGGCGCGCCGTCGCCGTCGAGGTGGCCCAAGGCGGAAGTGCACGCGCTGATCCAGCTGCGCACGGAGATGGAGACGCGGTACCAGGACTCCGGGCCCAAGGGCCCGCTGTGGGAGGACATCTCGTCGGGGATGCGGCGGCTCGGGTACAACCGGAGCGCCAAGCGCTGCAAGGAGAAGTGGGAGAACATCAACAAGTACTTCAAGAAGGTGAAGGAGAGCAACAAGAAGCGCCCCGAGGACTCCAAGACCTGCCCCTACTACCACCAGCTCGACGCGCTGTACCGCAGCAAGGCGCTCGCGTCGTCGTCGTCCGGGCCCGGTGCAGCTCCGGCGCTGCCGCCGCCGCCGCCGCAGCGCCCAGATCAGCAGGCTGCTGCTGCGGCGCCGCCCGTCACCGTCGTGCTAGCCCCGGTGCCACTGTCCCAGACGGGGCCTCACGGCAACGGAAACGGCAACGGCAATGGGTGCACGGGCAGGGGCAGCTCGGACAATGGCGGCGGCGGCTCCGGGGGCATGCAGAAGCAGCAGGCGAGCAATGGCGGGGTTGCTGCCGCCAGGTTCTCCGCCGTGGATGGCGCCGGTGGCAATGGCGTTGCGACGAACAAGGTAATCGATCGATCAAGTAGCGTGCATGGTGTCGTCATATCCACACTTTTGGCCATCCGATCCGATCGATCCGTCCGGTTGCTGATCATAGCATGCATGCTACCGTACTGCATGTTACAGCGAGAAGAAGGCATCGTCAAGAAGGAGGCGGCGGCGGCGGCGGCGGAGACGAGGCCACAGCCGGTGTCGATGAACGACAGCTACGTGGACAGCGACAGCAGCATGGACGACGACGACGAAGAGGACGACTTTTACGATGACGATGATGAGGGCGACGTTGGCGACGGCGGGAACAGCAAGATGCAGTACGAGATCCAGTTCCAGCAGCAGCATCAGCATGTTCAGCCGCAGCAGCAGCAGAACCAGAGCGGCGGCGGAGTCCGGCCGAACGCGAGCGGCAGCGCCGGCGCTGGCGCCGGGCCGGCAGCGACAGCAAGTGGGTCTTTCTTGACCATGGTCCATCACTAGCTGCATGCATGCATATATAGATGCCAAAGCGTACAGTACAGACTTGCTGTACGTACGTGTCCTCGATCTTGCACAGGTAAAAAGAAAATGGACACACCGAACAACATCAAAACCATGCATTTTTACTCTTTTCGATCCATGGACATCACCGAGCTATTTCCTTGTTCATCTTTTCACATCTCTGGATCCAATCTAATCCTGCACATACACATGCATGCATGCATAGACGACACGTACGTGAGATTCACCGTACATATACATATATATAGATGGTGGTGCTATATTGGAGGAGAAAGCTGATGAGGGTGTGGGGGGTACATATCGTGTGTTACTGCAATACACTACACAGTTTGTTGTATGGTACAACAAAGAGACATCTTGAGCTGATGGAAACATATACATGTGCTCATGCATGCGGGAATTTCTTTCTTTCTTCTTCTTTTTCTTTTTTGCACCCCCTTTTAAGAAGAGTTGTTACCGAACTGTCCATTCTGTAATTTATTATAAATTCGTTAATTATTACAAATACTGTGGTTATATTAATGGCTTTTAAATTATACTGTGTACAACAAGACTTGGTAAGTGTAAAATCCTTGAGGTGGTTCTCCATGCATGTGACAAAACTACTACGCTGCTGGTTTACCTCCGCAGCTAGCTAGAGCGTTTGCCTGTCGCTCTTTTTGATTATATATATATATTTTTTTAAAAAGCTTTCAGCTTTAGATCAGGATGTGCATGGCTCGTCGATCCGTACGTGGTTGCGTTAAAATACTAACTGAGGTCTGGTTATTCTCTTGGGATCCAAAGCAAGGTTTAGTTTAATTTATTATTGTCAATTGCAGCTGCCACCTTTCCCCTTAGATCCCATAGGGCCAAGTGCTAACTTGTGGTTAAAAAAACCACTGGTACATATAACCTGACATATGCTGTGTGTGTGTCATGTCAACGTAAAGGTAGAGACTAGAGAAGCTACAATACGAGCATGCATGCCTGCTGCCATGTGTAGGGTACCTACGGACTCCTCCGGGCATTCTAATTATAAGATATCTTATACTCCACCGTCCTAATTTATAATTTGTTTCACTTTTTAATCTCAAATTTGATCGGCTTGTTTTATTAAAAAAATCATAATTATTGAGTTTTTTAGTGTAATATCGTTTAACATATAATATATTTTAAATATGACTTTGATTTTTTACAATTTTTTTTAAGACAAGCCAACCAAACTTGAAGTAAAAAAGACAAAAGAGTTATAAATTAGAGCAGATGGAGTATTATGGACAATATAATACAGACAAACTTGCGATCAATGCACAATAATTTGATGAACAAAAAACATTTATAGCACCGTCTATTGAACATAGACTTGGGGTACAATAAGCTCGAGCAATCATAAACAAAGATCTAACACCATTTTATGATCATAATAATTTGTATCCAAATAAATGCAGGCCGTAAATAAACCGATGCATACGAACACTACTAGTTAAAAAGGCAACCCTATACTGTTTGATAGACATACGCCACACACACTACCTTCGTCCCTGAATAAATCTATTCGTAGAGTTGTTTTAAGTTTATTTATTTTTGACAACAGATAAATATTATAAAAATATAGTTTATGATGTATCTAATATTGGTACTAGTAATTTAGTGACATAAATTCCTGATTTATTTTTATAGATTTTGCTAAACTCAAAAAAGTGTAATTCACTAGTAATTAATTTATTCGGTGTGAACAGGTATAATATTGAAATTAATACTATATCCATGGACCATGGTGGACAGCGTGACGTGCATGTGAGCGAATGAGGAATGCTGGGGACCTCGTTGTTAGTGCCAGATTTGGCAGCCTTATAAAATTACTCAGAGTCAGTGCTGGATCCGTCCATAGAAGCGGCTGCGGCTGCATTTGCCGCTGCAGGTCAAGGGATGTGAGGTCACTGCCTCGCTCTCATGTGTGCCGTGCCACACAAAAGAAAAAAAAAACTGTCCTTTTTCTTAGGCTGAGTCCAGTGCACAGCCTCCCTCTCGCCCCTGCCACGTCAGCTCTCGCCTCCACTCTCGCCTCTGCTGCTCCAGTGCACAGGCTGCAGCAGGCTACAGCCTCAGGCTGTAGCCACATCAGCTTTTCTATTTCAGAATTAAGTAATTCACGCGGATTTATTTCAACGCTCAGAAAACACACAACATAATATTTTTATTGAATTAAAAATTACAAATTGCGTAATAATTAAAATAAAATTACATGACGATTTAAAAATACATAATAATTAATAGAAAATTACATAAATCTAATGATTATTATGTCCCCATACATGTTCAACCAAATCATTTAGTAGTTGTGTATACATCGATGTGTCCGTCATCTCGTTGTCCATTTGAATCCTAGCTGCTAGGCTCGGGGTTGCATTGTAGTAGATCGACGGGCCGACTGTAGAATCAACTGTCTCATATGTCTCGTCTAAATCGGCATCACGCTCGTCATCGATGATCATATTGTGCAAAATGACACATGCACGCATGATCAAACCAAGAGTACGTTGAGAGTAAGAACGTCCAGGAACTGCTATAATGTTGAACCGAGATTTCAACACTCCAAAAGCGCACTCAACATCTTTGCGCCATGCTGCTTGAGCATTTGTGAATAACTGATGTTTCTCACTTTGTGGAAGCGGAATACCCTTGATGAACACCGGCCAGGAAGGGTAGATGCCGTCGGCAAGATAGTATCCCATATTGTGTTCATGTCCATTAACCATGAAGTTCACTATGGGTGCTTGACCTTGAAGGACATCCTTGAATAATGGCGACTGATTCAGTACGTTAATGTCATTGTTGGACCCGGCCACCCCAAAAAAAGCATGCCAGATCCACCGATCATACGATGCAACAGCTTCTAAGATGATGGTGGGATGTTTGATATCCCCCCTTGTGAATTGACCGGCATGGGCGACCGGACAATTCCTCCACTGCCAATGCATACAATCGATACTTCCTAGCATGCCTAGAAAGCCACGCTCTTCTGCTTTTGCTAGTAGACGCTGAATATCCGCGATATTTGGTCGACGACAGAACTCCTCCTCATAACAATGAATGATACCCTCACAAAACTTATCTAGACACTCTAATATAGTTGATCTAGCTAGCTTTAAGTACTCATCTATCGAATCTGCAGCGGATCCATAGGCTAACAAGCGCAGATCTGCGGTGCACTTTTGTAGGGGAGAGAGCCCGAGTCGATCCAGAGCATCTTCTCTTTGGGTGAAATAAGGAGAGTATTCACCTAATCTAAGCATAATACTCAAAAAAAGTTGTCGCCTCATGCGATACCTGCGCCGAAAGTAATTTGGAGGATACACACAGTCATCGGCGAAGTAGTCTTGATGAAGCCGATCATGGGCAGACTCACGATCACGATTGATGTAGCGTCGACGACGCTTGGGCCTGCTCGACGACTCTTCATTGAGGTTGAGCATAGCCTCCACCATGGCTGCTTGCAATGCATTGCACATTCCCCCTTCGGCTCCTTCACTTGAGTTTGTGCTCGAGGAAGACATGACGTGAAGATGAGTAGAAAAGGCGAGTTTGGAAGAGAGAAATGAGATGAAATGGTGTGTGAAATGAGCTCCACCCGGGTAGGGATATATATAGAGGGATTGGGGATGAAATTTGTAATTTTTTGCAATTTTTTTCGAATTTTTTGGACTCCAAACGGTCAAAAACGGCTAGTTGCAACAGCTAGCACACGTGGACCAATCAGATCGCGACACGTGGACCAGTCAGATCGCGCCACGTCGCTCTCGCCCGCGCTCTCGCCCCGCGCTCTCGCCCCGCCAGTGCCTCGCCTCCCTCTCGCCTCCCTCTCGCCCGCCTCTCGCCCGGGCGGGCGCTCCAGCGCGGGCGAGAGCGAGGCGATATCGCCCGCTCTCGCCGGGCGCCAACGCCATCGCCCGGCGCCGGCCTCTCGCCCGCCTATCGCCCGCGCGCGGGCGGCAGCGACCTCTTCTCGCCCGCACTGGCACCAGCCTTAGTGGGAAAACAAGATAGCCTAAGCGGTTTGGTCGGTGCCTGGTAACCGTACGTCTCCAATAATAACGTTAGGGAATTTTACATTTCTGATCTAAATTTTGGGAATTTTACTGTTCTGACTTTAATTTTGGCACACTACTCATATATGTCACTAGTTTCAGTCGGTACTCAATTTTGTTCCTTTCAAACCAATTTATGCTTAGTTTTACCACTCTGTCAACAATTCGTTGCTTCACGCACCGTTATTCACAGGTGGGACCCATGGGATGCCGAAATGGGCTACAAAATGCGCAGTGGGTCCTACCTATCGGTACTAGTTCTTTTCTGACAGCTCTGGCACGTTTTCAAACAGAAAACTAGTTGTTACTTGTACGACAAACCGTTCGACTCTTAGGCATGGACCTCCAACTTGCCTATAATGGTTAGTGTTGGTTGGATATGTATAAATGGAAGTGGTACTCGTGTGTGGGAGCTCTCATGACCATTCCTAGCATACATTGAGCACATTGGAGGTTTCCAAACACTGCCACTCACCCACATTGCTTGAGATTGCATTCTAGTGAGTGATTGAGTGAATCTAGTGCATTGCATCATCGAAGTGATCTTGAGGCACTAGGTGGAACATCAAGTGATTGTCATTGACTAGTTACTCTTGGAGGTCACTGCCTCCTATATTGATTGGTGGTGACTCCATCGAGCTCTTCGTGAAGGTTGTGAAGAAGCCGCAGAGGAGATTGTGAGGGGTTCACGCCTACCTCACCAGAGGAGCAAAGACGACGCTAGTGGAATCGAGGTATTCGGTGTTTCCTTGTCCACTTGGCTCAAAGATCAATCAATGTCTTGATAGAGGAGCAAGTGAGAACTTGGAATCCACCTAAAAGTGGATTAGGGGTGATCGGTAAATCGCCTAGATCATGGGAAAATTTCATGTCTCTCTCTTGTTCATTATTTGTTTTCTTGTAATAACTTGTGACTAGTTGAATTATTTTTCATCGTTAGCAACTTTTTTCACTTGTTCATCCTATGTTCCAAATCTAACTTAGCTCGACATAGGCTAGAGAATTTATATCTCTTATCATAATGATTAAATTTATCTAGAGTTTGTGATTTTAGTCAAAACTGTCTATTCACCCTCCTCTAGCCGATGTCCTAGATCTTACAACGTTTGAACTTTGAAACACGCCTTAAATAGTTGAATTGGATGGATTTGGCATCTAGTTGGACGGTACTAGATACATTATATTCATTGCACCTTCTTGAAATAATGAATGGATACATTGTGTTTGTGATACGAGGCTGGGGCAAATGTGGTGGCTACAACGTACTGTAAGAAACTCGTTGTGGACATGCACTATGAGGCGCACATCTAGGCCACCATAACTTTCCATGTCTGCATCCTTGGAGAGAAGGCCAACAAAAAGTACACAAGAACCATGTCATTGACTTGGGACCAGTACTTGCAGGTAAATACATAACATTATTATTGCCATTAAGTAGGCTTAATTTTATATTCTGATATGTGTACATGATTTCATGTAGATGATTCCTTATTGATGTACCACACATCCTGAGCGTTGATAGTAGATGGTGCATAGGTGATGCTCCAACGAGTGGGACAAGACGCACAACGCTTGTCGAGAACGATGTTTGATAATGCCATGTGCCTCCCACCATCAAGGAAGCCACAGCCTCACCAGATACACAGAAGCATGGGCACACAAATTCATTTATTTATTCTAACATTTGATTATGCATGATTTCTAATCATCTGTTAGTTTTCTCGCCGTCGGTGTCACATGGTGTCCAGTCTTGCTCCATCTTCTCGACATATGCTATGGCCCACAAGGATAAGGCGACATCCGATGTCAGGCGGGGCCCGAGGCGTACACCACCACCACCGTCCACAGTAGCCTCAGTGAGTACACCACGATGACAAAGTAGGTTCATGGGCTAGAATATGATCCGAGGATCGAGGACATCGATGGGTAAGTCCTCATGAGGGTCGGAGTAGGCAAGAGGCATGGGCGGTACTGGATTGTTAATGGAGCAATTGACTCGTTCTCCACTCCAACTTTATATCAGGTTCAAGAAAGGAGCATGAGCGTGAGGCCATCCATACGACTTCGGCAGGACACCTCATAATATCGGACACAAGAACTCCAGGTTATTCCTTATTTATTTGTCATTCATTCTTATTATATATCTTTGCACTGTAGTAACATTGGGTGAAATACTAGATACTCAACTAGAATAATAGAGGAGGCAACATGTGGAGTTGGACGCGAGGACGATGGCCGATCAGGCAGCTCTGCTTGGCCCATCAGCAGAGGATGATAGAGATGTTTTAGTACATGCAGTCTCATGGCGCTACAACCAGTGTAGCTCCGCCACCTGCGTTGTTCACTCTAGCTCCATCTCCGTAGTTATCTACTCCTGTGAGTATGAACTTTTTAGTCATGTATGATATATATTTATCTTGCCTCACCCATGCAATATCTTCTCTATGCAGAATCAATTGGTGACATCAAATGACCCTCATGGTTCGCCCAATCCTTTGTTGAACCAATCCAACTAGCCACCTCGTTGATTCTATTCAGAACTTATTAGTGAGACATGTTTATGACATACATTGATGTTTGTGAACTTATTTGTGCGACTACTTGCGAGTTTTCTGAACTATTTTGTGGTACATGTGACTTTTGTGATATTTGTGATGTATATGTGATGTTGACAATATATATCTCATGTTTGCTTAGAAGGAATATTAAAAACAAATAAAACGGGAGGTCTCTAGTCACTTTGTCGTATGTTGCACTTAGCAAATAAAGCATACAAGGGCATCACGAAACCTGCTTTGCCGAGTGTAATGACCATAACACTTGGCAAACCATGATCCTTTGTCGAATGCCAGTCCACACACTTGACACAGGAACTTCAAATGGGTCCCACGAAACTTTCTTTGCCAAGTGTGAATGAGCAAGATACTCGGCAAAGGTGGACTCTTTGTCGAGTGCCTGGCCGAACACTCGCAACGACTCCATCACCGTCATCACCCACTGTCACGACGCTTTTTCTTTGCTGACTGTTCGACTTAAAATACTTGATAAAGAGGTTGTTGCCAGCATTAGGTTCACCGAGGGATCTGTGTCGAGTGCGGCACCCAGCATAGAATTTTTTGAGTGCATGTGGTTTTTTTGCCGAGTGTCATTTGTACTAGGCAAAGAAGTCGTTTCCGGTAGTGTATGCTAAGCAAAGAGCATAGAGGTGTAGTATGGTATGAGTGCCGCATGGATCCAATTTGTCTTGAATGCCTTGTGTTGTGTTGGTATGTTGTTAGTATGAATGATAGATCAGTGGATTCTAGGAGGTAAAACAAAAGCTACTAAATTCATCGTGGGTATGTACATGGTGTGTGCACCAACACAAGTGCATACTGCAAAGCTACGGAGCATATCAACATTACTTACTCCCAGTCTATTAAATATATTACATTTTTAATAAATCTTGGTCTAAATACAATGCGAGACATGTTTGGGTATAAATCTTTAGAATGACTCTGTTTTTGCACTTCTTTCACCGTATGTCCTACTTCTATCAACAACGAGAGTTCTATGAAAACAAGTCTATTTACCCTCTACTATCAGTGCATTGGTTACCTATTTTCCACTAGCAAATAGCCTAGGCTAACACTACGATCGTGCGAAGGGGATGGTTGCCGGCGACGCGATGGGAGAGGTTGCGGCAACAAGTGAGGGGGATGGGGCGATGGGGACGCGGGGGAGGGGGAGGCTGGGGGCGGCGGGGTCGCCAATGAGGGGAAGGGTTGAGGGATGTGAGATGATCTAAATAATATTGTCTATTGGATTTTGAGTAAGGGAGAGATGGTGATCTAGCAATCTGAACCGTTGGTTTTG
Organism: Zea luxurians; assembly: GCA_029449295.1. NCBI lineage: Eukaryota > Viridiplantae > Streptophyta > Magnoliopsida > Poales > Poaceae > Zea > Zea luxurians. Next base: position 151,551,947 of record JAOPSE010000007.1, read on the forward strand.
ATGGTTCGTTAAGTCCGAGTACAATTTGTTTGATGGATTTAGTGGATGCTATGACCTATGGGTGTGGGGGTGACTTGATTGGGTGAGTTTTGCAAAGTTTAAACTGGTGAATTATATAGTGGTATAGATAATAATAATAATAATAATAATAATAATAATAATAATAATAATAATAATAAGTACTTTAAATGAAATATAAACATATAACCTATACTAACTAAATTAAGTGTATGTTTGGTTAGGACGTGGGTGTGAAAAAGCTGTTGTGGGATGTGAAAATACTAAAAACCGCGACGTTAAAAGTTATTTCAAACACACCATAAATATTATAAATAACAAAATAAAACCAAAAGATAACAATTCAAGTTAGTCTGCGGTAAATCTAAACATAATAATAACAGATAGCATTTTAACCTAATCACGTGAACCCACATACAAACACGATTTTAGTTTAGTCCCCTAGAAATGGATACCTGAAACTTTTTTTTGATAAAAAACTTCAAGAAAATCGATATATATGAGGACCTCCGGCCTCGAGGCTCCAGGAAGTAGTGAGGGGGATCCAAGTGCCCGGCCGCACGTACGAGAGCTACCACCCCACACGTGCCCACGCACCTCGCGCACCCCGCACGTGCTCCTGTCGTGACACGCGTGGCAGGGGTCTCTCTGTCTCTGTCGGTTGTCGGTACTCGGTACGCACTGAACTCTCTTCTTCTGCCCGAACTGTAAGGCAGAGTTGCAGCCACTTGTTTCTTTCAGAAAATAAATAAACTGAATTTATAATTGCACTTGCCTCGCTTGTATCGTATAAGTGTCACCATTTATAGTTACTCTGCTAGCTGCTCAGAAAGCTACTACTACTCTATACATGGCAACCAACTGTTCCATTAACGCTCCAGACATGAAAATGTCCCGTCCGGCAGGTCGACCGTTTCTTCCTCCCTCAATAAATCGCTACAAATAGTAGTTGCCCGCTACTACTAACAAGGAGATCTGGATTTTGTTTTTGTTTTTTTGCAAAAAAGAAAAAAGAAAAAACAAAAGTGAAGGAAGCATGAGAAAAAAAGAAAGAGAGACAAAGTAACAGGTTTCATTTCGTTTACCTGCGTGAAAGCATGGAACAAATTTAAAAAGGCGCCTCGCGTGGCCAAGGCGACAAACCGGCAAAGGAAAAAAGGCCATGGAGGGAGAGGCGGGACGTGATGCCAAAACGATGGGGGTCACAGACAGCAGCAATGATGCGTGCATGAGCTGGTAGCGGCGCGGCATCGTTTCCGTCGTAGTCTTCATCTTCATCCTTGGGACTGGGACGGCCTCACTCACTCCAACAGCAGCGCCGCCGCCGCCGGCGCCGCCGCCAAGGTGGGCGTTGAATTCAAGTGCGTGGCATGCGTCGCGTGAGTCGCATGGCTGCACGGCCCTGCCTGCCACAGAAGTACAGAAAGGATAACGAGATGGTTTTAACCATCGCCAGAGTTTGGTACTGCAAAGACAAGAGAGATACAGACACACCAGATTTACTAGTCATCCCGTCGAAAAAAGAATCATTACTGAAAGTTCCAGTATACATAATGCAATGAAGAAAGCATGGCTCAACATAACTAGCCAGAAGCCAAAAGCTCATCAGAGCAACAAAAAAAAACTCAAAAGTTCTCCACAAAACCATAAGAGAGAGAAACCAAGAACACAAGACTTCAGAATTTTAGCAAGGATGTAAAACTGAGATTGAGGCCAATTAACGTTGTGGGTCGGACCGGCGACCCTTACTCGGATTAAACTTGAAGATAAAAAACACTGTCGACAGTTACAAATTCGTTGCGGATCTCTAGCTAAAATAGAGCAGTCTAGGGATGAAGATGTGGAGCACTAAAACCCTAAGCAAAAATAAATGGCAGCCAAAAGATGCTGAACTAACTAGCCCTCCCATCTATTTATAGAGGGTTATTCTCACTTTCTAAACTATCCCTATTTACATAGAGCCTATCCACTTCACCGGGGGCGAAATGGACCAACTCCTATGTTTTCGGTCTGACAGCCATGTCCTTCACACGGAGTTGCTTTGACTTGACGACAAAGGCAACATGAAACGTGGTTCTGGCAAGCCATCGTTCTTCGATGGGACGAACTACCCGTACTGGAAGATCTGCATGTAGGCATTCCTTCAAAGTATTGGGTACCACGTCTGGGAGATTTGCCTTGACGTTGCATTCGATGCTGCGAGCCCTTGGATCACTCCGATCCAGTTGGAGTTCTATGATTCGAACAACAAGGCTCAGAACGCTTTGTTCTCGTGTCTCTCGCTGGCTGAGTTTGAGCGAGTTGGACACTTTGCTACGGCTCACGAGATCTAGTCTACCCTCGAGAGATTCCATGAGGGCAATGATCATGTGAAGACCAGACTCTTTGAGACGTACCAGCGAGAGTACGAGAATTTCGTTCAGTTGGCTGGAGAGACCATAGACACTATGTTTTCTCGGTTCCAGTCCATTGTGAACAAGATGCGTGCCAACATGGCACAACTTCCCTATGATGATCATGAGAGAGCGCTGAAATTGCTACATGCTCTAGATAGGAGGGTTTGGGAGGTGAAGGTCTCAGCGACCATCGAGTCGTCCAATTACGAGACTCTCACCATGGACGAGCTTTTCAACAAGCTCAAGTCCACCGAGATTGACCACCAGACTCGGGCCAAGATCGAGAACCCTGGTGCACCCACCATGACCCTGGTCTCTGGAGGTGTTTCTGCTTCTAACCCCTCACTTGCTATGTTTGCTCTATCTTCTTTGTTGTCTATCATAGAGGAGCAAGTGGAGAGCCTTGGGGATGAGGAGCTGATGCTTGTGGCCAGTCAGTTCACGTGGTTCCACAACAACCGTATGAGTCGGCGACGTGGCAGGTCGAAGGATGGATGCTACAACTATGGCGATCCTGACCACTTCATCGCTAGTTGCCCCAAGAAGGGCAAGCAGGAGGATGGCCCGCACGACCACCACTCTGGTCAGTGCAAGGGCAAGCGGGAGTACACCTCCAGCAAGTACAAGTCCAAAGGAGGATTTGATAAGGAAGCGCTCAAGAAGTACCTTTAGAAGGCGAAGATTAAAGAGTGTGCCTTCCTCGCCTCCCTCAGCGACCTCGACCATGACTCCCAAACCCTCCTATCTAGAGCGACGAGGAGACTAAGAGGCGGGTCGAGGACAAGCTGAACGGGTTGTGCTTCTTCGCTGACACCGCAGGAGGTCTTTGCACCATGGCTCTTGGTGATGATACGGTGGGTGGTGGCGGGCAAGACATCGGTGACGGCTCTACTTCTGAGGTACCACATTCTGCCAATGATCTCGCCGCTGAGGTAAAAGAGCTGAATGCCTTTGGCGAGTTAGGATAAGTTGCTTAAGCAGACTGCTCGTGAGAGGAGAGAATTTAGATCCAAGTACGAGAGCACGCTTAGGGAACTTGAGTCTGCTAGAGCTTCAGTTGTGGTGTCCGACGAGACTGAATGTGATGAGTGCACTCTACACATGTCAAACATCACCACTTTGTAGACCAAGTACCCCACCTTGCTAGATGAGCACGACGAGTTGAGATCTAGGTCTAGCCTATTGGGTGCGTGTACCATTTGTCCTGGCTTACAAACTGAGCTAGCAGAGAGAGACGCTAGGATAACTTTGCTTGAAAAGGCTAGCTCAGTGAGTGCCCCTGCACCTGGGCAATATGCACTTTGTGAGGGTTTGCAGTCTGCCTTTGAGTTTTGTAGACACGATATGACAAGGACCAAGGAAGAAAACACATGCCTTCGATCTGTCTTGAGCTGGGTGTAGTGCAGTGAGCCCTAGTTGGGCATGATGATCAGTCAATTCAAGTGGGGAACTAGCGGACCGGGGTTAGGCTTTGGTGCTAAGGATGGGAGTGTCACTCTCTTTGGGAAGATTGGTGAGTGCAGCGATTTGACACCTTCAGAGAAACCTTCATCCACTCCCAAGCTTATCAAAATCACCCCTCCTAAGCCTATCACCCCTATGAGAGATGGTGTGATTAAGGAGTCTATGAGAGCCACTCCTCAGAAAAAAGTGTGGTTTACAAAACCTATCCATCTCAGGAACACACTTGACACCCTTCCCGACATCTCTAGTGATCCCCTTCCTAGAGCTCCTCAGCCATCCAAAAAGAAAGCCCCCTCTTACAAACAAAATCCACCCAAGGGAGAGGTGAGGTACCATTGTGAGTATTGTGAGAGGGATGGGCATCTGGCTTCTTTTTTCTTTAGGAGGAAGATAGATGAGCGGCGGGTTTCTGAGTCGAGCAGGAAGGACATGAACCGCCCCTCTCATGATGTTCTTGCTCAGCCTGTTCAGAGACGTCATGTGAGGCCTAGAGGTGCTTTGCCTCTTGTTGCTAGGCCTCAGGGAGTGAGACCACGTGGTGGTCGTGCCCGATGGGGTGCTGGTCGTGTGCCATATGGCCAAGGACCCCGTGATAGAGACTTTAGTTCTTACTTTCCTAGTGGATCACAGTTTCCTTCTTGTGGTGATCACTTCTCTTTGGGACCGAGGATGTTTGGTGTTTTCTCTGACACTTTTCAGGGGGCAAATGTTGCAGCACTAGTATTCTTCAAAGTTTACTTACCCCAGTGCTATGCCATTTTCTCACCTCGTGTCTTACTATTAATGTAGGACTTAGGCCTGGAGAACACGTGCCTCATGGATTCCGGTTGTTTGCACTTTTGGATGAACTTGAGCAGTGTAGTGGAAGATCAAAACCGATGTTTTTAGCTTCTGATTGCTTTTCTGTATAGGCTACACTCGGTTGAAAAGTTAGACAAAGACAATGCTTACAACCTTTCGCACTCACATGCTTTTCAATGAAATTTGGAATTCGCTGCAAAATCCGATAAATCTTGAAAATTTCAAATGGTATATATTTCAGATATGTTTCTAGCATGATGAGTGACCGCTATTTAGGGTAGTTCACCTTGTTTACCTATGACTGACACTTAGTTGATTTCTTGCTTACTATATGCTTAGTGTTGTCTTTGTGGTGAACACCTCTTTGAAATACTTAAAACTGAATCAAAATGCTTACACTTCACATATCTTGTGCATATGATCAGTTTGAGCATCTGCTAGCACATGCATCTATTACTGCACACTTAGCACAACACCAGTTAAAACATTTTTACACTCTGACTAGTATACTCCTGAAGCTCCTGCATTTTCTCCATTTCCTACTCTCTATTGCATTTCTGCATTTTGTCAGGGGGAGTTCTCTTATCGAGGGGAAGTTTTTCTTTCTACCCTTATTTGTGCTTGATGAGTTCACTTGTCAACAAGGGGATAAATTTTTGAGATATCTCGGTTCCTCTATCAAAGGGGAGAAATTTGGTCTTTTGCGCTTCCTCTCATATAAGGAGAGATGTGTTATTTGGAGCTGTTGTCTCTGGAGAGATTTTTGGGAGTACTGTGAAAGGGGAGGAAAATTGAGCCTTTTGGAGCTTTTGCTAGTTGTGTAGAGTCGTTTACCTCTTTCTAGAGGATCTACCTTTAATTTTAGCTTTTGAGTTGATTTTATGCTCTAAATTGGTTTTTATGCTCTGATAAAGCTTTTTGTTGCTCTGATGAGATTTTGGCTTCTAGCTAGTGGTGTTGAGCCCCACTTTTACCTCTTATCTTATTGAGGGCTAGCCTTTTCTTGCTTGGTCGTGTTGATGAAAGGGAAATGTGCCCTTGGGCAATTTCTATAATGTTTTGGTGATTAGGTGTCCAACACATTTAATTAAGTTCTTATGTGCCAAGTAGAGTGAGAAGTGCAAATCAAAGAAAAAGGTACGTTTCTAGACTTAATACATTGTTTTAAGTACTAACATATTTTGTCTAAGTGCTAGAAACAGTGAGAAAAGAATTGGAAAAAGAGGTGGCTGTGTGCAGCCAACTTCAGCTCGGCTTGGCATACCGGACTGTCCGGTGGTGCACCGGACACTGTCCGGTATGCCAGGCTGGTCCACGTGCAAAGGCCACTCTCGGGACTCGACGTCGGCGTACGGCTATAATTCACCGGACTGTCCGGTGAGTCGTCCGCGGCAAACTCGTCGCTCTCGGGAAAACATAGGGGCGACGTGGCTATAATTCACCGGACTGTCCGGTGAGCCAATGGTCGCCAGCGCCAACGGTCGGCCACGCAATCTTCGCGCGACGCGTGGCAGCTCCAACGGTCAGCGGGGGGCACCGGACTGTATGTTGTGCACTAGACAGTGTCCGGTGCGCCAACGGGCCCGGAGTCGCAACGGTTGGATGCGCCTGATTTGGAAGGCGATCGCACACCGGATAGCTACAGGGACTGTCCGGTGGTGCACCGGACTATCCGGTGCACCACTCGACGGAAGGCAAGTTTGGCCTTCCAAGTTGGCCTCCAACGACTCCTAGCTGCCTTGGGGCTATAAAAGGGACCCCTAGGCGCATGGAGGAGTAACCAAAGCATTCATTAAGCATCCTAAGACTCCAAGACTCCAACTTCACGCATTTGATTCTTTGTGTTAGCGTTTTGAGCTCCATTTGAGTTGTGAACTCCGTGTGCTGCATTTCGAGCTCAAGTCATGACTTGTGTGCGTGGTTGTGCTGCGTATTTGAGTCTTGTGTGTGTTGCTCTTCCCAACCTTACTCTTGTGCATTCTTTGTGATCAATCTTGTAAGGGCGAGAGGCTCCAACTTGTGGAGATTCCTCGCAAACGGGAAGAAGACTATAAGCAAGAAAGTCGTGGTATTCAAGTTGATCATTGGATCACTTGAAAGGGGTTGAGTGCAACCCTCGTCCATTGGGACGCCACAACGTGGAAGTAGACAAGTGTTACTTGGCCGAACCACGGGATAAAATCGCGTGTCTCTTGTGTTGCTCCTCTCTGTGATTATTTGTGTTTGCAAGAGCTCGCTTCAAGCTACTTAGCCGTACTAACACTTATAACTAAGTTTTGTGGCTATTAGTGTTTGATTTTTACAGGATCACCTATTCACCCCCCTCTAGGTGCTCTCAATTGGTATCAGGGCCGTACTCTTCATCTAAGGGACTAACCGCCCAAAGAGATGGATCCTAAGGGAAAGGGGATGGTGGTCAACGACAAGGAGAAGGAGTCCATCTTTAACGAGCCAAGAGATGACAAGCCCACTGACTCTAGCTCGAGTCACAAGAAGAAGGACGGGAAGAAGAAGAGGCGTATCAAGAAGATTGTCTACTACAACAGCGATGAATCTTCTTCTTCACCAAGAGACGATGACAATGACGATTCGTCATCAAAGAAAAAGACGGTTAATCAAAATTACTCTTTTGATTATTTCCGCATGTCGTACAATTCGAATGCACATTTACTCTCTATTCCTCTAGGAAAACCTCCACACCTTGATGGAGAGGACTACTCATTTTGGAGTCATAAAATGCGTAGTCATCTATTTTCTCTCCATCCTAGCATTTGGGAAATAGTTAAAAATGGAATGCATTTTGATAGTATGGATAACGCTGTGTTTATTAATGAGCAAATTCATAAAAATACCCAAGCCACTAATGTTTTGCTATCATCTCTGTGCAGGGATGAATACAACAAGGTTAGCGGCTTGGACAATGCAAAGTAGATCTGGGACACCCTCAAGATATCTCATGAGGGAAATGATGCCACCATGATCACCAAAATGGAGTTGGTGGAAAGCGAGCTGGAAAGATTTGCAATGATCAGGGGAGAGGAGCCAACTCAAACCTACAACAGGCTCAAGACCCTGGTCAACAAGATTAGAAGCTATGGAAGCACAAGATGGACGAACCACGACGTCGTCCGACTCATGCTCAGGTCCTTTACCGTTATTGACCCCCATCTTGTAAATCTTATCCGTGAAAATCCAAGGTACACAAAGATGACGCCTGAGGAGATACTCGGAAAATTTGTAAGCGGGCGCATGATGGTTAAGGAGGCAAGGTATGTAGATGACGCCTTAAATGACCCTCTGCCCGTCTACGAGCCGTAGCCCGTTGCACTCAAGGCAACTAGCAGCAAGGAGGCACTACCTAGCAAGGTAGCTCAAGTGGAGGCTGCCGGCCTCAACGAAGATGAGATGACGCTTATCATCAAGCGCTTCAAGACCGTGCTTAAAGGACGCAAGGAGTACCCCAACAAGAACAAAACAAGGGGAAAGCGCTCCTGCTTCAAATGCGGTAAGACTGGTCATTTTATTGCTCAATGTCCCGATAATGAAAATGACCAGGGACAAGAAAGACATGGGAAGAAGGAGAAGAAGAAAAGCTATAGGAAGGCGAAGGGCGAGGCTCATCTTGGAAAAGAATGGGATTCCGACTGCTCCTCATCCGACTCCGACAATGAGGGACTGGCGGCCTCAGCCTTCGACAAGTCTCCTCTCTTCCCCAACGAACGCCACACCTGCCTCGTGGCCAAGGAGAAAAAGGTACGTGTTCGGGACACTCCCAAATATACGTCTTCTAGTGATGAAGAGTCATCTGATGATGAAGTAGATTATACTGATTTATTTAAGGGTTTAGATAGATCTAAAATAGATAAAATCAATGAGTTAATTGATGCTCTAAATGAAAAAGATAGGTTGCTAGAAATGTAAGAGGACATTTTGTATGAGGAACATGACAAATTTGTTAGTGTTCAAAAGTCTCTTGCCTTAAAACTTAAAATAAATGAAATATTATCTTCTGAGTTGTCTGCTTGCCATGAATCTGTTTCTAGCTAAAGAAGTTTAAATGAGGAATTAAATGCTAAGCTAGAGGAAGTTAATAAATCTAGTTCATGTGTAGAGCATGTTGTCATTTGCAATAGATGCAAGGACTTTGATGTTAATTCTTGTGATAAACACCTTATTTCTATTGCTAAACTAAATGATGAGGTGGTAAGTCTTAATGCTCAACTTAAGACTTGCAAAAGTGATTTTGATAAGTTAAAATTTGCTAGGGATGCCTATATTGTTGGTAGACACCCCTCAATTAAGGATGGGCTTGGTTTTCGAAAGGAAGCCAAGAGCTTAACAAGCCAAAGGGCTCCCATTCCCAACAAGGAGAAAGGGAAGGCCCCTATGTCTAGTAGGACTCAAAGGAATCATGCTTTCATTAATAATAGGAAAATTGCTAGTCATTCCAATTATAATAGGAGTTATGATCACAATGCTTTTGATTCACATGCTATGTTTGCCTCTAGTTCTACTTTTGTTCATGGTAGAAGTAGGCCTAGGAGAAATCACATTATGCATCATGTGCCTAGAAAAATGTGTAACATACCTACTACTGTTTTCCATGCTTGCAACACTTCTTTTGCGCTTTTATGTAAGAATGAAAAAGTAGTTGCTAGAAAGTTGGGAACCAAATGCAAGGGAGACAAGACTTGTATTTGGGTTCCAAAGGCTATTGTGACTAACCTTGTAGGACCCAACAAGAGTTGGGTACCTAAAACCCAAGCTTAAATTGCCTTGCAGGTTTATGCATCCGGGGGATCTAGCTGGATAATTGACAGCGGATGCACAAACCACATGACGGGGGAGAAGAAGATGTTCACCTCCTACGTCAAGAATAAGGATTCCTAGGATACGATTATTTTTGGAGATGGGAACCAAGGCAAGGTCAAAGGTTTGGGAAAGATAGCCATCACAAACGAGCACTCTATTTCAAATGTACTTTTAGTAGAGTCATTAGGATACAACCTCCTGTCTGTAAGTCAATTGTGCCAAATGGGCTACAATTGCTTGTTTACAAATGTTGATGTATCTGTCTTTAGAAGGAGTGATGGTTCATTAGCATTTAAGGGTGTATTAGACGGCAAGCTCTATTTAGTTGATTTTTTGAAAGAGAATGCGATCTAGATGCATGCTTAATGGCTAAGACTAGTATGAGCTGGCTCTAGCATCGCCGTCTAGCACATGTTGGGATGAAGAACCTTCATAAGCTTCTAAAGGGAGATCATGTGTTAGGACTAACAAATGTCTGTTTTGAGAAAGACAGACCTTGTGCAGCTTGCCAGGCAGGGAAACAGGTGGGAAACACTCATCACAACAAGAACGTGATAACAACATCAAGACCAATGGAGCTTCTTCACATTAACCTCTTCGGACCCGTTGCCTAGCTTAGTATCGGGGGAAGTAAGTATGGTCTTGTAATCGTTGATGATTTTTCCTGCTTCACTTGGGTGTTCTTTTTGCAGGATAAATCAGAAACCCAAGGGACCCTAAAGCGCTTTCTAAGGAGGGCTCAAAACGAATTTGAGCTCAAGGTAAAAAAGATAAGAAGCGACAATGGGTCCGAGTTCAAGAATCTTCAAGTGGAGGAGTATCTTGAGAAAGAAGGCGTCAAGCATGAGTTCTCCGCTCCTTACACACCACAGCAAAACAGTGTGGTAGAGAGGAAGAACAGGATGCTTATCAACATGGCAAGAATGATGCTTGGAGAATTCAAGACGCCCGAGTAGTTTTGGTCGGAAACTGTGAACACAGCTTGCCACGCCATAAACTGGCTCTACCTACATCGCCTTCTCAAGAAGACCTCGTATGAACTCCTCACCGGTAACAAACCCAACGTTTCTTACTTTCGAGTTTTTAGGAGCAAATGCTACATTCTGGTGAAGAAAGGTAGACATTCTAAGTTTGCTCCTAAGGCAGTAGAAGGGTTTTTACTAGGGTATGACTCAAATACAAAGGCGTATAGAGTCTTCAACAAATCATCGGGATTGGTTGAAGTCTCTAGCGATGTTGTATTTGATGAGACTAATGGCTCTAAAAGAGAGCAAGTTGATCTTGATGATATAGATGAAGATGATGTTCCAACGGCCACAATGCGCACAATGGCGATAGGTAATGTGCGACCACAGGAACAACAAGAGCAAGATCAACCATCTTCCTCCACAATGGTGAATCCTCCAACTCAAGACGGTGAACAGGCACCTCAAGAAGAGGCACAGGATCAAGGGGGATCACAGGAAGAACAAGTGATAGAGGAAGAAGCATCACGGGCACCTCCAACCCAAATCCGAGCAACGATCCAACGACATCACCCCATTGACCAGATTCTGGGTGACATAAGCAAGGGAGTAACTACTCGCTCAAGATTAGCTAACTTTTGTGAGCATTACTCGTTTGTCTCTTCTATTGAGCCTTTCAGGGTAGAAGAGGCCTTGCAGGATCCGGATTGGGTGTTGGCCATGCAGGAAGAGCTCAACAACTTCAAGAGAAATGAAGTTTGGAGCCTGGTGCCATGTCCAAAGCAAAATGTTGTGGGAACCAAGTGGGTGTTTCGCAACAAGCAAGACGAGCACGGGGTGGTGACAAGAAACAAGGCTCGACTTGTGGCAAAAGGTTATGCCCAAGTCGCAGGTTTGGATTTCGAGGAGACTTTTGCTCCTGTGGCTAGGCTAGAGTCTATTTGAATATTATTAGCCTATGTCGCTCACCACTCTTTCAGGTTGTTTCAAATGGATGTGAAGAGCGCTTTCCTCAGCGGGCCAATCAAGGAGGAAGTATACGTGGAACAACCCCCTGGCTTTGAGGATGACAGGTACCCTGACCATGTGTTCAAGCTCTCTATGGTGCTCTATGGACTTAAGCAAGCCCCAAGAGCATGGTATGAATGCCTTAGAGATTTCTTAATTTCTAATGCTTTTAAGGTTGGGAAAGCCGATCCCACTCTTTTTACAAAGACTTGTGATGGAGATCTTTTTGTGTGCCAAATTTATGTCGATGACATAATATTTGGTTTTACTAATCAAAAGTCTTGTGAGGAGTTTAGCAGGGTGATGACACAAAAGTTTGAGATGTCGATGATGGGCGAGTTGACCTACTTCCTTGGGTTCCAAGTAAAGCAACTCAAGGACTGCACCTTCCTCTCCCAAACGAAGTACACACAAGGTCTTCTCAAGAGGTTTGGGATGAAGGACGCTAAGCCCGCAAAGACACCGATGGAAACCGACAGGCATGTCAACCTCAACAAAGGAGGTAAGTCCGTTGATCAAAAGGCATACCGGTCTATGATTGGGTCATTACTTTATTTATGTGCTAGTAGACCAGACATAATGCTAAGTGTATGCATGTGTGCTAGATATCAATCTGACCCCAGGGAATGTCACCTTATAGCTGTTAAGCAAATTCTTAGATATTTAGTTGCTACGCCTTGCTTCGGGATCTGGTATATAAAGGGGTCTACCTTTGACTTAATTGGATACACAGACTCCGATTATGCCGAGTGCAAGGTAGATAGGAAGAGTACATCAGGGACGTGCCAATTCCTAGGAAGGTCCCTAGTGTCCTGGAGTTCTAAGAAACAAACATCCGTTGCCCTATCCACCGCTGAGGCCGAGTATGTTGCCGCAGGACAGTGTTGCGCGCAACTACTTTGGATAAGGCAAACCCTCCAGGACTTTGGCTACAATCTGAGCAAAGTCCCACTCCTATGTGACAATGAGAGTGCAATCCGTATGGCAGATAATCCTGTTGAACACAGCCGCACTAAGCACATAGACATCCGGCATCACTTCCTAAGGGATCACCAGCAAAAGGGAGATATCGAGATTTTTCATATTAGCACCGAGAACCAGCTAGCCGATATCTTCACCAAGCCGTTGGATGAGAAAACTTTTTGCAGGTTGTGTAGTGAGCTAAATGTCTTAGATTCGCGTAACTTGGATTGATCTATAGCATACATGTGCTCTATGTCTTTGATCATGTTACTTTATGCATTTAAATCCATTATTGTTTATGTGTGGTGCTCAAGTTGTACACATGATCCCCGGACCTCACAAGTCCATTTGCAAGTGATGCACATATTAAGGGGGAGATGTGATACAACTTGACCCTTTGAGACTAATCTTTGTGTTTGAGTATTCTTGATGTAGTCTCAAAGGTGCATTGAAAGGGAAAATGGACTTGGACGTTGCAAAGACTTCCACTGCACTCCGGTATTGGTGTATTTACTTCCAAGTTCATACTTATGCTCTTATTGCCTTTTTGCTCTTAATTGACATTTTTGGTGAGGCAATGGGGTTAAAGGGCCAAGAATGATCCCGTTTTGGTGCTTAATGCCAAAGGGGGAGAAATTAAGGCCAAAGCAAATGGATCAGCTACCACTTGTGAATTTTGCAAACAATAGGGTTAGAACTTTTTGATTTGTCCAAAATACTCTTATTGCAAAATTTAGTCTCTTGTGGGGAAGAATTTTTTATCATGGGAAAAGGGGGAGTTTTGGCACTTGATCAATTTCACTCCTGGATTATCTCTCTTTGTGCCCAAACAAGTGAGTTTGACTTAGAGATAGGAAAATGAATTTGATTTGCAAAAACAAACCAAGTGGTGGCAAAGAATGATCCAAATATGCCAAATTATGGTCAAAAACAATTTGGTCCTCATTTGTGTTGATGTTGCACTAATCTTGGTCGCTTTTTGATGTGTTGGCATAAATCACCAAAAAGGGGGAGATTGAAAGGGAAATGTGCCCTTGGGCAATTTCTATAATGTTTTGGTGATTAAGTGTCCAACACATTTAATTAAGTTCTTATGTGCCAAGTAGAGTGAGAAGTGCAAATCAAAGAAAAAGGTACGTTTCTAGACTTAGTACATTGTTTTAAGTACTAACATATTTTGTATAAGTGCTAGAAACAGTGAGAAAAGAATTGGAAAAAGAGGTGGCTGTGTGTAGCCAACTTCAGCTCGGCTTGGTGCACCGGACAATGTCCGGTGTGCCAGGCTGGTCCACGTGAAAAGGCCGCTCTCGGGACTCGACGGTGGCGTACGGCTATAATTCACCGGACAGTCCGGTGGTTATCCAGTGAGTTGTCTGCGGCGAACTCGTCGCTCTCGGGAAAAACATAGGGGCGACGTGGCTATAATTCATCGGACTGTCCGGTGGTGCATGGACTGTCCGGTGAGCCAACGGTCGCCAGCGCCAACGGTCGGCCGTGCAATCTTCGCGCGACGCGTGGCAGCTCCAACGGTCGGTGGGGGGCACCGGACTGTCCGTTGTGCACCGGGTAGTGTCTGGTGCACCAACAGGCCCGGAGTTGCAACGGTCGGATGCGCCTGATTTAGAAGGCGATCGCGCACCGGACAGCTACAGGGACTGTCCGGTGGTGCACCAGACTGTCTGGTGCACCACCCGACAGAAGACAAGTTTGGCCTTCCAAGTTGGCCTCCAACGGCTCCTAGCTGCCTTGGGACTATAAAAGGGACCCCTAGGCGTATGGAGGAGTCACCAAAGCATTCACTAAGCATCCTAAGACTCCAAGACTCCAACTTCACACATTTGATTCTTTGTGTTAGCGTTTTGAGCTCCATTTGAGTTGTGAACTCCGTGTGTTGCATTTCGAGCTCAAGTCGTGACTTGTGTGCGTGGTTGTGCTGCGTATTTGAGTCTTGTGTGTGTGTTGCTCTTCCCAACCTTACTCTTGTGTGTTCTTTGTGATCAATCTTGTAAGGGCGAGAGGCTCCAACTTGTGGAGATTCCTCACAAATGGAAAAAAGACTATAAGCAAGAAAGTCGTGGTATTCAAGTTGATCATTGGATCACTTGAAAGGGGTTGAGTGCAACCCTCGTCCATTGGGACGCCACAACGTGGAAGTAGGCAAGTGTTACTTGGCCGAACCATGGGATAAAATCGCGTGTCTCTTGTGTTGCTACTCTCTGTGATTATTTGTGTTTGCAAGAGCTCGCTTCAAGCTACTTAGCCGTACTAACACTTATAACTAAGTTTTGTGGCTATTAGTGTTTGATTTTTACAGGATAAGCTATTCACCCCCCCTCTAGGTGCTCTCAGTTGAGTCGTTGCCCATTTCTTTGGGGACCAAGTTGTGCTTACTCTAAATGACTTGTTTGGCTTTTATCTGGCTTTTGGTCATTTGAGTGAGTTTCTCTTTGTCTTCCTCTTTCTGCTTACATATGCTCATATGGTGGTATTGACAATGCACTCATCAAGAAGGAGATTGCGAACACAAGGATGACTTGTTCCTTATGGTTCGAGTTGATGATGAGTGATTGTCAACGGGTAGCACTCTGGGGTAGTTAGTGGACTAGCCAGAGTGTGAGATTATGCTTGTGCAACCATGTCAGACGACTTGTGGTGTGCAGGTGTGGAGCACAGGGATGGTGGTCGACAGTTGAGATGAAGCTCATGCGGGCTTGTGCTAATGGACCGGGAGCAATGAAGGGCGAGTGCTGGGTCTTGACTGACAGACTAGAGGAGTCGAGTGACCAGCCGTGGTGGCTGACACTTGAGAGCACCTAGAGGGGGGTGAATAGGTAATCCTATAAAATCAAACACTAAATAGCCACAAACTTGGTTATTGAAGTGTTAGTGTGACCAAGTTGCTCTGGAGCAAGCTCTTGCGAATAAAACAATCACAGAAAAGCAACACAAGAGACACACAATTTTTATCCCGTGGTTCGGCCAAGTAACACTTGCCTACTTCCATGTTGTGGCGTCCCAATGGACGAGGGTTGCACTCAACCCCTTTCAAGTGATCCAATGATCAACTTGAATACCACAGTATTTTCCTTTTGAGATCTTTTCCCGTTTGCGAGGAATCTCCAAAAGTTGGAGCCTCTCGCCCTTACAAAGTTATGATCACAAGAAGCACAAGAGTAAGGAAAGGAGAATGACACAAGCAAGACTCAAATTCGCAGCAAACACACGCACACAAGCCAAGACTTGAGCTCGAAACGTAGCACAGTGAGTTCACAACTCAGACGGAGCTCAAATCACTAACACAATTGATCAAATGCGTGGAGGCGGAGTCTGGGAGTCTTAGAATGCTGAGATAATGCTTGGTGTTGTGCTCCATGCGCCTAGGGGTCCCTTTTATAGCTCCAAGGCAGCTAGGAGCCGTTGGAGATCAACTTGGAAGGCAATTCCTGCCTTCTGTCGAGTGGCGCACCGGACAGTCCGGTGCACCACCGGACAAGTCCTATAGCTGCCCGGTGCGCGATCTCTTTCCTTTTCTAGCGTAGCCGACCGTTGGATCTTCAAATCTGTTGGCACACCGGACACTGTCCGATGCAACCATCCGACCATTGGCTTCGCCACGTGTCGCCCGTTGATCGTGTAGGCGACCGTTGGTCGCGGGCGGCTCTGACTCACCGGACAGTCTGGTGCGTCATCAGCACCCGCGCCCCAGTCTTTGGCGATGAACTCGTCGCTCTCGGGAAAAGAATAAAGCGCCCAAAGTCGCCCAGTCGATTCCCGAGAGCAGCCTGTTCACCGTCGAGCCGCCTGGGGCACTAGACACTGTCCGATGCACTACCAGACAGTCCGGTGTGCCAGGCCCGAGCTGGTTTTGGCTGTACACAGCCAACTCTTTTCTAACTTCTTTCTTCTTTTCTTAGCACTATTTCTAGCTCTTAGATAAACATGTTGGTACCCAAAAACAATTTACTAAGTCTAGAAACATACCTTGTTCTTCGATTTGCACTTCTCACTTATTTAGTACATAAGGACTCAATCAATATGTGTCAGACATCTAATCACCAAAACACTTATAGAAATGGCCCAAGGGCACATTTCCCTTTAAATCTCCCCCTTTTTGGTGATTTATGCCAACACATTAAAAAGCAACAGAAGAAGTGCGATATCAATTCAAATTGAAGACCAAATTCTCTCTTCTTAGGATTTGGCATATTTGGATCACTCTTTGCCACCACTTGGTTTGTTTTTGCAAATCAAATTCTTTTTCCTATCTCTAAGTCAAACACGCTTGTTTGTGCAAATAGGGAGATATTCCAAGAGTGAAATTAATCAAGTGCCAAAAACTCCCCCTTTTCCCGTAATCAAAATTTTCCCCCATAAGAGACCAAATTTTGCAATAATAGTATTGTGGACAAATCACAAATTCTAACTCTACTATTTTCAAAATTTACAAGTGGTTGGCTGATCCATTTACTTTGGCCTTAATTTCTCCCCCTTTGGCATTAAACACCAAAATGGGATCATTTTTGGCCCTCTAACCCCATTGCCTCACCAAAGTCTCAAATAAGAGCAAAAAGGCAATGAGAGCATAAGTATGAACTTGGAATTAAATACACTAATACCGGAGTGCAGTGGAAGTCTTTTCGTCGTCCAAGTTCACTTTCCCTTTCAATCTACTGTTGAGACTACATCAAGTGTACTCAAACAAACAAGTTAGTCTCAAAGGGATCAAGTTGTAGCACATCTCTCCCTAAATATATACATCATTTGCATACGGACTTGTGAGGTCCAGGATGACTTGTACAACTTGAGCATCATAAATAGACAACAAATGATGTAAATGCTTAAGGTAACATGATCAAAGGCATGAACTACATGTATGCTCTAGATCAATCCAAGTTACGCGAATCTAACACATTTAGCTCACTACGCAACCTGCAAAACCTTTTCTCATCTAAAGGCTTAGTGAAGATATCGGCTAGCTGGTTCTCGGTGCTAATGTGGTACACATCGATATCTCCCTTTTGCTGGTGGTCTCTCAGGAAGTGATGCTGGATTTCTATGTGCTTAGTGCGGCTGTGTTCAACAGGATTATCCGCCAAGCGGATTGCACCCTCATTGTCACATAGGAGTGGGACTTTTCTCAGATTGTAGCCAAAGTCCCAAAGGGTTTGCCTCATCCAAAATAGTTGTGCGCAACACTATCCTGCGGCAACATACTCGGCCTCAGCGATGGATAGGGAAACGAATGTTTGTTTCTTGGAACTCTAGGACACCAGGGACCTTCCTAGAAATTGGCACGTCTCTGATGTGCTCTTCCTATCAACCTTGCACCTTGCATAATTGGAGTCTGAGTATCCAATCAAGTCAAAGGTAGACCCCTTTGGATACCAGATCCCGAAGCAAGGCGTAGAAACTAAATACCTAAGAATTCTCTTAATAGCCACAAGGTCACATTCCTTGGGGTCAGATTAAAATCTAGCACACATGCATACACTAAGCATAATGACCGGTCTACTAGCACAAAGATAAAGTAATGAACCTATCATTGACTGGTATGCCTTTTGATCAACGGACTTACCTCCTTTGTTGAGGTCAATATGTCCGTCAGTCCCCATCGGTGTCTTTGCGGGCTTAGCATCCTTCATTCCAAACCTCTTGAGAAGATCTTAGGTGTACTTCGTTTGGGAGATGAAGGTGCCGTCCTTGAGTTGCTTCACTTGGAATCCAAGGAAGTAGGTCAACTCGCCCATCATCGACATCTCGAACTTTTGCATCATCACCCTACTAAACTCCTCACAAGACTTTTGGTTAGTAGAACCAAATATTATGTCATCAACATAAATTTGGCACACAAAAAGATCAAGATCACAAGTCTTTGTAAAAAGAGCGGGATCAGCTTCCCAACCTTGAAAGCATTAGCAATTAAGAAATCTCTAAGGCATTCATACCATGCTCTTGGGGCTTGCTTAAGTCCATAGAGCGCCTTAAGGAGCTTATATACATGGTCGGGATACCTGTCGTCCTCAAAGCCAGGGGGTTGTTCCACGTATACCTCCTCCTTGATTGGCCCATTGAGGAAAGCGCTCTTTACGTCCATTTGGAACTGCCTAAAAGAATGGTGAGCAGCATAGGCTAGTAATATCCGAATTGACTCTAGCCTAGCCACAGGAGCAAAAGTCTCCTCAAAGTTCAAACCTACGACTTGGGCATAACCTTTTGCCACAAGTCGAGCCTTGTTTCTTGTCACCACTCCATGCTCGTCTTGTTTGTTGCGGAACACCCACTTGCTTCCCACAACGTTTTGCTTTGGACATGGCACCAGGCTCTAGACTTCATTCCGTTTGAAGTTGTTGAGTTCTTCCTGCATGGCCAACACCCAGTCCGGATCCTGCAAGGCCTCTTCTACCCTAAAAGGCTCAATAGAAGAGACAAACGAGTAATGCTCACAAAAATTAGCTAATTGTGAGTGAGTAGTTACTCCCTTGCTGATGTCACCCAGAATCTGATCGACGGGGTGATGTATTTGGATCGTCACTCGGACTTGAGTTGGAGGGGCCCGTGGTGCTTCTTCCTCCATAACCTGTTCTTTCTGAGCTCTCCCTTGATCCTGTCTCTCTTCTTGAGATACCTGTACTTCGTCTTGAGTTGGGGGATGCACCATTATTGAGGAGGATGGTTGATCTTGTTCCTGTAGTTCCTGTGGTCGCACATCACCTATCGCCATCGTGCGCATTGCGGTCGTCGGAACTTCTTCTTCATCTACACCTTCAAGATCAACTTACTCTCTTAGGGAGCCATTAGTCTCATCAAATACAACGTTGCTAGAGACTTCAACTAATCCTGATGATTTGTTGAAGACCCTATAGGCCTTTGTATTTGAGTCATATCCCAGTAAAAAACCCTTCTACTGCCTTGGGAGCAAATTTAGAATGTCTACCTTTCTTCACTAGAATGTAACATTTGCTCCCAAATACATGAAAGTAAGAGACATTAGGTTTGTTACCGGTAAGGAGTTTGTAGGAGGTCTTGTTGAGGAGACGGTGCAGGTAGAGCCGGTTAATGGCACTACAAGCTGTGTTCACAGCTTCCGACTAAAACCGCTCAGGCGTCTTGTACTCTCCAAGCATCGTTCTCGCCATATCGATTAGCGTCCTGTTCTTCCTCTCTACTACACCATTTTGCTGTGGTGTGTAGGGAGTGGAGAACTCATGCTTGATGCCTTCCTCCTCAAGATATTCTTCAACTTGTAGATTTTTGAACTCGGACCCATTGTCGCTTCTTATCTTCTTCACCTTTAGCTCAAATTTATTTTGAGCTTTCCTTAAGAAGTGCTTTAGGGCCCCTTGGGTTTGTGACTTATCCTCCAAAAAGAATACCCAAGTGAAGCGGGAAAAATCGTCAATAATTATAAGACCATACTTACTTCCCTCGATGCTGAGGTAGGCAACGGGTCCGAAGAGATCCATGTGAAGAAGCTTCAGTGGTCTTGATGTCGTCATCACATTCTTGCTGTGATGAGTGCTTCCCACCTGTTTCCCTGCCTAACATGCTGCACAAGGTCTATCTTTCTCAAAACAGACATCGGTTAGTCCTAACACATGATCTCTCTTTAGAAACTTATGAAGGTTCTTCATCCCAACATGTGCTAGACGGCGATGCCAAAGCCAGCCCATATTTGTCTTAGCTATTAAGCATGCATCTAGATCGACAGTCTCTTTCGAAAAATCAACTAAGTAGAGCTTGCTGTCTCATACACCCTTAAAAGCTAATGAACCATCCCTTCTTCTAAAGATAGATACATCAACATTTGTAAGCAAACCATTGTAACCCATGTGACATAATTGACTTATAGACAGAAGGTTGTACCCGAGCGACTCTACTAAAAATACATTTGATATTGAGTGCTCGTTAGTGATAGCTATCTTGCCCAAGCCTTTGACCTTGCCTTGGTTCCCATCTCCAAAGATGATCGTATCCTAGGAATCCTTGTTCTTGACATAGGAGGTGAACATTTTCTTCTCCCCCGTCATGTGGTTCGTGCATCCGCTGTCGATAATCTAGCTTGAGCCCCCGGATGCATAAACCTGCAAGGAATTTAAGCTTGGGTTTTAGGTACCCAACTCTTGTTGGGTCCTACAAGGTTAGTCACAACAGTTTTTGGAACCCATATGCAAGTTTTGTCTCCCTTGCATTTGGATCCCAACTTCCTAGCAACTACTTTTGCATTCTTACATAAAAGTACAAAGGAAGTATTGCAAGTATGGTAAACAGTAGTAGGACCATTGCAAACTCTCCTAGGCGCATGGGACACAGCATGATTACACCTAGGCCTATGATAAGTGGAGCTAGAAGCAACCATAGCATGAGAAGTATGATAACTAGGTAAAACAACATGATCATAGCATCTATCATTACGAGCATGCCTAGTAAATTTCCTATCATAAATATAGGCATGATTCTTTTGAGAACTACTAGCCATAGGGGCCTTCCCTTTCTCCTTGTTGAGAACGGAAGTCCTTTGGCTCGTTAAGTTCTTGGTTTCCTTTCGAAAACCAAGCCCATCCTTAATTGAGGGGTGTCTACCAACAGTGTAGGCATCCCTAGCAAATTTTAGTTTATCATAATCAACTTTGCAAGTATTAAGTTGAGCATTAAGACTTGCCAACTCATTGTTTAATTTAGCAACAGAAGCAAGATGTTCATCATAGGAATCAACATCAAAGTCCTTACATCTATTGCAAATAATGACATGCTCTACACATTAACTAGTTTCATTAACTTCCTCTAGCTTAGCATTTAATTTATCATTTAAATTCTTTAAGCTAGATATAGATTCATGACACGTAGACACTTCAGAGGATAGCAATTCATTCTTCTTAATTTCTAAAGCAAGGGATTTTTGAGCACTACCAAATTTATCATGTTCCTCATACAAAATGTCCTCTTGCTTTTCTAGAAGTCTATACTTTTCATTAAGAGCATCAATTAGTTCATTTATTTTGTCTATTTTAGCTCTATCTAGTCCTTTAAATAAATCAATGTAATCTACTTCATCATCAGATGATTCCTCATCGCTAGAAGAAGAGTACTTGGGGGTATCTCGAATGCGTACCTTCTTCTCCTTAGCCATAAGGCAAGTATGACATTCGTTGGGGAAGAGCGAAGATTTGTCGAAGGCCGAGGCAGCCAATCCTTCATCGTCGGAGTCAGATAAAGAGCAGTCAGAATCCCATTCCTTTCCAAGGTGCGCCTCGCCCTTCGCCTTCCTATAGTTTTTCTTCTTTTCCCTTTTCCCATGCTTTTCTTGTCCCTGGTCATTATCATTATCGGGGCATTGAGCTATGAAATGACCAGTCTTACCGCATTTGAAGCAGGAGCGCTTTCCCCTTGTTTTATTCTTGTTGGGGGTATTCCTTGCGTCCTTTTAGCGCGGTCTTGAAGCGCTTGACGATAAGCGCCATCTCATCCTCATTGAGCCCAACAGCCTCCACTTGTGCTACCTTGCTTGGTAGCGCCTCCTTGCTGCTAGTTGCTTTGAGAGCAACAAGCTGCGGCTCGTAGATGGGCAGTGGACCATTTAGCGCATCGTCCACGTATCGCGCCTCCTTCACCATCATGCGCTCGCTCACGAATTTTCCAAGGATCTCCTCGGGCGTCATCTTGGTGTACCTGGGGTTTTCACGAATAAGGTTGACAAGATGGGGGTCAATAACGGTAAATGACCTGAGCATGAGTCGGTCGACGTCATGATCCGTCCATCTTGTGCTCCCGTAGCTTCAGATTTTGTTGACCAGGGTCTTAAGACTGTTGTAGGTCTGTGTTGGCTCCTCTCCCCTGATCATCGCGAACCTCCCCCAGCTCGCCTTCCACTAGTTCCATCTTGGTGATCATGGTGGTGTCGTTTCCCTCATGAGATATCTTGAGGGTGTCCCAGATTTGCTTAGCGTTGTCCAAGCCACTCACTTTATTGTACTCATCCCTGTAAAGTGATGCTAGCAAGACAATAGTAGTTTGGGCATTTTTATGAATTTGTTCATTTATAAACACAGGATTATCCGTACTATCAAAATGCATCCCATTTTTCACAATTTCCCAAATGCTAGGATGGAGAGAAAATAGATGACTACGTATTTTATAGCTCCAAAATGAGTAATCCTCTCCATCAAAGTGTGGGGGTTTTCCAAGAGGAATAGAAAGTAAATGGGCATTTGAGTTATACGGAATACGGGAATAATCAAAGGAGTAGTTTTGATTAACCGTCTTTTTCTTGGACGAGGAGTCGTCGTCGTCCCTTGGTGAAGAAGATGAGGCATCGCTGTTGTAATAGATGATTTTCTTGATGCACCTCTTCTTCTTCCCATCCCTCTTCTTGTGACTCGAGCCTAAGTCAGTGGGCTTGTCGTCTCTTGGCTCGTTGAAGAGGGACTCCTTCTCCTTGTCATTGACCACCATCCCCTTACCCTTAGGATCCATCTCTTCGGGCGGTTAGTCCCTTAGATGAAGAGTACGGCTCTGATACCAATTGAGAGCACCTAGAGGGGGTGAATAGGTGATCCTGTAAAATCAAACACTAAATAGCCACAAACTTGGTTATTAAAGTGTTAGTGTGACCAAGTTGCTCTGGAGCGAGCTCTTGCGAATAAAACAATCATAGAAAAGCAACACAAGAGACATGTAATTTTTATCCCGTGGTTCGGCCAAGTAACACTTGCCTACTTTCACGTTGTGGCATCCCAATGGACGAGGGTTGCACTCAACCCCTTTCAAGTGATCCAATGATCAACTTGAATACCACGGTATTTTCCTTTTGAGATCTTTTCTCGTTTGCGAGAAATCTCCACAAGTTGGAGCCTCTCGCCCTTACAAAGTTATGATCACAAGAAGCACAAGAGTAAGGAAAGGAGAATGACACATGCAAGACTAAAATTGGCAGCACACACACGCACACAAGCCAAGACTTGAGCTCGAAACGTAGCACAATGAGTTCATAACTCAGACGGAGCTCAAATCACTAACACAATCGATCAAATGCGTGGAGGAGTCTGGGAGTCTTAGAATGCTTAGAGAATGCTTGGTGTTGTGCTCCATGCGCCTAGGGGTCCCTTTTATAGCCCCAAGGCAGCTAGGAGCCGTTGGAGATCAATTTGGAAGGCAATTCCTGCCTTCTGTCGAGTGGCGCACCGGACAGTCCGGTGCGCCACCGGACAGGTCCTGTAGCTGTCCGGTGCGTGATCTCTTTCCTTTTCTAGTGAAGCCGACCGTTGGATCTTCAGATCTGTTGGCGCACCGGACACTGTCCGGTGCACCCCGGACAGTCCGATGCAACCACCCGACCGTTGGCTTCACCACGCGTCGCCCGTTGATCGCGCAGGCGACCGTTGGTCGCGGGCAGCTCTGACTCACCGGATAGTCTGGTGAATTTTAGCCGCGGCGCTTTATTCTTTTTCCGTGAGCGACGAGTTCATTGCCGAAGACTAGGGCGCGGGTGCTGATGACGCACCGGACAGTCCGGTGCACCACGGACAGTCCGGTGATTTTTAGCGAAGTAGCCCAGTCGATTCCCGAGAGCAGCCAGTTCACCGCCGAGCTGCTTGGGGCACCAGACACTGTCCGGTGCACCACCAGACAATCCGGTGTGCCAGGTCTGAGCTGGTTTTGGCTGTACACAGCCAACTCTTTTCCAACTTCTTTCTTCTTTTCTTGGCACTGTTTCTAACTCTTAGATAAACATGTTAGTATCCAAAAACAATTTACTAAGTCTAGAAACATACCTTGTTCTTCGATTTGCACTTCTCACTTATTTAGTACATAAGGACTCAATCAATATATGTCGGACATCTAATCACCAAAACACTTATAGAAATGGCCCAAGGACACATTTCCCTTTCAACACTTAGGACACACACTCGCGCGAGGATGTGGTGGAGTGGACCGTGTTGCCGGCGTGGTCGAGGACTAGCGAGACACGCGTCTGGTCGTGGAGGACATGCATGAGGTGCGGTGCTCACGGCAGGTTTGGTGGTTTGGGCCTCAAAACCACCCCGCGCTATAGATGGAGGGTTTTGTTGAGTTTGGGCCTCAAAACTCGGCGAGGCGGTTCCAGAGGAAACCGGTGGCGGCACGTGGCATGATCGCAGAGGATGAGTCAAGATGAAGCAACTCCGTGTGAAGGATGTGGTCGTAGGATCGAAAACCTAGGAGTTGGTCCATTTCGCTCTGGGTGAAATGGATAGGCTATATGTAAATAGGGGTAGTTTAGGAAGTGAAAATAACCCTCTATAAATAGAGAAGAGGGCTGGTTAGTTTAGCATCTCTTGGCTGCCATTTGTTTTTGCTTAGGGTTTTAGTGCTCTCACATTTTCATCCCTAGACTGCTCTAGTTTAGCCAGAGATCCACAGTGATTTTGTAACTGTTGGCTGTGTTTTTGATCTTCAAGTTTAATCTGAGAAAGGATCGCCGGTCCGACCCACAACGTTCTTTGGCCTCAATCTCAGTTTTGCATCCTTGCTAAAATTCTGAAGCCTTGTGTTCTTGGTTTCTCCCTTTTCCTTCTCTTGTGGTTTTGTGAAAAACCTTTGAGTTCTTTTGATATGGGTGGTGTTGGGGATTGGTTTGTGTGGAGATAGACTCTTTGGATCAGTGTGTACGTCCCTGCGATACAGTTCTTGGTCGTGATCCGAGATGAATTCTCTTTGAATTCGTTTTGAGAAAACCCCAACAGAATCCCCATTCTGTTCGTATTTTGAGATCTGCGATTGATTTATAAGTTCGATTGAGCTCAAAATTTATGGAGACCTTGGAAACATATTTCTCCAAATACATGTAAAATTTCATCTCAATCGGAGTTTGTTTGCTTAAGTTTTAAATTCGAGAACAGAATTTCGTGCTGCTGAAATCAGCACTTGTTCGCGACATGGTTTTGAACCGATTCAGACTTTTCGGTGTACGATTTGCGATCCATTTGTTTTACTGGTCTTATGTGAGTATTAGAAATATTTTGTAATCATAAGATCACTGGTTTGCTGATGTGTTTTTGGTTTGAGTGCTTGATTCATCTCAATTAAAGTAAAGTGTTCATTTTCAATGTTTGCAAGCAAAATTTAATTGGCTCTTATTCATCTCCTCTAGTCGACTCACACGGTCCTTCAAAGAATGGATGTATAATGCAAATAAACCAAGCAGAATGAATGCAAGGGCACCCATGCTGCAGATAAGCCGTGGCGATCATTCACTTGTGATCATCAGAGGTGTGGGAAGGGGGGGTCCATTTCGGTGCTCCTCGACACAGTACAGACTAACAAGTGAAGCATTATTGCTATAATACATGGTCCCATGACGACGCTGGACGGATGGATGGATGCAGCGCTGAATGATGAACGACGATCTGGACTGGACATATCTTTTCCTTCCCTTGTCCTGCCCTGCCTCAGTGCGCAAGTAAACGTCTACAGTCCTGCAAGGAAAGCCCTGTCCACCAGGGTCGGACCACTGCACTGCATCACACTGAAACCTACCTCTACCTCTCCCAAGACTGACTGGATGTAGAACAAAGGTTTATTTACTATGAACAAGAACATTTTTTCTCCAACCCTTGCTAAATAACTACCCACTTAATACTACTACTACTACTATGGTACCATAGTACAAACGTGCATATGACCAGTCCACAGTATTATTGCTAACTAAGAACTCATCTCTCACCTTGACAGGTGTGTTTAGTGATCATTTACTATAGCTGACATGCTCTGTAAGCATTCCCTCAGGCAGCTGGTTCTGATATTCACCCGGCAAAAAAAAAAAAAAGCAGTGCACAATACTCACTGAACATGTACACAATTAAATCCCCCCCCCCCCCACCCCCCACCACCACAACCACTTTAGGCCTAGTTTTCTAGTATTGAAGTGATTTGGAGGGATTAGAGGGTGTATAAATCCTCGGTAGATTAAAAACTCCCGCAATACATCTCAATCCACTTCAACCCCTCTTATTACTAGAGTATCCAAACTAGACCTTAGTGTGTAGAGGCCGGGAGAAATCTTAGTACTCTTGTATCATATTGATGTAATTGTCTAAGATTAATAAAGCTTCCTTTATCGAAAAAAAAACAACCGTAAGCATGGAAACCGTTGTTGCGACTCAGCTGAGTTTAATATGAAAGGGACATTACAAATACTTGGTGGGTGCCTAAATTCTGTAAATGAAAATAAAGAAAGGCATCACTGTAGCCCCGCTGTTACCTTTCCAAACGGAAGAACAAGAAAGAAAAAAAGGGATAAAGGATCAAAGTGATAAAGTGGAAGAGTGGGGATATTAAGTTGGTGGCTGTTATTCCCTTGCCAGAGGAGTCCAGCCAAGACTGAAAGCTATATACACAAATATACATGCACTTAGTAACATGGACAGACATTGCTCCCTCCCATGTTACCCCCCAAATCCAACTGTTGCTCCCCCCTTCCTTTGCACATGGCCTCATAACTAACCCCCATCACGCTCTCACTTCTCACCTAGTTAACAACTGAACCCGCAATCGGAGAGATTGCTAAATTTCGTTGTATTCACAATGGGACGGCCAATCTCGCATACTGAACTCAGAACAGTATGTTAGTTGATGGGTGATGGAAATTATGTAAAATACTCACTAATGCTAGGAGTTTCCCATTCTTATGAAGGTGACGGGATTTATCACTTCGCCTTGATGCCCATCTCTGCCATCCGTACCACCCTTCGTTTTCAGGCAAACTTTGGGACGTTGTCATTATGCCACCCATAAGATGCGACAGGTATTTGGGCAAGTGGGCCAGGTGTTCTGTTAGATAACTACAAAAGTACAGGGGAAAGGATCCCAAGGTGATAAAAATATATATATATAACCTCTAGCATGGACAGTAAGAGGGTTTGAGAAACCAAATTCTGCAGGACCGCAAGCCACATGAGTGGAGTAGTCTTTTGAGATATCACTCATATACAGGCAAACTCACCATTCTGGTAGATTCAATAGTGAAAATGCAAATCAAGTTAAATAAAAACAGTCTTTGGAATGGCACGTTCGGTGCAGTGGTGAGGGTTGTCTCATCGAGTCACCAAATCACGGGTACGAATTAGCCTCTTTGCATTTACTTTAAAAAAACTTGCCTCGGTTTATCATTCACTAGAGCTCACTCATGTAGGAGCTTTCGACACTGGATCTGCTCTTTAGTCTTCGATCAAATCTATTAGCCCATAATGGACTCTTGTCACCATGGTCAGGGCCGGGCCGGCATAATTGAAGGTCCTGTACCGATTTTTTTTCTTTTTTTCTTTGTTAAGAATAGATGATACAGGTTAATCTCATTTATTAACAGTGATTGAAATATTAATATAGAAAATGACTTAATAACGGTAACGAATGATCTTAATGTTTGGATGTTATGCCAGTATGTGCTAGCTGCACTTCGCCATATAGCCAAAATGAGTTGCATGAGAGATTGGTACTCGCTTGTTATGACAAACACTATGTTTTATTCTTATCGAGCTGACTTAGCTAGACTTTCTAATCATTACTAAAATTTGTATTGATTAAATTATCACTAACTATTATTTTATGGGCCCTTGGAGGGAGGGGGCCCTGTTCTTGTGCACTGGTGGCACATGCCTCTCGCCCGGGCCTGACCATGGTCTGTTTTTCTTATTCTCAAATATGTAGGGAGCTGAGTATTTTTGTATTAAAGAAGAAACCCACAACGAAAAAGGAACTCCAAACACAGCACAACTGGTGTATGATGGGACGATATGTTTGCCATGTAATTAAGCCCAAGTAAGTATTCAATCAGCATATGCCCATCTAAGAGACTTGACACAGAATAAACTTCGAAAAATCCAATTATCAAAATATGAACTTGGTCCTACGAATCTAACAAAGAAAATTCTAGACATGAATCGTTATGCATCCATAGATTTTGGCAGGAATCAATGCATGCCGAGTCTGGCATCCTTTCTGAAGTATACTGTATACCACCTTCGTTAAGCATTCCAAACCAAGTTGGCGGTCATCAAAATAAAACCACGTTGACATTCCAAGCAACTAGAGAAACAGAAATTTGATGCGGATGCAAGTGTGATCCTGTTCAGCATTTTGCAGAGCCCAATTAACAAGCCTTTCAGGGAAACTGGTGAACTGTTGTTCTCTAGCTCAAGGGAGTATATTGGCTAAGGCTGAGATTCTAATTTTATCCAACAAGAAAGTTCTCTCTATATATACTGGATCAGGGTCCTCATATTGGAATCTGATCTGAAGGCCCAAATAAACCTTCAAGTGGGTCTTATTTACCGGATTTATATCTCCTCATCCGAATCCTCCAAAAGGCTACTCTGTCCCTCCATTTTATAGTGCGAAGGATGGAAGAGGTTACATCAACCTCGAATTCCACTAGCAAAGCTCAATTATCATGTTCTTATCCTATTCTTGGAGTCATACGGGGGGCACGCCTTCAGTCGTAGCGCAGTGGCAGGGATGTCCTTTCTCCAGGTGGACGCCAAACCTTCCGCAGTGGCTAGTATGATATGTCGCATCCATGGGCATTGGGAGTCGTACGGTTTAGTATAGTGTAATTGATAGCCAGCGTAGCCTTTTGTACTTGATTATACTTTTTATGGTATAACGCACGTGTGGCTACAAAATCGATGTATATATGTACCGTATAGTGTTCTCATCATGCTTGTCAAACTTATAATGGCATACATCACACATTTAATGTGTTGTATTTGAGATTTATCTATTAAGCTAATGTAATGGACTTGTCTGTAGGCCTTTTATATGTGGGCCCATCTCAGGGCCATACTGCACCTGGTGGTTCCAACCATGTCCCTCTATTTTGTGACGTGATTACACTTAATCATATTGAGTCCCTTGTCCTCCCGGGGCTTTGGGGCTTGATCGGCCTCACGATGTGAGGCCAGTAACTTTTAGGGACCCTAGGGCCAGTAGAGGGCCTCGAGCATCGAAGTGTCATTAGTGTTCGGGCGACAGGCTGTCTGTCACACTCGGGTTTCAGGGCACCAAGACCCGGGCGCGAACATAATCACCAAATGTGCTAGGACCAAGTCTCACACATATGATCACCATGGTACAGAAACGAATGTTACATCATTTATATATAACGGAGTTCTGTACAAAATAGTTAAATCATTACATCATATGAAGATAACGATCCAGCAACCCAAAGTTGACTGGGAGACGATGGCCTAGACCTCTCACGAACTCATCACAGCATCCTCCCATGCGCCTCATCCTGCGGTACCTGTTCTTGACTTGTGGGAGTGTGAGACAGCAAGGGTGAGCTCACATACGTTCATCACTCAACAAGTTGTGGGGAATAATATGCATGAACACACCAAAGGTGGGAGCTCATGTGAAGTGTAAGGCTTACCAAAGAGGATGGTTAAAGCTGAGCATTGCTTTTAAAGTTGGTCAAAATTTTATTTTCAGTTACTAAGTATAAATAAATATCAACCCAATTAAATAAGAGATCAAGGTTAATAACAACATCCGCGATGCAATGCATATGACAAATTGAGTTTAATTCCATAGGTTAATCATGTGAGGGTCCGAGCTGCTCATGACCGTGAGCACGGCTGATATACTAGTTTTACACTCTGCAGAGGTTACACATCTTTACCCACAAGTCGTGTTACCCATCTGCCAAGGGGTCATGAATCCCATACACCTCTACCGAGGAGACGAGGCAGGGTGACTACGAGACCTTTACAAAGTTTCACTAGCTTCAGAAAACCCGCTACAGTTTCTAGGAAACTCCAATGTAGGGATCCCTCGCCTGACCGCCATCGCAGCAAAATCAACCCAAGGACCTCCCTACACTGACCACTCCCCTACTGCCCTTGCCTCTTTCGGGTAAGATAGTCCTCCACTAGCTTTCCTAATTAGTCAGCCAAGGGCGTCCCATACCACCCTTGTGGTAGCACTGTTTTCCCTGGTGGTCGCTCCATGTTCCAATTAACAATATGATCTTATCATGAACAATAAATAAATAACAACATAATTGGAACATGATCGTAATGAAACATTAGTTTCCCAAAACTAAGTAGAGCAATAGCAAAGCTACCCGGTAATTCATCTGCTTGCAAGGTGAGGAATAAACAATGCTAGAGAAACCTATTAGGTCCCATAAAATTAATCTGAGCATGTCATAGTGATTAATAGTGAACATTATTAGGTAAAAAGGAGTGATCAAGGGCACAACTTGCCTGGGACTTGAGATTCCAGGTACCAGGATGATCTTCAGATTCTCGGGACCTCACAGCTATTGGTAGCAATACAAATAAACATGGTATAGGAAAAATTAACATCACACCAAACATAAGCACAAACTGTATAATAATATTCTACGTGATGCTACAAGATCGTAGGTTCGAGAACGACTAAAATCGGAGTTATGGTTATAAAGATATGATTTTCTGAAGTTTTAGGTGATTAAATGATAATCTCTACTAACTATTAAGAGGATAGTGTAGACCACATTCGTGCCTCCGCCTCCGCCTCCCCCCCACGCCATGCCCCCGCCTACACCTGCGCCTGTCCCCGCGAATGTCGCCCCTGCACCCACCCCCGACGCCCGCCCATCGCGCACGCCTGCTACATAGCCATGAGAGTGAGGGAGGCGTAGGGACCAGGGAGCGGTGGCAGCGTGAGAGATTGACGGTCACGACGGCAGGGCAGGGACCAACATCGTCTTCAAGCCCTCGCTCGCCTTCCTCCACCTCCTCTTCAGCGACGACCACCACCTCGCCACCATTGCCGTTGTAGGAAGCGAAGGTGGATCCAGCGCCCTCTACCCCCTGCCCCTGCGATGCAAATCTCCGCCGCCCCCATCCCCTTCTTTGCTGCATCTCCACAATGGCATCGGGCTCCTCTCGTCCCCAAATTGACCAGGTAAAACCCTAACTCATGCCCCAAACCCGCCCCCGACATCCTCGCACACGACGTAGGCCTACCGCCGCAACCTCGCCAAGTTTGGCACCGGCCTGCGCCGCGAGACCGAGGTGCTCCGCGAGGCCGTCGCCCGGGCCACGCGGGACCTGCCGTCCTCCGTGCACGCGCTAGATAGACTCGTGCAACTCCGTCCCCGCCGCAGATCTCGCCATGCTGGAGCGCACCTCGGGCTGCAGCTCCGTGCCCCCGCTCCGCCTCTGTCTCCCTCCCACGTCTCCCGTTGTGCCCCTGTCCTCGATGCCTTTCCCCCGTATGCCTGAGATGTCGTGCGTGATGCCTGTCTGAGATGATGCCCTCCGGCCTGCTCGCTACTCCTGCCGCCCACACCCGCTACTCCCACCCTCTCATCGCATTCTCCACTATTTGGTTTTCGCATCGCCTTCCAAATCCAAAAGACCCAAGCCCTAGCTGTAGCCGCCCCTAAGATCATCGAGATGTCTCAGCGTGGTGAGACGGGTAGTGGAGACCGGCGGCCGCATCGACGTGGTCCGCGCGATCAAGGGGGTACATCGATGCCATTGCCGACATCCTCCACGACCACATGGTGAGATTGCTCCCCTCCCCTTTTCTAGAACTCCCACTAGGCGTCCCCTTCTGCTTGCCCAAATCCGAACACAGGGCAGGTCTGGGGCACGAATTGAACATGGTTCTATTTTAGCTTGGAAGTCTGCCAGTCGACGACGACACGCGATACGCTTCAATCGACTTCACCAACCACTGCACGCCGCAGGGGGAGGAGAGATGAAGTGGGGACTGGCAGCCGTCATGGCTTCCACGACGACTGTTGCGCATTTAGACCGTTTTAATCATTGTGTGCTACTGTTTTGTATTTTTTAGGAAGCAGTATCCACATTGTTTTATTTTCCACTTGTGTCATGCAATGCTATTAATTTGAGTTTTCAGGATATATAATTCTTGTGTTCAAACTAATTTGTGGCACATGTATCTGTTTGGTGCAGTGATTTCTCGGGGGATAAATGCAGAAGTGAGGAAACTGCAGGATACAAGGATTTACAGTTGCAATTGCCTTCTAAATCAGATTTACAGCCACCAGCTACATCGATGGCTGTCATGCCCTCTAGAGAGACAGTAAGGTGCATCACCTTCCATGATATAATTGAATGAGTGCTACTTGCAGCTGTCATATCTTATTATTATGTTTCATACGTGTAGGACAATATTGCAGAACACGGACACAATGCAGCCAAGCATGTAGTGTTGGGGACTTGTTCTCAAATGCTATGAATCAAGAACAAGGCAACAAGAAAGAAGTTAGTGGTAAATACCCTTCGTCCTCCAAAGCGTTATTTCCCTTAGGATATAACAGCCTTCGGACGAAGGTCATGAAGGACATACCTTTATCATTACAGCTTATATTGATAAAAGGAGAAGCATGTGAAACATGAGAGAATAACATGGATAATTACATAACATTATTTCATGTCCTTCTTGTATAATCATGGAAGAATAAAAGCAATATTGAATTGCATTTGTACCTTCGGCTTGATAGAAGGCAAAAACACAAGCGTGACGCACGAGTGGGTACAAATCCGCGCCCCTAGTACGGGGGTATTGTTCATCTATTTATAGACACAGGACACAGCCTGTGAAGAATTACAATCATGCCCCTCATAAAAGTTTACAACATCGACTCAGACCTTTATGGACTAAAGGGTCATTCTATCTTTAAGTCGGTTTGTAATACCGAAGCTTCATGAAGAGGGACCTTCGGTCGTCTTCTGCGGACAGCTTCAGCCGAATCTGCTTCTTCCTTACAAGACCTTCGGCGCGACGAAGCATAGCCCCAACAGTAGCCCCTTTCGCGGCGCTAGATCGTTTTTCGTAACGAGCTTGATCCGTGAAAAAAGTCTCTTAAGCTTCGGGAAGCCGAAGGTCCAAAAAAACACCTTCCCTGAGCTCGTTGTCGAAAAATGATTCAGTTTTCGAGCGCGTAGCAGTCCCTCCTTGCAGAGTTACTGTTTGGTCTCTGTGGTCCACCGTGCAGCGAGTGTAAGCGGCTGTCCGCGTGGTGTAAAAATCCTGGCGTTTCGCCTTCTTACCTGCAGCACTATATAAACAGACAAGTAGGTGTGAAGTTACCACAGCATTCATTGCTATTTGCACTGTTTTGCTGCCAAAATTTTTAGCCATAGCCGAAGCTTGACTCTCGGAATAAAACGAAGCTCCAGCTTGAAGCCCACTTCGTCAGAAGAAAAAACTTCGGAAGAAAAAGTTTTTAGTTCCCGCAAATTCAGAATTAAATGGCCAGAGTGCGCTCTACTGCTAGGGTTGAGCGTGAAGGAGGCGAAGCTGAAGGCTCGGAGACTATTCCCATCTCCGAAGCAATGCAACGATCCGGACTGATAACTTCGGAAGAAATCCCCACCGTTGAAGCAGAACAAGCAACTGCCGAAGCAGAAGAAGAGAACATTGAAGAAACTGATCCCGAAGATGATTATCGTATTGCCATGCCAAGTAAGCCCAGCCACTTGGACTTCGGAAAGTCGACCGTTTCGAAGGCTGATCTCTCCAAGATGGTAAAGTCAGGTTATTTCAGTGAGAGTCAGAAGAAGCTACTTCGCTTCGGGGGGGAAGAAACTACCCCGAAGCCAGAGAAGGATGAAATAGTCATTTTTAAGAGCTTTCTAAAGGCTGGGTTGAGATTCCCCCTTCATAGGATTATTGCAGATGTGTTGAAGAGGTTTGGTATCTACTTTCATCAGTTGACTCCTAACGCTATCGTTAGACTTAGTGTTTATATCTGGGCCCTCCGAAGTCAGGCGGTGGAGCCGTTTGCCGACAGCTTTTGTCGAGTTCATGAGCTGCATTACCAAACGAAGGCTAGAAAAGATGGATTGCATGATAACTTTGGTTGCTACAATTTTGCCTATCGGAAAACCACAAAGTTTCCTGTAATCAGCTACCGAAGCAAATGGCCGGCAGGCTGGAAATCAGAATGGTTTTATGTGAGAGTTGACGAAGACAAAGAAAAGCTGGTACAAAGCCCTCTTGAATTGATCTTCGGAGAAACAAGACCACGATGCCAAATGTCATTAGAAGGTTCCACTTGGGCTGCACTGGCTGAGTTTAAAATTATTTCAGAGCATATCAGCACTAGGGACCTGGTTCAAGAGTTCTTGGCCTTCAGGGTTTTCCCTACTTTGAAAGAATGGGAGATGCCGAAGCTAGAGGTGGAGAAGAAAGAAGGGGAACTTGTGCGGTTACCTTACTATTACAAGTTTAAGAAATACTTTAAAAAACCTTGCCAAGAGTGGCTGGACATAGTTGAAATAATGTGCAATGAAATACTCGGTAATTACTCCAAAAAAGAAGATCAGTTGATGACCGCGGCCTTCGGTACCCGTCCGAAGCGAAGACTGAATCGAGTGCTGGACGCCTTGGGTTTTGAATACCCTGATTACGAAAATCTGAATAAAGGTGCCGAAGGTCGGAAAAGGAAAAGGGGAGCCGAAGTTTTAAATGAAGATGAGGAAGAACCACCAAAAAAGAAGAAAATTCCGAAGAAGAAGAAAATATCATCTCCGAAGCAAAAAGTATCTGACGAAGAGGAGACTCCCACATCACGCTCTGCCACTGACGTGGAAGAGATTTTAAAGGTAATGACTGAATCCCTGCCTGCGAAGCTAAGTCCATTGGGGCCTCAACTGACAAAGTTTTTTCAGAAGGAAAAGGAGCCCGAAAAAACGAAGAAAACAACTAAAACAAAGAGACAAAGAATCATCGCAGTGACAGAAGTCATTGACAAGACACCACCGAGAGCTTCAGCTCAAAAGACACCAGCGGCTGAAGAAATAACAAATATTGAAATGACACCTTCAGAAGCCGCGGCTACCGAAGCTACCTCAACTGAAGGTTTGAACTTGGAAAGCACAATTGAACATATCGACAAAATACTGCAAGACATGGCCACAGAAGAAGCTGCTGCTACCGCCGAAGAGGCCATGGCCGCAGTGCCTGGGAAAGAAAAGGAAATTGCTGACGAAGCTTCAGAGGACGAAGCCTTCATGTTCCAAAATTTGGTTGGAGAAGGTTTGTCAAAAACCGAAATAAAAGAGCTCAAAGAGTATGCCAAATTCTGCGGATATAAACCAGGAGCACTCCTCTTCGGGGGTATCGACGATGAAAAATTAGACTGCATCCGGGATCAAACTGGAGCTAAGGTCATCGGTACTCTATCAAAGAGTATCGGTTTTCCGAAGCTGGAAATGGACATTAGCCGCTACCGACGACAACATATCGTTGGTAGCTTATTTTATTCCAATTTCAAGGTGAGCTACTATTCCCTTGACTTTTATTGTTTTCAATAATGTAGACCCGTCGTAACGAAGGTTGTTTATGTGCAGAGTATGCTGCTGAGCAAGGCTTTGAAAATGCAGCAAGATCTGGAAGACAAAAAGCACGAGGTTATAATTGAAAATTTGGAGAGCAAAATAAAAGAACAATTAGCTACTATTGAAAAGAAGAACTTTGAACTTCAGACAACTGAAGGCTTATTGGCAGAAGCCGAAGCTAAAATAACGGAATTGAATACGAAGCTTCTCTGCCAATCTGAACAGTTTGATCAAGAAAAACAAGAACTCAATGTGAAACTTGAAGCCGAAGTCCAAGAAAATTCAGTTTTGAAAAAATCATTGGCAAGCCTTCAAGATAAATGTTTGGAATTTAGCAACAAATGTATTCAACGACTGAGAAAAATCTTCCACTCAGTTGGAGCTAGCAGTGAGAAATTCACCCCGTCAGCTGAAGATTTACCAAAGACCTTCGAACATATTGAAGGTGAAATTGACGAGCTTGACGAAGTTATAGCCGGGCACGGTGACTTCTGTGCCTGGGTAGCTTCTCGGGGCACTGCTGCTGCTTTCCTAAAAGCTGGCTGTGATCATGGAAAAGTTGTCAATAGGCCCAATTTCACTCTATCGCCAACAATTTTAGATGATATTCCTGACCTCGCCCGAAGTATTTCTAACAGATTTGTAAAGATGATATGGACAAAAGGCGGGCGAGAAAAGGCTGGAGACGAAGCTCGAAGTCATCTTGAACCAGTAAGAAATCATACCTTGTGCTTACCTCTTCCTTCGAGTTTAATTTCGACTTACAACAACTTAATTCATGTAGGATGACGAAGCCGAAGTCGATGATTAAAAGAGTGACTCCGAAGCTGATATCCCTTGAAGATTAAGTAGAAGTAGACTGTAGACAGGCTCAGGAAACTTTTGAGATAACTTGTGTAAATGTAACTAAACTTGTCTTTAATGAGTTCTGTTCATACCTTGTATTATGCTCTTAGCCTTCTATTAATGTACGTGAAGTGCTTTGTTGTGGACGAAATTATCTTTTTTGAGCCGAAGGCGAAAAAACACCTTCCCTTCTTTTCGTACACAGTGAAGCATAAAAACAACATTTCCCTTTCTTCCGAAGCTCTCCTTTTTGTACGCGAAGAAGCTTTTCTCTTATACCGAAGCAACCACTTATGCCATGATAATGATTATCCTACATATGCCTGGATGAATGTTTATGAATGCAAATGCTATGATGTAATGTGATGTGCGAATGAATGTCCAAACAGATATCCGAAGCCATACCCTCAGCCATTATTTCCTTAGAAACAATCAGACATCAGCGTTGACTTTTCGCTGTAAGCTCTGCATTCCCTTAGGAACGACTTTGGAGCTTCTTCGCCTTTTACTTTCGGCGGAATCAGCGTTGACTTTTCGCTGTAAGCTCTGCATTCCCTTAGGAACGACTTTGGAGCTTCTTCGCCTTTTACTTTCGGCGGAATCAGCGTTGACTTTTCGCTGTAAGCTCTGCATTCCCTTAGGAACGACTTTGGAGCTTCTTCGCCTTTTACTTTTTGGCACTCGATGGTGCGTTCTCAGCTTTTACATTTACATTTCTTGGGGGATTTTGCTCTTATAGAACTAAAAAAAAGGAAATTACATATGATGGCCCCATTAAAAACCTTTCTCCCCCTTTAGAAAGGAAAAGGGTGCCATGAAAAAGAAAAGACATAAAAAGTTACATCAAGTTACACATAATATCGCCGAAGCTCATCCGCATTCCAGGATCTGGGAATGTCGTTGCCGTCCATATCCTTCAGTCTGTATGAACCGGGTCTTGACGAAGATACTACCAAAAAAGGTCCCTCCCATTTCAATTGCAACTTGCCCACTGTATCTGGGTTGGCGACTCTCCGAAGCACCAAATGTCCTGGCTCAATATGCTTCAGCCGAACCTTTCTATCGCGCCACTTGATTGTTTCGGCTTGATATTTATTGATGTTCTCCACGGCTTGAAGTCTGATCCCTTCTATAGCATCTTTTTCAACAGAATGATCAGCTTCAGGATCTGACTCTGCCGAAGCTAGTACTCTTATTGATCCAGTTTTAGCTTCCTCCGGAGTTATTGCTTCGTCACCAAACAATAATTTGAATGGGGTAAAGCCTGTTGACCTTGATGTTGTCGTATTGTGGCTCCATACTACTTTGATTAATTGATCTGGCCACTTTCCCCTGGGTTGGTTGAAAATTAACTTCATTATTCCTGTCATTATGATGTCATTGGCTCTTTCAACGAGTCCATTTGACTCCGGATGCCTGACTGATGCAAAATGGATCTTCGTGCCGATTTGATCACAGAATTCTCTGAAAGCTTCGGAGTCGAACTGTGTTCCATTATCTACAGTGATGGCCTTTGGTACTCCAAAGCGACAAACAATATTCTGCCAGAAAAACTTTTGAATGGTGGCCGAAGTTATTATGGCTAAAGGCTTTGCCTCAATCCATTTAGAAAAATATTCCACAGCCACTACAACATATCTTAAGTTTCCTTGGGCCGGTGGTAACGGACCTAACAAGTCAAGACCCCACCTTTGCAATGGCCAGATGGGTTGTATCAGCTGAGATAGAGACGAAGGTTGTTTTTGATCTCTTGCACATTTCTGACAACCTTCGCACTTTTGAACTAATTCCGCTGCATCCGAAGCTGCCTTCGGCCAATAAAACCCTTGACGAAAAACTTTTCCAAGTAACGGCCTAGATCCAATGTGAGATCCACACAAGCCTGCATGTATTTCTTTCATCAACTCTATGCCTTCGGCTCTGGATAAACACTTGAGTAGTGGAGCACAAACTCCATGCTTGTACAACTCCCCTTCTATCATGACATATGGACGAGCTCTTGCCTCTATCCTCCTGTTATAAGCTTCGTCATCTGAAAGGAATTTACCCTGAAGGTAAGAGATGATCTCAGTTCTCCAATCTTCGCTATAAACAGGAGATATATTGAGGACTGCTCTTTCAAGGAGTTCCACTGAGGGTGCCTTTATTGTTTCGAAGAACACATCCGAAGGTAAAGGCAGCCTCTGTGCTGCTGACTTAGCTAGCAAATCAGCATGCTCATTTTGTCCTCGAGGGATATTTTTGACGGAAAATCCTTCGAAGGAAGCTTCAATTCTTCGGACCGTGTCTAGATATTTTTCAAGCTTCGGATCTTTAGCCTTGCAACTCTTGTCGATATGACCCGAAACAACCTGGGAATCAGTTTTAAGGATGGCCCTTCTGATTCCCATTGCTTTTAATTTCCGAAGGCCCAAAAGCAGG
Organism: Zea luxurians; assembly: GCA_029449295.1. Classification (NCBI taxonomy): domain Eukaryota; kingdom Viridiplantae; phylum Streptophyta; class Magnoliopsida; order Poales; family Poaceae; genus Zea; species Zea luxurians. The sequence continues at coordinate 151,590,977 of JAOPSE010000007.1, forward strand.
GCTTCGTACTCAGTAATATTGTTTGTACAGCTAAAATCGAGTCTTGCCGCATAACAAGTTTTAACTTTAGATGGTGAGACCAACACAGCGGCTGCTCCTGCTCCGAAGGTTCCCCAAGACCCATCGCAAAACACTGTCCACACTTCGGCATCTTTATTTGTTTCTTCATCCTGAGCCCCTGGCGTCCAATCGGCAATGAAATATGCCAACGCTTGAGACTGGATCGTGGATCTATGCACATAATCAATGCAAAATTCATTGAGCTCTGCAGCCCATTTTCCAATCCGTCCAGTAGCTTCTCTATTTCTCATAATATCCTTCAACGGCTGCGAAGAAGGAACAATAATATTGTATGCTTGAAAATAATGCCGAAGCTTCCTGGAAGCCATCAAAACAGCATATAGTACCTTCTCCAATTCTGTATAGTTTTTCTTTGATACACTAAGAACTTCAGATACAAAATACACTGGAACCTGCTTCTTGACTTGGCCATCAAGCTTCTCTTGGACAAGTGATGCACTTACCGCTGAGTGCGAAGCTGCCACGTATAACAACAAAGGAGCCCCTGGCGCTGGTGGAGTTAATGTTGTTAAATCTATCAAATATTGCTTCAGCTCTTCAAAGGCTCTTTGTTGGCTTGGTCCCCATTGAAAGACTTCGGCTGATTTCAGCACTTCGAAGAATGGTAAATTTCTTTCTGCTGATCTGGATATGAATCTATTGAGAGATGCCAGCCTCCCTGTCAATCTTTGGGCCCCCTTTCTCGTAGTTGGTGGCTCCATTCGAAGTATAGCTTCAATTTTACTTGGATTAGCTTCAATTCCCTTTGTTGAAACCAAGCATCCAAGAAATTTCCCCTTCTTTACTCTGAAGACACATTTTTCTGGATTCAGCTTTAAGCCAGCTCGTCTGAAACTGGCGAAGGTCTCCTGCAAATCAGCAATATGATTTTCCTGTTTCGTGCTTTTTACAATGATGTCATCAACATAAGTTAGCACATTTCTGCCTATCTGAGACTGGAGAACCTTCGCAGTCATTCTGCTGAAACTACCTCCAGCGTTTTTGAGCCCCTCAGGCATCCGTAGATAGCAATATGTGCCACTTGGGGTTATGAAACTGGTCTTCGGCTCATCTTCCTTCTTCATCCAGATTTGGTGATAGCCTGAGTAACAGTCTAGCAGACTCATGAGCTCTGAAGAAGCTGCTGCATCAACTAGAGAGTCTATCCTTGGCAATGGGAATTCATCCTTCGGACAAGCCTTGTTGAGATCTGTAAAATCGATACACATTCGCCACTTGCCATTGGCCTTTTTTACCATAACAGTGTTAGCCAGCCATTCTGGGTACTTTACTTCTCTGATAACTCCTGCACTGAGGAGTCTTTTTACTTCATTACGAGCACCTTCGGCCTTATCATCAGACATTTTCCGAAGCCTCTGCTTTCTGGGTCTGAAGGATGGGTCAACATTAAGTGAGTGTTCAATAACATCCCTATTTACTCCGCAGAGGTCATTGGCTGACCATGCGAAAACATTTTTGTTGTTGAACAAAAACCTTATCAAGGTTTTCTCCTGCTCTTCGGATAATTGAGAGCCCAACAGCACCTTCTGGTCTGCTATGTCCTCACATAAGAGCATGGGCTTCGGCTGATCTGCTGAAGCTGCTTTCTCCCTTCTGAATTTGTACTGTTCACAAGCTTCAGCTCCATCTATGTTATGGATTGCTTTCGAGTCAGTCCAGTTTCCTTCGGCCCTTCTGGCAGCTTCCTGACTTCCATGAATAGCAATGGGTCCTTGATCCGAAGGTATCTTCATACAAAGATAGGCAGGATGAAGAATTGCTTCGAAAGCATTGAGGGTGCCACGACCAATAATTGCATTGTAAGGGTATTCCATGTCAACAATGTCAAACACAACTTGCTCAGTTCTGGTGTTATTGATGAACCCGAAGGTCACTGACATGGTGATCTTGCCCAGCGCTACAATCTGTCTTCCTCCGAAGCCACAGAGAGGGTGCGTAGCATCATGAATCTTGTCTTCTGGCTCTTGCATTTGCCTGAAGGCCTTAGCAAATATGATATCAGCTGCACTGCCTGTATCAACCAAGACATTATGGACCAGAAATCCTTTTATAACACAAGAGATAACCATGGCATCGTTGTGTGGGTAATCTTTGAGTTGAAGGTCCTCTTGGGAGAAGGTAATAGGAATGTGAGACCATCTCGACTTAATGAAGGGTCCTTGCACCCCAACATGCTGTACCCTTCTCTGTGCTTCCTTCTTCTGCTTCTTGTTGGCTGGCTCTGAACATGAACCGCCTGTTATCGGGAGTAGCAGCTTCGGAGCCGAAGCAGCTCCAGCTTGATTGTTGAACGAAGCCATCAGCTCAAAAAAGTGGAAGTAAGTTCACCAGAGGTGGGCGCCAATGTTGGGGACTTGTTCTCAAATGCTATGAATTAAGAACAAGGCAACAAGAAAGAAGTTAGTGGTAAATACCCTTCGTCCTCCAAAGCGTTATTTCCCTTAGGATATAACAGCCTTCGGACGAAGGTCATGAAGGACATACCTTTATCATTACAGCTTATATTGATAAAAGGAGAAGCATGTGAAACATGAGAGAATAACATGGATAATTACATAACATTATTTCATGTCCTTCTTGTATAATCATGGAAGAATAAAAGCAATATTGAATTGCATTTGTACCTTCGGCTTGATAGAAGGCAAAAACACAAGCGTGACGCACGAGTGGGTACAAATCCGCGCCCCTAGTACGGGGGTACTGTTCATCTATTTATAGACACAGGACACAGCCTGTGAAGAATTACAATCATGCCCCTCATAAAAGTTTACAACATCGACTCAGACCTTTATGGACTAAAGGGTCATTCTATCTTTAAGTCGGTTTGTAATACCGAAGCTTCATGAAGAGGGACCTTCGGTCGTCTTCTGCGGACAGCTTCAGCCGAATCTGCTTCTTCCTTACAAGACCTTCGGCGCGACGAAGCATAGCCCCAACATGTAGCCTCATTAATCAGTGTAGATACGCCTAAATTTGGCCCTGACATACAACAACGCACGACCAAGAAAAGGTTAGTATAGCTTATCAAATCAGCCTTAAGTTTTATATGGAGCCCTTTCTCTGCTTCTAGGAATTGGTATTTTTAGTGGTTTTGAGTCCAACCTTAAAGTAATTGTGTCTTCAAAATATCAATCTAGCATTTTGTGAAAGGACTCACTCTGTTCATAATGGATAAAGGGTCCTTAATTAGTACAACAAGAATTATGATGGTAGATAATAGTTTCATCATTTCTGGTGAACTTTGAATGGTAGTCCATCCAAAATTTCCCCTTTTTTGTTGTAGATCCTAATCTTTTGTAGTCATGATGGTAGAAAATAGTTTCTTTTATTTTTTATAATTTATGGTGAACTTTGAATGGTGGTTTATCCATTTTTTCCCTCTTTTGTTGCAGATCCTAATTAATGTGTAGATTTCTCCATGAATTCCAGATAGTTTCCTAAGTACTTTAGTCAGATTTCTTAACTATTGAGTACTGTAAATATTCTGAAACTGACCATACATTTTCCTTTTAAACGCTGCTACAACATATCAATTAGACCCAAAATCGGCACGTATAACTTCAAGCAATTTTTTTAGTATGCTCACGTAGAATCCTTTTGAGATCTAGGATCCTTTGTTATTATCTCTAAATTCTTCACACACATGCACACGTAGGTAATAAAGTCACACAAACCATTTTAACGCTGATAATTTAGACATGCCATTGTTGGGTATGAATGTAGGATGATATAGATGCTAGCATATCATGCAAGCTAAGATGAAATTGGCACAAGATATTATCCCAACAATTACAATTATTTTGCTGTAACCAGATTGTAAGCGGGCATGCCACAACAACCCAAAATCATTCCCGGCTCTCTCCATACATCTACTACTGCCAGGTACGTCGAATATCATTTAACAACTGCCAGGTACTCCCATAATCTACACATATGTGTTGTAATGTGTACAATTATATATATACTCAGATTTGTTACGACTATAATATTGAATGTTGTTTGTCATCATATTGAATGCTGATAGACCTAGAGAGGCAATGAACAATTTGTTAAAACTGTAATTTTCCCATGTGAAATTGATATACAAACTAATGTTCAATATGATGATAAAAAGTTAAGTTATCTGGATGATAGGTGTACAGTTATAGCAACAAAGTAATATTGCAATTGTATCACGAATAGTCTTCAAGCTTGAATCTAATTTAAGTAGCATGGTGGACTAACAGAATGTATGGATTCAAGCTTGAACAATCATGTGTCAAGGGTTTTTCCTTGTGTTAAACACTTCGACATGTAGCTTAGTCTGTTGGACTAACAGAATGTATGGATTCATGGCACAGCCTCGCTTACTGCTTTATTATGCCTGACTATATCCTAGAATGCCATCAAACTGATCCTTAGAAATTGTCAAGGGAAATGAAACCCTGTAACGATGAAGATGTACTTTTAATAGTTCAGAATGATAATGATCTGTTGTTACTTATCCTGTAAACCTTCCTTGCATAACAACAAATTAGTACTACAGACATCTTTATCATTTTGTTTTGCTGCAAAGCAATCATTATGAAGTTACTATAATGTGCTTCCATCCACAGGTTTTATATTGAAACGGGACTCTTAACTCGTTATTTCAAAAGTGCTCATAGAAGGCTAATTGCATTAGGCTCATTTTTCCCAGGTAAACCTCAAATACACTCTAAGCTGCGGACTACTATTTTACTTCATTATTTGTTTCTTGACTTCTGATTTCTCATGCAAATGGCATGCTTTCAAAAATTATTCACAGTTTATAAACTTAGTAATTGACACATAAAACTAGGCTTTATTTTGATTTACTTATTTTGGGCTGATCAAATCTCTACTAACTATTAAGGGGATACTGTAGACTGCCCCTGCCTCGAGCAGCCCGCACGCCCGCCGCGAATCCCGCCGCACGACCGCCCGCCCGCCACGAATCCTCTCCCGCAACCCACAACGCCCTTGGCAAATCCCCCCGCGTGAACCGGCCGCACGACCGCCAGCAGCCGCCTCTGCCTCGAGCAACCCGCACGCCCGCCGCGAATCCCGTGGCACGACCGCTCCATAGCAGGCATTATAGACTAGAGATGAGCTTTGGAGATAACTAACTGAAACGATATTCACTACAATATTGAATGTAGGCATAAGATCTGAAATTACATGAACGATGAATAGGAACAGTGTGGTAATAGAGTTCTCGATGAACTTATATGATGCTTAGCTGAATCACTATTGCAGGCTTTGTCCCAATTAGTTTATATGTGTCAATCTGTTTATGCAGTACCTGCGTGACTATCCAACATTTGCCGCTATGGCTCGCTACTGGACAGAGGCCTTTGCTAAGAGTGCATCAACGGGCATGGAAGAGAAGGTATGGCGTGCACTGTTCATCATCCCATTATGATACATTACATGCTTGCCAGCGGCGGTCACCACCCTCTCTTTGCACTTGTTATCTGCAGGTGCAGAAGCTGGTTGAGATGGGCTTCCCAGAGGATCAGGTGAGAAGTGCCCTGAAGAGCGTGGATGGCGACGAGAACATGGCTCTCAAAAAGCTCTACTCTAGCTCTGGGTGAACCATTCTCATGGGGCCAATACATGAACAGCTGTACATTTCACAATGCCTGTTAATGCTCCTGCTCAGCCATTTCATATAGGGGCCCATGCCATGGCCCATGGAACTGGAGTGAGACTCTCCTAGGACAACATGAGAGTTCGTTCGTTTCTTTAAACTCTTTTGTTATTGTGTCTGGTAGGCTGAATCGACTCTTTGCCCATGGAACCCTGGTAATATCTGATGCAAAGGAAACATGAGGTTGACATAAACCCCCCTGCAGATGCAACCTATGTGTCAATGCCATGCTTCGCTTCCTTTGTTTTTTTCTTGTTTAGATTGCGTGATAAATTACTTCCCTGCGTTATCATGGAAGTAGGATTAGTTGCCAATGACTGATCCGAGACTAAGTTCAGCATCCGAGGAGCATCATGGGGTTGTCGTATTGTTGTAGCGCTTTCTAACTTACTCATAATAACAAATTTATATATCATTTACATTGATGACTTGAATGAAATGCTTCTACATGAACTGTCAAGTGCAGTTTTGTCTCCTACATACATCTACACAATACAACAAAACACTACTTGTAATTTTCCCTACATTTTTGCGATTTCATATTTGTGCGAAGCAACAAAAGATGCATTTTGTGTAGCACACTTTACATTTGTATATATTCCGGGCGAAAAGCAAAAGATTATGAGAAAATTGTGATATAATTCCCTCTGAACCCTAAATGATGACTACTTGCTGAGGCCCTGGGATAGGTTTGAGCCAAGTTAATTTACCTAAGCAACAGAGCAGCGTTTTTTTTGTGTTCAACTCCTTAAAGCAAAAACAACAACCGACTCAACTCATCCACGCACACACACTTCCGATCATGCCATCCCATGACCTATGAGTGATTTGCGAATCAAACTAACACACTGCATGAACACCATAATTAAATCCCTGTAGATGGCATCCCTGATTGACATCCTATCAAACATAGCATGTACTGACACCAGGTCCCAACCCTTGTGAATGTTTCTTCTTTTACTAGGTATATACCCGTGCGTTGCTACGGAATTAATATGATAAAATGCATCATGGGTGTGTGCATGGTAGGGCGACCATGCGGTTGCTATGGCTGAGACATGGGGCAGCAGCTGCTGCGCTCTTGGGAGAGCAACTCGTCTACCACGCCGTACAGCATACCATTGGTTGCGGGGCCGCCATGCCCCCAGTGGCACTGCCCGGCAAGGAGGCTGGGTATTTGGGAGAGTATCGACGAAGCATCATGGCTCCTGACGAAGCAGGGGCTGCGACCAGCGCGTTGGGCGTTGCTGGGGGGCCACCTGATGCTGGCGGCGGCTGCTGCCTGGGGGCAGCGGTAGAGCTCATGATCGCCGATACCTTTGATACCAGATTGGTAGGAGCTGTGTTCCCTATGCTGATGATATGTTTCCGTTGCAACACACGGGCACCCACCTAGTAATATATTATGTGCTATAAATCATGTGAGAAACATATAAAAATAACTGATTCAACTTTAGGCTAAGTTATAACATAATCCTTTTCCAGTAAAATTATAGATACTCCGAATTGAAATACTATATTAACATGTTAATCCAATAAACGTAGGGTGAACAAATTAGTTAACCATTTTTGAGAACATGTTATTGAAAGGGAAATAGGGTCAAACTTTTTTCCTAAATGATTTTGGTGGTTGAATGCCCAACACAAATAATTGGACTAGCTAGTTTGCTCTAGATTATGTATTCTACAGGTGCATAAAAGTTCAACACAAACCAATAAAAGATCAAAGTTAGGGTTCAAAAGAAAGGAGCAAAAGAAACCGAAGTGTGCCCTGGTCTGGCGCACTGGACTGTCCGGTGTGCCACCGAACAGTGTCCGGTGCACCAGGGACCGTACAGTCTGAACTCCTCAGCTTCAAGTTTCTCTAGGCGCACTCCACTATAATTCATCGGACTGTCCAGTGTGCCACCGAACTGTCCGGTGCGCCAAGCAGAGCAATGGCTACCAGCGCAACGGTCGACTGCATAGTGCCTTGACAGAGCTATAGTTCGCGACAGAAGTTAGAGCAGGCACCAGAGACACACCGGACAGTGCACAGTACCTGTCCGATGCGGCACCGGACTGTCTGGTGCCCCAAGAAGTCAGAGCTCCAATGGTCGAAACCGTCAGAACCCTAACGGTTGGGTGACGTGGCTGGCGCACCGAGCAGTGTCCGGTGGCGCACCGGACTGTCCGGTGCGCCCATCGACAGCAGCCTTCCCCAACGATTGAATTGGTGGTTGGGGCTATAAATACCCCCCAACCACCACCACTCCAAGTATCCAAGATTTTCAGACATTGCATTCAATACAAGAGCTCTAGACTTCACTCCAAGACACAAAACAAAAGATCAAATCCTCTCCAAGTCCCAAACTCATTCCAAAGACTTAGTGGCTTGTGAGAGAGAGTCATTTGTGTTTATTTGAGTTCTTGTTCTTGGATCGCTTTCTTCTTCCTCTTTCTTGTTCTCAAAGCACTTGTAATCAAAGCAAGAGACACCAATTGTGTGGTGGTCCTTGTAGGGGTCTAAGTGACCCGTTTGATTAAGGAGAAAGCTCACTCGGTCTAGGTGACCGTTTGAGAGAGGGAAAGGGTTGAAAGAGACCTGGTCTTTGTGACCACCTCAACGGGGAGTAGGTTTGCAAGAACTGAACCTCGGTAAAACAAATCACTGTGTCATCCATTTCATTTGCCTTTGATTTGTTTTTCACCCTCTCTCTCGGACTTGGATTTTATTCTAACGCTAACCCCGACTTATAGTTGTGCTTAAAGTTTGTAAATTTCAGATTCCACCTATTCACCCCCCTCTAGGCGACTTTCAATTGGTATCAGAGCCCGGTGCTTCATTAGAGTCTAACCACTCGAAGTGATGTCGGGAGATCACGCCAAGAGGGAGATCGTGACTGGCGAGAAGTCCACAAGCCACGGGAAGGCTCCATCGAGGGAGTCCGGCAACAAGCTAAAGGAGGGATCACCTCCTCACAAGTCGTATTGGAGTGGCGACAAGAAAAAGAAGATGAAGAAGGTGGTCTACTATGAGATCGACTCTTCGTCGCCATCCACCTCCGGCTCTGATGCGCCGTCCGTCACTTCTAAGCGCCATGAGCGTAAGAAGTATAGTAAGATGCCACTTCATTATCCCTGTATTTCTAGGCGCACTCCTTTACTTTCTGTCCCACTAGGAAAACCACCGGTTTTTTATGGTGAAGATTATTGTATATGGAGTGATAAAATGAGGCATCACCTAACCTCACTCCACGCTAGCATATAGGACATTGTTGAGTTTGGAGCGTAGGTACCATCCGTGGGGGACGAAGGCTATGATTCGGACGAGGTTGCCCAAATCAAGCACTTTGATTCCCAAGCAACTACTATACTCCTCGCCTCTCTATGTCGAGAGGAGTATAATAAGGTGTAAGGGTTGAAAAGTGCTAAGGAGATTTGGGACGTACTAAAGACCGCGCACGAAGGAGACGAGGTGACCAAGATCACCAAGCGGGAAACGATCGAGGGGGAGCTCGGTCGGTTCGTCCTCAACCAAGGAGAGGAGCCACAAGCTATATACAACCGGCTCAAGACCTTGGTGAACCAAGTGCGCAACCTCGGGAGCACAAAATGGGATGACCATGAAATGATCAAGGTTATTCTTAGATCACTCGTATTTCGTAATCCTACTCAAGTTCAATTAATACGTGGTGATCCTAGATATAAGCTAATTCTCCCTTGGAGGTTATAGGGAAGTTTGTGAGCTTTGAATTGATGATCAAAGGCTCCAAACTAATCATCAACTTGGAGCAAGGCGGCACCTCCACACCCGAGGTGCAACCCGTCGCATTCAAGGCGATAGAGGAAGAAAAGAAGGAATCTACACCAAGTAGGATTCCCATCGATGCCTCCAAGCTTGACAATGAGGAGATGGCGCTTATCATCAAAAGCTTTCGCCAAATCCTCAAACAAAGGAAGGAGAAGGACTACAAGCCTCGTTCCAAAAGGGTGTGCTACAAATGTGGTAAGCCCGGTCATTTCATTGCTAAATGTCCATTATCTAGTGATAGTGACAGGGGCGACGACAAGAAGGGAAATAGGAAGGAAAAGAAGAAGTACTACAAGAAGAAGGGCGGCGATGCCCATGTGTGTCGGGAATGGGACTCCGATGAGAGCTCCACCGACTCTTCCTCCAATGAGGATGCCGTCAACATCTCCGTCAACAAGGGTCTCCTCTTCCCCAACGTCGGCCACAAGTACTTCATGGCAAAGGACGGTGAAAGGGAAATGTGCCCTTGGGCCATTTCTAAGTTTTTTGGTGATTGAGTGCCAACACAAGTGCTTAAATGTGAATTTATGCTCATGGATGGACAAAGTGCAAATCAAAAGTAAAGGTATGTGTCTAAGCCTTAGTACATTGGTTTTGTGTACTAATATACTTGTCTAAGTGTTAGAAACAGAAAGAGGAAGAAAAGAAAAGAGGTGAAAAAGACTTGGCTGTGTGCAGCCAAGACTCAGCCCAGTCTGGCACACCGGACTGTCCGGTGGTGCACCGGACAGTGTCCGGTGCGCTAGGCTGGCTTGGCGTGAAGTAGCCGCTCTCGGGAATTCGCCGACGGCGTACGGCTAATATTCACCGGACTGTCCGGTGTGCACCGGACTGTCCGGTGAGCCAACGGTCGGCCGGGCCAACGGTCGGCCGCGGAATCTGCGCGCGACACGTGGCCGGGCCAATGGTCGGAAGGGGGCACCGGACTGTCCGGTGTGCACCGGACATGTCCGGTGCGCCAACGGCTTCCAGATCTGCAACGGTCGGCAGCGCCATTTTAGGAAGGAAATCGGGCACCGGACAGTGTCCGGTGTGCACCGGACTGTCCGGTGCACCCGACGACAGAAGGCAAGATTGGCCTTCCAGATTTGCTCTCAACGGCTCCTAGCTGCCTTGGGGCTATAAAAGGGACCCCTAGGCGCATGGAGGAGAACACAAAGCAACCTTAGAGCATTCTTGATCATTCACACTCAGTCTTTGCGCATTCGTTTGTCATTCTCAGTGATTCGAGCTCCGTTCTAGTGAGAACTTTGAGATAGTCTTTTGAGCTCGATTCTTGGCCGTGTGTGTGCGCATTTTGCTGTGGATTTGTGTGTGTTGCTTTCCTCCCTTACTCCGAATTTCTTGTGAATCTCAAGTGTAAGGGCGAGAGGCTCCAAGTTGTGGAGATTCCTCGCAAACGGGATATTGAAAGGCAAAACAAAACACCGTGGTATTCAAGTTGGTCTTTGGACCGCTTGAGAGGGGTTGATTGCAACCCTCGTCCGTTGGGACGCCACAACGTGGAGTAGGCAAGCGTTGGTCTTGGCCGAACCACGGGATAAACCACTGTGTCATATCTGTGTTTGATCTCTTGTGGTATTGTGTTTTGTTGAGACTCCTCTCTAGCCACTTGGCAATTATTGTGCTTACACTTAACAAGTTTTTGTGGCTATAAGTTTAAGTTTCATAGGATCACCTATTCACCCCCCCTCTAGGTGCTCTCAATTGGTATCAGAGCTGTTCTCTTCAAGAAAGGGACTAACCGCCTGAAGAGATGGATCCTAAAGGCAAGGGGATAGTGATCAACGACAAGGAGAAGGAGTCCTTCGTCAATGAGCCTAATGATGACAGGCCCACCGACTCAGGCTCGGGCCACAAAAGAAAAGACGGGAGGAAGAAGAAGACAAGGCGCATCAAGGAAATTGTCTACTACGACAGCGACGAATCTTCCTCCTCCCAAAAGGATGACGACGACTACGATAGACGAAAGACGGTTAACTCAAACTTTTCTTTCGATTATTCGCGCATCCCGCATAGTTCAAATGCTCAATTGCTCCCCATTCCACTTGGCAAGCTCCCTCACTTTGATGGAGAGGATTACGGATTTTGGAGCCACAAAATGCGTACTCACCTGTTTTCTCTCCATCCAAGCATTTGGGAGATTGTGGAAAGTGGAATGAAATTTGATAGCTCGGATAGCCCTATGTTTATTAATGAACAGATTCATAAAAATGCACAAGCTACTACTGTGTTGCTAGCCTCTTTGTGCAGGGACGAGTATCACAAGGTGAGCGGCTTGGACAATGCCAAGCAGATCTGGGACACCCTCAAGATCTCTCATGAGGGAAACGACGTCACCTTGCTCACCAAAATGGAGTTGGTGGAGGGCGAACTTGGACGGTTCGCGATGATAAGGGGCGAGGAGCCGACACAAACATACAACCGGCTCAAGACCCTTATCAACAAAATAAGGAGCTACGGGAGCACGCGATGGACTGACCACGACGTCGTCCGCCTAATGCTAAGGTCATTTACCGTTCTTGATCCTCATTTGGTGAACAATATACGTGAAAATCCCAGGTACACCAAGATGTCGCCCGAAGAAGTTCTTGGGAAGTTCGTAAGCGGGCGAATGATGATCAAGGAGGAAAGATACATGGACGACGCGTTGAACGGTCCTAGTCATGAGCCTCAACCCATTGCTCTCAAGGCAACAAGGAGCAAGGAGGCTCTACCAAGCAAGGTGGCACAAGTTGAGGCGGCCGGACTCAATGATGAGGAGATGGCCCTCATCATTAAGCGCTTCAAGACGGCGCTTAAAGGTCGCAAGGGGCAGCCAAGCAAGACCAAAGCCAAGGGGAAGCGCTCATGCTTCAAATGCGGTAAGCTTGGTCATTTTATTGCTAACTATCCCGACAATGATA